>CM038676.1:13880814-15250185 GCA_021605205.1 Aegilops longissima | reverse complement strand
ATACTTCCCTCTCTGCTATGCCATCACCATGATCTTGGTAGCGAGGAAGTTTTTGAAATTACTACCCCAACACTTACAAGACCAAACTCTTTGTGTGCCGTGGTTCGCAAATATTACCTCACACAGATTTTCTCAACGCGATGCACCGCCAGCTTCAGAACGTGGAAGGCAATTGTAGCAGGGCGAGAAGCACTACAGGTTGGCCTCATTCATCGAAAGGAGATGGCTCGACTATCTCAACTTGGACAGATAGCTAGATTCCACCACGACCACTCGAAACCCACGGGCACCTCGCAATGCTCTTCCCCGGGTTTCACCTCATCGATGAATATACGGGAACCGGAATGAACAAATTATCCGTCAGAATTTCTTGCACCAGATGCGTAGCCATCCTAAATATACCACTTAACCCGGCGGTGGCGAAGATACTTTGGCTTGGGCTTTGGAGAAGTCGGCATCTACACTGTAAAATCAGCGACGTTTCTTATGACTCGCAACGAGCTGGGCTTTAGAGGAAGGGACGACACGTAATCTTCATCAGCTAACAAACAGTTGTGGACTGCTCTTTGCGACTACAAGTCGCTCCCAAAGTCCGGATATTTTGGTGGAGAGTTCTTCGTATCCTCCTGCATCGACTACCTCGCTATCGCCACATCAAGGTGGGCTGTGTGATGTTTGCAAAGCAATGGACGAAGACATGCAACATGCTCCGATCCATTGCACTCATGCAAGGGCTTTGTGGCTGCGGCAAGGGACAGATTTCAACTACATCTTCCACACTTGCACCTGCACACGTGGACACGTGATACGCTTGATCCTATGTTCCTTGATGAGGAAAGAAGAAGATCATAACCATAATGCATAGCATATGGTCATCACGGAATTGTTGGACTCATCGCAGGGGTACGATTTCGCTCGCATTGAAATGGATACATGAGACATTGGCGATCTTGGAATTTTCCTCTCAAGGAGATTGAGGACTGTGACAAGTTGGAGGCCACCCGAGGCCGGGTGGGTCACTATAAACACCGACGGGCGCTTCAATGCCGAGGATATGAAGGGGAGCGGAGGTGTGGCCAGATCGCACTTCGCCTTGTGTTCGTGTAGTTTAACGGGTTGGCATAACGGATCCCTTCATCGCAGAGTTGCTTGCTTTTCGAGACGGATGATCTTTGCACAACTACGTGGTTTTTCACATGTGATCGTGAGATCGACTGCTTAGAGCTAGTTGATCTATGGAACTCGCGATCAACACTCGCTCAGTTGCAGCGCCTATCTTGACCGAATTAGAGGACATCGGTGCTTCCTTCACTTCACTGCTACTCATGTCAGAGAGGGAAAGTAATATACCGGTGCATCAAGCAGCCTGCCTAGCTAGCACACTTGATGGCACCGAGAGCTAGCTTGATGCAAGCCCGAGTTTCGTTTCTAGCCCTGGGCAGATTGTAACACTATGATTTTATGTTAATAAAGTCCTGAATTGACGCAAAAAAAAAAAAGCTTGCCTGCTTTGTTTTCCTGGGTTGTTGGCTAACTATAAAAGATCTAGTAATATTTATACTGATATACTAAAAAGACTCATTTATGTTCTAGGACTCTTTCTTTTTCCCTTTGACGAAAATAAAGGCCTACCGCTGATTTAAGATAGTATTCTCCGTCTAATTACTGTCGCAGAAATGGATGTATCTAGAACTAAAATACATTTAGATACATCCATATATGCCAAATAATTCAGAACGGAGGGAGTAAGTGATTGCATCGACTAGTAGGGGCCAATTGCATCGATGCCCCAAGACACTCGTGTACACTCAAGCATGCAGGCACAAGGCACGCGCCTAACAACAACAACAACAACTGAGAAACCCGATCGGCGCCACCCTAGCAACCACACATTAGAGAATCTACACCCGACCTCTTAAATCCGCCATACATCCGGAGGGACCGCCCGATCAACGAATCACATGTTTTTCCGGACGGACGCCTTAAATGGTCAAGTTTGATCGGGCGCCCCATATCCAGCCCAAACATGCGGTGGATATGGAGGCGCCGACATGCCCACCACGCCGGAGTGACGGGGTCCCAGCCATAAACGCCTCAAACCAGCGGTCTGAATTCGCCCCTTCATCGGACCGCGCGAGTTCGACGGGCCGCTGCATCGCATTGCCCGTTATTTAAGTCGACCGGGCGGCACCAAACCCTGCCACCCATCTACATTTTTCTTCTCTTGTCCGCCGCCACTTTCCACTCCACCGCTCCTTTAGCTATGCCCCACGCCACGGGGAGGAGCGAATTTCGACGCCGAGCATCGGCTCGAGCCCTTGAGCAGATCCCGGCTAGGTGCGAAACCCGGATCGCTGTAGGCTTCCTCCCGATGCGTGGATCCGGGAGGAGGAGGTGAAGGAGGTGGAGGAGAAGGAGGAGGAGGATGTGGGAACACTAGCGACGGGATCTGAAAGCGGAGCAGCAGGCCATCCTCGATTCTGTCCGTCGGGAGTCGGCCATGGAGGCAAGATGTCGCCGCCGCAGGAGATGGAGGTGCAAGAGGCGGCGAGGAGGCGGAGATGTTCGCCACATGGATGAAGTCGAGTAGGAGGAGGATGAGCAGAGCCTCCTACCCGCCTGCTCAGCCGCTGCCGTGACATCTCCGGCGATGAAGAGTATAAGGTAGTACATGGATGTAGTATGAGAATTTTGCATTATTTGTATGGATCTAGAGGACAAAATATGAGAGAGATGGATGCAAAGTGACTAATTTGAGATTTTATCGGAAGTGCTCATGACGCCGCCTTCAACATATTTCTCATCATTAAAAGCAATTGGACCCCAACCAAGTCCAAATCTTCGCCTGCATGTTCTTTTCAAGTTTTGTTGTTCCCCGAGTCCATATTCTCATGTTGTGAGCTGATACGCTCCAATGTATCTATAATTTTTATTGTTCCATGCTATTATATTACTTTTGGATGTTTACGGGCTTTACTATACACTTTTATATCATTTTTGGGACTATCCTATTAACCGAGGCCCAGCCCAAATTGTTGTTTTGCCTATTTCAGTGTTTCAAGAAAAGGAATACCAAACGGAGTCCAAACGGAATGAAACCTTCGGGAGAGTTATTTTGAACGGAAACAATCCAGAGACTTGGAGCGTAAGGGAAGCAACGAGGAAGCCACGAGGCAGGGAGGCGCCCTCTCCCCTGCTGCCCCCACCCTGGCCCCCTAACCGACTTCTTTCGCCTATATATGTCCATATACCCTAAAACTTCGGGAGCAGAATAGATCGGGAGTTTCGTCAGCCGTTAGCCTCGTAGCTACCAAAACTAATCGGGACCCTGTTCCGCACCTGCCGAGGGGGGATCCTCACCGTGGCCATCTTCATCATCCGGGCGCTTCCATGAGTAGGGAGTAGTTCACCCGGGCTGAGGGTATGTACCAGTAGCTATGTGTTTGATCTCTCGTGTTCTTGAGGTGGTACGATCTTGATGTATCGCTGGCTTTTCTATTATAGTTGGATCTATGATATCTCCCCTCTACTCTTTGTAATGGATTGAGTTTTCCTTTGTTATCTTATCGGACTGAGTCTTTGATTTGAGAACACTTGATGTATGTCTTGCCGCATTTATCCGGGTGACAATGGGATATTCACGTGATCTACTTGATGTATGTTTTGGTGATCAACTCATGGGTTCAATGAACTTATGCATAGGGGTTGGTACATGTTTTCGCTTGACTCCCAGAGAAACTTGGGGCACTCTTGAAGTACTTTGTGTTGGTTGAATAGATGAATCTGAGATTCTGTGATGCATATCGATAATCATACCCACGGATACTTGAGGTGACATTGAAGTATCTAGGTGACATTAGGTTTTGCTGATTTGTATCTTAAGGTGTTATTCTAGTACCAACTCTAGGATAGATCGAACGGAAAGAATAGCTTGTTATTATACTACGGACTCTTGAATAGATCGAAAGGATATAACTTTGAGGTGGTTTCGCATCAGAAAATAATCTTTTCGCTTGTTCTCCGCTATTAGTGACTTTGTAGTGACTCTTGTTGCATGTTGAGGATTGTTATATGATCTAATTATGTTATTATTGTTGAGGGAACTTGCACTAGTGGAAATATGAACCCTAGGCCTTGTTTCCTAGCATTGCAATAGCGTGCTCACTTTTATCATTAGTTACCTTGCTGTTTTTATATTTTCAGATTACAAAAACATATATCTACCATCCATATTGCACTTGTATTACCATCTCTTCATTAACTAGTGCACCTATACAATTTACCATTGTATTGGGTGTGTTGGGGACACAAGAGAGTCTTTGTTATTTGGTTGCAGGGTTGTTTGAGAGAGATCATCTTCATCCTATGCCTCCCACGGATTGATAAACCTTAGGTCATCCACTTGAGGAAAATTTGCTACTGTCCTACAAGCCTCATACACTTGGAGGCCCAACAACGCCTACAAGAAGAAGGTTGTATAGTAGACATCAAGCTCTTTTCTAGCTACCGTTGTCGGGAGGTGAGTTCTTTATATTTAGATCTTGCAATCTAATCTTTCTTGTTTTATCACTAGTTTAGTATATAAAAGAAAACTACAAAAAATGGAATTGAGTTTGCCTCTATACTTCATCTTTTTAATATTCGTGAGAATGGTGGAAAGGAAAATTGTGCTCAAGTGCTAGAAGAAGAAGTCTATAAAATGTTCGGTACTAGATCTTTGTATGATGAGCATGATTGCAATGTTGTTAGTATGAATTCCTTGAATATCCATGATGCTAATGATATGCAAAGCCATGCTTGGGGAAGCTTATGTTTGATGAATATGATATTTTTTGTCCCCCAAGTTTTCATGAGAAAATTTATTATGATGAAAGCATGCCTCCTATTCATGATGATTATTGTGATGATACGTTTGCCATAAAGAATAAACTTGCTTATGTGGAGAGTAGTAAAATTTCTATGCAAGTAGATCATGAAAAGAATGCTTTATGTGTTGGTTATATTGTTGAATTCGTTCATGATGGATGAGATGAGATGAGACGGCCGGCCGATCGAGGTCATGGTGGAGACGGGCGTCGCCTGGTTCCTCGGTTGCGTCCACCTCCATCGATCGCCCGCGCGGCACAACCATCGTCCGCCCCCGTCCGATTCCGATCGATGGCGCCATCATCCATTAGGGTGCTTTCCCCTCAGGAGCTGCGGCGGCTGTTTGTGGTCACGAGGTATTCCCACGCCACGCCACGGCCACGCTGCGTGAAGAGAGGAGGCGCAGGCTCGCTGGGATGTGACGTGGCGGCAGCACACACCACCAAAGGGTATACAGATCGACCGCATACTAGTAGTACTAGCGCTTCCTGCACGGTTGCTATAGCTTGCCCGCTTTTTTTTTGGATGTCGAGTTTTTCTAACCCCAGACCTTCTCGGCGGCGGCGATAGGGTTTGTGGATCTCGACGCCGCTGATTCCGCCGGGCGGCCGCAGGAAAGGCTCGGAGACGATGGCAACGCCGGCTGCGGCAAAGGATGGAAACGGAGCGGTGCCTATCCTCGCCTGCTGGCGCAGATGGAGGAGGCACTCGCAAGCTGGACATCTCCGAGGAGGAGGCGACACCTTGGTGATCGACGATGCCAACGATGATGCTCCGCAAAGTGGCTTCGCAGGGAAGGTATTGCATCGGAATCTCCTATACAAACGATCCGCAACGCCCCACGCCTGCATGGGGAAACCCTAGGAGGCTGGAATTTCGCCCCGGAGAGAACTTGTTCGCTGCTGAATTCAATGAAAACGAGATCGACCACGCTTTGGGAAGGAGCCTTGGCACATTAGCAAGAACGAGGTGATTCTCGAGTACTTTGAAGAGCATATGCAGCCGCGGAGCTCAAGTTCGACAAGGTTGTCGGCCTGTTAGGTAGTTAATCTACCTACAACCTCAGGAATAACACAAGGGCTTGGCGATTGTGTCGGATTGACAAAGAAGCTGCCATCGCCAGATTGATCCAGCAATGGGGGTGGTTCTTAGGGCGAGAGTTACCATTGATGTGCTCAAACCCTCCGCGGGTGGATTGTTATCGAATCAATCAAGAGAGACCAAGTGGACTGCTATGATATTGAGTACCAACAGATACCCCACTTCTGCTTTTCTGGACATTAGGCCATGGTGATCTTTTCTGTCCCACCAGTGACAAGGATGCAAATGGCGATCTTCCCTTTAAGGCAAGCTCCCGGCGCTCGAGGATCGGAAGAAAGGTTTTCGGTGAGAACTCGACAAAGGAGAAGTCGAGACAAGCAAGACGCGAGAATCACATGCGCCGGGTTCCAAGCAGAAAGATGGGGTAGAGGTGACCTCTCCGTTAAGAACCCATCTCAACAAGAGGAAAGGAGGGCCTCCTACCTAAGTCTATCGAAAGTGGCAGTCGCTCCCGCTATCACAGTAGAGGAGAAGCGTGAAAAGGATACGATCAGCTGGGAGTAGCGCCTGATGAAGGACAGAGGACCTGGATCTGTCTTTGTGGAAAGAGAAACAAAGAAGAAGAAACCGACCCTCCTTCGTCGGAAACATCGGCAGCGATACTGCTAGTCAGCCACGTAATGAACACGATAGCTAGAACTCAAGGGCTTGGGAACCTCAGACAGTCTGAGAGCTTCGCAAGATTGTGAAGCAAGAAGGACCCGCCTTCTATTCGTAATGGAGACCAAGATCAAGGCAAAAGAGTGGAAGACCTGAAGTTTACTTTAGGCTTTTTCGGTTGTTATGCCGCGATAGCGACGGGCTTAGTGGAGGCATTGGACTTTTGGTCTAAAGATGTTGACGTTAGCTTGAATAATTTCAGCCAATCTCACATTGATGTATCTATCAAACAGGATAATAAAACTTTATGCCCAATCGGTATCTATGGAGCGCCACAGTGGAAAATAGACATCATAGTTGGTGGTTCCTTCGATGCTTTTTGCTATCCGCGATGCATGGATCTGCATGGGTGATTTTAATGAAACGATGCAAGCGGACGAGCACTTCAGGTTAATGCTCCCCATTACAGATGAGGGTGTTCCGGATGCGGTTGACGATTGTTCACAAGATTTGGGATGGAGAGGTATTCCTTCACATGGGATAATAACCGGCCTCAAAATGTGAAAGCCAAAGATCGGGCACTTGCCAATGCGGAGTTTCTGAATTTGTTTAAAGACACGCCAAGCATTTAAGCAGTGTGGAATCGATCATTGCTTGCTGTACGCTTAGAACAAATTTGAACAATTGGCCTCGATCAAACGAAGTTTCAGACATTTAAGATGTGTGGCAATCTCATCGCCAAGATGATCAGCTCGTATGCAGTTTCAGGCAAGTAGGTGCTGGTCGAGAGGTTTGCAAGGCATAGTGGAAGCATTAGGAACAGTGAAGAAAGATTTAGGCGCCTGGGCTTAACGAGAATTTGGAAACCTCTCAAAGAAAGTTCAGAACTCGAAGCGCCTAGACCGCTACGGAGCTGCCCGACGGGCCGTGGCCTACGGAGGAGGAGCTCGGTAGCCAAGAATCACAGAAGCCATGCGACCAGAGGAGATCTGGCTTAGCAGAGGTCGAAGTGCTATGGCTACGGGTGGGAGATCGCAATACTAGATATTTCCAAGCTCAAGCCGCCCAATGCAAGAGGACTAATCGCATCACTTCTCGGAGAATTCTCAAGGCCAAACTCTGCAAGATCCGGAGGAGGTGAAGGAGGAAATCAGTAACTTTATCACGCTTTGTACCGGACACAAGGTTTCCACCCCATGGAAGAACTATTGAATCATGTACAACCCCAGGCCACCGAGCAAATGAATGATCACATTAATAAACCATATGTATGCGAAGTTAAGAAGGCCCTGTTTGATATGGCGCCATCTAAGGCCCCGGGGCCGATGGTTTCACAGCAGGGTTTTATCAACGGCATTGGGAAATCCTTGTGAGGATATCACAGGGCCGTAAGCTAGAATTCCTAAATGGAGGAGAACTACCTTCGACTGAACGACACCTCCATCACATTGATCCCAAAGGCAACATCCACGAAAATTTCTCAATTCAGGCCGATTGCACTTTGCCATGTCCTTTATAAGATTGCAGTTAAAGCAATTGCAAATAGAGTTCGAGGGATTTGGATGAGGTGATTGGTGAGGAACAAAGCGCCTCATCCCGGACATCTAATTACAGATAACGATTGGTGGCGTATGAAAGTATCCATGCTATCAAGAGGTAAAGAAGGAAAGAATGCATATGCGGTGAAGCTTGACATGCTCAAAGCATATGATAGAGTGGAATGGCATTATCTTGAGGCGATTCTCTATAGGCTGGGTTTTGGTGATAACTTTATTCGCTTGATCATGAAGTGTGTGACCTCGCCAGGTTCACGATCAAGGTTAATGGAGATCTCTCTCCTTATTTTACCCCTTCAATGGGGGTCACAAGGATGTCCCATGTCACCATACTTGTTCTTAATATGTGCTCAGGCCTTACATCACTCCTGAATAACTTCGTATGATATGTTGATAGAGGCATCCGGTGAGCATTCATGCACCGTGGGTTAATCACCTACTATTTGTTGACGACAGTTTGATTTTCTCTGCAAAGCTTCAAAGCACAGAGAGGCTCAATGATATTCTCCTATACGCTGAATGCTCCGCCAGCAGTAAACCAGAGAAGAGCTCGATCTATTTCAGTGGCAATACGACAGCCTTACGACAGAGTCCAAGCAATCTTGGCATTTTGTAGAAGCTCAACGTTATCCGGGACTCCGATTACGATTGGACAAATCACCAGCGGGACATTTAACCACATGGTGGAAAGGTGTCGTGACAAAATGTGGGGCTGGTCAGAGCTAAACATGGCTTGTGCAGCTAGGGAGGTTCTTCTCAAGATAGTCGCCCAAATGATTCCCACCTTCAAGATGAGCTGTTTTCTCTTGACTAAGAAAGTTTGTAAGTCGACACTTCATGCATGGAAGTACTGGGGTAGCTCGACGACAAGCGCCCCTCCATTGGCTCTCTTGGGACAAGTTAGAGGTGCCAAAGTGAAGGGTGGCATGGGTTTTAACATGCATTCGCTCAATTTAGCGATGCTTTAAAACACGGTTGGCGCCTTTCTTACTGAAGGAAATATGCCCTAGAGGCAATAATAAAGTTATTATTTATTTCCTTATTTCATGATAAATGTTTATTATTCATGCTAGAATTGTATTAACCGAAACATGATACATGTGTGAATACATAGACAAACATATAGTCACTAGTATGCCTCTACTTGACTAGCCTATTAATCAAAGATGGTTATGTTTCCTAACCATAGACATGTGTTGTTATTTGATTAATGGGATCACATCATTAGAGAATGATGATTGACATGACCCATTCCGTTAGCCTAGCACTTGATCGCTTAGTATATTGCTATTGCTTTCTTTCATGACCTATACATGTTCCCGTAACTATGAGATTATGCAACTCCCGCTTACCGTGAGGAACACTTTTGGTGCTACCAAACGCCACAACGAATCGGGTGATTATAAAGGAGTACTACAGGTGTCTTCAAAGGTACATGTTGGGTTGGCGATTTCGAGATTAGGTTTTGTCATCCGATTTGAGAGGTATCTCCGCCCTCTCGTAATGCACATCACTATAAGCCTTGTGCAATGTAGTTAATGAGTTAGTTACGGAATGATGCATGAACGAGTAAAGAGACTTCGAAACGAGATTGAACTAGGTATTGATACCGACGATCAAATCTCGCAAGTAACATACCGATGACAAAGGGAACAACATATGTTGTTATGCGGTTTGACCGATAAAGATCTGTGAGAATATGTAGAGCCAATATGGGCATCCAGGTTCCGCTTATTGGTTATTGACCAAGAATAGTTCTAGGTCATGTCTACATAGTTCTAACCCGTAGGGTCCGCACGCTAAGGTTACGGCGATAGTTTTATTATGAGTTTATGAGTTTTGATGTACCAGGAGTTCGGAGTACCGGATGAGATCGGGATGACAAGGAGTCTCGAAATGGTCGAGACGAAAGATCGATATATTGGACGACTATATTCAAGTTCGGAAAGGTTCCGGAAGATTCGGTATTTTCGGAGTACGGAGAGTTACGGAATTCTCCGGGAGTATATGAGTTTTATTTAACATAAGAGGAGAAAGGGCCAGGAAGGAGGCGCACAGCCCCTCTGGTCCGAATTGGACAAGGTGCGGCCCTTCCTTCCCTCCTCTCCCCTTTCCCTCCACAGGGAAGGAGGAGTCCTACTCCTGGGAGGACTGGCGGCCTCCTCCCAGGCCTCCGCCGCCGCCTCCCCTTGCTCCTTTATATCGGGACAGGCACCCAACAACACAAGTTGATCACGGATCGCCTTAGCCGGCGGTGCCCTCCACCATATTCCACCTCGGTCATATCGTCATAGGAAGCGGCCTCGCGCCGTAGAGCATCATCATCGCCACCACGTCCGGTTGACGGAACTCATCCTCGACGCTTGCTGGATCGGAGCCCGGGATCGCCATCGAGCTGAACGGTGCTGAACTCGGAGGTGTCGACGCTCGGTACTTGGATCGGTCGGATCGTGAAGACGCACGACTACATCAACCGCTGCGGTCATAACGCCTCGCTTACAGTTACGAGGGCACGTGGACAATACTTCCCTCTCGTTGCGCATCACCATGATCTTGCGCGTAGGAAGTTTTTGAAATTACTACGCTCCCCAACAGGCATCCGAGCCTGGTTTTACGCTGATGTCATATGCGCAGTAGAACACAAGTGAGTTGTGGGCGATATTATAATCGCTTACCAGCATGTCATACTTTGGTTCAGCGGTATTGGAGATGAAGGCCCGACCGAGACACGCCAGACGCTTACGCGAGACTGGTTTCACCGCCGAGCACTCGCTTAAAGGTGACGCGGGTGTCTCTCTCTCTCACTTTAGTTGAACCGAGTATGGCTAATACGCCTTCCATGCGAAGGTTAAAACAGCACCAACTTGATAAACTATCATTGTGGTTTTGATGCGAGGTAAGAACGGTTCTTGCTCAGCCCGTGAGCAGCCACGAAAACTTGCAAACAACAAAGTAGAAGACGCCTAACTTGTTTTGCAGGGCATGCTGTGATGTGATATGGTCAAGACGGATGCTATATTTTATTGTATGAGATGATCATGTTTTGTAACCGAGTTATCGGCAATCGGCAGGAGCCATATGGTTGTCGCTTATTGTATGAAATGCAACGCCATGTAATTGCTTTACTTTATCACTGCTTGCAGCGATAGTCGAGAAGCAATAGTTGGCGAGACGACAACGATGCTAACGATTGAGATCAAGGTGTCGCCGGTGACGATGGTGATCACGATGGTGCTTCGGAGATGGAGATCACAAGCACAAGATGATGATGGCCATCATATCACTTATATTGATTGCATGTGATGTTTATCCTTTATGCATCTTATCTTGCTTTGATTGACGGTAGCATTTTAAGATGATCTCTCACTAAAATTATCAAGACGTGTTCTCCTCGTATGTAACTGCCAAAGTTCGTCGTGCCCACACCACGTAATGATCGGGTGTGATTAGCTCTACGTCCATCTACAACGGTGCAAGCCTTTGCACACGAATAATACCAGGTTAAACTTGACGAGCCTAGCATATGCAGATATGGCCTCTAACACGGAGACCGAAAGGTCGCATGAATCATATAGTAGATATGATCAACATAGTGATGTTCACCATTGAAAACTACTCCATCTCACGGATGATCGGTTATGGTTTAGTTGATTTGATCACGAATCACTTAGATGACTAGAGAGATATCTAAGTGGGAGTTCTAAGTAATATGATTAATTGAACTTAAATTTATCATGAACTTTAGTCCTGGTAGTATTTTGCAAATTATGTTGTAGATCAATAGCTCGCGTTGTTGCTTCTATGTTTGTTGTTTTCATATGTTTATTTTAATATGTTCCTAGAGAAAACTGTGTTGAAAGATGTTAGTAGCAATGATGGATTGATCCGTGATCTGAGGTTTATCCTCATTGCTGTACGTAATTATATGTCCTTGATGCACCGCTAGGTGACAGACCTATTGCAGGAGCAGATGCATGCTATGAACGCTTGGCTAGCTCAATATGATGACTACTTGATAGTTTAGTGCACCATGCTTAACGGCTTAGAATCGGGACTTCAAAGACGTTTTGAACGCCACGGACCATAAGGAGATGTTCCAAGAATTGAAGTTAATATTTCAAGAAAATACCCGAGTTGAGATATGAAGTCTCCAACAAGTTCTATAGCTAAAAGATGGAGGAGAATCGCTTCAACTAGTGAGCATGTGCTCAGATTGTCCGGTACTTCAATCGCTTGAATCAAGTGGGAGTTAATCTTCCAGATAAGATAGTGATTGACAGAATTTTTCTAGTCACCATCACCAAGTTAGTAGAACTTGATGATGAACTATAATATGCAAGGGATGACAAAAGTATTCCCAAGCTCTTCGTGATGCTGAAATCGACGAAGGTAGAAATCAAGAAAGAGCATCAAGTGTTGATGATTGACAAGACCACTAGTTTCAAGAAAAGGGGAAAGAAAGGGAACTTCAGTAGAATGAGACAAGGTTGTCGCCCCTCCAAGAAGCCCAAAGCTGGACCAAAGCCCGAAACTGAGTGCTTCTACTGCAGGAAATGATCACCGAGCAGAAATGACCTGAATATTTGTGGATAAGAAGGATGGCAAAGTGCACAAGAGTATATTTGATATACAGGTTATTGATGTGTGCCTTACTAGTGTTTATAGTAGCCCTGAGTATTTGATACTTGTTCGCATAAGATTAGTAATCAAACAGAGTTACAGAATAAAGAGACTAGTTGAAGGGAAGTGACGATGAGTGCTGGAAGTAGTTCCAAGATTGATATGATCATCATCGACACTCTATACTTTCTTTAGATTAGTGTTAAACCTAAATAAATGTTATTTGGTGTTTATGCGTTGAGCATGAATATGATTTGATCATGTTTATTGCAAAACGGTTATTCATTTAAAGTCAAAGAATAATTGTTGTTCTGTTTACATGAATAAAACCTTCAATGGTCATACACCCAATGAAAATAGTTTTCAAAACGGTTATTCATTTAAAGTCAAAGAATAATTGTTGTTCTTTTAAATGAATAAAACCTTCATGGTCATACACCCAATGAAAATAGTTTTCAAAACGGTTATCCATTTAAAGTCAAAGAATAATTGTTGTTCTGCTTAAATGAATAAAACCTTCATGGTCATACACCCAATAAAAATAGTTTGTTGGATCTCGATCGTAGTGATACAATATATTCATAATATTGATGCCAAAAGATGCAAAGTTAATAATGATAGTGCAACTTATTTTGTGGCACTGCCAGCAGGTCATATTATGTAAAGCGCATGAAGAAACTCCATGCTGATGGGATTTTGGAATCACTTGATTATGAATCACTTGATGTAACCATGCCTTATGGGCAAGATGACTAAAGATTCTGTTCTCCGAACAATGGAGCGAACACCCAACGCAATATGCGAGAGCAAGAGCGGAGTTTTTATCTCCTTAGTGAGAGCCCGAAAAAGGGTAAATCCTTGCTTTCTGTTACCATTCAGCCAAGTCGCCTATCTAGGACACCCTATTGAGGCGACATATTGTGAAGATATTTTTGATATACACCACATTAAAAAATCATTTTATATGTTGAAAAACAATTCAGCATATATTAAAAAAATAGTTGGTCCAATTTTTTTAAAAGTCGGTTTGATTTAAAATAAAAAGGTCGTCATACATTAAGAAAGGTTACTTTACATAAAAATCTTCATATTGTACTATATTGAAGAAAAGTTTAAAGTATAATAAAAACATAAATAAAGGAGAAAAGAAAAAGAAAAACCAAACCAGAAAAAAAGGAAAAAATCCAAAAAAAATAAAAACTAGAAGGGAATAAACGAAAAAATGAAACTAGAAATAAAAGAAAAACCAAAGTGAAAACTATAAAAAAAAACTAAAACACAAACCCACAACAGAAGAAACGAAATGAAATGAAAAACCAGCGAACGAACAGACGAAAGACGCGCGACAGGGTGGGCCGGGCCGGGCCGGGCTCCCACGACGCCAAGACCAACACACAGCCTAACTCTCCAGTCTCTCCACCGTACGGACCACGGAGCGAAGAGAGCGCTCCCGAAAACTCGGTGGCGGCGGCGGCCGAGCGACCGGCGGAAGCTGCATTGGTTCCTACCGCCTCCGGGTAAGCTGCGACCTGTTCCCGAGTTCTTCGTCGGCGGCGGCGGAGGAGGCGGAGGCGGCGGCGGCTGTCGCTGGAGCATAGAGGTAGGCCTAGCGCATCGTGTTCCTTGCTCCTCCTCTACACTTGCTCTGCTTCGCATGCGCTTCACCTTGTTTGTAACCCTAGCTAGGTGACGGGGCTTCGTGACCGGTGAGGACAACGGCTGCTAGGCCAGCTACTTTCGGCAACTTTCAGGTACAATAATCCTACCTGGACGTTGGTGCGGTCATATTCGATGTTCGGCTTGCAAAATTATCTGGAGCACATGTGATTTGGGGCTTGCGGTTTCTGAATTCTGGAGGCAATTTTGCTACAAATCGCAAAAGACAACATGTTTGGCAGTTTTGTGAATTATAGATTCTAGCTAGAGGAAGAATGACAACATGTTCCTGTAACTATGAGATTATGCAACTCCCGTTTACCAGAGGAACACTTTGGGTGCTACCAAACGTCACAACATAACTGGGTGATTATAAAGGAGTACTACAGGTGTCTTCAAAGGTACATGTTGGGTTGGCGATTTGAGATTAGGTTTTGTCACTCCGATTGTCGGAGAGGTATCTCTGGCCCTCTCGGTAATGCACATCACTATAAGCCTTGCAAGCAATGTAGCTAATGAGTTAGTTACGGAATGATGCATTACGTAACGAGTAAAGAGACTTGCCATGCTGAGATTGAACTAGGTATTGGATACCGACGATCAAATCTCGGGCAAGTAACATACCGATGACAAAGGAACAACGATGTTGTTATGCGGTTTGACCGATAAAGATCTTCAGAGAATCTGTAGGAGCCAATATGGGCATCCAGGTTCCGCTTATTGGTTATTGACCAAGAATAGTTCTAGGTCATGTCTACATAGTTCTCGAACCCGTAGGGTCCGCACGCTTAAGGTTACGATGACAGTTTTATTATGAGTTTATGAGTTTTGATGTACCAAGGAGTTCGGAGTCCCGGATGAGATCGGGGACATGACGAGGAGTCTCAAAATGGTTGAGACGTAAAGATCGATATATTGGACGACTATATTCAAGTTCGGAAAGGTTCCGAGTGATTCGTGTATTTTTCGAGTACCGGAGAGTTACGGAATTCGCCGGGAGTATATGGGCCTTATTGGGCCATACGGGAATAGAGGAGAAAGGCCGAAGGAAGGAGGCGACAGCCCCCTCTGGTCCGAATTGGACAAGGGTGCGGCCCCTTTCCTTCCTCCTCTCCCCTCTTTCCCCTCCAACAGGAAAGGAGGGAGTCCTACTCCCGGTGGGAGTAGGACTCCCTTGGCGCGCCTCCTCCTAGGCCGGCCGCCTCCCCTTGCTCCTTTATATACGGGGGCAGGGGGCACCCCACAATAACACAAGTTGATCTACGGATCGTTCCTTAGCCGTGTGCGTGCCCCCTCCACCATATTCCACCTCGGTCATATCGTCGCGGAGCTTAGGCGAAGCCCCGCGCCGTAGAGCATCATCATCGCCACCACGCCGTCAGGTCGACGAACTCATCCCCGACGCTTTGCTGGATCGGAGCCCGGGATCGCCATCGAGCTGAACGTGTGCTGAACTCGGAGGTGCCGTACGTTCGGTACTTGGATCGGTCGGATCGTGAATACGTACAACTACATCAACCGCGTTGTTATAACGCTTCTGCTTACGGTCTACGAGGGTACGTGGACAATACTCTCCCCTCTCGTTGCTATGCCATCACCATGATCTTGCGTGTGCGTAGGAAGTTTTTTGAAATTACTACGTTCCCCAACACTTACAAGACCAAACTCTTTGTGTGCCAGGGTTCTGAAAGGCAAATATTACCCTCACACAGATTTTCTCAATGCGACAGTACCGGCCAGAGCTTCAGCAACGTGGAAGGCAATTGTAGCAGGGCGAGAAGCACTACAGGTTGGCCTCATTCACTGAGTTGGAGATGGCTCGACTATCTCAACTTGGACAGATAGCTAGATTCCGACCACGACCACTCTGAAACCTACGGGGCACCTCGGCAATGCTCCTCTCCCCAGGGTTTCAGACCTCATCGATGAATATACGGGGAACTGGAATGAACAAATTATCCGTCAGAATTTCTTGCACCCGGATGCGGTAGCCATCCTAAATATACCACTTAACCCGGCGGGTGGTGAAGATACTTTGGCTTGGGCTTTGGAGAAGTCGGGCATCTACACTGTAAAATCAGCGTATCGTTCTCTTATGACTCGCAACGAGCTGGGCTCTTTAGAGGAAGGGACGATTACAGAATCTTCATCAGCTAACAAACAGTTGTGGACTGCTCTTTGGCGACTACAAGTCGTTCCCAAAGTCCGGATATTTTGGTGGAGAGTTCTTCGTGGGATCCTCCCAGACTCGACTACCCTGCGTTATCGCCACATCAAGCAGGTGGGGCTGTGTGATGTTTGCAAAGCAATGGACGAAGACATGCAACATGCTCTGATCCATTGCACTCATGCAAGGGCTTTCAGGGCTGCGGCAAGGGACAGATTTCAACTACATCTTCCACACTTGCACCCAGACACGTGGACACGTGACATACTGCTTGATCCTATGTTCCTTGATGAGGAAAGAAGCAAGATCATAACCATAATGCATAGCATATGGTCATCACGGAATTGCTGGACTCACGATCGCGAGGGGTACGACCCCGCTCAAGCATTGAAATGGATACATGAGACATTGGCGATCTTGGAATTTTCCTCCTCGCGAAGGAGATTGAGGACTGTACAGTGCTGGAGGCCACCCGAGGCCGGGTGGGTCACTATAAACACTGACGGCGCGCTCAATGCTGAGGATATGAAGGGGGAGCGGGAGGTGTGGCCAGATCGCACTTCGCGTTCCTTGGTGCCTGGTGTAAGCCACTGGTTGGCATAACGGATCCCTTCATCGCAGAGTTGCTTGCTTTTCGAGACGGGATGATCTTTGCACAACTACGTGGTTTTTCACATGTGATCGTGGAGATCGACTGCTTAGAGCTAGTTGATCTATGGAACTCGCGCATCAACACTCGTTCAGTTGCAGCGCCTATCTTGACCGAATTAGAGGACATCGGTGCTTCCTTCACTTCACTCTCTGTTACTCATGTCAGTAGGGAAAGTAATATACCGGTGCATCAGTGTGCTCGTCTAGCTAGCACACTTGATGGCACCGAGAGCTAGCTTGATGCAAGCCCAGAGTTTCTGGTTTCTAGCCTGCGGGCAGATTGTAACACTATGATTTTATGTTAATAAAGTCCTGAATTCGACGCAAAAAAAAAAAAGCTTGCCCGTTTTGTTTTCTGGGTTGTTGGCTAACTATAAAAGATCTAGTAATATTTATACTGTATATACTAAAAAGACTCATTTATGTTCTAGGACTCTTTCTTTTTTCCCTTTTGACGAAAATAAAGGCCTACCGTTGATTTAAGACAAGTACTCCCTCCGTTCCAAATTACTCGTCGCAGAAATGGATGTATCTAGAACTAAAATACATTTAGATACATCCATATATGCGACAAATAATTCAGAACGGAGGGAGTAAGTGATTGCAATCGCACTAGTAGGGGCCACAATTGCATCGATGCCCCAAGACACTCGTGCCACTCAAGCATGCAGGCACAAGGCACGCGTCTAACAACAACAACAACAACTGAGAAACCCGATCGGCGCCACCCTAGCAACCACACATTAGAGAATCTACACCCGGACCTCTTAAATCCGCCTCATACATCCGAGTGGACCGCCCGATCACTGAACCGTCATGTTTTTTCGTCCCGGACGGACGCCTCAAATGGCCGGCCTGACCGGCGCCCCCATATCCAGCCCAAACATGCGGTGGATATGGAGGCGCCCGGACATGCCCACCACGTCGGAGTGACGAAGGGGTCCCAGCCATAAACGCCCTCAAACCAGGCGGTCTGAATCTCGTCCCCTTCATCGGACTGGTGGCGCAGCTCCGACGGGCCGCGTACTGCATTGCCCGGTTATTTAAGTCGACCGGCGGCACCGAAACCCTGCCACCCATCTACATTTTTCTTCTCTTGTCCGCCGCCGCCGCCACTTTCCACTCCACCCGTTCGCCTAGTAGCCATGCCCCCACGCCGCCGGGTGAGGAGCGAGCCATTTCTGACGCCGGAGCATCGGCTCGAGCTCCTTGAGCAGATCCTGGCTAGGTGCGAAACCCGGATCGCCGTGGGGCTTCCTCCGGATGCAGTGGATCCGGGGGAGGAGGAGGTGAAGGAGGTGGAGGAGAAGGAGGAGGAGGATGTGGGGAACACTAGCGACGGGGATCTGCAGGCGGAGCAGCAGGCCATCCTCGATTCTGTCCGGTCGGAGTCGGCTGCGGAGGCAAGATGTCGTCGCCGGCAGGAGATGGAGGTGCAAGAGGCGGCGAAGGAGGCGGAGATGTTCGCCTACATGGATGAAGTCGAGTAGGAGGAGGATGAGCCAGAGCCCTCCTACCCGCCCGTTCAGCCGTCGTCGTGGACATCTCCGATGATGAAGAGTAGTTAAGGTAGTACATGGATGTAGTACGCAGAATTTCTTTTGCATTATTTGTATGGATCTAGAGGACAAAATATGAGAGAGATGGATGCAAAGTGACTAATTTGAGATTTTATCGGGAAGTGCCCGCGGACGCGCCTTCAACATATTTCATCATTAAACAAAAGCAATTGGACCCCAACCAAGTCCAAATCTTCGCCCGTGCATGTTCTTCAAGTTCTTGTTGTTCCCCGAGTCCATATTCTGCGGTTGTGAGCTGATACGTCTCCAATGTATCTATAATTTTTTATTGTTCCATGCTATTATATTACCCGTTTTGGATGTTTACGGGCTTTACTATACACTTTTATATCATTTTTTTGGGACTATCCTATTAACCGGAGGCCCAGCCCAAATTGTTGTTTTCTTGCCTATTTCAGTGTTTCGAAGAAAAGGAATACCAAACGGAGTCCAAACGGAATGAAACCTTCGGGAGAGTTATTTTTGGAACGGAAACAATCCAGGAGACTTGGAGTGTACGTAAGGGAAGCAACGAGGAAGCCACGAGGCAGGGAGGCGCGCCCTACCCCCCTGGGCGCGCCCCCACCCTCGTGGGCCCCCTAACCGACTTCTTTCGCCTATATATGTCCATATACCCTAAAAACTTCGGGAGCAGAATAGATCGGGAGTTTCGTCAAGAAGCCTCTGAGCCACCAAAAACTAATCGGGACCCTGTTCCGCACCCTGCCGAGGGGGATCCTCACCGTGGCCATCTTCATCATCCCGGCGCTCTCCATGACGAGTAGGGAGTAGTTCACCCTCGGGCTGAGGGTATGTACCAGAGCTATGTGTTTGATCTCTATCTCTCGTGTTCTTGAGGTGGTACGATCTTGATGTATCGCGGGCTTTTCTATTATAGTTGGATCTTATGATATCTCTCCCCTCTACTCTCTTGTAATGGATTGAGTTTTCCTTTGAAGTTATCTTATCGGACTGAGTCTTTAAGGATTTGAGAACACTTGATGTATGTCTTGCCGTATTTATCCGTGGTGACAATGGGATATTCACGTGATCTACTTGATGTATGTTTTGGTGATCAACTTGCGGGTTCAATGAACTTATGCATAGGGGTTGGCACATGTTTTCGTCTTGACTCTCCGGTAGAAACTTTGGGGCACTCTTTGAAGTACTTTGTGTTGGTTGAATAGATGAATCTGAGATTCTGTGATGCATATCGTATAATCATACCCACGGATACTTGAGGTGACATTGAAGTATCTAGGTGACATTAGGGTTTTGGTTGATTTGTATCTTAAGGTGTTATTCTAGTACGAACTCTAGGATAGATCGAACGGAAAGAATAGCTTCGTGTTATTATACTACGGACTCTTGAATAGATCGATCAGAAAGGATAACTTTGAGGTGGTTTCGTACCGTAAAATAATCTTTTCGTTTGTTCTCCGCTATTAGTGACTTTGTAGTGACTCTTTGTTGCATGTTGAGGGATTGTTATATGATCTAATTATGTTATTATTGTTGAGGGAACTTGCACTAGTGGAAATATGAACCCTAGGCCTTGTTTCCTAGCATTGCAATAGCGTTTGTGCTCACTTTTATCATTAGTTACCTTGCTGTTTTTATATTTTCAGATTACAAAAACATATATCTACCATCCATATTGCACTTGTATTACCATCTCTTCGCCGAACTAGTGCACCTATACAATTTACCATTGTATTGGGTGTGTTGGGGACACAAGAGAGTCTTTGTTATTTGGTTGCAGGGTTGTTTGAGAGAGATCATCTTCATCCTATGCCTCCCACGGATTGATAAACCTTAGGTCATCCACTTGAGGAAAATTTGCTACTGTCCTACAAGCCTCTACACTTGGAGGCCCAACAACGCCTACAAGAAGAAGGTTGTATAGTAGACATCAAGCTCTTTTCTAGCGCCGTTGTCGGGAGGTGAGTTCTTGAAGGTATATCTTTAGATCTTGCAATCGAATCTTTTTGTTTCTTGTTTTATCACTAGTTTAGTATATAAAAGAAAACTACAAAAAAATGGAATTGAGTTTGCCTCATACGCTTCATCTTTTTAATATCTTTCGTGAGAATGGTGGAAAGGAAAATTGTGCTCAAGTGCTAGAAGAAGAAGTCTATAAAATGTTCGGTACTAGATCTTTGTATGATGAGCATGATTGCAATGTTGTTAGTATGAATTCCTTGAATATCCATGATGCTAATGATATGCAAAGCCATAAGCTTGGGGAAGCTATGTTTGATGAATATGATATTTTTTGTCCCCCAAGTTTTCATGAGAAAATTTATTATGATGAAAGCATGCCTCCTATTCATGATGATTATTGTGATGATACGTTTGCCATAAAGAATAAACTTGCTTATGTGGAGAGTAGTAAAATTTCTATGCAAGTAGATCATGAAAAGAATGCTTTATGTGTTGGTTATATTGTTGAATTCGTTCATGATGGATGAGATGAGATGAGACGGCCGGCCGATCGAGGTCATGGTGGAGACGGGCGTCGCCTGGTTCCTCGGTTGCGTCCACCTCCATCGATCGCCCGCGCGGCACAACCATCGTCCGTCCCCCGGTCCGATTCCGATCGATGGCGCCATCATCCATTAGGGTGCTTCTCCCCCCTCGTGAGCTGCGGCGGCCGCTGTTTGTGGCCGCTGAGGTATTCCCACGGCCACGGCCACGGCCACGCGTGAAGAGAGGAGGACGCGTGCAGGCTCGCTGGGATGTGACGTGGCGGCAGCACACACCACCAGTGGTATACAGATCGACCGCATCTACTAGTAGTACTAGCGCTTCCTCGCACGGCACGGTTGCTATAGCTTGCCCGTTTTTTTTTGGATGTCGTATAGTTTTTCCTCTAACCCCTAGACCCCCTGGCGGCGGCGACTAGGGTTTGGGTGGATCTCGACGGCGGCCGCTGATTCCGTCGGCGGGCCGCAAGGAAAGGCTCGGGAGACGATGGCAACGTCGGCTGCCGGCAAAGGATGGAAACGGAGCGGTGCCCTATCCCCTCGCTCCGCGCGGGCGCAGATGGAGGAGGCACTCGGCAAGCTGGACATCTCCGAGGAGGAGGCGACACCTTTGGTGATCGACGATGCCAACGATGATGCTCCGGCAAAGTGGCTTCTGGCAGGGAAGGTATTGCATCGGAATCTCCTACACATACAAACGATCTGCAACGCCCTACGCCCTGCATGGGGAAACCCTAGGAGGCTGGAATTTCGTCCCCTGGGAGAGAACTTGTTCGCTGCTGAATTCGAATGAAAACGAGATCGGGACCACGTTTGGGAAGGAGCTCCTTGGCACATTAGCAAGAACGAGGTGATTCTGGAGTACTTTGAAGAGCATATGCAGCCGTCGGAGCTCAAGTTCGACAGGTTGCCGGTCTGGGTTAGGGTAGTTAATCTACCTTACAACCTCAGGAATAACACAAGGGGCTTGGCGATTGCAAGCCGGATTGACAAAGAAGCTGCCATCGCCCAGATTGATCCAGTGGGGGCCGGGGGGGGGGGGGGGTGGGGGTTCCTTAGGGCGAGAGTTACCATTGATGTGCTCAAACCCCTCCGCGGGTGGATTGTTATCGAATCAATCAAGAGAGACCAAGTGGACTGCTATGATATTGAGTACGAACAGATACCCCACTTCTGCTTTTCTTGTGGACGATTAGGCCATGGTGATCTTTTCTGTCCCACTCCAGGGACAAGGGATGCAAATGGCGATCTTCCCTTTAAGGCAAGCCTCCGGGCGCCCGAGGATCGGAAGAAAGGTTTTTCTGGTGAGAACTCGACAAAGGAGAAGTCAGAGACGCAGCGCAGTACGCGAGAATCACATGCGTCGGGTTCCAAGCAGAAAGATGGGGTAGAGGTGACCTCTCCCGTTAAGAACCCATCTCTGAACAAGAGGAAAGGAGGGCCTCCTACCTAAGTCTATCGGAAAGTGGCAGTCGCTCCCCTTGCTATCACAGAGAAAGGAGAAGTGCGTGAAAAAGGATACGATCAGCTGGGAGTAGCGCCTGATGAAGGGACAGAGGACCTGGGATCTGTCTTTGTGGAAAGAGAAACAAAGAAGAAGAAACCGACCCCTCCTTCGTCGGAAACATCGGCAGCGACTGCTAGTCAGCGCTGCCAGTCGCAATGAACACGATTAGCTAGAACTGTCAAGGGCTTGGGAACCCTCAGACAGTTCGAGAGCTTCGCAAGATTGTGAAGCAAGAAGGACCCGCCCTTCTATTCGTAATGGAGACCAAGATCAAGGGCAAAAGAGTGGAAGACCTGAAGTTTACTTTAGGCTTTTCTGGTTGTTATGCCGGCGATAGCGACGGGCTTAGTGGAGGCATTGGACTTTTTTGGTCTAAAGATGTTGACGTTAGCTTGAATAATTTCAGCCAATCTCACATTGATGTATCTATCAAACAGGATAATAAAACTTGGCGTTCCACTGGGTATCTATGGAGCGCCACGAGTGGAAAATAGACATCATAGTTGGTGGTTCCTTCGCATGCTTTTTGCTATCCCGCATGATGCATGGATCTGCATGGGTGATTTTAATGAAACGATGCAAGCGGACGAGCACTTCAGTGTTAATGCGCGTCCAGAATACCAGATGAGGGTGTTCCGGGATGCGGTTGACGATTGTTCCCTACAAGATTTGGGATGGAGAGGTATTCCCTTCACATGGGATAATAGACAACCGGGGCTCGCAAATGTGAAAGCCAGGTTGGATCGGGCACTTGCCAATGCGGAGTTTCTGAATTTGTTTCAGTACACTTCCGTCAAGCATTTAAGCAGTGTGGAATCGGATCATTGCTTCGTCGTGGCCGAGCTTAGAACAAATTTGAACAACAATTGGCCTCGATCTAAACGAAGTTTCAGATACGAAGATGTGTGGCAATCTCACTGCCAGTATGATCAGCTCGTGCGCAGTTTGTGGCAAGCAGGTGCTGGTCAGAGAGGTTTGCAAGGCATAGTGGAAGCATTAGGAACAGTGAAGAAAGATTTAGGCGCCTGGGGCGAACGAGAATTTGGAAACCTCTCAAAGAAAGTTCGTAAACTCCAGAAGCGCCTAGACCGGCTACGGAGCGTCTCGACGGGCCGTGGGCCTACGGAGGAGGAGCTCTCGGTAGCTTCGCAACTGCGAGAAGCCATGCGACCAGAGGAGATCTGGCTTAAGCAGAGGTCGCGAGTGCTATGGCTACGGGTGGGAGATCGCAATACTAGATATTTCCAAGCTCAAGCCGCCCAATGCAAGAGGACTAATCGCATCACTTCTCTGGAGAATTCTCAAGGCCAAACTCTGCAAGATCCGGAGGAGGTGAAGGAGGAAATCAGTAACTTTTATCACGCTTTGTACCAGACACAAGGTTTCCACCCCATGGAAGAACTATTGAACTGCGTACAACCCAGCGTCACCGAGCAAATGAATGATCACATTAATAAACCATATGTGGCGGCTGAAGTTAAGAAGGCCCTGTTTGATATGGCGCCATCTAAGGCCCTGGGCGTCGATGGTTTCACAGCAGGGTTTTATCAACGGCATTGGGAAATCCTTGGTGAGGATATCACAGTGGCCGTGCTAGAATTCCTAAATGGAGGAGAACTACCTTTCGGACTGAACGACACCTCCATCACATTGATCCCAAAGGTACGACATCCACAGAAAATTTCTCAATTCAGGCCGATTGCACTTTGCCATGTCCTTTATAAGATTGCAGTTAAAGCAATTGCAAATAGAGTTCGAGGGATTTTGGATGAGGTGATTGGTGAGGAACAAAGCGCCTTCATCCCGGGACATCTAATTACAGATAACGTACTGGTGGCGTATGAAAGTATCCATGCTATCAAGAGGCGAAAGAAGGGAAAGAATGCATGTTGCGCGGTGAAGCTTGACATGCTCAAAGCATATGATAGAGTGGAATGGCATTATCTTGAGGCGATTCTCTATAGGCTGGGTTTTGGTGATAACTTTATTCGTTTGATCATGAAGTGTGTGACCTCGGTCAGGTTCACGATCAAGGTTAATGGAGATCTTCTCCCTTATTTTACCCCTTCAATGGGGGCTTCGTCAAGGATGTCCCATGTCACCATACTTGTTCTTAATATGTGCTCAGGGCCTTACATCACTCCTGAATAACTTCGGTGGCGCATATGTTGATAGAGGCATCCGGGTGAGCATTCATGCACCGTGGGTTAATCACCTACTATTTGTTGACGACAGTTTGATTTTCCTCAGTGCAAAGCTTCAAAGCACAGAGAGGCTCAATGATATTCTCCGAATATACGCTGAATGCTCCGGCCAGGCAGTAAACCAGGAGAAGAGCTCGATCTATTTCAGTGGCAATACGGGACAGCCCTTACGACAGAGTCTGAAGCAATCTCTTGGCATTTTTGTAGAAGCTTTCTCTGAACGTTATCTGGGACTCCCGATTGCGATTGGACAAATCACCAGCGGGACATTTAACCACATGGTGGAAAGGTGTCGTGACAAAATGTGGGGCTGGTCAGAGCGAAACATGGCTTGTGCAGCTAGGGAGGTTCTTCTCAAGATAGTCGTCCAGTCGATTCCCACCTTCAGTATGAGCTGTTTTCTCTTGACTAAGAAAGTTTGCAAGTCGATCACTTCATGCATGGAAAAGTACTGGTGGGGTAGCTCGATCGACAAGCGCTCCCTCCATTGGCTCTCTTGGGACAAGTTAGAGGTGCCAAAGTGAAGGGTGGCATGGGTTTCCGCAACATGCATTCGTTCAATTTAGCGATGCTTGGGAAACACGGCTGGCGCCTTCTTACTGAAGGAAATATGCCCTAGAGGCAATAATAAAGTTATTATTTATTTCCTTATTTCATGATAAATGTTTATTATTCATGCTAGAATTGTATTAACCGGAAACATGATACATGTGTGAATACATAGACAAACATATAGTCACTAGTATGCCTCTACTTGACTAGCTCATTAATCAAAGATGGTTATGTTTCCTAACCATAGACATGTGTTGTTATTTGATTAATGGGATCACATCATTAGGAGAATGATGTGATTGACATGACCCATTCCGTTAGCCTAGCACTTGATCGCTTAGTATATTGCTATTGCTTTCTTCATGACCTATACATGTTCCTGTAACTATGAGATTATGCAACTCCCGCTTACGGAGGAACACTTTGGTGCTACCAAACGTCACAACGAATCTGGGTGATTATAAAGGAGTACTACAGGTGTCTTCAAAGGTACATGTTGGGTTGGCGATTTGAGATTAGGTTTTGTCACTCCGATTGTCGGAGAGGTATCTCTGGCCCTCTCGGTAATGCACATCACTATAAGCCTTGCAAGCAATGTAGCTAATGAGTTAGTTACGGAATGATGCATTACGTAACGAGTAAAGAGACTTGCCAGTAACGAGATTGAACTAGGTATTGGATACCGACGATCAAATCTCGGGCAAGTAACATACCGATGACAAAGGGAACAACATATGTTGTTATGCGGTTTGACCGATAAAGATCTTCGTAGAATATGTAGGAGCCAATATGGGCATCCAGGTTCCGCTATTGGTTATTGACCAAGAATAGTTCTAGGTCATGTCTACATAGTTCTCGAACCCGTAGGGTCCGCACGCTTAAGGTTACGATGATAGTTTTATTATGAGTTTATGAGTTTTGATGTACCGAAGGAGTTCGGAGTACCGGATGAGATCGGGGACATGACAAGGAGTCTCGAAATGGTCGAGACGTAAAGATCGATATATTGGACGACTATATTCGAAGTTCGGAAAGGTTCCGAGTGATTCGGGTATTTTTCGGAGTACCGGAGAGTTACGGGAATTCTCCGGGGAGTATATGAGCCTTATTTGGCCATACGGGAATAGAGGAGAAAGGCCGAAAGGAAGGAGGCGCACAGCCCCCCTCTGGTCCGAATTGGACAAGGGTGCGGCCCCTTTCCTTCCTCCTCTCCCCTCTTTCCCCTCCAACAAGGAAGGAGGAGTCCTACTCCGGTGGGAGTAGGACTCCCTTGGCGGCCTCCTCCTAGGCCGCCGCCTCCCCTTGCTCCTTTATATACGGGACAGGGGCACCCCACAATAACACAAGTTGATCTACGGATCGCCCTTAGCCGTGTGCGGTGCCCCCTCCACCATATTCCACCTCGGTCATATCGTCATGAGCTTAGGCGAAGCCCTGCGCCGTAGAGCATCATCATCGCCACCACGCCGTCGTCTTGACGGAACTCATCCCCGACGCTTTGCTGGATCGGAGCCCGGGATCGCCATCGAGCTGAACGTGTGCTGAACTCGGAGGTGTCGTGCGCTCGGTACTTGGATCGGTCGGATCGTGAAGACGCACGACTACATCAACCGCGTTGTCATAACGCTTCCGCTTACAGTCTACGAGGGTACGTGGACAATACTCTCCCCTCTCGTTGCTATGCCATCACCATGATCTTGCGTGTGCGTAGGAAGTTTTTTGAAATTACTACGTTCCCCAACAGTGGCATCCGAGCCTGGTTTTATGCGTTGATGTCATATGCACGAGTAGAACACAAGTGAGTTGTGGGCGATATAAGTCATACTGCTTACCAGCATGTCATACTTTGGTTCAGCGGTATTGTGAGATGAAGCGGCCCGGACCGACATTACGCGTACGCTTACGCGAGACTGGTTTCACCGCTTCGAGCACTCGTTGCTTAAAGGTGACTGGCGGGTGTCTGTCTCTCTCACTTTAGTTGAACCGAGTATGGCTACGCCCGGTCCTTGCGAAGGTTAAAACAGCACCAACTTGATAAACTATCATTGTGGTTTTGATGCGTAGGTAAGAACGGTTCTTGCTCAGCCCGTAGCAGCCATGTAAAACTTGCAAACAACAAAGTAGAAGACGTCTAACTTGTTTTTGCAGGGCATGCTGTGATGTGATATGGTCAAGACGTGATGCTATATTTTATTGTATGAGATGATCATGTTTTGTAGCCGAGTTATCGGCAATGGCAGGAGCCATATGGTTGTCGCTTATTGTATGAAATGCAACGCCATGTAATTGCTTTACTTTATCACTAAGCGGTAGCGATAGTCGAGAAGCAATAGTTGGCGAGACGACAACGATGCTACGATTGAGATCAAGGTGTCGCTACCGGTGACGATGGTGATCACGATGGTGCTTCGGAGATGGAGATCACAAGCACAAGATGATGATGGCCATATCATATCACTTATATTGATTGCATGTGATGTTTATCCTTTATGCATCTTATCTTGCTTTGATTGACGGTAGCATTTTAAGATGATCTCTCACTAAAAATTATCAAGACGTGTTCTCCCCGAGTATGCACCGCTGCCAAAGTTCGTCGTGCCCGCACACCACGTAATGATCGGGTGTGATTAGCTCTCGTCCATCTACAACGGTGCAAGCCAGTTTTGCACACGCGAATACTCAGGTTAAACTTGACGAGCCTAGCATATGCAGATATGGCCTCGGAACACGGAGACCGAAAGGTCGAGCATGAATCATATAGTAGATATGATCAACATAGTGATGTTCACCATTGAAAACTACTCCATCTCACGTGATGATCGGTTATGGTTTAGTTGATTTGGATCACGTAATCACTTAGATGACTAGAGAGATATCTAAGTGGGAGTTCTTAAGTAATATGATTAATTGAACTTAAATTTATCATGAACTTTAGTCCTGGTAGTATTTTGCAAATTATGTTGTAGATCAATAGCTCGCGTTGTTGCTTCCCTATGTTTGTTGTTTTCATATGTTTATTTTAATATGTTCCTAGAGAAAACTGTGTTGAAAGATGTTAGTAGCAATGATGCGGATTGGATCCGTGATCTGAGGTTTATCCTCATTGCTGCACAGAAGAATTATGTCCTTGATGCACCGCTAGGTGACAGACCTATTGCAGGAGCAGATGCAGGCGTTATGAACGTTTGGCTAGCTCAATATGATGACTACTTGATAGTTTAGTGCACCATGCTTAACGGCTTAGAATCGGGACTTCAAAGACGTTTTGAACGTCACGGACCATATGAGATGTTCCAAGAATTGAAGTTAATATTTCAAGAAAATACCCGAGTTGAGAGATATGAAGTCTCCAACAAGTTCTATAGCTAAAAGATGGAGGAGAATCGCTCAACTAGTGAGCATGTGCTCAGATTGTCTGGATACTTCAATCGCTTGAATCAAGTGGGAGTTAATCTTCCAGATAAGATAGTGATTGACAGAATTCTCTAGTCACCATCACCAAGTTAGTAGAACTTCGTGATGAACTATAATATGCAAGGGATGACAAAAGTAATTCCCAAGCTCTTCGTGATGCTGAAATCGACGAAGGTAGAAATCAAGAAAAGAGCATCAAGTGTTGATGATTGACAAGACCACTAGTTTCAAGAAAAGGGCAAAGGGAAAGAAAGGGAACTTCAAGTAGAATGACAAGCAAGTTGTCGCTCCCGCGAAGAAGCCCAAAGCTGGACCAAAGCCCGAAACTGAGTGCTTCTACTGCAAAGGAAATGATCACTGGGAGCAGAAATGACCTGAATATTTGGTGGATAAGAAGGATGGCAAAGTGCACAAGAGTATATTTGATATACAGGTTATTGATGTGTGCCTTACTAGTGTTTATAGTAGCCCCTGAGTATTTGATACTTGTTCGCTTGCTAAGATTAGTAACTCGAAACAGGAGTTACAGAATAAACAGAGACTAGTTGAAGGGGAAGTGACGATGAGTGTTGGAAGTAGTTCCAAGATTGATATGATCATCATCGCACACTCCCTATACTTTCGAGATTAGTGTTAAACCTAAATAAATGTTATTTGGTGTTTGCGTTGAGCATGAATATGATTTGATCATGTTTATTGCAAAACGGTTATTCATTTAAAGTCAAAGAATAATTGTTGTTCTGTTTACATGAATAAAACCTTCAATGGTCATACACCCAATGAAAATAGTTTTCAAAACGGTTATTCATTTAAAGTCAAAGAATAATTGTTGTTCTGTTTAAATGAATAAAACCTTCGATGGTCATACACCCAATGAAAATAGTTTTCAAAACGGTTATCCATTTAAAGTCAAAGAATAATTGTTGTTCTGTTTAAATGAATAAAACCTTCGATGGTCATACACCCAATAAAAATAGTTTGTTGGATCTCGATCGTAGTGATACACATATTCATAATATTGATGCCAAAAGATGCAAAGTTAATAATGATAGTGCAACTTATTTTGTGGCACTGCCGTTTAGGTCATATTGGTGTAAAGCGCATGAAGAAACTCCATGCTGATGGGATTTTGGAATCACTTGATTATGAATCACTTGATGCTTGCGAACCATGCCTTATGGGCAAGATGACTAAAGATTCTGTTCTCCGGAACAATGGAGCGAGCAAATGACTTATTGGAAATAATACATACTGATGTATGCGGTCTGATGAGTGTTAAAGCTCACGGCAAGTATCGTTATTTTCTGACCTTCACAAGATGATTTGAACAGATATGAGTATATCTACTTAATGAAGCACAAGTCTGAAACATTTGAAAAGTTCAAAGAATTTCAGAGTGAAGTGGAGAATCATCGTAATAAGAAAATAAAGTTTCTACGATTTGATCGTGGAGAAGAATATTTGAGTTACGAGTTTGGCCTTCATATAAAACAATGTGGAATAGTTTCACAGCTCACGCCACATGGAACACCATAACGTAATGGTGTGTCTGAACGTCATAACCGCACTTTATTTGATATGGTGCGATCAATGATGTCTCTTACCGATTTACCAATATCGTTTTGGGGTTATGCATTAGAGACAGCTGCATTCACATTAAATAGGGCACCATTAAATCCGTTGAGACGACACCGTATGAACTATGGTTTAGCAGTAAACCTAAGCCGTCGTTTCTTAAAGTTTGGAGTTGCGATGCTTATGTGAAAAAGGTTTTCAACCTGATAAGCTCGAACCCAAATCGGAAAAGTGCGTCTTCATAGAATACCCAAAGGAAACTGTTGGGTACTCCTTCTATCACAGATCCAAAGGCAAAACATTCGTCGCTAAAAATGGATCCTTTCTAGAGAAGGAGTTTCTCTCGAAAGAAGTGAGTGGGAGGAAAGTAGAGCTTAATAAGGTAATTTGTACCTTCTCCCGAATTGGAAACTAGTTCATCACTAAAATCAGTTCCAGTGATGCCTACACCAATTAGTGAGGAAGCTAATGATGATGATCATGAAACTTCAAGATCAAGTTACTACCAAAACCTCGTAGGTCAACCAGAGTAAGATCCGCACCAGAGTGGTACGGTAATCCTATTCTAGAAGTCATGTTACTAGACCATGATAAACCTACAAACTATGAGGAAGCGATGATGAGCCCAGATTCCGCGAAATGGCTTGAGGCCATAAAATCTGAGATATGATCCATGTATGAGAAAAAAATATGGACTTTGATGGACTTGCTCGATGATCAGCAAGCCATGTTAAATAAATGGATCTTCAAGAGGAAGACAGATGTTGATAGTAGTGTTACTATCTACAAAGCTAGACTTGTCGAAAAAGGTTTTTGAAAAAGTTCAAGATGTTGAATACAATGAGATTTTCTCACTCGTATCGATGCTTAAAAGTCTGTCCGAATCATGTTAGCAATTGCCACATTTTATGAAATCTGGCAAATGGATGTCAAAACTGCATTCCTTAATGGTTTTCTTAAAGAAGAGTTGTATATGATGCAACCAGAAGATTTTGTCAATCCTAAAGGTGCTAACAAAATGTGCAAGCTCCAGCGATCCATCATTGGACTGGTGCAAGCATCTCGGAGTTGGAATATACGCTTTGATGTGTTGATCAAAGCATATGGTTTTATACAGACTTTTGGAAAGGCCTGTATTTACAAGAAAGTGAGTGGGAGCACTACAGCCTTTCTGATAAGTATATGTGAATGACATATTGTTGATCGGAAATAATGTAGAATTATTCTGCAAAGCATAAAGGAGTGTTTGAAAGGAGTTTTTCAAAGAAAGACCTCGGTGAAGCTGCTTACATATTGAGCATCAAGATCTATTGAGATAGATCAAGACGCTTGATAAGTTTTTCAATAAGTACATACCTTGTCAAGATTTTGAAATAGTTCAAAATGGAACAGTCAAATAAAGAGTTCTTGCCTGTGTTACAAGGTGTGAGATTGAGTAAGACTCAAAACCCGACCACGACAGAAGATAGAAAGAGAATGAAAGTCATTCCCTATGCATCAGCCATAGGCTCTATAAAGTATGTCATGCTGTGTACCAGATCTATTGCATACCCTACCACTAAGCTTGGCAAGGGAGTGCAATAGTGATCTAGGAGTAGATCAATGGACAACGGTCAAAATTATCCTTAGTGGAATAAGGATATGTTTCTCGATTATGGAAGTGAAAAAAAAGGTTCGTCGTAAAGGGTTACGTCGATGCAAGTTTTAACACTGATCCAGATGACTCTAAGTCTCAATCTGGATACATATTGAAAGTGGGAGCAATTAGCTAGAGTAGCTCCGTGCAAGCGAGCATTGTAGACATAGAATATTTGCAAAATACATACGGCTCAATGTGATGACCCGTTGACTAAGCTTCTCTCACGAGCAAAACATGATCATACCTTAGTACTCTTTGGGTGTTAATCACATAGCGATGTGAACTAGATTATTGACTCTAGTAAACCCTTTGGGTGTTGGTCACATGACGATGTGAACTATGGGTGTTAATCACATACAGATGTGAATATTAGTGTTGAATCACATGATGATGTGAACTAGATTATTGACTCTAGTGCAAGTGGGAGACTGAACGAAATATGCCCTAGAGGCAATAATAAAGTTATTATTTATTTCCTTATTTCATGATAAATGTTTATTATTCATGCTAGAATTGTATTAACCGGAAACATGATACATGTGTGAATACATAGACAAACATATAGTCACTAGTATGCCTCTACTTGACTAGCTCATTAATCAAAGATGGTTATGTTTCCTAATCATAGACATGTGTTGTTATTTGATTAATGGGATCACATCATTAGGAGAATGATGTGATTGACATGACCCATTCCGTTAGCCTAGCACTTGATCGTTTAGTATATTGCTATTGCTTTCTTCATGACCTATACATGTTCCTGTAACTATGAGATTATGCAACTCCCGTTTACCAGAGGAACACTTTGGGTGCTACCAAACGTCACAACATAACTGGGTGATTATAAAGGAGTACTACAGGTGTCTTCAAAGGTACATGTTGGGTTGGCGTATTTCGAGATTAGGTTTTGTCACTCCGATTGTCGGAGAGGTATCTCTGGGCCCTCTCGGTAATGCACATCACTATAAGCCTTGCAAGCAATGTAGCTAATGAGTTAGTTACGAAATGATGCATTACGTAACGAGTAAAGAGACTTGCCAGTAACGAGATTGAACTAGGTATTGGATACCGACGATCAAATCTCGGGCAAGTAACATACCGATGACAAAGGGAACAACGTATGTTGTTATGCGGTTTGACCGATAAAGATCTTCGTAGAATCTGTAGGAGCCAATATGGGCATCCAGGTTCCGCTATTGGTTATTGACCAAGAATAGTTCTAGGTCATGTCTACATAGTTCTCGAACCCGTAGGGTCCGCACGCTTAAGGTTACGATGACAGTTTTATTATGAGTTTATGAGTTTTGATGTACCGAAGGAGTTCGGAGTCCCGGATGAGATTGGGGACATGACGAGGAGTCTCAAAATGGTTGAGACGTAAAGATCGATATATTTGACGACTATATTCGAAGTTCGGAAAGGTTCCGAGTGATTCGGTGTATTTTTCGGAGTACCGGAGAGTTACGGGAATTCGCCGGGGAGTATATGGGCCTTATTGGGCCATACGGGAATAGAGGAGAAAGGCCGAAAGGAAGGAGGCGACAGCCCCCTCTGGTCCGAATTGGACAAGGGTGCGCCCCCTTTCCTTCCTCCTCTCCCCTCTTTCCCCCTCCAACAAGGAAGGAGGAGTCCTACTCCGGTGGGAGTAGGACTCCCCTTGGCGCGCCTCCTCCTAGGCCGCCGCCTCCCCTTGCTCCTTTATATACGGGGCAGGGGCACCCCACAATAACACAAGTTGATCTACGGATCGCCCTTAGCCGTGTGCGGTGCCCCCTCCACCATATTCCACCTCGGTCATATCGTCATGGAGCTTAGGCGAAGCCCTGCGCCGGTAGAGCATCATCATCGTCACCACGCCGTCGTGCTGACGGAACTCATCCCCGACGCTTTGCTGGATCGGAGCCCGGGGATCGTCATCGAGCTGAACGTGTGCTGAACTCGGAGGTGCCGTACGTTCGGTACTTGGATCGGTCGGATCGTGAATACGTACAACTACATCAACCGCGTTGTTATAACGCTTCTGCTTACGGTCTACGAGGGTACGTGGACAATACTCTCCCCTCTCGTTGCTATGCCATCACCATGATCTTGCGTGTGCGTAGGAAGTTTTTTGAAATTACTACGTTCCCCAACACTTACAAGACCAAACTCTTTGTGTGCCAGGGTTCTGAAAGGCAAATATTACCCTCACACAGATTTTCTCAATGCGACAGTACCGGCCAGAGCTTCAGCAACGTGGAAGGCAATTGTAGCAGGGCGAGAAGCACTACAGGTTGGCCTCATTCACTGAGTTGGAGATGGCTCGACTATCTCAACTTGGACAGATAGCTAGATTCCGACCACGACCACTCTGAAACCTACGGGCACCTCGGCAATGCTCCTCTCCCCAGGGTTTCAGACCTCATCGATGAATATACGGGGAACTGGAATGAACAAATTATCCGTCAGAATTTCTTGCACCCGGATGCGGTAGCCATCCTAAATATACCACTTAACCCGGCGGGTGGCGAAGATACTTTGGCTTGGGCTTTGGAGAAGTCGGGCATCTACACTGTAAAATCAGCGTATCGTTCTCTTATGACTCGCAACGAGCTGGGCTCTTTAGAGGAAGGGACGATTACAGAATCTTCATCAGCTAACAAACAGTTGTGGACTGCTCTTTGGCGACTACAAGTCGTTCCCAAAGTCCGGATATTTTGGTGGAGAGTTCTTCGTGGGATCCTCCCAGACTCGACTACCCTGCGTTATCGCCACATCAAGCAGGTGGGGCTGTGTGATGTTTGCAAAGCAATGGACGAAGACATGCAACATGCTCTGATCCATTGCACTCATGCAAGGGCTTTCAGGGCTGCGGCAAGGGACAGATTTCAACTACATCTTCCACACTTGCACCCAGACACGTGGACACGTGACATACTGCTTGATCCTATGTTCCTTGATGAGGAAAGAAGCAAGATCATAACCATAATGCATAGCATATGGTCATCACGGAATTGCTGGACTCACGATCGCGAGGGTACGACCCGCTCAAGCATTGAAATGGATACATGAGACATTGGCGATCTTGGAATTTTCCTCCTCGCGAAGGAGATTGAGGACTGTCAGTCTTGGAGGCCACCCGAGGCCGGGTGGGTCACTATAAACACTGACGGCGCGCTCAATGCTGAGGATATGAAGGGGGAGCGGGAGGTGTGGCCAGATCGCACTTCGCGTTCCTTGGTGCCTGGTGTAAGCCACTGGTTGGCATAACGGATCCCTTCATCGCAGAGTTGCTTGCTTTTCGAGACGGGATGATCTTTGCACAACTACGTGGTTTTTCACATGTGATCGTGGAGATCGACTGCTTAGAGCTAGTTGATCTATGGAACTCGCGCATCAACACTCGTTCAGTTGCAGCGCCTATCTTGACCGAATTAGAGGACATCGGTGCTTCCTTCACTTCACTCTCTGTTACTCATGTCAGTAGGGAAAGTAATATACCGGTGCATCAGTGTGCTCGTCTAGCTAGCACACTTGATGGCACCGAGAGCTGGCTTGATGCAAGCCCGAGTTTCGGTTTCTAGCTCATGCGCAGATTGTAACACTATGATTTTATGTTAATAAAGTCCTGAATTCGACGCAAAAAAAAGCTTGCCCGTTTTGTTTTCTGGGTTGTTGGCTAACTATAAAAGATCTAGTAATATTTATACTGTATATACTAAAAAGACTCATTTATGTTCTAGGACTCTTTCTTTTTTCCCTTTTGACGAAAATAAAGGCCTACCGTTGATTTAAGACAAGTACTCCCTCCGTTCCAAATTACTCGTCGCAGAAATGGATGTATCTAGAACTAAAATACATTTAGATACATCCATATATGCGACAAATAATTCAGAACGGAGGGAGTAAGTGATTGCAATCACACTAGTAGGGGCCACAATTGCATCGATGCCCCAAGACACTCGTGCCACTCAAGCATGCAGGCACAAGGCACGCGTCTAACAACAACAACAACAACTGAGAAACCCGATCGGCGCCACCCTAGCAACCACACATTAGAGAATCTACACCCGGACCTCTTAAATCCGCCTCATACATCTGAGTGGACCGCCCGATCACTGAACCGTCATGTTTTTTCGTCCCGGACGGACGCCTCAAATGGCCGGCCTGACCGGCGCCCCCATATCCAGCCCAAACATGCGGTGGATATGGAGGCGCCCGGACATGCCCACCACGTCGGAGTGACGAAGGGGTCCCAGCCATAAACGCCCTCAAACCAGGCGGTCTGAATCTCGTCCCCTTCATCGGACTGGTGGCGCAGCTCCGACGGGCCGCGTACTGCATTGCCCGGTTATTTAAGTCGACCGGCGGCACCGAAACCCTGCCACCCATCTACATTTTTCTTCTCTTGTCCACCGCCGCCGCCACTTTCCACTCCACCCGTTCGCCTAGTAGCCATGCCCCCACGCCGCCGGGTGAGGAGCGAGCCATTTCTGACGCCGGAGCATCGGCTCGAGCTCCTTGAGCAGATCCTGGCTAGGTGCGAAACCCGGATCGCCGTGGGGCTTCCTCCGGATGCAGTGGATCCGGGGGAGGAGGAGGTGAAGGAGGTGGAGGAGAAGGAGGAGGAGGATGTGGGGAACACTAGCGACGGGGATCTGCAGGCGGAGCAGCAGGCCATCCTCGATTCTGTCCGGTCGAGTCGGCTGCGGAGGCAAGATGTCGCCGCCGCAGGAGATGGAGGTGCAAGAGGCGGCGAAGGAGGCGGAGATGTTCGCCTACATGGATGAAGTCGAGTAGGAGGAGGATGAGCCAGAGCCCTCCTACCCGCCCGTTCAGCCGTCGTCGTGGACATCTCCGATGATGAAGAGTAGTTAAGGTAGTACATGGATGTAGTACGCAGAATTTCTTTTGCATTATTTGTATGGATCTAGAGGACAAAATATGAGAGAGATGGATGCAAAGTGACTAATTTGAGATTTTATCGGGAAGTGCCCGCGGACGCGCCTTCAACATATTTCATCATTAAACAAAAGCAATTGGACCCCAACCAAGTCCAAATCTTCGCCCGTGCATGTTCTTCAAGTTCTTGTTGTTCCCCGAGTCCATATTCTGCGGTTGTGAGCTGATACGTCTCCAATGTATCTATAATTTTTTATTGTTCCATGCTATTATATTACCCGTTTTGGATGTTTACGGGCTTTACTATACACTTTTATATCATTTTTTTGGGACTATCCTATTAACCGGAGGCCCAGCCCAAATTGTTGTTTTCTTGCCTATTTCAGTGTTTCGAAGAAAAGGAATACCAAACGGAGTCCAAACGGAATGAAACCTTCGGGAGAGTTATTTTTGGAACGGAAACAATCCAGGAGACTTGGAGTGTACGTAAGGGAAGCAACGAGGAAGCCACGAGGCAGGGAGGCGCGCCCTACCCCCCTGGGCGCGTCCCCCACCCTCGTGGGCCCCCTAACCGACTTCTTTCGCCTATATATGTCCATATACCCTAAAAACTTCGGGGAGCAGAATAGATCGGGAGTTTCGTCGCCGCAAGCCTCTGTAGCCACCAAAAACTAATCGGGACCCTGTTCCGGCACCCTGCCGGAGGGGGGATCCCTCACCGGTGGCCATCTTCATCATCCTGGCGCTCTCCATGACGAGTAGGGAGTAGTTCACCCTCGGGGCTGAGGGTATGTACCAGTAGCTATGTGTTTGATCTCTATCTCTCGTGTTCTTGAGGTGGTACGATCTTGATGTATCGCGGGCTTTTCTATTATAGTTGGATCTTATGATATCTCTCCCCCTCTACTCTCTTGTAATGGATTGAGTTTTCCCTTTGAAGTTATCTTATCGGACTGAGTCTTTAAGGATTTGAGAACACTTGATGTATGTCTTGCCGTACTTATCCGTGGTGACAATGGGATATTCACGTGATCTACTTGATGTATGTTTTGGTGATCAACTTGCGGGTTCAATGAACTTATGCATAGGGGTTGGCACATGTTTTCGTCTTGACTCTCCGGTAGAAACTTTGGGGCACTCTTTGAAGTACTTTGTGTTGGTTGAATAGATGAATCTGAGATTCTGTGATGCATATCGTATAATCATACCCACGGATACTTGAGGTGACATTGAAGTATCTAGGTGACATTAGGGTTTTGGTTGATTTGTATCTTAAGGTGTTATTCTAGTACGAACTCTAGGATAGATCGAACGGAAAGAATAGCTTCGTGTTATTATACTACGGACTCTTGAATAGATCGATCAGAAAGGATAACTTTGAGGTGGTTTCGTACCGTAAAATAATCTTTTCGTTTGTTCTCCGCTATTAGTGACTTTGTAGTGACTCTTTGTTGCATGTTGAGGGATTGTTATATGATCTAATTATGTTATTATTGTTGAGGGAACTTGCACTAGTGGAAATATGAACCCTAGGCCTTGTTTCCTAGCATTGCAATAGCGTTTGTGCTCACTTTTATCATTAGTTACCTTGCTGTTTTTATATTTTCAGATTACAAAAACATATATCTACCATCCATATTGCACTTGTATTACCATCTCTTCGCCGAACTAGTGCACCTATACAATTTACCATTGTATTGGGTGTGTTGGGGACACAAGAGAGTCTTTGTTATTTGGTTGCAGGGTTGTTTGAGAGAGATCATCTTCATCCTATGCCTCCCACGGATTGATAAACCTTAGGTCATCCACTTGAGGAAAATTTGCTACTGTCCTACAAGCCTCTACACTTGGAGGCCCAACAACGTCTACAAGAAGAAGGTTGTATAGTAGACATCAAGCTCTTTTCTAGCGCCGTTGTCGGGGAGGTGAGTTCTTGAAGGTATATCTTTAGATCTTGCAATTGAATCTTTTTGTTTCTTGTTTTATCACTAGTTTAGTATATAAAAGAAAACTACAAAAAAATGGAATTGAGTTTGCCTCATACGCTTCATCTTTTTAATATCTTTCGTGAGAATGGTGGAAAGGAAAATTGTGCTCAAGTGCTAGAAGAAGAAGTCTATAAAATGTTCGGTACTAGATCTTTGTATGATGAGCATGATTGCAATGTTGTTAGTATGAATTCCTTGAATATCCATGATGCTAATGATATGCAAAGCCATAAGCTTGGGGAAGCTATGTTTGATGAATATGATATTTTTTGTCCCCCAAGTTTTCATGAGAAAATTTATTATGATGAAAGCATGCCTCCTATTCATGATGATTATTGTGATGATACGTTTGCCATAAAGAATAAACTTGCTTATGTGGAGAGTAGTAAAATTTCTATGCAAGTAGATCATGAAAAGAATGCTTTATGTGTTGGTTATATTGTTGAATTCGTTCATGATGCTACTGAAAATTGTTATGAGGGAGGAATACATGCTTGTAGGAGTTACAATGATATCAAGTTTCTGATATGTCCATTTTGCATCATGCTTTTATATCAATATTTATTGCATTATGGGCTGTTATTACACATTATACATCAATACTTATGGCTATTCTCTCTTATTTTATAAGGTTTACCATGAAGAGGGGGAATGCCGACAGCTGAAATTCTGGCTGGAAAAGGAGCAAACATTGGAAACCTATTCTTCAGTGCTCCAAAAGACCTGAAACTCCACGAAACCTATTTTTGGATTTAATAACAATTATTGAACGGAAGAAATACCTCAGGGGGAGCACACCCTGTCCAGGAGGGTGGGGGCCGCGCCCACCCCTATTGAGCGCGCCCCCTGTCTCCTGGGCCCCCTGGTGGCCCTTGATGTCCATCTTCTGCTATATGAAGGGTTTTATCCTGGAAAAAATCGTGGGCAAGCTTACGGGACGGAACTCCGCCGCCACGAGGCGGAACCAATCTAGAGCTCCGGCAGAGCTGTTCTGCCGGGGACACTTCCCTCCGGGAGGGGGAAATCATCACCATCGTCATCACCAACGATCCTCTCATCGGGAGGGGGTCAATCTCCATCAACATCTTGATCAGCACCATCTCCTCTCAAACCCTATTTCATCTATTGTATCCAATCTTGTATCCAAAACCACAAATTGGTACTTGTGGGTTGCTAGTAGTGTTGATTACTCCTTGTAGTTGATACTTATTGGTTTACTTGGTGGAAGATCATATGTTCAGATCCTTAATGCATATTATTACACCTCTAATTATGAACATGAATATGCTTTGTGAGTAGTTATGTTTGTTCCTGAGGACATGGGTGAAGTCTTGCTATTAGTAGTCATGTGAATTTGGTATTCGTTCGATATTTTGATAAGATGTATGTTGTCTTTCCTCTAGTGATGTTATGTGAACGTCGACTACATGACACTTCACCATTATTTGGGCCTAGAGGAAGGCATTGGGAAGTAATAAGTAGATGATGGGTTGCTAGAGTGACAGAAGCTTAAACCCTAGTTTATGCGTTGCTTCGTTAGGGGCTGATTTGGATCCATATGTTTAATGTTGTGGTTAGGTTTACCTTAATACTTTTGTTGTAGTTGCGGATGCTTGCAATAGGGGTTAATCATAAGTGGGATGCTTGTCCAAGTAAGGGCAGTACCCAAGCACCGGTCCACCCACATATCAAATTATCAAAGTACCGAACGCGAATCATATGAACGTGATGAAACTAGCTTGACGATAATTCCCATGTGTCCTCGGGAGCGCTTTTCTCATTATAAGAAATTGTCCAGGCTTATCCTTTGCTACAAAAAGGATTGGGCCACCTTGCTGCACCTTATTTACTTTTATTGCTTGTTACTCATTACAATTTATCTTATCACAAAGCTATCTATTACTTACAATTTCAGTGCTTGCAGAGAAAACCTTACTAAAAACCGCTTATCATTTCCTTCTGCTCCTCGTTTGGTTCGACACTCTTACTTACTGAAAGGACTACGATAGACCCCCTACACTTGTGGGTCATCAAGACTCTTTTCTAGCGCCGTTGCCGGGGAGTGTAGCGCTTTTGGTGATTGAAACATTTATATAGTGTGCTGAAATTTTCTGTTACTTGTTACTATGGAAAACTAATCCTTTGAGGGGCTTGTTCGGGGCATCTTCGCCCCGACCAGTAGATCAAAGAGTTGCTCCTCAACCTACTGAACCTACTGAAAATGTTCACTTTGAAATTCCTTCGGGTATGATAGAGAAACTGCTAGCTAATCCATTTGCAGGAGATGGAACATTGCATCCCGATTTACACCATATCTTTGTGGATGAAGTTTGTGGATTATTTAAGCTTGCAGGTATTCCTGATGATGTTGTCAAAAGGAAGGTCTTCCCTTTATCTTTGAAGGGAGATACATTGACATGGTTTAGGATATGTGACGATACGGTATCTTGGGATTATAAACGATTGAAGTTGGAATTTCACAAGAAGTTCTATCCTATGCATCTTGTTCATCGTGATCATAATTACATATATAATTTCTGGCCTCGTGAAGGAGAAAGCATCGCTCAGGCTTGGGGAAGGCTTAAGTCAATGTTATATTCATGCCCCAATCATGAGCTCTCCAGAGAAATGATTATTCAAAAAGTTTATGCTCGGCTTTCTCTCAATGATCGCACCATGCTCGATCTTCATGTGCTGGTTCTTATATGCCGAAGACTATTGAATTCAAATGGGATTTATTGGAAAGAATTAAACGCAACTCTGAAGATTGGGGTTCCGACGATGGTAATGTGACACCCCCGATTCAATCGTACACTAATCATACACGCAAACGTGTACGATCAAGATCAGGGACTCACGGGAAGATATCACAACACAACTCTAAAAATAAAATAAGTCATACAAGCATCATAATACAAGCCAGGGGCCTCGAGGGCTCGAATACAAGTGCTCGATCTTAGACGAGTCAGCGGAAGCAACAATATCTGAGTACAGACATAAGTTAAACAAGTTTGCCTTAAGAAGGCTAGCACAAACTGGGATACATATCGAAAGAGGCGCAGGCCTCCTGCCTGGGATCCTCCTAACTACTCCTGGTCGTCATCAGCGGGCTGCACGTAGTAGTAGGCACCTCCGGTGTAGTAGTCGTCATCGACGGTGGCGTCTGGCTCCTGGGCTCCATCGTCTGATCGCAGCAATCGAGTAGAGATAGGGGGAAAAGGGGAACAAGGCAACCGTGAGTACTCATCCAAAGTACTCGCAAGCAAGGAGCTACACTACATATGCATGAATATATGTGTAAAAGGGCCATATCCGTGGACTGAACTGCAGAATGCCAGAATAAGAGGGGGATAGCTAATCCTGTCAAAGACTACGCTTCTGGTAGCCTCCGTCTTGCAGCATGTAGCAGAGAGTAGCCTGAAGTCCTCAAGTAGCATCGCATAGCATAATCCTACCCGCGATCCTCCTCGTAACCACGAGAGAGAGCGATCACCGGGTTATATCACAACACTTGGAAGGTGTGTTTTATTAAGTATCCGGTTCTAGTTGTCATAAGGTCAAGGTACAACTCCAAGTCGTCCTGTTACCGAAGATCACGGCTATTCAATAGATTAAACTTCCTGCGGGGTGCACCACATAACCCAACACGCTTGATCCCATTTGGCGGACACACTTTTACGGGTCATGCCCGGCGCGGAAGATCAACACGTCGCAGCCCCACCTAGGCACAACAGAGAGGCCAGCCGCGGTCTAAACCTAAGCGCCGCAGTGCAGGCCCATCGCCCAATGCACACATGCACGTTGCGAGGGCGGCCGAAAGCAGAACTAGCCCCCTTAATACAAGAGCAGGCTTACGTTCCAATCCGGCGCGCGCCGCTCAGTCGCTGGCGTCACGAAGTGCTTCGGCTGATACCACGGCGCGGGATACCCATAACTACTCCCGTAGATGGTTGGTGCGTATAGACCAAATGGCGGACTCGGATCAAATACCGGATCTCGTTAAGCGTGTTAAGTATCCGCGAACGCCGACCAGGGCCAGGCCCACCTCTCACCCGGTAGTCTCAACCTGCCCTATCGCTCCGCCACAAAGTAACGATCGGGGCCGTGGGAACCCAGGCCCACCTCTACCGGGATGGAGCCACCTGTCCTTTCAGCCCCCATCTCCGAACAGTATCACATGTAATGTAAAAGTGTAAGGTATATAGTATATGCCCGTGATCACCTCCCGAAGTGATCACGGCCCAGTAGTATAGCATGGCAGACGGACAAGAGTGTAGGGCCACTGATGGAACACTAGCATCCTATACTAAGCAGTAGGATAGCAGGTAAAGGTAACAACAGTAGTAGCATGGACAGGCTATGCAGCAGTTTAGGATTAACTGAAAGCAGTAACATGCTACGCTACTCTAATGCAAGCAGTATAGAGAAGAGTAGGCGATATCTGGTGATCAAAGGGGCTTGCTGGTTGCTCGCAAGAGAGGGGTCGTCAACTCCGTAGTCGAACTGGGGCATCAGCATCGTCACGGGGTCTACCGAAGAGAAGAGGGGGGAGAAACAGTAAATACATAGCAAGAAAGTGCATAACAGGATAACAGGAAGAGCTAGACGTGTTCTAACGCGGTATGAGGTGATACCGGTGAAGGGGGAAACATCCGGGAAAATATCCTCGGTGTTTCGTGTTTTCGGACAGATGAACCAGAGGTGAAATGTTGCAGGTTCACTATGCTAGGGACGCGTGGCGGATGAACGAGCTGCGTATCCGGATTCGTCTCGTCGTTCTGAGCAACTTTCATGTTGAAAATATTTTAATCCAAGTTACGGATTAAAAGATACTCCCTCCGTTCCTAGATATAGGGTGTATAGTTTTTGGCACGGAAATTAAAGAACACACGTGGAAGGAAAATTTCACAAGTTTTGAGTGAGATTACACATGACTAATTAACATGAGAAGATAGAGGAGCTTACATGATATAAGGAAATGTAATCAAATCCCTAAAAAAATTATCCAAACGAGTGGTGCAACGCAATACACCTTATATTTCAGACTTTTTCTCAAAAATCTATACACCTTATATCAAGGAACAGAGGGAGTATGATTTTCTAAAGATTTTATTAATTTCTGGAATTTAATTAATTATTTAAATTAATTCGAAATTAGATTTATGACATCAGCATGATGTCAGGGTGATGTCAGCAGTCAACTAGTCGGTTGACCTAGTCAAACTGACATGTGGGTCCCACTGTCATTGTCTGTTAACTAAATAACCATGTTAATTAGATTAATTAACAGATTAGCTAGGTTAGTTATTTAATTAGGTTTATTAAACATAATTAGTTAAGTTAATTAATTAACTTAATTAATTAATATATTTATTTATTTATTTTCTAAATTCTCTTTTCTCCTATTTTTTTTTAAAAAATCGTTCTGGGGCATGGGGCCCCAAGGTCAGTGGCACAGGGGCCTTGCGGGTCGGGCGTAATGGGCGGAACGGGTGCGGGAGCACCCGAGCGGGCACTCGCCCGCAGGGCGGGACGAGGCCGCCGGGCAACCCCGCGAGGGCAATCTGGCCAGCTGACCAGCCGGGGCCACGGCGGCGGAGGCGAGGCGTCCCGTGGTCGCCACACCCGACCAGCGCCCGATCTGCGCGCCCGCCTCCGCGCATCGTTGTCAGACCCGGCCGCTCGCGTCGGCCAAGCCCGCTGGCGCCCGCCTCTAGCACCGTCGCCGCCCCCCCCGGCGCGCCTCCCTAGCGTCTCGGCCTCCTGCTGCTGGCGCTGCCGCCATGGCAACGCCTGCGCACTGTTCCTTCATGGCGGCGCGCCGCGCGATGCTCGACCATCTGCGGCGCCGCCCTCCGCCCCAAAGCCGACAACCCCGGCCTCGCGCCGCTAGCAGGCGTCTTTGCGGCTACGCCCGTATCCGGCACCATAAGCCCCTCGGACCCTTTGAAAGGGGCCCACGCCTAGAGAACGTTAAAAAAATGAATGATGAAAATGAAACTAGTAATTAATTAATTAATTAATTAGTGAATTAATTAAGTTAATTAATTCGGTTTATCTAACTAATTAAATTAGTTAATCTAATCAAGTAATTAAACTAATTAACCAGATTAGTTAATCTTGGTCAATGACACGTGGGTCCCATCGACCCACAGTCGATTGACCGATCAAACCACGACCGGGGTAGTCCCGGCCGGTGGATGTGGGACCCCAGAGTCCACTTTGACTTCGTTGACTAGTCAACTGGTCAACAGTTGACTGGGCTGACCCAGCCCTTGGGCCCACATGGCATGCATAGTGGCTAGCTGCTGGTGTGTATAAAAAAAAGTAATTTCAGTTTATTTTCAAATTAATAACAAATCCAGTAATTCCAAAAATCAATAAAACTTTAGAAAATGATATAAAATAAACCGTAGCTCGGATGGAAAAACTTTGTTCATGAAAGTTGCTCAGAACAACGAGGCGAATCCAGATATGCAGCCCGTTCGTCCGCGACGCGTCCCTAGCATAGTGAACCTGCAATATTTCACCTCCGGTTCCTCTGTCCGAAAACGCGAAACACCGGGATACTTTCCCGGATGTTTCCCCCTTCGCCGGTACCACCTACTACCGCGTTTGGGCACGCCTAGCAACACGCCTTGTCATGTCATGCATTGTCATGCATTTGTTTGCATTGTATTTATTGTTTCTTCCCCCTCTTCTCTCGCTAGACACCGAGACCGACGCCGCTGCTACCCAGTACGACTACGGTGTTGACGACCCCTCTCTCTTGCCAGAGCAACCAGGCAAGCCCCCCTTGATCACCAGATATCGCCTATTCTTCTCTATACTGCTTGCATTAGAGTAGTGTAGCATGTTACTGCTTTCAGTTAATCCTATACTGCTGCATAGCCTGTCCTTGCTACTACTATTGTTACCTTTACCTGCTATCCTACCGCTTAGTATAGGATACTAGTGTTCCATCGCTGGCCCTACATTCTTGTCCGTCTGCCATGCTATACTATCGGGATGTGATCACTTGGAGGTGATCACGGGCATATACTATATACTTTACACTATTACATTACCTGTGATACTGTTCGGAGATGGGGCTGAAAGGACGGTGGCTCCATCCCGTAGAGGTGGGCCTGGGTTCCCGACGGCCCCGATCGTTACTTAGGGCGGAGCGACAGGCAGGTTGAGACCACCTAGGAGAAAGGTGGACCTGGCCCTGGTCGGCGTTCGCGGATACTTAACACGCTTAACGAGATCTTGGTATTTGATCTGAGTCTGGCCATTTGGTCTATACGCACTAACCAACTACGTGGGAAAGTTATGGGCACTCGACGTCGTGGTATCAGCCGAAGCACTTCGTGACGTCAGCGACTGAGCGGCGCGCGCCGGATTGGAACGTAAGCCTGCTCTTGTATTAAGGGGGCTAGTTCTGCTTCCGGCCGCCCTCGCAACGTGCAGGTGTGCTATGGGCGATGGGCCCAGACCCCTGTGCGCTTAGGTTTAGACCGACGTGCTGACCTCTCTGTTGTGCCTAGGTGGGGCTGCGACGTGTTGATCTTCATGCCGTGCATGACCCAGAAAGTGTGTCCGGCCAAATGGGATCAAGCGTGTTGGGTTATGTGGTGCACCCCTGCAGGGAAGTTAATCTATTCGAATAGCCGTGATCTTCGGTAACAGGACGACTTGGAGTTGTACCTTGACCTTATGACAACTAGAACTGGATACTTAATAAAACACACCCTTCCAAGTGCCAGATATAACCCGGTGATCGCTCTCTAACAGGGCAATGAGGAGGGACCGCCGGTAGGATTATGCTATGCGATGCTACTTGGAGGACTTCAGTCTACTCTCTTCTACATGCTGCAAGACGGAGGCTGCTAGAAGCGTAGTCTTCGACAGGATTAGTTATCCCCCTCTTATTCTGGCATTCTGCAGTTCAGTCCACCGATATGGCCCTTTACACATATATCCATGCATATGTAGTGTAGCTCCTTGCTTGCGAGTACTTTGGATGAGTACTCACGGTTGCCTCGTTCCCCCTTTTTCCCCTATCTCTATCCGATTGCTGCGACCAGACGATGGAGCCCAGGAGCCAGACGCCACCATCGACGACGACTCCTACTACGCTGGAGGTGCCTACTACTACGTGCAGCCCGCTGACGACGACCAGGAGTAGTTTAGGAGGATCCCAGGCAGGAGGCCTGCGCCTCTTTCGATCTGTATCCCAGTTTGTGCTAGCCTTCTTAAGGCAAACTTGTTTAACTTATGTCTGTACTCAGATATTGTTGCTTCCGCTGACTCGTCTATGATCGAGCACTTGTATTCGAGCCCTCGAGGCCCCTGGCTTGTATTATGATGCTTGTATGACTTATTTTATTTTTAGAGTTGTGTTGTGATATCTTCCCGTGAGTCCCTGATCTTGATCGTACACGTTTGCATGTATGATTAGTGTACGATTGAATCGGGGGCGTAACAAAATGTTGTTAGAATTAAAATGCCAGCAGGCTTCTCTCTATTACTCTGAAACAACATGTTATTCATAGCCATAGTTTCTTTATCTCAAGATGGAAATGTTGTTAGAATTAAAATGCGAGGAACATAATGGTGAAATGGGAATAGGCAGTGCCCTATTGAATGTTTCTTCACAAAAACTAGTCCGTTGTGCTATTTTTTGTTCAGTTAATTAACCATTTTTCTTATTTGCCGCAACAGATTGCAGGGCTGAAATTCTTGAAGACCAACTAGCTTTATGTACGTATTGGACACACAGGATTTTGAGCTGGTCTAGAAGTTTGAAGACTTTGATTTGATGTTGCTTCCTAGCTTTGAACTTGGGAGGCCGTTGAGTTGGCCAAATAAGCAATAGGAGGCATCATGTATGTATCCCCCTACGAGGTTGCCACTGCCCGATATGTTGCGAGGAAAGGTATGGTTCCCAGATGATCAAGGTGGGATTTTCCCACACGTTTTGCAGCAATAGTATATTCAAATTTCTGTTCACATCTTAACAACAGTAGTATTCAAATTTCTGTTCACATCTTAACATGTAGCCTGCACTGGCAAACAATTTTTCCTTTTTCATATGGTTAGATAAATACACAATTGTAGCGTTTCGAGTTTCAAGCTTGTGATATAATATCGTAATAAAATTCTGTGCTGTAGATCGAAGAAAAGAATTGCCCATAATTTCTCTATTTGAGCTCCTCGGCTAGGTTTGAAAATGGAATTGACCTGTTTCGTCAAATTCATTTAGATTTGGCAATTTTGAAGTTGGTAAAGTGTTTACCTGCCAGTAATGTTGCCATCCTAGAGATATGCATGCATTCTTGTATGAGTAATGTTGCCATCCTAGAGATATGCATGCATTCTTGTATGCTTGTTTCACACGCATCGACAAAAATATTAGAGGATGTATTTCTGAAGCGTTGTTTTTGGTCTTGCAGAAAATTCGGCTTCATCGGAACCTCCATGCCCGGCTAAAAATGGAACATGAAGGTCGCAACCCATCCTGTAGGTATGCATCTTCTTCCCTTTCTTTTCCTGTACTCTGTCAGTGACCATACCCGGCTGAAAACCAAGCTGGGGAGTTTTGTAAAATTGCATGGTTATTTTTCAGTCTGGCTCCAGGCTATATTCTTTGGTTTGGGTGGTTGATTGATTCGACAACCGACCAATACCATGAAATCCGATTGCATTGTTTTGTCAAACTGAACTGTTATGTTGTCATGTGGTAGTCTGGCCCCGAAGCTGCCGTTTGTGGTAGTTTGGTTTGGTTGTCATGTCCTATTCATGCCAAGTTCTCCCATGAAAACATATTTGATTCCTTAACTTGCTATCTTTGCTGTACTATAGATTATAACTTAAAATGTTGCACACTCGGTTCTTTTGCTGGTGTTCATCCATGGTTTTATTTTCTTTGAGTCGTAATGCATTTAGTTGACGACCATACATGCTGTCCAAAACATGTTATGTTGTCAGAAGTTGCTGTAAATTTGTGTCAAATGTACAAGAAAATTGAGACTTGTTCCCCTTTCGGCTGTTAAGTAGCTTGGATATTAGCCTTAGGCATAAATCTGCCAATGTATGATGCCCCTATTTGGGTAGTGTTGATAGTATGATGCCCCTGTTGTATTCAAGATGAATGCTATGGTACATATTAACCTTGGGTAATATTTCATCTACTCAAGTACTCTCTCTGCATGCTAATGAGGGTAAACCTGTATACACTCAATTTCGTGAAATTCATGTTAACCTTGGCCTCGGCCTGCTTGCATCAATCGTCATCTACCGCTGCGTGCTGTTACTTGGCATTCTTCTACTGGTCACTTGACCATATACTAGTGTTGGTTTGGTCCTCTACTGATGTTGATTCTTTAGAATAATATATACCTCTTTTGGAAATTTGGACTAGCTCATTCCTAATCTCTGCCACTCTCTTTGCCCAGGGCGGGGCCTGACTTGACGAGGGCGAGGAAGTTTGATCTTGTGGAGGGCAATAAGGCCGGATGGATGGACTCAAGAAGATGTCGGCTCCTTGCCGAAGAAGAGAAGAGATGGAGATGTGGTGATGTAGCTGTCAGGAGGTTCAGACCTTGGTTAGGTAGATACTTGTTTTCGGAATTGTGGTGAACAGGAACAGCCAGTTTGCTTGCTGCAAGTGTATGATTTGGAATCTTTATCCAGTGAATTTATGAATTCCCAACATTGGTCTGGAGTGCAAGGGACATTGCTGTCTAGACATTGTGTATACATTCATCCGACGCGTTATGCTGCTGAAATTTCTAACGAAAATTCCTCTGACTTGTCAAAATCCGGGCCCTTTTTGTCACCTTTTCAAACTCTAGGTGCTTTGCTGCAAATAACTAGGCCCTTGTGTTGTGAAGTTTTCAAACTCTAGGGTGCTTCCTAGAAATAATTCATTTGGTTGTATGTGAATAGGAGCAAGGCTCGTTTTAATGAAATTATAACTTCAAGCTTGAATCCGAGAAAGTCAGAGTTTTGTCCCAAGACGGCTGTAGGAGGACTACGAAAGTCTCCCGGCTTATGTTTGGCAAGCCTAAAGGTCTACTGACAGCATGAAGCGTGGATCTCAGCTTCCCCCCTGACAAGATGCCTGCTGCCTCCCCAACCTGAACAATGAAGCTCTCTTGGGAGCATCTCACGGAGAATATCCTCCTTTTATTGAAGAGAGAATTCTTTGCTGACCGGGCATTCCTGTCCGAGAGCAGAGCGTAAGAATAATGGCGCTGTTAAGACGGTCAGCACTCCATAGTCATAGTGCCACTCTTGCCATAAGTTCACAAGAGAAATCAAACTATTTTCTTCTGCTGATTTGATACAAGATCCATCTTCTGATCCTGACATTTGACGACACGACGTATCAATGTGATCCGATAAACGTCTTGCTGCTGCTGCTGCTGCATTGTTTGCCAAGGTTTTCCTCCTTGTGCTGCTCCTCTTCTTGATAATCCTGTTATCCAACTCAGAGTGGTAGTGGATGAGCCTCGCCTTTGCGCTTCCAAAGTCGGTGATGCTCTGCTCCAGCTGATTCCCACCGATAACAATGTCGCAGGCCCGGGCAATCAAGATGCCAAGCTCCATCATGCACAGACCCAGGTCCTTGAAAAGCTCACCAAGGTTCCCAATATCATCATCATCACCACCACCCTTGTTCTCCCCAAATCCATCGACACCGGCGAGTACCTCCATGCCTCCGGTGGTTTCAGACATCGACTCCGGGGAGTGGAGCTTGCCTGAATCATCGTGCCATAGGAGCCGCGTGAAGGAGGAGACGGACCTGTCGGGCTTCTTGAGAGGCACGTCGCTGCCCAATCCGTGCTTCTGCAATGGAATCAAATCCCCATTGAAGGAAATCGCTGTCAATCCACGGCCGCCACACTGCAATCGCAGTTTGGGAAGAGGAACAGAGAACATTTGTCACAATTTGCACCAAAAAAATCAGAGTTGTTTGAATGCTTTTACTTTTTTTACTGCTCATTACGGAGCATATAAAATGTTGACAAAAAAGACGCAAACACACACTTTGTTCATGAAGGAACTAAAAACATATTTTTCGCTAAACCAAAATCTTGCTGACTTGAGATCGTTTGTTGCTTCTTTGAGCTAATGCCGCTATATGCCATGGACCAATTACAAGTTAAACGAAATCCAGGGGCGCAACGGAAACAAAACTTTCCCTGGCTCTGTCGCTCACCGGACCATGGCGCGCCGTTGACGCAGGAACACATAACACAAACAAACAAAAATAGATAGATCGAACACTACAAAAATCTTAGGAGTGACATAACAAAGACCATCAGCCCATCAGCCAAGAACAGAAGAGGAGGATAAAAATTCAAAATAACAAAAGAAATACAACACGGGCATATATAAAAGGCGCACACTGATAAAAACGTAGCCTGATGTTACTCAAGTTACTGGCAGAAGTTCGATAACACTGAAGCTGAGGCCATATAAACCCAGAACAGGATGAGGCACTTGGCCCCATACCCACCGTCCACATAAATAAAATTCCACACACTATAGCACCAATCAAAGCAGACTTCATAGCTAGGTTCATATATAATTAATATAACTAAGCTGATAAGCATAGTTGTCTGGCAGCCTCCCACGCGAGGCTGCCTAGTTGCACTGGATGGTCGGTGAGCCAGCCCTCGCTGCGCCTGTTCCATCCGAAATGTTAGCTAGCTCCTCCTACATGATTCTTGTTCCTAACAGTGGAGCAGGAATCTGTGGAAGATAACCTGCCCAAGGCCAATAGCTTGCGTCACCGGTGCTCATCATGCTGCCATAGGCTGATGGTGGGGTAGACAGAATCTGTGGAAGCTGATATGCCATGTGCCGATAGGTTGCAGCACCACCCGTGCTCATCATGCTGCCATAGGCTGATGGTGGAGTAGAGAAACGCGGAAGCTGATCCGCGGGGCGCCGGTAGCTTGCGCCCCTGGTGCTCCTCATGCTGCCATAGGAATTGTTGAAAGTTCTAAAAGGTGCCAGCAGATTTGTGGGACGACGGGCGGTTGGGGCCAGGCCACCTTGCTCCCATGGAGTTGGGGACGAATCGTTCTTTAACAGGTTGCCGATCGCCCCTAGGAGATGGCTCGTATTCGGTGACACCAACCTCTCAGCCTCAACTATGCTGCGTTTCGTCATCGCACCATGCCCCTCGACTCTCAGCTTAAGTACACACTGACGCCAAAGGATACCCCGCATGATTTCCTCAAATTTTACACCGTCTTTCTCGACATCTTTTATCATGAGGAGTTCTTGTGCTGTGTAGCCAATTATTTCCTCGGCAGCCTGTTGCAAGACTGTCGCATTGGTTGAACCAGTATGGTCACTGATTTGGCAGTTGAGCATGTACCGGTACTCGCAGGTCTGGGACCTCCAGAGGCATCTGGTGCACCACCACCCATCACCATCAACTTTCAGCTTGTTATTGCATTTCTCACCGTCGAACATCAAGGCGCAAGATGGGTAGCAGAAGGCACCACTGTCTACATGTGAAACTGCAGCCACAACCGTGATCAAGTCAGGTTGACTGGACATCCTAAAGTTCTCATCCTTGATCTGTGCAATGGTTCGGTATGTATTGTCGGTACAGTCGAAGCCTTCCCAGTTTGTCGGAGGAGCCGCGAGCCCTTGGCCTTGATTCCTCAGTGAAAGCTGCTGCATCTTGGCATCTATTGTGTTCTGGGCTGACACTAAATCATAAAATCCACGCAGATTGTTCACAGAATGCTCTACCCTTGGAGCACGAGAGGAACCTGCCAAGCCTTGATCACGAGAACATGCTATGTTGGTAACACCTTGCTGAACCTTTGAGATCATGTCAGGCCTATATATGCCCTGTCTATCAGAATAGCATCCGTTCTTCGGCTGAGCGGCGTCACTGACCTCATAAATTGTGGGACTCCCGATCAGCGTGCACTCAGCTTGCAGTATTTCGAGCTGGAAAACAACGAAGACCCTGAACGAATACACAACAGAAAATGTTATATAATTGTGGACGGATAAAACACAAATAAGTAGTTCAATCGAAAGAAAAGTTGCGTGGAAGTGGAATAGACTGCATTGACAAAAACAAAACCGTTAAATGAACATCAACAAGAGCAAAGGAGTAAACAAAAGAATTGAACCAGAAATAACATGCATGTAGACTATGATAATTGATAAAAACAAGTGAAAACTCGCAAAATAACCAGTAAAAGTAAAATCAATCTGTAGCTCGGAAATTTGCAGTCTTAAGAAAAATAATCACAAAACAACTAACTGTGATCAAGATTAATGCTTACAATCTAGTGTTAGACATAAGCCACGCGTGTGTGTGCGTGTCGAGCCAGACACCGGTGCGTGGCCGCATCGATGGTCGTGGCGAGCGTGTCTGTTGCTTGCGGTGTGGGCTGTTAGTGGTTGGCATGCATGCATGTGATGCAGCCATGGCGAGAGGAGCGGCTGAGTCCTGGCGCCGTGTGAGTCGTGCTGGTAGTGCGGCCGGGTTAGTTGGTTAGCTTTGTACGTGTGCTTGTGGCCTGGTCATGCGTGTGGGTGTGTGTGCACGCGTATAAAACCCTCCCTCCTGTATTGCTTGTGTGAGACGGTATGAGTCGAGTCACAACGGAGCCAGAGATGAGGTAGATGTAGTCTTCGTCGGAACCGTGGTATGCGCCTGGCCGGCAGGAGAGCTCCTCTGGGTAGTACTGCATGTACATGTGTACCCCCATGTATGTGTTCAAGTCGTTGTGAGAAATATAGCCAAGATACATGCGTTCCTATGTGTTCATCTGTATATCTAGTTGTTAATGTGATAATAGTTTTTGCTTTCATGGATTTTGCGACGAGAGACAAGTTTTTGTAAAAAAAAACTTCTTTTTATTGGATTTTATGACAAACAGTAAAAAAAATAGCAAGCAATTTTTTTTTTAAATTTTGTGGCTTCAAACTTGACCAAATGTTTTAGTTGCTCTCAAAAGCACACCGACATGTGTTTCCCTTTATTGGATGAAGTTCTTTGAAATGTATCTTTTTTTTTTTTGCTTTGCGCCCCAATGGTACTTCAGCCACAATCTTCATCCAGTTAGCATGCATTTCCTGGGAGAGATTGGACCTTCAATCTACACAGTATGCAATTTACATGTGGGCAGTAGGACTGTACTTTTTGCTGAAGATGGCATGTGGTTGTACATGGGGGCCATGGAAAATTTTAGTCAAGTTTTTGTTCAAGCCCATGGCAATTTTCTCAGCAAGTGTCTTCTTAATCATGGCAATTTTGTAGAATCTCATTTTATTTGTAGCGATCACATGTAAGTGCTTTGGAGTTTGTGCCTATTCTCATGGTAAAGTATTACCACGTTTTTACACAACACAATGGAAAATTTTAATTTGCCATGGCATGTTTCTTTTGTCACAGCAATGTCAAAAAATTGTTAGTGATTTTGCCATGGTAAATTCACTAGATGTCCTACAGAAAATTCAATTTAGTGCTTTTTTCACGATGATGTCATTTTTTTTAGTGAGTTTGCCATGGCAAATTCACTAGATGTCCCATGGCAAATTCACTTTAATGCCCATGGCAACTTTCTTTTTTCACGACGATGGCAAACTTTTTTTTAGTGATTTTGCCGTGGCAAATTCATTAGATGTCCCACGGCAAATTCACTTAATGCCCATTGCAAGTTCACTTAGTTTCCAAGGCCAGTTCTTGTTTTTTCATGATGATGTCAAACTTTTTTTAATCACGAACTATGGCAAATTTGCTTTATGTACCATGGCAATTTCATGTTATGGACCATGGAAAATTTTCTTGGGATAATGGCAAATTTTTTCCTCCAACATGGCAATTTTTCACTTTATGGACCATGGTAATTTTTTTTGGTTGGAATATGGCTAACTTTTTCTTTAATGGACCATGGCAATTTTCACCCAATTTTTCATAGTCTACAAAATTGCCATGGCAATTACTACTCCATTTTTGCCATGAGCTTAGAACACTTTTTATATGTTCTTTTTTTAACAACATGGTGAATTTTTTCTTCGCAACAAGGCAAAAATACCCCTTTTCTTTGTGTGCATGGCATTTTTAGTTTTATGGATTAAGCAAATGTAGTTGATACAAAAATGGCAATTTTCACTTTTTCTGAACCATAAAATTTTTTCATTTGTTTTTCATCCATGGAAAAATTTAATTTTTTTCCCACTGCAAATTTACCTTCATTTTTCTCGCATGGCTAATCTTCCTGTATCGCAATGGCAATTTACTATAACATACATGGCATTTTTTTTAAACGCTCAATTTCTAGTTTCTATTTTTCTTCTGCTACGACAAATTTACTTTTCTGGACAATGGCAAATGTAGTTTTTTTGCCATGGCAAAATACGACAAATGTATTTTGTAAAGCTCAGATTTTGCTGTGACTAATAAAGCCTAGCTTTTTTTAAGGACAATGGCAAACGTAGTAAAAATCTGGGCTTTTCTTTTACTGGTCTTTTATTTTTCTTTTTGGTTTTTACACGGGAAAGGCCTGTAGGGACCGATGGGCAGAGCGTTTGGGCTGTGGTGTTTCCCTATCAAACGAAATTGTTCGGTGGGTTGATCGCTGGTACCAAGCAACTCATTCGGTCTGGGGTCCCCAGACTGAACTTGTGGGCGTTAGTGGCGTCCAACAAGAAAGGCTAAACCCACAAGCAGATAAAGGGAAAAACCAGAATTCCGATCTTCCAAACAAACTTCTGCTATCAGGTGAGTTTGTGTGCAGCCAGCACTATTTGGAATGGCTGCGGAGGATTTATGTGATACTTATACATATACAAACATAATAAAACACTCTTGGTACGTGATCGATCCGAGCCCAAAATAACAATCCCTACAGACAAGTCTAGCCCTAGCAGGTTGTAATTTTGGAAACACCGCCATCCCAGTTTACCAAAAATAGATGTCAGGTTACTTACTCCAGATTTGTAAATTGCATGGGGTCCTGCCTGAATGTTGGAAGTTAATTCCACCGCATGAACCAGTTAGATTAGACATAGACACTTAGACTGGCTGCGAAACCCTCACGCATGATTAGAATCACGGAAACACGCACAAAAACCTTGCAAAACCCTAATCCATCTAGCACCGGTCGATGCGGGGAGAGGGAGTTAACGATCCGTCGCATGGTGATCAGTACCTTGGGTTCGCGGCATAGCTGTATAGGTAGTCGAGGACTCGGACAACGGAGCCGGCGCGGAGGAGGCCGGCGGTGAGGAGGCCGTCCATGGTGACGTCCAGCACCGCCTCCAGCGAGTGCACGCCGTCGGAGAGCACGAGGCCGAACTTCCCCGTGCCGGCCACGGTTCCCGCCGGCGCTGGCCCCGGCGCGCCCACAACCTGCAGCACGGCGCCCATCACCTGCCCCAGCCCCGACACCAGCGCCGCCACCGCCCCGTGCGTCAGGTCTGCTGCCATCCCTCCACCCATCGCCGGCCGGGCTGCGAGGAGAAGGCGATCGCGAGGTGAGTCGGGGGCAGGGTCCAGGGGTTGGGATTGGGTGCCGCGAGGTCTTCTCAAGTTGTTGGGACGGTTAGTTATCTGATTTGACGAGGCGTGCTAAGCGGTGGGGAGCAACCGCCTCGTGGCCAGATAAGATATATACGTTTGACTTGGGCTAAACTCTACTGGATATATTCTCTTTTTTTTTTGCGACTGGATATATTGAACTGGCCAAATTTTTTTGGTTCCGTTTGGGTATTATTTGACCAGACAAGAAAAATGGACCAGCGTACGTGTGGTTTGGACCGGAGTGTGGATTTGTTGTACTGCAATACCACATCAAATTCTTTTAGCTTCTTCTCAAAAAAAAAAAAATTCAAATTCTTTTAGCCGCATAGTACGGAAGATGAAGGTGCATGATAGAGGTGGCTGGTACCATGACAACATCCAATATGTATACTAGCTGGGCATCTACGGAAGAATATATCCCAACCTACACCCTACTTTAGTGATCTATAAACGCTCTTATATTTTTTTAAGAAAGGAGTACTAATGAAAGCAATTGTTTTCTCCTAGCTGAAGCTGGCATTACCAATAAAAATACAGTATATCCTACACATGAGTTACCTGCATATCAATTGAGTAGCATGCATGGTCTAGGTGTGACTTACCCAATCATCATTGGCACGAGGTTGGTCTAGGTGTAGCATGCTTCGTATTGCTTGTGGGTGTGCGCAGTGGCAAACCCAGAAATAAAATAGAGGGTGTGCACACTTATAAAAAATGAGGTTTAATTAGATTAGGTTATATGGGCCTTGAAAACCAGCTAATTATTACATGGTAAAAAACATTCCAAAATTCTGGGTGTGCCATGGCACACCCGCTAGATATGCCACTGGGTGTGCGTGGTGGGTGTGGTTGCTAATCCTCATGACTAGTGTTTTAATGGCCGAAAGGTGTGGTACCCGGCTTCTTTCCCGTTTCTTCTTAATACAATGATATGCTTGCTTATGCGTATTATAGAAAAAAAAATATCGATGGAGAAACGAAGCTTATAAAGAACACTAAAATTTTGAAATCTAAGAGCACTTACCACTGACCATGCACTCAGTAAACTCTAGTTCACCAAAATACTGTACTCCATCCGTAACGGTGCATTAGGTATATTAGGTTGTGCACTGCGACCAAGGCGGAGAGAAAAAAATGAGAGAGCTTGAATGAATGCAGGTAACTAACCACTGCATGATATGCTAAATAGTCTCAAGTCATTGAAGACATACATGCCCCACGTCCCCTATTGGTTGATTACCTTTTTCATGGCAAGAAACAAGAAACGAGATGTGGGGTTAATGCATCACACATAAATATTTTGGGATTATCTGGTTTTCATAATGTGCCTAATGCCCTGGTACGGAGGGAGTACTAAACATCTTTCTATAAGAAGAATCTTAGTGGTCAAGTCCTAACTCAACTTTACTACTCCCCTATTCCTAAATATAATATGTTTTGGCAGTTCAATTTAAACTACAAATAAGTCTTATATTTAGTAATGTAGGGAGTATAACTCTTCTCAAGTACCATCTCAAAATAAAACAACTCCAGATCATAATATGAAAAATAAAACACCTCTGTTTGAGCCATTTGAATGGTCAGTTCACACAGTAGCATAATATTTCTATAAATTGCCAAGCAACAAGGATTTTGCATTGAACCAGATGGTTGTTCCTTTCAGCGTAATCATTATGGAGAGCACCATGCTCCCTATATAAGGCACAATGATGAAAAGAACATAACAAAATGTTGATGAAAGGAGTTATGGTTATAAAGTACATAATCTGCAACACGTACAGAAGCATGATGAAAATTCATAATGGTGTGAACTATATGTATGACAAAGTATAATATATGAATCTTAGAAAGATGCATCCGCTAGTCATCACAACACAGAGTGTGTTGGCCTACATAATTGAAGTTTACCAAGGTCCCACTAAAGTGTTGGAAATATGCCCTAAAGGCAATAATAAAATGGTTATTATTATATTTCCTCGTTTATGATAATTGTCTATTATTCATGCTATAATTATGTTATCCGGAAATCGTAATACAGGTGTGAATACATAGACCACAACATGTCCCTAGTGAGCCTCTAGTTGACTGGCTCGTTTATCAATAGATGGTTACGGTTTCCTGACCATGGACATTGAATGTCATTGATAACGGGATCACATCATTGGGAGAATGATGTGATGGACAAGACCCAATCCTAAGCATAGCACAAGATCGTGTAGTTCGCTTGCTAGAGCTTTTCCAATGTCAAGTATCATTTCCTTAGACCATTAGATCGTGTAACTCCCGGATACCGTAGGAGTGCTTTGGGTGTACCAAACGTCACAACGTAACTGGTTGACTATAAAGGTATACTACAAGTATCTCCGAAAGTATCTGTTGGGTTGACATGGATCGAGACTGGGATTTGTCACTCCGTGTGACAGAGAGGTATCTCTGGGCCCACTCGGTAATGCATCATCATAATGAGCTCAATGTGACCAAGTGTTTGGTCACGGGATCATGCATTACAGTACGAGTAAAGTGACTTGCCGGTAACGAGATTGAACGAGGTATTGGAATACCGACGATCGAATCTCGGGCAAGTAACGTACCGATTGACAAAGGGAATTGTATACAGGATTACTTGAATCCTCGACATCGTGGTTCATCCGATGAGATCATCGAGGAGCATGTGGGAGCCAACATGGGTATCCAGATCCCGCTGTTGGTTATTAACCGGAGAGTCGTCTCGGTCATGTCTGCGTGTCTCCCGAACCCGTAGGGTCCACACACTTAAGGTTCGATGACGCTAGGGTGGTAGAGATATTAGTATGCGGTAACACGAAAGTTGTTCGGAGTCCCGGATGAGATCCCGGACGTCGCGAGGAGTTCTGGAATGGTCCGGAGGTGAAGAATTGTATATAGGAAGTCCAGTTTCGGCCACCGAGAAAGTTTTGGGGGGTCACCGGTATTGTACTGGGACCACCGGAAGGGTCCCGGGGGTCCACCGGGTGGGGCCACCTATCCCGGAGGGCCCCATGGGCTGAAGTGGGAGGGGAACCAGCCCCTGGTGGGCTGGTGCGCCTCCCTTGGGCCTCCCCCTGCGCCTAGGGTTGGAAACCCTAGGGGTGGGGGGGCGCCCCACTTGGCTTGGGGGGAAAGCCACCCCCTTGGCCGCCCCCCCCCCCTTGAGATCCAATCTCTAGGGGCCGGCGGCCCCCCAGGGCCCCTATATAAAGAGGGGGGAGGGAGGGCTGCGCACCCCTGCTCCTGGCGCCTCCCTCTCCCTTCGTAGCACCTCTCCCTCTCGCTGAGCTTGGCGAAGCCCTGCCGAGATTGCCGCTACTTCCACCACCACGTCGTCGTGCTGCTGGATCTCCATCAACCTCTCCCTTCCCCTTGCTGGATCAAGAAGGAGGAGACGTCTTCCCCAACCGTACGTGTGTTGAACGCGGAGGTGCCGTCCGTTCGGCACTAGGATCTTTGGTGATTTGGATCACGACGAGTACGATTCCCTCAACCCCGTTCTCTTGAACGCTTCCGCGCGTGATCTACAAGGGTATGTAGATGCACTCCTCTCTCTCATTGCTAGATGACTCTATAGATTGATCTTGGTGAAGCGTAGAAATTTTTTATTTTCTGCAACGTTCCCCAACAGTGGCATCATGAGCTAGGTCTATGCGTAGTTTCTATGCACGAGTAGAACACAAGTTGTTGTGGGCGTCGATTTTGTCAATTTACTTGCCGTTACTAGTCTTATCTTGATTCGGCGGCATCGTGGGATGAAGCGGCCCGGACCGACCTTACACGTACGCTTACGTGAGACAGGTTCCACCGACTGACATGCACTAGTTGCATAAGGTGGCTAGCGGGTGTCTGTCTCTCCCACTTTAGTCGGATCGGATTCGATGAAAAGGGTCCTTATGAAGGGTAAATAGAAATTGGCATATCACTCTATGGTATTACATAGGTAAGAAACGTTCTTGCTAGAAACCTATAGAAGCCACGTAAAAACATGCGACAACAATTAGAGGATGTCTAACTTGTTTTTGCAGCATATGCCTTGTGATGTGATATGGCTAAAAGGATGTGATGAATGAAATATATGTGATGTATGAGATTGATCATGTTCTTGTAATAGGAATCACGACTTGCATGTCGATGAGTATGACAACCGGCAGGAGCCATAGGAGTTGTCTTTATTTTTTGTATGACCTGCGTGTCATTGAATAACGCCATGTAAATTACTTTACTTTATTGCTAAACACGTTAACCATAGAAGTAGAAGTAACCGTTGGCGTGACAACTTCATGAAGACACGATGATGGAGATCATGATGATGGAGATCATGGTGTCATGCCGGTGACGAAGATGATCATGGCGCCCCGAAGATGGAGATCAAAGGAGCAATATGATATTGGCCATATCATGTCACTATTTGATTGTATGTGATGTTATCATGTTTTGCTTCTTATTTGCTTAGTACGACGGTAGTAAATAAGATGACCCCTTATAATAGTTTCAAGAAAGTGTTCCCCCTAACCGTGCGCCGTTGCGAAAGTTCATTGTTTCGAAGCACCACGTGATGATCGGGTGTGATAGATTCTAACGTTCACACACAACGGGTGTAAGACAGATTTACACATGCAAAACATTTAGGTTGACTTGACGAGCCTAGCATGTATAGACATGGCCTCGGAACACAAGAGACCGAAAGGTCGAACATGAGTCGTATGGAAGATACGATCAACATGGAGATGTTCACCGATGATGACTAGTCCGTCTCACGTGATGATCGGACACGGTCTAGTTGAGTCGGATCATGTATCACTTAGATGACTAGAGGGATCTCTAATCTGAGTGGGAGTTTATTAAATAATTTGATTAAATGAACTTAATTATCATGAACATAGTCTAAAAACCTTTGCAAAATGTCTTGTAGATCAAATGGCCAACGCTCATGTCAACCTCAACTTCAACGCGTTCCTAGAGAAAACCAAGCTGAAAGATGATGGCAGCAACTATTCGGACTGGGTCCGGAACCTGAGGATCATCCTCATAGCTGCCAAGAAAGCATATGTCCTAGAAGGACCGCTAGGTGAAGCACCCATCCCAGAGAACCAAGACGTTATGAACGCTTGGCAGTCACGTGCTGATGATTACTCCCTCGTTCAGTGCGGCATGCTTTACAGCTTAGAACCGGGGCTCCAAAAGCGTTTTGAGCAACACGGAGCATATGAGATGTTCGAAGAGCTGAAATGGTTTTCCAAGCTCATGCCCGGGTCAAGAGATATGAAGTCTCCGACAAGTTCTACAGTTGTAAGATGGAGGGAAATAGTTCTGTCAGTGAGCACATACTCAAAATGTCTGGGTTGCACAACCGCTTGTCCCAGCTGGACATTAACCTGCCGGACGAGGCGGTCATTGACATAATCCTTCAGTCGCTCCCACCTAGCTACAAGAGCTTTGTGATGAACTACAATATGCAGGGGATGGTGAAAACTATTCCTGAAGTAGTTTCAATGCTGAAATCAGCAGAGGTGGAAATCAAAAAGGAGCATCAAGTGTTGATGGTCAATAAAACCAATAGTTTCAAGAAAGGCAAGGGTAAGAAGAACTTCAAGAAGGATGGCAAGGGAGTTGCCGCGCCCGGTAAGCCAGTTGCCGGGAAGAAGCCAAAGAATGGACCCAAGCCTGAGACCGAGTGCTTTTATTGCAAGGGAAAGGGACACTGGAAGCAGAACTGCCCTAAATACTTAGCAGACAAGAAGGCCGGCAACACTAAAGGTATATGTGATATACATGTAATTGATGTGTACCTTACCAGTACTCGTAGTAGCTCCTGGGTATTTGATACCGGCGCGGTTGCTCATATTTGTAACTCAAAACAGGAGATGCGGAATAAGCGGAGACTGGCGAAGGACGAGGTGACGATGCGCGTCGGGAATGGTTCCAAGGTCGATGTGATCGCCGTCGGCACGCTACCTCTACATTTACCTACGGGATTAGTTTTAAACCTCAATAATTGTTATTTAGTGCCAGCTTTGAGCATGAACATTGTATCTGGATCTCGTTTAATACGAGATGGCTACTCATTTAAATCCGAGAATAATGGTTGTTCTATTTATATGAGAGATATGTTTTATGGTCATGCCCCGCTGGTCAATGGTTTATTCTTAATGAATCTCGAACGTGATGTTACACATATCCATAGTGTGAATACCAAAAGATGTAAAGTTGATAACGATAGTCCCACATACTTGTGGCACTACCGCCTTGGTCACATTGGTGTCAAACGCATGAAGAAGCTCCATGCTGATGGACTTTTGGAGTCTCTTGATTACGAATCATTTGACACATGCGAACCATGCCTTATGGGCAAAATGACCAAGACTCCGTTCTCCGAAACAATGGAGCGAGCAACGAACTTATTGGAAATCATACATACTGATGTGTGCGGTCCAATGAGCGTTGAGGCTCCTGGAGGATATCATTATGTTCTCACTCTCACTGACGACTTGAGTAGATATGGGTATGTCTACTTGATGAAACACAAGTCTGATACCTTTGAAAAATTCAAGGAATTTCAGAATGAGGTAGAGAATCAACATGATCGGAAGATAAAGTTCTTACGATCAGATCGTGGGGGAGAATATTTAAGTCACAAGTTTGGTACGCACTTAAGGAAATGTGGAATCGTTTCACAACTCACGGCGCCTGGAACACCTCAGCGTAATGTCCGAAAGTCGTAATCGCACTCTATTGGATATGGTGAGATCTATGATGTACTCACCGATTTACCGCTATCATTTTGGGGATACTCTCTAGAGACAGCTACATTCACTTTAAATAGGGCACCGTCTAAATCCGTTGAGATGACACCGTATGAATTATAGTTTGGGAAGAAACCTAAGCTGTCGTTTCTAAAAGTTTGGGGATGTGATGCTTATGTCAAGAAACTTCAACCTGAAAAGCTCGAACCCAAGTCGAAAAAATGCGTCTTCATAGGATACCCTAAGGAAACCATTGGGTATACCTTCTACCTCAGATCTGAAGGCAAGATCTTTGTTGCCAAGAACGGGTCCTTTGTGGAGAAAGAGTTTCTCTCGAAAGAAGTAAGTGGGAGGAAAGTGGAACTTGATGAAGTACTACCTCTTGAACCGGAAAGTAGCGCAGCTCAGGAAGATGTTCCTGTGGTGCCTGCACTGACTAGAGAGGAAGCTAATGATGATGATCAAGGTACTTCGGATCAAGTTACTACTGAACTTCGTAGGTCCACAAGGACACGTTCCACACCAGAGTGGTATGGCAACCCTGTCCTAGAAATTATGTTGTTAGACAACAGTGAACCTTCAAACTATGAAGAACCAATGGCGGGCCCAGATTCCAACAAATGGCTTGAAGCCATGCAATCCAAGATAGGATCCATGTATGAAAACAAAGTGTGGACTTTGACAGACTTGCCTGATGATCGGCGAGCGATAGAAAACAAATGGATCTTTAAGAAGAAGACGAACGCGGATGGTAATGTTACCATCTATAAAGCTCGACTTGTCGCTAAGGGTTATCGACAAGTTCAAGGGGTTGACTACGATGAGACTTTCTCTCCCGTAGTGAAGCTGAAGTCCGTCGAAATCATGTTAGCAATTGCCGCATACTATGATTATGAGATATGGCAAATGGACGAGAAAACGGCATTCCTTAACGGCCATCTTAAGGAAGAACTGTATATGATGCAGCCGGAAGGTTTTGTCGATCCTAAGAATGCTAACAAGGTATGCAAGCTCCAGCGCTCCATCTATGGGCTGGTGCAAGCATCTCGGAGTTGGAACATTCGCTTTAATGAAATGATCAAAGCGTTTAGGTTTATGCAGACTTATGGAGAAGCCTGCGTTTACAAGAAAGTGAGTGGGAGCTCTGTAGCATTTCTCATATTATATGTGGATGAGATACTTTTGATGGGAAATGATATAGAACTTTTGGACAACATTAAGGCCTACTTGAATAAGTGTTTTTCAATGAAGGACCTTGGAGAAGCTGCTTACATATTAGGCATCAAGATCTATAGAGATAGATCGAGACGCCTCATAGATCTTTCACAAAGCACATACCCTTGATAAGATATTGAAGAAGTTCAATATGGATCAATCCAAGAAGGGGTTCTTGCCTGTGTTGCAGGGTGTGAAATTGAGCTCGGCTCAATGTCCGATCACAGCAGAAGATAGAGAAAAGATGAGTGTCGTCCCCTATGCCTCAGCCATAGGGTCTATCATGTATGCCATGCTGTGTACCAAACCTGATGTAAACCTTGCCGTAAGTTTGGTAGGAAGGTACCAAAGTAATCCCGGCATGGAACTGAAGGAAATATGCCCTAGAGGCAATAATAAAGTTATTATTTATTTCCTTATATCATGATAAATGTTTATTATTCATGCTAGAATTGTATTAACCGGAAACATAATACATGTGTGAATATATAGACAAACAGTATGTCACTAGTATGCCTCTACTTGACTAGCTTGTTAATCAAAGATGGTTATGTTTCCTAACCATGAACAAGGAGTTGTTATTTGATTAACAAGGTCACATCATTAGTTGAATGATCTGATTGACATGACCCATTCCGTTAGCTTAACACTTGATCGTTTAGTATGTTAATGCTTTCTTCATGACCCATACATGTTCCTATAACTATGAGATTATGCAACTCCGTTTACGGAGGAACACTTTGGTACTACCAAACGTCACAACGTAATCGGGTGATTATAAAGGAGTACTACAGGTGTCTCCAAAGGTACTTGTTGGGTTGGCGATTTCGAGATTAGGTTTTGTCACTCCGATTGTCGGAGAGGTATCTCTAGGCCTTCTCGGTAATACACATCACTTAAGCCTTGCAAGCATTACAACTAATGAGTTAGTTGTGAGATGATGTATTACGGAACGAGTAAAGAGACTTACCGTAACGAGATTGAACTAGGTATTGGATACCGACGATCGAATCTCGGGTAAGTAACATACCGATGACAAAGGGAACAACGATGTCGTTATGCGGTTTGACCGATAAAGATCTTCGAGAATATGTAGGAACCAATATGGGCATCCAGGTTCCGCTATTGGTTATTGACCGAGAATGGTTCTAGGTCATGTCTACATAGTTCTCGAACCCGTAGGGTCCGCACGCTTAACGCTTCGATGACAGTTCATTATGAGTTTATAAGTATTGATGCACGAAGTTTGTTCGAGTCCCGGATGTGATCACGGACATGAAGAGGAGTCTCAAATGGTCGAGACATAAAGATTGATATATTGGAAGCCTATGTTTGGACTTGGAAGGGTTCCGAGTGAAAACAGGAAGTTACGGAACACCGGGGTTACGGAACCCCGGGGGTATATGGGCCTTCATGGGCCACAAGGGAGAAGAGGAAGGGCCGGCCAGGTGGGCTGCGCCCCCCCCCTCTAGTCCGAATAGGACAAGGAGAGGGGGCGCCTCTTCCTCTTTCCCCTCCCCAATCCTACTCCAACTAGGACAGGGGGAGTCCTACTCGGTGGGAGTAGGACTCCTCCAGCGCGCCTCCCAAGGCTGGCCGCACCCCTTGGCTCCTTTATATCTGAGGGCAGGGGCACCCCATGATACACAAGTTGATCTCGGATCTTTTCTTAGCCGTGTCGGTGCCCCTTCCACCATATTCCACTTGGTCATATCGTCGCGGAGCTTAAGCGAAGCCCTGCGCCGGAGAAGTCATATCGTCATGGAGCTTAGGCGAAGCCCTGCGTCGGTGGAGCATCAACATCGTCACCACGCCGTCGTCTTGTGGAACTCATCCCGACACTTTGCTGGATCGAGTCCGGGATCGTCATCGAGCTGAACGTGTGCGAACTCGGAGGTGCCGTCGTTCGGTGCTTGGATCGGTCGGATCGTGAAGACGTCGACTATATCAACAGCGTTGTTATAACGCTTCGCTTTCGGTCTCGAGGGTGCGTGGGCGGACACTCTTCCTCTCGTTGCTATGCCATCACCATGGTCTTGCGTGATCGTAGGAAATTTTTTGAAATTACTCGTTCCCCAACAGATGGCATCCGAGCCTGGTTTTATGCGTTGATGTCATATGCACGAGTAGAACACAAGTGAGTTGTGGGCGATACAAGTCATACTACCTACCAGCATGTCATACTTTGGTTCAGCGGTATTGTGAGATGAAGCGCCCGGACCGACATTACGCGTGACGCTTCGCGAGACTGGTTTCACCGCCCGAGCACTCGTTGCTTAAAGGTGACCGGCGGTGTCTGTCTCTCTCACTTTAGTTGAATCGAGTGTGGCTACGCCCGTCCTTGAGAAGGTTAAAACGGAGTCTATTTGACGAAGTATCGTTGTGGTTTTGATGCGTAGGTAAGAACGGTTCTTGCTCAGCCCGTAGCAGCCACGTAAAACTTGCAACAACAAAGTAGAGGACGTCTAACTTGTTTTTGCAGGGCATGATGTGATGTGATGTGGTCAAGACGTGATGCTATATTGTATGAGATGATCATGTTTTGTAACCGAAGTTATCGGCAACTGGCAGGAGCCATATGGTTGTCGCTTTATTGTATGAAATGCAACGCCATGTAATTGCTTTACTTTATCACTAAGGAGTAGCGATAGTCGTAGAAGCAATAGTTGGCAAGACGACAACGATGCTACGATGGAGATCAAGGTGTCGCGCCGGTGACGATGGTGATCATGACGGTGCTTCGGCGATGGAAATCACAAGCACAAGATGATGATGACCATATCATATCACTTATATTGATTGCATGTGATGTTTATCCTTTATGCATCTTATCTTGCTTTGTTTGACGGTAGCATTATAAGATGATCTCTCACTAAAATTATCAAGAAGTGTTCTCCTGAGTATGCACCGTTGCCAAAGTTCGTAGTACCCGGACACCACGTGATGATCGGGTGTGATAAGTTCTCGTCCATCTACAACGGTGCAAAACAGTTGCACACGCGAATACTCAGGTTAAACTTGACGAGCCTAGCATATAACAGATATGGCCTCGGAACACGGAGACCGAAGGTCGAACGTGAATCATATAGTAGATATGATCAACATAGTGATGTTCACCATTGAAACTACTCCGCCTCACGTGATGATCGGACATGGTTTAGTTGATTTGGATCACGTGATCACTTAGATGACTAGAGATGTGTCTGTCTAAGTGGGAGTTTTTAATATGATTAATTGAACTTAAATTTATCATGAACTTAGTACCGATAGTATTTTGCTTGTCTATGTTTACTGTAGATAGATGGCTCGTGTTGTTGTTCCGTTGAATTTTAATGCGTTCCTTGAGAAAGCAAAGTTGAAAGACGATGGTAGCAATTACACGGACTGGGTCCGTAACGAGGATTATCCTCATTGCTGCACGAAAAATTACGTCCTGGAAGCACCGCTGGGTGACAGCCTGCTGCAGATCTTGAGCGAGAAGTTGTGAACGTCGGCAAAGCAAAGCTGATGACTACTCAATAGTTCAGTGTGCCATGCTTTACGGCTTAGAACCGGGTCTTCAACGACGTTTTGAACGTCATGGAGCATATGAGATGTTCCAGGAGTTGAAGTTAATATTTCAAGCAAATGCCCGGATTGAGAGATATGAAGTCTCCAATAAGTTCTATAGCTGCAAGATGGAGGAGAATAGTTCATCGGTGAGCACATACTCAAAATGTCTGGGGTATAACAATCACTTAATTCAGCTGGGAGTTAATCTTCCGGATGATAGTGTCATTGACAGAATTCTCCAATCACTGCCACCAAGCTACAAGAGCTTCGTGATGAACTATAATATGCAAGGGATGACTAAGACAATTCCTGAGCTCTTCGCGATGCTAAAAGCCACGGAGGTAGAAATCAGGAAAGAGCATCAAGTGTTGATGGTCAACAAGACCACTAGTTTCAAGAAAAAGGGCAAAGGGAAGAAGAAGGGAAACTTCAAAAAGAACAGCAAGAAAGTTGCTGATCAAGAGAAGAAACCCAAGTCTGGACCTAAGCCTGAAACTGAGTGTTTTACTGCAAGCAGACGGACACTTTGAGCGGAACTGCCCCAAGTATTTGGCGGATAAAAAGGATGGCAAGGTGAACAAAGGTATATGTGATATACATGTTATTGATTTGTACCTTACTAGAGCTCGTAGTAGCACTGGTATTTGATACTGGTTCTGTTGCTAATATTTGCAACTCAAACAGGGACTACGGAATAGACGAGCAATCGGCAAAGGACGAGGTGACGATGCGCGTGGGAAATGGTTCCAAAGTCAATGTGATCGCGGTCGGCACGCTACCTCTACATCTACCTTGGGATTAGTTTTAGACCTAAATAATTGTTATTTGGTGCCAGCGTTGAGCATGAACATTATATCTGGATCTTGTTTAATGCGAGACGGTTATTCATTTAAATCAGAGAATAATGGTTGTTCTATTTATATGAGTAATATCTTTTATGGTCATGCACCCTTGAAGAATGGTCTATTCTTGTTGAATCTCGACAGTAGTGATACACATATTCATAATGTTGAAGCCAAAAGATGCAGAGTTGATAATGATAGTGCAACTTATTTGTGGCACTTGCCGTTTAGGTCATATCGGTGTAAAACGCATGAAGAAACTCCATCTTGATGGGCTTCGAAACACTTGATTATGAATCACTTGGTACTTGCGAACCGTGCCTCATGGGCAAGATGACCAAAACGCCGTTCTCCGAACTATGGAGCGAGCAACTGATTTGTTGGAAATCATACATACCGATGTTTGTGGTCCAATGAATGTTGAGGCACGCGGCGGTATCGTTATTTTCTCACCTTCACAGATGATTTGAGCAGATATGGGTATATCTACTTAATGAAACACAAATCTGAAACATTTGAAAAGTTCAAAGAATTTCAGAGTGAAGTGGAAAATCATCGTAACAAGAAAATAAAGTTTCTACGATCTGATCGTGGAGGAGAATATTTGAGTTACGAGTTTGGTTTACATTTGAAACAATGTGGAATAGTTTCAACTCACACCACCGGAACACCACAGAGAAATGGTGTGTCCGAACGTCGTAATCGTACTTTACTAGATATGGTGCGATCTATGATGTCTATTTCCGATTTACCGCTATCGTTTTGGGGTTATGCTTTAGAGACGGCCGCATTCACGTTGAATAGGACACCGTCAAAATCCGTTGAGACGACGCCTTATGAACTGTGGTTTGGCAAGAAACCAAAGTTGTCGTTTCTTAAAGTTTGGGGCTGCGATGCTTATGTAAAGAAACTTCAACCAGATAAGCTCGAACCCAAATCGGAAAAATGTGTCTTCATAGGATACCCAAAGGAGACTGTTGGGTACACCTTCTATCACAGATCTGAAGGCAAGATTTTCGTTGCTAAATTCGGGTCCTTTCTAGAGAAGGAGTTTCTCTCGAAAGAAGTGAGTGGGAGGAAAGTAGAACTTGATAACTGTATCTGCTCCCTTATTGGAAAGTAGTTCATCACAAGAAATGGTTCCTATGACAACTACACCAATTAGTGAGGAAACTAATGATGATGATCATGAAGCTTCAGATCAAGTTGCTCTTGAACCTCGTGAGGTCAACCAGAGTAAAATACGCACCGAGTGGTACGGTAATCTTATTCGAGTCATGTTACTTGACCATGGCGAACCTACAAACTATGAAGAAGCGATGGTGAGCCCAGATTCGCAAAATGGCTGGAAGCCATGAAATCTGAGATGGGATCCATGTATGAGAACAAAGTATGGACTTTGGTTGACTTGCCCGATGATCGGCAAGCCATTGAAAATAAATGGATCTTTAAGAAGAAGACCGACGCCGATGGTAATGTAACTGTCTACAAAGCTCGACTTGTTGCGAAAGGTTTTCGACAAGTTCAAGGGGTTGACTACGATGAGACTTTCTCACCAGTAGCGATGCTTAAGTCTGTCCGAATCATGTTAGCAATTGCCGCATTTTATGATTATGAAATTTGGCAAATGGATGTAAAAACTGCATTCTTGAATGGATTTCTAGAAGAAGAGTTGTATATGATGCAACCAGAAGGTTTTGTCGATCCAAAAGGTGCTAACAAAGTGTGCAAGCTCCAGCGATCAATTTATGGTCAGTGCAAGCCTCTCGGAGTTGGAATAAACGCTTTGATAGTGTGATCAAAGCATATGGGTTTGTACAGACTTTTGGAGAAGCCTGTATTTACAAGAAAGTGAGTGGGAGCTCTGTAGCATTTCTAATATTATATGTGGACGACATATTATTGATTGGAAATGATATAGAATTTCTGGATAGCATAAAAGGATACTTGAATAAAAGTTTTTCAATGAAAGACCTCGGTGAAGCTGCTTACATATTGGGCATCAAGATCTATAGAGATAGATCAAGACGCTTAATTGGACTTTCACAAAGCACATACCTTGATAAAGTTTTGAAAAAGTTCAAAATGGATCAGGCAAAGAAAGGTTTTTTACCTGTGTTACAAGGTGTAAGATTGAGTCGACTCAATGCCCGACCACAAGCAGAAGATAGAGAGAAAATGAAAGATGTTCCTATGCTTCAGCCATAGGCTCTATCATGTATGCAATGCTGTGTACCAGACTGACGTATGCTTAGCTGTAAGCTTGGCAGGAAGGTACCAAAGTAATCCAGAGTGGATCATCGGACAGCGGTCAAGAACATCCTGAAATACCGAAAAGGACTAAGGATATGTTTCTCGATATGGAGGTGACAAAGAGCTAGTCGTAAATGGTTACGTCGATGCAAGCTTTGACACTGATCCGGACGATTCTAAATCGCAAACCGGATCGTGTTTTTATTAAACGGTGGAGCTGTCGGTTGGTGCAGTTCTAAGCAAAGCGTCGTGGCGGGATCTACATGTGAAGCGGAGTACATAGCTGCTTGAAGCAGCGAATGAAGGAGTCTGGATGAAAGAGTTCATTTCCGATCTAGGTGTCATACCTAGTGCATCGGGACCGATGAAGATCTTCTGTGACAATACTGGTGCAATTGCCTTGGCAAAGGAATCCAGATTTCACAAGAGGACCAAGCATATCAAGAGACGCTTCAATTCCATTCGGGACCAAGTCCAAGTGGGAGACATAGAGATTTGCAAAATACATACGGATCTGAATGTTGCAGACCCGTTGACTAAGCCTCTTCCACGAGCAAAACATGATCAGCACCAAGACTCCATGGGTGTAAGGATCATTACTTTGTAATCTAGATTATTGACTCTAGTGCAAGTGGGAGATCAAGGAAATATGCCCTAGAGGCAATAATAAAGTTATTATTTATTTCCTTATATCATGATAAATGTTTATTATTCATGCTAGAATTGTATTAACCGGAAACATAATACATGTGTGAATATATAGACAAACAGTATGTCACTAGTATGCCTCTACTTGACTAGCTTGTTAATCAAAGATGGTTATGTTTCCTAACCATGAACAAGGAGTTGTTATTTGATTAACAAGGTCACATCATTAGTTGAATGATCTGATTGACATGACCCATTCCGTTAGCTTAACACTTGATCGTTTAGTATGTTAATGCTTTCTTCATGACCCATACATGTTCCTATAACTATGAGATTATGCAACTCCGCTTACGGAGGAACACTTTGGTACTACCAAACGTCACAACGTAATCGGGTGATTATAAAGGAGTACTACAGGTGTCTCCAAAGGTACTTGTTGGGTTGGCGTATTTGAGATTAGGTTTTGTCACTCCGATTGTCGGAGAGGTATCTCTAGGCCTTCTCGGTAATACACATCACTTAAGCCTTGCAAGCATTACAACTAATGAGTTAGTTGTGAGATGATGTATTACGGAACGAGTAAAGAGACTTACCGTAACGAGATTGAACTAGGTATTGGATACCGACGATCGAATCTCGGGTAAGTAACATACCGATGACAAAGGGAACAACGTATGTCGTTATGCGGTTTGACCGATAAAGATCTTCAGAGAATATGTAGGAACCAATATGGGCATCCAGGTTCCGCTATTGGTTATTGACCGAGAATGGTTCTAGGTCATGTCTACATAGTTCTCGAACCCGTAGGGTCCGCACGCTTAACGTTTCGATGACAGTTCATTATGAGTTTATAAGTATTGATGCACGAAGTTTGTTCGAGTCCCGGATGTGATCACGGACATGACGAGGAGTCTCGAAATGGTCGAGACATAAAGATTGATATATTGGAAGCCTATGTTTGGACTTGGAAGGGTTCCGAGTGAAAGCAGGAAGTTACGGAACACCGGGGTTACGGAACCCCGGGGGTATATGGGCCTTCATGGGCCACAAGGGAGAAGAGGAAGGGCCGGCCAGGTGGGCTGCGCCCCCTCCCCTCTAGTCCGAATAGGACAGGAGAGGGGCGGCGCCTTCCCTCTTCCCCTCCCCAATCCTACTCCAACTAGGACAGGGGGAGTCCTACTCCGGTGGGAGTAGGACTCCTCCAGCGCGCCTCCCAAGGCTGGCCGCACCCCCTTGGCTCCTTTATATACTGGGGCAGGGGCACCCATGATACACAAGTTGATCTACGGATCTTTTCTTAGCCGTGTCGGTGCCCCTTCCACCATATTCCACTTCGGTCATATCGTCATGAGCTTAGGCGAAGCCCTGCACGGAGAAGTCATATCGTCGCGGAGCTTAAGCGAAGCCCTGCGTCGGTGGAGCATCAACATCGTCACCACGCCGTCGTCTTGACGGAACTCATCCCGACACTTTGCTGGATCGGAGTCCGGGATCGTCATCGAGCTGAACGTGTGCGTAACTCGGAGGTGCCGTCGTTCGGTGCTTGGATCGGTCGGATCGTGAAGACGTACGACTACATCAACCGCGTTGTTATAACGCTTCCGCTTTCGGTCTACGAGGGTACGTGGACGGACACTCTTCCCTCTCGTTGCTATGCCATCACCATGGTCTTGCGTGATCGTAGGAAATTTTTTTGAAATTACTACGTTCCCCAACAGGAACACTGGACAGCGGTCAAGAATATCCTGAAGTATCTGAAAAGGACTAAGGATATGTTTCTTGTATATGGAGGTGACGAAGAGCTCGTCGTAAAGGGTTACGTCGACGCAAGCTTCGACACAGATCTGGATGACTCTAAGTCACAAACCGGATACGTGTATATTTTGAATGGTGGGGCGATGGCTGGTGCGATTGCAAGCAAAGCGTCGTGGCGGGATCTACGTGTGAAGCGGAGTACATGGCAACCTCGGAGGCAGCGCATGAAGCAATCTAGATGAAGGAGTTCATCACCGACCTAGGAGTCATACCCAATGCGTCGGGGCAAATCACCCTCTTCTGTGACAACACTGGAGCTATTGCCCTTGCCAAGGAGCCCAAGTTTCACAAGAAGACCAGGCACATCAAGCGTCGCTTCAACTCCATTCGTGAAAATGTTCAAGATGGAGACATAGATATTTGCAAAGTGCATACGGATCTGAATGTCGCAGATCCGTTGACTAAACCTCTTCCGCGAGCAAAACATGATCAACACCAGAACTCTATGGGTGTTCGATTCATCACAATGTAACTAGATTATTGACTCTAGTGCAAGTGGAAGACTGTTGGAATTATGCCCTAGACGCAATAATAAAATGTTATTATTATATTTCCTCGTTCATGATAATTGTCTATTATTCATGCTATAGTTGTGTTATCCGGAAATCGTAATACATGTGTGAATACATAGACCACAACATGTCCCTAGTGAGCCTCTAGTTGACTGGCTCGTTTATCAATAGATGGTTACGGTTTCCTGACCATGGACATTGGATGTCATTGATAACGGGATCACATCATTGGGAGAATGATGTGATGGACAAGACCCAATCCTAAGCATAGCACAAGATCGTAGTTAAACTTGCTAGAGCTTTTCCAATGTCAAGTATCATTTCCTTAGACCATGAGATCGTGTAACTCCCGGATACCGTAGGAGTGCTTTAGGTGTACCAAACATCACAACGTAACTGGGTGACTATAAAGGTATACTACAGGTATCTCCGAAAGTATCTGTTGGGTTGACACGGATCGAGACTGGGATTTGTCACTCCGTATGACGGAGAGGTATCTCTGGGCCCACTCGGTAATGCATCATCATAATGAGCTCAACGTGACCAAGTGTTTGGTCACGGGATCATGCATTACGGTACGAGTAAAGTGACTTGCCGGTAACGAGATTGAACGAGGTATTGGAATACCGACGATCGAACCTCGGGCAAGTAACGTACCGATGGACAAAGGGAATTGTATACAGGATTACTTGAATCCTCGACATCGTGGTTCATCCGATGAGATCATCAAGGAGCATGTGGGAGCCAACATGGGTATCCAGATCCCGCTCTTGGTTATTGACCGGAGAGTCGTCTCGGTCATGTCTGCGTGTCTCCCGAACCCGTAGGGTCTACACACTTAAGGTTCGGTGACGCTAGGGTTGTAGAGATATTAGTATGCGGTAACTCAAAAGTTGTTCGGAGTCCCGGATGAGATCCCGGACGTCGGGAGGAATTCCGGAATGGTCCGGAGGTGAAGAATTCTATATAGGATGTCCAGTTTCGGCCACCGGGAAACTATCGGGGGTCACCGGTATTGTACCGGGACCACCGGAAGGGTCCCGGGGGTCCATCGGGTGGGGCCACCTATCCCTGAGGGCCCCATGGGCTGAAGTGGGAGGGGAACCAGCCCCTAGTGGGCTGGTGCGCCCCCCTTGGGCCTCCCCCTACGCCTACGGTTGGAAACCCTAGGGGTGGGGGGGCGCCCCACTTGGCTTGGGGGGCAAGCCACCCCGTTGGCCCCCCTTGAGATCCAATCTCTAGGGGCCGGCGCCCCCCCCAGGGCCCCTATATAAAGAGGGGGGAGGGAGGGCTGCGCACCCCTGCTCCTGGCGCCTCCCTCTCCCTCCGTAGCACCTCTCCCTCTCGCTGAGCTTGGCGAAGCCCTGCCGAGATCGCCGCTACTTCCACCACCACGCCGTCGTGCTGCTGGATCTCCATCAACCTCTCCTTTCCCCTTGCTGGATCAAGAAGGAGGAGTCGTCTTCCCCAACCGTACGTGTGTTGAACGCGGAGGTGCCGTCCGTTCGGCACTAGGATCTTCGGTGATTTGGATCACGACGAGTATAATTCCCTCAACCCCGTTCTCTTGAACGCTTCCGCGCGTGATCTACAAGGGTATGTAGATGCACTCCTCTCTCTCGTTGCTATATGACTCCATAGATTGATCTTGGTGAAGCGTAGAATTTTTTTATTTTCTGCAACGTTCCCCAACATAAAGCCTCTCAATCGATCGCTCCACAGCAGCCTCAAGCCCGAATGTTGTTCTCATAAGTTGGCAATTTAACTTCTTAACCACTAAACGATTGAACTTTTCACACTTGAATGTTCAACCCTTTCACCATTTGACACCATTGGGCGTTGACTTATCAAAGAATTGGATATTTTTTTATCAATTTAAAAAAGATCATAAATCTGCAAAAAGTAGAAAATTTTGAAAAAAAGTTTACCGATTTGGAAAAAAGTATGCGCATTTGAAAGTTCGTGAATTCAAAAATTTCAGAAAAAGTTCACAAATAGGGGAAAGTTCACATATTTGAAAATAGTAAAAAAATGATAAAATTTCATGAATTTTGAAGAAAAATCATGATTTTGAATAATGTTCATGAATTTGAAAAAACATTACGGATAAGGTAAAAGTTCACGAATTTTAAAAAGTCTTGGATGTTGAACAAAACTTTGCGGATTATAAAACATGCGTCGATTTGAAAAAGTTCGCAGACTAGAATAAAAGTTCATGGGTTTGAAAACAAGTTTGCAGGTTTTGGAAAATTATCATGCATCTGTAATATATGTTCGTTGATTCAAAAAAAAGTTCACGAATTTGACTAAAAAGATCATGGATTTGAAAAAAGTTCACGAATTTGTGGAATGTCCATGAATTTGAAGAAAGTTTGTGAATTTTAAAAGGTTTACGAGTTTGAAAAAAGTTCACGAATTTGTGGAAAGTCCATGAATTTGAAGAAAGTTTGTGAATTTTATAAGGTTTATGAGTTTGAAATAAGTTTGCAAATTATGAAAATAAAAGAAAACGATAAAGGAAAGGAAGGCAAAAAAGTGAAAAAAAGCTGGAGAAAAACTGGACGAAAAAACAGAAATGCACTGCATTTTTTTAGCGTTACATTTGCCACACAAGAAAAAAAAAGAGAAGTAAGTGTGCACAACAAGTAAGTTGTTCTTGTCTCCAGCTCGGTCTCTTATTTTTTTGATGGTTAACAGAAAATAAAAGAGTAAATAGGCCAAGCCCAGGACAGAGAGGGTTGTGCGAAGTTACTAGAATAGTAGAAAACAAATAGAAATAGGTATGAGGGTACGGTCAGACAAGATTTTATTTCTTTTTATTAAGGCCAATAATTTTTGGTCTAACAAGCAAGCGGCCCATGGGCGTGCTGGATTCTCGATTTGTGAGGCTAGCCTGCAAAAAGTGATTGTTTAAAAGCGTGGCCGTAGGACCGAACCGGCGCTCACTGCAACACCTCGCGGGCGAACCCATCACTTCTTCTTTTTTCTCCGTTTAATACCCAAAAAAAGGGTGTCCACACCATGATTCAAAACGCGATGCTCCAGTTTTAACAACAAACGCATTGACCAAATCGTAATCACACCTGATGTGCTAGATTCCTTCTTTTATCTTTAAAATGCAACCCGTAAAAAATACAATTATTTTCCCTTTTTTATTCGCGACAGTTGACTGGTTCATTTCAAGAAAAGGTTGAATTCAAAAATGTTCATGCAATTTTCAAAATTTGTTCATAAAGTTGAAGAAGTCCATCAATTTTGAAAAAAATCACAAAATTTTAAAACAGTTCACCAAATTTGGAAAAAAAAAATCATCGGTTTAGAAAAAAGTTCACTGATTTTGGGAAAAAGTTCATAATTGTGAAAAAATAACCAAAAACTTGAAGAAAGTAAATTGATTTAAAAAAAAGTCCGTCAAATTTGAAAAAAGTGTATCAAGTTCGTAAAATAAAATTCATCAAATTTGAAAGAAACGTTAACAATTTTGAAAAAGTTCTTTGGCTTTGAAAAAAGTTCATTGAATTTGCATAAGATTTCATCGAATTTTTAAAAATTCACATATTTGAAAAAGTTCATGGATTTTGGAAAAAAATGTTCATGAATTTGAGTAAAAGTTCATGAAATTTAGGAAAAAAAATCATTGGTTTGCAAAGAATCCCCGCGTTTAAGAAAAAAGAAAAAGAAGAAAGACATAAAAAAATAAAAACCTAATCATTGTCCGGAGAAAAAACACGAACTGAAGAAACGAATAAAAGAAGGAAAAAAGCAAGTACTATAACACAACGGGTGGAGCAGCCAAGTGGTTGGTGCGTTTTTCTTCGAGTGAAGAGGTTGCTTGTTTGAAACTTGTTGCTTGCACATATTTTGGGAGTTTACAGAAATAAAATTTTATATGGGCTGGCTCAGGTAAGAGCGCTTTGAGCGCCAGTTAACAAAATGCACCTTAAGGCGCCGAACAAGACATGCCCGGTCGTTTGCAGTCCAGAATTTGCCCCATGGCGGTTGCAGGGGCCTTATGACCTGCAGTGTTCTGACGCCTAGTAGGTGAGAGCATGTGCGCAGGTTGTTGTTTACAAAAGAACAAGTCTGTCATGGCTCATGGCCACTTGTCGATCGGTAGCAAATGAGTATTTTCGTTAATTACAAGGTCGCCCCCTCCCCCTTCCCAGCCCACTGTTTGCCTCTCTTAGAGCATCTTCAATAAATTATGTATTTTTGGAGATGTAAAAGTAGGTGTTGTATAATTTACATCATTAAAAAAATTCTTTTTACATCTTCTGGAAAGAGTCAACAGATGATGTATATTTGATGTAAAACTATGCTCCAACAGATGATGTATAATAGATGATGTAAAACTAGTTCGGCGGCATAGCGGCGGCGAATCGAGACGAGCGGCGGCAACGGAGCTTCAGGATGAACGGCGGCGGCCGAGCTTGGAGACGAACGGTGTGGCGGCGGACGAGCTTGGAGACGAGCGCCAGGGCAGCTAGTGAGCTTGAGGACGAGTGGCGGGGCAACGGCCGAGCTTCAGGACGAGCGGCGGGACGACGACCAAGCTTGAGGACGAACAGCGACAATTTGGGGTGATTAAAGGCGGTGGGCGGTGGATCCGGTGGCGGTGGGGGTTGGGAGGCAGGATTTGCCGGTTGGTGTGCGGCTGTCCGTTTTGCATCTGGGTTTACATCTCCGGCGGTTGGAGATGTAAATTTGTATCTCTAAGTGTTGTATTTTATATTACTTGGAACAGGTGATGTAATTTTTTTACATCTACATCATCTTATTGGAGATGCCTGTTTAGGCTTCGGAGATGTAAAAGTTAATTATTTTTACATCTACTCGTCTATTGAAGATGCTCTTATGATTGTGTGGTGCTATCACTCCTATAAATCAGCCGTAACCCTCACTTCCGATGTTCATACCCAATAGCAATAGCAAAATTATTAAGGGAGATGGATCAGACCACAGCCACGCCCATGGTAGCCACCTCAAAAGCTGAGCTTCTGCAAGCCGATGCGGAGCTCTTTTGCCACACCTTTGCGTACCTCAAGTCCATGGCACTGAACAGTGCCGTGAAGCTCGGAATCCCTGATGTCCTCCACCGCTGCGGTGGTGCCGCCTCCTTGCCCGAGCTGCTGTCCGCCGTCCCCCTCCATCCAAGCAAACACCCCTACCTGTGTCGCCTCATGAAGATGCTAGCTGCGGCAGGGATCTTCACGGCCGAGGATGTTCCTGCCGCACCAGCCGGTAGCGACGGGGCACCCACCACGGTGTACCACCTCAACACGGTTTCCCGTCTCCTAGTGGAGGGCGGCTCATGCATGTTGCCGTGCGTGCTCCTGGGCACCACCGACCTGTTCGTGTCGGCCTCCTTACGGCTGCACCAGTGGCTCCTGAGCGAGGAGGAGGGGGCCACGACGGGCTCGCCGTTCATGATGGCGCATGGCGGGAGCTTGTATGGCGTCGGTAGCCGCGACCCCGAATTCAACGCCTTGTTCAACGGGGCCATGGGTGCCACCAGCGAGTTCGTCGCCGCCCTTGCTGTCCGTGAATGCGGCGAGGTGTTCGCCGGGATAACGTCCTTGGTCGACGTTGCCGGCGGGAACGGCACCACGGCGAGGACCATCACCGAGGCTTTCCCAGGTGTCAAGTGCTCGGTGTTGGACCTCCCACATGTGATACAAGGAATCTCGCCCGATGGCACGGTTGAGCTTGTTGCTGGTGACATGATGGAGTTCGTGCCACCCGCTGATGCTGTTCTGCTTAAGGTACAATAGTACTGATTAACTTCACTTCTTACTAATGACATCCTACTCCCTTCGATCCATAATAAATGTCGCAGTTTTGAACTAAAGTTATTACTTATGGTTCATCCTATTGGCAGTACGTGCTACATAACTGGAGCGATCAGGACTGCTTGAAGATCCTCACGCGATGTAGAGAGGCCATTTCCCACGGAGCCAAACCTGGCAAGGTGATAATCATTGATACCGTCGTTGGATCACCCTCACATCAAATACTTGAAGCCCAGGTCACCATGGATTTGTCCATGATGATGCTATTTAATGGTAAAGCAAGGGAGGAGCACAACTGGCACAAGATGTTCATTGAAGCTGGATTTAGTCACTACAAAATTCACAACGTCTTGGGAATGCGGTCCCTCATCGAAGTCCATCCGTAGCTTGCTTATCCAACAATATCAATATATACTAGCTTACATTTTCCACATCATATGTACGTGGGTGATGCTTAAAGTTTGTATGGTCTGCTAGCCCTATTTCCGGTAATGATGCCACAAATTTTATCGTACGCATTTGGTTGTGTCCATAGTTTGGCGCAAAGACTATGAGAATAAATTATACCTTGATGGAAAGAGTTTATCTAAAAGAAATTGACATTGATTTTTCACAGGGATTATCCCAGGTACAACAACGGTTACTCGTTATCCTCTATTTTAATATTTCTGACACATTATACCGATTGATAAAAATAATTCACATTTTGACCATATGGACAAATCCTAGGTTGTAGGGCCTCTTTGATTTATGGGATTGTAAAACGCAGGAATAGGAAAAACACAAGATTGGAATGTCATGCCCATTCAAATCCTATTTGTGTTTGTTTGATTTAGCATAGGAAAAACAAAAGGAATTTTTACAATTTGTAGAATACTGATGGTATGAGATGTTTCAAGTAGTTATGTTCAGAAGTATACTTGATATCATCGAAGCTTCATGGATAACATTTGAATTGGTTAGATTGATAAAAAATACTTATAAGATGTAATATCGCACATCTTTAAGGTCTGCAACTAAACAGCAGGTTTAAAAGTGTGAGCGGTTATGCCAACATTATTATTTCTGTTACTAACATAAATTTATCTTTCTCTTATTCAGAAATATAACCAGCCATCCTCCCAAATATTTCTTGTTATCTGGTAAAATATATTTCTTGTTGTCAATTAAAGATAAAGTGAATTTACACTTATTCACTTGAAAGACAGATATCAATATCAAGTAATTTTATAGATAAAAATTTAATTTTGGTCCCTTAATTATTTAATGTTTAGATTTGATATTAAAAGAAAATTTTGCAATGAGCTTACTAATAACATTACTTTTGGACCCCGGAGCAGTTTTGTCACAAATAACTGAATAATCTTTAATAAATGTTTTCTTAAATAAAATAAAAATAAAAATTAGAATGAATTCCAAATTTCTTATTTTTTATGGTCCCTTATTTATATGTATTTTTTAAGAAATATTAGGACTTTTAGTATATCAGAAAATTTGTATTTTAGATATTTTTGTCCTTTTGCGCACATTGCTATATTTTTTCAGAGATTTAAGTATTCTAAGGATTATCCTGGAAAAAATCGTGGCATGGAACACAGAACGTGTTTATACACGGATATACAAGTAGTACACAGGTAACAACCAAAATGATGAACCAAAAGTACATGTTATTATAAGTTCAATGTGAAACAAAATATAGTTTAATAGTTAAGGAACTAACTCTAAATCCAATTAATTGTTGATATAATCAATATACACATTTGCTATTTGTATTCTTTGTGACGTTTAATAGTCTCATCTCTTTGTTGACCAAGCCCTGATGCGGTCCTAGGCACACATTCAAAATATATCATAATGATTACATCTCAAGTGGCCAATCATAGTAAAGACGTATTGATGCATGTACTTGCATGTTTTAGCAATATAAGTGAATGGGAAACTCAGTTCAACCAAGATTTGGATACAATGATTTTTAGTTGTATACAAAAGTAGAGATTTAAGACTATGTATATACTATATTGCTCACTCTATATTAGTTAGTTCGACAATGCCTCGTCGTACGTAATTAACAATGCTATGTTTTTTTTTGCAGCCTTAGAAGGCTATCAAGTTACCCGGGCCAACGATCTTCCTAATTTCGGGGGTATGGGGACTTCTCGGCGTATAGATCATACCAATCCATGGATGGATGTTACATGACACAGGTATTCGGGATAATCGCTAAAAGCCAGACGGGATATTCCAACATCATTAACTGTAGGTATTTCATACCAATTAGAATTAATCAAACAGTCAAAGTTATTTGAACCCCATACTGTTAGTTTTAGTATGACTGCACATTGATGGAAGAGACATTGTTGTAACTCTCTGTAGGCAACACGTGGAATAATAGGAAGCCAAAGTGGAAATATTCCATCATAATGCATACTTAGGTAATTGTTAACACATAAGATTTAATATATGCCCTTTAATAAAACAATCACAGTTACTATTTGATCCCTACTCCTCGTTTCGTTGTTTCGTTTCGCTTCGACGGAAGAGACATTATAGCTCTGTCTGGAACATGAGCGGAGAAACCACAGTGGAATATGCCGTCGGGCAACTGATGCAGTTTTCTCTTCTCATTCATCCATATACAATGGAAAAGTGCATGCTCGGATAGAGGAATCAGCTCACTTTTCTAGAAGGCATGAGCCAACGTACTCTTTTAAAAAATAACCCAAGGTTCTTTTTTCTTTAGTCTGACGTCCTCATATCTTTTGCGGATAAATGTCATTTTATTTAAGGGGACATGAGTCCAAGTTCTTTTGGTTGTTTTGAAGAAACTTCAGTCCACGTCCTAATAAGGTGGGGCTAGAATATGGGAAATGCTTCTGTTCACCCGACGGATCTCTCTGCGCGCATCGGCAACTCTATGGCTGTTGGATCTTTGTTTCGTCCGGTGGCTCGGGAGCATCCTCTTTGTACATCCTGGGTTTCCAACTGGGCCATTGTTGTAATTTTCTCCCCTGCAACAACTAGCTTGTTGCAAGATCTAGATCCCCATAGCCATCAGACAAGCGCGCCCACTACTGAAGGAATGCATAGCAGTGGCGGGAGGGAAAAGCCCAGCAGTGCCGGGCAAGGCTCTCTGGGGCACCCGCCACTAACCTCCCTCTACTGTTATAATGGCATTAGTGGCGGGCACTCGCCCACCACTTTTAGAATCTCTGTAGTAGCGGACACTTCCCGCCGCCCGCCCAGTGCAGGATAATATAGTTGTGGCATGCAGAGAATAACACTCACCATTGATATAGATTTTTGTTCCCATGAATTTACCGTGCTCGAATTTGTACACATGATTTACAAAGAGTAAACTAACAAAAGTATATAATCTATAACATTAACTCAACCAGGCTTAATCCGTTATAAGAACAAATGACAAAGCTCCACATTTGTTCCACTTAACACACTAATGTAACAGTAGCACATCCATCTTAACAAACTCACTAACATGTCATGAGCTTGCAGATGCTCATATCTACCACTTATTCCTAAATGAGGTTAACGACAACCATCATCTGCCACTTGCTGTGGTGGCTCTTCCTTAGCGTGATTGCCACTAGTGTCTCAACCATTAGTCTCTTTCCCATCAGAAACTCCCCCTAGCCGGCCTCATGGAAGTATATGCGCCCGTCTGTTTTGGTCTTGTACCTAATGGTGGTGACAGCGCCCGCTCCAAGGCGTACTCCAGCAGAACTGACCACAGGGATGTTCAGGTCGGAAGTCATCTTCGCGGGTAATTGCTATCATCACTGTGATTAGAAGCACAAACATCACACAATGTTAGACATTTCGCAATGTTGTTATTACATGAACTAAAAACAGAGGAAGTAATACAGAATATACCATGACATGTTTGACGATGTTTGTCTTGGTTAAACGGTGCACAAGGGGCAACCCCATGTAGTACTCGGTTGGTTGTAGGATCGCCAAGAGATTGTTCCTCTCATTATGCGTCAGCTTCTCCATTCTTTCAGAAAATACTGGAGAATCAAATGGAACATCGTCGTAATCATCCTGACTATCCTTGTCTTCTTGGTAGTCGTCATCTTCATGGATATCCTCATCATCATGATTATCATCATCTTCTTGGCTGCCATCCTCATCGTCATTGATATCCTCATCATCATGACTATCATCATCATCCTCATCATCATGACTATCCACATCGTTGTCACCATCCTCACTATCCTCATCATCCACATCATCTTCACCATCCTCATCATCTTGTTTGCAGAAATAGATAATCCTTAACCTTTTGACCTACCCTTCTCAGTAAAATACTATGTACTCTCCCCCAGTCAGCTTATTTTTTGAAATGAACTTCGTACATCCATCACCGCAGATGATGGTTTTATGCTTTCCTTTCTTCACTCCAGCTTGGAATGACCTCCCCTTATAATTCTTGAAGAGCTAACTATCACCTCTCGCACTGTTAAATTTCACACTTACGTTGCATGGGACACACTATGCAACAGTAAAGTAAAATGCAAACAAAATTAGTGGTAATGACAGTAAATGACTGCAAAATGGTTATAATTGTATGTTGAAATTAAAGACCGTTACCACCGAGTTTTTGAACCCCTTGTTCAGAAAGATACCAAATTCTTTGCAGTTTCCAAGCTGTCCGCACAAATACTTTTGTAGATTTAGCATGTTGCAAGAACTTATTATTATTAATAGAGGGTAAAATGAACGGAAAATTCGGTATGACCTTTGCTAAGAATTGATCATATCGAGTAGCAGAAATTTGGCGAAACGGAAAATAATGTATAACATGTCCTTTAAGAATTCATTTGGATGTACTTGTCATATTTAAGCTTTCTTTTTCTTAGCAAAAGTTCTAACACGAATGTACGCGCGCACATCAAACAGGTGCACGCAGCCTACTTGACATAGGTTTGCTATTATACTACTCAAACTTGACTTAGAATCGGAGAAGTACCACTTTAATAAGATGAAGCATATATACAAACCTACAAAACTATATATATAGTATATATATATATATATATATATATCACATTTGATCACAACCTAATAAAAGCTTGCTGACAACTACCGGCAGCGACATACTTGAAGAGCCGCGGCGGTGACAGAACTATACCGACGGCGGCACCTCTAATTAACCCTATCCCTAGCTAGCGGCGTTGGCGACCTAACCTACCGACGGCGGCCGGCGCCCTACCCTAGGCTTTACGGCGCCCTAACCGTAGCCCTAGCGGCAACGGCCGCAGTGCCCTACCCGTAGCCCTAGCGGCGGTGGCAGCGGCGCCCGAGAAGGAGGAGAGTGAGGGAGTTTGGGACATACCGGAAGGAGAGGCGCGGACGAGCTCGACGACGGGGAAGAGACGGCGGTGGGAGAAGGCGCGCCACGCGGGATGAAGGGGGCGAATGCCGGAGAAGGGGATTTGACTTAGTGGGGCCATGACGGAGGATTTTGTGTGGGGGCAGAGCTGGCGGGCGGCCCAGTGGGCCCGCCAAAGCCTATTTTTGGAATTTTTGAACCATTCTGGCACGAGTTGCCCAAAGATATGTGTGGCGGGTGCTATGGGATGCCCGCCACAGGACACTGACAGAAAAGTGGGAGGCCCTTCTCGCCGCCGGCCACTAGAGTTTTCCACCAGGCGTGGATCCTGAAGGGAGTTCACCTGTTGCGGGTATAGGGAAATGCCCGTCACTCCTGTGATTGTAGCAGTGGCAGGCGCATCTAGGTACCCGCCAGTGATGTTTCTCCAAGGTAGTAGTGGTGGGTGCCACACCGCGCCCGCCATTCATTGGGGTTCACCTATAAGCCCTTTTCCAGTAGTGGCCCCCAGATGCGTCTGCGCCGCCACGAACAAGCAAGCTCTCCTCCTTCCTCCCCTCTGTCGGTGACCCTCCCCTATATCCTCCTCATTCCTCTCCTCCTCGTCAGCCCAATCCTCTCTCTGTCGTCGGTCGTCTCTTCACTGGCCACCCGAAGACCGCTCTTGAGCCGCCGGATCCGCACCGCTCCGGAAAGATAGATGCCTTGTCTGCCTCCAGCCCTCGATTGTCCCTAACTTCGCAGGCGTCAGACATTCCTGCTAGACGAGGAGGTCACCACGGGCGATGTGTCTGACTTTCACGGTTTCCAGTGCCGCTCGTCGCGGCCCTAACGATGTGGATTGGGATCTGCACTCGATTTTTGGTTACTGCAACAGAGTGTTTTTGCAGCAAGACACTTGTTGCAATAAGGCTCTAGTTGCAACAGTTTCAGAGGAAAAACAGTTTTGAAGATTGTTGCACCAAGACCTCAGTTGCAGAAAATACTTCAACAACATATTTCTTGCAAAGATGGTTGATCATGTGCGTAGATTGGATGGCCATCCACAGCTCCATCCAATGGCCAGCAAGGTGGTCGTTCTTCTTATAATATTCTCCAGCCAACGCATGGACTCAGCTCCTCTGACGTACTGCAGGGTGCAGTTGGCTCACTGACAGGTGGGCCAACTTGCTTCTGGGCCTACATGTAAGTGGCCCAACTGCTCCCTACAGTACGTCAGAGGAGCCTTGTCCCCAATGCATAGCATCGCCAAAATGCCATCAATCCACGTGTTTCTTTTTTTTTACGGCGATGATTTTTTTTTTCGTACAATGGTAGTGGTGGGCAAATATCCACTTTTAACTAATCTAATGGTTAAGGAAATTTAGTTTATTAAATTGATGGTCTGATATTTCTGATTCTCTATTTTCTTTCGTATTTATATTTTTTTCTGGTCTACTATGTATACAGTCTGATATTTCGGATTTTTGTGGATTTCTCTAGCATATTGATCCTTTTTCTGATGAGCCAGTCAAATATTTTAATATATAGTAGACTGTTTTCGAAGAAACTAGTAATGCATATATTGTGCAAATCTTTGAAACAGGAAATGAAACTTTAATCATGTGTAAGGTCACATCTTACACTGTTTTGTCAAAAAAATGTCACATCTTACACTGGTTGTCCCATAAGCAAAGTTTAGAAACAACTTAGCTGTAGGAGGAAGCTGGCATTAATTTTAAGCTCATCTGTTGGGACGTGGAAAGACACATATCATGGGGGTATGCTTGCTTATCCGATGTACCCTACTTCTCCAAGAAGCATGGTGATACCATGCGTCGTTATAGCTGTTGCTTTATCGCTGAAGGTGAAATTTGTATTGGCGTCTAAACTCAAGATTCGTATATGCTAACGCACATCAACTTCCAGGTGTCCTATTTTCAACTGAAGTCGGCAAAAATGAATTTAAAAACAGAAACAAAGGACGTGCATCCAAGGAGAACGTCCATCTAGGCTTGGATTGTTTTGGATAACGGGTCAAGTACGTACCTGCCTCCTCAGGTCAAGACACTCATATATACCAAGGATGAAGGTCGTTTCGGCAGGCTGGCCGGCCGGCTACTCGCGCCACTCTTTATCGTTCATATTTCGATCGGCACTCGAAGGATGTTGCTGCCGGCCAGGTACTTGCAACATGGAATGCCGGCGGGCATGGTGCAGCTTGCTAGGGTACCTCTCTCCCTTAGCAGTGGAGATTGGGTAGGGTTTCTCGTAAAACAAATGGGACATTTCTTCAGGCTTAGGCTAACATCAAGTTAACGATGATGCTCTATTAGGTATTTATATGTCGTCTCTGGTCCACCATACTATGTTACGCGGATCAAGTGGTCATAGTTTCATAAGTGTTGGTTAGTATTTTCTGATTAACATGCGATTTTACAGCACATTTTTTGTCTTTTGATTAACCCATCAATTAATTTTAAGACTATATGACCGTTGCGCCCTTGACACAAAGAGCATGCAGCCAAGAAGCCAAGCAACGTATGAATAACATGTTTTACAAAAATCCATGAAGGGGCAAAAAACAGATGCAACTAAGAAGCAAGGCGAACTATTTAAAGGATTTTTTTCTTGAATTATCTGGAAATGATTATGTTTATAGTGTGTTCGTATTTGTCTTGTATTTTTTGTTGAATCCTTTAAATAGTTCATCTTACTTCTTAGTTGCATTGTATTTAGAATGAAAGATAATTATTAACATGCTTGAGCTGGTGAATGGATTCTAAGATTTTTATCATTCCCCGGCTTTCTTCATTTTGGAACTGTGAAAATAACTGTGAGTTTAAATGGGATTGTTACTGCATACTACACCTTTATATATGATGGTGATCCTTTAGACCCTTGACGTAATAAAAAGACCAATATTATTACAATTCCGGGTGCAGATCGCTTGGTATGGCACCATCGAACAAACAAATAGCCGCCAAAAGAATCGGGCAGTGCAACAGCCGGGTTGATAGAAATCAGGACGACACACCCCAGAGCAAATGGCCTCGACCATTAGAACTGGTCCACGCATCTGTCTTCACCAGAACATCCGACTCCCAGCAACCCTCTCACTGCTCTACCCCCATACCCACGCGGTAAGGCAATGGTGCAGAGCATGCAAGTATGCCACGAACATGTGTGTCATGGATCATGGCTGCTTGTCGATCGTGTCCAGCATGAGCAGCTACCGTCATCGGTAGCAAATGAGTATTTTTGTTAATTATTAGGTCGCGCCCACTTCCCCTACCCAGCCGTCCATTTGCCCCTCTTATGATCGTGTGGTGGTATCAGTCCTATAAATCAGCCGTAACCCTCACTACAGATGTCCATTCGTAATACCTATAGCAAAATTTAGGAAAATGGATCAAACCACAGCCATGCCCATGGTAGCCACCTCAAAAGCTGAGCTTCTGCAAGCCGATGCCGAGCTCTTTTGCCACACCTTTGCGTACCTCAAGTCCATGGCACTGAACAGTGCCGTGAAGCTTGGAATCGCTGACGTCCTCCACCGCTGCGGTGGCGCCGCCTCCTTGCCCGAGCTGCTCTCCGCCGTCCCCCTCCATCCAAGCAAAGGCCCCTACCTGTGTCGCCTCATGAACATGCTGGCTGCCGCAGGGATCTTCACGGCCGAGGATGTTGTCCCTGCCGCATCAGCACCGGCCGACGGCGATGGGGCACCAACCACGGTTTACCACCTCAACACGGTTTCTCGTCTCCTGGTGGAAGGCAGCTCATGCATGTCGCTGTGCGTGCTCCTGGACACCACCGACTTGTTCGTCTCGGCCTCCTTACTGCTGCACCAGTGGCTCCTGAGCGAGAAGGAGGGAGCCACGATGGGTTCGCCGTTCACGATGGCGCATGGTGGGAGCTTGTATGGCGTTGGTAGCCATGATCCCGAATTCAATGCGTTGTTCAACAGGGCGATGGGTGCCACCAGCAAGTTCATTGCCGCCCTTGCTGTCCGTGAATGCGGCGAGGTGTTCGCCGGGATAACGTCGTTGGTCGACGTTGCTGGTGGGAACGGCACCATGGCGAGGACCATCGCTGAGGCTTTCCCACGGGTCAAGTGCTCGGTGTTGGAACTCCCACAGGTGATAGAAGGAATCTCGCCTGATGGCATAGTTGAGCTCGTTGCTGGTGACATGATGGAGTTTGTGCCTCCCGCTGATGCTGTTCTGCTTAAGGTATATCATGGTACAAAGTAACTTCACTTCTTACTAATTAATGACACCATCTGATTCCTACTCTCCCCGATTCGTAATAAGTGTCGCAGTTTTCATCTAAGGTTACTTATGGTTAATCCGATTGGCAGCATGTGCTGCATAACTGGAGCGATGAGGACTGCGTGAAGATCCTCACGCGATGTAGACAGGCCATTTCCCACGGAGCCAAAGCTGGCAAGGTGATAATCATTGATACCGTCGTTGGATCACCCTCACACCAAATGCTTGAAGCCCAGGTCACCATGGATTTGGCCATGATGATGTTATTTAATGGTAAGGCAAGGGAGGAGCACAACTGGCACAAGATGTTCATGGAAGCCGGATTTAGTCACTACAAAATTCACAACGTCTTGGGAATGCGGTCCCTCATCGAAGTCCACCCGTAGCTTGCTTATCCAACAATATCTATTATTCACCGCATGTGATGTTGCTTAAAGTGTGTATACGTGGGTGATGCTTAAAGTTTGTATGGTCTTATATTTTCTGTCAATAATTCAATAGTATATGAATGGTTGGCATCCTTCTCTTTACCCTCTACTTCGGCATTGTTGGTTGCGGTTGTGTTTTTTGATTAACTGAATACCTTGCTCATATTACTCTACGCTATACCTGGCCATACCTCAGGCCGGGCCGGGCTTCGGGCCGGGCCTGGCCAAGCCCGACGAAAAAACCCAGGCCCGGGCCGAACACGTAAAAGCCCGTCGGGCTTCGGGCCGGTCCGGCCCGACCTTAAAAAAAACGCAAAAATGACGGGGCTGGGAACGGCCTTCGGGCTCGAAATCTAGGCCCGAGCCCGGCACGGGGGCAGCATCGGGCCATGCCAGGTCGGGCTTTTTCGGACCGGGTCGGGCCGGGCTTCCCATGGCCAGGTATACTCTAGGCGTCCCATTTACCTAGTGCATTGATTGACATGATTTGCTACTTTTAATTTTTTTTGGTAGATGTAAATTACCACTAGCATAGACCGTTAAATTCAAGAAGAATATTATAACATAGGAATTAGTCAGAAATGAGTTATCAAAGTAGAATAACAGTATTTACCAATTAAGCTGTGTCGCAGCGCTTAGGTAGCCATACATGGTTGTATGTGTGGATTACTCATGCTTGTTGTTAACAGCTGCTTCTTCGTTAGCTCTGCATATCAATCACCTCCACTGCCATCCCAGCGCATGAGTTCCATAAGGATGGAAGTATGGAGTACCAATTAGTGTTTGGATTTGGCAGACGCGAGAAAAGGGAGATGTTCAGATTAGAAAGAAAAGGAAGAGGTGCACACACCTTCAACCCATTTGTGAAGAGATATATAGTATCAATTTTCCCCTAAGCATAATCAACAACTTGTATTTAAAAAATAAATTATAAATAAGAAGTTATATGAATGTACATTGTAGGGGTGGTGGGATTGCCCGATCCCTTCTCCCAAGCATGTAATGTTCACTTCAATCACATGCATCCTTGACCATTATTTTATATGACTTATTTCTACACATATAATTTAAGATTATGATAATAGTTTTCTTGACAAATCTGCTTGATTGTATTCTCACAAATTAATTAATATACTATTTTCAAGTCCGAATTTAAAATGATATCATTGGCAAGACTATATCTACTTGATTTATGGGTATACTACCATTAAAAAATGAGTAATGGTGCACTAACGGACTTCTACAGGGGTTTTACAGGGTTAGTTTCAGTTGGCAAAATGTGATTGGATAAGGGGGAGGGAGGGACCCCAGCCAGCTCAAAATCAGGGGGGGGGGGGGGGTGCAGTTTAGATAGATAGAAGGAGTCTATAAACTTCTGTATAGGGTCCGTGTGTTTAGCATTATTGTTAAAAAATATTTATGGGTTGATCAAAAATGTCTCACAAAATTAGGCAATTATGAACATGAAGAAATATACATAACTAAACCTATGTAGATGCACCAATGCTTAAGGGTCTACTTGCATTCTATTGTTTCACTCCAGATTTGTCGGCCTTGTAACAAAGCCATGCCAGTCGACTACATAAGGTGTGTCGGCATGATGTGGAAAAATGTGGCCGTCGGGAGCGTGTATAACTACAGATGTAAAACGACCTCCTGCCCAACACGGGAGCGCCGAACATGAGCTCTGGGTGGCCTGCAACCTGGCCGTGGTACCATGCATGTAGAGGAACACCCGCCAGTCTGGCTATGAAATAGTATGCAACCAATTGATCATGTTGCTATCAAGAAAAAAACAGCTAATTAGGATTTGGAAAAACTCACGCTACATGATAATTAATGTGTCGGTCATCAAGTTCTAGGAGGCACAGGGTTAGCAGTTCCAACGGTGGTAGCATGCACCCGGAGGCCGCGAGATACCAAGAGGACACAGGTCAGTCGACTAGAGTTGAAGTGGCCGAAGCAGCCATGACGGTCTTGATGGTCTCCTTTTATTTTTGTGCGAAAAACAAACTTGATGTTATTATATGCGGCCGAACTTTTTGTGCATCCACGCAACCACTGGATTGAGATGTACAGGAGGTCAGGCAGCCAAGCATGCACGCGACGGCAAGCGATCCTATGGTCTTCCCCGAGTATGAATGGCTCGTTGTGCGGCCCATGGTAGATGCTGCACCTGTTCGTCCCTCTGGAATGATTAAGCTTGAGGAGTTTGATGTGGTAGTACTACTATTGCTCTGAGTAGGTCGCCAGGCCAGTTGGTGCCCGCTAGTTTGGAGACGTTGCATCTCGCCGGCGGACACTATGAGCTGCACAGGGCGAACATATCGAGAGAACAATTGTTCTGGCTTTTTGAGCAACCTAGGGTAATAGAGGATAATGTCCATGTTATGTCCTTTTAAATAAGACGCCGAAAAGTCCCAAATGTTTGGGAGTTGACCATGGCAAATAGAAGTTTTTTGTGGCAATTTTTCTTGCGGGTGGGTGATTTATATTTGTTGACCATGGCAAGTTTAATTGATATGCATGGCAAAGCCGCCCTCAGTTTTATTTTTACCAGAAATTTCCACGCTTGCAAACTAAGTTGCCATACTCGTGTCAACTAAAATTGCCATAAAACACGTTTGATTTATCATGGTCAAAAATTCGATGTTCGGTTAGGATCCCCATTCAGGTTGTATTTATTTGCCGGAGAGTTTCCTGTTCACATGCACATCCTTCGTGTGAGTCCTGCACTCCTTTACGGATTTGTCTTACAAGACAACCTGAATGGGGATCCTAACTGCACGTAGCCTCTTTGTATCATTTTCATGTATTCTAGCCTACTTATATAAGATGATGAATCTCCACCGTTAAATTTCCATAACTGAAGTTTAACAAATCTCCACGGTTCCTTTTCTTCTATCTTATAATAATAATAGATAGATAGATAGATAGATAGATAGATAGATTGTTTGGGAAGAAACTAGTAATGCATGTATTGTGCAAATCTTTGTAACATAAAATGAAACTTTAATCACGCGTTAGGTCACATCATACACCGGTTGTCCCATAAGCATAGTTTAGAAACTACTAGCAAAAAGGCCCGTGTATTGCAACGGGAGAAAAAAAAATACCACATGCCCTTAATTTACAAGAAAAGGTCTATAATCCGAGAATTTGTAGCTACGGCAGACAATGATGGTCTTAGCTGACAGAACCACAGTTCAGGAGTCCACAGGTAATATATTTCAAGACGGCTTGCATATAGATTTAATCCATAAAATAAATGGTCAAGTGATCATGCATTTATTCATGTCACGTGTGAAATGGGGTATTCTTACGGGCCTGTAAAGGAAAACGAAAAAACAGACGGATAATGCATTATTGATTAAGATTGCACCCTAGATAGTATTTTTTTAATTCTTAACAGGTAAAATAACATCATATTCAAATTCTACATATTTTTGAATCAAAATTCATACTAATAACATGTTCAATTTGGAGTTACGGTTTAGAAGACATGAGTATTTTAAAAAACATTTTATATCTACTGCGGATTTAATGTCAGAAAAATCAGGGAATTTACTATAAAATAGCACGACGGACTAAGAATACCTATTCTTTTTATTAGTAGGTATGGAGTATAGATATAGATATAGATATAGATTTAGCTGTAGGAGGAAGGTGGCATTATTTTTTAGCTCATCTGTTGGGACGTGGAAAGACACATATGTGGGGGTATGCTGGCTCATCCGATGTACCCTGCTTCCCCAAGTAGCATGGTGATACCATGTGTCGTTATCGCTGTTGCTTTATCGCTAACGCACATCAGCTTCCATGTGTCCTATTATTAACGGAAGACGGCAAAAAAGAATTTTAAAATGGAAATGAAGGACGTGCATCCAAGGAGAACTTTGATCTAGGCTTGGATAGTTGAGATAATGGGTCCTCCTCAGGTCAAAGCTGCTATGATTGATGAAAACGCCAACTTGTATAGGACATTCATATATACCAAGGACGAAGGACGTTTCTGCAGGCCGGCCAGCTGGTGCCACTAGTGTTTATTTCCTATTTATCGTTCAAATTTTGATCGGCACTTGAAGGATGTTGCAGCCGGCCAGCCAAGTACTTGCGTCATGGAATGCCGGCGGCCATGGCGCAACTTGCTATGTTACGCGGATCAAGCGGTCATGGTTTCATAATTGTAAAAGATCATTTATATTGATGTCTAGTATTTTCTGATGAACATGGGATTTTACAGCATATTTTTTGGCTTTTGATTAACCCATCAATTAAACCTTTTTTCTGAATTATTTGCAAAGCACGACGCCAATGACCATTCTCATGTTGCATTCCCTTGCACCAATCTTTATTGGGGTAGCATTAGATGGGTGCATGCGGACATAGGTAACAAGACATCACGTAAAATCAGGGGGTAAATGATTAGGGATAACTCCACACCTTGAGTCCATCGCGCGTTGCACCTCACAGACTGAGCACCAGTACCCTAAGGCCTTATACAATGGTAGGTGCTTATGCACAGATGCTTAAAGAAAAAGAGTAGCTTTGCGCCTCATCTTGCAATGCAGAGGTGCCATGCAAAGGTGCTTCGTTTCTGAGATGGAGGCGTTGGGGTCTTTTTTCTGAATGCTTTTTCTGTGGATGGAGGCCTAAAGGGAACAGTTATTCCTTCCAAGCACCGGCTGGCACTGAAGCAAACATTTACTTCTACCTCCCTTCTTAAGCACCGGTGCAATCCCATGTGAGTAAAAAAACCGGGTTTTTTTCTATGGCATCTGGCCAAGCACCTACCATTGTACAGGGCCTAACTCGAACATAAATCGAGAACCAGCCTCCCCAACGACCTTCTAACTGGCAACCGACAACAAAATAAAGGTACTCCCTCCGTTTCATAATGTAAGACGTTTTTTGACACCAAGACGTTTTTTAACACTATACTGGTGTCAAAAAACGTCTTACATTATAGGATGGATGGAGTACTTCGCAAACCGCGTGCCACGAACTCGGTGAAGGATCTGCCGACTCTGTCAGATGGAACTAGGCAAAACAAGGCATGCTACGTGTGGGCCTCACACACGTAGTACGTCTGCCTAGATGGAACTCAGCAAGGTGCATGCCATTGCCATGTGGCATCACCGTTAACGACGCGTCTCATCTACCACCCTGTGTTTGACGAGTTCTTATAATAAGAACTCAGAGATCTTAATGATTGCCGACCTGTTTGCCGCGGGCGGAACACCGCAAACTCACTGGCCGAGTTGTTTTTTGGTTCTTGCTTTTAAAATTCGAAACATTGCCGCGACTGCTAAATTAAGCTTATTTTTTTGTGCACCGTACATGCTCCTTAAGACCGCTATTATGGTAGAGTTTCTCTAAGCTGCAGGCGCTCCCATCAGAATTAAGAAAACAAACAAGCTCAGTCGTCGGTGTATTCAACCCCGGTATAAACAAATTGAATCCATTAGCAAATCATGTTCTATAAAGTGGCAGCACTCCCACTGAGTTCTATCACCAGAGTTTGAAATACAATCTTACGTTAAGTGCACCTTACAAACCCTTGCTAGCAAGCCTTTGCTACTTAGCTAGTACCCCCTGGTGCTGATCAATGGCGGCGGTGAAGTTGGAGGAAGTGCGAAGGGCACAGCGGGCGGAGGGTCTGGCGACCGTGCTCGCAATCGGCACGGCCGTCCCGGCCAACTGCGTGTACCAGGCCACCTACCCGGACTACTACTTCAGGGTCACCAAGAGCGAGCACCTCCCGGACCTCAAGGAGAAGTTCGAGAGGATGTGCGAGAAGTCCACGATCAGGAAGAGGCACATGCACCTCACCGAGGAGATCCTCAAAAAGAACCCCAGCCTCTGCTCCCACATGGAGCCGTCGCTCGACACGCGCCACGACATTGTCGTCGTCGAGGTCCCCAAGCTCGGGAAAGAGGCGGCAGAGAGGGCCATCAAGGAGTGGGGCCAGCCGCTGTCGAAGATCACCCACGTCGTCTTCTGCACCACCTCCGGCGTTGACATGCCAGGCGCCGACTACCAGTTGACGAGGCTGCTTGGCCTCTCGCCGACGGTCAAACGCCTCATGATGTACCAGCAAGGCTGCTTTGGCGGGGCCACGGTGCTCCGCATGGCCAAAGACATCGCCGAGAACAACCGTGGCGCACGCGTGCTTGTGGTCTGCTCGGAGATCACCGCCATGGCATTCCGTGGCCCCTCCAAGTCCCATTTGGATTCGCTGGTCGGACATGCGCTCTTTGGCGATGGCGCGGCCGCTGCCATCATCGGCGCCGACCCCGATGTGCCCTTCGAGAAGCCACTCTTCCAGCTGGTATCAGCGAGCCAGACCATCCTGCCCGACTCCGAGGGTGCCATCAACGGCCACCTCACGGAGGCAGGGCTCACCATCCACCTTCTCAAGGACGTGCCTGGGCTCATCTCCAAGAACATCGAGCAGGCGCTCGAGGACGCCTTCAAGCCTTTGGGCATCCACGACTGGAACTCCATCTTCTGGATTGCACACCCTGGCGGGCCGGCGATCCTGGACATGGTTGAGGAGAAAGTTGGCCTTGACAAGGAACGCATGCGCGCGAGCCGAGAGGTCCTGTCGGAGTACGGCAATATGTCCAGCGCATGTGTCCTCTTCGTCCTCGACGTGATGCGTAAGACCTCTTCCCAGGATGGCCAAGCAACCACTGGAGAGGGTAAGGAGTGGGGTGTCCTCTTCGGCTTTGGCCCCGGCCTCACCGTCGAGACACTCGTCCTCTACAGCGTCCCAATCACAGCCACTGCATGATGGATCAGCAAACCACACTTTATTATTTATTCGCCAACAACATACAATCACCAGTACTACAAGTCGTTACGAGAGCGACGCTCTGATGGCTGTTCTGAGTTTCTTTTATCCCTGGTTTTTCACTATTTGTGGTGTTTCTGCTGTAAGAATTGTTATGCGTTTTTCTCCCCAAACCCTGTTGTATGTGCTCCTGATGTACCTCATGTATTCTAGTAACGTTCAACATTATGTTTCTTATTAGTAATTTTATATAACGAATGGGTTGCATTGTCTACATCCTCAAACATGTACGGTTCAGCTGCCTGTCTCTTTTCCCTCTCATCCTGATCATTAAGCTACTTAACCATCTATTTACTTTTGCCGTGATTACTGCATAATCCATATGTTTGGGAGGCTAAAGCCATCCAAGATAGAATGGTCTGAATTAGACATACTAGTTATTAACCCCGTAGTGTTTTCGGTTTTCAAATATAGGGACATTCAGGACACTATTTTGATCAGTGTAATATTATTTAATTTCTAATTTGGTATAGATAAAAGGATCGAATTAAACAGCTCCATCCATTTGTGAATGTACTGTTTGGATGTATACTCTTTTCCAACCATCAATCGAGACACAACTATTTTTCACCCCAGGAACTTTATGTTTATAATAAATGAAACAATGTTCCATATTCATGAAGGTTGCTTGTGTATTAGTGGCTGTAGTTTTGCAAATGCAAAATTCAGTGGATGTATCATTTGTTATCCTTTTTTCCCACAAATTATGACGGAGTTTGGTATTATGATTTAGAGATGTTGAGCATGCTCGGAATAACATCTTTACTGTTATCTTTAACAGCATGTCATTTTTAAGATCAAATTTACGTAAGATATTCATGCAAAGTGTTCTATATGGAGTACATGTGGGCATTCATTTTCTCCTATTAATAATAGTGAATCCATGCACTTTTATTCATTCTGTCTGGAAATGCGATATTGAAACCATTTATATTACATGAAAATATATTGTCATTTTTTAGAGTTTTTTTTTGTTAAACTCATCAGATTGGGGACCTGATTTTTTAATGATTAAATTTCTAAGAAAAACCTATTGAGGAAAAGCGGGGAATTCTAGTTATTTTCCACTGAAAACACACAAGTCATATCGGTTCATGACATGGATAATTTTGTGTGTGCACGCGATCTTTCTCACAGATGATAAATGGAAGGCTTAATTTTATAACCTTGTAGCGGTATATTAGCATGGAAATTTGAGCACATGATGATTTTAGTACTATTTGCACCATTCTCCTAACAATGGCATAAGTAGATATATGTGTAGTTATCATACTTTGTGCCAAAGTATCGGCAAATCCCACGCGCTGCAGTCAATGAACCAAAAGTCAACCAACTAAATATAGTAACATGTCTTTACCAGCCATGCATATATGTGCTTCATACAAAACCAGTAAATTAAGTGACGAATTTGCCCAACCCAAATTTGAAGCTCACGCAAGATAATAATCAAACCTCTAACTTGTTAGCGTGTATGACATAGATCAAACCTGCATGAAATAATTACCATTGCCCGCATGTAGAGTAAATGAATCCCGTTCATCGCCACGTACATGTAGACAAAAGAAACTCATGGAGCTGCAATAGGCCAGTACTCACCATCAGCTCTTGGCATGGGCCTCCTCAGCACTTCACATTGTAGGGCAACCATGTGCTCATCAACGCCTTCGCTCACCAAGGAGCACACCATCCTCTTTCATGGTCAATCTGCAGATTTTCTTGTCACTAAAGTACTATATGCGCCTACTATGTTTCTTCATGGGGATCGCTCATTAGGAGCTGTTGAATTTGGTCTTGTGTCGGCAAGAGCATATGTCTGTTGGCAACATATTTGACAAATTTTTATGTCATTTCAACTTTTTAAATTAATCGTCAAAGCTTTTCTTTATCAGGAATGCCTGCAGACATTCATTGTCTTTGCCGACAATGAGCAGATCCTGAGACCATAATATATTAGCAAGGGGTGACATTTAAGTTACCTCAAAAATCAATTTGCACTTTGCTGTTACACTACGGCAGATAGATCTCAAAATATCTAATTGAGGTAAGGTGGGGATTATAGCTTTTTTTAATCTGCAACACATATCTGGGTTTGTGTATCACATGTTTCTGCCAGATAACAGACATAAGGCTTATTTTTATTACATTGAGTTAGTAAAATTGGTATGGAGATTTCAGCGTACAATCATTTTTAATATTTATTTCTCCTAATTATGATAAAAATATATACATATGTGTAGTTATCACACCTTGTATTAAAATTATCAGAAAATTCAATGCCTGCACCCAAATCTACACATATATGCATCAAAAAATAGATGCACATATGAACTACCAAAATCTATAGCACACTTGAATTATATCAAACCTGATTGATATATTTACCTCTGCTAGCGCGCTATAACGTCGCTAATAGCACACTATAGCGTTATGAGAAATGCCTTCCTTAATAAATCAGTGTACAACGTCTCGCTAATAGAATGCTAATAGAATATTTTGAATGCCTTGCTATTTTGTTGTAGCACGCTATTTTTCCATTGGTCTGAAGGCATGATGTAGCCGGCCTGTGGAGGTAGACCAAATTAAATAGACATTCGACCAGCTAGCCCGCAACTGGCCAGTATTCTCAATCATGTCTTTGCATGAACCTCATCAGCACTTCAACTCATCGATTAAATGCTAGTGGATTCACAATCCTTTAGAAAGCATGGCCATATGGAAACATGCAATTACTACAGGTGCAAACAGCGAGATCCGTATACATGGATGAGATATCTTTCGTCTAAAGGATAGGCCTATGAAGGTGCACATGTGGAGCCTGAAGAGGAATGGAGGCCACTTCTCCAGCAGCTTGTGCTGGCGAATTAATTAGCGGCCAGAAGCGATCATTACATTTACTTTGTCCGGCATTATTTTACTTCTTCTTTTTATACGGAAGGAGAAGATAGACCTATGAAGCTGCATGTGTGGAGCATGAAGAGTAATGGAGGTGACTTCTCCTGATGCTTGTGCCGGCGAATCAATTAGCGGCCGGAGGCAATGATTAGATTTACTTTGTCTGGCCTCTGTTTTTACTTATTTTTTAATATGGCAGGAGAATATAGGCCTATGAAGCTGCACGTGTAGAGACTGAAGAGGAATGGAGGCGACTTCTCCTGCAGCTTATGTAGCGAATCAATTAGCGGGAGGCGATGATTAGATTTACTTTGTCCGACCTATTTTTTTACTTCTTTTTCTAATAGGGAAGGAGCTGGAAAGAAAATAGATGTAGTTCTTTTACTATACACGGAAGGAGATAAGATTGATTTGAAAGAATTCCTTCTCTCCTACGGGTGGAAGAGGCGGAGTAGGAATCAGCCCATGGTTATTTGTGCATCATCACTTAATCTTATGGATGGAAATTTCTAACCTCCATGATTAACTTGGATCTTTATATGGTGCATCCAGTTAGTAGATACAAGATGATGCCTCGTGCATTGCAGCGGAAACCTCGATAAAATCGATGTTAAGGCTAAACAATTGCAAAAAATATATTAATAATGCTCTCGGGATATATTCTGAAAACAATAAGCTATATGAAGGACATCACGAAATGTTATATAAAAGGTGAAATCCATTGGATTGAAGTCAAACGGGGTGCCATTTTTAACAAAAGTGTGTAACATGACCTAATTAAAGATATTTGCTCCAAGCGTCCAACATACAAATATATGTATGCTATGCTACAAAATTGTGTAACGTGACAGTCTATGTTGCACACAAAAATTGATGAAACATATCCATGCATGATTCGTGAGGTGGGATGGTTGCATGAATAGATTAGTGCACTAAATGTGACATAGTTGCATGGAGAGGAAAAATAGATAGTGGGTTGGAACTATTTAAGAATAGATGATAAGATATAAGGTTCTTATAAATGTAAACCCACCGAAAGAAATGATTCTACCATGTTCGCGAACAGAAGAATTAAATTAACACGGTTATCTATGTTATATCTTATTTAGGATAATAAAACTGAACGAAATCTCAGCCCTCTCACGACCTAAGCATTTCTAGCCGTTTGTTTTCGGGTTATTTTGAAGGTCTCGACAAACAAATCTACTCTCTGTTTTGTCCTCCACCACATTTAACTTTCATTTGTCAAATGTTCTAAAGGGCCGCTGCTCCAGAGGAGAAGAGGTGCCTGCTGTTTAACTCGGACTATCATCCCAACCCAATTGCTAGCCACGCGAGAAAGGCCACAGTTGAGGATTTTCCAAAAAGAAAAAAAAACAGGCGAGTGAGGAGCGGATCCATCACCTCCTAGTATATTCAAGAGAAAAAAAAATCCAATTTTAAAACATTCATCACAAGGAGAGGTGATTTTGTAACATGAAGATTTCTATAACCACATTTTCCTCTCTCATAATAATTACATGCAGGACCAAAATTAAACTTAATAATATAACTATCACTTAGGACTTCCTCAGCCTATGTGCTTTAATGTTTGAGTGGTGTCTTTGGTCAAGTAGGGTTGCCTCGCTCCTATGTTTGCCCCTTATATTTTCCGCATGTTAGGCAAAGCGTATCACGGGAGCACCCCTGTGTTTGCACTGCAAGTTTTGCTGGACGAAATGAAGACGAAAACAAGGAACAAGATTCGCCCCTGGCAAAAGCTTGACACAAAGATGTGTAGATCTTAGTCCTTCCCATTCATGACGCGAGCTAGATAACAATACTTAACCCATACTCAAACTAGGCGACTGCGGACTACATAGACAACCCATACGAGGATTTCCTCCACCTCGTTCGCGCCAGAAGGCTACCAGCGTGAGGAAACCATCACCGGCGGAGTCTCTTAGGAGGAAGACCTAGTTGCCCTATTTCTCTACAAGTGGTGGCCACTAGGTAACATTCACTAGATTATCTGTTATTCTTCATTCTAGACACACTTCTATATCGGTAGACACACTTGTAATGCAAGTAAACTACTCCCTTTATTCACAAATATAAGTTGTTTTGGATATTCCAAAATGAAAGAAACACAGACTACAGTGGGTGAACAAACACGCTAAAACATGTCTATATTCATCCAATTTGAAAAAGAATTACTCCCTCCCGTCGCTGATTTAGTACAAAGTTAGTATAATTTTTTACTAGACCAACGACGAGTAATATTAATCAGTGGGAGTAGAACATCTTATATCTGTGAACAGAGGGAGTGGACGTTTATATTACCATTTTTTGTTTTTTTGAGCTGAAATTTTCATTAGTAAAAGTTATGTACATGCAAAAATAAAGAAAATAAAGAAAATTATTCGGCCAATGCCTGCTCTAGGGAACAACATGGTTAAACTAGGTGTTCTGTTCTCTCCAAAGTTTGATCTTTTCGGCCTTGGATGCTTTTGCTCTGAGCTCTGTAACTTGGAGACCCTCTTTCAGATAATATTTCCATGTATCAATAGAAGGAGTAGCCATTCTAAAGATTTTATCATTCCTGATTATCCAAATACCCCAGCAGCCCATAATAATGATATCCAATGCAATTTTTGATCGGAGATTGTTCATGGCTAGAAGTATTTCATCATATACTAAGATTCCTCATAGCTTGTTCGGTGCTATGGAGCGCCATCATCTCCAAACAACTTGACAGTCCCAAAATAGATGGGTTACTGTTTCTTCAGTAGCATCTGCACATAGAACACAAGTATAGTCTTCCAAACACATGTTCCTCCTACGAATTAAGTTCCTTGTGCTGAGGCTATCACAGATTAACAGCCAAAAAAAGATTGTGTCTGAGTTTGCATGCTGTTTTCCAAAGAAATCTGAAGATGTTGTGAGTTGTGCCTTCTCCCTTGATTGCCTTGTACATTTTCATGGATGAGAATTTTGGTGTTGCCCAAGCATATGTCCATCTATCTTGGTTTACAGATATCGGTCGGCCAGTAAGAAGAGCTTGCAAGGTGTTGAATTTTTCACAGGCTAGCTGAGATAGTGGCCTGTGAAATAGCTGACTGATATCACTATATTCCAACACTTTATTCAGAGAGATGTCATGATTGATAGCAAATGAGTGCAGTTACGGGTATTTGGCATATAATGGCAAATCTTGCCAATTATCAGATCAGAAATAAACTGAATCTCCTATGCCTGCTTTACAGATGGCATGCTGCTTGAACATAGAGAGACGTTTTAGCACATCTCTCCACCAGAATGATCGCACCTTTTTCTCTTCAGGTAATCTATTATGATAATGTTTCTCCCAAATGATGCTCACCCAGGGTGTGTCAATCTTGTTGAAGAACTTGTGCAAAAACTTGAGGAGAACAACCTTGTTATGTGTCTGGAGATCTAATACCCCTAGAACTCCATGGTGCTTTGGTCTGCTGACTTTATCCCAAGAAATACACATAGTACCCATGTCCATTGTGCCATACTTTTTCCAAAAATAGTTCATAAGATAGGAATTGATTTGTTTGATGACTGTTTTGGGTATCATCAGAGTGCATATGGAAAAAGTAGGCATACTGGTGAAAATGGACTTAATAAGGCTCAATTTGTCTCCGGATGATAGCATTATAGAGGAACTCAGTAATCTATTTTCAATTGTGTTCAACATTGGTATGAAGTCTTCCACCCTAGGCTTTGTGAGACACAGTGGCAGTCCAAGGTAGGTGTGGGGCAGAGTACCAATCTTGCAGCCTAAAAGGTTGGAGAGTTCATTCATTTTATCAACAGGTGTGTTGATTGAGATCATTGTAGACTTACCATAATTAATCCTGAGTCTAGAGTATTGAGAATAGTGCAGAAGGAGATTTTTGATGTGCTGAATCTGTCTGTGATCAACATTGGCCACTAGGATGGTATCATCTGCATATTGTATGATTGGGTAATCTGGACAGGCAGTATGAATGAGTGGGGCTTCAATCATGGCAGAATGGTATATTGTTTTACAATGCTATCATTCCAAAGCCGTTACACAAGATCATCATGCATGAACATATATATAGAGAAGTGACCTCTCTTTCTCCGTGCTTTGTCAAACAACAAATTTTCGTATATCTATCCGACGGTACTACATATATACAATATAACATCTCTTACGATCCCTGACATCGTCTACCCAAATCATGCAATTCCGCATGGTATTCTCCGTCTTTAGGTATGACGTGGTCAACAAAGAATCCCGCCAATTCCTCTTGAATTGCTCGTATATATGCGATCATGTGGTAGGAGTTCGTCCCGCTTACTGATAAGGGTCACTTATTAAGTCACTGGAGACAAATTCCTCTTGAATTGCTCGGAAGCATCACTGATAAGGGTCAATTTGTCACTGTTAACTAATACTGGTGAAAATGGACTTAACAAGGTTCAATTTGTCTCCAGAAAAGTAGGCATACTGCATGCTGTTTAACTCGGACTATCTTCCTAACCCAATTGCTAGCCACACGAGAAAGGCCACAGTTGAGGATTTTCCAAAAAGAAAAAAAGGCGAGCAAGGAGCGGATCCATCACCTCCTAGTACATTCAAGACAAAAAGACATCCCAACTTTAAAACATTCATCACAAAAAGAGGTGATTTTGTAACATGAAGATTTCTATAATCATATTTGCCTCTCATGATAATTACATGCAGGATCATAATCAAACTTAATAATATAACTATCACTTAGGACTTCCTGGGCCTATGTGCTTCAATCGTCGAGTTGTGTTCTTGGACAAGTCGGGTTGCCTCGCTCCTACGTTTGCCCCTTATGTTTCCACACGTTCGGCCAAGCGTGGCACGGGAGCACCCCTTTGTTTGTCAATTGTATTTTCTTTCATATTGAATGTAAAGAACCTTGCGAGGCTGCAGGTACCGGTCGAATTATATATCACGTGGCCGGCCGGATGCCCTGGCCACATCCGATCGATCTAAGCCGGATGCTTCCGAGCGCTACGACCAACAACTACTGCCGTATCTCTGCCGTCTCATCAACTACACTATACGAGATCAACCTCTGCTTCCGACCCCATACGATTTTTTGTTGCCCCTTATTCGGTTTGAATTGGTATACTGTTCCACTTCTGCTGTCACATCAAGTTACACGAGCTCTTGTCATGTCAAAAAAAAAAAAAAACTAGACGCGTTGGCAGCCTGAGATGGTTGGACGTACCAAATGGCACAAATGCATCAATAGAGGCAAGCAGGTGTCATAGTGATGCCGAACCAAATGACAAGCGTCGTTGCCGGCAGTATAAGAAAGTCTCAACCAACACGGCCGGCCGGCGGTAACCCGTAGCTCTGGTCTACAAATTCAACTGACGCAATCGTTCACTAGATGCTGTTTATTTAACTTCCAATTTATGTTTGCCGCCACACCACTTCCATTTTCGTATCTGCACTACTCCCTCCGTCTAGGTGTGTAAGTCATCCTACGTTGTGCACCGCGACCAAGGCGGAGAGGAAAACAAGAAAACTTAATGTCTTTTTTGCTAATTAATAGCATTGCATGCAATGAACTAACCACTGCATGTCATATTTGGTAGTCTCAAGTCATTGAAAGTATGCACGGCCCACATCTCTTATTGGTTGATATGTCACAAAACAAGAAACGAGGAGAGAGTTAATGTACCGTGCCTAAGTGTTTTGGGATTATTTGGTTTTCGTAAGGTGACTTACACACCTAGACGGAGGGAGTATCAAACATTTGGACGGGTCTAGTAAATGCATTGATCAAATGTTCCACTAATACTTTAAACAAGAGAGACGTCGGGACAATATGTATTCCTTTAGATAAGCTATATAGAGAGAGGTTTTTTGGACTGTATAATTGTCTTTAGCTCGATGGAGTATTTTTTTTGAGCATCAGTACAGACACATGCACTCATATACACGCGCATACACTCACCCCTATGAACGCACACACGCACACCCTATCCCTATGAGCACCTCCGAGAGACTGAGCCGGCATATCATCTTGAGATTTACGAAGCCACCGTAGGCGCCTCGTCGTCGACGGAAATCACCTAACCATCTACTGAGTAATAAATCTAGGAATAATGCGAGCACCAGGATTAAAACCCTGGTGGGTTGGGATACCACTATCCACCTAACCATCTCAACCACAGGTTGGTTCGCAGCTCGATGGAGTATTTGACCAGTCAGTACTACCTGCCAATGCTTTGCACAAAAGCTGAAGAGAAATTTGGCCATAGGCAACTGCACACATCGGCCAGGCAAAAGGACGAGGATTTAGGGCACACGAATCAGGGGCACGGAAGTCGCGGGTGCGTGTTTTTTTATTTGGAAGTACTCTACACACGACAATGCATGGACGAGATCTGGACGATGTCCATCTTAAACGGTGCTAATTTGCTAAAAGATGCCATCCAACAATGATTTGATCCATCGTCCAGATTTCGGTTCGAGATCGATGTGTCGTCCCTGTAGCACTGCTCTTTTTTATTTTGGCTTTTGATTTTCAAAATTATGTATCTTCCAAATGAAAATTCCAAATTACTATGCCCCTATGCAGGATTCAACTACTGAAACTTAAAACTTACTGTGCCCCGTGCAGGATTCAACCACTACATGAACCGTGAGGCAATCGAGCGGTCAGGCAGGGCTGGGCAGGTGCGTGCCCCCGCACTCGTGTGCCCCTGTGAATTTCTGTCGGGCAAAATGGGATCCTGAGGTTGTTCTACTACCATGTCAAGAGGGCCCAATAGAACATTGAAGGGGGCGCACTCTGGATTATGTTGCCTTGAGCGATGCACTCCGGCAGGTAAAAGGGTGCACTGAGGCCGGAAACTAGTGCACCCATCGGATGACATTGTTGGGAGTGCTTGCCGGACTTGAATGGATTAATTATGAATCGTACATAAATTTCAGGAGATGCTTCCAAGAGGGAGGACACGGCGGCAGTGAGGAGGCGACGGATGAGGAAGAGCTGCAAACAGGCATAGGTCGGCATGTATTTCCGTTGTGGTGTGCATGGCGGTCGCACAAAAAATATGGGTTATATTGTTGGACTCGATCGTTCGCCACATCGGATGAAAGTAACAAGCGAATCTTCTCTTCATTGTTAGTGACGCGGTCAAGTGGTGAGGCTTGCCTAGGAAGAAATGGGCCAAAAGAAGATGGCAACAAGCGCTAATGCCGCGTAGTGGTTTTTGTGCAATTTCTCCGCACGGTTTGGTGGCACAACCACGATTTAACAAAGTTATCGCAGCCTGCACACCCATCATTTCTCTTCTTTATTTATTCAGAACTAGATGTGATCTCTCCCTATATATACTTGCCTTCTTCCAGGCACCACCAAGGAACTATACAACCTATAGGCACCACCCAAGTACCAATGGATAACAATATTGTGGGCGGAAGTAGGATTAATCCGGCCAGTGGTGAGGACGACGAGGAAACATAGTTGCATGCGTGGGGGCTCATCACCAGCTTTGCGGTCTCCATGACCCTTAAAGCAGCAATCGAGCTGGGCATCTTCGAGGCACTCAGCAACGCCGGCAGCGGCGTGGTTACGGCGGATGAATTAGCCGCACGGCTCCCAACCATGGACAAGGGCGGCGGGGCGGCTTCGGTGGACCGCGTCATGCGGCTGCTTGCCTCCTTCGACGTCGTCAAGTGCTTGACGGAGGCAGGTCCAAGCGGCGAGGTCATCCGGCAGTACAGGCCCTCGCCGGTGTGTCGGTGGCTCAGCAGCAACCACGGTGGCCCGTCGCTGGCGCCCTACGCTATGTTCACTATGGACCAGGACTTCTTGACGGCCTGGTAAGCTACGAATGACTGCTGCAATTACCGTTTGGAACAGTTTTAGCATGGTTCCTCTTACCTCCATATTTCATATGAAAGGCAAGAGTATAAGATATATCTGACTCGTTGATCTCATTAATTGGTTGTCTGATTAACTCTTACCTTTTTACTTTATATGTAAAAAGAGGAGGTAAGAGGGACCATGTTAAAATTTGCCTACGGTTTATAGAATCTAACATCGCCATGCATTTCAAAGGCAGCAGCTGGGGGCGGCAGCGGGAGGCGGACAAACAGCGTTCAAGAGGACGCATGGGGTACCGATGGGCGAGCACTTGGGGAGAAACCCTCGGCTACTCGGGGTGGTCGACAAGGCCATGGTGCAGATCTCGGTGATGGTGACCAGCAAGTTGTTGGAGCGCTTCCACGGGTTCGACGACGTGGCCGTGCTCGTCGATGTTGGTGGCGGCACCGGTTCTACCCTAGAGATGATCACCTCCAGGTACAAGCATATCAGGGGCATCAACTTCGACCTGCCTCATGTCATCTCCCTTGCGCCGTCTATTCTCGGTATGTCGCCTCCTTCTTATGCATTTGACTTGGTCTCGTCACCTTGTGAATAGGGTAATGTGCGCTTTTTATATAAAATTTTAAAAACGGATCATTTACTCTTTCTCTCTTAGCACACTCTCCTAACCATTGTATGCTCTCTCTCTGTCTCTCTCTCACACACACACACACACACACACACACACACACACCTGACTCGCGGGCAGTGCTAGTGATTTTAGTCGCAACTCGGATATGGGAGGAGGCTAGGGCCTCCAAGGGAGAGTGCCCCACTCTCATCACGCCAGTCTTTTGTGATGTAGTGGGCTCTCTACTTGTAGTGGAGTGTTCGAGGCGCGCCGGAAATGCCTGAACTTATGTCAATGGACCGGGAGCTGGCCTGGCCTGCTAACAAGTGGTTTCAGAGCCGTTCCTAGCCCCAGGCCAGTCTTTTAGGGTGTAGTGGGTTCTCTGCTAGTAGTTGAGTGTCTAATGCGCACCGAAAAAGTTCAAACAGATGCCGATGGACTGGGAGCTGAGCCTGGGCTGCTAAAAAGTGGTATTAGAGCTGGCCCCCACGCCACCCTAAGGGGGGCTTCCCTAGGGGGTGGGGTGTCAAGAACCAGACACTCGGGCAATGCCAATAACTTTAGTCCCACCTCAGATACGGGAGCAGGCTATGACCTCCTTATAAGGGAGAGTGTCACGCTCTCCTCAGGCTGGTGTTTTGGAATGTAGTGGGCTCTCTGCTTCTATTGAACTCTTCGATGCACACTGAAATGATTGAACCTATGTCGATGGACCGGGAGTAGAGAGACGATTGAACATACAAACACCGCTTTGTTCACGGGCCCACAAAGTGCACCTGAAGACAAAACCAAAAATGTCAGTCTCCATGTGTATATTACCTACCCTGGGTTATAAAAATTCCACACTCTTCCTGGGTTCACCTAAGCTTCATTTGGTGGGGAACGCATGATACGGAGATAAAACAGAATAATTAGTTGAATACAGTACACATGGAGACTTCATGCAAAGTTCACACCTAGGTATGAAAAATGGAGCAAATGAAAACAATAACACATACCTCATATTTTCTCAAAATTGGAGGAGATTGTGTCCAGATAAGAATTAGTGAATATAGTACAATGAAGAATACAATATATTATGCAAAACATCGCCTACATCCTATATAACATCCTCCATGGGAATATAAGCCAGGCATGGGTTTTTAGGCATTCAGTTTGACTAGCGAAATATGTGTAAATTGCATAAAATTACTAGTTTCACACTTTCATTCGTCGATGAATCTAAAAAAATATATTTTACAACATAATATAACACATGTTTCGTCACTAAAATTGAAGACCTAAAACCACATGCCCAACTTATGTTCCCATCCGGAAAGAGTGTCAATGTAGTGGATTATCCTATATCGTATTAATAAATTGCACTAATTAATAATTGAACATTCTACCACTTCATTGTAATATTCTCAAGGAATTAGACTTGTTATGATTATTCTAGGCCTATCTGACTGTTTGGGTTGTCTCCCGGCCTGGAGTCTCCTTTCCAGGCATTATCATCCAAGTTGGCCTACCAAATAAAATGCCTGAGAAATTGGGAATGCATGTCTTAATTGGAGGGGTTATACTTTTGGTTGTTAGCGTATACACAAACGGCTTATTCTTATCTCCCAGACGTATGCATCATCATTAGCCTCCTGTAAACTCAACAATTTAATTTTAAGTACTAAAACCTATAGATCGAATGATCAACACACATGTGAGTACGTGCTGTGCACGTGTACCCGCGGAACTTTCAACTCGGTAGGAATACCATCAGTTTCCTCAATTCAATGGATTAATTTCTACTAGAAAAAGCATCGACGCCAATCTTTTTCTCACGGGTTCATAAGGGATCAGGTAAAAAATGTTGTTATCCAGCAAAACCAAACACCCATCACGCACCTCTTTTGTCTTTCCTTGTTTTTGTATTGCAACTGTATTCTCTTCTTTTGCATGGATGTTGTGACTGTACATTTAGATCTTATTTGTATCATTTTCTATTGTTGAGTTCTTTCATCTATGCTTTCCCATGAGATAATTGAGAACTTAGCTAGTAATGTCAACCCAATGCAGGTGTCGAACACATAGCTGGAAATATGTTTGATAATGTTCCCAATGGAGACACCATTTTCTTAAAGGTATATATATACGAACTACTGTATCTAGTTCCATTCTCTGTCATTCTGTATTCCATATGGTGTAAAGTGTACTATTACTCAAAACCTTGTAGATACGTGATACACCCTCATTATTTCATATATAAAGTATTTTTCAACCAAAATATAGAAATAAAGTCTATAGAATATTTCTTCAAAATAATTTTCTACTACTGGCAAACAATGCGTTTGACTTGTAATTCTATAAACACATTGGTAATGTAATAAAAGTATTTATCTAGGGTCCAAGCAATTAAGGCGGCTGCCCTTGTGCAGAAGTAATCGAACCACATGTTTTCTCCTACTAAGATTTTCTCCGCGGTGCGATGTCGGACAGTGCCAGACAACCCCTCAAAAGTCATGACGGACAACCACACTCCTCATATCAAAACCCTCAATTCCATGGAGATCCATGCACATCGATCATATAGCAAAATTCAATACCAATTCAACAATCCAGCACTGCAACAAAGCGAAACGTACCACAACTCAACAATTCAAACATGCCAAAATTGTATTCAACGTTCGTGTACAATAGTGAGTCTGCAATGTTTTCATTGTGACAAACAAAGAACATTCTGTTGTGCTAAATAAATCCCCTAAATATTTGAGAATGAAGAGCAGACTTAAACTACACTTCGAGCAAAGTAAGTTTAATATTACATAACATATTCTAGATACTGAATATTTCTTGAATGTACATACAGACGGTACTCCATATGTTGGATGACAATGACTGCATAAAGGTTCTAAAAAATTGCCATCAAGCTCTGCCAGACAAGGGGCAGTTGATCGCTGTTGAGTTTGTCTTGCCGGCTACTCCAAAGGTGGCAAGGGCAGCACAAAATCTCTACATTCTCGATGTGATGATGTTAAATAACTCAGAGGGTGGGAAGGAGAGAACTGTGCAAGAGTTTCTGAAGCTGGCTAGGGAATCGGGTTTCAGCGGCACCTTCCAGTCAACTTACATTTTTGGAAACTTTTGGGCTCTCGAATTTACCAAATAGTAACCATCACATTTTATGTCCAAGCTGGCTACTATTGATAATGTGTGTGAGATTGCCTCGTATAATTGTCCGTATTATTTATTCCAATAATGATGGACTTTTTTTATCAAAATAGTGCATATGTATCATTATTTGTACCATTTAATATAATGATGATGTTGGTATAATTGTTTGTATCGCTTATATTTTAATAAAAATGTTAAAAACTTGTTATCGAGGTATTCTAGGTGTATTTTTGTATTGACAATATGTTACCATGAAGAGGTACATAAAAGCACAGAGTAGTTGTTGTTCACAATGTCTCACTTTGGCGCTGTAGCTTTTTCCCAGTTACATAATAATAGCACAATTGTTGGTATAGAAAAAACATCAATAGATCAACAAAATTGGTAAGTAATAGTTTTTCAATAAAGGTTGGAGTTTGTAAGCTCAACATGAATCATCGAGTGGGTATACACACAATGAGCACACATCCAGCATCTACATAGTTAGGATGCACACAGTCAACACTAACACAAGCATGCAAAAAAAAAAAAACACCAGCAAATATCAAAGTCATATTAGACTCAAGTTTTTTTGACCGACAAATAGCACAATGTCTTGTTGGTCTGCCGTTAAGGGGGCGTGACCTCGGATAGCACAGGAAAACCCCTCAAGAGTCTCGCTACACAACCACACTCTTCATATCAAAACCGTCAAATTCATGCAAATCCATGCACATTCATCATATAGCACAAATTCATAACCAATTCAACAATGCAACAAAGCGAAATAAGTGATAGGAAACAGGGCGGCGAAGCTGGATAGTAGCAGAGAAGAAGTTGGGAGGGCTCCACGAACGGGATAGGAGGATGACTTCGAAGGGAAGGATTAGGAAAACCACTGGTACAACGAGGTGCTATACAGACGGTTTTTGACCCCTTTCCGTGACGGCATTTGGAACCGCGCCAAGTGAGTGCGGGAGATAGGGGGTCCTTCGCACACGACCCACAAATCGTCTGGGATAGGCCCTCCTGTCACACATGCTGAGGCAAAATGAACTCGTGTGCTATCGGGCGAGGCATCGAAACCCAATCGTTTCCGTTCGTATGTACAACCCACACGGTGAATCCCAGAAAATTATTTCGGTTCGTATTTATATCACACGCAGTCAATCCAAGGAATACGTTTCCGTTCTTATGTACATCCCACACAGTCAACCCAGGGAAAACATTTCCGTTCGTATATACATCTCATACAGTCAATTCAGGGAAAACGTTTCCATTTGTATGTACATTTCAACAGTCAATACATGGAAAACATTTCCGTTCGTATATACATCCCACACAGGTTTATGTATAGGCTCGTGTATGACAGGTGTAACAATCACACAAGCTCTGACTTGGTTAACCGTGTGGCATTGGGCTATCCATCACAAGCGCTTTTACTGCTAGGACAGTTTGTAAAGTTCCATCACCCATTTAGTAGGTTTATTAGTTTACAATTAATAATTTCAGTATTACACAAATTCACAATTCATATCGAACAGTTGTTTGCCAATTTCATATCCGGCATATAAATATATTTTAACATCACAGTATGATAGCTACCTGAAAACAGCACAATACATCATATAGCTAGTTCAAGTTCATATGAACAATACTAGAAAAATATATTCATTTCTTCAATCGAGATCATCCAGGCTCGTCTTATCCACCTCTGCTTTCAGTTCAGTAAGAACCTGTGTTGCACTGGCCAACTGGGAAAGTGTCTTCTCCTTCGCCAACACCATCTTAAAAAAGTCTGATTTAAAAAATCTGAGCTCATTCTCCACCTTCTTCTTTTTATCCCGCATCTTCAAATATTCTTCAGCGTTGACAACACTTTCTCTAAGCCTACCTCTGTTCTCTTCCTCATACATGCTCTAGAGCTTTGATAGGCACATCTTCAAAGACCGTGGCCACTCTTGATCAACCCACTCCAAGTAAGAACACTCCCGTTCATTTTATAATATTTAAAACTAGATCAATAACAATTGTAGGGGAAATGTGTTTATAGCAACATAGAAAATCACCCATACTTATTTTGAAAAACCGAAGAAACAGGTTAACGTTAATTATGACATATCTTCTCAAAAAGATCAATGTGCAAAAAAATTAGTTGCTACTGAGACAACAACCAAATTCTGAAACATCAGAAGCTATAATAAACTACAACAACACTACAAGTTCTTATTCATGTACTATAAGTAACAGATTGAACATTTTATGAGGAAGGTAAATATAACTTCAACAGCATAGTGATAGTATTTGGACGACAACAAATTAATACTAACAGGTGTGTACATGCACAAATTTAGTAACATAAAATTAATAGCACTAAGGCCGTCCACTATGTATGTCAAAACTGGTGTAAAGACAACTGTTGCCACATCGCGCACTGATGCCCTACACTAGCGAGCCGATGCAGCGGAAAAAAACCAGGGACCCGGACTCCGAAGCACCTAGTTGCTCTGATGCCCAGTTCCTTCGTGCCATAAAGATTTAGTATGTTACTACTTGGCTGCTTATGTGTGGACCAAAGTTGGCTGCACAAACTGCTAAAGCGGTGTCAAATAATTTTCCAATGGCACTGCTGATGAGATGACAACATTTAATAAATCTTTGTTTTCATTCCAAAATAATCGCAAATTCGTACAAGGCGCCTAAGTTGGGCTGAACCGTTTTTTTCTTGTTCTGTGTTATGTTTCCATTTTTTATTTTCCATTTCTTTCGTATTTTGTTTGTGATTTTTCCATTCAAATTTATTTTCCTTTCTCGCTTTTTTTAGTAAAGTGATAATTTTCTGAGAAGTTCATAATATTAGAAAACATATATTTTTTTTCAAAAATGTTCATAAATTTAAATATATTAGTTTTAAAAAATGTTCAGGACATTAAATCTTTTTCTCATTCCAAAATTGGTCCAGATTATTAAAAATGTTCCATTTTTTCTTTGTGTTTTCAAAATTGTTTAAGATTTTCCAACAGAAATTGCATTTGAAAAATGTTCCAATACAAAAAATACTCATGTTTTAGTGAAATGTTTGCAAATTCAGAATAATGTCCGAGTTTAAAGAAACACATTTTAAAAAATTATTCTGGACGTTCAAAATATGTTTCCTTTTTCAAAAGATATCACAAATTCAAAAAAAGTCATCTTTTTATAAAAGGTTCATGTTTTGTGAATTTCAAACATTTAAAATTTTGTTATGTATTTCTGGAAATATAAATTTTCTTAAAATTGTTTAGGATCTTCAAATCATTCATGTTTCCAGGAATATTCAGCAATTTATATGTTTTTGAAAAGTTCAAAAAATGAAAAATGTTTTCAATCTGACATTGGAGTATGATCTTAATGGTTTGAGCTGGCCATTAGATGGTAGGACTCGTTTCTTGGAGTGGCTAGCAGCACGTAGTCCGGTTTTTAAGCATGATTTTGATCCTTCAACTCATCATTTTTTGCATGTTTTCGCTCCTTACAAACACAGGTCGTCTTTGAGCCTACCAGTGCGATGGCCCATACACGAACTGATGTGCATCCCACGAGCTATTTTGCGCAACAATGTCATATTGTAGGTCCCATGCAGTTGGCCCAAGAAAAAAAAATTGCTCCGTCGCATAGGCAGTATTGGGTCTCAGCTGCACTCCCCTACTGGGTCGTCCGAGGGAGGAATTTATTTCTTAGGCCAATAAAATGGAATATGTCGGTTTGGCTCGAATAAAAGAATTATGGGCAGTTGAGTGCTAAAATAATCAAAGAGAATAAATCCTAATAAAGAAGGGACACTGATGTCTAGTTATGGGCTAAATATGCTAATGAAATTAGATTTATGCGCTATAATTAGTAATCCATCCGGTTACGCAATCGTAAGAGAGAGTGGTCGAAACAACCATGCCCCGATGGTCGCCGCATAGCTACCAAATGAGGAGGTAGACACAATCACGAGACAGAGGCGGACCCGGAGGAAAAAAAGGCATGAGTTGGATGGTTGCAGCCACGCCGACTAACCCCACCACTATCCAGATCCCGCGGAACAAACATGATCCGTGATAAGACCACAATTCCTCCACCGCATCGCTATGGAGATCGTTTTTTATGGACACATCAAATATCTCTCCAATTTCTTCTCACAAAGAAACATTTTTCCCGTTACAACGCACGGTCATACGTACTGGTAAATACTAATAGAAATACGGAGCCCCATTGCATCGATCAGATTCCGTTCCATGAAAATAGGACTGAAATGCGCGTTATTTGCCCACATATACCTGGGCTGGTAGCGGAACATCATATTGGTAGTGTTAGCTGAACTACGTCCGGCCGGCGGCCGCAATGTTGAGGAATCCAGCAAAATCAGAGACGATCTAGCCAATAATTTCTTCTACATTGTCAAAATCAACAACACACGTACGTACAGGGATGGTAAACTCTCATCGCAAGTAAATTTCTTGTGTTGTACTCCATCCTGATTTATTGGTCTTCTTCGTATTTCGTGTCAAAATTTGATCATAGATTTAAACTAACAAAATTTTAATGCATGCCAACACAATTGCATCATTAGATTTGTATTTGAACATAGTTTCCAATGATACCATTTTTTGTAACATGCATTAACATTTTGTTTAATAAAATCCGGGATCAAAATTTGGCGTAAACTATTAAAGGGACCAATAAACAAGGACGGAGGTAGTATTCTATAACTCGATGCATGTACTATTCTTTTTCGTCCGCGCATCTATCCCCGAAAGTGCTCTTGTGAGATCGAGCTCACATGCACCCACTGCTACAGTAAAATCGATTTTTTTGCTTGTTATAGACTTAAAAAATATCTGATTTCTTTATAACAAACATTGATGTCTCTTTCGCATGCGTACAAAATCCATGACAAAATGACATTCTTACATGTCTCGATAAAAAGATCGATGCTCCAATATGCATCCAAAGACAGTTTTTTTAGCATGATTTTGTCTTTTTTGCCAAGGCCTCCACAAATGTCATTTCATCACGAAAACTGGCATGCATGTGAAACACGGATCAATGATTGTTGCCAAAAACAATCAGATTTTTTTGAATTTTTTAAATATGTTTTATGATTTTACTGTAGCAAAGGGTGTATGTTAGCTCGAGCTCACATACTCCATGTCCCATCTATCCCTTAGCTACTCTTGCTTGTTATAGACGGAGGTGAAGACTGAAGATCATATTGCCCGCAGTGCGTGACTCATATCCGTAGGCGAGATTCGATCACACCCATCTCATCTCCTTTGTTGCGCCACTGCACACCGCCTTGGCAACACAACATGTCAGTCAGCGGTGGTGATGGGCCGATGATTATTTTATTGCCATTTTTAAAAAAGTAATACATTTTATTATTAATTTTCACAAATATTACGCTGGATACAACATTTTCAAAAATAATACAGCGTCGGCCCGCTGCTGGCCAACTGGGCCTAGTCAGCCCACAGCAGGCCGACTGCGCTAGTCGGCCAACAGTTGGCCGACAGCTAGTCCGTGTGCCATGTGCCGCCCGCCTATTTGTTTGGCCACATCGTGCGGGGGCGCGAGGGGGCTGTCGGCGCGGTCTGTCATGGGGCGCCCCTGTCGGCCCACTGTAGACTGATCGGTCAGCTGAAGGCCGACAGGGTGCGGGCCACACAACGGCTGGCGGATTCTCCTCTCTCCTTCCCCTTTCTCCTTCCTTTCTCCACATGCATAGCAGCTCATCCTGTCTGTTCTTTCGTCCTCCTCTTTCTTGCAAGAAATGCCTCCAATTTCTACACCAAAATGAGCTGGTTTTTTGTGGATTTAGCACCGTGAATGGGTTCTACGTAGTTAGGGGAGCCAAGGGACACCTCGATCTACTGATGGGGTAGCTCGTGGTGGTCGTGGTGAGCATTTTTTTGGAGCTTTTTTTAGCACATTGGTAGAGGTTGTGGCGGCAGTGCAGGTGGAGGTGGTTGTGGTGAAGTGGGGTCAGTGTGGTGGAGGTGGTGGAGGGTGAAGCCCCGGTTCCTGTGATTGAAGGCCGCTGTTCATAATTCGCTCGCACACTTCAGGTGTGTGATTATTGTTATTTGCTCCGGTAGTATCCGTAAATATATTTAGATGTGAACTATTTAGTTCATTGAAAATTTGAAGTTGCTCTGGTAATATTCCGTACTATATGTGGATGTCAAAAATTTAGGTTTGTCACTATTTGGAGTTGCTCTGGTAATATCCGTAATATATGTAGATGTTAAATATTTTAATATGTCAATATTTGTAGTTGCTCCGTAAAATTTTCTTACTATATTTGTAGGTATGTGAATATTTTTATTTGTTCCGTTAATATTCCGTAATATATATACATGTAAAATATTTTGTAGTGCGGATATTTTAAGTTGTTGCTTAATACTTGTCTGTCGTTGTTGAAAAAAATAGGTGAGCCGAGATGTCTGATGTAGTGAAGTTCATATTTTACTACGGTCCTGACACTGTCCAAACAACTGAGATGGGAGCTGATCTGAGTGAATTTACTAACATAGAGGTGCCAATGAGCGCACCTCAAACATGGTCTGTCAGTCAATTGAAAGAATGATTAAAGCAAGTTTAGGGCTTGATATTGAAACACACACCGTCGATGCTCATGGATTGTGGACACGGTCAAGTTCAATAATTTACTTCTATTTGAGGCGAATAGAGCGAGACTCTGAGTGGGTGCGGTGGTTACAAGGTTGTGAACGCAGGGGATGCAATCCTGTTGCCTTACTTCTTGTCGTGAAGGAGTTCACTGCACATGAAGGCGAGGGTGGCTACGATCTTGGGTAGTGCAGCGGAAGGAGGCAGTTATCTATGTCAAATGCTGGAGATGATGGTTACAAACCAGGACAGAGCAGTCAGGTAGAAGGAGGAAATGCTGATGTTTACGAACCAGGGCAAAGTAGTCAGGTAGAAGGAGGAAATGCTGATGGTGATTACAGTGGTGAGGTGGACGCTGACGAGGTAGATGGGCACATGCAGGACCAGATGAAAGAAGAAGACACCCATCTTGATAGGGGTCATGCCGATGATTCCGACGAGTCGAATGAAGAAGAAAATGCAGAGGAGGTCCCGAATCCTGCATTATGGAATCATGACTTCTCATCTGCATTGATCATGAACGATGGACATGATTCTTCCTGGCAATATCACCAGAACAATATTGCGATGGGTGCTATGTATCCCAACAAACCAGCTCTGAAGGATGCAATATCTAACTGGGCAATGTCCACGCAAAGGGTTTTCACAGCTCAGGTGTCAAGTCAGAAATTCCTGACAATGGTATGCAATAACGCAGAGTGTCCTGCTAGGGTGCACGGCTATCTCCCTAAGTATGGCAGAAGTTGGGTGATCAGTGACTTAGTTAATCACACTTGTCTTATTCCCTGCATCCCTCAAGATCATGACAACCTTTCATCGACGCTTATTGCTCGGTTTTCTTACAATTAGATAGTGGACGGCAAAACTATGGAATTGAAGGCAATCGAGACAAAAGTCTTCGCCAGGTTCAAGTACATAATTTCTTATGGCAAGGCTTGGAGGGATAAGCATACGACGCTTGAGAGGAGATTTGGTTCTTATTTTGATGCATATATGACTTTGTTGTCCAGCATCTTGATGTCTACTACACAACCTTCTTCTTGTAGACGTTATTGGGCCTCCAAGTGCAGAGGTTTGTAGGACAGTAGCAAATTTCCCTCAAGTGGATGACCTAAGGTTTATCAATCCATGGGAGGCGTAGGATGAAGATGGTCTCTCTCAAACAACACTAGTAGAAAAAGGGTCTAATGTGAAACTCATTAGTCCCGGTTTGCAATTGAACCGGCACTAATGTGACCATTAGTGCCGGTTCCAACGGCCAGACGGGCGGCGCTCATTAGTACCGGTTCGTGGCGAACCTTTAATACCGGTTCGTGCCATGAACCGGTACTAAAGAGGCGGTGGCCTTTAGTACGGGTTGGTGGCTCCAACCGGTACTAAAGAAGTCTTTAGTACGGTTGGAGCCACCAACGGTACTAAAGGTGGTGGCCTTTAGTACGGGTTGGTGGCTCCAACCGGTACTAAAGACACCCCCCCTTAGTACCGGTTGGAGCCACCAACCGGTACTAAAGGTGGTGCGCTGCCACCCGCAGTGCACAATGTTTAGTTCCACCTCGCTAGTTGAGAGGAGCTCGCACCGGTTTAAAAGCCCCGCCGCGGCTACCGTGTCGAGCTCCTCTCTAAGCAGGCCTTTGTGGGCCTATTGCAAGTCTTCTGCCCTGTGGGGCCTACTGGGCCGCACGGGCCTGCATCCTGGCCCAACTAGAGATTGGGTTTCTAGTCGTATGCAAGCCGTGCCGGCACAGTAGGCGGGCCGTTTTTGCTATATTTCAAAAATAAAAATAAAAAAATCCTTACCAACCAGGACTAAAGGTCCCCCAGACCACGGCGCGCCTCGTGCCACGTGGTGGGTGTTTGGTCCCGGTTTGTGTTGAACCGGGACTAAAGGGGGGGGCCCTTTAGTCCCCACTCTTTAGTACCGGTTCCAGAACCGGTACTAAAGGTCCTTACGAACCGGTACTAAAAGTCGTTTTTCTACTAGTGCAACCCTGCAACCAAATAACAAAGAGTCTCTTGTGTCCCCAGCACACCTAAAACAATGGTAAATTGTATAGGTGCACTAGTTCGGCTAAGAGATGGTGATACAAGTGCAATATGGATGGTAGATATGAGTATTTGTAATCTGAAATTATAAAAACAGCAAGGTAACTAATGATAAAAGTGAGTGTAAACGGTATTGCAATGCTAGGAAACAAGACCTAAGGTTCATACTTTCACTAGTGCAAGTTCTCTAAACAATAATAACATAACCGGATCATATAACTATCCCTCAACATGAAACAAAGAGTCACTCCAAAGCCACTAATAGCGGAGAACAAACGAAGAGATTATGGTAGGGTATGAAACCACCTCAAAGTTATCCTTTCTATTCTATCTATTCAAGAATTCGTAGTAAAATAACATGAAGCTATTCTTTCTGTTCAATCTATCATAGAGTTCATACTAGAATAACACCTTAAGACACAAATCAACCAAAACCCTAATGTCACCTAGATACTCCATTGTCACCTCAAGTATCCGTGGGCATGATTATACGATATGCATCACACAATCTCAGATTCATCTATTCAACTAACACAAAGTAATTCAAAGAGTGCCCCAAAGTTTTTACCGAAGAGTCAAGACAAAAACGTTTGCCAACCCCTATGCATAGATTCATTGAACCCGCAAGTTGATCACCAAACCATACATCAAGTGGATCACGTGAATATCTCATTGTCACCACAGATAAGCATGGCAAGACATACATCAAGTGTTCTCAAATCCTTAAAGACTCAATCCGATAAGATAACTTCAAAGGGAAAACTCAATCAATTACAAAAGAGTCGAGGGGGAGAAACATCGTAAGATCCAACTATAATAGCAAAGCTCGCGATACATAATGATCGTGTCATAGAGAGAACACAAGAGAGAGAGATCAAACACACAGCTACTGGTACATACCCTCAGCCCCGAGGGTGAACTACTCCCTCCTCGTAATGGAGAGCGCCGGGATGATGAAGATGGCCACAGGTGAGGGATCCCCCCTCCGGCAGGGTGCCGAAACGGGCTCCCAAGAGGTTTTTGGTGGCTACAGAGGCTTGCGGCGGCGGAACTCCCGATCTATTCTTGTATTTGATGTTTTTAGGGTATATGGACTTATATAGGCGAGAGAAGTCGGCCGGGGAAGGCCCGAGGGGCCCACGAGACAGGGGGGCGCACCCAGTAGGGGGGGGGGGGCACCCTCGTGGCCACCTCGAAGCTTCCTTGACATCAACTCCAAGTCTCCTAGATCATGTTCGTTCCAAAAATCACGCTCCCGAAGGTTTCATTCCGTTTGGACTCTATTTCATATTCCTTTTCTTCGAAATACTGAAATAGGCAAAAAAACAACAATACGGGCTGGGCCTCCGGTTAGTAGGTTAGTCCCAAAAATGATATAAATGTGTAAAGTAAAGCCCATAAACATCCAAAATGGGTAATATAATAGCATGGAACAATCAAAAATTATAGATACGTTGGAGACGTATCAAGCATCCCCAAGCTTAATTCCTGCTCGTCCTCGAGTAGGTAAATGATAAAAGCAGAATTTTTGATGTGGAATGCTACCTAGCATACTTTATTGTGGCATGAATGTTCAGATCCAAATGAGTTAAAATAAAAGTTCATATTGACATAAGGAATAATAATACTTCAAGCATACTAATCAAGCAATCATGTCTTCTCAAAATAAAATGGCTAAAGAAAGTTATCCCTACAAAATCATATAGTCTGGTTGTTGCTCTATCTTCATCACACAAAGTATTTAATCATGCACAACCCCGATGACAAGCCAAGCAATTGTTTCATACTTTAGTAATCTCAAACTTTTTCAACTTTCACGCAATACAGGAGCGTGAGCCATGGACATAGCACTATATGTGGAATAGAATGGTGGTTGTGGAGAAGACAAAAGAAGGAGGAAGATAGTCTCACATCAACTAGGCGTATCAACGGGCTATGGAGATGCCCATTAATAGATATCAATGTGAGTGAGTAGGGATTGCCATGCAACAGATGCACTAGAGCTATAAATGTATGAAAGCTCAACAAAAGAAACTAAGTGGGTGTGCATCCAACTTTCTTGCTCACGAAGACCTAGGGCATTGTGAGGAAGCCCATCATTGGAATATACAAGCCAAGTTCTGTAATGAAAATTCCCACTAGTATATGAAAGTGACAACATAGGAGACTCTCTATCATGAAGATCATGGGGCTACTTTGAAGCACAAGTGTGGTAAAAAAAGATATTAGCATTGTCCCTTCTCTCTTTTTCTCTCTCTTTTTTTGTTTGGCCTTTCTCTTTTATTTTTTAAAATCCGAAGTCTCATCCCGACTTGTGGGGGAATCATAGTCTCCATCATCCTTTCCTCACTGGGACAATGCTCTAATAATGAAGATCATCACACTTTTATTTACTTACAACTCAGGATTACAACCCAATACTTAGAACAAGATATGACTCTATATGAATGCCTCCGGCAGTGTACCGGGATATGCAATGAATCAAGAGTGACATGTATGAATATTATGAAGGTGGCTTTGCCACAAATATGATGTCAACTACATGATCATGCAAAGCAATATGACAATGATGATGCGTGTCATATAAACGGAACGGTGGAAAGTTGCATGGAAATATATCTCGGAATGGCTATGGAAATGCCATAATAGGTAGGTATGGTGGCTGTTTTGAGGAAGGTATAATGTGGGTGTATGGTACCGGCGAAAGTTGCACAGCACAAGAGAGGCTAGCAATGGTGAAAGGTGAGAGTGCGTATAATCCATGGGCTCAACATTAGTCATAAAGAACTCATATACTTATTGCAAAAATCTACAAGCCATTGAAAAGAAAGTACTACATGCATGCTCCTAAGGGGATAGATTGGTAGGAAAAGACCATCGCTCGTCCCCGACTGCCACTCATAAGGAAGACAATCAATAAATAAAATTGTGCTCCAACTTCATCACAAAGCTGTTCACAATACGTGCATGCTACGGGAATCACAAACTTCAACACAAGTATCTCTAAATTCATAATCACCCAACTAGCATGACTCAGATATCACCACTTCTATATCTCAAAACAATTATCAAGCATCAAATTGATCATAGCGTCCAATTCACTTTCTATGATAGTTTTTATTATACCCAACTTGGATGTCCATCATTCTAGGAGCAATTTTATAACCATGGCAAATACCATGCTATTCTAAAATACTCTCAAAATAATATAAGTGAAGCATGAGAGATCAAAAATTTATACAAAATTAAGCCACCGCCGTGCTCTAAAAGATATAAGTGAAGCACTAGAGCAAAAATTATCTAGCTCAAAAGATATAAGTGAAGCACATAGAGTATTATAAAAAATCCTAATCAAGTGGGCTTCTCCCAAAAGGTGTGTACAGCAAGGATGATTGTGGTAAACTAAAAAGCAAAGACTAATATCATACAAGACACTCCAAGCAAAACACATATCATGTGGCGAATAAAAATATAGATCCAAGTTACCGATAAACAAAGACGAAAGAGGGGATGCCTTTCGGGGGCATCCCCAAGCTTAGGCTCTTGCCACTCCTTATTCCATATCCATCAAATATTTACCCAAAACATGAAAACTTCACAACACAAAGCTCAAAAGGAAATATCATAAGCTCCGTTAGTGCAAGAAAGAAAAACCACCACATAAGGTACTATAATAAACTCATTCTTTATTTATATTGGTGTTATACCTACTGTATTCCAAGTTCTCTATGGTTCATACCCTTACATACTAGCCATAGATTCATCAAAATAAGCAAACAACACCTAGAAAACAGAATCTGTCAAAAACAGAACAGTCTGTAGTAATCTGTATCAAACGTATACTTCTGGAACTCCAAAATTCCTACAAAATTAGGAAGTCCTACGCAATTTGTGTACCAATCCATAGCAAAAAGAATCAGATCAGAATAACGTTTCTGCGAATTATCAAAACTAATTTACCGGATGCAAAAGTTTCTGATTCTCAGCAGGATCAACACAACTATCACCGTAAGCTATCCTAAAGATCTTACTTGGCACTTAATTGAAATAAAAGCTATAAAACATGATTACTAGAGTAGCATAATCGTGTGGACACACAAAAACAGTAAGGGTAAATATTGGGTTGTCTCCCAACAAGCGCTTTTCTTTAATGCCTTTTAGCTAGGCATGATGATCACAATGATGCTCACATAAAAGATAAGAATTAAAACATAACGGGAGCATCATGAAGCATATTACTAGCACATTTAAGCCTAACCCACTTCCTATGCATGGGGATTTTGTGAGCAAACAACTTATGGGAACAATAATCAAGTAGCATAGGAAGGCAAAACAAGCATAACTTCAAGATTTTCAACACATAGAGAGATAACTTGATATAATTGCAATTCCTACAAGCATATGTTCCTCCCTCATAATAATTTTCAGTAGCATCATGAATGAAATAAACAATATAACCAGCACCTAAAGCATTCTTTTCCTGATCTACAAGCATATAAAATTTACTACTCTCCACATAAGCAAAATTCTTCTTATTCGGAATGGTGGGAGTATCATAAGAGACTTGAATACTATAAATTGTTTCCAGAATAAAAGAGTAATGTTCATTAAAAGGGTAATCATAATCATGACAAGTTTTGTAAATATAATCATCACTACTTTTTATAGCATAAGTTTCATCACAATAATCATCATAAGTAGCGACTTTCTTCTCATCATAGTCAATTGAAACCTCTTCCAAGATAGTGGAATCATCAGTAAATAAAGTTGACACTCTTCCAAATTAACTTTCATAAATATAATCATCATAGGTAAGAGGCATGCTATCATCATAACAACTTTGCATATCAAAACTTGGGAGGCTAAAAATATCATCTTCATTAAACGTAGCATCCCCAAGCTTGGGACAAGCATTAATTTCAGCAAATATATTCTCAAATATTTCATCCTCATCAAACATAGCTTCCCCAAGCTTGGGCCTTTTCATATCATCATCATAATCATTCTCATGGATAACACCAATAGTATAGCAATTATCATCATCACAATGAGTAGTATGAGCAACATCATTTGGGAGGGATACCTTTTTACCTTTGCTTCTCCGTTTTTTTATTTTTCTTCTTCATATTATGTGTGGGTTCAACCTTCTTCTCTGAGATCCTTATTGATGAGATTGGTTGAATAGAAAGCTCCTCCTCGTTACCCGATTCATCATAAGAAATAATAGGAGGATATTGGGAAGTCTCTTCCCTTTCATTAGTGTTCTCTTCTTCTTCTATTTGCTCTCTTTTCTTTAGGTAATTGGCAATATAAGGATTTTCAATGCAATTCACCGCACAATACAGATAAATTTCCTCTAGATTAATATCAAGAAAATTCTCAAGATTAAATTCGGGAATATGCTTAGTTGCACGTTTCAATTCTTCATAACCTAAAAGAAAACTAAGTTCATTATGATGTGCAAGGGAAATCAAGTCATCACAATTTTTGGACACATTTGATCATGAAACAATTTGCATCGGAGATTTAAATGACCATGTTCATTGCAAAGTTCACAAGTACGGTAAAGGTATCTTAAATTTTCAGCACTCTTATCTAGCCTTTGTTGCAACCCTTTAGTTTCTAAATGCTTATGCCTCTTGCAATATCTATCTTCCCTATTTGGTGTGCACTTCCACACCCAATTCACTCCACAAAAATCGACATGCTTATAGGAGACATTTTCATCATGACTAGTGCAATCATCATTAGTACTATGGATATTCAAGGAGTTCATACTAACAACATTGCAATCATGCTCATCATTCAAAGATCTAGTACCAAACATTTTCATGCATTCTTCTTCTAGCACTTGATCACAATTCTCCTTTTCATCATACTCACGAAAGATATTAAAAAGATGAAGCGTATGAGACAAACTCAATTCTATTTTTTTGTAGTTTTCTTTTGTAGACTAAACTAGTGATAAAACAAGAAACAAAAAGATTCGACTGCAAGATCTAAAGATATACCTTCAAGCACTCACCTCCCCGGCAACAGCGCCAGAAAAGAGCTTGATGTCCACTACACAACCTTCTTCTTGTAGACGTTGTTGGGCCTCCAAGTGCAGAGGTTTGTAGGACAGTAGCAAATTTCTCTCAAGTGGATGACCTAAGGTTTATCAATCCGTGGCAGGCGTAGGATGAAGATGGTTTCTCTCAAACAACCCTGCAACCAAATAACAAAGAGTCTCTTGTGTCTCCAACACACCCTATAGAATTGTAAATTGTATAGGTGCACTAGTTCGACGAAGAGATGGTGATACAAGTGCAATATGGATCGTAGATATGAGTATTTGTAATCTGAAATTATAAAAACAGCAAGGTAACTAATGATAAAAGTGAGCGTAAACGGTATTGCAATGCTAGGAAACAAGGCCAAAGGTTCATACTTTCACTAGTGCAAGTTCTTTCAACAATAATAACATAACCAGATCATATAACTATCCCTCAACATGCAACAAAGAGTCACTCCAAAGCCACTAATAGCGGAGAACAAACGAAGAGATTATGGTAGGGTACGAGACCACCTCAAAGTTATCCTTTCTGTTCTATCTATTCAAGAGTTCATAGTCAAATAACATGAAGCTATTCTTTCCGTTCAATATATCATAGAGTTCATACTAGAATAACACCTTAAGACACAAATTAACCAAAACCCTCATGTCACCTAGATACTCCATTGTCACCTCAAGTATCCGTGGGCATGATTATACGATGTGCATCACACAATCCCAGATTTATCTATTCAACCAACACAAAGTACTTCAAAGAGTGCCCCAAAGTTTCTACCGGAGAGTCAAGACGAAAACGTGTACCAACCCCTATGCATAGATTCATTGAACCCGCAAGTTGATCACCAAAACATACAACAAGTGGATCACGTGAATATCTCATTGTCACCACAGATAAGCATGGCAAGACATACATCAAGTGTTCTCAAATCCTTAAAGACCCAATCCGATAAGATAACTTCAAAGGGAAAACTCAATCCATTACAAGAGAGTAGAGGGGGAGAAACATCATAAGATCCAACTATAATAGCAAAGCTCGCGATACATCAGGATCGTGCCATAGAGAGAACACGAGAGAGAGAGAGAGAGAGAGAGAGAGAGAGAGAGAGAGAGATCAAACACATAGCTACTGGTACATACCCTCATCCCCGAGGGTGAACTACTCCCTCCTAGTCATGGAGAGCGCTTGGATGATGAAGATAGCCACCGGTGAGGGATCCCCCTCCGGCAGGGTGCCGGAATGGGCTCCCGAGATGTTTTTGGTGTTTACAGAGGCTTGCGGCGGCAGAAGTCCTGATCTATTCTTGTCTTCAATGTTCTTAGGGTATATGGACTTATATAGGCGAAAGAAGTCGGTCGGGGGACGCCTGAGGGGCCCACGAGATAGGGGGTCGCGCCCAGTAGGGAGGGGCCCACCCTCGTGGCCACCTCAAAGCTTCCATGACTTCAACTCCAAGTCTCCTGGATCACGTTCGTTCCAAAAATCACGCTCCCGAAGGTTTCATTCACTTTGGACTCCGTTTGATATTCCTTTTCTTCGAAATACTGAAATAGGCAAAAAACAGCAATACGGGCTGGGCCTCCGGTTAGTAGGTTAGTCCCAAAAATGATATAAATGTGTAAGGTAAAGCCCATAAACATCCAAAACGGGTAATAAAATAGCATGGAACAATCATAAATTTATAGATACGTTGGAGACGTATCACATCTCCACACACTGTAGCAGTGGAATCCAGGCACCTACATCGATATCCAAGACCTCTTCATGCCAGAGTTCCCAACTGTGAGGGTGTTGAATCGTCTCTTCTTCTCTTTTGGTGTGTGCATCGAAGCTTTCATGCATTGTAGTCTGGTGATATGTGTAGATGGTACTTTTCTCACTGCCAAGTACAAGGGTCAGATTCTAAGAGCCATAGGTCAAGACGCCCAAAATCAAGTTGTCCCACTCGCATTTGCTTTTGTGGAGAGTGAAAACATTGAAAGTTGGACATGGTTCTTCAGGCAATTGAAAATATCAGTTGTGAAGGAGAAGCCCAATGTGTGCATCCTTCATGACAGGCATGCAGGTATACTTAATGCGATAAGGAAACTGACAAACTCATGCCCTGAGGAACAAACTCCATGATAGGACTTGCAGAGCCGTTGGTGCATGCGCCATCTGGGGGCTAATAGCTTCTCACAGTTCAGAAATAAGAACCTGATGAATCTGTTCAAAAAACTCTACAAGCAGAACTAGTTATGGAAGTACAGTTTGATACGTGACATACTTAATGTGTGCACTCAGAGGCACATTAGGGGCAGGAAAGCTGCAAGAGATGCAGTGGTGAGGGCACATGTTGAAGCAGTAGCTGCACAGCTGGCAACAGGAACAACGGCCATGGAGGAGGAGCCTGTTGGTCTATGTGACTTGCCAGGCTTTGACCGACCTGGTACTAGAAGAAGGCTCGGGAGGTCGATTAAATCATTCTAGCAGTGGTTAGAGAAAGAGCCTCTGCAGAGGTGGTCTTTGCTACATGACACACATGGAGCAAGGTATGGTGTCATGACAACCAACCTCGCGGAGACATACAACTTTGTCCTTAGAGGAAATCAGGCATTGCCACTTCAGCCATCATTGAGGGCATTTTCTATGGCACCATGAAGTATTTCAGAGATAGACGTTAAAAATCAGAGCAACATATCTTGAACAACCCGAATACATGTTACCACTACAAGAATCTTGTTAATCCATGACGGATTCAGTCTGTCATGGACCAGTACAAAACCGTCGTGGAGGGGGGCCCATGACGGATTTAGAATCCGTCATGTATATCCCGTCATAATTTGACAACTACACCACCATGACGGATCCTGGCCGTCACCGATCTGTCCCAGGCCCGCCCCAGGCCCGGTCCTCTGTGACAGACTAGTCCGTCATGGATTGACAAGATTGTACCAAATATGGACCTACATGGCATCTACATGGCGCCAGCATGGATCTTACGTGGCATCCCCAAAGTAGCCTTCGGCCCAATTATTTGTGGCAGTTTAGCCCATTTATTTTAATCCAGCCCACGATATTCATCCAAACAGCTATGGCACAACCCATTACAGATAATCAAACATGCTTTCACAACAGAATAGTATCCATTGAATAGACCATATTCTGTTCCGTTTCACAAATTTCTATTCAATTGTTTCACTGAGTAAAGGCCTTTTAAAATGTGTCGAAGAACACATCCAACATCAATTCACTTGACCTGAATAACAACTACACCAGATTACATCAACAAGTATACAACATTGCAAAGGCCCTCTTAATCATCAACTTCACCTCTACAGCTCAAACTTCATTTGCGGCTCTCACCACCAAGGCAACCTGTACATAACAATATGCTTCTGTTACAAAATGGCAAGTTTATTACAACACCAACAATAGTAGTTATTATCATCTAAACCATCATTTTTATTTGACATGATTTGAACATCACTCATGAGGCATAGGTAAACCTATATACTACAATATCAATAATAGCCATGTGGACACTATATTACAAAAATATATCTTACAATGAATTGAATGAAACTAATTCTATGGTATAAATGTTCCTATAAACTTGGTCAAATTCAGTTAATTTGGAATTGAGGAAGCAAATTATAAATGGTAGAGAAAACAATAATTAAATGAATATTCAAGCTGGAGACAATTTCAAAGTTATACTGCACTTAAAATAGTTTAATGAACTAGAACCACTACCACTCGATTTTGATAACAGATCCTGTAGTGTGAGCATGCAGCAGTGACTGCCGTTGTTGACGAAGGTCCTGAAGAATTGACTCTCCAAGTTCTTCTAGCTCCAGGATAGTTCTTTGGCTCTATAATTCTATCAGTGGACTGATTCAATTTGTCATCATCAACCTTCCTCACTGATCAGTGGATACCTGAGAAAGGAAATAATCTCCATGTACATAACTGAGAAAGGAAATAATCTCCAAGCACAACATGAGTACTAGAAACAACAAACATCAAGAATTTTGAGAACACCGCTTAAGAAATCAGAACAAACATCACAATACTGTATTAATATATACACTTTGCATCAATAAAGAAATATGTCCGACAAGGAACACCGTTTCCACAATACAGAAAGACAAAATGCTACCGTGGAACTTAAATCGACATCGAGTAATACATAAAAGAGTAACTCCCTTTTCCTGATATATCAAGAAACCTTTTGGAAGTGATTAAAACGGTACTACATTCCCTTTTATTAGGCAGTAAGAAGAGGTTCAATTCTCTTTTTCTCTTTTGGTTCTGGAAAGATACAGAAATGCAGAGCAGATATGATTTTGCACTCTGGAGTATATGCGCCACCAAAATGGTATCACTAACAAACAATATCCATGATGCGAAGAACTAAAAATTTAATTTATTACATGGCTGATGTATTTACTTAATGGTTATTAAGGTACACGCCAAATCAACACACTTGGACACCAGGAGACGGTTGAATCAAAACACATAAGGAAATAGATCCATTATATTCATTATTCAACATGTCAATTGTTATGCAAAGACTTGGAAAACAAAATTTGAGGTTAATATAGCAACCTATCACTTAGAAATGTTACATGCACCAACAAAAGTGCCTGTCCATCAGCTACAGAACTGAAACCTGAGAAATGACGAAGTGTTAGGCAACAATACATGTATGCAGATTTATGGTGAAAGTAACACAATATATCATAAATCCACGATGCATTTTTAAGGCTAACACGGGCCACAGGTCTGGTATAGTAAAATAGTAGATCGTGAAAACAGTGAGATTATCTTTTAGATAAACCGCACAACTAACATTTAAAGCATGCCATTCTCTCTGCCCTCAAAACAAAAATACTTCTTTTCTGATGGAAACTAGGAGACAGACCTCTGTATCAAAGTGCATGTCATTCCATAGTTTGTACGAAGGTGAATGAACAATCTGCTTGTCAAGAATTGTTGCCTCGGTAATCTTCACATTTGCAACCAAGGTTTAGTATTGTGCACTGCAATTTGTAACAGGAAGCCATGTCCTCAAATGAACAATCATAAAATAGGATCACACAACTAAATTTACTGCATAACTGAAGCTTTCTTAACCCAAAGATATTGACAATAATAACAGAGTATAGTTCTAGAATGTCCTCAATGTACAAGAGTGGTTACTTGATCTGTCTCAATTGCACAACCTTGTACAACCAATAGCCTAAAGATTGTAAAAGCCTTTTGCCCATATTTTTTTTTCACAAGCGACTCTATCTATAATGCACACATGAAAATATATGTGCATGTGAATTGTTAGTACGTAAAGGATAGGGGAGTGTCTTTTAACTCAAATAAACTGAAACAGTAACACAATCTGGTAGCGTGGTACCTCCTCATTTCTACATGCTTCAACCATTTTGCATAAATCTACAGAAAAATAGTATCACTGTCATGAGAATCTTACAAAAAGAACTGATGATGTACACCCAAAGGCTGACAAACTAAATTTGAACATGGACATGTTTATATGATATCCTTCTAGTCACTTTCTGCTCCCCCTTTCCATAGTTGTTATTCAAAATGAGTGATTGGGTCAATCTGCATTCAGGTCTAGAAAGCAAATTCAGGCCTTCTGTGACTGCAGATTGTGCACAATTTGCAGAGCTAGTAAGCTTTGCCCTGTGCGCACAGCTTCAGGTATCTATAAAATTTCAAATTTATGTTCAGCATTCTTGTGTTAACACTCTGCTTGTTTCCCCCTTCTGTTCTGTGTTGTGTGCTTGTATCTGGGTTCAGTTAGCAGCAGTTCAGCACTCACTGCTAGCTGTTTGAAAACAACCCAAAAGTTCAACCAGGAACAGCCAGACTCACTGAGTGCTTCATTTGCACAATCTATAGGCAGGCGATTTGGATCAGAAACGGGAGGCGAAGACTCACCATAGAGGTCAACGAAGGACTAGACACGCCAGGGCCGGAAGTGGCTGGAGGCCTGGAGCGCGGTGACCTCGGCGACGTACAACATAATGAGACCCATGGACGGGCCACGCCCGTTTGCCCTGTCGACCTGCTGCCTCACCCTATCCATCCAGGGCAGCGCTGGCAGGGCCATCGTTGACGAGCTGGCCAACAAGCAGAGCAGCAGGACTAGCGGAAGGCGGGAGAGCTCAATGGCCGATGCTGGAAGAGGGAGTCTGCATCGTCCCCGTCCAGCCCAACGCACGCGAGCGCACCGAGCTAGGGGGCGCCATCCAGGAGGGGGAGAGGGCGCGAGGAGGCGTGATGCATGACGGAGAGGAGCCGCTGGAGACGCGACAGCGACGGACACGACGCCACGGCCGAAACCCTAGCCATGGGCTAGTGGTTGCGGGCGCGCGTCGGGGGCTGGGAGCGGCGGATCCAGCCGGACTTGAGGGCGGAGGGGTCGGAGACGAGCTCGTGAACGTGCTGCACGGTGGCGGACGTCGCCGGAATCGGCAGACGTTGGTGGCGGCGCGACGATTCGCGGGAGAGAGATGGATCGCGATAGAGATGGATTAGTGGGGGTTGCGGCGGATCTATAAGCTGTCGGAGTATCGAGGTGAGAGGAGGAGAAGGGCCGGCGACGAGCTGCGGGAGGAGCGAGGCGAAGTGGTGGTGGGTGGCGGCGATGTTGTGTGAGAAGATGGGGGAATCGAGTGGGGGCTGCAAAGAAGGGAGAGAGAGGAGGGACTTAGGGTTAGCACTTTATACGCGAATGGTTAGGCAGGCTTCGGAGGGCTTCAGCGGGCTTGCGGGGCTGTACTAGCCCATTCATGACAGTTTTCGAAGACGTCATCCGAAATCCGTCATGGATTAACAAGTTTCTTGTAGTGTACTGTGAAAGTGTCACAAAGTACATGGACAAGAAGATGCAAAAATCTATGTCACACACTGTAGTCGCCATCGGTAATCAAGAAAGAAGGTTTGAGGTCCGCGTAGCCAACACCAAATTCGGATATGCAAATGAGTTAAGGACGCATGAGGTGAAAATTGGAAATGAAGCTTGGCCAATGTGTGAGTGCAACAAACCGAAATTTCTTCACCTAACTTGCTCACATGTACTTGCTGCTTGCGGGCAGCTTGGAATGGACACAATATCATTTGTGTCTTTATTTTTTCTAAAAGCGTTTGTCCTCAATACCTGGACAGGTGAGCTGATGGGTTTTTGATAAATGCGTAACTTCAACAACGTCAGACCCACTGAAAGGCGTTACATTCCAAACCCAGAGCATATTTGTACAAGTAGAGGCAGACAGCAGTGTCAGCGCATCCGGAATGATATGGATGAATCTGAAGTAGGAGGTCTGACTAGGTGATGCATTCGATGTAATGAATTTGGCCATAGGGACACTAATTGTCCCACTTTCGTCACTGCCAGTGGTACTGGGCACGGACGAGGCCACCGAGGACGAAGAGGAGTTAGAGGAATAAGAGGGAGTGGAAGAAGATAAGCTAGCAGTACTTTGTTCTAAATTTGTATTAGTTGGCATCATGTTCTGAATTTGTATTTAAGTGTGACACTATGTTCTGAATTTTTATGAAGTGTGGCACTATGTTCTGAATTTGTATTAAGTGTGGCACTATGTTCTGAATTTGTATTAAGTCTGGCACTATGTTCTAAATTTGTATTGAGTGTGCCAACTATGTTTGAAATTTGTATGTGCAGGAATGTTGGGAACATGGTTGCTGAATGGGGACATTGACAGGGGTCATCGTGCTGCGATATGGTATGGGTGCAACCTTCTGCCTCTGGTCACTCGCACTCCTAAGGAGAACTGGGTGATACACCCAGGATGGGTTCAGCGGTACATGCTTTATTTATTTGCAGACTAACATGCATATTAGTGGGAGAAACTAACTCAAATGTTATGTCATGAAGGTTGAAATGGACAGGCCTTTTACCTTTGGCACGTCTGGTTGAGTCTATCCCGGGCTGCAAACGCCTCGCCATCGACCACTCCTTGTTGAGCTCCTTAGTGGATCATTGGAGGCTAGAGACCACATGTTGCACTTCCGATGGGGAGAGATGTCTCCTACTCTAGAGGATGTGTCACTTTTGCTCGGACTACCATTGGCAAGTCATGACATAGGACCGTTGGACGCACCGGCTGGTTGGGAGCTAGGTCCTTACACAACAATTTCATGGTGTTTTTGCGGATGCTCCAGATCCAGTATGGGAGCATCACGGACCTAAGCATGATTGGTTTCTCAACTTCTAGGTTAGTTCCCCTACCTCTTATCTTCAAGTTCACTACAAGAAATATGTCAACTTGTGACCACCACTATTGGTCACTGAAAGGTCATGGTTTTTCATTTGCGACTTTTTGTGACCAAAAACAGAAGGTCAAAAGTCGGCGATCAGAATGGCGACTATAGCGACCTTTCTTCTGGAATGGTCGTGGACGTTTATGACCAAAATATGTCCACTGTGGCATTTTGGTCACTAGCAACCTCCCCAGGCCACGTAGGCATCCAGCGTGGCAAGCTGATGTGGCACAAGATTCAGCCCGGTCCAATTCGGTTTTCTACATGGGCCTAGCCCATCAATTCGGCCTTTTTACTATATATTTTCTCTATTAATTTTCTCTAGCTACATGGGCCTCGCCCATTTTATGTTATAGGACGTGGCCTTCTATAATTCATTTCTTTTTTTGGGCCTCAGCCCTTTTACAATCCAATTTATTTCGGGCCTCCACAACATGCACGCACGCATGTATCCAAACCATTTTATTTGTTTCAACAGCTACAGCCACAAAGTAGATAGTAGATACATTCAACAGACTAAATTAACATAGAAATGAAGCAACAAAGGGCAGCCCGAGTAGAGGAACTACATGGTACTACAACTACATGGAACTACAACTACCATTTCTATTTCTACCAGCAGCAGTAGGGACTACCAAGGAGCTAAACGAACAGCGACCGAGCTAAACTAACAGCGATCATCCATCATCAATCAGTGACAGTAGCAGTGACTGGCAGCGGCGACGTTTGAGGGAGCCCCTCCTGTGCTGCTGCTTGGTATGCCTGCTACTGCTTGGTGTGCTGCATCACTAGTCACCCTGCACAAAGCAAGAATTTTAGCTTTATATAAGGTTTACAAGAACATGACCCTAATACATGAGATTGACATTCACAAGCTATTTGCGTTTATATTTAGAACTGTGTCACACCATTTACATTACTAGTTATGTATTGACATACTTATCTAAAAGAACATATATAGAAACATATGGCTTTTATTTCTGAATACCATTACAGAAGTATTAAAAAAACAAGAGCTCATTACACAAGAATCCAGGAAGAACCCATCAATTCTGCGTCGGAGCGAGAGATGTGCAGGTAGATCAAATAGTAGATTCAAGCAAGAAGGATGTACTACCTGAAATGGGAATCTAGGTAAATAAGTATCTATTTAATCAGAGAAACACCAAAAAAATTCCAAGATTCAACCACTAGATAGGAACGGTCAAGCCCGCCGTTTTGACCGCTTTTTGAAACGGGCATAAAAAATTCAAAAAAAATCAAAAATTTGGAAAACCTTCGCATTGTGTCATTATATGTGACCAAGTTTCCAGGAAAAATAATACACTTGTAATACGATAATTATTTTTAAAAAGTGTTCTCAAAAAATGAGCTATCAAGTGTGAAGATTAATGGCTTTCAAGCCAAATGATCAATCTTATGGCCACATTCATGGCATAGTTTGTTCAAATGATCTCATATTGTGCACAAGGGTGCATCTTGGAATTCCAAACAATGTTGCCTAAGGGAGTTCTCATTTTCTTTGCACGGAAAATTCATTTTCCATTTTCCAAGTGCCCAAAATGAGTTTTTTTGTGAAGGGCCTACCATATATTTGTTGCAAAATTGTACCTAATCAATTTTAGGCCATATTTAATGCACAATTGACAAAATGGTTGGATGTCAAATTTTTTGATCCACCTCTGGTGAAAAAGACAAATTCCCGTCGATTCAGTTGGAAGTGGGTCAAATTTGAACTGCATATGCCTTATAGTTTGCTCTTTATTTTTTCCAAAAATCATTTCTAGGTAAATAAGTATCTATTTAATCAGAAATACATGGTTTGATGGCGAGACATCGAGGTTTGTACGGTGTCCTAGGGCCCCAACTCTAGAGCGCGTAAGCTCGCATGCCCGCCGCGTGGTCACCGCGTGACCATGGCGTTGCCATGTGTTCTGGGCGGCCTAGGCATGTCTAGTGGGTTGGGCACTCCCTAGGTAGGTGCTAGGAAAAAAATCACAACATAAGATTCTCACGAGGAGACCGATCGATGCTCAAACATGAATAAGCAGCCAAGTATTTGATTTGCGGTACGGGAAATGCACATGGCTAATGGGCGTGAGTTTTGGCTGAGGATGATCAGTTACTAAGAAGAACGTCTTCACAAATTTTCACCTCAAAAGGAGGATCCTAGGTGGTACTTTCTTTGCAAAGTACCACACTGGACATAAATACGAATGTTGAAGCTGGGCTCAACATAATGAATGGATTGAGCTGGCATTTGGTGGAGAATTGTTATTTGGGCATAGGAAAACACTGTAGAAAATGGATACCATTTGGACATGCCAAAGTGGTACTTCCTTCACAAAGTACTGCTCTGAACAGAATAGGAAAATGAATATTTTTGAGTTATTTTTGAACTAGGCAAGGAATGTTTTTGACATATTTGATGAAGATATTATCCAAACAATTTATGAAATTGTTTGGGAATTTTTGGAATAACAGAATTATAGGTTGCTTCACAACCTAGGGCAAAAATTGACACATGGACATGACACATAGGCAAAACTGATGAGATGGCGCCTAGTCATCACAACCCACCACAATCTACAAAGCTATGACCATCTATATTGGTCGTTAACAACTAGAAATAAGGCAGCGGACCAGCACTATTTGCTTTGTGACCATTTCGTGTAAGGAAATTACGACATTTCTGACCAAAATGGTCGCAATGGTTTAGGGTATGGAGCCCCCCGAACAGCTTTTGACCAATTGGTCTCAAATGGTCATAGATCTATGACCAAGTCTTCCAGGGTCACTGACAGAAGGTCTCTAGTTGACATATTTCTTGTAGTGGTTATCATGCATACGGTTTTATAAAAGATACATGCGGCCTAGTAAAACTTTCTCTTTGCTTAATACAGATCCAGAAGTTCCCAACGCCGTTGAGTGTGGAACAGATCACTCGGAGCCTGGAGGCCTATTTAATGTGTCTTTTCGGCAAGGTGATGTACACAAAGAACCATGTCACCACTATTAGTGCACTCTACATCCCTATGGCACTGGAGATAGCGAGCGCTGAGACGATGGATCAGATCAGACATAGGAGTTGGGGTTCGGCGGTCTTAGCGGCTACATACCAAGGTATGTGCAACGGTTGCCAGCTTACATCGACAAAGCCAACACTTCTTGGATGCCCTCTATTCCTACAGCTGTGGTCGTGGGAGAGGTTCTCTATAGGGCGACCAGATGTACGTGTTCGTGAGCCTATAGATGCCATGTTCGATGTTGACGGCATCGACGTGCGTACCTTCGGTCTGTGTTGGACACGTGGCGAGGTGTGTATCATGTTATAGTTTAATGCAACTTTTTGGTGCACAAGAGATAGTTCAATGCTGGTGGATACTAACTTTTGATTTCCGCAGAGACGCTTTGCTAGTGATCAGACTAGGAAGGCATACACGACATTGAAAGAGCAGTTCGATACGTACACTGGGGTCATCTGGCAGCCCTACACGGAAGGAGCCATACATGCAAGATACCACGATGGTATGTCTGTGCTATGCGCAAGGGACCGACATTACTAGATGACGAAATCAAAGATCATCTTAGATGTCTTCATCGAGGAGATGGCACAACAGAGGTTTATGAGGCAATTTGGTCTTCTGCAGTTAGAGCTGCCTCCCCCTATAGAGAACCTAGTGCCAGCACACATCCACATGTATTAACCAGTTTTTCAATGTTGCATTATCTTTCACAGTACTCCATTCGAAGCATTAGGTAATTGTTGAACACACACCACAATTTTAGGACGACGAGGAACGACATGACCATGACAACATCTGACTGACTAGTTAGACTAGAGCCGTATGTTCCAGAATGGGAGACAGCAAACACACATCTCTATGGCACGAGAATCACGATTTTGATCTCAATGAATTCAATCTCTATTTGTGATGCTACATGACCGGAACACGGTTACGCATCATTGAGCACTCTCACCCAGAGGAGATACCTGCCCCTACTCCATCGGATAAGTACCCGAGATACCCCGGGCTCTAAGCAGTACACGGTAAGATATATTTTCTTTAAGTAAAGTTGTGACATACTTTGACGTGCGTACTTAATAATCGTCTTAAAAATTTGCAGGCTAGCTTGACACACAAACTCTACGTTGACGTGACCACCTTTGGACGATCATTGTCATCTGGATCTCTTCTTCAGCACCGTCATGTGCTCCAAACCTTCTTGGAACGAATGCCGAACAAGATAAGGGATGTCTATGAGGCTATCACGTGCACCCGAAGAAGCGACGTTGTTCAGCAGCAGTAGCAGCCGCGTCCCTCCATGCACCGACATCAGCCACATTCACGTCTAGCACATCAGCCGACGACCAGGCCACCCCCTCCTGACCAACCTTGCAGTTCGACGTGGAAACACCCACAGCACTACGGCCCCACGTCGAGCTTCATGTCTTCTCCATAGCCACAGCAGCAGGGTCCCTCGTCGAGCTTCGTGTTTCAGCCAGAGCAGTCATCACAGCCAGCAGGTATGTGTCTTCCTATTTATTGTTTTCAATATTAATTGAGGCGACCTCATTCTTCATGACTTAACATTCCATCGTGCAGGAGCCTACGGATATCAGTGTCTATGTCGGCATCACATGATATGTGGGGGAGTGATTAACATCCCGAGGAGAACATACAGGCTCAGATGTCGCAGCACACCTAGTGGATGAACATGTTTTCGACTCCTACACCGCGCCTCACACATGATACACAATATGACCAGGGCGAGTCTGAGATTCCTCCTCGTAACATTAGGACACCCAACAGGTTGGGATGGATGACGCCTTGAGATCCACCTCCCTGCCAGGGCAGATGTCGTCACTGACGCTTCTGTCTATCAGTAGAGACATGACCATCTACTTCTATATGAGACTTATGTCTATTCTATGTATGAGACAAATGACTATGTACTTATGTATGAGACATATGCCTACTCTATTTTAGTACTCTGTTATCCGAACTACAACATCATATTTAGATAGAACATAATGCTCCTACAATAAGACAGAACAAACAACTAAACAGAACTACATCTAAATTAAATGTTACTTACGACTTAACTTACAACATAAACATAAAAACTACATGAAGTCATCATCGTCATGCTCCATCGATGCAGAACTCTTGCCCTTCGATGATGAATAACTCTTGCCCTTCGACTGTGCAGTACTCTTGCCCTTCAAAGATGAAGAACTTTTGCCCTTTGACGATGCAGAACTCTTTCCCTTCGATGATGCAGTACTCGGAAGCGGCGGCATGAAGATATCGTCTTCATCCTCACTGTTGGAACTCCATAAAAAAGTATGTTTTGCTCCAAACTTTAGTTACCTTTCAGCCTTTGATTGTTGCTTCATCCACTTCCATGCAACTTCAAAAGTTCTTTCCATATCTCCTCAAAGGTCCTAGAAGGCCACCCGCACCTACTTAATGCGTGAGCCAGCTCATTCAGTAGGGTGTCACTACTGAGTTCGTCCCACGGAACTAATATGTTGTCAACCCCGAAATCGGCCGCTAAACGCAAAATACATTTTTACATACTAGTGTGGAAACTACGATCAAAATGATATCCGTACATCTTGGTGAGACTAGGAGACTACACTAGAATGCTTACCAACGTTAGTGTCGAGGGTGTTTTATAGGTTGAGAACACAAAGAAAGGCGGGAACTCGGTAGCGGAAAATTATGGCGGGAGATACTGGCGGGAAGTAGAGAGCGGGAAAATATGGCAGGAAGTAGAGAGCGGGAAAATTTTGCGGGAACGAGCAAACCAGAAAAATATGACAGGAAGTAGAGAGCGGAAAAATTCGGTGGGAACGAACAAAGTGGGAAAATATGTCGGGAAGTAGCGGGAAATCGCGGCCCGTCACTACTGGAATTTGCTAATTTGCCGTCTGCCAACTCGTTGCCGTCAGCTGGTGGACAACAAAGAGAGGCTTTGCCATCAGCGACCAAAAAATGGATGGCAAAGAGGCAGCGGACGGCAACAGCGGGCTCTGCCATCAGCAAATCTTTGCCGTCCACTAGCCGACGGCAAAGAAGCTTTGCCGTCCGCTAGCGGACGGCAAAGAGCGTGGGTGGCAGACGTACGGGGACGACCTAACAGCCGTTCTCTTTGCCGTATGCTGGCTGACAGCAAAGCTTCATTGCCGTCAGCCAGTAGACGGCAAAGAGAACGACCGTTAGGTCGTCCGTTTCCCCCCGGCCCCATCCCACTAGGTACGTTCTTTGCCGTCTGCTAGCAGATGGCAAAGAACTGACCTACTATAGAAAAGGGCCGCGCCCGCGGCCCCTCCCCTATCTCTCTCGATCTCCTCTTCTCCACCCGCGTCGCCGCCCTCGACTGCTGCTCCGCCTCGCCGCCCCGTCCCATCGCCCCACCGCCCCGCTGGCACGCCGCCCCGGCCCGGCTGGCCTTGCCGACCCGTGATGACCCACAAGTGTAGGGGGTCTATCGTAGTCCTTTTGATAAGTAAGAGTGTTGAACCCAACGAGGAGCAGAAGGAAATGATAAGCGGTTTTCTGTAAGGTTTTCTCTGCAAGCACTGAAATAATAGGTGATAGATAGTTTTGTGATAAGATAAATAGTAACGAGCAAAAAGTAAATAAAGTAAATAAAGTGCAGCAAGGTGGCCCAATCCTTTATGTAGAAAATTCTAATAATGAAGAAGGAGCTCCCGAGGACATATTGGGAATTAACGTCAAGCTAGTTTTCATCATGTTTGTTAGATTCGCGTTCGGTACATTGATAATTTGATATGTGGGTGGACCGGCACTTGGATACTGCCCTAACTTGGGCAAGCATCCCACTTATGATTAACCCCTATTGCAAGCATCCGCAACTACAAACAGGAGTATTAAGGTAAACCTAAACACAACATTAAACATATTGGTCCATATCAACCCCTAACGAAGCAACGCATAAACTAGGGTTTAAGCTTATGTCACTCTAGCAACCCATCATCTACTTATTACTTCCCTATGCCTTCTTCTAGGCCCAAAGAATGGTGAAGTGTCATGTAGTTGACGTTCACATAACACCACTAGAGGAAAGACAACATACATCTCATCAAAATATCGAACGAATACCAAATTCACATGACTACTAATAGCAAGACTTCACCCATGTCCTCAGGAACAAACGTAACTACTCACAAAGCATATTCATGTTCATAATCAGAGGAGTAATAATATGCATAAAGGATCTGAACATATGATCTTCCACCAAGTAAACCAATTTGCATCAAGTACAAGGAGTAATCAACACTACTAGCAACCCACATGTACCAATTTGTGGTTTTGATACAAGATTGGATACAAGAGATGAACTAGGATTTTGAGAGGAGATGGTGCTGGTGAAGATGTTGATGGAGACTGACCCCCTCCCGATGAGAGGATCATTGGTGATGAAGTTGGTGATGATTTCCCCCTCCCGGAAGGAAGTTTCCTCGGCAGAACAGCTCCGCCAGAGCCCTAGGTTGATTCTGCCAAGGTTCCGCCTCGTGGCGGCGGAGTTTCGTCCCGTAAGCTTGCCCACAATTTTTTCCAGGGTAAAAGTGATGATATAGCAGAAGATGGACGCCGGAGGCCCACCAGGGGGCCCAGGGGATAGGGGTCCATGCCCTACAGGGGGGGCGCGGCCCCTGTCTCCTGGACAGGGTGTGGGCCCCCCTGGCCTATTTCTTTCGCTCATAAATTCTTAATAAATCCAAAAAGTTGTTTTGTGGAGTTTCAGGACTTTTGGAGTTGTGCAGAATAGGTTTCCAACATTTGCTCCTTTTCCAGCCATAATTCCAGCTGCCGGCATTCCCCCTCTTCGTGGTAAACCTTGTAAAATAAGAGAGAATAGCCATAAGTATTGAGATATAATGTGTAGTGAGAGCCGATAATGCAATAAATATTGATATAAAAGCATGATGCAAAATGGACGTATCAACTCCCCCAAGCTTAGACCTCGCTTGTCCTCAAGCGGAAGCCGAATTCGAAAAATATGTCCACATGTTTAGAGATAGAGGTGTCGATAAAAATAAAATACGTACATGAGCGCATCATGATCATTCTAATAACAGTAACATATATAGATTTTTTCATATGATTTCCTATGCTCAAGTAATAAACAATTCACAATGTCAAGTATGGTTCATAAACTTCATTGAGAACTAACAAACTATAATCTCAGTCATTGAAGCACTTGCAATTTATCGTAACATCAGAAAGTGTCAATAATAGAGATTTTCAACAAGCTCACATACTCAACTATCTCGTAGTCTCCCATAATTGCTAACACTCACGCAATACTTGTGGTTATAGAGTTTGAGCCGGACACTGAGAAAGATAGGGGCTAATTGTGTTGCCTCCCAACGTATTCACCTTTAGGTGATGTCAACAATAATAGCCTATGCCAACTTACATCCAATTGGATAGATGTATCATGATCTTTTAAACACGAGGAGCTTGCCAAAGGATAAAATGAAAAAGGGGAAAGGTGAGGATCACCTTGACTCAAGCATAAAGTAAAAACATAAAATAAAAGATAGGCCCTTCGCAGAGGGAAGCAGAGGTTGTCATGCGTGTTTAGGGTTGATGCACGAAATCTTAATGCAAAAGAATGTAACTTTGTATTGCCCCTTGTATGTGGACCTTTATTATGCAATCCGTCGCTTTTATTACTTCGGCAACAAGTTCGTACAAAGTTTATTTTCTCTGCACTAATAAGTCATACATATTTAAAGAGCAATTTTTATTGCTTGTGCCGATGACAACTTACTTGAAGGATCTTACTCAATCCATAGGTAGGTATGGTGGACTCTCATGGCAAAACTGGGTTTGAGGATAATTGGAAGCACAAGTAGTATCTCTACTTGGTGCAAGGAATTGGCTAGCAAGAGGGGGAAAGGCAAGCTCGACATGTTTGGAAGGTCAATGACAATATACTTTAATTGAGATGTCGGAAAACATAAACCATTACGTTGTCTTCCTTGTCCAACATCAACTCTTTTAGCATGTCATACTTAATGAGTGCTTCACAATCATAAAAGATGTCCAAGATAATGTATCTATATGTGAACCCCTCTTTCTTTATCACTTCCTATTAATTGCAACGATGACCAAAGCTACGTTCGTCAACTCTCAACAATTTTTATGCCTCATACTTTCTATGTGTGAAGTTATCACTATCCATAAGATCAATATGAACTATTTTGTTCTTTCTACTTTCTCAATATCATAGCAACATAGCAAAACCCTTGACTCAACACTAATCACTATTATAGATATCACACAGACTCGCTTACATAAAGAGCTCACAATGCAAAACTCAAAACTACTTGATATCAAAACTTCAATCTACTAGATCAAGATACTACTAAAAGGATCGAACTAAATAAAGCGGTAAAGATAGGAGTGTGATGGTGATACGATACCGGGGCACCTCCCCCAAGCTCGGCAGTTGCCAAGAGGAGTGCCCATACCCATGCGATTATTTCTTTGGAGCTGATGGAGGTGGTGATGATGAAGGTGGAATTGTTGCATTTTTCTTCTCTAGCTTGCGTCTGAGGCTAAAATTTTCCTCCCTCAGATCCTCATTCTCGAGCTCAAGTTTCATTATCTTTTTGCATAGTAATGCCTTGTTGTCCAGCAAAAAACGTGGTGGGATAGATTGGACCTTAGGGAGGCTTGACTTCTTGAACTCCATATGCATATCACCAGGTTGAGGTAGTAGATCGTCCTCTTCATCGGAGCTTGTCTCCTCCTTCCTATTTGGATCATAGTCTTCTTCTTCCTATGTGGTCCAGCCATAATGTTCCACATCCCCATATACTTTTGGATTTGCAATATAATCAGCCATGTAGCTCTCTCCCTCCGAATCTTGGGACGACATCTTGTTCCAAATCTGCAACAAGAACAGCTCGAAACGAAAATAGAAGATATTTGTGTGATACGGTGGTCAAAACCTTCGGGAGTATATGTAATAAATTTTTACCGACCAAAATACGTAACATACAAGAAAACGGAGTCTGGGAGGCACACGAGGTGCCCACGAGATAGGGGGCGTGCCCTACAGGGGGGCCTCCTCTCTCGTGGGAGCCTCGTGTCCCTTTTGGACTACTTTTTTCTTCCTAAAATTCTTAAATAATCCAAAACTGATAAAAATTGCCATTACAGTTGTTTTGGAGTCGGTTTACTTACCGTACCACGTACCTATGCCTTTTTGGGGTCTGGAACATTCTGGAAAGTGTCTCTTATGTATTCCTCGCGGGTTATGGTTTCAATAATATTAGTTTCAACATTGATAGGATTACCTGAAATATATTGTTTAATTCTTTGACCATTAACCACTCTCGGATTTGTGCCTTCAAAGTTGTTGATTTTTATAGCACCAGAATGATAGACCTCCTCGATAACGTAGGGACTTTCCCATTTTGAGAGAAGTTTTCCTGCAAAAAATCTTAAATGAGAGTTGAATAATAACACATAATCTCCTACGTTAAACTCACGCTTTTGTATCCTCTTATCATGCTAGCGTTTGACTTTTTCTTTGAAAAGCTTGGCATTCTCATATGCTTGGGTTCTCCATTCATCAAGTGAGCTAATATCAAACAACCTCTTCTCACCGGCAAGTTTGAAGTCATAATTGAGATCTTTAATAGCCCAATATGCTTTATGTTCAAGTTCAAGAGGTAAATGACATGCTTTTCCATAAACCATCTTATATGGAGACATACCCATAGGATTTTTGTATGCAGTTCTATAGGCCCATAATGCATCATCATGTTTTTTGGACCAATTATTTCTAGATCTATTCACAGTCTTTTGCAAAATTAATTTGAGCTCTCTATTGCTCAACTCTACTTGACCAGTAGACTGTGGGTGATAAGGAGACGCGATTCTATGATTGACATCATACTTAGCAAGCATCTTACGGAAAGCACCATGAATAAAGTGTGAACCACCATCAGTCATAAGATATCTAGGGACTCCAAACCTCGGAAAAATAACTTCTTTAAGCATTTTAATAGAAGTGTTATGATCAGCACTACTAGTTGGAATAGCTTCTACCCACTTAGTAACGTAATCAACAGCAACTAAAATATGTGTATAACCATTGGAGGCAGGAAAAGGTCCCATATAATCAAAGCCCCAAACATCAAACGGTTCAATAAGAAGAGAATAATTCATAGGCATTTCTTGACGTCTACTAATATAACCTATTCTTTTACATTCATCACAAGATAAGACAAACTTACGAGCATCTTTGAAGAGAGTAGGCCAATAAAAACCAGATTGTAGTACCTTGTGTGCAATTCTATCTCTAGCGTAGATTCAGAGTGACCCTTGCGTAAGATTTGTTCATGTTCATGCTCAGGCACACAACGTCTAATAATACCATCTACTCCTTCTTTATAAAGGTGTGCATCATCCCAGAAGTAATGTCTTAAATCATAAAAGAACTTTTTCTTTTGCTGGTATGTGAAACTAGGCAGTATATATTTAGCAACAATGTAATTAGCATAATCAGCATATCAAGGAGCAGTACGAGAAGCATTGACAACTGCTAATTGTTCATCAGGAAAACTATCATTAATAGGCAGTGGGTCATCAAGAACATTCTCTAACCTAGACAAGTTGTCTGCAATGGGGTTCTCAGCTCCCTTTCTATCAATAATATGCAAGTCAAATTCTTGGGGCAAGAGAACCCATCTAATGAGTCTAGGCTTAGCATCTTTCTTTTCCATAAGATATTTAATAGCAACATGATCAGCGTGAATAGTAACTTTGGAATCAACAATATAAGGTCTAAACTTATCACATGCAAACACAACTGCTAAGAACTCTTTTTCAGTAGTAACATAATTTCTATGGGCAGTATCAAGAGTATTACTAGCATACTGGATAACATTCAATTTCTTATCGACTCTTTGCCCTAAAACAGCACCTATAGCATAATCACTAGCATCACACATAATTTCAAAAGGTAAATTCCAATCAGGTGGCTGAACAATAGGTGCAGTGATCAAAGCTTTCTAAGTGTTTCAAATGCTTCTACACAATCATCATCAAAGACAAAAGGAATATCTTTTTGCTAAATTAGTGAGAGGCCTAAAGATTTTAGAGAAGTCCTTAATGAACCTGCTATAAAAGCTGGCATGACCAACGATACTTCTTATACCTTTTATGTCCTTGGGACATGGCATCTTTTCAATAGAATCAACTTTGGCTTTATCAACTTCAATACCTCTCTCGGAGATCTTGTGCCCCAAGACAATGCCTTCATTAACCATAAAGTGACACTTTTCCCAATTCAGAACAAGAATAGTGTCTTCGCATCTCTGCAAAACTTGATCAAGGTTGCTCAAACAATCATCAAAAGAGGATCCATAGACGGAGAAGTCATCCATGAATACCTCACAAATCTTTTCACATAAATCAGAAAATATAGCCATCATGCATGTTTTAAAGGTAGCACGTGCATTACATAAACCAAAAGGCATACGTCTATAAGCAAAAGTACTAAAAGTGCAAGTAAAAGAAGTTTTAGATTGATCCTTCGCGGACACAGGTATTTGAGAGAAGCCAGAATAACCATCTAGAAAGCAAAAATGTGTGTGTTTGGATAGCCTTTCTAGCATTTGATCAATAAAAGGTAAAGGGTAATGATCTTTCTTAGTAGCTTTATTTAACTTACGGAAATCAATTACCATCCTATAGCCTGTAATAATTCTTTGAGGGATCAATTCATCTTTATCATTAGGAACAACGGTAATACCTCCCTTTTTAGGGACACAATGGACATGGCTTACCCATTCACTATCACCAACAAGATAAATAATACCCGCCTCAAGGAGTTTTAGAATCTCCTTTCTCATCACTTCCTTCATTTTGGGGTTTAATCGTCTTTGAGGATCTCTAACTGGTTTTACTGGTTTGGCATCTTTCTCCACTGAAATTTTGTGTTGACATAATGTGGGACTAATGCCCTTAAGATCGTCCAGAGTATATCCAATAGAAGCTCGGTGCTTCTTCAGAGTTTTCAATAATCTTTCTTCTTCTTTCTCTGAAAGGTTAGCACTAATAACAAAATATATTTCTTTTTCATCAAGATAAGCATACTTGAGATTATCAGGTAAGGGTTTGAGTTCGAACACGGGATCACCCTTGGGTGGAGGGGGATCCCCAAGAATTTCAACGGGAAGGTTATGTTTTAGCATAGGTTCTTGTTTAAGGAACACTTCGTCTATTTCTTCCCTTTCCTTCATAAACATATCGTTTTCATGGTCTAACAAATATTGTTATAACGGACCAGTTGGAGGAACAGCAATGGAAGCAAGACCAATAATTTCATCCTTGCTAGGTGGTCCCCTTTCACGAGGTTGTCTGCTAAACTTAGCAAAATTAAACTCATGTGACATACCATCTATGCCAACAGTGACAATATTCTTTTCACAATTAATCTTAGCACTAGCAGTATTCAAGAAGGGTCTGCCAAAAATAATGGGACAAAAATCATCTTGTGGGGAACCAAGAACAAGAAAATCAGCAGGGTATTTAATCTTCTCACACAAGACTTCAAAATCTCTAACAATCCCAATAGGTTTAATGGTGTCCCTATTAGCAAGCTTAATAGTAACATAAATGTCTTCTAATTCAACAGGTGCAATATCGTGCATAATTTCTTTATAAAGATCATAAGGTATCGCATTAGCACTAGCACCCATATCACATAAGCCATGATAACAATGATCTCCTATTTTAACAGAAATAACAGGCGTGCCTACAACAGGTCTATGTGTCTTAGTATCGGGTCTAGCAATATTAGTAGTTTCACCCAAGGAAGAGATAACATGCCCATCATCTAAGTCCTCATCCAAGAGATCTTTAATCATAGCAATACGAGGTTCAACACTAATTTGCTCAGGAGGTGTATAAGACCTAGTATTACTGTTACAAACAACAGTCGAAGCTTTAACATGATCTTTTATCCTAACAGGAAAAGGAGGTTTGTCGACATAAGCAGTAGGAATAATAGGATCACTATATATAATAGTCTTTTCTTCGACTATAATAGGTGCAACTACTTTCACTTCAATAGGAGGATTATGTTTAAACCACTTCTCTTTAGGGAGATCAACTTGAGTAGCAAAAGTTACACAAAAAGTAGCTACTATCTCGGAGTCAAGTCCATACTTAGAGCTAAATCCACGGAAAGCTTCGGTATCCATAAAAGATTTAACACAATCGAACTTAGGTGTCATACCTGACTCCTTTCGTCGGAACCCCAATCTTGAGAGTTGTGTTTAATTCTTTCCAATAAGTCCCATTTGAAATCAATAGTCTTCAGCATATAGGAACCAACACAGGAAGTATCGAGCAGGTTGCGATTATCAAGAGAAAGCCGAGCATAAAAATTCTGAATAATCATTTCCCGAGAGAGCTCATGATTGGGGCATGAATATAACATTGACTTAAGCTTCCCCCAAGCTTGAGCGATGCTTTCTCCTTTGCGAGGCCAGAAATTATATATGTAATTACGATCACGATGAACAAGATGCATAGGATACAACTTCTGGTGAAATTCCAACTTCAATCGCCTATACCATGTCATTGCATCTCCCTTCAAAGATAAAGGGAAGACCTTCCTTTTGACAACATCATCGGGGATACCTGCAAGCTTAAACAATCCACAAACTTCATCCACAAAGATAAGGTGTAAGTCGGGATGCAATGTTCCGTCTCCTGCAAAAGGATTAGCTAGCAGTTTTTCTATCATACCCGAAGGAATCTCAAAGTGAATATTTTCATAAGGTTCAGTAGGTTGAGGAGCATCTCTTTGCTCTTCTGGTTGGGGTGAAGATACCCCAAACAAGCCCCTCAAAGGATTAGTTTCCATAGTGACAAGTAACAGAAAATTTCAGCACATTATATAAATGTTTCCTTACCAAGTTCCACTCACCAAAAGCGCTACACTCCCCGGCAACAGCGCCAGAAAAGAGTCTTGATGACCCACAAGTGTAGGGGATCTATCGTAGTCCTTTCGATAAGTAAGAGTGTCGAAACCAACGAGGAGCAGAAGGAAATGATAACCTATTTTCAGTAAGGTTTTCTCTGCAAGCACTGAAATAATAGGTGATAGATAGTTTTGTGATAAGATAAATAGTAACGAGCAAAAAGTAAATACAGTAAATAAAGTGCAGCAAGGTGGACCAATCCTTTATGTAGCAAAGGACAAGCCTGGAAAAATTCTAATAATGAAGAAGGAGCTCCCGAGGACACATTGGGAATTATCATCAAGCTAGTTTTCATCACGTTCGTAAGATTCACGTTTGGTACTTTGATAATTTGATATGTGGGTGGACCTGCACTTGGGTACTGCCCTAACTTGGACAAGCATCCCACTTATGATTAACCCCTATTGCAAGCATCCACAACTACAAAAAGGAGTATTAAGGTAAACCTGACCACATCATTAAACATATGGGTCCATATCAACCCCTAATGAAGCAACACATAAACTAGGGTTTAAGCTTCTGTCACTCTAGCAACCCATCATCTACTTATTACTTCCCTATGCCTTCCTCTAGGCCCAAATAATGGCGAAGTGTCATGTAGTCGACGTTCACATAACACCACTAGAGGAAAGACAACATACATCTCATCAAAATATCGAACGAATACCAAATTCACATGACTACTAATAGCAAGACTTCACCCATGTCCTCAGGAACAAACGTAACTACTCACAAAGCATATTCATGTTCATAATCAGAGGAGTAATAATATGCATAAAGGATCTGAACATATGATCTTCCACCAAGTAAGCCAATTAGCATCAACTACACGGAGTAATCAACACTACTAGCAACCCACAGGTACCAATTTGTGGTTTTGATACAAGATTGGATACAAGAGATGAACTAGGGTTTTGAGAGGAGATGGTGCTGGTGAACATGTTGATGGAGATTGACCCCCTCCCGATGCGAGGATCGTTGGTGATGACGTTGGTGTTGATTACCCCCTCCCGGAGGGAAGTGTCCCCGGCAGAACAGCTCCGCCAGAGCCCTAGATTGATTCCGCCAAGGTTCCGCCTCGTGGCGGCGGAGTTTCGTCCCGTAAGCTTGCCCACGATTTTTTCCAGGGTAAAAGTGATGATATAGCAGAAGATGGATGCCGGAGGCCCACCAGGGGGCCGAGGAGATAGGGGGGCCGCGCCCTACAGGGGGGGGCTGTCTCTTGGACACGGTGTGGGTCCCCTGGCCTATTTCTTTCGCTCATAAATTCTTAATAAATCCAAAAAGTTGTTTCGTGGAGTTTTAGGACTTTTGGAGTTGTGCAGAATAGGTTTCCAAGGTTTGCTCCTTTTCCAGCCAGAATTCCAGCTGCCGGCATTCCCCCTCTTCATCGTAAACCTTGTAAAATAAGAGAGAATAGCCATAAGTATTGAGATATAATGTGTAACTACAGCCCATAATGCAATAAATATTGATATAAAAGCATGATGCAAAATGGACGTATCACCCGGCCCGCACCACCCCCTAGCCCGTGGCGGCTCGCCACCGCCGCCACAGCTTGCCGCCTGGCGGTGCCCGCCTCGCCGCCCAGCGCCTCGCCGCATCCTCCACCATCACCGATCCGCCCAAGGCTTGCCGCCCCGGCGGCGCCCCGGCCCCGCCGCCCAAGGTGATTTTTTTTACTGTTTTTTGTGTTTAGGTTTAGGTTTTAGTGGTAGGATTAGGTTACTACCAGATTTAGGTTTAGATAGTTAGAAGAAGAAAATAATTGAAAAAAAGAAAAATAAATAGAAGAGGAAAGAGGGAAAAAGTAAGAGGGTTGCCGAGGGGATAGATGGTGGAGCCAATGGGTCCCGCCGGTCCCGACGCCCATGCTGAAAACCCCCGGTCCGAGTGCTGACCCGTCGACCGTGCGTCGACTGTTCTCGGCGTCGATGGCGGTCAAACACCATTGCAAATTAGGGGGTTAATTGGGGGTTCCTCGGTGTCGATGGTACCCTACATAGTAAGTATCTTCAGTGCGAGGTACATGTGGCCCTCGGTGATGAATACTACATCCACGTCCCACAAGTGACACAGGGTCCTACGTCCAGCAGCAACAGTTCTCGGCATCGATGGCGGTCGAACGCCATTGCAAATTTGTCTGGCAGCCTTAGAGATGACGATTGAAAGCTAAGTGTTGAAACTTGAAACACCCAAACTAACTCATGTTGGTTTGGTTGTTTGAAAATATTAAAAGTTGGCTTTAATCCTCATCACAGAGGCTGCCAAACAAATTCGTCAATGTGTTCGACCGTCATCGGCCACCAAAATTATTGTTGCGGGGTGCAGGGCACCGGCGTCACTTGTGGGATGTGGATCTAGTGTTCAACGTCGACCGCCTCATGTACCTTGCACCGATGGTAGTTGCTATGTAGTTTACCCAGGGACGAGCGGGTTAGAGGGTTCCTTGGTGTCGATGGTACTGTAAATAACAAGTATCGTCAATGCGAGGTACATGTGGCCGTCGGTGTCGAATACTTGCTATGTTACTCATCTTTCGATTTAAATATGCAGTTATTTCGTCGTTGCGAGGGTCTAGTGTTTGACGAGCTCCGCCCCTGTGTTCGTTGGTGAGCACAAATGACATCTCCTCCCCCCCCTTCATTTTCTCGGTTTCGGTCTTCGTGCCGATGAAACTTGCTACCTATAGGTGTCAATCATCAGTATGCGTAACCACTATGCATCTCCCGTTCGAAAGGGTTACATTTATAAATATGCATGCATTTGCATATTTATAACCGTGATTCTTTCGAATTGTCCAACATTATCCATGGACAGCCCGAGTATGTGTAGATTGGGTTTGCTTTCCCATATACTCAGCTCCGGATCCGATGCAGAATTTTGTCAGTGCCTCCCTGTTGTTCTCTGGGTACACATCCTCTCTGCCTATTGCCGAGACGTGTGTATGGAGAACAAAGGGGAGGTGCTGCCGAAATTTTGCATCGTATCCGGAGCAGAGCATGGGAAAACGAACCCGATCTACACATACTCGGGTGGGATTAGGACCTATCCTTACCTATTAGCGTGTAGGTTGCATGGACGTAATAAAACTAACAAACTCCATTAACTGATGGATATGGTTTGCCTAATTATGTATATATTTCTTCTGTGTCCAGTAGGAAGTCAATATGAGTGATCGTGTGTGGATGTACACCGGTTATACTAGTCAGTATGTTTGGACCGAGGAATGGTTAAGAAAAACCAAGGGGTTTGTTAGAGCCGCATTTGCAAATGTCTAGAAATTTAGCTGGTGCCCCTGTGTCCGGTGCGACAACTATAATCAGAGGGACGAGCTTCAAATGAGTAAACACCTGTAGAAGTTTGGTTTTACGCCTGGATACATGGTCTGGACATTACATGGTGAGTCTGCCCAACGTGCAAGAGCCGAGGTGGTTCGTCGTTGCACCGACGAGCATGGTACCGGGACCACAGACATGGTGCAAGACTTTGACGATGCTCGGGACTCGGACGAGGAGATGGAGGAATCTGCAAAGGCCTTCACTGAAATGTTGGAGTCCTCAAAACGTCCTCTCCACGAGCACACTGAGCTTTGTCAGCTGGATGCCATCTCACAAATAATGGCTTTGAAGGCTCAATTCAATTTGGGCAGAGAATGCTACGACGCGATGATGACAGTTTTCGGACGATTTCTACCCAAAGGCCATGTGCTACCTCCAAACTTGTACCAGTCAGACAAAATCCTCCGTGCTCTTAAGATGCCCTATGAGAAGATACATGCCTCTGAGAAAGGATGTGTCTTATTTAGGCTTCAGTATGAGGACTTGAACTATTGTACCATTTGCAATTCTTCCAGGTATGTTGTCGTAGACAACGGTATGGGTGAGAAGATGCATACGAAAATACCCATTACTGGTCTTCGGTATATGCCAATCGTACCAAGACTTCAACGTCTTTGCATGGTCGAAGAGACGGCCAGACAGATGACATGGCACAAAACGGGCAAAAGAACCGAACTAGATGGAGATGGGAATGTGATGATGGTGCACACATCGGATGGTGAAGCATGGAAGCTCTTCGATGCATTACATAAGGAAAAAACGGCAGATCCAAGGCATCCTTGAGTCGCCGTCAGCACAGATGGGTTCAGTGTGTTTGGTCAGATGGCAGCCCCATACAGCTGCTGGCCCGTGTTTTTCATTCCACTCAATCTCCCCCACCCACCCCCCGGGCAGATTATGCAAAGAAAGAACATTTTCCTGACGTTGATAATTCCAGGGCCCAACTATCCGGGGAAGAATATGAATGTGTACATGCAGCCGCTTAAGGACGAATTGCAAGAAGCTTTGGATAGTGGGTTCAAGACATACGACGCCTTTAGCAAAGAGAACTTCATAATGCATTCCTGGTACATGTACTCGACGCATGACTTGTTGGCGTATGCGCTATTTGTTGGCTGGTGTGTGCATGGAAGGTTCCCGTGCCCCACATGCAAGGGAGCTCTTGAGTTTCATTGGGCGACGGCGGGGCGCAAGTATAGTTGCTTCGACTTGCATAGATAGTTTCTAGATCCTCGCCATAAGTTCAGGAATGACAAGAAGAACTTCATGAAAGGTAGAGTTGTCAAACACTCTGCACCGCCTGCGTTGACAGGCCAATTAGATAAACAATCTCGAGCAAGATCCAGAGCGTCCAGGGTATTTCAAGGGGTATATTAAGGAACACACATGGACTCACAAGACATGCTCCTAGGATCTGCCTTACTTCAAAGACCTCCTTTGCCCACACAACATCGACGTGATGCACACTGAAAAGAATATCGCCGAAGCCATTTTTGGTACATTGTTCGGCATAGAGGGGAAATCAAAGGATAATACTAAGGTTAGAGAAGATCTAGAGGAGCTCTGTGATAGACCGTTACAAAACATGCAAGAACCAAAAGGAAAGCAGAACTGGAAGAAGCCAAAGGCATGTTTAAATCTTGGAAGGCCAGCTTTGACGGAAATTATTTTGTGGGTGAAAATGCAGTTGATGTTCCCCGATGGGTCTGCAGCAAATCTAAAGAGGGGAGCGAGTCTTGATAAATTGAAAATATTTGGTCTAAAAAGTCATGATTGGCACATATGCATCGAGCGGATAATGCCGGTGATGTTGCGTGGCTTCATCCCTGAAGATGAATGGCTAGTACTGGTAGAGCTGAGCTATTTCTTCCGTGTTCTTTGTGCGAAAGAACTATCGCCTGGTCTCCTAGAAGAAATGGAACAGTTGGAGCCGGAGTTGATCTGCAAGTTAGAGATGATCTTTCCGCCAAGCTTCTTTAATCAAATGCAACACTTGATTTTGCATCTCTCGACCGATGCACGATTGGGGGGGGGGGGGCATGCAAAATCGTTGGTGCTACTCAACTGAGAGGATGCAGAAGACGCTCCGAGCAAAATGTAAAAATAAGCATAGAATACACTACAAAAAAAAGATACATCCGAGACATTTTGGGCCGAACGAAATTTTTTTCTGTCATACATATGACACTTCTATGATGATAATTGTGACAAAACCCGGTATCATCATAGATGTGGTGGGCTCCTACTTCTATGACAGAAAATCGTGACAGAAAATGGGCTTTTCATCCTGGGCGGGCCGGAGACGCAGCTGCATGACATTCTTTGGGCCGTCCATGGTGGAAAAAACCATGGTAGAAGCGAGGGCGAGGAAAATTTCGGGGAGTTTCCGGTTACGGTGGGTGGTCGGGGGCCGAGCGATGCGCGTTTCTCTCGTACACGTACGCGCGTGTGTGCGAGGCGTTGGCTCTAACTGAACCCGAGCGAGGCATTGGGCTCTAACTGAACCCGAGTGATTGCACTGCAGGCTACTGCTGCTAACTGAAGTCGATCGATGCTGCCTCTCTGGATGAACAGTCAGCGTCGCGGGGGGTTTGGATGAACAGTGAGCGGTGGGAGTGGATGAACAGGACCCCGATCGATCGAGCCAGTTGGGGCTGGATGAACAGGACCCCGTGGAGGGATGGATGAACAGGACAACCCCGTGGAGGGCTGGATTAACAGTAGACGGTGGAGGGGTGGATGAACAGTAGCCCGTGGTGGGGTGGTTGAACAGGAGCCCATGGAGAGGGGTGGTTGAACAGTAGCCGGTGGAGTAGCGCGCAGTGGAGGCTGGATGAACAGGAGCCCGTGGATGAACAGTCGCAGGTGGAGGCCGGAGATGGTCGACGGTGGATGAACAGTAGCCCGTGGAGGCTGGAGGAGGTCGACGGTGGAGATGAACAGTATCCCGTGGAGTCCCGTTTTGCGGTACACCACACCCCTCCCGATGAACAGGACCCCCGTTTCGACCATAGGGCTCCAACACAAGTCCATTTCGTCCGTTTTGCGGTACGCCACACCCCTCCCGATGAACAGGACCCCCGTTTCGACCGTAGGAGGTCTGTTTCCTCCGTTTTGCGGTACGTCACACCCCTCCCGATCAACAGGACCCCCGCTTCGACCGTAGGAGGTCCGTTTCCTCCGTTTTGCGGTACGCCACACCCCTCCCGATGAACAGGATCCCGTTTCGAACGTGGACGGTCGAACACAAGGCCGTTTCCTCCTTTATACGGTACGCCAGGCCTCGTTTCCATCGCCCGTTCCGTCCAAGCCCTCCCGATGAACACGACGATGCATTCCGTTCTGACCCAGCCGGTTGGCTCCCCATGAACACGACGACGATGTTGTTTCTCCGTTCCGACCCAGCCATGTACACGAGCCCTGGCCGTACGTATATATGCACGAGTAGGCGTTCGAGACCCCGCCCGTATGTACACATACGTGGCCGTATTTTCTTTCTTGCGCACTGGCCGATGTACGTACGTGTACATGCTACGTGCACGCCTCTACGACGATACGAGCGCGCCTCTACTACGACACGTGCGCGCCTCTACATCCACCAGTATGTACGTACACGTTTGCGACCAGAATGACAACGCTACGTACGCTTCGACCAGGTGGGTCCTGACTGTCAAGCACTTCCTTGCGTGCGAAGATGTAGCTGGTGGGTCCCAGCAGTCAGGGGGCGAATCATTTTTTTTTGCCCGGATGCACTTCCTTGCGTGTGAAGATGTAAGTCGTGAGTCCCAGCAGTCAGGGAGAAATGTTTTTTGGTGAAATACTGGTGGCCCGTCCGGTCGGTCCCTGCTGTCAGGTGGAGGAATAATTATTTTCCGCGTAATAAGGAGGCACTTCCTTGTTGCGGCCGTGGACCCAGCTGTCATCCTTTCCACGTATAGTCCACGTCCGATGAAAGTAGTTCCTTGACCACATTGACCACACCGCGCCGAGAGCACCAGGGCGGTGGACGACGGCGAGGACTAGGAAGGGGACGACGTGGAGCTGGGGAAGACGCGACAGTGGAAGCCCGCACAGAGAGGAGTAGGAGTGTTCACTGGTTCGGCTGCGGTGTGAGGCTGCCGTCGCCGCAGGTCCTGGTCAGCGGTGGGAATAGTAGGGGGCGGTGAGGCCTCCGCGGCAGCACATCCGGCCACGGGAGGCATGAGCATGCGGCACTACCGGCGCTGCTTTGGGCGGCTGGAGCAAGAAGACCGGAGGTTGAAGAAGCACTACGGCCGTTGGATGGACATCGATCTGACGGACACTGGAGCTAGAATCGTTTATATTGACTAAGTTGACAAAGCCCTCCGTCCCCGTCAACTCAGTAGGCCCACAAATCAACCTCCCACCAAGGTGGGTCCCAGCTAGCAGGGGGGTATTCATTTTTTGTGCGTAATAAGGAGGCACTTCCGGTGGGTCCAAGCTGACAGCAGGGGGAACGTTTTTTTCGTGAAATACGGTGGCCTGTCGGGTGGGTCCAAGTAGTCAGGGGCAAACGTTTTTTTCGTGCAATACTGGTGGCCCGTCCGGTGGGTCCCTGCTGTCAGGTGGAGGAATAATTATTTTCTGCGTAATAAGGAGGCACTTCCTTGCGGCTGTCGTGGACCCAGTTGTCAGCCTCTCCACGTACAGTATTCTTCTGATGGAATTCGGTCGTTGACCACATTGACCACGCCGTGCCGAGAGCACCATGGAGGTGGACGACGGTGAGGCCTAGGAAGGGGACGACGCGAAGCCGGGGAAGACATGGCAGTGGATGCCCATGCGGGGGTGTGGGTGAGTGGAGTGGAGGGATGGCCTAGCCAGCGGTGGGAGTAGTATGGGGGCGGTGAGGCCTCCGTGGCAGCACAGCCGGCAATAGAAGGCAGGAGCAGGCGGCACGACCGACGCTCCTTTGGGCGGCTGGAGCAAGAAGACCAGAGGTTGAAGAAGCACTACGACCGTTGGATGGACATCGTACGGTCAGTCGAGCTAAAATCATGCATATTGACTAAGTTGACAAAGCCCTTCCTCACGTCAACTTAGTAGGCCCACTATACTGGGTCCCAGCTAGCAGGGGGAGTATTCATTTTTTTGTGCGTAATAAGGAGGCACTTTCTTCCGTGCGAAGATATAGCTGGTGGGTCCGAGCTGTCAGCGGCGATAACATTTTTTTGCAAAATACAGAGGCCCTTTCGGTGGTTCCCAGATGTCAGGTGGAGGAATTTCCTTGCGTGCGGCCGTGGACCCAGCTGTCAGCCCCTCCACGTATAGTCCACTTCAGATGCATGTCGGTCGTTGACCATGGTGACCAGGCCACGCCGAGAGCACCAGGGCGGTGGGCGACGGTTAGGATTAGGAAGGGAACGACACAGAGGCAGGGAAGACTCGGCAGTTGTTTCCCACGCGGAGGGGAGTACGACTGTACGAGGGTTTACTGGTTCGTCTGCCGTCGCCGGAGAATAACAGCAGGTGTGGGACTGTGGGTGAGTAGAGGGATGGCTAGGCCAGCGATGGGAGTACGGTGGGGCGGTGAGGCCTGCGCGGCAGCACAGCCGGCCGCGGGGAGGAGGGAGCAGGCAGTCCCGCCGGCGCTTGTTTGAGCGGCTGGAGCAGGAAGAGCAGAGATTGAAGAAGCACGACGGTCGTTGGATGGACATCCAACAGTATACAAGCCATCCGTGGAAAGCCTCAAATATGTGGAAAACACCTTACAGCCCATCTACCATTATTTTAAATAATTTACAGCCCATTTGCTAATTCTTACGGGTTTTTTTGGAGCCCATATTCTTTTTGTTAGCATTACAGCCCATATTGTGGCCACGGTTAAAAAATTATACGAAATTTTGCATATGTCGGTGCGGTCTGAACTGTTTTTAATCCCGAAATTTCGAGTGACATTCAGACTGATTTTAAAAATAAATGTATATCAATATAAAATCCAATAAATTGTCCACGCATAAAAATCAATGCAATTTAAAATCTTGAAATGCAAAAAAAGATATTTGAAACTAATTGCCGGTTTATGTGTTTTATAAATGTACAACCCATTTCTCATTACTGATAGGCCATTTTCTCGGCCAGCCGAATGAAGCTCTCCTCGTCTTGAAAGATTTGCAGCCCAACAGGCCTGATAAAGCGACTTACTTGACAAATCACAAAAAAATTGGGCTAGCCATTTTCAGAAAGAAAAAAAAACTACTGGGCTGGTCTGTGGTAAACATAAAAGAAAAGGTTGTCTACACAGGCCAGAGTGTCCCGCACTGCCCAGTTGACACCCCGCTTCCGTCTCAAAAACAAATTAGATAAATGTCACTCCAATTATGGCGATTCATAAAAATGCCACTGCAATTTCCAAACTTTGAAAAATGCCACTGCAATTTTTGCAAACTTTGAAAAACGCCACTGCAGTTTGCAAACTTTGAAAAACGCCACTCGAGACTTCGAAAAATGCCACTAGAAATGGCATGAAATGGCATTTTTCAAAGTTTGGAAATTGCAGTGGCATTTCTTGGATACACCAGATTTGGAGTGGCATTTATCAAATTAACCCAAAACAAAAATAACTGGGCGAGCTGCTGGGTCCCTGGTGTCAGCCGCTCGTTGTGCAATTCTCTCGTTTATTGACTACGTTGACAATGGCATGGGACCCAGATGTCAGAAATCCACTAGGAGGAGCCATTTTATTATTGGCTTCAAATAAGGAGGCACTTGCTTGCGTACTACCATGACCTTGGCGGGTCCCTGCTGTCATCCTCTCCATGTACAATCATCTCCTGATTCTGTACGTGTCAACTTGCTAGGCCCACAAGTCAACCTCTAAACCCGTGGAGGACAAATACAACCCATTTAAAAAAATAACAGCCCATTCCATATGTTCAAATGGAAAGTTCAATATTCAGAGCAAAGTAACAGGTCTGATCCACATATAGAGTACTGAAATTCCACGTTGACAACCATCATAGCCAAGTTAACTATCTACTCCCACTAATACTTAGACGATACCGTCCGCCATCTGTGGTACACGCTAAACGCCGGCACCGGCTTCCTGCGCCTCGCCTCGGACTTGCCAGAGGTGTGATAGGGCACGTTGCTCGCGCGCGTTGGCCCTTTCCATGCCGGCATGGTCCACCGAAGCTTCGGCTTCCAAGCGGGAAACCCACTTGATGAGATGGTAGTAAAAATCGGCATTACGAACGCGTGCGTGCCCGACAGCCTCCAGGGCTATTTGCCGGGTGCCGGCCCCCACGTAGTCGGCCCAGTTGCGGGCGCTCTGCTCGCGACTCAGAGCGTCGGTGCGCTGCTGCTCCATGTCCCGCTAGCGGCGCAAATTGGCGATACGCCATGCGGTCGCACTCCAACAACTCCTCGATCTGCGCATTGCCATCTAAAGACAGATAGAATGCCTCCTCCCTCCGTCTGCCTTCCGGTGAAAAACCGAACACTAGTTCCGGCGGTGACCGCCTCCGGCGTCGCCTACCGCGGACGGGCGGGGGCATGGCGGACGTGGCGAGCGACGTCAGGCCGGTGGGGGCTTATGAGGATATGGCGAGTTGGGTCACAGTGGCACCGGAGAAGGCCGGGAAACAGTACTTATAGGGGGAAGGTAGTGCGACGGTCATCGGAATTCAATGCATAATGGCTTAGCACGCGAGCTTGCCGTGGAAAACAAGGGAAACTGAAATTATGACTGTGCCATCCCGTCCCATCTGGGTCGCATGCCGGCATGGCGGTCAAACAAGTGCACTCGAATCATCTCCCTCCTTGTCAATAATGATTCCACGGATTTAAAAAGCCCACAACAATTAAAGCGTATCTTTTTTCGCATCAGTTAGCTGCCTTAATTACGGCCGGCTTCATGCAGGCACTCAGAATCGCTCGGAGGCAGTACGCGAAGTAGCATGCAACGAGTCGCAACCGAGGGCACGCATGCAGCCACTTAAATTCCTGGAATTAATTAGGCTTAAACTTCTGCATGCCGTTAATTATTGCCATGCCTTGGTCTTGCTGCTTTGCTCATGGGACTAATAAACCCGGGCGGAGGGAGTTCCTTTGTTGGTGAGAGGTTTGAATTAAGCCCTGCAAACCGGAAAGGAGGTACTAGTACGTGTGTGATCCGCTATTTATTCGTGTAGAATAGGGTAGGTCGTTTCTTGAATTGAGCCCTGCAAACCGGAAAGGAGGTAGTACGTGCGTGATCCGCTATTTATCCGTGTAGGATCGATAGTGTAGCTTGTCAGTTTCTTCAGAGGTAGGCATTTTTATCCGTGTAGGATCGATAGTGTAGCTTGTCAGTTTCTTCAGAGGTAGGCATTTTTATTCAAAAAACTGCCACTTCGCATCTTGCGTCGCAAATAAAACTGCCAGGAGCGCATTTGTAGGCTAGCTAGTGATCGATCAGTAACTTGTAAACACTGAGCGAACAGAAATAAGTAACTGTTAATGCATCTCAATGATTCACAGATCATATACAAATATGTAGCTCCAAAAGCAAAGATCAGCCACTTCGGATCTTGCGTCGCAACTAAAACTAACTAGTACGATTCCCATACATAAGATCAACATGTTAATGCATCTCAATGATTCACAAATCATATACAAATATGTAGCTCCAAAAGCAAAGATCTAGAAAAAACATCTGTTCTTCCTACTAACATGGATGCTTCTATTGGCCAACATTCAGTACAGACTGAAAGACAATTTTTTTTGTGAAGTCTACAATTCCTCTTGCAAACGTAAGTGGTTTCACCAACAGCTGGAACCATGAGAATGAACCACACATGATGGAGGAACATCCACTGCAATATGATTTGGTCTTCTCTCGATCACACCGCGAGACTATTTTCGGAATACAAACTTTAAGTTAGGCAAAATGATGCCCATTGTATAATCAGACCAAAGCAATGAAGCACCAACTATTGGCCAGCAAATAGTACAATACTACTTTTCTGCAGTCCATGAAGTGACTATCCAATCTTTGTGTCTATTTTCAAATGGCACTGCATGCAGTGACTATAATATTCTCTTGTGCATTTCAACCAAAACTGCGGACACTTTGTTTGTTTGCCAAATAGCAACGGGCAGACATCTCTGTCTGCACAAATATCAAGCAGCTAGTAAACATATCAAGCAGCTAGCAAACCACTAGTATTACTATCTAATGACAGTACAAAAAGAGTAGCAAGATAGTAGCAAACCATGTACCTTCGTAATGAACAGCTCATAGTGCCACCAATTGGAAATAAAGGTTTGGAAAAACACATGCTCCTAATGTTGAACCAGTTGGACTTTTTGTGCAGCTCCACTAAAATCGAGCATCCCTGTTTGCATAGATATTGAAAGTGTGATTACTATAAAAGTGGCACTAGTTGAAGCATAGACTCACAAATATAAGCATTCCAGTTTCTTAATGGGAAAAGGTAGCAAGACTGTTTCTAACAACCTGTTTGAAGGAATAAATAAAGCAACAACAGCTGATGTCAGGAAGGCATACATAGTTTTTTCTGAAAAACTGAGCCATTCTTGACCTTTCCTCTTCTTTTAAGCAAATTTGTGCAGTTCTACTAAAATAAAATGCCATCACCACCTTGACAATTCAGTGACACTGTACAAAAGGAAATGACTTAACATTACATCATGATGTCAGGTATGTAATCGACAGGCATTAGAGACAAACATACAGACCTCCTCCAATAACATAATGAACATTAATTTTAACAAAGGTGTGACTAGCTTTACCAGGATAATTTGAGTGAACTCTACACCATTCGAATAGTACAAATATACACTAATCCAGTGGCTAGTGCAACAGTAGAGTAGTTAGTTTATTACAGGGTACAATACAATGGTTTTACTGAACAGATTTCAATAAACTCTAGCACTGGAAGGTTTCTATAAGAATTAACAATACAAAATGTAAAGGTAACAAGTTTCAGCATTGGTATACTAGTGGCATTACACAAAATGTAAAGGTAACAATACATCCACAATCAACAGCTAACCCCGAAATAATCGAGTGACATTAAATGGCATTACTTAAATTTATTGGTGGCATTAGACTGAGAGCGGCATTAGTTAAATGTGGCTTCACTTTAGCAGTAGCATTGCTTGACTTGACTGTTGGCATTATACTAACAGCAAAAAAAGTGGCAATAAGAGCATGGGAGGCCCATTGGGACAGTGGGCGCACCAGTACGATGTACCTCCACGGACGCAGAGTGGTGAGGGAGGTATGGTTGCCCAGAGCAACAAATATCCAGGCAGCATATGTGGATTACGTCCCACTTTTGTTCTCTTTAGCCACCTTTTCCCTATGTGACGACAACAAACCGATCGACCTGGTCATTCTCTATTGCGCTGTCATGCCTTTCTACCCTTCTTCAACCAAGAGACACGAAACTCGTTCCTTAGCTACTGATTTCCCCTTTTCAACCTAGATGCGGGTTCGATGCCTACTTTCTTGGACAATACAGTCTCCCTTCCTTTCCTTATTCAACCCAGACATGGATTAGTCTGCATGAAGTAGGGTTTCCTTTAATAGTGCAAATTATGGTTTTCGTCTGCATGGCCAGCAGAGCAGAGGATAGCAAATTGGGAAGATGGTGGAGTGGAAAAGGATCCACATGCAACGACGTGGCAGATGGGGCAATAGAACAAGGGTATGGTTCAAAAAGAGGTAGCATACCGGAGGGTCGGTGGGAAGTGGCTTCGCTCATGGTCGTCGTCCTCCGCACACACTATGGCAGCGAGCTTGGGGACGGAGGCCATCCCGTGCGGGCGCTAGGTCTGAGAGGACGGCCTTGTCGTTAGTGCGTGACCTCGCTCGCCGACGACGAGTGCGTCAACGCTGCACGTCCTTTTCTTCCTCGGCAGATCTATGACCACCGTTGAGGAGGGAGAGAGGGGCCGTCTTTTTTAGATCTGGAGAGAGGGTGGTAGTGTGAGAATCAAGTGGGCAGCCCTTGGAAAGAAAGCGCTGAAGCTCCAGCCTATATATCTTTTTTATCCTACTAGTACTGGAGGTGGAGTAGTAGTAGAGTAGTTTATATTTCCTCTGCGTACAGTACTAGTTAGTCGTGCTTCAAAACTGAATGGCACGCCATTAAAAAAATAAAGGTCGATAACTAATGCGGCACCTCGGGCCAACGCGGCCAGATCGCATTTTGCACGAGAAATTACACACCATGTTTCGTTGACATGTGGTCCCGTTTCAACATATCAGTGAGACGACGGGGAGTAGTAGGAGTATTTCCGAACGGACGTGTAGGCCAGGGCGCCTCTTCGTGAACCATAGCAAACTGGCAACCGTCCACCAACTCTTCGCCTTTCCCTCTCGATTTGGAACTGCTGTCGCACGCTTTTCCTCTCCCTCCTCCATTTTCCTTTAGCCCTTCACCCTTTCTTCTGCCATTGTTCGATCGTCTTCTCCATGGAGGGAACAGGCCGGAAACGACCCCGTTATTCTTGCCCCGATCTGAAAGATGACGTGGTCGAGGAACTCATTTATCGGTGCGACGTCATCACCTCGGCTAGCATGGCAGGTTCCTTCAATCCCATTCTCGACTAAACTAATAACATCATTACAAGGAACCCAAGAGTCAAGGAGCAGTTTGATCTCCCCTATCTTCTTCGCCGTGACACTGATGACCGGCGCCGGCACGACGGAGGCCTCGCCCTCTGCAAGTTGATGCCGCTTGATAATGATACGTATGATGTTAAGATGCCATCGCTTGAGGGCAAGGCTTGGGCAGGCGCAAATGGAGATTGGGTTGTTTACATTGGGTCCAACTGCGAGTCGGATCTTGTGAATGTGTACACTCGCGACCGGGTTCCACTTCCAAAAATCTCAGCAGACTGCCCAGAGGTTGAGCACACCGGTATTGTACGCACGTTCAAATACGATCATGGTGACTGTCTTCTACGGAAGATAGCAATTTGTCGAGTTCCCAACCGCTCTTGGAATTACAACAATTATGAAGTTGTTAGTATCTTCAACAAGCTTGTTGCCGTCCTTGGTGGTTTGACTCGATGGATATTGCTCAAAAATCAGTTCCTGTACATGGATGAGTACTATGATGCAATTCAATATGAGGGCCTTCTGTTGGCTGCCACCACTCGTGACACTGTTTTTGCATGGAATCCTCGTAGTTTCGGTACGTTTGTCTTCCACCATAATTATAATTGTTTCATCCACATGCATGCGGGTTAGCAAGTTTCCCTTTACAATTAACCTTCTTCTTATGTTTCCAAGGTCCTGTGAACATTCCACCACCCATACTTGAAAAAATTTATAACCAAGGGGGAGATGACGATGGTGATGATCACGAGCATGAGGACGAGCAGCGCCCATATACTTTGTGGCGCCTGGCAACTAATTCTGGTGGATTACCTCTTCTTGTGTGTATACAACCCACTGATGATGTTACTGCTAAGGAAGCAGGTGTAGTCTCCCATGGTCGCACTCTTCGGACCTATTCCAACACCCGTTGCATGGTATTCGGGATGGATACTAGTGTGCTAGCGCCAACTCCTTCTCCCTGGCATAGAATTGATAGTCTTGGAGAAAACTCGCTCTTCCTTGGACAAAACTATCAAATGATGGTGAAAGGCGATCCAACTGTTGTTGACACAATGTTACTACCATTTATGTGAAGCAATTGTGTCAATACCACGGACATTTGGGTGGTTCCCTACCCTGGTATTGATATAGTAGGCCGCTTCAGCCTGGATGATCATTCCTGCGTTGGTCTCCAGATCGACAACGGATGGCCCGTCCCAGAGAATCACTTGTGGTTCAAAGCAAGTGTTTCCAATGCCGAGCAATGGTTGAGTTGAAGTTCATTTCATTGCTTGTTATTTGTTGTGTGGTGAAAACTTTAGTATTTATAATGTATCCTCGTTGTCGATGTGGGTTGATGACCTGTTGTAAGTAATAAAATGATATGCCTGTGATAAACTTACTAAATTTATGAATGGCTTTCGAGTCGCTTCTCTGAGTGAGTGGAACGACGAGGCAAAAAATATTTTCCGAATACATAATTGTACGTGCATTGCAACAGGTTATCGGATAGGCCAATCAACAATAGTACTAGTACTAGTACACTATTTGTACTAGCTTCACATGCTCCGCGCGTCGGGCGGGTGTTTTTATTGTAGCCATATGTTAATGTGTTCGCTATACGTAACCAGCACCTCGAATCCTCGATACTAGTACTATATAGTAGGAGTAAGTAGTAGGAGTAGTAGGGTGGCATGGGCCAGAACAAGCATTCACGTCCAGGAGTACGGCACACGCCACCACCACGACATCCATGTGACACCATATTATCTCTTGGAGTCCGTGCTAGAGCAATCCCCTTCAACCTTGTCGTTTCTCTAACTTCAGCCATCAGACGGCGGGCGAGGTGGGGGTTTGCCGACAGTCGGTTTCCTTAACTGCGGTCCAACTTGTAAGGCCAACTCCAATGCACGACCCCAAACATACCACCGTTTTGCAAGAACTCCAATGATAATTTTGACTAGAAAAGCAAGACCAAAGAAAACAAGAACCACAAGAATACATTTTACTACTCCTGTAAGTTGGATTAGTGCCTTCTCGATGCATTCATTGTTGATCTGCGGAGGCTCGATCTTGCGTGCTTCTTTCTTCTTCGAGTGTAAAGAAGTAGACATTGCTTCCTCGCATCTAGTCTCATGTCTAGCCTCTATTCTAGTAGGAGTATCAACAAGTGCACTAATCTCATCTCTAGCCTCTGTGCTAGCTAAAAGTGATAGAACATCTACTAAATTGCGCTCTATCAATATATGGGTGTACTCTTCTTCCCAATACAAAAACTTGCATCCATTCTACTCCCTCCGTTGCACAATACATGCCTTCTATTTGTCAAAATATATATGTATCTAGACATGTTTTAGTATATATGTACATCCATTTTTGGACAAATGGAAGTCAAATATTTTGGATCGGAGGGAGTACACAATAAATTTTCTAAGTTAGCGCAAATAGTCTAATCCGAGAGCCGAACCAAATATTTGGTCAGGTTCTTCCTCCTTTTGCCGACACGTGGGACATCCAGCATCCAGGTCGTGTCATGAAAGAAAATAGAGTGGTAGTTGAAGCCAAGAGATGTGCATCTTGGGTTAAACTGTAAATAGAATCTTACTACTCTTGAGTAACTCCAAAAGCGGCCACCGAAGATCTTTATTGGATTTGTTTTTCATCACCAGCACGTCGAGGTGAAAGATGTGCAGGTTCAGTGGGTCCGCTTGCGTTTTCACTGACATGTGGGACCGCATGTGAGCAAACAGACAATGGGCTCCGTGCGTCCGCTGGCTGGCTGAGAAGAGAGATAGAGGAGGGCTGAGCATGGAATGCAGGAAATTTGTTCTACGTACCTCGATATAGTGGGGTGGCATGGGTCATAATTAGCATTCACGTCTAGCAGTACGGCACACGCCACCCACACGAGTCCCATCCGACACCAATTTTCTTGGTGTCCGTGCTACAACCATCTCTTCTCCCTCCTGTTTTCTCAGCCATCGCACGGTGGGCGGGGTGGGGGTTTGCCGATAGTCGGTTTGCTCAACTGTGGTCCCACTTGTAAGTGAGAATGCACCGCACGCATTCCCGCTTGAGCGGCGTGCCGAACCAACCGTGTGGGGGTGCGACGCGAACACGACAGGCTTTTCCTTTTGAACTCGTAACTTGTAAAATTTGGTTCTGCTCCATGGCGCGACCGATAGATAGGAAATAACGATTTTGTCTAGAGTAATGAGAAGTTAGGTTCTGGCGCCGTTCATGCATGGAGTACGTATGAAAATTACGAATTTGATGCGAAAGGTAAGATAATTATTGTAGTATCATATACTAGTACATGGATTTGACGGAAAGATAAAAATACTTACAGATCCATCAACGACATTCTCACGCCCTAGTGCGTCGGGTCACCAACCGATGTGTGAGGAGCAGCGGCGTTGGCGGCGAGCTCAACGTGCTTCTGAACAGTGCCGTCCAAGGTTGCCCTACGGTCCAAGAAGGCCAGCATCCTATCGTCCTCCCCTTGCATGTAGTAGTCCTTGTGGACGATTTGCGCGTAGACGTGGGTGATTATGTCGATGGTGTCTTGCTGCGCTAGGCTCTGCGTGGGGAGCGCGACCTCGAGCTGGACATTCTCCGGCGCGACGGTGGGCTGTCACAGGGCCACCAGTGTGTCGAAGAGATTGTCACCATAGTGGCCGTTGAGGGTGGCGGGCATCACAGAGCCTGGGCGCGTCGGCTGGAGGCTTACGTCAAAGTCGTCCGCGAGCTTCTTGACAATGGTGAACTTGTCGAGGTAACCGGCGAGGACCTCGTCGAACAAGGAGACGGAGCTGTCGTCCAAGCGGCCCCTCGCCCTAGCGGCCTCAAGCAATACTACCTGGAGACGTTCTCGGTGTCGGGCCGTAGGCCGGCGTCGTGGACTATCTGGCACAGCCTCCAAGGGTATATCTTAGCTTCTAGTCAACTGATCCTGCGATTCGAGTGATCACTCTTGCCCTTGGTTAGCGTGCGTAGGATTTCGTAGTACTCCTAGGCCCTCTAGGACTAGCCACAATGGAGAGTAACATACACTAGTAACATACACTAGTAACATACACGTATCCCTAGACTATGTTACTACCTCAATAGTGGGTAGTACTAACATAAGTGTGGTAGTACTAACATGCAAAGCATCATTTATTAGGTTATAGACTCATATTGCATTGGGACATGTGATGTTACAGTAACTAGCTAAGTTACTAGCACTACATCTCTCCTCATTAACTCACTGCCACATAAGCAAATTTGCTGAGTTGGACTCGATGTTACTACCGAAGTTACTCCCACTTTGGCTAGTCTACTGCACCTGCCTTTGGCTGTAAGATAGGTGGGCCAGCCACCCCCTGGGCCCACATGTCATTCAACCAAAGGCAGTTGCCGTAAGTCAATGAAGCTGCGTCCCCCTCCGTGTCGGTGCAGTATAGTCAGTCATCTTGCCGGACCTCTAGTTGGGGCCAAACGAGAGAAGTTTGATGTTTACTGGTTTATTGGTCCCCTTTGCATTTTGCGCCAAGTTTTGAACTTTGATTTAACTAATAAAATGTTAATGCATGTAAACAAAAATGTTGTGTAAGTCACCTTACGAAAACGATATAATCCCAAAACACTTGGGCACGGTGTAGTAACTCCCTCCTTGTTTTTATTTCATGACATATCAACCAATGAGAGATGTGGGCCGTGCATGCTTTCAATGACTTGAGACTACCAAACATGACATGCAGTGTTTAGTTCATTGCATGTAATCCTATTAGTACTCTAGTTAGCAAAAAAAACATTAAGTTCTCTCACGATAGGAATAAAACACCATGTATTTATTTACGAGAGGAGTAGTACATTTTTTGTGATATCCATTACTAGATATTGCTAGTCAAATACTAAAATCCAGATGGACATGGTAGTACTCCTAAATCCAGACAGTGGTGCTACTAGTACTAGTAGTAGTACTACCAATGTAGTAGTAGGAGTACTAGCACTGTACTACCGTTAAATCAAATTATTACGTGCTGCTCCTCACGGTGAAGTGACAAGACCTGCTACGGAGATGACACTGAGTATAGGCGCCATGTTCGCATACCATAGTCAGCCTCACCGTCTGCAGTCACTATCATCATGGCTGTAGAGCTAGCCTGCTTACAACTAGCCCTGTTTGACATAATTTCCCGTGCGTAGATGCCCGTGCATTGCACGGAACACCAAGATTGGGGGTGGAAGGCTCCGGCGGCGGCCATCGCGCCAGATTTTTCCATGGCCTTCTAGATGTGGTGGGGAGGAGATAAGGATGATTGTGAGAGACAAGGAGTTGTTTGTAAATAGGGAACAAGTGCGGGCATCTTTTTGCAAAAATGGAGAAGCTTGGTTTGCATGCGTCAGATCTAGATCCGACGGCTATTGGTGAAAGATGGGAGGCACAACATCATCACCAACTCAGGACCTGTTTGAATCGTAGGATTTTGAAAACGCAGGAATAGGACACGACAATATTACAAGTTTCAAACTGATATTACAAATGTTAGGAGTAATGTTGCACCTACGAAGAGGGAATTACTAGGAAGTTTACGTAAGAACTTTCGTTACTTTAGGTGGATGCAGCATTATCGTACAAACTAAAATCCACCAGTCTGATAAGTCACTAATGGGCAAATAAGTTTTCGAGTCTCTGGCCACTTGATGTTTCAAAAACAAATTCACCTTCTGCGGAGACTTTGTCATTTAGGCTTAGATGCTTGCGGTGATCAGCACGCCATTCATTGTTGCGCCACAGAATGCCAAACCTCATTACCTTGAGCACACTTGCCTCCAGAACAAAGAACCTGGCCAATTTAATCTCAGATGTGCTGACTCGGTAGTTGATCAAATCAATTTCTGTAAGATGGAGATCAAGGCATTTGATGAGATTGTTATAGTGCAGCACGTTTTTCACTTTCGGGTCTTTTTTCTTCTGCAAAAGAAAGAACATATTAGAGCAGCTGGCTGCATAAGATTGTCGTGTCATCAAGAGGTACCAATATCATTCGCTCATAAGATAGGGTTGGCTGGCTAGTGATATTTTCTCTCTCTCTCTCTCTCTCTCTCTCTCTCTCTCTCTCTCTCTCTCTCTCTCTCTCTCTTCTGTTTCCTCTCATTTAACTAGGAGCACGTGAAGAGCTTGGGCATTTGTTGCCTTCCACTATGTGGCCGATGCCATATTTCGTAAAAGTATGCCACATAATACGCATCGATGTCAAATCAAAAGATTTTGGCACCGCTCTCGCGATGTGAGAGAGTTGGCACCGTTGTGCACACAGACCCACATGTATAAACAAATCAATCAGACCAACTACACCAGCCTCTCACTCTCCCAAACAAGTGTTTTTTATTGCCTCAGTCCTCTCTCTCTCCCACGCAGTGTTTTTCATTGCGTGAGTTAATTTGGCACCGGAGCAAAGTAGGTGATCCAGATTGGGGCACCAGGTGAGCAATGGAGGGGCATCAATGCCAAATGCATCACAAGTGAATTTTGCATATGTTTTGGCCTACATAGCCCACTTTTGTACTCCCTCCGTCCCAAAATTCTTGTCTTAAATCTATCTAAATACTGATGTATCTAGTTACATTTTAGTGTTACATACATCTGTATCTAAACAAATGTAAGACACGAATTTTGGGACAGAGGGAATACTACCTCGTATTTATTATAAAATTTTGACCATAGATTTACCTAAGAAAATGCCAATGCATGTCACTAAAAATTACACCACTTGAAATTATGTTCATATACGAATCCAACGATATAGTTCTTAGTGACATGCATTAACATTTTGTCAGTTAAATCTATGGTCAAATTTTGATACTACAAGATTGGAAGAGTAAAACAGGACGGAGGTAGTACTTGCTCTTAGGGTAACCATAGAGTTACTGGAGTAGTCTAAGTTACTTTCCACTATGACTAGCCTAGGCTACTATAGTAGTACAGCATAAAAACGATGCAGGTGATCACGTGAGAAAAAATACTAAAAAGATTTCTTTCGGTGCAGTGTGTAGATGCAGTTTTGAACACTACACTTGTCGTCGTAATTTGGGAAAATTATGAAAAAAAATGAGCTATCGTTTACTTATAGGAAAGAAGTTTCACCTCGATGAGTAGCTTCTCCGTGCACGGAAAGCATCTTATATTTACTAATTGAAAGCACCATACGAGCCTTCACGTTAATCCACATCATTAAGAAAATATTAATCGTTGATCGACATAACTAATCTATCTTGACTGCACGATGTACGTTATTTTGTGATGAAAAACAGGGACAATACACGTAACGAAATCTGGCCCAATCAACACGTATTGCTCTCCCAACTTAAAAAAAACTTGGATGGAGTTCTATATTTTATTTATCCAAAATCATCCGTCCAATCTCTTAAATAATTATGTACAGCCATTGGATCAAGTATTTCCTAAAGTCCTCACCTTTTGTAGCTTCTATAACAGAATCATCTATACACATGTTAAAAAAAGGTTCACATATTCGTTACGATTTCTAAAAAAGATCGCTAGAAAAAATCAAGGCACTCTTTCCTCCACGATCCTGCCCAACAGACGCATCATCGTTAGATGATGTCCTCTAATTCCTCCTTGCCGGTCGGGCATGCATACCTCGAGGGTCAACGCAAGGGTCGCATGTCTCCCGGTGGCCCAAATTCACACCATCACGTGCACCAACAGCCTGCAACCATTGGCTGTAATAGCTTTTGTGCAGCATCTACTATGCTCCGTGATGAATCTCACGTATATCAGGTACGTTCCCACTCCCCAGCAGCACGCTCTACAATTTTCCTACTAACGCTGCCAAATCTTCGTCTCCAAATTGCTAATCTATGCCCTAATCTGTCTCACTGACCAGGCCACAATATATTTGCACGTGCATCTGTTAATACCAAATAACACATCCATCAACATCTCTCCTTGGGCGTGATTGAGCATGAAGTGGCTGGATTTTTGTTTTTCTAACTGACTATAATTGGATGATTTCATCAATGGTGATTCAGATTTGATTATTACTTTTCTAATACATTATCAAATTTTTAATGGCTATCTGTGTGGCGTGATTAATCGTGCGATTGGATCTTTCGTATCCCCACGTTTGGTGATGACACAGGTATGATAGCGACCACCACATATCAATTCTTCTCTCACATGTTTGATCCTACTAATTCAGACAATTTACTTATGTGGTAACTAACTACTACAATACTTTTGCCACCATGAGTGTATGCTCATGTTCGGACCTAATCTTGAAGTTTACACACCTAGATGGAGAGAAGCTATATGATCATTGGTGAGACACCCAACAGACCCCTAGGATGTACACTTTTGTATATATATATATGGCACATATAAGTGATGTTCAGGCACAACTTGCACACTGTTGGAGACCAAAGCAACACCGCTGATTAGATAATCACAATAGCACAACCTCCATATTAATCCAAGAGTTTACAGATCCATCCATTGGATAGATATATAATTTATATTGAGTCATATGATGAATAACCCTATGAATCCCGTATAATTTGCCATACCCCTTCCTTTGCTACCCACAAAATAGACATCCCCAATTGTGTGAATCCTACATGTGCGTCCACACGTTGTACATGAATCGTCCATGGGGCAGAGAAATAGTTCACCCACTAGATTGGTTTGGAGCCTGAATTGTAATTAAGCGAAAATCTGCTATTTCTGAGGCTTCATATGGAAAAGCTTAGTTTCACTTTTCTTTATTTCGCAGCACAGAGGATGAGGTCATGGATGATGTACTGGTGGATAATACCTGATGTGGTTAATTAATTCAAAACAATGATTTATATTATAAGGACTTATATGCATGATTGGAATATTTAGAAGGTTAAAAAACAATGCTACAATAAAAAATGCACATAAATATTTTGGTTAAATGAATAATCACTTCGATTTTTTACTGGAGAGTGCATAGGTTAGGCGACACGCTGTTCATTACTTGGTATAACTCTACAACTCCATGATATATATTTTTTATTTATCCACCAGATAGTTATGAATTAATATTCATAAAATTAGGTTTATCTTGAAAAAACAATTCTATAATTATATGTTACCTACAAAGGGAACACCAAGAAGCGCATTGTCTGGAACTTGATTTTTAGTTCTCATTTTTTGGTATTCGAATAAAGCTACCGTTTACATCCAAAAGACCTAGGTACACAAAGTTATCTCCTGATTGATTGCTACTACTACAAACCAAATTCTTTTCCGCAAATCTCTAAATTAGTTATCTATTTATGTTTGTCCTGTAGTACTTCAGTCACTAATGGATTTACCAAGTCGTAGTTGCAGTCTGTCTCTTGATTATTGTGAGCCCAATAACATGGTGTGGACATGCAACACTGCCGTTCTTGCAGCCATTACTTTGGCAGATAAAGATCGATGTCAAATTCTATCAGTTGGGCACATGATATATAGGTTGAGACACACTCATATAACTGCATGGATTCTGAAATAGCAGTTCAAATTTGCATATCAGTTCCTTTATTTTATTTTATTGCGTGTGAAAATCTGTTGTCGTTTCCTTTAGACTTACCAGTCGGCCAGGAGGAATGCTTACAAATTACCAATCTACTAGGAAACATGTTTAAAACTTAAATGAATATATTATGCTCATTATGGTACATACATGATACATGAAGAATTATTTTTAAAATTTGAGACTGAATTATGAATACACACACAGGAATCCAAAATGACGGTGTTGCTACGCTGTAGGGTTAGAGGCTACATGGCTCCTCGGAAGTGCAATGAAATAGTCACCATTCATATCATTGTTAGAAGTGGGAATCATGTTCCTGTTGCATTCTTAAGTTTCTACTGCACAACTGAAGTAATTTGGAATTTTGATAGAGGCCGTGTTACTTCTAAATTGAATTTAGTAAAAACACGGTTGGAATTGCAATAGTCCAATAATGGCAACTACAAAACTATAGGCTTTGTCTCTCAAGATAGTTTATTTGAAATGTTAGTGGGTTTTAGTAGTTACTAAAAATGCACCACAACAAAGTCATGTGTACTTTCGGTACAGAAATATATTCTTTCCTTTTTCTATCTATATGTCATGTGATAACTCTAGCCCGTGCGCTTGCACGGGTTGATGACTAGTGTAAGGAATCCAACAACTTGATCCAGATTGGGGCCGATAGATTTTAGTGCTAAGATCTTCACTGTGCGCATGGACTGGGTCAAGCTTGTGGGAATCATTTTCTGGAAGACGGTCATAAATACATCAAGAAGAAATTTAAAAATGTGAATTTCAAGAGGACGGAGAAGAAGATGAGTGATGTACCTGAACGATTACGGATCCAATACAGAGTTCGGAGAATTTGGCAGACGAGTACACCAACGCTGTCAATTTCGGCGCGTCAATGACCCTGATTTTTGTTGGACCTTCTAGATCTGATACAAGCAATCTCTCAAGGAAAGGCGCATTCTCAGTGACCATAACGTGGAATAGTTGGAGTGATCTATTCCCAATTGATGTCTTGTTGCGGGGCCAGCAAGACAAATAAATCCATCGGAGATTCGTCGAGGTGATGTGGAGGCTAATGAACCCGTGGATCTGCTCAAGATGAAGGTACTCGAGCGCAGTACAGGTGCGGAGCAGGTGCTCCATAGCCTTCTTCGAGATGACAACGTCGAAGAGGTCGAGCTGCTTGAGTTGAGGGAGAAGAAGGGCGGGCGCGGCGCAGCATTGGCGTGAGGCGGAGCGCGGACGGCGGTAGAGAGAGACATCGTCCAGCTTCAAAGCTGAGCTCCTTGAGCTGATCTAGGGTGGGGGATAAGAACCACTCGTCGAACTTGGGTTGGACCTTGCAGTTGGTGTTGAACATGCGGATGTCGTGGCGTCTGGCTGGTCCAGGGTGCGATGAAAGGATCTTGGAGACTCCAGCCATCCGTTTGCAATCCCTGTCGCAGAGGCAGCTGTCGGAGGTGAGGTTGAGGGGGACGCAGCGCCAGAGGGGGCGCCACTGTCGGGAGAGCAGGGCGGTCTGCATGGCAGATTTTGTGGGGAGGAGGCCGATGATGACGAGCAGCATGTCGTCGGGGAGGCTGCTGATGAAGTCCAGGCTCGCCGGATGCGGTTTCGGCTCGAGCCTCCTCCGCTTGTTGGCTGCCTCACCGTCCATCTCAACCGGCGGGGACGCCGATGTACACGTGTGCTGGTGTGTGTTGTGTGCTGGGTGTGCGCGAGTGCGTCCTTCTGTGCATGCCGCCGCGCAGTGGTGAATTGTCTTGAAAAGGCCCTTTTGCTGCAAGAAGTTTGTCCTCAATGCGCCCTCAATTTACTAGCGTGCGGGGTGCTACCCCGAGTGGTTTCAACTTTGTTTACTTCACCGCGTGTCAGATGGGCCTCTAGTTTACTTATTTTCACCCACTGCCACATGGGCCAGCACACGAAGATACAGAACACGATCTGACAAGGCAACATGTGGATTGGTTGACCGGTCAACTAAACAATATACAGAGCTATACGCTAACACAGTGAGCGTATAATCCGTTAGTAGAGAGTTCGAGTGAGAGGGGAGGCCCGTGAGAGATAGCAGAGAGAGAGAAAGAGCTACTCCCTCCGTTCGATAATGTAGTTCCAACATTTTTTTTAAGTCAAACTTCTGAAATTTTGACCAAGTTTATAAAGAAATTACTTATATCTACAATACCAAAGATAAATGATAGTATGAAGTAAGTACATGTTGTGATGAATCTAATGATCGTTCCAGATGTAAATGTTTTTCTCCACATATACCTGTCAAACTTTTATGAGGTTTGACTTTTCAAAACATCCATATGCTTATGGACGTGACAGAGTCCCTAACGAGAGAGAGAGAGAGAGAGAGAGAGAGAGAGAGAGTGAAAAAGTGTGTGTGCGTGTGTGAAAGAGACATGGGCAACACACGATAAAAGTAGAGAAAAAGCATGCGTGTCTTATGCAAACATATCACACATGCATCTTCGACAACAGAGGCAAGGTGAGGAGACAGTGTATGGTTGTTTGGAACCGAGAAAGCAAGACCCCTAGCACGTGGCCAAGAGGGGTCTGACAAACAAGGGAGAGAGGGAGAGAGAGACGTTACGGAGAAAATGCAGACATGGGGAGGACAGAGTGTATGTTTGTCATAGAGAGATCCCCTGGAGATCGTGATGGGACTACATGGGTGGGAGATCGAGTGACAAGGTGTGTGCGCGATAGAAGATGCCCCGAGAGATATCGAGATAGACGTATGGATGGAAGGAGACAATACGTGTGTTCTTGATGGCTAGTAAGAGATAGTCATACTTAGGATGGGGGGGGGGAGTGCTTGCGCCTATGATGGAGTGAGGGATTATGGTACTTAGGGGGGTGCGTGTCACATGGAGAGAGAACAAGGGCAGAGAGTGTTGGATGGGTCTATATGTATAGCGCGAGCGAGACATGTGTATGTGTGAACCAGGGAGATATAAGGCCAGTTTGGCTTGCGTCCTGAGCATCTTTTGCCTGGCCTGGGGTTGTGGCTGGATTTCATGCACGCTTGTGCGGCCACGAGGCTAACAACAACATGGATGGATATTAGCATTAAATAATTGATGCATGTATTGATTGATGGGACGTTGATGCTTTGCCTGGCCCAGGCATGAACCAAACGCTTCAGCACCACACAAGCCTGGCCAGGCATAAATATTTTACATCTCACGTCCACACCAGGCAGTACCGTCCATCAAGGCATGAGGGTCAGGTCCAAACTTACCAATAAAGTTTGAGAGAGATTGAGGAGCCCCGATAAGGGTGAGTGGTGCGTCAGATAGCTGAGAGGGGGCAAGAGATATTCCATCCGCTCGATAATGCAGTGCATGTAAATTTTTTAGAAGTCAAACTTTGGAAACTTTGATCAGGTTTACGCAAATGTTATTTATATCTACAATACCAAAGATACATCATACAAAACTACATCTCATGGTGAATCTAATGGTATATGTTTGCCGTACTAGATGTAATTCTTTTTCTCCACGTACATGGTCAAACTTTGTGATGTTTAACTGTAACACCCTAAAAATTTAACCATGATTTATTAATTAAAATTCTGCCTTGGTAAATTAAATTTTAATTTTTGGATTTATCTTTTGATTTCAGAGCTACTCTTTTCTTTAATATTGTGGAGTTTTTACCTCTAGTGAAATCTTTCCAAAAATATTGTTGGACTTGTGTACCCTCTCAAGAAACATTTCTTTTATTAGTGGAATTATTTATATGATTATCTTCCCTGAACTCTATATCTTTTAAAAATGTTTTTTACAAGATTTAGGGTCCCATTTGCACTACAACCCTTTTAAATACTCCTTTAAAAATTCCACCAAAATTTGGGGATGGCATATGAGGTTCCTAAATCACTTGTATGCAAAAACCTCTCTTAGTAATTTGGGGATTTTGAGCCCTACCTCAAGTTTTCAAATCTGGATCAGTTTGTGGTTTGCACTGTAACCTATTTAAATATTTCTTTAAAAATTACCTAATAATTTGGAGATATCAGTAGATGTATATAATTCATTTTTACGCAAAAACACATGAGTGTTCTTTGAAAAATTTGAGCAAATCATCCTCTTTTGCTCTCTGGCCCAGTTGGGTGTTTTCTACTACAACTCTATTTTATTTTACTCTAGTGCCCATGATCTTTCTCCTGCTTATAAATCACCCTACCAAACCCTTAAGTCCAGGAGATTGGACCCATTGGTGCATTTTTAGTCCATGCTATAATAACCTTTAATTTCTGCCCAGATTTGGTTTTCTCAAAAACTTGCACTAACTAGTTTTTGGTTTGGCCCTAACAACCTTGCCACCCTCTTTATCATCCAAAGAGACTATGATCTGGAGTTTTTGGCCACCCCAAGAGTTGCCTAGATGCCCTTGGCATTCTGTCAAGCACCTTGTGTGCATGGTCAGTTTTGTCATAGTATTTATTTGCACATTGGCCCTGCTTGCTTCGCCTAACCAACATGTCTCATGGCTCTACCTTAGTCTATAGCCCCACCCTGCTAAACCTCATGTGGATTGGAGCCCCCTGGCATGCCTTGGCATTTTGCCGAACACGTAGCGTGCCTGCTCTGGGCGCGCCCAGAGTGCACGTTTTGCACGTGCGCGCAGCCGAGCCGCCGCGTCGAACCCTGGCCTTTGCTCGCCCGCAGGGCCACGCCCCAGCCTCACCCGCTCAACAGAACCCTCCAGGCCGCCCCTGGAGCCCCACACCGCCGCCGTCAGGTCAGCCATGGCAGCTAGCGGCCGGCCACAGCAGGCTCCTGCCCTAGACAGCGCCGCCGGAGCCACGCTCGCTCGCCAGCTCGCCCCTGGAGCAGTGCCCGCTCGTCAGCTAGCTTCTGCCGCCATCCCCAGCCTCGACACGTCTCGCTGCAAGCTACAGAACGGCGGTTCACCGATCTTATCCCCGGCCGCCGCGGAACCGACCTAGTCGCGCTATAAATAGGGATCCCTGAGCCCATCCAGACACTCAAGCAATCTCGTACCATCCCCCTAGTGCCCCCACACCCAGCTATCGGCGGAGGGAGGCCGTCTTCCCCGTCTCCGGCCAGTTCGGCCGGCGCCGCCCTCCATTCCCGTTCGTCGCAAGCATAGCCTCCCCGGTCCATCCAGCGCCGCCATTCGACTCTCCTATACCTTGCGGAGCCGCCCGACCTCTCAGCTTCGACGGGGAGCCACCGTAGCTCGAAGCCCCAAATCCTCCTGAAGCCACCTCCGCCGCGGAGCTCACCGCCGGCGACTCCCTTCATCCCCACCATCCGTTCGACCACCGGGAGGACCGCCCTGTACCAGCAGATCCATCCCCGCCTTCAGAACCCCGCGGGGAGCCGCCGTTCGTCGATGGCGATCGCCGGAGCCCCGCCTCCGCTCGGGCAGAGGAGAAAGGAGGCGGGCGACTGGTCAAACCTGACCAGTGGGCCCAAGGGACCCACTGTCAGTGACCCCGAGCCGGTCCACGCTGGCTTAAGAGGAAGCGTAAAACCCAGAGTACGCTTCCTCCCCGAAACGTTTTTTTCTTTTTCTTTTTTCTGTTTTATTTAAAAACAGAATTTTGACTAAACTTTGACTGGCTATAACTTTTTAAATATAAGTCCAAATGATTTGATTCTTTTTCTGTTATTTCTCAAATTTTGTCTAGTTTATTTTCATATTTATTTGAAAATTTTCGAAACAACCTTTTTGTACTGTTTTGAAACTAGGTGTTAATTTAAATTTTCTCAAAATAGGATTTTTGAACAAGAAGGCAACTTCCAAAAAGTGCACCCCTCTTGCATACACTTGAAGGCAAGCATTCTGCACCCTAGCATAATATTGTTGTGTGTTGTTTGATACGGTTACAACACCACCTTAACACGAAGTATTCGTTGTCTTATGTGATGATATGATCATACTCATGAGTGCGTAATGGATGTTCCTTGCTGTTGGAATTTGATATGCTTGTGATAGTAATCACCCTCTTATGCCTTTCATGCCTATCGGAAGGAATCCGGGAAAGCCTCTGTCTTGGGTAGACACGAGCTTGTCTCCAGTCTTCGTCGAGACGGTTGTGTCCAGTATGGCATAGTGAGGTATGAGGAGTGGTGATTCTGTCTGTTGGTCGAAACATATTTGTTATGCTAACTATGCAGGGAATACTTAAACCTCCCGAGTCGGCCGTAGATCGAGTCTTGTTCCAGTAACCCCCATGCTTATTTCGTACTACCACTTGTCCCTGCCATAGGTACGGTACGGTTCAGTAAGTTGTCAACCCCTTTCTAGCACACACCGTACAGAGAGGCCATGGTGGAAGATACCGGCTGCATTCGGTAGACATGCAACCTGGTCCGGGGGCATGGGTGTTTCCGGTTGTAGCCGAGGGGGTAGCTCCCCTAATTTGCGCGCGTTATAAATTTTGTGATCCCATGCTAATCGAGGTTGTAGCCTCCCCACTTAGAGTTTTGCTTAACGAGTGTCGTGGGTGATTCCAGACACCGGTAAGTCAGGTTGGTGTGTGCGGTCAGATGTGTTTTCAATTAAAAGATCATAGACTGAATTAGTCCCGATGGACTAACGGAATCCGTTACTCGTGGGTAAAGAGTACACCCACTGCAGAGATTATATCTATTCGAATAGCCATGTCCATGGTTAAGGACTACAGTCTGGGATGGGTCAAGTGTCGGTCTTAGTGTCAGTCTTCAGAGGAAAAACTGCTAAACCAGAACATGGATCATTACCTGTGACATATGATTATTATTATTGTGGATTAACCATTTACATTATTTGAATTATTGGTTATCCCTGGGACGGTTCTACCTCCTGGATATTCATTGTGATTATTCTCTTATGAGCCCTTTTATGTGGTGTCGCTCAGACGCCCGACTGTGGCACGCTTGTTATTTATATTACTTATAAGCCCTTTATGTGGTGTCGCTCAGACGCCCAACTGTGGCATGCTTGTTATTTAAGTTATTTATAAGCCCTTTATGTGGTGTCGCTCAGACGCCCGACTGCGGCATGCTTTATATTATTATCCTTTCGAGGCGTCGCTTTAGACACCCGATCGGTGCATTCTATTCCTACTCCATCATTGCATATTCATGTTGTATATGAATAACCTGCTTGCGTGCATCATGGATTTTATTTTGTGACCGACGTTGTGATCATGAAATATTTCAGAGCATGATTATCATTCGTTATATTATACCTGTGTTCATAATGTTTGCGAGTACATTCAAAAGTACTCACTGGCTTGTCCCTGGCTATTGTCTTGGCCAGATTTCTTGCACAGAGAGGAGCGTTGCGATGACAGCTCCGGAGCCTACGCAATGACGATAGCAGCCTCACGAAGATAGGAGTTATCCTGGTCAGCTGTTCCTGTGGGAAATGAAGTCCCATAGACGCTGATGAACCACAAATCGCTTCCGCCATCAACGTCTAGAAACCATTTGTTGCACTCATAGGCCAGAATGGTCTTGTACTACATATTATGTTTTTTTCTTGGAGTTTCTGTATCAAGTTGGTGTCTCATCAGCTAATAGTAATCCTAGGGCTGGTGAGCACAAGGGCCATTTTCTGGGAAATTAATATCCCGAAAATCCGGTCATGACATTAACTTTTCAATAAATCTATATCCTATGGACTGAGGAGAGTACCTCAGTCGAGACAGATCAAGTGCGTGTGAAGGAGAATGAGTAAGTGTGCAAAAAGAGTATGTGTGTGTGAAAGAGAAAGTGACAACAAACGATAAATTAGAGAGAGTGTGTTTTTTCGTTTCTTATGCGAACATATCACGCATGCATCTCCGAGATGGAAAAGCGAGGCGAGGAGATACACGAAGATAGCTAGTGTGTGATTGTTTGCAACGGAGAGAGACACCCCTGTAGCACATGTCCAATAGAGGTCGGCCAACAAGGAAAAAGGTTGAGAGGGACACATAGATGGCATGGGCGCATGGGGAGGGAGAGAGGTGTGTTTGTGATAGAGATCCCTCGAGATCGTGAGGGGACTATATGGGTGGGAGATCGAGGGAGTGCGTGCGCGATAGAAAGATGCCCCGAGAGAAATCGAGATAGACCATGCACATGTTTGTGATGGAGACTAAGATTAGCTAGTCATATACATATAGGGGGGACTGCGTGTGCCTACAATTGAGTGAGAGACCATCATACTTGGCTAGCTGGGCATGAGATTGTGTGTGTGTGTGTGAGATGGAGAGAGAACGAGGGAGAGAGATAGAGTTTTAGATGGGCCTATCAAGTGCGAGTGAGATATGCATGTGTATGTGTGACCCAGGTGGATGGAGAGTTTAAGAGAGGGGGAAGCGCTCTGAGACGACATAGTGGTGCGTGAGAGAGTTACGGGCAAAGAGCCAAGGAATTGTGCGTACAATGAGTGCACCCAAGATATCTAGCTTGGACTAGCTAGAGTATCATACATAGTGTGTGAGAGAGACCTATAGATGGTGTATATATGCATGCGAACTAGAAAGACCCCCCCCCCCCACACACACACACATAGAGAGAGAGAGAGATGGATAGAAAGGGAGAGGGAGCAAAAAGGTTTTTGTGTTGGATGCGTCTGACATGAATTGAAGATTGTCAGAGAGAGAGAGAGAGAGAGAGAGAGAGAGAGAGAGAGAGAGAGAGAGAGAGAGAGAGAGAGAGAACAGGAGTCCGCGTTTTATGAATCAAAGACTGATATAAACCATGTTTCGATATAAACTTGCATTCAAATATTTAAATTGGAGAACATGTTGTCTGCAATCCACACATGAGCGGATATATCGTATATCAAACAAGTTCATTAATTTGACTTTCAACATGTTCATGGAGTACTATAATACTGTACAACATGCTACTTGATTGAGGTGTTCAATTTTGGATTTAGTTCACTATTTTGACCTACTGAATGAGCTATTTCATTGAATCGAGATATTTCATTTTGGGTTTGATTCGCGTTTTTGAGTGGGTCAACTATTTGTCATATAGTAAATCGCTAGCAACGAGCATGTAAAAACACATTACTCCCGAGCATCATCTCTCCATCTAAAAAAGAAGTGGCAAGCTAATATTTCAAAATTTAATTCGAATCGACTTGGTAAGGTAGACGTGGATGCTCGTTCTCCCAAAATTTCAACGAACCGTTAAACATCCTCTCTACTAGGTGGAATTCGCCCGAGCAAATAAATGGGAGACGCGAAATTATCGTCCTATGTGGGACACACATCAATTGGCCCGCTGTACATCGAGGGTAGGTTCGTAACATCATCCAAGCACGCCTTCTCCTCGGCCGAAATGACATGTGCCGAATAATGCATAAACCATGGTCGGCAAAACAAGCTCTCCTCGCCCAAAATAGCTCGCGCCCACTATTTCAAAACACGCTATCCTCGCCCGAAATCGCTAGCGCCCACTATAGTTCAAAACACACCCTCCTCGCCCGAAATAGCTCCCGCCCACTATTTGGAGAGAAGCAAAGTTACTCTACTATCCCCGACCCTCAGTACACAGACCCAAGCCGAGAAGCCTGTAGGCAAGGGTAGAACTGTAACTCCCCCTCACATTTCAAACAAATGCATCCGTAAGACATGGTTCCACTCCGTCCCAATTCCCACCCCCCCTCCCGCGCCGCCAGCCCCCATTCATACCTCGTGGGCGCCAAATCACCTTCTCCCCGGGAAGCTCCCTTCTCCCAAGCAGTGAAACCTCAGCCCCACCTCCATGGCGCCCCCCACCGCACCAATTTCACAGCCGCCCTCCTCCCTAATGCCGGAGATGTTGTCCATTTCCCGTCGTGCACTCGGCCGTGTGCCTCTTACTCCGTGCTGCTGGTGCTGCCTCGACGACGGCCGTGTGAACCGTACCGGAGCCGATTCACCCCCGCCGTTGTTCACGGCACTGGAGCGGCTCCAACTTCGGATCCGTCCAGAGTCCTGGCGCTGCTTCCGCGTAGCCGTCGACCGTCGCGACATCGCTCTTTCCCTGCCCCCGGTCGCCATCGCAACCGTGCCGGCGTCACCGACTTGGCACCTGGACCTGCCTATTTCACCGTGCCGCCATATAGGTGGCACCCTCATCTCAAATCACTTTATTTAGGTGTCAGTTGTCTGAATTTTTATTCTGGGCCAATCGATTCCCAATGGGAAGCAGCACCCCTCGGGGCGGCGGAGCTCCTAGGCTGCCGGTTGGCTGGTGTCTAACGTAAGGGTGCGGGGCCGCAAGTTCACTGCGGAACCAGCGCTTAGATGGCTATCTTTTAGAGTTGCGTGGGTTGAAGGTACTGCCGCTGCCGGATCTGGATGACGGGGAGTCTTTGCGGGTTGGCGGTAGCGCAACCACGACAAAGGCAAGGCGGGGCGGGGGTTACTCGCCGGGCCACGGACGGCGTAGGCAGGCTGATCTGCCGTTGGTCGCTGGCTCTTCGGGGAAGATTCCGAACAGTGTCAGCAGGGAAGCACAAGACGGCCATCAAGCCATGCGGTGTAGATCGGACAGTACCAAAATAAAATAAAATCGTGTGAGCCCAATTTAGACTTCAGTTAACACACGTGTGAATACTCTCGTACCTTGCTGTTGATCTCTTAGTGTATTTCTTCAGATCAAAGAGATATGTCGTTCTTAACATTATGCGTTATCTGCATCTTCAGACACACCGTCTTCCGACTCACCGCAGCTGCTCCAACAAGGGAAGCATACACCAGAAGGGAGCTATAGTCCCCACTCAACAGTTCCCTGCATCGAATGTGTGTGCCCGACATGGACAACCACAACAACTGCAGGGCGATTGACAAGTCAGCACATGATGCTCACTCCTATGGATGGCAGCTAGATAGATTGTACCCTCATCTTACTTGTGTGCAACATTTATGGCATTGTTATTCATCTAAGCATGGAAAATAGATCATCACATTTCACTGTATATTCATGATGATCTCTTACGGGTCTTGTTCAGGAGTTCACGTTGTTCCATAGTTCAGTTAAGATACTTGTTCTTTAGGTAACGCTGTTCCATAGTTATCATCCATCAGCCAATGCTATCCCATAGGCTGGTGATTATAGTATTATACCACTTCTAGTATTACCTATGTTGTTCTTTAATATTTTTGTGTGCCATCTAGTTAATCTCGAGTAGAAATGATACATATTCTGTAGCTTTCATCTGTGTTCTCCCTTCAGTTTATGAGACCTGTTGCTGCTAGTTAACCCCATTCCTACTATTTATGTCGTCTCCTACAGGCACTCATTACATAAATCTAACTACTAGTTGTCTTCCATGCATGTCAGATATAATTTCACACACTGATATATCCACAAGAACCTCACGGAGCAATGTAAAGGCCAATAAACTTGATGTCAATGATACCCAATATGATGGAACATGTAAAGGCAGTCTTCAGAAGACTTGCAGAAAGATGAGAATCCTCTTCACCCCACAAGGTCCTTGCCCTAACTTGGCCTGTGATATGGGTACAACATGCATATAATGTCCTGGAGTGTATCTACTCTGTTGCAATGCCATGTGCTTAGCATGCTGATCATGCATGTAAATATGTCATGCCTTCCTGTTTTTCAGTACCTATTCCATTCATGATAACATTGTTTCAAATTCAAGTACTGTCATTCTACTCTATCGCAATGCCATCTGCTTAATTCTGACATCATGCTTCTGAATATCTTATGCATTGTTATTCATCAGTATGTACTTCATCTGTCTGCCATACCAAGTTTTTTTTACATTGAAGTGTTGTTCTAGTGCTCTGTTGCAATGCCATGTTATTTTCCCAATCATACACGTGTATGTTGCCTTAGTTATTTCTGTACGTATTCCGCTAGCATATGGTTTTACATTCAACTAGTGTTTTTTTGCTGTGTTGTCCTGTCGTATCCCTAGCTCTTACACCATACTCCGTCCGTCCGGATTACATGTTGCCGAAATGGATAAAAAGGATGTATCTAGAACTGAAATACGCCTAGACCCATCCATTTTTTTCCGAATGGAGGGAATACATGTTAATATGTCATGCCTTTCTATTCTTCAGTACCTATTCCATCTCTATGTTGTCGCATGTTTTATAATTAAAGCACCATTTTCTATACAAGGCATGCAAGGGGAAGACGACTATGTTAGAATCTCAAGGGTTACAAACAAGGCCTTTGCAAAATATCCAAACACCAGGAGATAATAAACCAACTGCAGTTTTTATAGATACTACTCCAGCACAGAGAAACCCAACTCCTACTGATAATAAGCAGATTCCAGTGGCCAAAGAACCAGTCCGTTCCAGTCCAGCAAAAATATGTCAACTCAATTCTAAGAAGCGTGTGCGTATCCTTGCATCATGAAATTTTATACCATGCTGATCATATTTTCTACATGTTTCTTACCCATCTCTCTTTTAGAAAATAAGCATAACAGATAGAAGAATTTCTGCAATGGTATCATTTATGAGGAAAGATTCTTGCAGGAATTCTCTGTGCTCCAATGTAGATGTAAGCACCTTTTGTATATCACTATATTTTTACATCAGCATGTATTTTGTTAATCGGCGTGAATCCAACCTTTATCTGATCTAAATTTAGTTGTAGCAAAATGTTTGATTAAAAGCCACAATGTTGATTTTTGTAAGAAAAACTGTCTGGTAGTTTTGCATCCTGAGCTGCATTAGTGTACTATCTCATATCACTGGGTTTGAATACTTTGGTTCTGCAGTGGGTTTTACAGTGTTTTTCTTTACTGTGTTGTCCTGTCGTATCCCTAGCTCTTACATCATACACCCTCCGTCCGGATTAAATGTCGCAGAAATGGATAAAACTGGATGAATCTAGAACTAAAATACGCCTAGACCCATCCATTTATTTCCGGATGGAGGGAATACATGTCAATATGTCATGCCTTTCTATTCTTCAGTACCTATTCCATCTCTACTGTAGCATGCTTTATAACCAAGTCACCATTCTTCTATATAAGGCATGCAAGGGGAAGACGGCTGTGTTAGAATCTGAAGGGTTACAAACCAGGTCTTTGCAAAAGATCCAAACGCCAGGAGATAATAAACCAACTCCATTTTTCATATATTCTGCTCCAGCACAGAGAAACCCAACTCCCACTGATAATAAGCAGATTCCAGTGGCCAAAGAACTAGTCCGCTCCAGTCTAGCAAAAGAATGTCAACTCCATTCTAAGAAGCGTGTGCGTATCCTCGCATCATGAAATTTTATAGCATTCTGATCATATTTTCTACATGTTTCTTATCCATCTCTCTTTTAGAAAATAAGGTTAAACGATAGAAGACTTCCTCCATTGGGATCATATTCGAGGAAAATATCTTGCGGGAATTCTCTGTGCTCCAATGCTGATGTAAGTACCTGTTGTATATCACTATATTTTTACATCAACATGTATTTTGTTAATCGACGTGAATCTAACCTTTATCTGATCTAAAATTAGTTGTAGCAAAATATTAAAGGCGCCAATGTTGATTTTTGTAAGGAAAAGTGCCTGGTAGTTTTGCATACTGAGCTGCATGAATGTACTATCTCATATCATGCACATTACTGAATTGTAGTGCTTCTCTGGTTGCCTATTCATTCATTGTGTCAATGTTGCTTTCGTACTACCTTACCTGGCTGATGATAGCTGTGCCATATTGTGTTAATTTGGTGTAGGCTAGTTTCCCAAACGTTCGTTGTGTCAATGTTGCTTTCCTATTATCTGACTTGGCCAATGATAGCAATGCTAGTGTGTTAATTTTGTGCAGGCTGCTGAAGATAAGAAGACAAACTCTGAAAACAGCAAGGCAACCCCATTGTTTCTTTCCAGTAAATCTAGGTCAGGTAATATGGCAATAACTCATGATTAATCTGTTTGGTTCCCATCCTAATTTATGTTATGATGCAGTGGTCGAGACACTCTCCACTATCAATAATGCAAGCCTGCCAAAATCGCCATCTGAATCTGTTTAGTATCCTCTGTCTCGAATGCAATGGAATAAATGTATGTTTGTGAACCAATTAATGGCTGAAGCAATGATGGAAATGAAGGAAATATGCCCTAGAGGCAATAATAAAGTTATTATTTATTTCCTTATATCATGATAAATGTTTATTATTCATGCTAGAATTGTATTAACCTGAAACATAATACATGTGTGAATACATAGACAAACATAGTGTCACTAGTATGCCTCTACTTGACTAGCTCGTTTATCAAAGATGGTTATGTTTCCTAACCATAGACAAAAGAGTTGTCATTTGATTAACGGGATGACATCATTAGGAGAATGATGTGATTGACTTGACCCATTCAGTTAGCTTAGCACTTGATCATTTAGTATATTGCTATTGCTTTCTTCATGACTTATACATGTTCCTGTAACTATGAGATTATGCAACTCCGTTTACCGGAAGAACACTTTGGGTGCTACCAAACGTCACAACGTAACTGGGTGATTATAAAGGAGTACTACAGGTGTCTCCAAAGGTACATGTTGGGTTGGCGTATTTCGAGATTAGGTTTTGTCACTCCGGTTGTCGGAGAGGGATCTCTGGGCCCTCTCGGTAATGCACATCACTATAAGCCTTGCAAGCAATTTAGCTAATGAGTTAGTTACGGAATGATGCATTACATAACGAGTAAAGAGACTTGCCGGTAACGAGATTGAACTAGGTATTAGATACCGACGATCGAATCTCGGGCAAGTAACATGCCGATGACAAAGGGAACAAAGTATGTTGTTATGCGGTTTGACCGATAAAGATCTTCGTAGAATATGTAGGAGCCAATATGGGCATCCAGGTTCCGCTATTGCTTATTGACCAAGAATAGTTCTAGGTCATGTCTACATAGTTCTCGAACCCGTAGGGTCCTCACGCTTAAGGTTTCGATGACAGTTATATTATGAGTTTATGAGTTTTGATGTACCGAAGGAGTTCGGAGTCCTGGATGAGATCGGGGACATGACGAGGAGTCTCGAAATGGTCGAGACGTAAAGATCGATATATTGGACGACTATATTCGGAGTTCGGAAAGGTTCCGAGTGATTCGGGTATTATTCGGAGTACCGCAGAGTTGTGGGAATTCGCCGGGGAGTATATGGGCCTTATTGGGCTATACGAGAATAGAGGAGAGAGGCCAAAAGGAAGGAGGCATGCGCCACACCTCTTGTACGAATTGGACAAGGGGCGCAGCCCCCCTTTCCTTCTTCCTCTCCCCCTCTTTCCCCTTCTCCTACTCCAACAAGGGAGGTGGAATCCTACTAGGACTAGGGAGTCCTAGTAGGACTCCACACTTGGCGCGCCCCCTCCTAGGGCCGGCCACCTCCCCCCTTGCTCCTTTATATATGGGAGCAGGGGGGCACCCCATGACACACAAGTTGATCTACGGATCGTTCCTTAGCCGTGTGCGGTGCCCCCCTCCACCATATTCCACCTCGGTCATATCGTCGCAGAGTTTAGGCGAAGCCCTGCGCCGGTGGAGCATCATCATCGTCACCACGCCGTCGTGCTGACGGAACTCATCCCCGAAGCTTTGCTGGATCGGAGCCCGGGGATGTAACATCCCAAATTTTCCTATTTGGAATGTTTTACAATAATAGCTAAGCATCCTATGCATCCTGTTTGAATTTGAATACCATTTGGAGTTTCAGAGAGTTTTGAATTTGAAATTTGAATTCCAAACTTTGGCATGTGGGAAACCATTCCAAAACCAAGCCTGATAAATACTTGATCAAAAGTATGAGAGGAGCAAACATGACACTCCAAAAATATCAGAGGAAACAATGCCAAAAGAATTGGATTCAAATCTGAATTTTATTTGAATTTGAAAAAAATGGATTTTCATAAAGTTTGGATTTTAGCTTTGGAAAAATGTTCAAATGAAAGGGAATATTCCCCTGATCATTTTGGTATATATATACCCTATATAAAATATTATTAGTTTAGGTTTTATTTTTGTTTTTGGTTTTATTAAAAAAATAAAGAAAAAGACTTTTCGGGCGCCACCAGCCACCCAGCCCAGCCAGCGCCACCTAACCCTCGGCCACCCGCAAGACTAGGCCCACCACCGGCCCACTAGGCCACAGCCACCGACCGACAGCCCGCCCCCTTGCCCGAATCCCTAGGATCCGGTCGACCGCCTGAACCCTCCCCTCTCTCCTCACTGACCAAGGGCCCCCACCCGTCGTCTTCCCCTCGCCCACGAACGGACCTCGCTGAGATCCACGGATCCCGGGATCCGGATCCCGACAGCCCCGATGCCCTTCCGCCCCTCGCCCGACCCCTGGCTATATAAGCCGAGGCCCCTGCACCCCATTCCCCCCTTAGCCACGCCGAGCCTCTCTCCTCTCTCTCCGGCACGCCGAGCCCGAGCTCAACCCCCGCCAAAACCCTCGCCGTCGCCGCCCTAGTGCCCCCGACCTCACCAACCCCACCGAACCCTTCCCGAGCTTCCCGCGTCTCCCGACGCCTCCCAAGCTCGCCGACGCCAAGCCCCGAGCACTCTCGCCGCCGCCGCGTCGCCGAGTCCGTGAGTCCCGCTTTCCCTCCACCGTCCGATCCCAATCGGGTGGCTAGGATTAGAAGCCCCCGAAGGGGTATGTTTTAGTTAGAAAACCGGCCGGCCGGTGCGGTTTATTTTTTTGTTAGGTTTATTTTTTAGTTAGGTTTATTTTTAGTTAGGCCGGTTCTGTTAGTTAAACCCTAGGCCCATTTAGTCTATCTGACGCCTAGTGCACAGTTTAGGCCCATTGGGCATTTTTCTTTTATTTAGATTTTCTGTTTTAGCGATTTGTTCCAAATTTCAAAATGTGTATCTTTTGTTATGTTTAATATTTTTAGTGATTCTTTTTTGTTGGATTGCAAATTTTATGTAGTTTCTGAAAAACATATATTTAGCTATGTTAAAATAATTAAAAATGCTTTAATATTGTTTTAGTCAGAATAGCAAATCTACTATAGTTTTAGTTAGAAAAATTATTTTTGCATGATTCTTTTTGCAATCACTTTATTTTGATATTGCCAAACCCTAGAAATTAACTTTGGTATTTTAGGATTAATAAAAAATTAATTAATTCTAGGCAGAATCCTATTAACCCTAATTAATTGATTTGTTCCTGTTTTCTTAATTAATAAATTAGCAAATTAATTTATTTTTAACTTGAGATTAGTTATTCTAGGTTAGTTTCTGTCATTCCATTAGATGAACTTTTATTTATAATTAATAAAAGTTTTAAATTAATTTCCTAATAGAAATTGGATTAGGCCTAAATTGAGTTTTATAATAGCTATTTAATTAATTCTTTTTGCTCCTAGTTGCTTAGTTAATCCTTTTCTGTTAAGTTAACCTAAAACCATGATTAGGTCATATTGAGGAATTTTTGTTAAATAAAAACTATTTCTGCTATTGTTTGGAATAGGGAAAAACTTTGAATTTGATTTCTTTGAGTTTTCCTTTTGATTTGGTTTTGATTGTTTGGTTGTGTTAAGTTATCTTTGTTATCTTGTGTGATCCTCTTGCTTTGTACTTATTATGTCATTGTTTGTCTCGGTAGAGTTCCCGGAGTGCGAAGCTTGCTACTACGACTCTTTAGCTTACGAGGATCATCAGCAAGGCAAGTTTTGATCATGTATTTCTATACCTATGTTTTTGTGCATTAGTAGTTGTCACCACCCCACCATTGCATGCAGTAGTGATAATCTTGAAGTCATTAAACTTGAGTAGTATCATGTGGTAGGATGAAGCAATCCCTTGTTACCATGGCCCCGGACGTAGTAGTTATTTTGCTATGCTCGTAGACGGGATTTGGGATGAGTGAAATTCATAAGTAAGATGTGAGAGTCAATGATGATGATGATGACCCCATGGACTACAACGATCAAGATGGACTTCGGAAAATCACTACTGGGTGGAGGACGGTTGACGGGCACCCTGGAGCACCCAGTGGTGGCCGGGATGCATGGAGAAGCGCCATGACATCCTGCGGAAAGCTTCACCCAGCCACGAAGAGAAGGATGGATGCCCCATGACCGAAGCTTACTGTGCAGCCGCAAGCCATTATGGGCTCTGGCTGGGTTGACCCTTGTAGTGAAGCTGGCTGGGCGGTACTACGAGAAGTAGACGAACGGTAGGGTTGGATGGGTACCGCGGTGGCGGAAGAACTCTTTGGAAGACCCTGTTTCATTCGTCCCGTCTTCAAACACCATGAAGTGCGAAGACTTTAAAGGAGGGAATGATTCTTGCGGGGAAAGTGCGCAAACCTCTGCAGAGTGTTATAACCTAATCGATTAGCCGTGTCCCGATTCACGGACATTTGAGCATCTGGACCTTGGAAGTATTCGGATATCTCAACACTTAACTCTAATGAATTAATTTGATTGGGTTTATGACTTAATAATAATTTGGGAACGAGATATTGGTTGGCGGAACCATCTCAATAACTACCAACAATTTGTAGTAATTTGCAAATAAGTCCACTGTAGTAGGATAAAATTGGCTTTACGCAAAATGATGAAACTTAGAGCTCCACAGCCAAATATGCATATAGAGTTAGTAACTTCATTATTGTTGTTCTTCATAACTTGCCACTTATTCCAAAAGCTGACCTACATGGCTGCAACGTATTATGTTGCGTAGATATATTCCGATCAGAGTGAGGCTACGCTCGCGCTTGGCGATTGCCCTTTGGAGTCGGATGGACTCGCTTTACCTCGACGCTCCGCAGCATTTTAGTTTATTTCTCATGAGTTGGCCTTGAGCGAATTTATTCCCTTGTAATAAAGACTCTATATGAGAATCGATTAATGATATTCAGGTGTGATTGAACTTTGATTACTTTATCGATGTAATTGTGAGTACCAAAGATGATCTTGGGATGGTACGCATACGTAGATTTGACCGATTTTGGGTCAGGTCGCTGAGAGATGGTATCGAGCACACGCCGACCGTAGGATCGTAACCCCTAGGATCGGAAAGCCATAGCGAGACCATTTACTTTGAACCCCTTTTCATTCTATACTTCTTCTCTGATCTATTCTGACTCTTCTCTCCTTTGCAACATTCTAGATGGCCGTCGAGTTCACCCCAGTTTTGCTACCGGAGTTCTGCCAGCCCGATGAGACGATGCCCTTCGGAAGGAAGCTGGTCCAGATGGTGAAGCTGCTGAAGATTGCTCTGCCCTCGATCACTGGGAAACCCACTAATGCACTTCCGACGGACACCCGCTACAGGATTGAGGTGCATATCCCAGGGAGGACCTTTGGAGGACACACGGAGCCTATCAACTTTGAGTTCACCGAGTTCAATTGGATCATCGGAAGAGACGTGGCGATCTACCGAGCACTTGGACATCTCCGAGAGGAGTACAGGACTGAGCTCGATCACTCGGACCTCGCCATGGTTTCTCGCAGGGCAAGGAATGGAGATATCATCCGTACCATCGAGGACGATTCCACTCTCTCGTACATTCAGGACTTGGAGTGTCTTCTCAGGACACGGGAGATTCAGGCTCGCCGTAACTCGAAGACACACCGGAAGCTTTTGTTCCGCGAACTGGAACTGGAGGAGAAGGCTCGCGCAGACTTCCTTGGCCATGAGGAAGAAATCACTGACTTCATGGAGATTGTCGACGACCTGAAGATGAAGCTTGCCGCGATTGAGGAAAAGATGGACTTGGGTGAAGACCTTTACCCGAGTGGAGATGAAGCACCCCTCGTGAGCAATGATCAGGATTTCGAAGGAGTACCACCAAGGAAACCCCAAGAGGAGGCGCCACTGATGCAGACTTTTAGTCGACCACCATGTTATCTTTTATTTCTTTTTCGTCGATCAGTTAGGCCGATGTTTTCCTTCGATTAGTCATGAGCTTTTGTAATCGAGTTTGAACCATGTTTGAGTGGAATGAATAAATGATTGGTGTGTTATGATTGTGCATTCATATGGGTAGTGTTATTTCTCATAGACCATTGTTCTATTCTAAATTTTCTCATCCACTCCAAAACACCAGATGCCTCCGAGACGTGACACTGGTTTCCCGCCGGAGCTCACCCAGCTGCTCCAGCAGCAGAATGCACTGATGCAGCTCCTGATTCAGAATCAGAACAACCCCGCCAACAATCCACCGCCACCACCACCACCCACTGTGGACAACTTGACTCGCTTTCTGAGGTTGAATCCGCCAGTGTTCTCTAGTAGCACTGAGCCGATTGTGGTGACGGTCGCTCCGCAAGATTGGAAGAGAGCTAGTCACCGTTGGATGCACTGATGCTGAGAAGGTGCGCTTTGCCGCGCATCAACTGGATGGACCTGCAGCTTCTTGGTGGGAGAATTACACCGCCACTTTTCCTTTGGGTGGCATCACTTGGGATCAATTCCAGCAGGCCTTTCAGACTTTGCTCATGTCTCATCTGGAGCCATGAGTCGAAGAAGCGTGAGTTCGAAACTTGCGCCAGGGAATCGTCTTGTGGCACAAGATGCGTGGAGGAATTCAGCAAGCTTGCCCGCTATGCCCTCGATGATGTGGCCACTGATGCCGCCAAGCAGGAGAAGTTCCTTGAGGGACTAAATGATGAATTGAGCGTGCAGCTTATTGTGGCTACTTTCAACAACTACCAGGAGCTGGTAGACAAGGCCACCATCCTGGAAGGCAAGCAGCAGCAGATAGAGAGCCGCAAGAGGAAGTACAACCAGGGGAAGCACAATTCAGGAGCTCAGCAGAAGCCCCGCTATGCACCGTACTCAGGAGGGCACATCCATCACAACCATGGAGGTCATAACCATGGTGGAAATGGAAACAACCGCAGCCAGGACAACAAGTCAGGCCATGGCAATGGCAATGGCAGTGGTAATGGCAATCAGCACCGTTCTGCCCCGGCTCCGAAGGATCTGAGCCACATCACCTGCTTCAAGTGCCAGAAGACAGGGCACTACGCCACCGACTGCCCGGAGGCCAAGCAGAGGAACGGGAATGGCAATGGAGGCTCAGCGAAGAAGCCCAATCCCTTCCCTCGTGCTCAAGTGAATCACATCGACGTGGAGAACGTCTTAGATCAGCCAGACACTGTGGTTGGTAAGTTTTTATTGAATTCACGTTCAGTTTTGGTTCTGTTTGATTCTGGTGCAACGCATTCATTCATATCAAGGGTAGTTGTGGATAAGTACGGATTACGCACTAGAACCCTTAGAAGCCCCCTCCGCGTCAGTTCCGCAGGAGGAGAAATGATGGCAGGTTTAAGTTGTCCTGCAAACCTCAACATCGGGAACCACAAATTTCCCGTAGAACTCATAGTGTTGGAAACACAGACCTTGGATGTAATCCTAGGCATGGATTGGTTGTCAAAGTATGAAGGAAACATTGACTGTGCCAGCAAGTCTATTCTGCTCACCACCCCGGAGCAGAAGAGGATCAAGTATGTAGCCAGGCACAGCCAGATGAAGAATCAGGTGCATTCCCTCACGGGAGTTGTTCAGGAGGAAGTGCCCGTAGTGCAAGAATTTCCGATGTGTTCCGGAGGAATTACCAGGAATGCCACCGGACAGAGACATTGAGTTTCTGATCGAGTTATTGCCCGGCACAGCCCCAATATCCAAGAGACCTTATCGGATGCCACCGAATGAGTTGAAAGAGATCAAGGAACAAATAAATGAGTTATTGGAGAAAGGATATATTCGTCCAAGCTCATCACCTTGGGGAGCCCCAGTCCTTTTGGTAGAGAAGAAGGATGGAAGCTTGAGGATGGTTGTGGATTATCGTGCATTGAACGAGGTAACCATCAAGAACAAGTACCCTCTGCCCATGATCAATGACTTGTTTGATCAGCTTGTAGGAGCCAAGGTATTCTCTAAGATCGATCTTCGATCAGGGTATCACCAGTTGAAAATTCGTGAGAAGGATATACCCAAAACAGCATTCACCACCAGGTATGGTTTATACGAGTATACCGTCATGTCATTTGGATTGACTAATGCTCCTGCATACTTCATGAATTTGATGAACAAGGTGTTCATGGAGTACTTGGACAAGTTTGTCGTGGTGTTCATCGATGACATATTGATATTCTCCAAGAGCGAGGAAGAGCATAAGGAACATTTGCGTCTAGTTCTGGAGAAACTTCGAGAACATCACCGTATGCCAAATTCAGCAAATGTGAATTTTGGTTAAAGGAAGTTGGATTCCTCGGACATGTTATTTCAGGAGAAGGAATAGCAGTTGATCCCGCCAAGGTTGAGTCATCACCGATTGGCAGTCACCCACCTCGACCAAGGAGATCCGCAGTTTTCTCGGACTTGCAGGATACTATCGGAGGTTCATTGAGAACTTCTCGAAGATTGCCAAGCCCATGACTGAGCTGTTGAAGAAGGAAGCCAAGTATGTTTGGACCGAGGAATGTGAGGCCAGTTTTCAGGAATTGAAGAAACGGTTGGTCACAGCTCCAGTGTTGATATTGCCGGACATACATAAGGAATACCAGGTCTATTGTGACGCTTCTCGTCAAGGACTCGGAGGAGTGTTGATGCAGGAAGGCAAGGTTGTAGCTTATGCCTCCAGACAGCTACGGCCTCATGAGATGAATTATGCCACGCATGATTTGGAGTTAGCAGCTGTAGTGCATGCTCTCAAGACCTGGAGACATTTCCTCATTGGAAATCGTTGTGATGTCTATACGGATCACAAGAGTCTGAAATATATCTTCACGCAGAAGGAATTGAACCTCAGGCAGAGGAGATGGCTAGAGTTGATAAAGGACTATGACATGAGACTGCATTACCACCCCGGTAAAGCCAATGTTGTAGCAGATGCTTTGAGCCGTAAGAGTTATGTGAACACTCTTACAGCAGGAGGATTACCCCAGGAGTTGGTCGATGACCTCAGAGATCTCCGACTGGAGATAGTTCCGAAAGGATTTGTCGCAACTCTGGAAGTTCAGTCCACCTTGACCGAAAGGATTCGTGAAGCCCAGAAGTCGGACAAAGAAATCGAAGAGATTAAGCAAAAGATGGAGGAAGGAAAAGCTAAAGGATTTCGAAAGGATGAACATGGAACTATATGGTTTGAGGATCGTATATATGTGCCCAATGATCCCGAGCTCAGGAAGCTAATTCTACAGGAGGCTCATGATTCACCGTACTCGATTCACCCCGGCAACACCAAGATGTACCTGGACTTGAAGCAAAGTTTCTGGTGGACAGGTATGAAGAAGGACATTGCCGAGCACGTGTCAGATGTGATGTTTGCCAACGTGTAAGGCAGAACATCGAAGCCAGCAGGGTTACTTCAACCTTTGCCGATTCCCGATTGGAAATGGGAGAAACTTGGTATGGATTTCATCACAGACTACCCAGACCCGCTCAGTTATGATTCTATCTGGGTGGTAGTTGATCGTTTGACTAAAGTAGCTCACTTCATTCCGTGAAGACTACCTATACCAGTGCCAAGTTGGCCAAGATATACATGACCAGGATCGTATGTCGCATGGAGTTCCGAGGAAAATCGTGTCGATAGAGGAACGAGTTTACCTCAAAGTTTTGGAAGCAATTGCATGAAACTTTGGGTGCGAGACTGAATTCAAGATACAGCCTTTCATCCGCAGAGACGGATGGACAGACCGAGAGAGTCAATCAGATTCGGAGGACATGTTGAGAGCTTGTGTGCTAGACTATGGGTCTAGCTGGGATGATAATTTGCCGTCGCAGAGTTCTCGTACAACAACAGCTTATCAATCCAGTTTGAAGATGGCGCCTTCAAGCTCTATACGGAAGGAGGTGCGAACACCATTGTTGTGGGATAGTGTTGGAGATCGATCACTTTTCGGTTCGATCTTATCAAGGATTCGAAGAAAAGTCAAGCTGATTCGAGACCGGCTCAAGATAGCACAGTCCACGACGTAAGAGTTATGCCGACGATGGCGCAAGGAGGTGACTTACGAAGTGGGAGACCGAGCATACCTTCGTGTGTCTCCACTTCGTGGAATCAAGAGGTTTGGAGTCAAGGAAAGTTAGCACCCGATTCATTGGCCCTACAAAATCCTCGAACGTCGTGGAGAAGTTGCATATAAGTTGGAATTGCGGAAGGATTGTCCGGAGTTCATGATGTCTTTCACGCTTCTCGCTTGAAGAAGTGCCATGCCGACATGGCCGATGTTCCGTTGAGAGACACGGTGCCCCTAGAGGCCATACAGCTTGACAGTGATTTGACTTACAAGGAGAAACCCGTCAAAATTCTCGAGACTGCAAGCAGAGTCACCCGCAGCAAAGTCCTCAAGTTTTGCAAGGTGCTGTGGAGTCACCACACCGAGGAAGAAGCCACACAGAGCGCCAAGAAGATCTTCGTCGAGACCATCCGCACCTATTTGTTAGTTAACCCGAATCTCGAGGGCGAGATTCATCTTAAGGTGGGTAGGTTTGTAACATCCCAAATTTTCCTATTTGGAATGTTTTACAATAATAGCTAAGCATCCTATGCATCCTGTTTGAATTTGAATACCATTTGGAGTTTCAGAGAGTTTTGAATTTGAAATTTGAATTCCAAACTTTGGCATGTGGGAAACCATTCCAAAACCAAGCCTGATAAATACTTGATCAAAAGTATGAGAGGAGCAAACATGACACTCCAAAAATATCAGAGGAAACAATGCCAAAAGAATTGGATTCAAATCTGAATTTTATTTGAATTTGAAAAAAATGGATTTTCATAAAGTTTGGATTTTAGCTTTGGAAAAATGTTCAAATGAAAGGGAATATTCCCCTGATCATTTTGGTATATATATACCCTATATAAAATATTATTAGTTTAGGTTTTATTTTTGTTTTTGGTTTTATTAAAAAAATAAAGAAAAAGACTTTTCGGGCGCCAGCCAGGCCACCCAGGCCCAGCCAGCGCCACCTAACCCCTCGGCCACCCCGCGCACTAGGCCCAGCCACCGGCCCACTAGGCCACAGGCCAGCCGACCGACAGCCCGCGCCCCCTCGCCCGAATCCCCTAGGATCCGGTCGACCGCCCGAACCCTCCCCCTCTCTCCCTCGCTGACCAGTGGCCCCCACCCCGTCGTCTTCCCCCTCGCCCACGAAACGGACCTCGCCGGAGATCCACCGGATCCCGAAGGATCCGGGATCCCCGACAGCCCCCGATGCCCTTCCGCCCCTCGCCCGACCCCCTGGCTATATAAGCCAGAGGCCCCGCACCCATTCCCCCCTTAGCCACGCCGAGCCTCTCTCCTCTCTCCCGGCACGCCGCGAGCCCGAGCTCAACCCCGCCGCCAAAACCCTCGCCGTCGCCGCCTAGTGCCCCCGACCTCACCAACCCCACGAACCCTTCCCGAGCTTCCCGCCTCCCGACGTCTCCCAAGCTCGCTGACGCTCAAGCCCCCGAGCACTCTCGCCGCCGCCGACGTCGCGAGTCCGTGAGTCCCGGCTTTCCCTCCACCGTCCGATCCCAATCGGGTGGCTAGGATTAGAAGCCCCAAAGGGGTATGTTTTAGTTAGAAAACCGCCGGCAAGTGCGGTTTATTTTTTGTTAGGTTTATTTTTAGTTAGGTTTATTTTAGTTAGGCGGTTCTGTTAGTTAAACCCTAGGCCCATTTAGTCTATCGGCGCCTAGTGCATGCTTTAGGCCCATTGGGCATTTTTCTTTTTATTTAGATTTTCTGTTTTAGCGATTTGTTCCAAATTTCAAAATGTGTATCTTTTGTTCTGTTTAATATTTTTAGTGATTCTTTTTTGTTGGATTGCAAATTTTATGTAGTTTCTGAAAACATATATTTAGCTATGTTAAAAATAATTAAAAATGCTTTAATATTGTTTTAGTCAGAATAGCAAATCTACTATAGTTTTAGTTAGAAAAATTATTTTTGCATGATTCTTTTGCAATCACTTTATTTTGATATTGCCAAACCCTAGAAATTAACTTTGGTATTTTAGGATTAATAAAAATTAATTAATTCTAGGCAGAATCCTATTAACCCTAATTAATTGATTTGTTCCTGTTTTCTTAATTAATAAATTAGCAAATTAATTTATTTTTAACTTGAGATTAGTTATTCTAGGTTAGTTTCTGTCATTCCATTAGATGAACTTTTATTTATAATTAATAAAAGTTTTAAATTAATTTCCTAATAGAAATTGGATTAGGCCTAAATTGAGTTTTATAATAGCTATTTAATTAATTCTTTTTGCTCCTAGTTGCTTAGTTAATCCTTTTCTGTTAAGTTAACCTAAAACCATGATTAGGTCATATTGAGGAATTTTGTTAAATAAAACTATTTCTGCTATTGTTTGGAATAGGGAAAACTTTGAATTTGATTTCTTTGAGTTTTCCTTTTGATTTGGTTTTGATTGTTTGGTTGTGTTAAGTTATCTTTGTTATCTTGTGTGATCCTCTTGCTTTGTACTTATTATGTCATTGTTTGTCTCGGTAGAGTTCCTGGAGTCTGAAGCTTGCTACTACGACTCTTTAGCTTACGAGGATCATCAAGAAGGCAAGTTTTGATCATGTATTTCTATACCTATGTTTTGTGCATTAGTAGTTGTCACCACCCCACCATTGCATGCAGTAGTGATAATCTTGAAGTCATTAAACTTGAGTAGTATCATGTGGTAGGATGAACCAATCCCTTGTTACCATGGCCCCGGACGTAGTAGTTATTTTGCTATGCTCGAGACGGATTTGGGATGAGTGAAATTCATAAGTAAGATGTGAGAGTCAATGATGATGATGATGACCCCATGGACTACAACGATCAAGATGGACTTGGAAAATCACTCTGGGTGGAGGACGGTTGACGGGCACCTGGAGCACCAGTGGTGGCGGGATGCATGGAGAAGCGCCATGACATCCTGCGGAAAGCTTCACCCAGCCACGAAGAGAAGGATGGATGCCCCATGACCGAAGCTTACTCTGCAGCCGCAAGCCATTATGGGCTCTGGCTGGGTTGACCCTTGTAGTGAAGCTGGCTGGGCGGTACTACGAGAAGTAGACGAACGGTAGGGTTGGATGGGTACCGGCAAAGGCGGAAGAACTCTTTGGAAGACCTGTTTCATTCGTCCGCCTTCAAACACCATGAAGTGCGAAGACTTTAAAGGAGGGAATGATTCTTGCGGGAAAGTCGCAAACCTCTGCAGAGTGTTATAACCTAATCGATTAGCCGTGTCCCCGGTTACGGACATTTGAGCATCTGGACCTTGGAAGTATTCGGATATCTCAACACTTAACTCTAATGAATTAATTTGATTGGGTTTATGACTTAATAATAATTTGGGAACGAGATATTGGTTGGCGGAACCATCTCAATAACTACCAACAATTTGTAGTAATTTGCAAATAAGTCCACTGTAGTAGGATAAAATTGGCTTTACGCAAAATGATGAAACTTAGAGCTCCACAGCCAAATATGCATATAGAGTTAGTAACTTCATTATTGTTGTTCTTCATAACTTGCCAGCTTATTCCAAAAGCTGACCTACATGGCTGCAACGTATTATGTTGCAGAGATATATTCCGATCAGGAGTGAGGCTACGCTCCGCGCTTGGCGATTGCCCTTTTGGAGTCGGATGGACTCGCTTTACCTCGACGCTTCCGCAGCATTTTAGTTTATTTCTCATGAGTTGGCCTTGAGCCGAATTTATTCCCTTGTAATAAAGACTCTATATGAGAATCGATTAATGATATTCAGGTGTGATTGAACTTTGATTACTTTATCGATGTACTGTGAGTACCAGCATGATCTTGGGATGGTACAGACACAGAGATTTGACCGATTTTGGGTCAGGTCGCTACAGGGGATCATCATCGAGCTGAACGTGTGCTGAACTCGGAGGTGCCGTACGTTCGGTGCTTGGATCGGTCGGATCGTGAAGACATACGACTACATCAACCGCGTTGTCATAGCGCTTCCGCTTACGGTCTACGAGGGTACGTGGACAACACTCTTCCCTCTCGTTGCTATGCCATCACCATGATCTTGCGTGTACGTTGGAATTTTTTTGAAATTACTACGTTACCCAACAGTGGCATCTGAGCCTAGGTTTTATGCGTTGATGTTATATGCATGAGTAGAACACAAGTGAGTTGTGGGCGATACAAGTCATACTGCTTACCAGCATGTCATACTTTGGTTCGGCAGCATTGTGAGATGAAGCGGCCCGGACCGACATTACGCGTACGCTTACGCGAGACTGGTTTCACCGTTACGAGCACTCGTGCTTAAAGGTGACTGGCGGGTGTCTGTCTCTCTCACTTTAGCTGAATCGAGTGTGGCTACGCCCAGTCCTTGCGAAGGTTAAAACAGCACCAACTTGACGAACTATCGTTGTGGTTTTTATACGTAGGTAAGAACGGTTCTTGCTAAAGCCCGTAGCAGCCACGTAAAATTTGCAACAACAAAGTAGAGGACGTCTAACTTGTTTTTGCAGGGCATGTTGTGATGTGATATGGTCAAGACATGATGCTATATTTTATTGTATGAGATGATCATGTTTTGTAACCGGTTATCGGCAATCGGCAGGAGCCATATGGTTGTCGCTTATTGTATGAAATGCAACGCCTGTAATTGCTTTACTTTATCACTAAGCGGTAGCGATAGTCGAGAAGCAATAGATGGCGTAACGACAACGATGCTACGATGGACATCAAGGTGTCGCGCCGGTGACGATGGTGATCACGACGGTGCTTCGAAGATGGAGATCACAAGCACAAGATGATGATGGCCATATCATATCACTTATATTGATTGCATTTGATGTTTATCCTTTGTGCATCTTATCTTGCTTTGATTGACGGTAGCATTATAAGATGATCTCTCACTAATTATCAAGAAGTGTTCTCCCGAGTATGCACCGCTATGAAAGTTCTTCGTCTGAGACACCACGTGATGATCGGGTGTGATAGGCTCTACGTTCAAATACAATGGGTGCAAAACAGTTGCACACGCGGAATACTCAGGTTAAACTTGACGAGCCTGGCATATACAGATATGGCCTTGGAACACGGAGACCGAAAGGTCGAGCGTGAATCATATAGTAGATATGATCAAAATAATGATGTTCACCATTGAAACTACTCCATCTCACGTGATGATCGGACATGGTTTAGTTGATTTGGATCACGTGATCACTTAGATGACTAGAGAGATGTTTGTCTAAGTGGGAGTTCTTAAGTAATATGATTAATTGAACTTGAATTTATCATGAACTTAGTCCTGGTAGTATTTTGCAAATTGTGTTATAGATCAATAGCTTGCGTTGTTGCTTCCCTATGTTTTTGCTTCCCTATGTTTTTATATGTGTTCCTAGAGAAAACTATGTTGAAAAATGTTAGTAGCAATGATGCGGACTTGGTCCGTGATCTGAGGTTTATCCTCATTGCTGCACAGAAGAATTATGTCCTTGATGCACCGCTAGGTGACAGACCTATTGCAGGAGCAGATGTAGACATGATGAACGTTTGGCTAGCTCAATGTGATGACTACTTGATAGTTTAGTGCACCATGCTTAACGGCTTAGAATCGGGACTTCAAAGATGTTTTGAACATCATGGACCATATGAGATGTTCCAGGAATTGAAGTTAATATTTCAAGCAAATACCCGAGTTGAGAGATATGAAGTCTCCAACAAGTTCTATTGCTAAAAGATGGAGGAGAATCGCTCAACTAGTGAGCATGTGCTCAGATTGTCTGAGTACTTCAATCGCTTGAATCAAGTGGGAGTTAATCTTCCAGATAAGATAGTGATTGACAGAATTCTCTAGTCACCATCACCAAGTTAGTAGAACTTTGTGATGAACTGTAGTATGCAAGGGATGACGAAAACGATTCCGAGCTCTTCGTGATGTTGAAATCAACGAAGGTAGAAATCAAGAAAGAGCATCAAGTGTTGATGATTGACAAGACCACTAGTTTCAAGAAAAGGGCAAAGGGAAAGAAAAGGAACTTCAAGTAGAATGACAAGCAAGTTGTCAGTCCCGCGAAGAAGCCCAAAGAAGCCTGAAACTGAGTGATTATACTGCAAAGGAAATGGTCACTAGAAGCGGAAATGCCTTGAATATTTGGTGGATAAGAAGGATGGAAAAGTGAACAAGGGTATATTTGATATACATGTTATTGATGTGTACCTTACTAGTGTTTATATTAACCCCTGAGTATTTGATACTTGTTCGGTTGCTAAGATTAGTAACTCGAAACAGGAGTTACAGAATAAACAGAAACTAGTTGAGGGTGATGTGACGATGTGTGTTGGAAGTGGTTCCAAGATTGATATGATCATCATCGCACACTCCATATACTTTCGGGATTAGTGTTGAACCTAAATAAATGTTATTTGGTGTTTGCGTTGAGCATGAATATGATTTGATCATGTTTATTGCAATACGGTTATTCATTAAAAGTCAGAGAATAATTGTTGTTCTGTTTACATGAATAAGACCTTCGATGGGCATACACCTAATGGACATAGTTTGTTGGATCTCGATCGTAGTGATACACATATTCATAATATTGATGCCAAAAGATGAAAAGTTAATAATGATAGTGCAACTTATTTGTGGCACTGCCGTTTGGGTCATATCGGTGTAAAGCGCATGAAGAAACTCCATAAAGATGGATTTTCGGAATCACTTGGTTATGAATCATTTGATGCTTGCGAACCGTGCCTTTTGGGCAAGATGACTAAAACTCCGTTCTCCGGAACAATGGAACGAGCTACTGACTTATTGGAAACAATACATACCGATGTATGCGGTCCAATGAGTGTTGATGCTCGTGGCAAGTATCGTTATTTTCTAACCTTTACAGATGATTTGAGCAGATATGGGTATATCTACTTGATGAAACATAAGTCTGAAATAGTTGAAAAGTTCAAAGAATTTCAGAGTAAAGTGGAAAAATCATCGTAACAAGAAAAATAAAGTTTCTATGATCTGATCATGGAGACGAATATTTGAGTTACGAGTTTGGTCTTCAATTAAAACAATGTGGAATAGTTTCACAGCTCACGCCACCTGGAACACCACAATGTTATGGTGTGTCCGAACGTCGTAATCGTACTTTACTAGATATGGTGCGATCTATGATGTCTCTTATCAGTTTACCACGATCGTTTTGGGGTTATGCATTAGAGACAGCTGCATTCACGTTTAATAGGGCACCATCTAAATCCGTTGAGACGACACCGTATGAACTATGGTTTAGCAGTAAACCTAAGCTGTCGTTTCTTAAAGTTTGGAGTTGCGATGCTTATATGAAAAAGGTTTTCAACCTTATAAGCTCGAACCTAAATCGAAGAAGTGCGTCTTCATAGAATACCCAAAGGTAACTATTGGGTACACCTTCTATCATAGATCCAAAGGCAAGTTATTTCATTGCTAAGATGGATCCTTTCTAGAGAAAAAGTTTCTCTCGAAAGAAGTGAGTGGGAGGAAAGTAGAACTTGATGAGGTAATTGTACCTTCTTCCTTATTGGAAAGTAGTTCATCACAAAAATCAGTTCCAGTGATTCCTACACCAATTAGTGAGGAAGTTAATGATGATGATCATGAAACTTCAGATCAAGTTGCTACCAAACCTCGTAGGTCTTCCAGAGTAAGATCCGCACCAGAGTGGTACGGTAATCATGTTTTGGAAGTCATGTTACTAGACCATGATGAACCTACGAACTATGAGGAAGCGATGATGAGCCCAGATTCCGCGAAATGGCATGAGGCCATAAAATCTGAGATATGATCCATGTATGAGAACAAAGTATGGACTTTGATTGACTTGCTCAATGATCAGCAAGCCATGTTAAACAAATGGATCTTCAAGAGAAAGACGGACACTGATAGTAGTGTTACTATCTACTAAGCTCGACTTGTTGCGAAAGGTTTTCGACAAGTTCAAGGTGTTGAATACGATGAGATTTTCTCACTCGTATCGATGCTTAAGTCTGTCTGAATCATGTTAGTAATTGCCACATTTTATGAAATCTGGCATATGGATGTCAAAACTGCATTCCTTAATGGTTTTCTTAAAGGAGAGTTGTATATGATACAACCAGAAGTTTTTGTCGATCCGAAAGGTGCTAACAAAATGTGCAAGCTCCAGCGATTCATCAATGGACTGGTGCAAGCATCTCAGAGTTGGAATATACGCTTTGATAAGTTGATCAAAGCATATAGTTTTTAACAGACTTACGGTGAAGCCTGTATTTACAAGAAAGTGAGTGGGAGCACTACAGCATTTCTGATAAGTATATGTGAATGACATATTGTTGAGCGGAAATAATGTAGAATTATTCTGCAAAGCATAAAGGAGTGTTTGAAAGGATTTCTTTCAAAGAAAGACCTCGGTGAAGCTGCTTACACATTGAGCATCAAGATCTATATAGATAGATCATGACGCTTGATAAGTTTTTCAATGAGTACATACCTTGATAAATTTTTTGAAGTAGTTCAAAATGGAACAGTCAAAGAAAGAGTTCTTGCCTGTGTTGCAAGGTATGAAATTGAGTAAGACTCAAATCCCGACCACAGCAGAAAATAGAAAGAGAATGAAAGTCATTCCCTATGCATCAGTCATAGGTTCTATAAAAGTATGCCATGCTATGGACCAGACCTATTGTATACTCTGCCCTGGTTTGGCAAGGGAGTACAATAGTGATCTAATAGTAGATCACTGGACAGCGGTCAAGAATATCCTTAGTGAGGACTAAGGAGATGTTTCTCGATTATGGAGGTGATAAAAGAGCTCGTCGTAAAAGTTACATCGGTGCAAACTTTTACACTGATCCAGATGACTCTAAGTCGCAATCTGGATACATATTGAAAGTGGGAGCAATTAGCTAGAGTAGCTCCATGCAGAGCATTGTAGACATAGAATATTTGCAAAATACATACGGCTCAGTATGTGATGTAATTCGCTGACTAAACTTCTCTCACGAGCAAAACATGATCATACCTTAGTACTATTTGGGTGTTAATCACATAGCAACGTGAACTAGATTGTTGACTCTAGTAAACCCTTTGGGTGTTGATCACATGACGATGTGAACTCTGGGTGTTAATCATATACAGATATGAATATTGGTGTTAAATCACATGATGATGTGAACTAGATTATTGACTCTAGTGCAAGTGGGAGACTGAAGGAAATATGCCCTAGAGGCAATAATAAAGTTATAATTTATTTCCTTATATCACGATAAATGTTTATTATTCATGCTATAATTGTATTAACCTGAAACATAATACATGTGTGAATACATAGACAAACATAGTGTCACTAGTATGCCTCTACTTGACTAGCTCGTTTATCAAAGATGGTTATGTTTCCTAACCATAGACAAAAGAGTTGTCATTTGATTAACGGGATGACATCATTAGGAGAATGATGTGATTGACTTGACCCATTCAGTTAGCTTAGCACTTGATCATTTAGTATATTGCTATTGCTTTCTTCACGACTTATACATGTTCCTGTAACTATGAGATTATGCAACTCCTGTTTACCGGAAGAACACTTTGGGTGCTACCAAACGTCACAACGTAACTGGGTGATTATAAAGGAGTACTACAGGTGTCTCCAAAGGTACATGTTGGGTTGGCGTATTTCGAGATTAGGTTTTGTCACTCCGATTGTCGGAGAGGTATCTCTGGGCCCTCTCGGTAATGCACATCACTATAAGCCTTGCAAGCAATGTAGCTAATGAGTTAATTACGGAATGATGCATTACATAACGAGTAAAGAGACTTACCGGTAACGATATTGAACTAGGTATTAGATACCGACGATCGAATCTCGGGCAAGTAACATGCCGATGACAAAGGGAACAAAGTATGTTGTTATGCGGTTTGACCGATAAAGATCTTTGTAGAATATGTAGGAGCCAATATGGGCATCCAGGTTCCGCTATTGGTTATTGACCAAGAATAGTTCTAGGTCATGTCTACATAGTTCTCGAACCCGTAGGGTCCGCACGCCTAAGGTTTCGATGACAGTTATATTATGAGTTTATGAGTTTTGATGTACCGAAGGAGTTCGGAGTCGTGGATGAGATCGGGGACATGACGAGGAGTCTCGAAATGGTCGAGACGTAAAGATCGATATATTGGACGACTATATTCGGAGTTCGGAAAGGTTCCGAGTGATTCGGGTATTATTCGGAGTACCGGAGAGTTACGGGAATTCGCCGGGGAGTATATGGGCCTTATTGGGCCATACGAGAATAGAGGAGAGAGGCCAAAAGGAAGGAGGCCTGCGCCACACCTCTTGTACGAATTGGACAAGGGGCGCAGCCCCCCTTTCCTTCTTCCTCTCCCCCTCTTTCCCCTTCTCCTACTCCAACAAGGGAGGTGGAATCCTACTAGGACTAGGGAGTCCTAGTAGGACTCCACACTTGGCGCGCCCCCTCCTAGGGCCGGCCACCTCCCACCTTGCTCCTTTATATACGGGAGCAGGGGGCACCCCATGACACACAAGTTGATCTACGGATCGTTCCTTAGCCGTGTGCGGTGCCCCCCTCCACCATATTCCAACTCGGTCATATCGTCGCAGAGTTTAGGCGAAGCCCTGCGTCGGTGGATCATCATCATCGTCACCACGCCGTCGTGCTGACGGAACTCATCCCCGAAGCTTTGCTGGATCGGAGCCCGGGGATCGTCATCGAGCTGAACGTGTGCTGAACTCGGAGGTGCCGTACGTTCGGTGCTTGGATCGGTCGGATCGTGAAGACGTACGACTACATCAACCACGTTGTCATAACGCTTCCGCTTACAGTCTACGAGGGTTCGTGGACAACACTCTCCCCTCTCGTTGCTATGCCATCACCATGATCTTGCGTGTACGTAGGAATTTTTTTGAAATTACTACGTTACCCAACAGGAAATGGTGGATCAATAAGAGGTGCAGAGTCGTGCGACACAACAAATGATAAATATTTTCAGAGACAGTGTAGCAAAGCAGCAAGAACTTGCCCACATGCTTATGGGCGTCATCTGTGCTGAGGTTGCAGATTGTGACGTTGTAGATGGTTAGGTTCTGCTCATTTATTTGCACTGGCATCAATCTTTGATTGCCCAGTGGATGTAATTTCCTGTAATATATGCTGGATGTGCAACGTTATTCCCTGTATGACATACCTTTGCTTGATCAGTTTTGGTCCTGTGCATATTTGGTCATCGTAATGGGCTCAAATTATCTAATTTGGCCTACAGACATGTACGAACTATAGTGGGCCCATTAAGTTAATGGGCCATTACTAGGCCGAAAGTTAATGGTTGGCCCTCTTACCTCCCGGGTCGTTAACAGGCCGACATCGAAGCGGGCAACAGGTGGCCCCAATTTATTTCACGGGCCGTTACCAGGCCGTTACTAAGTTTGGGTTACATATGGCCCAACTATACTGTAGGCCTTTAGCAGGCCGAAAGAGACAACGGGCTTGTACTGGACCATGAAGAGCATGGGCCGCTAAGAGTCCGAATGTCAGGTCGTATTGTAAATAGCCTAACTGTGTTGTCGGCCTTTAGCAGGCCGAAAGAGAAACCGGGCTGGTATTGGACCATGACGGGCATGGGTCGTTACAAGGCCAAAACTAAGGTCCGACTACAAATGGCCCAACTCATTTATGGTCTGTTAACAGGCCGAAAGGCACACAGGACTGGGAATTGGCCCAACACTTAAATGGGTTGCTAAAAGGCCAAAACTCAGGTCCGGCTACAAATGGCCCAACTGATTTATGGGTCGTCAATAGGCTGAAAGTGACACCGGAGCAGAAATTGGCCGAACACTTAAATGGGCCGCTAAAAGGCCGAAACTCAGGTCCGACTACAAATGGCCCATCAGATTTATGGGCCGTCAACAGGCTGAAAGACACACCAGGCCGGAAATTAGCCCAACATTTAAATGGGTCGCTAAAAGGCCGAAAGATGTACATCCTGAAAATTGGCCCATCCATTAAATGGGCCGTTAACAGGCCGAAATCTCATCGGGCCGGTATTGAGCCCAAATATATAGCGGGCTGTTAACGGGCTCGAACTGACGATGGGCTGCAATGGTGTCAAATCTTTAACGGGCCGTTGACGGGCCGAATTGGCACATCTCATATGGGCCGTGGGCTTAAATGGACCTGACACAAGTAGGCCTTATATGGGCCGGCCTGCTAATTTTTACTGGGCTAGCCTTTTTCATCGGAATGGGCTACTGTTGGGCCATGTCATGTGTCGACCTATCATAGGCGCCTCCTGTCCAATGAGTGGATGACATCTGTCCCAACGGTGAGGCAACACGTGTTTCCTGCGGCCAATGATGATTTTACACATGGAAAATCCCCATTGGCCCGGGCTGTTAATGGGTTATCGGATCCAAAACCGGACCCAATAGCTTAACGGCGTTCCGTTACGGTGGATGCCATGTGTCGGTCACCCTTGACAAAAGCACTTATGTGACGCGCGATTTATTGTCATGGAAGTGGACACTTCCGTGATGATAATTTTGGTAATGTCATGGAACACTTCTACGACAACACAGGTATGACTATCTTCATTCTGTCATAAATTTGTCATGGATGTACATGCATGACAGAAAACGCGATCTACTGTGAAAAAAACGTATCATCACGGAAGTGTATTTTTTTTGTAGTGATAGAACCATCGATGGCCGAGGCATTCATCACTGAGGAGGCGTCAAACTTCGTCACAGCACACTACGAAGCCAAAAAACGTCATTTGCATAATCTGAAGCCTTGATACAATGCTGACGAGCCTACAATGGGTCAATCCAACCTCAGCCTATTCAAAGGGAATCTCGCACCATCCAGTGCTTGGAAACCAGTATCGTTGGATGTTGAAGAATGGCTGACCATTTCGCTGTATCTCTTTAACAACCTAACAGAAGTGCGGCCGTACATCGAGTAAGATCTCATTACATTGTTTCGCAACTTCCAATTTCTTTGAACTGGTCTTATTCCTGGATATTTGATGCAGTCGATACGTCGCCATATTCTCGTTTGGAGCGGTGATACAAAAGTATTATGTCGAAGAGTATGACCTTCTAGCAAAGCAAGGAGGTGAATATCCCGATTTCATATCTTGGTTCAAAAAACGGTAATTTCCATTAGACCCTTTCATTTCTTTGGCTAATTTGCGACTAGTGCAACAATCCTTTCTTATTAAACTTGTAGGCTAATTTAGAGATTATGGATGCTGAATTGAGACAAGTAGCTAATGGTTTTGACTATAAGGTACGTTCATTTGACAATTACGACATCAATGGGTATCGCTTTCGTACCTATGGCAAAGAGCTATCTATGGCCGACCGAAAGTCTACAAATTATTGTGTCTCTGCTATCGGCGAAGGAGGTGTTGAGTATTTTGGAAGAGTTGAAGCAATTTATGAACTTCAATTCTATGGTGATAACCCACCAAACGTCGTACTCTTCAGATGTTATTGGTTCCAGCCCAGGGAGACTAGAAGGACTCATGAACATATAGGGCTAGTCGAAATCAAACAAAGCACCCATTTGGATGTTCCCGGTGTCTATATTACGGCTCAACACGCAACCCAAGTTTTCTATCTACAGTGGGCCTGTCAAAGTGATACAAATCTTAGTGGTTGGGATGTCGTTTATGAAGTGCTGCCACGTGTTAGACCACCTCCCCCCAATTAAGAGGATTATGAACGTCACCTTAACCAAGACACATATGATGAAGGAGAATTCTTCCAAGAAACACGTCTTGCCAAAAAACGTTTCAAGAAACGCTCTACCCACCCTAGAACATTGAAGTAGACAACGATAGTGAATCCGACCCCGAGCCGGAACAAGAAGAGACAGAAGAAGAAGAAGTTACTGCTGCAGATGACATGTCAATGCTTGAACGATTACGTAAAGGTGGCCTTCCACATGATGATGCATTTATTAATGATGATGATGAGCACGTCTTAGGTATTCAAATTATTATGTTGTACTTTCTATGATTTATATAGTTGGTATGTATAATTTTCTTACTTTGTATGATTGTTTCTTATAAATAGTGCCATGGTCTTGATTTCCGTCCCTGTCGGCCCTCGCCCGCTTTATGATTCGGATGTGGTAAATTCTCTTTCATAACTATTTGTTGCATTTCACATTTATGGCAATTATGGCCATCAAGTTGACATAGAGATATTTCAATCTAGGAGGTATGTGAACCGGAATTTGAAACCGACCCTCTTGTCGAGAAGTTAAATTTAATTGAAAAAGAAAATGAGTATTTGAAAGTAAAAATTTAAAGAATTGAAGAAGAGATGATGACATTGTAGTTGTATGTTGCCGATGTCATCGGTGATCACAAGATGAGGATGAATGCAATGTGCTTGAAGATGGATGCAATGCGCCTGAAGCTTAAGAAGATTAGAAAATATGCCATTGATAATAAGGCTTGGTATCATTATGCCGTTGGATCAATTGTTACGTTAGTTGCGATCTTCATCATATTTGTTGTGATGAGGGTAAGTTTTCTATAATGTTTTGCTTTACAAATGGATACTTAGCTTATTTTCCTTCTAAATGGCATAATTACCTAAGTTATATTAAAAAATGAGCTATACTTAGCTTATTCAGTTTATTTATGACATACTTAGCATACTTAGGTCAAAAATGGCATGATAATCTTTGTTACGTCCTAAATGATATAGACTTAACTTATTTTCCTCGAAAATGACATAATAACCTTACTAAGCTCCAAAATGACCTATATACCTAGCTTAGCTCTAAAATGACCTACACTTAGCATTTTTACCTAGCTTAGCTCTAAGAAGAGGAGAGGATAAAAGGAAAGAGAAGAAAAAATCTTCTACTTCTTCTTCTTCTTCTTCTAACTAGTCTTCTTCTTCTTCTACTTCCTCTTATAACTTTCATGTTTCCCAATTTGCAGATTTGCTTCACATGAGGAAGGCTTGGATTCATGGAGTTTACTATTCATCTGGTGCTTCCTTGTTGTTTATGAAAACTTGTTTGGATGTGTATGTCTATATGGATATGTTGTTGGAAACTTGTTTGTGGTTATCTATATATGGATATGTTGGACTTTGTTGAACTATGTTGTTGGATTTGATCAAATATGTTGTTGGATATGTATGCATGTATATCTGTGTTTGAAACCATGTCTAATTAATTGGATTTAAATAAAAACAGGGGATGTGTAGCCTCTTTGCCGTCCGCTAGTGGACGGCAAAGCTCTTTGCTGTCCGCTAGCAGACGACAAAGAGGACATGTGGCAGTCACCTGTGCAAACTGGCAACCCTGGCTGCCTATTTGGTCATTTTGCGGTCTACAAGCGGACGGCAAAGTGACCAAATAGGTCTGGCAAACAGGGCCATCTATGCCGTCTGCTGGCCGACGGCATAGCTAGCCACGTGGCAGCATCCCAGTGCTGCCCTAGCTAAGCTCTTTGTCGTCTGTCAGCGGACGGCAAAGAGCTTTGCCTCTTTGCCGTCGCCTGGCGGACGGCAAAGAACACCGTTAACCCCTAACGCATTTCACCTCACACCGCTGCCGTCCGTCGTTGTTGTCGTCTGCCGGTCTCGGATGGCTGACGGCACAATCCTTTGCCGTCCATTTCTACGAAGCGGGCGACAAGGAAGGCCTTTGCTGGCACGTGTTCAGCCGTACGGTTTGTCGTCCGCTGGCTGACGGCAAAGGCCTTTGCCGTCCGGCATCCGTGCCTTTGCCGTCCGCCATGGCGGACGGCAAAGAAGCTGATTCCAGTAGTGCGTGATATAAGAGGGGAACGTACGGGATAGAAAATGGTGACATGCACCAGTCGGCCTACAGCTGGCCAATTAGAGCTAATCAGCATACGGATGGCTGATTAGATCCAGTCGGCCAACATGTGGTTGACATGATCTGCACTAGTGGCCTCGGCAAGCAGCAAGCTGATAGGACGCCAGTCGGCCTGTTGTGGGCCGACGGTGTATTATTTTTTAAAATATTGTATACAGCGTAATATTTGTGCAAATTAATAAAAAATGTATTATTTAAAAGAAATTAGCTATTTTATTTCGGAGGGCGCAACTTGAGACTGTAGGTTTTGAATTGAAACTGATTTGATGTTCTCCGCTGTTCGTGTGGAAAAGTGCATGCAGTACCACTGAATTTTCCATAGAGTATATATTCGAGACATATATACTCTATTCTGATGCATATTTTTAAGTTATAACGTTTTCCCAGGATTGGGGTTTTTTTATATGAGAAAGGTTTTTTTTTTGCCGGGTATGAGAAAGGTATATTTGCTTAGTGTACTAGTCAGTATTCAAAATGTAGTAATACTTTTTGCAAATAATGATGTATGTACCGAAAATTCGATTCCGAGCTCGGGCTTAGATGATCCCGATATCCCTTTCGTTCGCTCCCATGTGGATCAGTGATGTCTGGCGTATTAAACGCAGTATTCTGACGGTAGCGAACCTGAAAAACACGAGAAAGCTGGCGCATTTAATGTGAAGACAGCCGTTAACGTCGTCCGTGGAACAGGGAAATCGGCGCGGCTCAGACTAGCCACAATGATGAGTAACATACACTAGTAACATACACATATCCCTAGACTTTGTTACTGCCTTCATAGTGGGTAGTAACATAAGTGTGGTAACATGCAAAGCTTCATTTATTAGGTTATAGACTCATATTGCATTGGGGCATGTGATGTTACAGTAACTAGCTAAGTTACTATAACTATATCTCTCCTCATTAACTCATTCTTATATAAGCGAAATTCTTTGAGTTGAACGATATTCTTCTTGAGCTTCTTCCCACTGTGGCTAGTCTCAGCCATCTCCCTGTGCCAGTCTGAGCAGTCCTAAGTGGATGGACGTCCACCCCGTGCGGCCCGTCCTTTCCTTATCTTTCGCCCGTCTGTCCCACCCCACGCAAGTTTATCTACTCACCAGCGTCCCCCATGTCCGCCTCCTCCTCATCTTGCATCCCCGTGCAGCCGTGCCTAGCGTTGGACGCTCGAGCGAGCTTTTTAGCTCGGCCCGAAACTCGCTCCAGCTCGGCCCGACTCAGCTCGGCCCGACATGGAAATAGGCCGAGCCGAGCTGTGAATATTCGACTCGTTCGGCGACCGAGCCGAGCCGGTTTCCACTCGGTCCAGCTCGGTGGCCCGTTCCACGGCCCAGTATTTTTTTTAGAAAATTTGCAGCCCAGTGTATACACTAAGCAGCGTACGGAACAGCCCAAGCCCACTACAGCCCTAGCGAGTGCGTGCACCAGATGCCGGCATCCTCTGACCCACAAATTCCCCCGCTGCGCCGCCGCTCTCGCCATTGCCTGACGAAGTCGTCATCCTCCTTGTCGCGCCCGATGTTGGACTGCTCTCTCTCGGCACCGCCGGCAGACGTGCCCGTTCGGCGCCGCGTCATTCGTCGCTGTTCGTCGCTCCCGAGGTTCATCGCCAAGCTCGCGGCAGTCCCTAGTGTGGCCGCCCCAAGCACAAGCAGGTATGACTTCCATGGCTCCCTCCGGCGACGCGCATGCACTCACACCGACGGCTAGCACGCACACTTCACGCATGCACTAGCACTAGCTGACTCACGCACGCATGCACTGCAACAGTGACACACTGCATCGCCGCGCACCCATACAGCAGGCAGTTTCGTTCAAAAAAATAAATTTACAACAGGCACCCACGAGCCGCTCGGTCTGAACCCAGCCAGAGGCAAGACGAGCCGAGCCTCCAAAAGCAGGCTCGTTTGACCAGCGAGCCGAGCCGAGCTTAGCTCGTTCATGGCGAGTCAAAGGCAGGCTCGGATCAAGCTCGGCTCGGCTCGGCTCGTGTCCAGCCCTAGCCGTGCCCACCGATCTCCCCCTTCCATTCATCATGCGCCCCATCTGCAGGGACCAACTGGTGACCAATGTAGCTGGGAGGGGAGAAAAAACCGGACACCGTTTCTATTAGTGCGGCGGATACGATGTAAGTAGATCTAAGCTTTTGAGTTTGACTGTCTTGTATACTTGGCTAAATCATGGTTCTCCTAAATCGATCTCTGACTACTCCTTTGATTTTTTCTTTGGCTCGCTGCATTTGTTTCTAATAGTCCCGCAGTGTCGTTTCTTCGATTTCCAGGAGTATGTCAAAAGGTCCACCCCTCACCCGATCTACCGAGCTCAACAGGACGCCATGCTGCAGCAAGGAAACAACTGCGCCAGATACTTGCTGGCAGCAACCAGCCGCCGTTTCAACCTGCGCAGCCAGCGATACCAGCGCCGGTGAATCAGGTCTTCAAGCCGGGTGCCGCCGTTGCCACAGCCACCAGCTCTCAACTGCTCCCTGCCGCTGCTATTCTGCTAGCGGCTACCAATCTGATGATTACAGTGCTCGTTCTGTTCTTTGTTGTGCCCATGTACTTTACATCCTTGAATTAGATATTCAATGGTGTGTACTTAGTGCGTCCTGCCAACCCTTTGTGAGGGATCATGTAGTCCAGAGTTATCATAAGCCTGTTTGCCTAATGCTGCACGAGTATGCTGTATGATAAAACATAATGTATTATGCTTTCGGGATGTTAAATGAGCCATTGTATCAGCTCGTTTGACACCAAAGTTCTCATTTTATTTGGTGGAATGAAATGAAAAGACACCCATAAAGGATTTCATTTGGTGGGATTCATGGATCTTGTGAAATTAAAATGTATGTCATATCTCCCTATTTCATTTTGGCTGCTATTTTGAATGTAATTATAAATAATAATAAAAAACACCTCTACATCTCTACAATCAACACATTTACAAAGTAAAAAAAAATGAAAATTAAGTGGTTAAATTACCTTTTTTTGATAGGTAAGTAAGGGGGGAAGCTATCTTTATGTTGTTCTCCCTCTCCAACAACGTGCACATGCACTTTTTATGTCCTAGCTAGATCTATGTATGTTCGTGGCGTTGCATATGTTTGTGGTGTTGCATATATGTTTGTGTTTGCAGGTACCGGTATTTGAGATGCGATAGTTGCCAATATTTTGCCGGAATGTTGATTCATTTCCGTTTCGGCGAGAATTTTGGCACTATGCATTTTTTTGTCCTATTTTAGGAAAGTCATGCCATATTTTTCTTGGTTCTAAAATATCGTTTTGCTCTACCCGCAGCGAACATGGTCCGCACGATGACCGAAGGCATCGTGAATAGGTTTTGAGCTCCGCGAAGGCGAGATGCTTCAAAAGAGCGAGGCGGAGATAAGATGTCCGTGTCGAAGATGCAAGCTGAAGAGCCTTATTGCGGACCTGGATTTCGGCAGGTGCGGGACCACCTGCTCTTGCGTGGTTTCATGGATGGCTATCGGTGGCAAGGTGATGAAGATGACTATGAAGTCGTCCATGGGGCCGGGCAAGAAATGAGCAAGACTCGGGGGCGAGAAGGCGAAGAATCTCCGTGACATGATCACGACGGTGATGCTTGTACACAGTCATCATGTAGAAGATGCAGGACATGATGATGAGGAAGATGCGGAGCAGGCGAAGGGCATGATCATTAAGATGAAGATGCGGCGGAGCGACGACGATGGACCATCGATGGGCTGGGTGCAGGACCCTCATATTCAAGAGCTGCTTCTCAAGCGGACGGATAACGCAAGAGCTGCCGCCGAGAAAAGCCAAGCTAGATCAAGCTGGAGATAGACGCGGTTACTCCATTGTATGAAGGATGCAGGCCCGAGGATACCCGCCTGAAAGTAACGCTCATGGCTCTGGAGATGAAGGTAAAACACAAAATGACCGACGCATGCTTAACATGTCATTCTGGCACGAACGTCTTCCCAAGGGGAACAAGTGCTCGACCAGTTTCGTGGAGGCGAAGAAAATCGTGTGTCCTCTGGATTTACCGCACGTGAAATACCATGTGTGCATGAACAATTGCATCATTTATCGGGACGAGCATGCGGAGTCTACCATATGTCCGGTGTGCGGCGTCACTCGATACAAGAAGAGGAAGAAAGCTCCTCGAAAAGTGGTGTGGTACTTTCCGATCACTCCTCGTCTGCAGCGGTATTTTGTGGATCCTAAGGTAGCAAAGCTCCTGCAGTGGCACGCGGATAGGGAGGAGAAGAAGCGAGAAGATGACGCAAATGATCCGGAGATAAATAAAAAAGACAAGATGCTGAGTCACCCTAAGGATGGGAGCCAGTGGCAAGCGTTGAACTTCGAACACCCAGAATTTGGGAATGATCCAAGGGACATCATGATGGGCGCGAGCACCGATGGAGTCAATCCGTTTGGCAGCCAGAGAAGCACACATAGCACCTGGCATGTGTTTGTGTGGATGTACAACCTTCCCCCTGGTTGTGCATGAAGAGGAAGTACATTCACATGAGTATGCTAATTGAAGGGTCGAAACAACCAGGGAACGACATCAATCTGTATCTGAGGCTGCTGAAAGAGGAGCTAGACACGCTGTGGAAAACGCCAACCAATACGTGGGACGCCGCAGAGAAAGAATATTTCTCTATGAGAGCCGCACTGCTCACGTCGGTGCACGACTATCTCGGTTACGGATATCTCGCGGGGCAGGTGGTCCACGGATGAATCTGCTGTTGCTGTGTGGTGCTGTCTATATTCTGTCAAATAATATATTTTGTAACATGTGAAAAAATCAGAAAAAAAAACAAAAAAACCTAATATTAATACTAATGACGCATCACCCCACAGTGCGCCATTAGTATGCCAAAGGATACTAATGGCGCATCACAACACAGTGCGCCATTAGTGTGCCAAAGGATACTAATGGCGCATGACACCACAGTGCGCTATTAGTATGCCGAAGCACATGGGTATATATGGCCCCCTGGGAGGCATACTAATGGCGCATGTTTCTCTATACTAATGGCGCACGGCGTGGTGCGCCATTAGTATATAATACTAGTGGCGTGGTACTAGTGGCGCAACAGTAATGCGCCATTAGTAGGCGAAACTGGTGCGCCACTAGTAGGCCTTTTCCTAGTAGTGTCATCTTCTAGTATCTATCAATCATTCCCAGAAACAAACCACATCATCTTACTATTCTTAGTTAATAGATAGATCCATGGCATTGCACCTTGTGCTTCACACTATTATTTTCAAAATTAGGAATTGGCATGTCACATGCCAAGGAAGTACCATGTTAGACACACAAGGTTGCTCAAGAGGATTCACATGGTGAAGCTCATCCTTTGTCATGTACCAGAGTCCAGAGGAGCTTTCTAATTGGAAAGCTAGTTGTTGCAGTTTCAGAATTCAGACAACTAGTGCTCATGCTACCCGTCCACTGGAGATATATTTACAAAGTCCCCACTCTCCAGTTTGATGCTAATTATTGCCCTGAAAAAAATACATACAAAATTGTGTCTTCAGTTTGAATCATTACATCACAATGCACAATGCATGAACCCAAACACTGTGTGTTCATTCTACAACCTTGGGCATTGAAAAACAGCGACTTCACTTCACATAATAGTGGAACTGTTGACTGAATATAACAAGTTACCACTGAAGAAAATGACAAGCAGTTATTTAGAGAAGGCTATATGCAACAATATAAAAAATTGGACCCAGCAATTTTTCTAGGAAATAGCATCAAGTATTTCCTTTCACTTATATGATGCATGATGGATTACTAAATCAAGGGCCATTGATCAAAATTAATAAATCATACATGTTCCCTGCCCTGTGAAAGGGAGGGATGATTAATTTGGTCCTGCTTATATAAGAAGGGTTATTAAACCTATTAAATTAAGCAAGCAATCGAGGAATTGTTCTGCATTCATACGTACATAAATAAAAGAAACAGGAGGATATTCACAAGCTCATTGATCCATGATAGTATATTCTAGAACAAGGCATTAATTTCACAATTAAATCATCTCAGCAGCTGCTAACCAAGAAATCCAAGGACAGTAATCTAGTATGTGCTTGGCTGCTAGCATATACTATGTGCAGCGACTAAAAAGGCCAAGCGAGGATGAAGTGAGCTAATGAAATGACAATGGCATAAACAGATAGACATGCCACATTGTGAGGGCCCTACTTTTTCACAAAATCATGTGCGCAGGTGAGCGATTAGGTTACCATGCTGTTGAAGCAGCAAAATGCAAGGGCCATTCTGCACCTGTCGCAAGCTACGAACACGATGCTTTTGGACATGTTCGAGTTTGCTGATCAACTCATGAATTCGTTGAGCCGTCGTTGTCTATGTTGCCATGCACCAGGGTTTTAAGGACTACACGCTCTGAGGTACAGGATGGTTCCATGCTTATGCTCATAAAGCTTGCCCCAGAATTTCTTTTCTAACAAAGCCTGCTTCCATCTCTGCAGCTGAATGCAATGCCAACCCCACAGTGCTCAACACGCCTCTTGCACACAAGATTCCAGGGTAGAGGCTTGATCTCTCAGACCTTCTCTCCCATTGTTAGAGACAAGAAATGATTGTGACTCTCATGATGCTCTGTAATGTATCAACTGTTGTCGCACGCACGTAGGAGCCGTATCAAAATGGGGCATTCACATCTACACGACATTCCCTGCAATGGAATGAATAACAATGTCAAGGATCACAATAGTAAAATTAACTGTACAACCTTACAGATATGTAAAACAGATATTATTAATCAAAATTCCTTACGCACCGAGCAACCACACACGATCTTCTCCTGCATCGGTTTTCATCCTCTCTGTATTCAGCCTGCTCTTCCCATATCTTATTCCGAACCCAATCTCCCAAGAGTACAAATTTTGGAAGTTGTAACCCTCACCGGGCGAGTCAAAAATAAGCCCTAGTTCTAGCCTCACGACACTCTTAGATGTTTCCTCTGCAAACTTGTGAATTGACTGCTCTAATGCACATACTCATCCTAGATGGACAGGGTGTCATGTGGTGCACTCCCAAGCCGCAACCTGAATTCATAAACAAACACCGATATGATTTTGCCCCCTCAAATAAGGTAACAGCAGTAATTTTAGTGTGCTGGCTGATCTAGGCTTCGTATATATCACAACAATCACTAAAATAAACAATCAATTCAAATTTGTTTTTGTTCAGTACTCATTATGTCAACTAGCTACAACACCAGGTAGCACATAGAACTGCAGGAAACCATCACAGCATTTTCAGAAATAAGTAACAGCTTAACAGAGCTAGGATTCCGGGCCTACATCTTTGTCCACACCGGAGCCTGGGGGTTCACCCTGTCCGTCGATTGAGCAGACCTTGTCGGAGAAGATTGGGTGTCACCAACGATTTCCTGCCCGCGGCCCCGACTTTCGAGTCTGTCGGAGTAGCCGGTGCGGCATCATCTCGCGGGAGCACCGTCGGAGGGGCCAGATCTGGATGATCCAAGCTGCCCGCGAACTCTTCACACAGCGGAAACCTGCGTGATAGGCCAACATGAGCCGCCGAACTCGGCGTCAGTCGTCTGCCGTCCGGAGCCATCACAGCGTCGAGTTCGCTAGATCTCCAATCGGGGCATGATTCATTTACCTGTCCACAGCATCATGCAGGAAGTCGACTCCAGCATCTTTCATCTCTCAGCGTCCGGAGCCACCGCAGCCTGCTGGATTTGGGCAGGCCGTCCGCGGCGGCGGCGGCGGTGGCGGCAGCCTTCGAAAACGACCTACACAAGGGTTTGGGTTTGTGTGGACTGTGGCGTCCTCTCCCAAGCCAAACCCATGGATGGCCGTCACGTACGCACGTACTGTTCCACGGCTCAGATGAAAAAAGTTAACGTTGCGGTCCACGGACCAGGAAAATCAGCGCGCCGACGGACGTCCAGCCATACCTTCCGGACCCATTCTTCGCACTGTTTGCGGGCGTATATGCGCCGTATTCTCTGGTACCTATCCTTTTTCGCTCACACACCAGCGCCTGTTTCCCGAACCACGAGAACTGAGCGGACGCCAGCGATTTCGGGTGCAGCTGAGCTCGGGCTTAGATGATCCCGATATCCCTTCCGTTCGCTCCAATGTGGATCCGTAATGTCTGACGTATACTAGACAAAAAAAATTGAGTACATTCCTCTTTGTAAAAAAAGTAGTAGATACTCGCGAAAAAAGCACGCATCCTCGTTAATGATTAATGATGTATATATCTTTCTACAGAAATAAGTGTTATATACTCTCTGATAAAAATTGACTTCAAGCTGCGAGCAGACTACGCTGCGGATCAACTTCGAGCTGCTGCGGATGGGGAGCCGCGAGACGCTGGATGACTTCGCCGGTAAAATCAACAGCATGGCGGCGAGCTACGCCGGGCTGGGATCGGAGCTGGAGGACGCGGCAATGGTGAAGAAGCTGCTGGACTGCGTCCCGGATCGCTTGTACGCGCCGGTCGCCGGGATGGAACAGTTCTGCGACCTCTCGACGCTGCTCTTCGAGGACACGCTCGGGCGCTTGAAGGAGTTCGACGAGCGGCTGCGTCGGCGTCGACAGGCGGACGGCGAGCGCGCGGACGGGCAGCTAATGTACATGGCGGCACAGTGGTGAGCTCGGGATCGGCAGCGGGGAGGTGCGCGGGACAACGGCGACGTGCGCAGCAACGCATCGGGCTTCGGCAACAACCGACGCGGGCGCTGCTATAAGTGCCGTGAGGGCGGCCACTTCAAAGGTGAGTGCCCGCAGCTGAGGAAGGCGCCGGCGGCGGAATGGGCCCTGCTGGTGGACGACGGCGTTGAGGACGGCGGGTTGAGTTGTTGCTCAGGGAAGAAGCGTTCGTGCACTGGGAAATTCTCGCCGTGTCCTTATCCTCTCCTTCTTCCTCCTTCATGTTCGTTGGTTCAAGCCACGGATACAGAGAGCGAGCTCAGCGAGCGAGATAGGAGAGCTAGGGCTAGAGCTTGGCGGCAATAATAGTTGGCATCAGAGCTTCGTGAAGATCAGTGCGCGCCGGCGATGTCGATCGTCCCGTACGGCGGCGGGGCAGGCGGATCGCTGCCGCAGTCGGTGCCGCAGCTCACCGGCGACAACTACACGGCATGGACCGGTGATTGCCCGTAGCTGAGGAAGGCGCCGGCGGCGGAACGGGCCCTGCTGGTGGACGACGGAGGGCTGAGTTGTTGCTCAGGGAAGAAGCGTTCGTGCGCTAGGAAATTCTCGTCGTGTCCCTGTCCTCTCCTTCTTCCTCCTTCACGTTTGTTGGTTCGAGCCACGGATACAGAGAGCGAGCTCAGCGAGCGAGAGAGGAGAGCTAGGGCTAGAGCTTGGCGGCAACAACAAAGTATATACTCTCTGATAAACAAGGAAGTATATACCACTTATTTTTTTTCATAATGTATATACTCCTTGAAGAGATTATGCACTCCTTCAAAAAAATCATTTTACACTCTTCAATTAAAGTTCAGTATATATTCCATCAAACAAATCAGTATATACTTCGTCAGAGAAATCAGTATATACCACTTATATAAATGCATTTTATACTCTTTAAAAACTCAGTACATGCTCTTTCGAAAATGTGGATGTAAGATATAACACGATTCTCCTTTTATTGCTTCAAATGTACCTTGTCACTAATTGCCGATCTATAGTCTTAGTGCATGACTGGTGTGCCTTCCATATAGCCCATTTTGCAACCGAAAAAATACGTAAGGAATATGCTAGAGGTAGCATCCATGATAAGCTTCCTATTTTTTTAAACTAAATGCCACCGGTTGCATGTCCCTGCTTATAGGTAGTAGTTATGCAGGCATAGACTAATTGGTTTGCTTTTGGTACTGCTTGGTTAACGGATATGCATCTACCTGATCCACTTAGGTGGGAGTACATACTCCTGGGAGTACAAAAGAGGATAGATAGATAGATTGTTTTGGAAGAAATTAACAATGCATGCATTGTGCAAATCTTTGAAACATAAAATGAAACTTTAATCACGCGTTAGGTCACATCTTACACTGGTTGTCCCACACAAGCATAGTTTAGAAACAATTTAGCTGTAGGACGAAGCTGGCATTAGTTTTTAGATCATCTGTTGGGACGTGCAAAGACACATATGTGGGGGTATGCTGGCTCATCCGATGTACCCAGCTTCCTCAACTAGCATGGTGACACCATGCGTCGCTATAGCTGTTGCTTTATCGTTAACGCACATCAGCTTCCATGTGTCCTATTATTAACGGAAGACGGCAAAAAAAGAATTTGAAAACAGAAGCAAAGGACGTGCATCCAAGGAGAACTTCCATCTAGGCTTGGATAGTTTGAGATAATGGGTCAAGTATGTACCTACCTCCTCAGGTCAAAGCTGCCATGATTGATGAAAACGCCAACTGGTATAGGACACTCATATATACCAAGGATGAAGGACGTTTCGGCAGGCCGGCCGGCGGGCTACTGGTGCCACTACTGTTTATTTCCTCTTTATCGTTCAAATTTTGATCGGCACTTGAAGGATGTTGCAGCCGGCCAGCCAAGTACTTGCGTCATTGAATGCCGGCGGCCATGGCGCAACTTGCTATGGTAGCTTTTCTGTTGTTCCTTTTTCCCTTAGCAGAAGAAATTGGGTAGGGTTTCTCGCAAAACAAATAGGACATTTCTTCTGGCTTAGGCTAACATCAAGTTAATGATGATGGTCTATTAGCTATTTATATGTCATCTCTGGTCCACCGTACTATGTTATGTGGATCAAGCGGTCATGGTTTCATAATTGTAAAAGATCCTTTATATTGATGTCTAGTATTTTATGATGAACATGGGATTTTACAGCATATTTTTTGGCTTTTGATTAACCCATCAATTGAACTTTTTGTCAGAATTATTTGCAAAGCATGATGCCAATGACCATGCTCATGTTGCATTCCCACGCACCAATCTTTATTGGGGTAGCATTATATGGGTGCGTGCGGACATAGGTAACAAGACATCACGTAAAATCAGGGGGTAAAAGATTAGGGATTACTCCACGCAGTCCATCGCGCGTTGCGACGCGTGCTCGTTACTAAGTCTTTTCCACCTCATGGACTGAGCAGCAGTACCATGACTCGAACATAAATCGAGAACCGGCCTCCCCAATGACCTCCTATCTGGAAACCAACAACAAAACATAGGTACTTCGCAAACCGCATGCGAAGGATCTGCCGACTCTTTGTCAGATGGAACTCAGCAAGGTGCATGCCATTGCCATGTGGCATCACCGTTAACGACGCGTCTCATCTACCACCCTGTGTTTGATGAGTTCTTATAATAAGAACTCAGCGATCTTAATGATTGCCGACCCGGTCCCGCTGTGTCCTGTTTGCCGCGGGCCGAACACGGCAAACTCACTGGCAGAGTTGTTTTTTGGTTCTTGCTTTTAAAATTGGAAACATTGCCGCGACTGCTAAATTAAGCTGATACTTTTGTGCACCATGCTCCTTAAGACGGCTATTATGGTAGAGTTTCTCTAAGCTGCAGGCGTCCCATCAGAATTAAGAAAACAGACAAGCTCAGTCGTCGGTGTATTCAACTCCAGTAGAAAAAAAATGAATCCGTTAGCAAATCATGTTCTATAAAGTGGCAGCTCTCCCAGTGAGTTCTATCACCAGAGTTGAGAAATAAGACCTTACGTTAAGTGCACCTTCCAAAGGCTTGCTAGCAAGCCCTTCCTACTTAGCTAGCACTCCTTGGTGCTGAACAATGGCGGCGGTGAAATTGGAGGAAGTGAGAAGGGCACAGCGGGCTGAGGGTCTGGCGACCGTGCTGGCAATCGGCACGGCCGTCCCGGCCAACTGTGTGTACCAGGCCACCTACCCGGACTACTATTTCAGAGTCACCAAGAGCGAGCACCTCCCGGACCTCAAGGAGAAGTTCGAGAGGATGTGCGAGAAGTCCACGATCAGGAAGAGGCACATGCACCTCACCGAGGAGATCCTAAAAAAGAACCCTAGCATATGCTCCCACATGGAGCCGTCGCTGGACACGCGCCACGACATTGTCGTCGTGGAGGTCCCCAAACTTGGGAAAGAGGCGGCAGAGAGGGCCATCAAGGAGTGGGGCCAGCCGCTGTCGAAGATCACCCACGTCGTCTTCTGCACCACCTCCGGCGTTGACATGCCAGGCGCCGACTACCAGTTGACGAGGCTGCTTGGCCTCTCGCCGACGGTCAAACGCCTCATGATGTACCAGCAAGGCTGCTTTGGCGGGGCCACGGTGCTCCGCATGGCCAAAGACATCACCGAGAACAACCGTGGCGCACGCGTGCTTGTGGTCCGCTCGGAGATCACCGCCATGGCATTCCGTGGCCCCTCCAAGTCCCATTTGGATTCGCTAGTCGGACATGCGCTCTTTGGCGATGGCGCGGCCGCTGCCATCATCGGCGCCGACCCCGATGTGCCCTTCGAGAAGCCACTCTTCTAGCTGGTATCAGCGAGCCAGACCATCCTGCCCGACTCCGAGGGTGCCATCAACGGCCACCTCACGGAGGCAGGGCTCACCATCCACCTTCTCAAGGACGTGCCTGGGCTCATCTCCAAGAACATCGAGCAGGCGCTCGAGGACGCCTTCAAGCCTTTGGGCATCCACGACTGGAACTCCATCTTCTGGATTGCACACCCTGGCGGGCCGGCGATCCTGGACATGGTTGAGGAGAAAGTTGGCCTTGACAAGGAACGCATGCGCGCGAGCCGAGAGGTCCTGTCGGAGTATGGCAATATGTCCAGCGCATGTGTCCTCTTCGTCCTCGACGTGATGCGTAAGACCTCTTCCCAGGATGGCCAAGCAACCACTGGAGAGGGTAAGGAGTGGGGTGTCCTCTTCGGCTTTGGCCCCGGCCTCACCGTCGAGACACTCGTTCTCTACAGCGTCCCAATCACAGCCACTGCATGATGGATCAGCAAACCACACTTTATTATTTATTCGCCAACAACATACAATCACCAGTACTACAAGTGGTTACGAGAGCGACGCTCTGATGGCTGTTCTGAGTTTCTTTTATCCCTGGTTTTTCACTATTTGTGGTGTTTCTGCTGTAAGAATTGTTATGCGTTTTTCTCCCCAAACCCTGTTGTATGTGCTCCTGATGTACCTCATGTATTCTAGTAACGTTCAACATTTTGTTTCTTATTAGTAATTTTATATAACGAATGGGTTGCATTGTCTACATCCTCAAACATGTACGGTTCAGCTGCCTGTCTCTTTTCCCTCTCATCCTGATCATTAAGCTACTTAACCATCTATTTACTTTTGCCATGATTACTACATAATCCATATGTTTGGGAGGCTAAAGCCATCCAAGATAGAATGGTCTGAATTAGACATACTAGTTATTAACCCCGTAGTGTTTTCGGTTTTCAAATATAGGGACATTCAGGACACTATTTTGATCAGTGTAATATTATTTAATTTCTAATTTGGTATAGATAAAAGGATTGAATTAAACAGCTCCATCCATTTGTGAATGTACTGTTTGGATGTATACTCTTTTCCAACCATCAATCGAGACACAACTATTTTTCACCCCAGGAACTTTATGTTTATAATAAATGAAACAATGTTCCATATTCATGAAGGTTGCTTGTGTATTAGTGGCTGTAGTTTTGCAAATGCAAAATTCAGTGGATGTATCATTTGTTATCCTTTTTTCCCACAAATTATGACGGAGTTTGGTATTATGATTTAGAGATGTTGAGCATGCTCTGAATAACATCTTTACTGTTATCTTTAACAGCATGTCATTTTTAAGATCAAATTTACGTAAGATATTCATGCAAAGTGTTCTATATGGAGTACATGTGGGCATTCATTTTCTCCTATTAATAATAGTGAATCCATGCACTTTTATTCATTCTGTCTGGAAATGCGATATTGAAACCATTTATATTACATGAAAATATATTGTCATTTTTTAGAGTTTTTTTTTTGTTAAACTTCATCAGATTGGGGACCTGATTTTTTAATGATTAAATTTCTAAGAAAAACCTATTGAGGAAAAGCGGGGAATTCTAGTTATTTTCCACTGAAAACACACAAGTCATATCGGTTCATGACATGGATAATTTTGTGTGTGCACGCGATCTTTCTCACAGATGATAAATGGAAGGCTTAATTTTATAACCTTGTAGCGGTATATTAGCATGGAAATTTGAGCACATGATGATTTTAGTACTATTTGCACCATTCTCCTAACAATGGCATAAGTAGATATATGTGTAGTTATCATACTTTGTGCCAAAGTATCGGCAAATCCCACGCGCTGCAGTCAATGAACCAAAAGTCAACCAACTAAATATAGTAACATGTCTTTACCAGCCATGCATATATGTGCTTCATACAAAAACCAGTAAATTAAGTGACGAATTTGCCCAACCCAAATTTAAAGCTCACGCAAGATAATAATCAAACCTCTAACTTGTTAGCGTGTATGACATAGATCAAACCTGCATGAAATAATTACCATTGCCCGCATGTAGAGTAAATGAATCCCGTTCATCGCCACGTACATGTAGACAAAAGAAACTCATGGAGCTGCAATAGGCCAGTACTCACCATCAGCTCTTGGCATGGGCCTCCTCAGCACTTCACATTGTAGGGCAACCATGTGCTCATCAACGCCTTCGCTCACCAAGGAGCACACCTTCTTCTTTCATGGCCAATCTGCAGATTTTCTTGACACTAAAGTACTATTTTCACCTACTATTTTTTTTCTTCATGGGGATCGCTCATTAGGAGCTGTTGAATTTGGTCGTGTGTCGGCAAGAGCGTAAGTCTGTTGCAACACATTTGACAAAATTTTAGGTCATATCAATTTTTTAAATTAATCATCAAACATTTCTTTATCATGAATGCATGCAGACATTCATTTTCTTTGCCAACAATGAGTAGATCATGGGACCATGATATATTAGCAACGGGTGATATTTAAGTTACGTGAAAAATAAAATTTGCACTTTTCTGTTAAACTACATAAGATAGATCTCAAAATATCTAATTGAGGTAACGTGGAGATTATAGCTTTTTTTAATCTACAACACATATATGGGTTTGTGTATCACATGTTTCTGACTGATGACGGACATAAGGCTTATTTTTATTATATTGAGTTAGTAAAATTGGTATGGAAATTTCAGCGTACAATCATTTTTAATATTTATTTCTCCTAATTATGACAAAAATATATACATATGTGTAGTTATCACACCTTCCATTAAAATTATTAGAAAAATCAATGCCTGCACGCAAATCTACACATATATGCATCAGAAAATAGATGCACATATGAACTACCAAAATCTGTAGCACACATGAATTATATCAAACCTGATTGATATATTTACCTTTGCCAGCATCTGGAGCACTAAAAAAGTAGCGCGCTATAGCGTCGCTAATAGCACAGTATAGCGTTGTGAGAAATGTCTTGCTAAATAAATCAGTGTACAATATCTCGCTAATAGCACACTAATTAAATATTTTGAAGACCTTTCTATTTTTTTTCATACCACACTATTTTAAAGGCATGATGTAGCCGGCCTGTGGAGGTAGACCAAATTAAATAGACATTCGACCAGCTAGCCCGCAGTTGGCGAGTATTCTCAATCATGTCTTTGCATGAACCTCATCAGCACTTCAACTCATCGACTAAATGCTTGTGCATTCACAATCCTTTAGAAATCATGGCCATATGGAAACATGCAATTACTGCAGGTGCGTACAGCGAGATCCGTTTACAAGGATGAGATGTCATTCGTCTAAAAGATAGGCCTATGAAGCTGCACATGTGGAGCCGGAAGAGGAATGGATGTGACCTCTCCAGCAGCTTGTGCCGGCGAATCAATTAGCGGCCGGAGGCGTTCATTAGATTTACTCTGTCCGGCCTTTTTTTGTACTTATTTTTTTTATTATGGAAGGAAAAGATAGGCCTATGAACCAGCACGTGTGGAGCCTGAAGAGGAATGAAGGTGACTTCTCCTGAAGCTTGTGCCGGCGAATCAATTAGCGGCCGGAGGCAATGATTAGTTTTACTTTGTATGGCCTCAGTTTGTTACTTATTATTTAATATCAAAGAAGAAGATAGGCCTATGAAGCTGCACATGTGGCGACTGAAGAGGAATGGAGGCGACTTCACCTGCAGCTTGTGCCAGCGAATCAATTTGCAGGAGGCGATGATTAGATTTACTTTGTCCGGCCTATGTTTTTACTTTTTTTTTCTAATGTGGAAGGAAATGGAAAGCAAATAGATGTAGTTCTTTTATTATACATGGAAGGAGATAAGATTGATTTGAAAGAATTCCTTCTCTCCTGCCGGTGGAAGAGGCAGAGTAGGAATCACCCCATGGTTATTTGTGCATCATCAGTTAATCTTATGGATGGAAATTTCTAACCTCCAAAAATAACGTGGAGCTTTCTATGATGCATCCAATTAGTAGACACAAGATGATTGCTCACACGTTGTTGCGGTAACCTCGATAAAATCGATGTTAAAAGGCTAAAAAATTGCAAAAACAAATTTAAGTATGCTCTCGGGATATAGTCTGAAAACAGTAAGCTATATGAAGCATGTCACAAAATGTTATATAAAAGGAGAAATCCATTGGATTGAAGTCAAACGGGGTGTCATTTTTAACAAAAGTGTGAAACATGACCTAAGATATTTGCTCCAAGTGTCCAACGTACAAATATACGTATGCTATGCTTCAAAAATGTCTAACGTGACAGTCTATGTTGTAGACAAAAATTGGTGAAACAAATCCATGCATAATTCGTGAGGTGGCATGGTTGCATGAATAGATTAGTGCACTAAATGTGACATAGTTGCATGGAGAGGAAAAATAGATAGTAGGTTGCAACTATTTAAGAATAGATGATAAGATATAAGATGCTTATAAAAGCAAACCCGCCGAAAGAAATGATTCTACAATGTCCACGAACAAAACAATTAAATTAACACGGTTCTCTATGTTATATCTTATTTAGGACAATAAAACATAACAGAATCTCAGCCCTGTCACAATGTGAGCATTTCTGGCCATTTGTTTTCGGGTTATTTTGAAGGTCTCGGCCAACAAATTTTCTCTCTGTTTTGTCCTCCACCACATTTATCTTTCATGGGTCAAATGCTCTAAAGGGCCGCTGCTCCATAGGTGAAGAGGTGCCCGCTGTTTAACTCGGACTATCATCCCGATCCAATTACCAGCTACGCGAGAAAGGCCACACTTGAGGATTTTCCGGAAAGAAAAAAAAGCAGGCGAGTGAGGAGTGGATCCATCACCTCCTAGTATATTCAAGAGAAAAAAAATCACGACTTTAAAACATTCATCACAAAGAGAGGTGATTTTGTAACATGAACATTTCTATAACCATATTTGCCGCTCTCATAAGAATTACATGCAGGATCATAATCAAACTTAATAATATAACTATCACTTAGGACTTCCCCGGCTTATATGATTCAATCTTCGAGTTGTGTCTTTGGTGAGGTCGTGTTGCCTCGCTCCTACGTTTGCCACTTACATCTCCGCACGTTAGGCTAAGCGTACCACGGGAGCACCCATGTGTTTGCACTGCAAGTTTCGCTGGACGAAATTAAGACAAAGACAAGGAGCAACATTCGCCCCTGGCAAAAGTTTGACACAAAGATGTGTAGATCTTATTCCTTTGCATTGATGGCGCGAGCCAAATAACAATACTTAACCTATACTCAAACTAGGCAACCACAAACAACATAGACACCCCATACGACGGTTTCCTCCACCTCGTTGGCGCCAGAAGGCAACCAACGGTGAGGGAACCAACATCGGCGGAGTCTCTTAGGAGGAAGACCTAGTTGCCCTATTTCTCTACAGGTGGTGGCCACTAGGTAACATTCACTAGCTTATCTGCTATTCTTGGTTCTAGACACACTTGTATATAGGTAGACACATTTGTAATGCAAGTAAAGTACTCCCTCTATTCACAAATATAAGTTGTTTTGGATATTTTAAAATGAACGAAACACAGACTGCAATGACTGAACAAACACACTAAAAAAGTCTCCTGATGTTGTCGTCGTTGTCGTCGTTGCCGGCGGTCACTAGATGCTGTTTTATTTTTTTACTTGCAATTTATGTATGCCGCGGCACCACTTCCATTTTCATATGTGCACTACCAGACATTTGGACGGGTCAGTAAATGCTTTGAGCAAGAGGGACGTCGGACAATATGTATTCCTTTTTTTAGATGAGCAGGGTGGTCCCCCTGCCCGGTTCCATTACTGGCAATGAAACCCTGACCAACATGTTTTAAGAGGAGCAGTTCATAGAGAGAAACCGGAGTGCTATGATTAAATGGAAAACTTAATACAGATCCTTCTCCTGGATCGCGCGGCACGCAGGCCTGGGTAGGTGCAGGGGTGTTTATCAGGCCGGTATCTCCAGAGCGTCGTTTGCTTCCATCCCTTCTGATTTCCTGAGCTTGAAAGGTGGTGCTATAGCTGCCTGGGGTGACCAGCAGGCCAGGGTGGAGACGGCCGAGGCTACATAGCGTACTCTTGTTCTTCAGGCCCGCTTGCTTCTTTGGGGAATGGAAGCTCCAGCCGTCCTCTGAGATCTTCAGCATGTCCCATTGGTGTACTACCCCATCTCCCGCGTAGCTCCTAAGCATCAGCCACTCGTTATCCTCAACGGCAGCTGGGAGAACGTAGCTAGCCCCCATGGGTAATTTGTCTAACCCAATGTGTCCATCTCCCACCAAAACCTGTAAGTTTAAGAAGTTCCTCTAGAAATTCTAGATTGACTTTATCAAAGGCTTTCTCATAGCCTAGTTTTAGTACCAAGCCTTCTCTCTTACTAGAGTGGATTGAGTGCAGCACCTCATGTGCCGTCACCACACTTTCCAAAATATATCTGCCTTTTAAGAAGGCGGACTGGTTGCTAGCTACCAGCCTGTGCAAGATCTTTTACAACCTATTGGTGAGTACTTTAGTGAAAATCTTAAAACTACAATTCCAGAGGGTGATGGGCCTAAACTTCTTCATAGAAGAGGCATCTGCTTTTTGGGGAATCAGAGTTAGCATAGCAAAGTTAAGCCTATGTATGTCAAACTCCCCTTTGTGGAAGTCTGAAAACATATCCATCAGGTCTTTTTTCACCAAATCCCAGAAGTGCTGCTAGAAAAAGAAAGGGATCCCATCAGGCCCTGGAGCTCCATCAGAATAGGAGTCAAAAACAGCTTTTTTAACTTCCTCTTCTGAAAAAGAGGCTTCTAAAATATTATTTTTATCAGGAGTTACTTTTTCCCCCTCAGAGAAAAAGTTTGGGTTCATATTGAACCCATTTTCTATCTTCCTTTTTGAACAGATCTTTATAAAAATCACTAGCAATCTTAAGCATTTCAGCATTGTTAGTGACAGGTCCCTCAGGGCCATCCAGAGAGTGGATAACTGTTTTCCTTCTTCTCTGGTTGGCTACTGCATTAAAATAAGCAGTGTTCCTGTCACCTTCTCTAATCTCTCTATCCCAAGACCTTTGTTTTGCTTTGACTTCTTCTTGTAGCCATATTTTCTGAAGCTCAGAGTGGATGAATCTGAGTCTAGAGAATTCAGCTTCAGAGAGGCCTAAGGTTCAGATTTTATATCTATCTTATCGTACTCTTCTAGGAGGATATTCTTATATCTAAGAATTTGAGCTTCCTCATTGGAACTCCACCCCTTGGTGATTTTCCTAAGCTTCCTAATTTTAACCTGCCAGCTCTCTATACGGGAGGAGGCATGTGTAGGTTAATTCCAAATCTTAGTAACTAAGTTGGAGAAGTTCTACTCAAGAGCCACCACTTCTCCATTTTGTAGCTGCTACTTTTAGGTTTTTAGTTTAGACCAGACTCCCAAATAATGGGAACATGATCACTTCCACACCTAGGCAAAGCCCTACAGGATGCTAGGGGGAAGATCATATCCAACTCAGTATTGCAAAAGAGCCTATCTATAGTGGACATGATCAGGTCCACTTGGTTGTTAGCCCAGGTGAATTTCCTGCTGGATAGCTTGATCTCAAGCAGGCTCCAGATTTCAATCCAGGCATTATAGCTATCACTCCACCTTTGGTTAATGTTGCCATTACTTTTATCTTTAGCATATCTAACCAAATTAACCCCCCCCCCTATCAGGGTGGGGAAAGGATCCTCTAGGATTAAAGAATGAAGTTCAGAGATGAAGCTCTCTTTTCCTTCATCATAGGGGGATCCATAAACAGTAATGACTCTAAAAATAGTATCAGCATTCTTCATCTTCATTACACAAGTAACAGAATATTATAGTTTAGACCAAGAGATAACATCAAAAAGATCTAGATCTACTCCCATCAGGATGCCTCCAACAGAGCCTTGGGCAGGTAAATGGTACCAAGAGAAGTTCCTATTTCCTACTAATTATTTCAAAAGGGAGTCAGAAAACTCCTCTTTTTTAGTCTCCTGGAATCCAACAATAGATGCATGAGTTTTGGCTAGGGTTTCCAGGATCAAAGCTTTCCTACCAGGGGCAGCAATCCCCCTAACATTCCAGAACAAGGCATTCATGATAAAGGCCTAGTTCTGGGGTGCTTGCCCCTTCTATTTTTGCAAACCAAGTACTAGAGCTCACTAGAGTTATTTCCAACATCCTTGCTTCTACACATTTTAGGGGGTGATGAAATCTGAAGCAGAACCTTCAGTTCTGTCAGGAATTAAATCTTGCCCACCACCCAGGCTAGCAATGCTGCAATTGGGATCAGGATCTACATCTACTTCTAGGTTAACATCTACACCAATTTTACTAGCAACATAAAGGAAATTGGGATTATTGAAAAGAGAGAAAGGTTTGCTTTTTGTACCTTCTCGCATAGTTCCAGCATCCTAGGTGCATTTTAATTGATGAGCTTTCTGAAGGATGGTTCTGGTGTCTCCAGCCACCCTACCACTCATCCTGGTAGCTTGGACAAGTCTCCAGTTTTTTGACTTGTTCAACTGTTGGATTGGGGGGGGGGATGCTCCTCATAGCTCTGGTGATCCTTTCCCATAGAGTTCTCAGCATTGTTCCTAGGTAGATTCAAGGCTTCCACTGACAGGTCTTCATCCCCATCTTCAGTATTAATCTCATCATCATCCCAGCTTTCTATCTCTCTCAGCAGACTGAAACCATCATCTAGGTTCCCATTTTCCAGCAAGAGATCAAGAGCACTTCTCTTAGGATTCTGCAGAGTCTCTGGTAGTTTGTTTTTCAAGAAAGAAGTTGGAGTGGGAGGTCCCATTTCATCTTGGCAGGAGCCTTGCACATCCTTTTTGGCCATCCCACCACTGGAGCTAGTCCTAGAGACATTGCCTGAGCTTTTGGAACTTTTATGAGAATCATGTCATTGCCATTTTTGTTGTTGTGGTTTTTGTCAGCCCCTCCATTTTGCTGATCACTGGCTGGTTGCTCTTGACTCAGCTCCTCCATATCAGCACTTGGAGGTTCCACCTCAACTTGGATTCTGTACAGCTTCCCATGAATTCCAAAAACTCTCATTTTGCACCTTGCTATGGTCCTTGCATGCAATTTTTACCCTGACAGTCTCATAGAAGCTCTGAAATTGTGTTGCCGGTAAACATCCAGCAAAACACCAAAGGTGGATGTGATCTGATCCAGCAGTGACCACTCACACCATTTTGGGTTCATTTTCCTTAGCTTGATCCAGACTTTCTGCAGCTCCTCTTGAGTAGTAACTTCACCTTTCCAAACTTCCACATTTACTATAGTGTTATCCTTAGACAACCCAAAGCAAGGATATCCAGCTACTTGTTCAACATCAATCTCAGGTGGAAATTTGACTAGGAAAGACCACTCATTCAGAGCATTGATGGGCCATGGCCAGTTTGTCTTATAGATGCTGTCAAATTCTGTTGCCAGCTCCTGTTTTGTGACCTTCCCAGCCTCTACAAAAACAATTCCTACATTCTTCAAGCACTCAGTGTGTTGGGCATTCACATCAGGGGCATCTAGGTGGTAGAAACCCAGCCCTGGAGCAGCACTACCCACAAACTTGGCTGTAGAGTGTGGCTTCTTCCTGACAGGGCAATCTTCCACTTTATGGTTGATCGTTTTGTAGATAAAGCAGCACTTGGTTCTTTTACACTTGTCCTTGTGGTGTCCGGGGTCACCACAATTGTAACATGTGACCCCAGCATATGACATCAGGCCGAACTTATGTGTTGGGGCCCGTTGACTGCTAGATTTCTCTGGTTTCCATCCTTGCCCTTTCTCTGCACATTCTTGACTTGGGATCTGATCTGCTGCTGGCCACCACTGTGAACCTCACCTTTAGTAACCCATGTCAGTTGTATTGACCCTTCATCAATTGTTGGCGAGCAAACCACTGCTGCTGCTTTCCACCCCATTGAGGAGGGTAAGGACCAGGGAACTGACCTGGGAAGGCCCAAGGCGGTGGAGGACCTTGGTAACCAAATCGTAAGAACGGTTGTTGAGGCTGCAAATTGTTTTCCTGGTTGATCTGTTGCTGGTCAGGGGGCCAATTGCTGGACAGGTCTCCCCTCCCCCCTCTGCTCTTGGATCTACCCCGCCCTCTTCCTCCATCAGCCATGGTATCTGGATCTAGGGAAGCAGCCACCGCATGGAGAGGTTAGTTGGAGGCGGAGGCAGAACCCTAGCCTCCCTCCCCTCTTTACCCTCTTTTATAGATCTCCACAACTGACTGTACCTTTTCTGCCCTCGTCACCACGATCACCTGGTGGTTTGGTGGATGAGATGGCAGTCACGTCAGCCATGGGGGGATTCGAACTTTGGCCGCCATCTCTCACGCACCAGTTTGAATCCGCCTGATACCTCCATGACTACCAAAGCTTCAGTCCCAGTGCTCTGCATAGTCTTCGAAATTGCTAACTGTATGAGGTCAGACTCGTTGCCAGCTCGAAGCTCTCCTACGGCTGCAGCCTCCGGAAGGCCTCCCAACGGATCCGTCATTCCTGGAGAGGCGCATCCCTTGCCGCCAGTGCCCAGGAGATCACCACCATCGCCGACGTTGATCTGCTTGTCAGGAACAGTGACAATTCGTGGTCCATGGCAAACTTCATGATCCTGGTCATGTGCTTCTCTACCGATTCGCGCCCTCTCCCTGGGTTCCGCATCAATGCTGACTCTCTCATCATCAACCTTGCAATCTCTTCCTCCTCTCGGATCTGGGCCCTGGAACCTGTTGTTCTTTCTCCTCTGCTCATGGTGGGTGGGCGTGGTTGGGGGCATGGGTTCACTCTGCGGAAAAAGGTCTCTCCAGGCCCCTTCCACCAAGAAGATGCATTTGGTTGCAGCACTGTGCGCCTCCAGACCAGTCGAGCAGTGCCCATGCGCTGCACAGTAATGGCCTTCTGCCGCTGATCCAGGCTGAACCTCTAGATTCAGGCGCTGTAGTTGCCACTCCAGATCCGGCGCAGGAGACAGGTAGGGCCATGGATCCACCTCCCCAGAATCCCCTCCCAGCGCCTTCTGTGCCGAACATCTCTGCTCCTTGCTTCTGATTTCGCCCAATTCACGAATGCCTCTGGTTGTTCCCTCGTACTCGGCATCTGAGATTTCTACTCTTTGGTGCCCTCGAAATGGATCCTTCGGGCAAGATTGAGCAGCTCCTGATCTACTTGGATTTGGCAAGTTTGAGCATACCGTAGTCGGAAAATCCTCTGTAATGGATCTGAGGTCCGCTCCGCTGCGAGATCCGCCTCCCGCCGTTCCTTCACGCACTGTATCCACGAGAAGGCATCGTCGCGGATCCGCGTTGCCCGCTCCGTCCACCGCTGCATCCTTGTCGCCCGGCGTCGCCGGCGAGACCGATCCAGTCGGTTGCAGCTTCTTTGGGAACGACTGGTAGACGAATGGCAGAGGCATCTGAATCATCATCGAGCCCGGTGGGGTCCCAGGAGGGAGCGTCCTGGGTGGGGAACCGGTGGATCTGGTCTGGCGAGGCAGTGGGGCGTCGAGTGGTGGCAGCGGGGACGGAGGAGGGCGAGACATCGGCGGTGGTGGCGGCGGCGGTGGTGGGTGGGGGAGGGGAAGGAGCCGTCGCAGGAGCGGTCATGCGGGAGATGATTCGTCCACCATATGTATTCCTTTAGATAAGCTATCTATAGAGGTTTTACCAGTCAGTACTACCTGCCAATGATTTGCACAAAAACTGAAGAGAAATTTGTCCATGGGCAGCTGCAAACATTTGTCAGGAAAAAGGACGAGGGTAGCCGCCGGTGCGGGCTTTTTATTTTGGCTTCCGATTTTTTAAGTTAATTATATCTTCTAATGAAATTTCCAAGCTAAGTTATATTTGCATATTCATGTTTCTCGTAACCAACACTTTCAAATAAGATCTATTTTGAATATATCTCGATGACATTTAGAAATATATGTTAAGTTTCAATGTTGAAACTTAGTTCGAGCAACCGATAATAGTCAAGTATTTTATGTCTACGACCAACGGAAAAAAATTGCCTAAAATTATATCTATGAAACTTGGTTGAAACTTGGAAGTTTCAGATGCAAAATCCCTAAGTTTCAACACGGAAACTTAAAACTTATTGTGCCCTCGTGCAGGATTCAACTACTTCATGGATCGTGAGGCAATCAAGCGGCAGATAGGGCTTGGCAAGTGGGTGCCCATGTGAATTTCCGCGAAGCAAAATGGCCTCCTAAGGTTGTTGTACTACAATGTCAAGAGGGTCGAATAGATCATTGGAGGGGGTGCAGTCTGGATTATTTTGCCTTGAGCGGTGCACTCTGGCAGGGAAAAGGGTGGACTGAGGAAGGAAACAAGTGCACACAGTGGATGCCATTGTTGGGAGTGCTTGCAGGACTGGAATGGATGAATTTTGAATCGTACATAAATTTAAGGAGTATGCTTCCTGGAGGGAGGATATGGCGGATGTGAGGAGGCGACAGAGCAGGAACAGCAGCAAACATGCAAAGGATGGCGTGTAGTTGCATTGTGGTGTGCATGGCGGTGGCCAGGAAAGAATGGGTTATTGGCAAGACACTTATGTGTTCACAAAGGCCATGGGCGAGATGGTCATCAACTGCATGCGAGGAGAGATACCGGTGGTAACAATACTATTGGACTCGATCGAGCGCCAGATTGAATAAAAGGGTCAAACGAGTCTTCTCTTCATTGCTGGTGACGCAGTCAAGTGGTGTAGCTTGCATAGGAAGAAATGGGCCAAAAAGATGGCAACAAGCACTAATGTCGCGTTGTCATTTCTGTGCAATTTCTCGGCACGGTTTTGTGGCACGATTTAACAAAGTTGTGGCAGCCTGCACATATGGAAGTTGTATTGTGGAACACCCATCATTTCTCCACTTTATTTATTCAGAACAAGATGTGATCTGTCGCTATATATACTTACCTTCTTTCAGGCACCACCAAGGAACCATACAAGCTATAGGCACCATCCAAGTATCAATGGACAACAATACTGTGGGCGGAAGTAGGATTAATCTGGCAGCTGGTGACGACGACGAGGGGACATGGTTACATGCGTGGGGGCACATCACCAGCTTCGTGGTCTCCATGACCCTGAAAGTAGCAATCGAGCTAGGCATCTTTGACGCACTCAGCAACGCTGGCAGCTGCGCGATTACGGCGGATGAATTAGCCGTGCGGCTCCCAACCATGGACAATGCCGGTGGGGCGGTTTCGGTGGACCGCATCATGCGGCTGCTTGCCTCCTTCAATGTCGTCAAGTGCGTGATGGAGGCAGGTCCAGGTGGCGAGGCGATCCGGCAGTACAGGCCCTCGCCAGTGTGTCGGTGGCTCAGCAGCAACCACGGTGGCCTGTCGCTGGCGCCCTACGCTATGTTCACTACGGACCAGGACTTCTTGATGGCCTGGTAAGCTATGATACGAATGACTTCTATTGCAATTGCCGTTTGGAACAGTTTTAACAGCGTCCCTCATACCTCCTCTTTGCACATGAGAGGCAAGAGTATGAAATATATCTGAATCGTTGATCTCATTAATTAGTGGTCTGATTTACTCTTATCCTTTTCTCTCGTATGTAAAAAGAGGATGTAAGAGGGACCATGTTAAAATTTGCCTACGGTTTATAGATCTAACATCGACGTGCATTTCAAAGGTAGCAGCTGGGGGCGGCAGCGGGAGGCGGACAAACGGCGTTCAAGAGGACGCATGGGGTTCCGATGGGCAAGCACTTGGGGAGAAACCCTCGGCCACTCGGGGTGGTCGACAAGGACATGGTGCAGATCTCTGTGATGGTCACCAGCAAGCTGTTGGAGCGCTTACACGGGTTCGACGACATGGTCGTGCTCGTCGATGTTGGTGGCGGCACCGGCTCTACCCTGGAGATGATCACCTCCAAGTACAAGCATCTCAGGACCATCAACTTCGACCTGCGTCATGCCATCTCCCTCGCGCCATCTATTCCCGGTACGTTGCCACCTTCTTATGAATTTGACTTGGTCTCGTCACCTTGTAAATAGGGTATTGTGTGCTTTCTCTCTAAACTTTTACACACGGCTCCATTACTCATTCTCTCATGGCACACTCTCCTAACCATTGCATGCCCTCTCTCTCTCTCTCTCTCTCTCTCTCTCTCTCTCTCTCTCTCTCTCTCTCTCTCTCTCTCTCTCAACCTGACCCGCGGGCAGTGCTAGTGACTTTAGTCACAACTCGGATACGGGAGGAGGCTAGGGCCTCCTTATAAGGGACAGTGCATCACTCTCCTCAAGCTGGCCTTTTGTGATGTGGTGGGCTCTCTGCTTGTAGTGGAGTGTCTGAGGTGCACCAGAAACGCCTGAACGTATGTCGATGGACCGGGAGCTGGGACTGAGTTGCTAACAAGTGGTGTCAGAACCGTTCCTAGCCCCAGGCCAGTCTTTTGGGGTGTGGTGGGCTCTCTGCTAGTAGTTGAGTGTTTGATCCGCACCAAAAACATCTGAACGTGTGCCGATGGACTGGGAGCTGAGCCTAGCTGCTAACAAGTGGTATTAGACCTGGCCCCCATGCCACCCTAGGGGGTGGGGTGTCAGGAACGTGATACTCGGGCCGTGCCAGTAACTTTAGTCCCTCCTCAGATACGGAAGCTGTTGTTGCCGGACTTAGCAAGAGCGATCAGAGATGAGGTCGAGCGAGAGAGAGAGACGGAGGTAGATGAACAAGAGAGAGAGTCAGTTTTGTGCTGTCACCAACTGCGCAGCGTTTTTTGTTGATTGCATCTGTTTTATCAAAGTACAACGATAAAAGAGCTAACTAACTCCTGGTCAGCTGGTATGTGATCCGAGACGGCCGCGCCATCCCACGGCCACGTCCACAACAGCTGCTAACCAGGAGGATCTAAGAGAGAACGTGCAATGAGCACTTCTCCTACTCTGCGTGCATGCATGGGTCACATCAGACCGCATGTGCCACTTATTCTAACAGACAACACAAAGAAAGAAAAGGCAGCCATGAGATTAGCTAGGCCTAACATTGCACCCCCTTAATCTCATGTCCCGATGCTGATCACCCCAAGCCTCTGCCTCATCTCAATAAAACAAACACGCCCGAGTGCCTTGGTCAATGCATCAGCTAGTTGGTCTTGAGTCCCCACATGATCGATCTCCACTTGTGCCTTCTCCATGCAATCTCTGACAAAATGGTACTTCACATCTATATGTTTGCTTCTATCATGATTGGCTGGGTTCTTGCTCAAAGCAATGGCTGATTTATTGTCCACCAAAAGTCTGAATTTTGCTGGTGAGACCCCTGTCATATCTTCCAGCAGCCGGCTTAGCCACAGCCCCTGGCATGTCGCAGCAGCTATGGCTACATACTCCGCCTCACAAGAAGAAAGGGCAACAATTTTCTGCTTCTGAGAACTCCAAGTGATCAGGTTCTTACCAAGAAAGAAGACATGTCCAGAGGTGCTCTTATGATCGCCGGTGTCGTCGGCGTGATCGCTATCACTGAACCCAAGCAACTTGGCACTGTCCTGACCTCTCTTGTAGCTGCATCCATGCTGCATGGTGCCTTTGATGTACCCCAGAATTTGTTTGACTGCCGCCCAATGGTGTGTGCTAGGTTTCTCCATGAAACGGCTGACCATGCCAGTGTGCTATGTCAGGCCGTGTGTTCACAAGATAACGCAGGCTTCCGATCACTTTGCGATACAGGGTGGCATCAAATTGCTCTCCGCTGTCTTCTTTCTTCAGTTTGAGACGGCACTCCATCAGAGTGTGACACCCATTGCAACTTGACATGTTTGCCATCTCTAAGATCTTCCCCGCATAGCTCTTCTGACTAAGCGTGATGCCGCTGCAGTTCTGGTCCACTTCAATCCCTAAGTAGTAGCTTAGCAGACCAAGATCACTCTTTTTGAATAGCTGCTGCATCTGGATCTTGAAAGAGTTTATGGCTGCTGCATCTGTGCCAGTTATGATCAGATCATCCACATAAACGCCCACCAGCAGATACGAGTGTGCGTCACCGCGTCGATAGACGGCGTGTTCCAGCGGACTGCGTGTGAATCCGAGAGCAGCCAGCGACTCGTCCAGCTTCGCGTACCAGGCGCGCGGAGCCTGATGCAGTCCGTACAACGCCTTGTGGAGTCGCAGTACACTATCCTCCTTGCCGGCGACCTCATACCCCGGCGGCTAGCGACGTATACCTCTTCACAGAGATCCCCATTCAGAAAGGCAGATTTCACGTCCATATGATGGTCCTCCCAGCCGGAATGTGCAGCAAGAGCTAGCAGTAGCCGTACTGTTTCCATGCGAGCTACGGGAGCGAAAAGCTCCTCAAAATCCAACCCTTGGCGCTGGACATATCCCTTGGCGACGAGGCGAGCCTTATGCTTGACGATGTTGCCCGCGGATCACGCTTGAAGCGATATACCCACTTGAGACCGATCGCTTTGTGTCCAGCTGGGAGCTGAGCGAGCTCCCATGTCTTGTTGTCGATGATGGACTGCATCTCGACGTCCATGGCGCCCTTCCACGCCTTTCTTGCGAGCGCCTCGTCCACGCCACGCGGCTCCTCGGCACTGAACAGACAGCGCACGAGCAGGCACCGCTCGAACTGCTCACGCACCGCCTGATCCCCGGTCTCCTCCGTCACGCTCGTGAAGCTCCGGTAGCGAACTGGCTGCCCCGTTGGCACATCGTGCCTGGAGTCATGTGACGGAGGCGTGTCCCCGCTAGCCCTCGGCGAGTCCATGGGTGTCACTGGCTCGTACTGCAATGACTCGGGCGCGTCCACCACAGGCGTGGAATTTGCAGGAGATCACGGAGTCCCCAAGGCTGGTGTAGAGGGTGTCGCCGCGCTTCGAGGGGTGGCCAGCGGGGTGGTCGACCCACAGTCGATCTCCTTGACGCCATCGTCCATGCTGTAAACCACGGTAAATGTCGCCGGCGCCGCGGTGACCGCGCTCGTGCCCGGGGTGCTCCAAGTCCATGGCATGCTCTCTTCAAACAAAATGTCACGAGTTACCTGAAGTTTCTTCGCCACTAGGTCGTAGACGCGATAACATTTGGCACCCTCCTCATAGCCAATAAACACCATGGGAGTTGAGAGATCAGTGAGCTTGGTCACCCCTGGTCCGAGCTTCTTCACATGTACTGTGCAGCCGAAGGTACGCAGGTGTTGCATGTTCGGCTTCCTGCCGTGCCATGCTTCATACGGCGTGACACCATTGAGGCTGCGAGTCGGTGATCTGTTGAGAATGTACACAGCCGTCCTCACTGCCTCGCCCCAGAACACAGCGGGCATGCCCATGCTCTTCAGTAAACACCGCGCCATCTCGACAACAGTCTGATTACGCCGCTCAACCACGCCATTTTGTTGTGGCAAATATGGCGCGGTTGTGTAGTGTTTGATGCCGTGCTCGCTGCAGTAATCCATGAAGTCACCGGAGTTAAACTCGCCGCCCCGGTCAGACCGGAACGCACGCAGCCTGCATCTCCCTTCAGTTTCTGCCAAAGTCTGAATTTTCTTGAAAGAACTGAAGGCCTCATCTTTGGATTTCAGCACAGCTAACCACATGTATCGGCTGTAGTCATCAACAACAAGCAAAAAGTACTTGTTACCTCCAAGAGTAGCTGGACTGATCGGTCCACATAAATCAGTGTGTACAAGCTCCAAGCCATGCTCAGCTCTGTACGCCGCTACCTGTGGGAATGGGGCTCGGTGCTGCTTGTCAAGGGCACATCCGTCGCAGTACTCGTCGACGCGATCGATCTGCGGCATGCCATGCATCATGCACTTGGAGGACATAGTACGCAGTGCTCTGAAGTGGAGATGTCCCATCCTAGCATGCCAACGCCAGGTCTCATCGTCGCTCTTCGTTAGAAGGCAGATTGGAGCATCAATGGTGAGGGCTGCAGTGTATAGGCGGTTGCGGGAGCACCGGACACGAGCCATCATGCACCGTCCAGGGTCGTAGATCGTCATCAGACCCTCATGTATCTCTATCTTGCATCCCCCTTCATCCAACTGACCCACAGAAATTATGTTGTTGTTGAGACTTGGAATGAAATATACCTCTGACAATGCATGCTGATTACCACTTTGTCCTCTGAAAATGACTGAACCCCTGCCTCGGATCGCAACATGAGAGCCATCTCCAAACTTCACACTGGCTTGTACTGACTCATCAAGAGTTGTAAACATCCCACGCTCGCCTGTCATGTGACTGGTTGCGCCTGTATCGAAGTACCACACCCCCGGCGGCGAGCTCTCTGGGTAGACCTTTTGTTCATTCAGATGCACTTGTTGGGGCGCCACTATGCTGGTCATAACACCCATGGTGAGCGTGGCCATCATGAGACCCCCATGGTGCTCGTCGCCGTCGCGGACAAGATGTGCTTGGCCATGCTTGCCTTTCTCATCCTTGTCCTTGATCCGGGTGCGACATTCCTTTTTCCAGTGGCCCGGCTTGTTGCAGTAATGGCACTTGCCTTTCTTCTTCCCACCAGAGCCGCCGGATCCTCCCGCGCCGCCGCTGCCCGGCGCAGGTCTGCCACCACCGCTGCCATGAGGTTTGGGCTTGCCCGGCGACTTGTTCTTGCTGCCGCCGCCACCGGAAGACGACCCGCCCCCACCTAGTTGTCGCTCGTCGGCGAGCCACTCCTCACGTGTGAAGAGCAGGCGCCCGCCGGAATGCCCCGCATCGTCGAGATCGTAATGATCTTCACATGCCGAGAAACGCCCGACGAGCTCCTCGACGGTCATTGTCTTCAGATCGACGAGGCTCTCAATTGCCATCGCCATCTGACGATATTTCCGCGGCACCATGCGGATGAACTTCTGGACCGCCTTGTGCTCCATCACGAGATCGCCCTACAGCTCCAGATTAGCGACGAGGGCGGAGAGCCGCAGCTCGACGTCCGCGATGGACTCCCCGTCCTTGAAACGGAGATCCTCGAACTCACGCCGGCGCACCTGCGCCTTGGCATCGCGCGCGTGCTCGCTGCCCATCCGCATGGTCTTGATGGTCTTCCACGCCGACTTCGCCATGTCCTTCGCGGCCAGCACACGCAGCATCTCCGATGGGACGCCGGCGAGGATAATCTGCTGCGCGCGCCGGTCGTCGTTCTCGTCGGCGGCGTCGTCGGTCACCGCAGACCAGACGCGGGCGACCTGCAACTTGACTTGCATCACGAGCGCCCACTCCTGGTAGTTCGTGCGCGTGAGCATCATGGACGCCCCCGATTCCTCTCGCACGACGCGCTCCACCACGCGGTACTCGCCGCTGCCGCTGCCGATGAGGCGTGCCACGGGCGCCGTTGACGCCGGTGTCTGTCCCGCTCTTATTCTGCTTCCTCCTCCTCGCTATCCGACATGGTACGCCGCGGATCGGACACCGCCGGCCACCGGAGAGTGCATCGAATACCACGGCTCTGATGCCAATTGTTGTTGCCGGACTTAGCGAGAGCGATCAGAGATGAGGTCGAGCGAGAGAGAGAGACGGAGGTAGACGAACGAGAGAGAGAGTCAGTTTTGTGCTGCCACCAACTGCACAGCGTTTTCTGTTGATTGCATCTGTTTTATCAAAGTACAACGATAAAAGAGCTAACTAACTCCTGGTCATCTGGTATGTGATCCGAGACGGACGCGCTATCCCACGGCCAAGTCCACAACCGCTGCTATCCAGGAGGATCCAAGAGAGAACGTGCAATGAGCACTTCTACTCTACGTGCATGCATAGGTCACATCAGACCGCATGTGCCACTTATTCTAACAGACAACACAAAGAAAGAAAAGGCAGCCATGAGATTAGCTAGGCCTAACAGAATCAGGCTAGGACCTCCTTATAAGGGAGAGTGTCACGGTCTCCTCATGCTGGTGTTTTCGGATACATTGGGCACTCTGCTTGTAGTGGGCTCTCCAATGTGCACCGAAAACGTTTGAACCTATGCGATGGACCGGGAGTTGGCGTGGGCTGCTAACAAACTCTTTCTATCTCTCACTCTCCTATTTTCATCTATGCTTAAGCTTTGCGTGCGAGTTCTAGGAAGCATTTTTGCATGCATAAATATCTCTGTGTGTGTGTGAGTAAATTGCTCAAAGCCACCACATTTGTGGCAAGGATACTGCAAAACTACCGCTTTTGCCAAAAATCACAAAAAACCACCACTTCAGTGGCAAGTGAGTAACAAAATGCACTAATTTAATACTGAGCCCTGTTAATAGCAAAACTGACGGTTGGGACCCACTTGTCTGAGCTGATGTGGCGAAGGCTAATGTTAGTCAATGTTTGACCTGCTGAGGTGGACCGGAGTCCCACTTGTCTGTCTCACAACTTCTTCTTCCTCCCCTTCTTACCAACTCCACCGGCGGCTAGAGGCAGAGCTTAAGGAAGTGTGCCCGCCGGCAAGCCTGCCTAGCCCGCCGCCGCCTCGCGCTCGCCGGCAAGCCCAGACCCGCGCCCGCAACGTCGTTGCCCCGCCCCGTTGCCATCCCACGACCGCGACTGCGCGCCCCCGCCCCTGCTGCCATTCCACGACCGCGCTGTGCGCCGCCGATCTGCACCTGCAGCAATGCCATCCCGCGTCCGCACCAACAGCGCCGTCGCCCCGCCGCCGCCATCCCCGTTCAGCAATGCCATCCCGCCGCGCCGCACCAACACCGCGCGCGCAGCACGCCGCCATCTCTGCTACAACCTGACATGGATCCATCGATCCAGATTCCAGTGATGCCCCGCCACCGGCCGACTACCCACCACCGCAGCAGCACGTCGACGCCTCTAGGCCACGCCGTCGGCCAGCTTTGCCCTCCTTTTCTCTCTCTTCCTTCGATTAGGCATGGTCAAGCACTCGCGCCGGCGAGGCCTCTGCCTTCTCCGGGAGCGGGATGGACGGCAGCCTCGGGCTCGACCGCGGCCGGCAACGGCGGCCTCTGCCTCGACCAGGCAGGACGGCGGCAGCCTCGGGCTCGACCGCTGCCGCAACGGCGGCCTCTGCCTCGACCAGGCAGGGCGGCGGCGGCCTCGAGCTGGACCGCGGCGGCAACCGCGACGGCGGTCTCGTGCCTTAGCCCGGACAGGATGGGCGGCGGCCTCTGCACGACAAGTGAGTCGAACGGAGGGAGGAGGAGCGCTGGTTTTCACTGTGCGGTGGTGAGGAGAGAAATATGTTTCTGGCTTACAGGTGGGCCCCGTACCTCACCACTGACTAGGCCTAGTCTTCGCCACATCAGCCCGGATAGACGGGTCCCACCTCAGTTTTGCTATTAGTCACGGCTCAAGTCTGAGTTATTCACTTGCCACTGAAGTGGTGCTTTTTTGTGATTTTTGACAAAAGCGGTAGTTTTCCAGTATCCTTGTCACAAATGTGGTGGCTTTGAGCAATTTGCACGCGCGCTTTTCTGTGTTTCTGTTTCTGTTTCTCTAACCAGATGGATTCCTCTATAAGGGTAGGAGTAGATAGACAACTACACAGACAAAGACCGATTTGTTCACGGGCCATAAAGTGCACTTGAAGACAAAATAAAAAATGTCAGTCTCCACGTGTATATCACCTATCCTGGGTTATAAAAATTCCACACTCTTCCTGGGTTCACCTAAACTTCATTTGGTGGGGAACGCAGTATACGGCGATAAAACAGAATAATTAGTTGAATATAGTACTCATGGAGACTCCATGCAAAGTTCACCCCTGGGGATGAAAAATGGAGCAAATAAAAACAATAACACAACCACGTATTTTCTCAAAATTGGAGGAGATTGTGTCCATATAAGAATTAGTGAATATAGTGCAATGAAGAATACTATATATTATATATGCAAAACATCGCGTACATCATATATAGCATCCTCCATGGGAATATAAGCCAGGCACGGGTTTTTAGGCATTCTGTTTGACTAGCGAAATATGTGTAAATTGCATAAAATTACTAGTGCATCATTCGACGATGAATCTAAAAATACAGACTTTACAACATACTATAAGACATGTTTCATCAGTCAACTTGAAGACCTAAAACCACATGCCCAACTTATGTGCCCATCCCGAATGAGTGTCAATGTAGTGGATTATCCTATATCGTATTATTAAATTGCATCAATTAATAATTCAACATTCAACCACTTCATTGTGATATTCTCAAGGAATTATACTTGTTATAATCTTCGAGGCCTATCTGACTGTTTGGGTTGCCTCCCGGCCTGGAGTTTCCTTTCCAGGCATCATCATCCAAGTCGGCCTACCAAATAGAACGCCTGGGAATGCATATCTTAATTGGAGGGGCTGTACTTTTGTTTGTTAGCGTATACACAAATTGCTTATTCTTATCTCCCAGACGTACGCACCATCATTAGCGTCCCGTAAACTCAACGATTTAACTTTAAGTACTAAAGCCTATAGATCAAATGATCAACACACATGTGTGTACGTGCTGTGCGTACGTACCCGCGGAACTTTCGACTCAGTAGGAATACCATCAGTTTCCTCAGTTCAATGGATTAGTTTCTACTAGAAAAAGCATCGGCGACAATCTTTCTCTGACCAGTTCATTAGGGATCAGGTAAAAAAATGTTGTTGTCCAGCACCCATCACTCAACTCTTTTGTGTTTCCTTGTTTTTGTAATGCAACTGTATTCTCTTTTTTTGCATGGATGTTGCAACTGTACATTGAGATCATATTTGTATCATTTTCTATTGTTGAGTTCTTTCGTCTATGCTTTCCTGTGAGATAATTGTGCACTTAGCTAGTAATGTCAACTCAATGCAGGTGTCGAACATATAGCTGGAAATATGTTAGATAATGTTCCCGCTGGAGATGCGATTTTCTTAAAGCTATATATATATACGAACTACTGTTTCAAAATTTTCACCAAGGTTGGGACGAACCGACTCACGCAGATTGCGGATTCAGTTGTGCAACCGTCCCAGACTGCTTTTATGCCAGATAGAAATATCCTTGAAGGGCAGTCGTCTTGCATGAATCGCTCCATGAAATCCACTCCAAAAAACTAGACGGTGTGGTTTTTAAAGTGGATTTTGAAAAAGCATACGATAAAGTTAAATGGCCTTTCCTTCAACAAGCTTTGCGTATGAAAGGATTCGACAAGGCCTGGCGAGACCAGATTCAATCCTTCACGCAAAAAGGGAGTGTAGGGATTAAAGTGAACGATGATATAGGTCACTATTTCCAGACACACAAAGGACTAAGGCAAGGAGATCCCATGTCACTGATTCTATTCAACATAGTGGTTGATATGCTATCTATTTTAATAGGTCGGGCTAAGGATGCGGGGCAGGTTAGTGGCTTGGTTCCGCACCTAGTTGATGGTGGTTTATCCATATTGCAGTATGTTGATGATACTATCATCTTTATGGAGCATGACTTGGCGAAAGCGAGAAATATGAAGCTTGTGTTAGGCGTATTTGAACAATTGTCTGGGCTCAAGATTAACTTCCATAAGAGCGAATTGTTTTGCTTTGGAAGAGATAATGATGAGCAGGAGGCGTATAAGAAATTGTTCGGATGTGAGATGGGTTCGTTACCGTTCACTTACTTAGGTATACCCATTCATCATCGTAAGCTGACGAACAAGGAATGGAAGTGCATCGAAGATCGTTTTGAAAAGAAACTGAGCTGTTGGAAAGGGAAGCTCATGCCATATGGAGGGCGATTAATTCTGATTAATTCGGTCCTCACCAGTATGCCTATGTTTCTTTTATCCTTTTTTGAGGTCCCGGTGGGGGTCAGAAAGAGGTTAGACTTTTATCGATCTCGCTTCTTTTGGCAGAATGAAGAGTTGAAACGAAAGTATAGACTTGCAAAATGGGACATCATTTGTCGGCCGAAGGACCAAGGCGGTCTGGGCATTGAAAATCTTGAAATCAAGAATAGATGTCTCCTTAGTAAGTGGCTATTTAAACTCTCGTCTGAGAATGAGGCTACTTGGGCTCAGATTCTGCGAAATAAGTATCTTCAGTCTAAAACTTTGGCTCAGGTGACTGTGCGCCCGACTGACTCACCATTTTGGAAAGGATCACTACTAGGGAAAAGGCTAACAGCAGCGCGGGTTTTAGATGTGTCAGTAGCGTGGGTACCTGCGCTACTAATAAGGCGCTACAGCTAACTCATAGCAGTAGCGCGTGCGCACCCGCGCTACTGCTACACAAGTGTAGCAGCAGCGCGGTTAGGTGAAGCTCGCTACTGCTAGTAGCGCTAGCGCTCTTTGGCTGGACGCGCTACTGCTACTGTGGCGCTGCTGCTAACTTTTATACACTCGCTACTGCTAATTTAAGTAGTTTTTTTTTGGCATATTTGTTTTGTATTTGAACATGCTTTGTAGAAGAATCTTTAGCACATAGAAATGTCATCATGATACACATACAAATGCCTGCGAGACCACAAATGTAATCATAGCATGTACATACAAATAGTCTCATCATAATCATCATCCAACACAAAGTGATATCTTGTCATCATCTCGAAAATAGCAATACATGCAAGTCTGGAATACTTGCAACTACAACAACGTCATCCATCTAAACAAAGGTATACGCAAGAAGTGCTATCACTATGAGTGAGAGCGGAACTATGCAGTACATGAGGTGGCAGTTACAAGTCCTCTCTCGCGCTAGCGTGAACCTCAAGTAACTAGCTTCTCCTTCTTGTCTGCTTTTGAAGCCTTTATGGCTGGCGCCCGTGAACCCATTCACTTGCGCCTGACACTCATGCCACTCGTTGCACACCCCCGGAACCTTCCCTTTGTACACGACAAAGCATTTCCATCTCGCCATCAAGAAACTAGGTACCTGTTAGAGATGCATGTTCATGAAGAGGATGTACAATCATATATATGCAACAAAAAATACTAGAGCAACACCGAAAAAGAAAGGGTTAGCAACTAGATGCAACATATACAATACGCAAATTAATTAACTAGAGGTACGCAGGTCATCGTACGCAAACTAACAAAGTAGCATTACGCAAGTTCGGCAGGGACCGTGGACGATCACAAAGTTTCATCGCTACAAAAAGTATACAAGTTCAACCGACACATATCATCATCATCGGCATCATAAATCACTAGAAGTTCCATCCTTCCATATCATCAAGGATGAACCCTAGCTTCTTGAACGGCGTGAGGTCTAGACGTTGCATGCCTATGCGAGTTCGGACGTCAGCTCGTGATATAGGGCCGTGGTGGAACATCCCCTTCTCATCGACGACTTCTTTCATGATGATCGTCGCAATGTCGCTTTGGATGCGAAATAAGTCATCTCTAAGTTTATAATTCGCTTCTCCATGAGATTCTAGCCACTTGTGGATATGATCATCATTTCTGCTGTTAATGCGAAGTTTTTGGTGATCCGTGTTGAACTGAATCATGAGATGGACGATGTAGAATCCATCCTTCTTGCTTGGTTTTGGGACATGGATGCAGGAGAAGTTAGTTTTATGCGCGAAACACATCTTCTTGTTCCTTTGTTTCTTGATATGCACGTGGCCACCTCTAAAGCTGAAGCCTTGGAGAGCATCATCTAGAATATTCATTATGTGGGTGTAGTCCTTTTTCTCGTAGCCTCTGGAAGGGTCAAAATACACGGCGTGGGAGACTTGCGGGTAAAGAACGATAAGGACGGCGCGCCCGTTGCTGCGGGGAAAAGACACCTCAAATTATTCCCCATATGAGAGAGAAGGAATGATTGAAATGTACGAAAGTGTTGTCCGGAACTGACTTACTTTGAATGATAAGGCACGAGGACAATTTCCCGGTCCTTATTCTGTACCATGAAGTTTTGGAGGTACTCCCTAGCAGTTTCACGCTCAAAGTCGCCGAGACTCAAGAAAGACTCGTGCATGTAGTACGGATCCGCCACACAGATTTGCGAGACTTCTTCACTCTTCATGACGGAGCTCATATGTAGCGCAAAAAGGCGGACGATAGTAAAATCAAGCCGCCTTGTTAGAAACATCTCAAAGATATGGTCAAACCGCAGGAAGAACACCTCCGCGGGCCGTGTGTCGACGTAGCACTTCCCCTCAGGCACACGAGCCGCGTATGTCGGCATCAGTACCATCATCGAGGCCGACTTGCAAACCTTGCTTAGCAGTCAAATAGTCAAGGTACTCTTGTTCACCCTCATAATCCATCTCGTCTGCATCTTGGTCAGAAGGTCCAGTTTCTTCGTTGTTCGACATGTTTCCTATGATTAAGTGGCCTCAATTGTTTTTAGAAGTATGAATAAATGAAAATGACATAAAAAGAAATCTATGTGCCAGCACTCGATATGCCAACTATGTAGCAAAAATCATGCCTTTATTCACGGGAAATGTCGGCATGACCTTTGCTAAAAAATGGACATATCGAGCGCCTGAAATTCACTGGAACGGAAATGAATCAACATTCCGGTGTAACATAGGCCACTCGGATCATTTTCCAAACATGACATGTCCAAAACATGACATATGCACATATCACATGTCCAGTTCAAATTTGCATATAAATTCAGCTAATTTTGAAACCTAGCTAAATTCATAACTAAATAGATAACCTAATTAATTAACATAACCGAAGAACCCTGGCAGAGAGGGGGGGGGGAGGTTTACAGAGAGTGCAGGGGCGAGGAGGCATGCCCGACGACGGCCGGCAGGGGAGAGGAGGGAGGCGAGGGCCGACGGTCGGGGCGAAGCGCCAGGTCGGGGCGAGCGCCGGTGCCGGAGTCGGGGCGAGGGCCGGCGGGTCGGGGCGAGCGGCGGGTCGGTCGTCGGTCGGTCGGGCTAGCGCCGGCGCTGGGTCGGGTCGAGGGCAGGGACAGGCGAGCGCTGGGTCGGGGCTAAGCGCCGGCGCCAAGGAGTCGGGGCGAGCTCCGGGGCCGGGTCGGGCGCGGCGGTGCGACGGGGAGAGAGAGAGTGGGGATTTAGGGGGAAATGGCGGCATGAAGCAGGGCGAGTGAGAATTTTGGGTTATGTGGACGTAGCAGTAGCGCGTTACGTCAAAACGCGCTGCTCCTAACATCAGTAGCTGCAGCGGTTTAGGTAAAATGCGCTACTACTAAATTCAGTAGCTGCAGCAGTTTATGCAAAACGCGCTGCTACTACCGTCGCTACTGCCAGTTTTCCTTTTTCTTTTCCTTTATTTTATCCCACTTTGATTTCCCGAGGGCAGTGAACGAAGGGAGGGCGATATATATTGCATCATTTGACGGTTAAATATGTATGCAAAATAGGAACATATATATTACACATCATTGGACCCATGCATAATAATGGCTAAGTGTGTATACAAAATAGGAACATATATATATATTACACATCATTGGACCCATAACATACGTTTCCTCAGTATATATATAGACTGACGTTTTCAGTGCTGACGTTTTTTTTGTCAGCTTCTTTCCCTTCTTGTTCGTCGAAGAATAATTGAGCCCCTCATTGTGACTTTGCCTTTTCCATGGAGTACGATTTTTCTTAGGTAATGTAGTATTGATTCTTCTTTTGACGTATACTTCATCATCATCGTCATCTTCCCTCATTGGGTTGCCGTACTGATCATAGTCTTCCTCGTTGGCGACTCCATCCATTCCAATGATGTTCCTTTTGCCTCTCCTCACGACAACACGGCTGGGATTGCGCGGGTCAGTTATGAAGAAGCATTGTGTCACGTGCTTAGCGTGTACCCATGGCTCGTTTTTTGCGATAGCGTTCATGGTAGCGCTCTTGGCGTCGGCTATAGTCATGGTAGTGAACATCCGGCTTTCTCTTTCGACATTGTTAGCCCATCTGACACGGAACATCGTCGTGTTGTGCAGTCCAGAGTAGTCAAGCTCCCAGATCTCCTCGACCCTTCCATAAAATCGTTCAGTTGTGCCGTTGTCACTGCCGGTCATGCATTCCATCGTCACCCCTGAGTTCTGATCATCACTGTCCATATCTTTTGCCTCCGTGTAGAACGTGTATCCGTTGATATCATATGTCTGATAGGTTACGAGGTTGGGCGAGGGGCCATGTGTTAAGGCGTATATGAGCAATCTGTCCTTAGAGCCCTCCTCCGGGGGATTAGCAATAATATGCTCTTTGAACCAATGCAGGAAAGTGGAGTTGTGCTCTCTAGTAACTTCGGCGTCCGTCCTGCATACCCCCCGGTCACGATACTTCTTTGCGATAATTTCTTTGTGCAGTGCCACGAAAGGATCTACCTCGTCTAGGTGTTGTAGCACTACCAAGTTTTCTCTGTCAAAGTCGCTGCGTCGATCTGAGTATGCCACGTGCAGTTCCCTGCGACCGTTGTAGTGACCATCTCCTTTGAGCCTCCCATCATGCTTGTTAATGGGCAAACCAACACTAGCACCAGGCGGCTGGTCTGCGCCATATAGAAAATTCTCACAGAAAGAGATGCACTCTTGTGCCAAATAGCCCTGGACGATGCTTCCATCCGGACGGGACATGTCGTAGAGTTGTCACGGCAGATGTCCTCGTGAAAGGACTTAGTCGCAGGGCCAACGCATCTATGTGGTAGCTTGAGAGGGGTTGAGCGGGACGAGAGACGCGAGGCTTTACCCAGGTTCGGCCCCTCACGGTGGAGGTAAAAGCCTACGTCCTGCTCCATTGATATTGATGATGATGATCACGGTTACAAGAGTGCTCTAACTCGAGAGCCATTGTCTAAACCTAACTTGTCCAACTTGTGGAACTTGTCCCTCTTTGGGGAGCCCTGCCCTCCTTATATATGTTGAAGGGCGGTTTACATGTGGAGTCCTATTAGGATTAGGACTAGTCTATCTCTAATACAAACCGGATACAAGTCCTGGTCTTAACTCCTTGTAAAATATTCCTCATGCCTTTCCTCTTAAACCGGCCCACAATAGTTGAACCGGCCTTCTGATCCGCCGGCCGGGTTACTAATGAACCGCCAAGACCGGGCGGGTAGCCCGTGAACCGCCAAGCTCCGGGCGGGTTACCAGTGAGCCGTCCAGACCGGCCGGGTTAACTTCCGGCCGGTTTACACCGCGGGGTATATCCCCGACATTAGCCCCCAAGTTTAGCTTGGATTTATCCATGGTAAACTTACGCTGCAAAATAAACACCAGAACAAATTTGGCAGGTTGTACTCCGGGTTAAGAATTCTTGTAGACCGGCACCTGATCGTCCTTGTCATTTCCTTCTTCTAGAAAATCCGGGTCAATAACCAGCTTCATAACCAATTTGCTGATGTTGGTTTCTTATAGAAAAATATTGTGAAGAATAATCCACTTGAGTCGGCTTCCAAAGCGCCGGTTTAAGAAATATTGGTCTTGAAATACTCATCTGATATTCAACCGGTTTGAAGATGTAGAACTTGCCGGTTTATCATTGCCAAAACTGTCGGGTTATAAAAACTGATAATTCCAGGTTATGATTGTTGCCAACGCCGGGTTATGATTGTTGCAAACACCGGGTCATAATGGTTGGTGACGCCGGGTCAATCCGGTTTGCTCAAAACAGAGAATTTGAAAATAGTTCTTCCATAATAATATAATACCTGTAGCCCCCAAGTCTTGAGTAGAACAAAGTGATGGCTTAAGACTTGTTTCAATATAAATACTTCCACTTAAGAAGAAATCCATGTTGTTCATCCCAGTCACTTAGTAAAAACTGAATACTCCATATTATGTAGCCCCCAAGTGCCGGGTCATTATGCAATAATAAGCAGGGACTTTGTAGGTATAATCATATAGATTTGAGCAATGATGTGTAGCCCCCAAGGGCCGGCTCAGTAAGATAATATTGAGCTGGGACTTAATATATACTTCAATGAAAATAACATCATATGATGTAACTCCCATCATGGGACTTGAATCCACGTCCACAAGGTTAAGAGCCTTGTGCTTTACCAACTGAGCAGCGGACGCTTCAATATAATGAATAAAAAGCTTGTACCTTCAACTGTTGACAGGAGCAATTGGCAGCCCCCAAAGGTCGACTCATTATAATATGATGAGTCGGGTCTTCAATAATATGAGAAAAAAATTTACTTTGCATTAGCCCCCAAGTGTCATGGTGCATGCTTGCAGCGACATGAGACTTGCATATTTAATATAATCTCAACTTAAATAATGTAGCCCCCAAGTGCCGGGTTGTAAGCCTGCAGCAACTCGGGACTATTCCTTCAATTGTAGAATAAATTATATCCATTGATAATATGATAGCCATTGCGCTAAAGCGACTTTGAAAACCTTAATCATAATACTGGTTATTGATAACCATAATGGAGATCCAGCCATGTTGGCTATTTAAGATAATATAATCCGGTATGAAAAATTCATCCAATATCATAATGAAAATTCAGCCAAGTTTGGCTACTTGAATAATATAACCCAATCATTTATAAGCGCATGATTCCAATGGCGCAATCCAAATATATACTGGCGACGTATAGTCCAAAGCCAGGCCGGTTTAATAAACGCCGGCGATTTATAATCATGCTTTATTCAACCTGTGATATTGAATCACATTGCTGGTTTGACCAACTTTATGTAGTAAAAGTGATAACCCCAATCTTGAGTAATGATAACTCCTTTCATACTGTGCCGGTTGATGATAAACCGTACCGGGTTGTGATAAACACCGGTTTAACCATATATAATACTGGCGACTCGTAGTCAAACCAGACCGGGCGGATAGTCTCTGGATTATGACTTGATCATGTACTGACAACTTGTGATTGAAAGTCAAGCCGGGTTAATGAACGCCGGTTTACTCCATAATAGGATGATAATAGAAAATCAAACCGGGCAAATAGTCTCCGGATTAGGATTTGACCGTGTTCCGCCAATTTGTAATTGACAGTTTGAACCGGATTAATGATGTCGGTTTGAAAACACAACAAAAGAAATAATTTAAAAGAGAACAAAATTCAAGCAAAGGCAAATATAAAACCATTGCAAATGAGGCTTTGAGCCGATCAAGAGGCATTACCATGGTCGGACACGACCAAGCCCCCAAAAGGCGTAGCTATGGCTCGAGTCAGCCAGGTCCCCAAATGATGCATTGGCATTACGCCGATCAAGAGGTGTAGCGATGGTTCGGGTTCGACCAAAGCCCCCAAGTGATGCTGTGGCACTAGGCCGATCAAGAGGCGTGACTATGATTCAGACGTGACCACAAGTCCCCAAGTGATGCTGTGGCATTGCGCCGATCAAGAGGTGTGACTATGGTTCAGACATGACCAAGCCCCCAAGTGATCAATAATATGATAAGCCAACAAGGCATGATACCCATGTTTGAACCGCGCATCATGGCAGCAGGTCCTCTTTGGCACCCTTTAACTTTTTGCAAGAAATAAATCCTTCTTGAACCGGGATTTTGAACCGGATATTGAGAGCTTCAAAGCTTTGTGGGAGACATCTTTCCCTTGAACCGGATGTTAAACCGGAATCTTCATTTTCAGCCAGAAATTTTCTGACGGCCTTTAAACTCGAACTTGCGAGAAGTTAATTCCTTTTTGAACCGGACATTGTTAAACCGGATTTGAGAGCTAAAGAGCTTTGTGAGAGAACAGATTTCCCTTGAACCGGATTGTAAACCGGATATTTGAGAGCTTCAATGAGACTGACTTTCCTTTAGCCGGATTTTAAACCGGAATCCTTTCTGATGACCCGGATCTTCTTCATTGAGCCGGGATTTTGTAACTGTCATACACTTTCTAAACCGGAAATTTTCTGACGGCCTTTAAACTTTCATCAATATAACAGTAGCCTCCGGGACCGGTTTATCCTTCCCTCCATCGTCCTGGGGTTCTTTAAATTTACTGAAACTGGCAATATTCGCTGAGTCATGTCATCGTAGCCCCCGAGTCTCAAAGGTGTCTCGAGGAGTTGGCTTGAGACTCTCCATATTTGACTGTGATATAAACCGGCATAACTTGTATATCATCGGCGTTGATAGCACGATGTTAATCCACAGAAGGTTGAGGTGACTGCGGCGGGTTGTAAATGATCCCGTATGAGCCGTGCCAGCAACTCGGCCAATGGTTCCTTCCAACTGGCGATTTGAAATTAACCAAATTGTAGGGGTGGCGACTTGTGCGCCTGCCCATTGAGCCACCCAGTGCAGACGGAGGTTGATAGCATATGATAATTTGCCTCCATTTTGTTGAAAAAACCGGACTACCCAAGCTATGACTTGCTCAGACAGCTCATGCAGACAGGTGCGGCCCGGTATGCTGATGTAGACCAGGCCGCGAGAGGCGGACGGCAAAGACGACCTCAGCATCAGAGGCGGCTCAGATAGATGAACCGGCCGCGGTGTTGTAAACCGGCGCGGACGGGCGAGTCAACCATGTCATTTTAATGTAGTGAACAATTGTCCTGCATCAAAAACATCGCAGGCCAGAGTAATTGTTTTTTGACAAAAGGAATATGTGCCAAAATTATATTTAGAAGAATATCACCTGATTCGCCCGGTCAACAGACGAGTCGCCTGTGGCATTGTAAAATGGCGTGGATGGGAGAGTTGGCCACGGGGTCGGACGGGTAAGTCGCCCATAGTGTTGCAAACCATCACGGATGAGCGAGCTGTCCTCCATATTGCAAGCTGGCGCGGACACGTGAACCGGCCGCGAGGGCGGACGGGCGAGTCGTTCGTGACGTTGTAAGGTGGTGCGTACACATGAGTCAGTTGCAGGCGCGGTAAACCACGCGGCGGGCGAGTTAAGCGCGGGCGTGGTAAGCCACACGGCCGGCGAGTTAATCGCGGGCGTGGTAAGCCACACAGCAGGCGAGTTAATCACGGGCGCTGTCCCGGCGAGTTGATGTAGATTTGAGCTGTACGGGCGGCGACTTGCGCATATCCATTCCATCAGTAAGCGGGAGCGGACGCGGATCCGAGATGATGCTGACACACACTTCATCGGTACAACATGGTACCACTTTTGCTGGTCTATTATCAGATGAACACAAATGCTGGTATTGAATAATGCTGGACAGCGTCAGCACCCACGTGGCCCCTTTTTTTTTTAATACATCCCTTTGATTTCCATGCACTTTGGCACGACTAGCAGTTCCTCCCCATTCCTCTTTCCTCAAACCTGAATCCTAGACCCCGTAGAAAATTCTTCTGAATCCAAATCAGTGTTGGGGGCTGCCTCTTAATCCTTCCTATGCGTGTACAGTGTCTGTACTAGTTGATGATTTCTTCACATGCAGGAGCTAGGGAATTCATCAGACTTGGACCCTTGATCCCTGTGCGTACGCTAGGTTGACCCGGAGATTTCACGGGGTTAAAAACAGACCAGCCCGGCGCGGCTGAGGCCAGTTGAGACGCCCGACAACTTTGCAAGAACGACTTGGAGCCAGGTAGTAGTGCAAGCGAGCGCTACAGTGATGTAGGCGACGACGGCGGCTCGCGAACAGGTCTCAACGGAGGCAGCGGCTCGGTAGGGCCGGCCTCAGCAGAGGCGCACCACACTGGTGACGAGCGGTTCGTGGGCAACAGTAGTCACGGGTTGTTTGAGGCAGCGACAAGGGCCATCCAAGGCGGCCCCAAGGCGGGAGAAAAACGCGGTGATGGCGGCTCGCCGTGTGCAGAAAACCCGGTGAAGGTGAGGCAGCGGGGGTGGCTTTAAGAGCAGTCGGCGGCTTGAGAAGGCACCGGACCGGCGAACCACTGCGGGGGCCGTCGGCTTGGTAGAGACCGAAGCGACTCGGGGCGAGGTGCGGCAGAAACAGCGTGGGAGGGTCACACGCCGCCGGCTTGAAGATGAAAACGGCGGCTTGGAGGCGAGGCCCAGCAGTGAAGACGCGCCGGCAAGGTACGGCCGCAGCTGCGGCCGAGTCCGAGTACTTGTTATTCTCCTGGTAGTAGTCGCTTTGACCAATTCAACTGCTCCTTTTTTTTTCACGGGAGTAGATGAATACATCTCCTCTTGGCTTTTTTTTTTTTCCTTGACTTGAGGTGTAAACAACGTAGTAATAGATGTTGGCTTTGATCTTCTCATGGACTAGTATGATGCAGCCACGGAGATCTAGTAATAGCAGAAACGCAGACGGGATGCTAGGCCGCGACCGACTAGCAGATTGTCAGATGGAAGTGGATCATGGGTGGAGGACCGACAGCAGCCAGGGCAGCGGTCAGGCACCCGCGTGACGCGGCGGATGTACGCTAGGGAAGCGAACAGCCAGCCAGATCAGCCCCTCACGACGTGATCTACTTGTAAACGGGAAAAACGCGGTTGTGCGTCCGAATCTGGCAGCGCCTTGGTCTTGGTGACCCCTGTACACGGCAGCGGCGACTCGCTGAATCAGACCAGAACAACTGTAATTGATGATTTTGATCCGTACTGATGGAACCCCTTCTGCTCTTGGCTTCTCGCGGCGGTGCAGCGGAAAGTGATTTGGCCACAACGGATCGCCTGGTTGCGTGTGATGGTGTACACAAACGCAATCTGATTCTTCTTTATCTGAAAATCATGAACTTCTCGAAACCCTGAGAAAGATCCCTTCAAGAACTCAACACCACGGTGCGCAGGCCCCACGGTGGGCGCCAACTGTCGTAGAGTTGTCACGGCAGATGTCCTCGTGAAAGGACTTAGTCGCAGGGCCAACGCATCTATGTGGTAGCTTGAGAGGGGTTGAGCGGGACGAGAGACGCGAGGCTTTACCCAGGTTCGGCCCCTCACGGTGGAGGTAAAAGCCTACGTCCTGCTCCATTGATATTGATGATGATGATCACGGTTACAAGAGTGCTCTAACTCGAGAGCCATTGTCTAAACCTAACTTGTCCAACTTGTGGAACTTGTCCCTCTTTGGGGAGCCCTGCCCCTCCTTATATATGTTGAAGGGGCGGTTTACATGTGGAGTCCTATTAGGATTAGGACTAGTCTATCTCTAATACAAACCGGATACAAGTCCTGGTCTTAACTCCTTGTAAAATATTCCTCATGCCTTTCCTCTTAAACCGCCCACAATAGTTGAACCGCCTTCGATCCGCCGCCGGGTTACTAATGAACCGCCAAGACCGGGCGGGTAGCCCGTGAACCGCCAAGCTCCGGGCGGGTTACCAGTGAGCCATCCAGACCGGCCGGGTTAACTTCCGGCCGGTTTACACCGCGGGGTATATCCCCGACAGGACATGTTACGAACGAATCCTTTGATGATCCCATTCATCCTCTCAAACGGCATCATGTTGTGCAGGAATGATGGCCCCAGGTCTATTATGTCATCCACAATATGGACACACAGATGCACCATCACGTCGAAGAACGCGGGCGGGAAGTACATCTCGAGCTCATTCAGTATCACAACGATCTCTTCATGTAGCCTTTGGAGCTGTTTCACACTGATCGACTTTCGAGAGATGACGTCGAAAAAGTTGCAGAGACCAATAAGCGTTTCACGGACGTGCTTGTCCATTATCCCTCTAAGGGCAACAGGTAGTATCTGGGTCATCATCACATGACAGTCATGAGACTTCATCCCGCTGAACCTTTTCTTGTCCGTGTCTAGATATCTGCTTATCTTGCCACAGTAACTGGAACTAACTTTGACTCCGGTAAGGCACTTAAAGAATTGATTGATCTCAGCTTGACTTAAGGTGAAGCAAGAAGGGGGGAAATAATCCTCTTTCTTTATTTTCTTGACCTTATTCTCCCGTGCCTCTGTCTCCGTCTCTGTCTCGTCTGACATTTTACGGGCCGGCATGTGCAGATCTTCCCTGATTTTCAAATCTTGCATGTCTTTTCTTGCCTTCGGCCCATCCTTGGTCTTATCCGGCATGTTCATCAGTGTTGCGAGCAAGCTCTCAAGGACATTCTTACAGATATGCATTTGATCAAGGCAATGAGGTGTATCGAGTTTGTGCCAGTACTCCAAGTCCCAGAACACAGACCTTGTCTTCCATACCTTCGGCAGCGGCTCCGGCGCCTTTCTCATCGTCTTTCCCAGCGCGGGGCACTCCTTCCAGTTTTTCAACAGCTCATCGATTTCGGCACCGCTCCGCTTACGTGGAGGTCCTCGATGCTCAGCGTAACCATTGAATAGATCTCCACGGTTTCTCCACAGGTCGTCCTGTTCAAGCCATCTTCGATGCCCCATGTACACGATTTTCCCAGACCCGCCATCTTTCCTTGACGTTAGCTGCTGAGACGTCGTATCATCCATGCACCGCGTGCATCCGCAATATCCATGGCACACCTGGCCTGCCACATATCCGTAACCGAGATAGTCCTGCACTGTCGTGATCAGCGCGGCTCTCATGTTGAAATACTCACCTTTGCTGGCGTCCCATGTCTTGGCCGGTGTTTTCCATAACGTGTCTAACTCCTCTTGAAGTAGCCCCAGATACAAATTAATATTATTTCCTGGTTGTTTCGGCCCTTGAATAAGCATGCTCATGTGAATGTACTTCGATTTCATGCACAACCAGGGGGGAGGTTGTACATCCATATAAACACGGGCCATGTGCTATGGTTGGTGTTCTAGTTGCCAAACGGATTCATGCCATCGGTACACGCGCCGAGCACGATGTTCCTTGCATCACATTCAAAATACCGATAGAAGCTGTTCAACGCTCTCCACTGGCTTCCATCCTTCACGTGTCTCAGCTTCGGATCATCTCCATTCAAAATACCGATAAAACCTCTGTCCGGTTATTTTCTTTCATGTCCTGCACCGCCGACCGCAACCACCTATCCACCATCGTTCCACTGACCATCGTCAACTCTGCACGGTAATAATAAACAAATTGATTATAAAAATGCATGCATGCATCAAAGTCATAAATTTTTTTGGCATGACCTTCCCTAAAAATAGGACATATATGGATCTAGAGTTTGCCCGGAATTCACCGAAACGGAAATAAATCGACATTTCGGCAAAACATAGGCAACTCAAAAGCACAATTTGGCGGCGGCAACTCATTCCACACACACAATTTCCACAAACATATCACACACACATAAACATATTTCCATTTTGCAAAAGCAAGAAATTTTCATCACCTCTATCTTTATCGAGATCGAGCACACGGTGGAGATGATGTTGTAGGGAGATCAAAAGTGCACAAAGCTCTTCTTGACAAATATAGATCTAGTTAGGGGGCAAATAGGTCACTTAACTAAATCCTACATCTACCTAGCTACCTAATTTGGGAAGAGACAACTTCAACTAGTGGAGGGGGAAGGAAAAAGAGAAAGGAGATGCATTAATGGAGGTGGTGTAGTTATGTAGGAGTAATGAAGAGAGAGAAAGGTGGATAGAAGAGAGAGAGTAATGGGGGAGAAGTATTGAGGAGAAGAAGAAGAGTGACAGTGGGAGCATGTGGTGGAGGTAGGGGGAAGGGAAGAGAGGAGGGGGAGGTAGGGGGAAGGGAAAAGAGGACGGGGAGGGGAGGGACGGGTGGGGAAAGGTGTTGGGTTCGTGCGGGTTAGCAGTAGCGCGGGACATAAAACGCGCTGCTGATAAGGATTTAGCAGCAGCGCGCTTTGGGATACGGCGCTACTGCTAACTGGGACAAAAAAGTGTGGCAATTTGAAATTTACCAGCAGCGATCCCGGAAAAAGCGCGCTACTACTACATACCTAGCAGTAGCGCGGTTCTTGCGACCGCGCTACTGCTACTTAGAGTTAGGTGAACACCGCCGGTCGATATTTGTAGCAGCGCGTTTTAGGCCGAGCGCGCTACTGCTAAATCCTTATCAGCAACGAGTTTACAGGACACGCGCTACTACTAGTTAGCAGCAGCGCTCCTTTTTGAACCGCGTTGCTGCTAAGATTCTGTGTATAGGCTTTTCCCTAGTAGTGGATTGATGAGAGTCAAGCCCCTATTCTTTAGTAGGGCAAAGATCTTAGCGGTGATGGGGCTAATACGAGGTTCTGGGAGGATACGTGGCTTGGGGAGACGCCCCTCGCACTTCAATATCCTACTCTGTACAACATTGTTCAACGTCGAGAAGCATACGTTGCAACAGTCTTCCAGTCCACGCCTCTCAATATTAGCTTTCGGAGGACAATGGTAGGCGATCGTTGGGAGGCCTGGCTTCATCTGGTACGAAGGCTGATGGAAGTCCAGCTGACTCAGCAGTCCGATAGATTGTATTGGAAACTGACTAAGGACGGCGTGTTCTCGGTTAAATCCATGTATCTGGATGTCATAAACACTAGAGTCATTCCATACTCGGAGCATGTCTGGAAAGTTAAGATACCTTTGCGAATCAAAGTGTTTATGTGGTTTGTGGCTTGATGGGGTTGACTCGGTTATAGCGAGGCACATTCGTGTTGGAGTTAGTGCTTTGTTATGGGCAGTCTGGACTGCAGAAATGATTTGGTTTTTAACAGACAACGAACTTTCACTTTTTGTAGGTTATCTTCAGGGCCACAGCGTGATCGCTACTCACTCCCATGGAGTCCAGGGGACGTTTGGCTACTGCTTCTACCCAATGGGAGATGGTAGCTCGGGTTATTTTCAACTGGTTTGGGTGGCAGTCATGTAATAGGATAGACATGTAGTGCTTCCTATTTTGTTTGCCTTGCCGGTTGTGGCTTTTTCTTTCGGCTCGGATGAGTGATATGTTTTTCTTTTCGTACTTTCAGATACGGGAGACTTTGTTACTGATTTAGTTTTTAATAATATGAGCCGTATGCATGTCTCTGATGCAGAGGCTGGGGTAATCCTTTTTAAAAAATTAAAAATATACGAACTACTGTATCTAGTTCCCTTCTCTGTCATTCTGTATTCCATATGGTGTAAAGTCTAATATTACATAAAACCTTGTAGATACGTGATCACCCTCATTATGTCATATAAAATATTTTTCAACCAAAATATAGAAACGATATCTATAGAATATTTCTTCAAAATAATTTTCTAGTACTGACAAACAATTCGTTCGATTTGTAATTCTATAAACACATTGGTAAAGTAATAAAAGTATTGTTGAGACAAAACCCGGACAAGCTCTCTCTCGCGCTGAGACGAAGGTAGAATAAGGAGCACGCAGATTTTTTTTTCCGGCTCGCAAACGCCTCCGCCGCACGAACGGCGCTACGCCGCACGAATGGCGAATTCTTTACTGGGCGCATACCCAGCTCGGCAACAAGCCGTAGCACTTACATGGGAGACTACACGCCGTGGAGGCTAACTCCAGCATCTATTCCTCATGGTGAGCACACACACGCGAGAGACACCATCGGAGACTACAATGTTTCTCCTAGTTACTCTTTGCTCTGCCCCCTCGGCACACAGGCACAACTCTTAGAGCATCTCTAGCAAACCCCGTATAAATGTTGGCGCCGCCTTCTCGCAGCGCCCCTTCTTCTTCCTCTTGGCTGCCTCGCACAGCTTTCTCTTCCCTCAATCTGTATCATTTCTCTTGTACTTCCTCTCAAGAACACACACACATGGTGAAAACACTACACGCACACGCACGCATACACCAAGGAGAAGACCAGCCTCTAGCTTTGCCCGGGCGCTCTCTCCTTGATGAATACACTGGCTACATCTTTTCTTCACAGCCCTCTCGGACTTTTCTCTTCCATTCATCTGATTAACTTAAATAGTCTGTACAAATGACTCCACACCAAGCCACTAACTCACGCACACACCCACTAGGCTGACCGTCCTACCCGGCCACTAACCAACTAACCCATGCATGATGCTAATCACTAGCTGCTTGACCGAATCACTCGGCCAGTTCAGCACCTTCGTAGCCTCCTCAACGGCCACATGACTAACGACTCAGCCATCCTAACAAACTAGGACGCCTTACCCATTTTCTCTACTGTTTTGTCCAGCCATTCCATCCGTCACACGCCTGCTCGCCGCTTCTCACGGCAGCGCTGCATCCGAGAGCACCACGGCATCACACCTTGCACGCCGCATCACACGGTAGCTAGCACCTCGCCTTCCTTGCATGCTCGGCTGGAGACGTCGCCGGACAAGGACTCCCTAACCTATGCTACATGCATGGCTAAAACTAATATGCAGATACAAATGATCAAGATTAAGCTAACAATAAGTAGTCGAACCCGCAAAATAACCGTTTTTTTTACCGTTTCAGTTGGAAAAATGGACCGAACAGATCCTTTAAAATCGTCCGACCCTTAAAAAAATTTTACGGGGCCCCGTGAACCCAAACGCGAGATCGTCATATCTTCAGTTTCGAAGGCAATTTTGCCAGGGCCCTCAATAGCGGTCAACGTTGGCAGTTAGGAAATCTCAGCCCGCGCCAACAAGTTGAAGCTCACCGCCGCCTGGCCGCCGCGTCCGCGGCCCGTCTCCAGCTGAATCGATGCGAGATGCGGCGGATACGTAATCCCTTGGCCACGGGCTGGATCGATTGGCCACGCTGACGGGAGCTAACTAGCCAGCTCCTGGGTCGATCGATTACCCAGCCAGCTAGCTAGCTCGTGGATCCATTCCACGCCGACGCTAGCCAGCTTCTCGACTGATTCAAGCAGCGACGGCGACGTTTTGACGCTGGGGCGCTTAGTGCGAGTCGTTCGGGAGGCCGGCGGCATCGTATTTCATATTTGTCTGTCGGCTTCGTAGGAGCAAGCTAGCTAGCCGTGGACACGGGCGAGAGGAAGATGAAGAAGTGGAGAAGAATATACGTGAATATTCGTTTTTACAGTCTAAGTTTAAGGGGTCTACTCAGCCGCATTCAGTTTTGCGGTTAAAGGGATCTGCTAGAGATGCTCTTAAGTACTAGTACACACGCGGCCGGCCACACACGCACGCACTAGCTTAACCAGCCACCACATTAGACCACTAACACATGCACCAACTACTCACTGGAATCTCTCTACGATCAAGAAGACCGGGCTGTGCAGCTAACAACCATGCATGCAGCAGCATAACAGCTCGGCCGCCACCCACGCACCGCTAAGTCAAGATTATAGCTAACAAGTACATTTATCTAGGGTCCAAGCAATCAAGGTGGCTGCCCTTGTGCAGAAGTAATTGAACTCCATGTTTCTCTTACCAAGATTTTCTCCGCGGTGCAATGCTGGACAGTGCCAGACAACCCCTCAAAAGTCCTGCGGGACAATCAGAATCCTCATATCAAAACCCTCAATTCCGTGGAAATCCATGCACATCGATCATATAGAAACACTGCAACAAAGCAAAACGAACCACAACTCAACAATTCAAACATGCCCAAATTAAATTGAACGTCGGTGTACAATAGTGAACCTGCAATGTTTTCGTGGTGACAAACAAAGAACATTTTGTTGTGCTAAATAAATGCCCTAAATATTTGAGAATGCAAAGCAGACTTAAACCTACACTTTGAGCAAAGTAGGTTTAATGTTACATAAAGATACTGAATATTTCTTGAATGTACATACAGACGGTACTCCATATTTTGGATGACAATGACTGCATAAAGGTTCTAAAAAATTGCCATCAAGCTTTGTCAGACAAGGGGCGGCTGATCGCTGTTGAGTTTGTCTTGCCGGCAACTCCAGAGGTGACAATGGCAGCACAGAATCTCTAGATTCTCGATGTGATGATGTTAAATAACTCCGAGGGAGGGAAGGAGAGAACTGAGCAAGAGTTTATTAAGCTGGCTAGGGAATCAGGTTTTAGCGGCACCTTCCAGTCCACTTACATTTTTGGAAACTTTTGGGCTCTCGAATTTACCAAATAGTAACCATGACATTCTATGGCTATGCTGGATACTATTGATAATGTGTGTGAGTTTGGCACATATAATTGTTTGTATTATTTATTCCAACAATGGACTTTGTAAACAAAACAATGCATGTATCATTATTTGTACCATTTATTATAATGATGATGCTGGTATAATTGTTTGTATCACTTATAATTTAAGAACAATGTTAAAAACTTGTTATCGAGGTATTCTAGGTGTATTTTTTTATCGCCGGTATGTTACCATGGCGAGGTACATAATAGCAAAGAGTAATTGTTGTTCACAATGTCTCACTTTGGCCCAGCAGCTTTTTCCCAGTTACCTAATAAAAGCACAATTTATCGTACAGCAAAACTTTTTCAATAGATCAACAGTACAATTGGTAATTTACTGTTTTCGATAAAGGTTGGATTTTGTAAGCTCAAGATGAATCATCAAGTGGGTACAAACAAATGAGCACACATGTAGCCTTTATATAGCTAGGATGCACACAATCAACAATAATGCAAGCATATATAAACACACCAACAAATAGCAAAGTCATATTAGATCGAAGTTTTTTTTTTTTTGACCGGCAAATAGCATAAAGTTTTGTTGATCTGCCTTTTAAGGCGCGTGACCTCAGAGAGCACATGACAAACCCTCAAAAGTACCACTAGATAACCACACTCCTTATTTCAAAACCCTCATATTCATGCAAGTCCATTTGCATTGATCAAATAGTAAAAATTCATAACCAATTCAATAATGGAACGAAGCAAAAATGAGAGATACGAAACCGGGCGGCAGAGCTCGATGGCGGAGGAGGTACAGGTTGTGAGGGCTCCACGAACGGGATAGGAGGATGACTTCGAAGGAAAGGATTAGGACTACATCTGCTTCATTGAACGCACGCTCGCCACAACCACCGTGATTTGTTGCCGCCAGAGCCGATGGGCAACATATAATTGCGGCGCCAAAAGGCCTAGATCTATAGTCCCAACGCTTGAAATCGCTGCCTCATTGAAACCTGGATATCGACAATGTGGAGCGCGCCATGGCAGATGCCATAGAGGGAGGATAGGATAATGCGGGGGCCAAGAAGATTGGTGCTAGCTTGGAAGGGGAACGGGCGAGCTGTGACAGGTTGAACCGAAAAATTCGATCTTAACCCACACTTTACTTCTAACTTTGATGATTTGCCCCCCCCCCACCCCCCTCGAGATTGACGGGTGGGCCTGGCCATTAGCCATTGAGACAATCCTGGGGTGAATCATCAAACCCCTAAATCGCCGATTGAGAAGGAAGAAAGTGGGGAGCTAGGGCGAGGGTCATGTGCTCTGCGGCTGCGGCCAAGGATGTGGTTTGGGCGTTGCGGGCTGATGAGGAGACAGCAAGATAAAAAAAACAAAGTGAAACTGGGAACAAGAGGTACGCTTTGTCAATAGGAAAAAGAATCTGAGTGGGATCTCTTCGATTGGTGGGAGGAGCTACTTGACGAATGATCTATGTACTGCCCCGGGAAGAAAAGGAGGTCGATTACAAAGCTTAATATAAAGAAATTGATTGACAACAAAAAGGAGATTGATTACTCTCCAAAATTACTCTTGCGTTATCAAACAAGATATTGATTACCATAAGCGAAGTGATTGTATTTGTATTGATTGTGTTTGTACTACCAAATAAAAGATTGGTCACCATACATGAATTACTTGGTTTCCAAAGATAAAGTGGGAGGGAGAAAAATCTAGTGGAAGGGAGTTGTGGGAGGTGAGGCGAAAAGACCCAGATGAAATAAATAATGGTGGAAGGTGAAGCAAAAGTTAACTGTGGAGGGGAAGCTACTAAGTCCGTTTTAGAAGTAAAGATTATGAGGTCCGGTAGTTAGAACAGTAGGCACATCATACACATGAGCATGTACAAAAGTTGCTCACGTTATAACTCAACAAATCTGATCAGATATTTTTTTTGAGGATAATCCACTGATGAAAACAGGGCTTTGGTTGAGGTCAGGATAAGGGCATTAATCCCGGTTCACTCACGAACTGGGACCGAAGGGTACATCAGTTCGAGTTCATGAGGCCAGGGCACCGGCCGGGCCTCGGGAACCATTGGTCCCAGTTCGTCTGACACTTTTGGTCCCGTTCCAGACACGAACAGGGACCAATGGGACTCGCTTATGGGCCAGCACCTTTAGTCCCGGTTGGTGTATGGAACCGGGACCAAATATCAGTCTTTTGTCCCGGTTCTAGCCACCAACTGGGACTAAAGAGATGCCTATATATACCCCTGTCCGCTCACTGCTCTGTTTTTTTGGCCGGCCGTGGGAGAGGTGTGTGTTGCTCTAACTCACCTCCTATGCACATGACGTGTTTGATGAAATTCTCGAGCCACACTTAAGCTTTCTCCTCCCCAAGCTCCTTGTCAAACTCCATTTTCCTCAAGATTTTTCTAGGTTTGGTGATCCGTCATGTCCCGTCCCCGTCCTCACTATGTTAGACCGCCCGTGCCAATCTCGTTGCCAGCATCAGTGTGATGAGCCTCTTGTTCTTATCTTCTTTTTAAAAGAAGAAAAATTCTTACTTGTATGATTTAGATAGATACTTGTATAATTTTCTTACTTTTATTATTGTTTGTTATTATATAGTGCGATGGTTTTGGTGTCCGCACCCATCGGCCCTCGTCATGTCTATGATTCGGATGTGGTATATATTATCTTTTATAACTATCTCTTACATTTACTGTATATGATAATTATGCTGACCAACGTGACATAGATGTTTTTATCTTGGAGGTATGTCAACCCGAAATTCCAACCGATCCTCTTGTCGAGAGGCTAAATTTAGTTGAGAAAGAAAATAATTACTTGAAGAAAAAATTGAAAAAATTTAAGGAAGAGATGATGAAATTGGAGTTGCACGTTGCGGATGTCGTCGATGATCACACGATCAAGATGGATGCAATGCGCTTGAAGATTAGAAAGATTAGAAAATATGCCATTCATACTGAGGCTTGGTATCATTATGCCATTGGATCGATTGTTACCTTAATTGTGATTATGATCGCATTTGTTGTTGCATATAAATGTTTTACATAGTTTTAATGTATGTTTTAATTAGATGCTCTACAGATTTATATGTTGTTCAATAGAACTATGTATGAACTTTATGTATTTATTTTTCAGTAATAACATTTGATCACTACTGTAATTTGGTTTTACTGTGATGATGAACTTCTATTAATTTGGTCACTTCTCTATTCGTGATGTTCTGTAATGGTTTTTGACACACTTAATTATATATAATGCACGCAGATGACCGGCAATGGACGTACGGTGACAGACGCACCTCCGAGTACATTAAGGGCATGCATACTTTTCTCGAAGTGACTATGGCAAAGAATCAGAATGGTTTTATGTGTTGTCCATGCCCTATCTGTGGGAATACGAAGTCTTACTCTGACTCGAAAACCATTCACATCCGCTTGCTTGAGACTTGTTTCATGCCAAACTATAATGTTTGGACCAAGCACAGAGAAAGAGGGGTTATGATGGAAGACAACGAACAAGAAGAGGATGATGACAACTATCTGCCCCCTGAATACGGTGATGCTGCAATGGGGGGAGCTGAAGATCAAGAGGAACAAGGTGGTGTGCCCGATGATGATCTTCGCCGGGTCATTGTTGATGCAAAGAGACAATACCAAAGTGAAAGGGAGAAGTTGAAGTTCGATTGCATGCTAGAGGATCACAAAAAAGGGTTGTACCTAAAATGCAAAGATGGCAACACAAATCTCGGTACCACTTGCCGCAATTGAAGGCAAACAATGGTGTATCTGACAATGGATTTGAGAAGCTACTGAAAATATTGAAGAAGAAGCTTCCAAAGGATAAGGAATTGCCTGAAAGTACGTACGGAGCAAAGAAGGTTATATGCCCTCTAGGATTGGAGGTGCATAAGATACATGCATGCCCTAATGACTGCATCCTCTACCGCGGTGCGTATGAGGATTTGAACGCATGCCCGGTACACGGTGCATTGCGATATAAGATCAGACAAGATGAGCCTGGTGATGTTGAGGGCGAACGCCCGAGGAAGAGGGTTCCTGCCAAGGTGATGTGGTATGCTCCTATAATAACACGGTTGAAACGTCTATTTAGAGACAAAGAGCATGCCAAGTGGATGTGATGGCACAAAGAGGACCGTAAGAAAGACGGGAAGTTGAGAGCACCCACTGACAGGGCGCAGTGGAGTAAAAAATGATAGAACGTGGGGGACTTTGTAGGTGACGGAAGGAACGTATGGTTTGGTTTAAGCGCGGATGGTATTAATCCTTTTGGGGAGCAGAGCAGCAATTATAGCACCTCGCTCGCGACTCTATGTATCTATAACCTTCCTCCTTGGTTGTGCATGAAGCGAAAGTTCATTATGATGCCAGTGATCATCCAAGGCCCTACGCAACCCGGCAACGACATTGATGTGCACCTAAGGCCATTAGTTGAAGAAGTTTTACAGTTGTAGAATGGAAAAGGTGTACGTTTGTGGGATGAGCACGACGAGGAGAAATTTGACCTACATGTGTTGCTGTTTGTTACCATCAATGATTGGCCTGCTCTCTGTAACCTTTCAGGACAAACAAACAAACAAGGGATACCATGCATGCACGTACTGTTTACATGACACCGAAAGTATATATGTGAACAAATGCAGGAAGAATGTGTACTTAGGACATCATCGATTTTTTCCGACCAACCATCAATGTCGAAAGTAAGGCAAGGATTTCAAAGGCCAAGTTGATGAGTTGTACTCGTTGGCTAGGGGACCATCTTCGACTGTATTGACTTACAAAGGGTACGAGATAAATGGGAATACATTTCAGATGATCGCCCAAGATCAAAAGAGCACCGACGAAAATAGTGGTGTCCTCTTTGATGCAGCAACCAATAGGGGAAAGGACACATATTATGGTTACATAGTGGACCTGAACTTGACTATGGACATGACTTTAAGGTCCCTTTGTTTCGGTGCAAATGGGTCAATCTATCAAGACGCGGGGTATAGGGTAAACTCGCAGTACGGAATGAAAACAGTGGATCTGAACAATCTTGGGTACACAGACGAACCATTCATCCTAGCAATGATGTGGCGCAGGTTTTCTATGTGAAGGACATGTCTACCAAACTGAGAAAAAGAAAATATAAGGAAGCGAATACATATACGATGAGCCAAAGCGCCACATAGTTCTTTCAAGGAAAAGAGACATCGTGGGAGTGGAGGCCGAAACATACATGGTTGAAGATTATTAAAAGTTTCATGAAATTCCTCACTTCAAAGTCAAGGTTGACCCAAGCACCCTGTTAAACCATGAAGATTATCCATGGTTATGGTGCAATAAGTAAGGGAGACACGCAAAGAAAAAGTGAAAACTTTGTCTGCACAACTATTGTGATGATGCCTTTGATCTAGAATATCACTACAGTTACATGTCAAGTAATGAAATGCCTTTTGTAATAGATGAGTTTTCATCCGAAACACTGATACTTCGAAGGAGATTGTCCATTGTGTACATGAAGTGCATCCAGCTTTTGCCGTAACCCCCTTAACTTTTTAGCACATGCTTTGTGGGTGAAGTGATGATATATGCAAACTTTCAACCTTTTCAGAGTTCATTTGTAGTGCTTTTCAATTTCAGGGTCATTTAGCTCAAAAAATCAGTAAATGCATGAAAAATAACAAATGAAGCCAGAAAGGGTTGAAAATTGATGATGTGGCTTTGAATGGTGCATTTTGAACACACAAAATGCCTGGAGTTCAAATAAGTTCAAAAAAATGAAATCCCTTTGTAACAGATGAGTTTTCGTCCGAAACCCTGATACTTCGAAAGAGATTGTCCATTTTGTACACGAAGCGCATCCAGTTTTTGCGGTAACCCTCTCAAGTTTTTAGCACATGCTATGTGGGTGAAATGATGATACCATACCAACTTTCAACCTTTTCAGAGTTCATTTGTAGTGCTTTTCAATTTTAGGGTCATTTAGCTCAAAAAAATTAGTAAATGCATGAAAAATACCAAATGGAGTCAGAAAGAGTGCAAAGTTGATAAAGTGGCTTTGAATGGTGCATTTTGAACACACAAAAAGTATGGAGTTCAAATAAGTTCAAAAAAATGAAATCCCTTTGTAACAGATGCGTTTTCGTCCGAAACCCTGATACTTCCAAAAAGATTGTCCATTTTGTACATGAAGTGCATTCAGTTTTTGCCGTAACCCTCTCAACTTTTCAAAGTTTGCTTGTAGTGCTTTTCAATTTCAGGGGCATTTAGCTCAAAAAATTAAGTAAATGCATGAAAAATACCAAATGAAGTCAGAAAGGGTTCAAGATTAATGATGTGGATTTGAATGGTGAATTTTGAACACACAAAAATTCTAGAGGTCAATTAATTTCAAAAAATGAAATCCCTTTGTAACAGATGACTTTCCGTCCGAAACCCTGATACTTTGAAAGAGATTGTCCATTTTGTACACAAAGTGCATCCAGGTTTTGGTATAGCCCTCTCAACATTTCAACACATCTTATGTGGTTTAAATGATGACTCCATGCCAACTTTCAACCTTTTCAGAGTTCATTTGTAGTGCTTTTCAATTTCAGGGTAATTTAGCTCAAAGAATGAACTAATAACAAAAAGAATGAACTAGAAAGCTTTTATAAAGCCCTAATAGCAAAAAGAATGAACAAAAAAGAATCAATTAAAATATTCTGTTATGATCAACTAAAAGAAAACTATAATATTCTTCAATAGCAAAAGAATCAACTAAAAGCTTTTATAAAAATCTAATAATAAAAGGAATCGACTAAAAAGAATCTATAAAAATAAAATTTATGCAACTAAAAATAATCAATTAATTTTTTTTGTTATGATCAACTAAAACTAAACTATAATATTCTTCAACAGCAAAAGAATCAACCAAAAGCTTTTATAAACCTCTAGTACTTTTGAAACTAAAATTATATGAAATTTATGCAACTAAAATTATAAAAGTAATTTTTTTCAAAATATTAATAGCAAAAAGGATTTTAAGTAAAGTATTTTTTGTTAGAAACTTTAATAGCAAACTAAAATAACAAAATCTGTTTTTGATTAAAACACCCATTTAAATAGCAGGAAAAAGAATCACTCAAAAATCTATTTTAAAGTAAAGTTCTTCACAAACTAGTGACTCACACAACTTTAAAAGAATTCAAATTTAAACTATTCAAATTGAAAATTAATGGCACTAACAGTAAGTATATAATTTTTGTGACCTAAAGCAAGAAGAATCACTCAAAAACTCTTAAGTATTTAGCTGTAAGTAGAAACAAAGAAAATAAATAAAGCAAAAAACAAAACAAAAATACTGGAAAAAAAATTAACAAAAATGGCGCCTACTGGGCCACCACTGTCTGCATACGACTAGAAACCAACCCGCTAGTTGGGCCAGGATGCAGACCCGCAGCAGGCCCAATAGGCCCACAGTTAGAGAGAGTGTGTTTAGGCCCGTATGCCTGCATAAGAGAGGAGCTCGAAAGGGTTGGAACAGCCCCACTTATAAACCACTCTCGACGCCTCTCAACTAGCGAGATGGGACTAAACGTCCACCCGCCTGACGCCGTGTCAGCCGCAGACCTTTCGTCCCGGTTGGTGGTACCAACCGGGACCAATGCCCACCTTTCGTCCCGGTTGGTGGCACCAACCGGGAGTAAAGATCTCTGCTTCCCGCACTCTGGGCTGATGAAAAGGTGTGCATTGTTCCCGATTGGTGCCATCAGCCGGGTCTAAAGGGTGGGGCTATATAAGCCAACAATTCAGATTTTCCCCAATTCCTCACATTCTCCCCCCGACGTCGACGCCCTGCGACCCGACGCCGCCAGGCTGCTGCTCTACCCGCTGCTCGTCGCCGTCACCGTCTCCGTCCCAGCCCCGACGCCAGCCGCTGCTCCCTGCCCTGACGTCGTCCCCCTCTCCCATCACCGTGCTCTGCCTACTCATCGCCGTCACCGCGCGTCCCTGGCTCGTCGCCGTCACCACGCGCCCCTGCCACGACGTGTCCGTGCGCCCCTGCCTTGTAGTCGTCACCGCGTGCCCCTGCCTCGTAGTCGTCGCCGCGTGCCCCTGCCTCGTAGCCGTCGCCGCGTGCCCCTGCGCCTACGTTGCTGCGCGCCCCTGCCTAGTCGCCGCCGCCGCGAGCCTTTGCCCTAACGTCGCCGTCGCCATCGCCCTTGCCCCGACATCGCCGCCCTCATCGGCGTGCCCGCCTCCTCATCGCCGCTCCCAGTGAGCTCTCCGCCCCTCTGCTCATTATATATGATGATATATATAGTTGTTTGATGATATATATATATATATATATATATATATATATATATATATATATATATATATATATATATATATACTCCCTCCGTTCCTTTATATAAGGTGCATTTGTTTTTTAGATAAAATTCCATAATGTAAGATGTATTTCTTCTAAATCCTTGTAATTCCCTTTTCAGCCCTCAAGAAAAAAGGAAAGTATATTTCTCCTGATTGCTTGTATCTCTTCTTGTATCAAGGAAGGAAACTATCTCTGTCTCGATTGCATGTATCTCTTACTTTCCTTGACTCACTCATTTACTTGCCACTAACCAACAAATTTTTGAAGGGTAATTTTGTCCTAACACCTCTATAATTATGTGCCTTGGTCACCGTGCCAAAAAAAATACACCTCACATTAAGGAACGGAGGGAGTATATACATGATATGAGTTATTTGATGAAATGATGATATGATATATATATAGTTCTTTGATGATGATGATATGATATGATATATAGTTCATTATGTTAGATAATTTGATGAAATGATGATATATATATATATATATATATATAATATATGATATATATATGATGATATTACGTTAGATAATTTTCATTATGGTGATATATAGATTATTTTTTCTTTAAATTTTTCTGTAGATGATATGATGATGACGATACATAGAGTTCTTTGATTGTGATTATAGATGATGATGATATATAGAGTTCTTTGATTGTATGAAAACTTGGTCAATTTTTTTTTGTAGTTCCTCCTCGCCGCCCCCGACACTGTCCCTGCCGCGACGTCGAGCCCCCGACGCCAGTCTCCGCTCCCTGCCCCGACAACGAGCCCCAGATGGAGGCAGCCGCTCCGTGCCCCAACACCGAGCCCCTAACGCCGGCCGTAGCTCCCTGCCCCGACGCCGATCCCACCAATCTTTAGCTCATGTGAACATATTTCCATTGTTTTTTTCTTCGTAGAATATTTTTTTGTTCATGGAAATTAGTTAAAATTTACCAAGTTACTAAGTTACTAAGTTAAATTGATCATATATTCAAAATGAGTTAACTAAAAGACTCACTAAGTTAAAATTTACTCCTCCCCGATAACTTCAACATAAGGGGGGACGTCGAACATGCATGAGAGAGAGGCGGTGCGCTCGCCCGACCAACTATCGAGGCCACCCAAACCCTAGAAGAAAGAGCGTCGTTGTTGATGTACACCAGCCCTCCCCGATAACTTCGACCTGAGGAGGGAGATCGTACATGCATGAGAGAGAGGCGGTCTGTTTGCCCGACCAACTATCAAGGCCACAAAAACCCTATAAGAAAGAGTGTCATTGTCGATCTACCGCCTCCCCGATAACTTCGACATGAGGGGGGACGTCGGACATGCATGAGAGAGAGGCGGTCTGCTCGCCCGACCAACTATTGAGGCCACCCAAACCCTAGAAGAAAGAGCGTTGTCGTTGATCTACCCCCTTCCCGATAACTTCAACATGAGGGGGGACATGGACATACATGAGAGAGAGGCGGTCCACTCGCCCGACCAACTATCGAGGCCACCCAAACCCTAGAAGAAAGAGCATCATTGTCGATCTACGCCCTCCCCGATAACTTTGACATGAGGGGGAACGTCGGACATGCATGAGAGAGAGGCGGTCTACTCGCCCGACCAACTATCGAGACCACCCAAACCCTAGAAGAAAGAGCGTCGTTGTCGATCTATCGTTGGCAGCATAGGTCTATGGGGTAGAATGCATGGATAGTTTGGTCTCTTGCATAGCGATTATTTTTTGCAAAGTGTCCTCTCCTGAAAGTATAACCCCGATAACTTCGATGAGGGGGGACGTCGGACATGCATGAGAGAGGCGGTCCGCAACTAATCCATTGCTCATATATGCATATGATTCCTTGTTGTGATTAGCTAGGTCTATGTTTTCCAGTAATCCATCTTTCATGTTTGTATATTGCCATATGGTAATATTTTCAGAAACTATGGAAAGAGACTTAGAACAAGAACAGTTGTTGCGGATATAATCCTCACCGGAGGTGATCTCTTGTCGTTTCTCAACGATAACGATGGTCAGGAAGGAGAGGATGATGGCTCCGCTGATCCTTCAATGGAGGAGGAAGGAGATCATGCGGCTCCGGTGATTGAATGACGGAGGAAGGAGATCATCACGACGGCTCCGGTGACCTATTCTTTTAGCCTTCTAGATCGAGCCAAACTTAGGTAAGGAGAAGAGGCCCAAAGAAAAGGTTGCGCTAGGATGAAAGGTTCAGGATCACAGAAGTCGCTCAAAATGGCTAACCGATTGCTCCCAAGCAGACCAAGGACGCATTTCTACATCAGTGCAGAGTTGTTAGGGACAGCGTCCCGATCAGCATCCAGCAATGGAATAAGAATAAGGATGACCCTGAAGTTTCTTATGTCCAGGATAGACAGAAAGATGATGTTCGGACCTCGCTGATGACAGATTTCAGCCTACCACTAGAGGAGGAGCCAAATAACCCAATTATAGAGCGAAATGTCAAGGCGTTTTCTCTTAATTAGATGGCAGAACTATTCATGAACTGGAAGAAAGAGTTGAACACAAAGTTTGTTGACAAACAGAAGACTCGAGAATTCATCGGCCGACATGAGAAGATAAGAGATCACTGGCCCACATTTGTGGCCTACAAGAAATCGGAGAAGGGTAAGAAAAGGTCAGTAAGAAACAAGAAAAATGTTGCAAAGTAGAAGTATCACCATCACACGAAGTCAGGTGGCTACTAAGAAGCCCGACCATTGTGGGACAAAGCTGAGCAAGACCTGCATGCTAAAGGGGTCCAACGAGCGACATTCTACTGGCGAGATCGTTCAAGGACTTTGTTCTTCGGGGTTGGGGGAACTTCGGACCCAGAAACAGGGATGTGTGTTTGGACAGATGAGCAACTTGCAATACCCATCAAGAAGCTTCAGGAAGCAATCAAGGCAGCGCAGGAAGGGACGTTCATTCCCGACAGAGAGAAGGACGAGATGACAGAGGCGCTTGAGAATCCTGAGCACCTTGGACGAACACGAGGCACACCAGGCTCCGTTCCGTGGGTGCATAGGTTTCCTGACATCGGTGGTTATAGAAGCTGAGAGAGAAAGAGGAATGCGGAAGCAACTGAAATGCAGAGGCTCACTGCAAGATTAGCAAAGCTAGAGGATCCTTGCTTGGACGCTGCTCTAGAAGCTAACCAACCATCTTAGCGGAGAAGCGGCGTGGCTTCCACAAAGCCCGTTTAGCCTGATTTCATGGCTCCTCGCTACCCTGTGGATAGTATCACGGAGGCTGAACATTGCGAGCTAATGACAAATGCCAGAACCTGACCTTGAAGGCGTCTGTCAGCTCTGTTGTACCTCCTCAAGCTGAGGGAACTTTTCATTGTTGTTCGATTCCACATGGCTATGCTGTTGTGATAGTGGATGAAATAATGGAGGGATTTGAGGAGCTGGAGCTTGACTAGCCTACAGGTGAAGGGAAGATTCATCTGGAAAATGCTTTAAGGAGTACCTATCTATGGAGAAAGGGGTACATCAAGCATTCAAACTGGACGCCTCCTCCTCCTCCTCCGGTGAGTTAGGGCACTCCGCCTCCTCCTCCGCCGCATTAGGGCACTCCTCCTCCTCCGCCGCCGCGTCAGGGCACTCTGCCTCCTCCTCCGCCTCGTCAGGGCACTCCGCCTCCTCCGGAGTGTCAGGGCAGTACTTTGCCTCCTCCGGCATGTCAACGGACTCCGCCATGTCAGCAACGGCGGAAGAAGACGCCACCGCTCCTGCGGCTAGCAGTACAAGCAGAGGCGGGATGAAATTCAAATACGGTCCAAGCCTCAAGGCTCCGGAAAAGTTACCATATGAGAGGACCGAAGAGGAAAACACGGACATCAGTGCTGCCAAAGTGCAGGACCATTTTGCATGGAAACCTCCACCTCCGAAGGAAACAATAGATCCGGTGAAAGCAAAGCGCACTCTGCATGCCCTTAAGCGACCACCAATGCCTCTGCCGGATTCCAACTATGAGCGATGTATTAAAAAGACATATGATGAAGTGCGGCGGTCGGGAAGTACTTCTAGTGATGCAAGATTAGCGAAGAATTGGGGAAACAATTCCCTAGCTTGGCGAACTGGCGAAGCAATAGTGCCCCCGCTCAAGGTGTCTAGCAATATCATCGGTAAACATTGGGGGCTACTCACTAGTAGAAAAACGACCTTTAGTACCGGTTCGTAAGGACCTTTAGTGTCGGTTCTATAACCTGCACTAAAGGTGGGGGCTAAAGGTATGTGACGCCCTCGATTCAATCGTACACTAATCATGCACGCAAATGTGTACGATCAAGATCAAGGACTCACGGGAAGATATCACAACACAACTCTACAAATAAAATAAGTCATACAAGCATCATAATACAAGCCAGGGGCCTCGAGGGCTCGAATACAAGTGCTCAATCATAGACGAGTCAGCGGAAGCAACAATATCTGAGTACAGACATAAGTTAAACAAGTTCGCCTTAAGAAGGCTAGCACAAACTGGGATACAGATCGAAAGAGGAACAGGCCTCCTGCCTGGGATCCTCCTAAGTTACTCCTGGTCGTCGTCAGCGGGCTGCACGTAGTAGTAGGCGCCTCCAGAGTAGTAGTCATCATAGGCGGCGGCGTCTGGCTCCTGGGCTCCATCGTCTGATTGCAGCAATCGAGTAGAGATAGGAAAAATGGGGGAACAAGGCAACCGTGAGTACTCACCCAAAGTACTCGCAAGCAAGGAGCTACACTACATATGCATGGATATATGTGTAAAGGGCCATATCAGTGGACTGAACTGCAGAATGCCAGAATAAGAGGGGGATAGCTAGTCTTAACGAAGACTACGCTTCTGGACACCTGTCTTGCAACAGGTAGGAGGGACAATCTGAAGTCCTCCAAGTAACATCACATAGCAATAATCCTACCCGGCAATCCCCTGCTCATAACCCTGAGCGAGAGCGACCACCGGTTGTATCTGGCACTTGGAAGGGTGTGTTTTATCAAGTATCCGGTTCTAGTTGTCATAAGCTCAAGGTACAACTCCAAGTCGTCATGTTACCGAAGATCACGGCTATCCGAATAGATTAACTTCCCTGCAGGGGTGCACCATCTTACCCAGCACGCTTGAAACCATTTGGCCGGACACACTTTCCTGGGTCATGCCCGGCGGCGGAAGATCAACACGTCGCAGCCCCACCTAGGCACAACAGAGAGGCCAACACGCCGGTCTAAACCTAAGCGCGCAGGGGTCTGGGCCCATCGCCCTGAGCACACCTGCACGCTATGCGGGGGCGCCGAAAGCAGACCTAGCCTAGCAGGCGTTCGATCCAATCCGGCTACGCGCCCGTCGTGACGTCTGAAGTGCTTCGCTGATACCACGGCGCCGGATACCCATAACTACTCCCGCGTAGATGGTTAGTGCGTATAAGCTCGTAGCCAACTCAGATCAAATACCAAGACCTCGTTAAGCGTGTTAAGTAACCGCGAACGCCGAACAGGGCCAGGCCCACCTCTCTCCTAGGCGGTCTCAACCTGCCCTGTCGCTCCGCCACAAATATCCATCCAGAGGGCCGTCGGGACAAAGGTCCTTTCAGCCCCCAATCCGTGAATCACTCGCGGGTGCTGCACCAGCCGACCCGACTTTAGTCTCCACATTTATCATGTATAAGTATATAGTATACACCCGTGATCACCTCCCGAGTGATCACGGCCCGATAGTATAGCACGGCAGACGGACAAGAAAGCAGGGCCACAGATGAAAGTACTAGCATCCTATACTAAGCATATAGGATTGCAGGTAAGGTAACAACAGAAGTTACAAGGACAGGCTATGCAGCAGTATAGGAGTATCTGAAAACAGTAACATGCTATGCTACTCTAATGCAAGCGGTGTAGATAAGAGTAAGCGATATCCGGTGATCAAGGGGGGGCTTGCCTGGTTGCTCGGCAAGAGAGAGGGTCGTCGGTGACGTAGTCGATCACAGGACATCAACATCGGTCTCGGGGTCTACCGGAGAGAAGAGGGGAGAAACAGTAAATACATAGCAGCAAGTGCATAACAGACAATGAGCGAGCTAGACGTGTTCTAACGCAGCGCTAGGCGACATCTTGGCGAAGGGGAAACATCCGGAAAGTTTTCCCGGTTCGGACGTCTGTCGATGATGAACCGGAGAGGAAAGTTTGCAGGTTCGATAGGTTAGGGTTGTGTGGCGATTTAACGGATGCGTATCCGGATTCGTCTCGTCGTTCTGAGCAACTTTCATGTACAAAGTTTTTCCATCCAAGTTACGGTTTATTTAATATTAATTTATAAAGTTTTAATCATTTCTAGATTTTCTGGATTTAATTTAATTCGAAAATAAATAGCTAAATGCTAGGTGCACCCAGCTCTGCATACGTAAGTGTACCGTAGGTGACAGTGGGTCGGGGGTCCTCGCTGACCAGTCAACGTTTGATCGTCAGCAGGTGGGGCCTCTGTCATTGGCTGTTACATTAACTAACTAGTTAATTTAGTCTAACTAGGTTATTAGGTTAATAGATTATAATTAGTTTAACTGAACCTAATTAATTAAGTTAATTAATTTAATTAACTAATTAATTAATATTTTATTACTTATTATCAATTCTTTATTCATTTTTTTTCCTTTTTTCGTTTTGGGGCGGGCCCTCCAGGCGTGGCACAGGGGCCATACGTCTTGTGGCGCGCGCCGGGCGCGCCAGTCTGCGGCAAAGGGCGGCAGGCGCGACCGAGCGGAGCTCCGCCATGGCGTCAAACGCCGCGGCGGCGATGAGCGCGCAGCAGGACGGTGGGCTCGGCGGAGGCACCGCCACGCTGCTGGCGAAAGCACGCACGGGACGCGGTCGGTGCAGACGGTCATGGCGAGGCCAAAGGAGCACGGTGGGGAGTCGTGCTAGCGGCCGTGAACTCTGGCATCGACGCCGGTGGATTGAGCGAGAACGGGGAATCGGCGCAGCTCACCGAGAGGAGGTCGGGGCGGCTTGTGACGGGCGAAGTGCGGTGGTGTAGATCGACGGCGAGATGCATGCCATGGCAGAGCGACCGGCTCGATCCCGACGCAGTGCCGATCTTCTACTCGAGCCCGGGGTCGGAGAGGAAGAAGCGGGTGGCGGCGGTGCTTCCAGGCGTAGTCCTAGGCGTGGGCGACGGTTGGCGCGGCGAGCGGAGTCGTCGAGGGAGAGGGGATGGGGGCGCGAGGTGGCGGGGGACGAAGCCGACGAGGGCGGCGACTTGTGCGTCGGGCGCGGCGACGGGACCAAGCCTGGGCGCGGCCGGAACGTGGTGGTCGTGGCGTGGCCCGATCCCGATCCGGATTCGGGGGGAGGAGAGGAGCGAAAGCGGGGGGGGCGAGTCGTGGCGGTAGTGGTGGGGGGTTGGGGCTCTCCTGGCGGCGCTGGAGGAGAGGGTGGAGGTCGTGGGGATCGGGTTAGGGTTTGCGGGGGTAACGAGGCCATATAGGCCAGGGGGTTGGGGTGGGCCGGCCCGTTTGAGCGGTTGAGGCCAGCTGGGCCACTTGGCCCAAAGGGGGTTCTGTTTTCTCTTTTTTTTGTATTTGTTTGTTTTCTTTTTACTAGTTTTCTATTTTATTTTAAGTTCCCTTTTATTACAGTTTTATAAAAATAAACACTAGCAACTAAATTTGTATTCATTAATATTCTACTGCCACCTCAATTCTCAACCGAAAATAAAATAGTTTAATATTTTATAAAATTCAATAGGCATGTATTTAATTGTTTTAACTACCGTTTTAACTATCTTAGAGCTTTTACACACCTTATCAAAGTTTGGTTTCTCCACCATAATTACCTATGCATTATTTAGTTCACTCCGAACATTTTAGTCTTAATATTTGAAAATATTTTATTGCTTGCTTGATTTTGAATTTGAATTCGAACAGGTTTCGAACTAGCGCGAGTTTATCCACAGTAACCGAGGTGACGTGGCATCATTAGCGGGGATTACTGTAGCGTAATTACCCGGGCGTCACAAGGTACCCCCCTCTTTAGTCTCGGTTCAACACGAACCAGGGCCAAAGGCCCACCACGTGGGACGATCCCACGCGGTGGACTGGGGGACCTTTAGTACCGGTTGGTAACACCAACCGGGACTAAAGGATTTTATTTTAAAAAAGATTGATTTTTATTTTTCAAATTTCTGAATTATTTGATGATTTAGTCCCTAATCACCCTTCATCATTTCAAATTGTCTAACGTCCCGGCCGGTCACCCATCCTCTCACTACTCCAGCCTGAGCACGCATAACTTCTGAGTTCTATTACCCCTTGTTTCCAAGTCTGCACTTGTTGTTTACCTCACAGTAGTAAGCTGTCAATCCTATTAACCCTCCGGAGTTTAGCTTGAGCATTAAGTCACACGTTTCACCGTTTGAGTTTGATACTATTATTCTAAAAAATAATTATTATTTAGTAACACTAATATTTCTTGAATAAGTAGTTTGACCATAGTTTGACCACAGTTTGACCAGATTTGACCATAGTTTAACCACAGTTTGACCAAAATTAAAAAAAACTAAAATAATTATTTATTAACACTAATATTTCATGAATAAGTAGTTTGACCATAGTTTGACCATAGTTAAAACTGAAATTTGACCATATATTTTTTCCTTTCATGCAGATTTTTTTGATATATTATGCGTGTTTTTTTTGACATCGTATGCAAAAGATATGGTCGTTTTACCTTTTCCTAACACTTTTTTGCAAAACATATCAAAATATATGTTTTTAAATTTCCCTAACTACTAGATGTAGTAACATAACTACATCTCAAAGAATTTTAATTTTTGAAGTTTTTATCATTTTCTTTTGGTTTCTTTTCAAAACAGAAAAGGCTATGGGGGAAGAGTTTGAAAATTGCCCTATAGTCCCGGTTTGTTTCTCCAACTGGGACTAAAGGTTAGACCCCTTTAGTCCCGGTTTGTGATACAAACTGGGACTATAGGTTGGCCCTTTAGTCCCGGTTTGTGTCACAAACCGGGACTGAAGGGGCTCGTGGGGCCGCGGCCTAACGCCAGCCTGCCACAACCCCTTTAGTCCCGGTTTGTCATACAAAATGGGACTATATATATGTCAGAAATGAACCGGCACTAATGCAAAGCCGTTCGAACCGGGACTAATGGTCACATTAGTGCCAGTTCATTTACAAACCGGGACTAAAGGGCTAAACATTAGGCCCTTCTTCTACTAGTGACTACTCGGTACCAATCTTGGTGATTACCTGGGCGGTGATGTACAGTTCAAACCGTTAGAGGTAGTAGAGATCTTCAGATACGAGCACGGGAAGCCTCTCGTGAAACCTGATCATCCTCCTCTAACAATGATGATGCGAATATTGCATGAATGGTACATGGATACCTGCATGAAGTCTGGGACCGATAGTATGTTGTTAGCAATTAAAGAAGAGCACGACCTCATTGGAGTTGACCTGCTGCCCGTTGAATTTGTGGAAATATTTCAGTTATTCAATCAACAGGCCATCGACAAACAACTCATGACTTGCTACTGTATGTAAGTATTACTTCTGTAATTACGTCTCTAGCTCAGCTCCTTCATTGCATGTAGTTATAATTATCCTCACTATAGTATGCAGATTGAAGATCATCGAATGCAAACAAGGACAAATCTATTACATTTGGTTCATTAGCCCAAATACCGTAAATGAATGGTTGGTAAAAGAGAGAGCCAAACTTACTGAGGATAACTTGCTAAAATCGTTCCTTCGACATCAAAACAAAGGGAAAATAATATTTCCTTACAACTTAAAGTGAGTGTTACTGTCTTGTGCATATTCGGTTTCGCTTACTCGAGGTTAAGTAATGTAATTGATGAGTTATGCGTGCGCAAGTTCCACTTTATTCTGCTAGAGATTAAGCTTGACAGGGGAGTAGTAACTGCCTTAGACTCGAGATGTAAAGAGCCCCAGGAGTATGTTGACATGACTGCAATGCTCCAGAAGTAAGTTCAATCATTATCACATCATATCGGCAACTTTCTTTCATTTCCTCATATCAAGTAATCATTTTCTTTGCTTGGCAGGGTTTGGAAAAAGTCACCGAAATGGTTCCGGGTCTGCAGAGGATGCTGTGATTTACGCACACAAAATTTAATAGTACTAGCTAGTTCCACGCATCTCTCATTGATTCTAGTTTCATCATTACCATTTATCATGCTTGATTATTAGTTTGGTTGAATTCTATTTCTCGTAAAGTGCTTGTGGCAGGAAGGCGGCAATGATTTATATGGATACTACGTTTGCGAGTTCATCCACCACTCGACCTCTGAGCGGGGCTACCCTGACAAACAATATGAAGTACGTAAACAATTGTGTTGAGTTTCATTCATATATATATGTATTGACCCCCTTCTTTAAATTAGATGTGGCAGATGCGGGATGAACTCCTACCACATGATCGCATACGAGCAATTGAAGAGGAATTGGTGTGATTCTTTCTTGACAACGTCATACATAAAGACGGAAAATACCATGTGGAAATTGAAGCTGATTATCGGTATATGATGCCAGGGATCGTAAGAGGTGTTATATTGTAAATATGTAGTAGCGTCGGATAGAAATACTAGAACTTGTTGTTCGACCAATCTCGGAGAAAGAGAGGTCACTTCTCTTTGTATATGTTCATGACGATCTTGTGTATAATGGTTCCTCATTTTCTTACTAGCGTCGAGTTCTCTCTATATGTAGTAGGTAGCGTCGACCAAGCACGGAGAAACAGAGGTCACTTCTCTCTATATGTAGTAGCCATAGCTAAGACAATATGAAACCCCTAACCAAACCATACAGAACCCCTAATAAACCCCCCTTCCAAATAAAAACCCAACACCTGGGAGCTGCTGATGCGTGGCTGCCCTTTAGTCCCGGTTTGTGTTACTAACTGGAACTAAAGGTTCCTCCTCCCTGGCGCCCCAGAGCGGCCACGTGGACCTCCTTTGGTCCCGGTTCGTAAGCAAACCGGGACTAAAGGTTTTGGGCATTAGTTCGGTTTGTTTTGTCCCGGTTTCAGAATCGGGACTAAAGGCCCTCTCGAACCGGGACTAGTACCCTGTTTTCTACTAGTGATCTGATCATAATTAGTTGAGATCTTTTGTTGTCATGTATATATAGCATGCAGAAATTGTTCCCAACATGGAGCAACTAATGCAAAATTATAAATATAAATCCGCCGTATGGCTTTAATTGACATATCATTACTTTGGTGAATTTCATCGGCAAAATTTAAGAGTATCTACGAGTAAAATTAAATTTATCACTTCGGTCACACCCAATGCATTACTATCCTAAGCTATATCATATGCATTAAATATGTATTTAGATATAGCTCCTCCTATTGATTGCAACTTTGTTGTTTTATCAAAAAGAGCTCACATTTAATGTGTTTTGCGAGAGAAAAATATATAACTTGTGTTGGTTTTAGTGCTAAGAGCTATATCTGCATTAAGATATGGTAACTTTTCTTTTTCTCAATAAATAGGATGCCATAACATATTTTTGCTTAATCGTCGTTATGATGTTTGGAGCGTCTTTTGAGTGTACATGACAACACTACATCCTAAAGATAGATATGCATCGTCTTTTATGCTGTATCCACAATATCACATCATGCAGATAGAATTGCATCATCCTATCTATCATCGAGCTGTATTTGTTTACTTCTGAGGTCTGACCCATCCATGGCCATGGGTATAAGAAGAATATGGTGCTGCTGATCCATTCGTACCGCTCGCTTCCTTCCTCGGACCATTTGTTTCAGGAGACATGGGTGTCTTCATCAAGGTGCCAGTCCTGTGCCTGCTGCTGCTGCTCATGCCACTCCTTTCGATCATCCCAGGTAAGCTCTTGCCATGATTTTTAGCTACCATAGCGCTTTCTCGATGTACGATCTACTATGTATCTTGTGATGCTGGCTGGATCTGAAGTTCATACCTCATGACTGATGTTAACTTCTTTGTGAAACATTGTGTGGGATATTATATATCTGATGCTACGATGTTCTTATCTCCTTTTGTTGTTGCAGGGTCTGATGGTCTACATTGTGCGGAACCCAGCATGACATATACTGGTCCTTGTGAGGATCGGCCATGCGTTGAGCACTGCCGCAAGGAGTATTACACCTTCGGGTTGTGCATCAGTTATGCGGGGACGAACGACGTGAAGCGGTGCTTCTGCTGTAGCTGAACAAACAAACCTTGACCACCACCAGCAGCTGTTGCTGCAGAAAGTGATGTAGTATTCTCTGTGGAGGGAAACAATAATAAAGTGTTTGGTTTTTCAAAGTCTCCGATACAAAAGATTTGACAGAAGACTGGTCAAAACATTATATAAAATATATTTTGAACAACAAATTGAATCAACATATAACAAGCCTCTTTCGTCATGTGCCCATTGATCGATAGAAAGATGGCTGATGTTTCTTTTTTCTGTGGTAAAGAAAGAGGGCTTATGTTAGCTACAGCATGCACATGACATAGGTGCAGGCTTCAGCATCTCTGCATTGTCCGTCCTGAAGTACAGCCATTTCAAGATCATCATCAATCACGACGACACATATCATCGTTATCTAGTACCCCCTCCGTCCCATAATATAAGGTGTTATAACATGGACCAAGGTACTACCGATGCATGGCCCTGATTCATATAAGATATACAGGATTCAGAGAACTACCTCATATCATTATTGAAACATCTAGCCAAGACCAAACTTCAGAGAACTGCTTGACAAGGGAAATGCATCACGATGACATTGAGAAATGGTCAGCCGCGAGTCCCTGAGAAAGAGCATGCAGGTCCTCAGCCGTTCAAACAGGTTCCGGACGGATTGCAGCTGGAGTTCTGCACAACTGCACAAAGATCATGAATGGTGGCCATACATTTTATTCACATCTACAGTACCATACAAAGAAGCAGAGGCGCAGAGCAGAGCACATAGGCAACATAGTAGAAACTTTAATCAAGCTAGATATCCTCAAAGTGATGCGAACTAGCTTGTATTGAGTGCCTTCCCGACTCTTCTATCTCTCCTAAGCATCATCACTCGATCTGTCACCTGAATAATATCCGGCCGTTCTTCCATAACTACATTCCGGCACTCAAGAGCCAGCGTACCTATTTCTTCAAGAGTAAATAAGAAGGTACAACTATGTGCTCCAAGGCCCGAAAATATATAATAGAGCACCCGAGTCGCACTCCCCCTCGAGCCCTCCCACCTCCCACCCTCCTCGCCGCTGTCCGCAGCGCCACCAGGCAAAGCCTGGCCGGCAGGGCGGCGGCGGGACTTCTTCCCCTTCGAGCATCTCCACCGGCGCGGGACGGCTGAATTGCGAGGAGCCGCTGGGTTTGCGTGGGGTCCGGTGGCGTAGCGGCTGGGCTACCCTTGCAGACGTGGTGCGCGGTGCGGCGGCGGCGGCGACGAGATCCCATCGCGCGGTGTGGTGATGGCTACGCGGCAGGAGGTTGCGGGTGCCGCCGGGTTCAGATCGGATCTCGATATGATGCTGGACACGGTCGGCCGGCGCGGGGTGGTGGTCTTCGCCGCTGGCCGCGTCGGATCGTCTGATTCGGTGCCTGGATATCTACTACGGATGTCTTCTTGACCCCATGGCAATCTCATCTACGTAGCTTTCAGTTCTTGTCTCGCTGCCGGATCCGGAGCAGACGAAGGTTTGGTGGTATAGGATGGGGACCGCAAGAAACTTTGGTCAGCTGGACCGGCCCGGCATCGGCGACGTCCCTCAAACGTCGTTACCCTTCCTGGAGGCGAAGCCGAGGTCCCTCCTATCCACCTCCGAACACCTCCCGGACGAAAGTCCTAAATTTAGATTGGGTTGGGCGGCGGCGACGTCTTGCACGTCGTAACCTCCATGGAGGCGCCGTCTTGGGATGCTCAGATGTTTGGAGAGAGGTGCTATGGGTGGTGGACTCCGCGTAGCTCCAACAACGGCGATGGTGTGGAGGTTGGCAGGCGGAACGGCGTTGTACCTACCGCATTGATGACAAGAGTATTCACGGCATGGTGCAGCTAGATCTCGACGACGGATGTGGCTGGATAGAAAAGCGCAGGGCGGTGGGCCTATCTGGCGCCATGGCGTCGTCGACGGCAGATAGACCGGGCAAGGTTGATACAACAGTACAGCTCTGAAAATGGCTTGGTGGTAGGCGGCGGCGGCCTCTGAATGTGCGCCGGACCGGTGGGTGCCCCATACCCGGCAGGCGTCCTGGTGGGGCCTCAGGCCTCGGGTCTTAGATGTTAGATGGTGGGGCCTCAGGATCTGTACACGCCCAATCTTCCGTGGCCTCCTCTCATAAGAACTTCTACATCGCTGTATGAAAATAGCTTTTCTTTGTCCATGCGATTATTTGGGGATTTTTGCCCTTCTTAAAATTAGATGTTTCGGATGCGGGATGAACTCCTAGCACCAGATCGCATGCGAGCAATTCAAGAGGAATTGGCGGCATTCTTTTTTGACCACGTGATCGCTGAAGACGGAGAATACTATGTGGACCACGCGTCCGTATATTATGAGATTATATTTTTAAAAGATAATTATTGTATATATGTAGCCGGTAGTGTCGGATAGATATACGAGAACTTGTTGTTCGACCAATCTCTCGAAGAAGGAGAGGTGGTCGATATCACTTCTCTCTGTATGCATATATGTTCATGACGATCTTCTTTTTCCTTCGTTTGCTTACTAGCTAGCTAGCGTGTCTAGCTAGTCCTCTCTATACGTATGTATAATACGTAGCGTCGACCAAGCACGGACAAAAGAGAGGACACTTCTCTCTATTAATTAGCTAGCTAACACAATATATGAAACACCTAAATTAACCCCCAAAACCCCCAACCCCCCTTTCAAAAAAAAAAAACCCCAGCCATTGAAATGTTGACGATGGATGTTTATTGGTCCCGGTTGGTGCCACCAACCGGGACCAAAGGCCCTCCTGCCTGGGCTCAGCGCATAGGCCACGTGGAGGCCCATCTGTCCCGGTTCTGGATTGAACCGGGACTAAAGGGCCAAGGCATTAGTGCCGACCCTTTTGTCCCGGTTCAGTACCGGGACTAAAGGCCCTTACCAACCGGGACAATAGGCCCTTTTTCTACTAGTGTACTACTATAGAAAGGTAGCAAATTATACTACTTTTATATACTATTAGAGAATCTTTTTGTTAATTATTCATGACATAATATTTTGACACCAAGTCTAACACATACTCTACTGCAATCATATTAATGTGATCATTAGCATGCTTCATTAATTGAATCGCCATGAAGATATGACGATAGTATAGTGTTTGCATGGATCACGAGGCATGCATTGAATGGGGATAACATGGGGTGGCACTGCCACCCAGAGGGGTGGCATAGTCCCCGGGTGTATATATAATAGCTTATTCTACACCACCTAGCAATGCCACATACAAAATCGAGTAAAACATTATATAAAATGTAGTAATTCGGAAATTTTGTTTTTACTACCAAATTTGTAATTTATTTAATTTTTACAAAAATTAATATATTTTATATGTACAGTTACTGGGGTGTAGAATAAGATATTCTACAATCACGCTTAATTAGCCTTATTATAAGTTAGACCACACTACCGAGTGTATCTAAGTGACCTGTATTTCTATAATCTGGCCTATGTGCTCTGCTTCTTTGTTTGTAAAATAAAATGTAAGGTCAGCATCAATTAGGGTTGTGTAATTCTGTAGATCTCAAATTGCAATTCGGGATGTGTCTGAACTTTGAACTCCTGAGGACCAGCATGCTCACGGGCTCACGGCTGACCATTTCTCCGTGCTCCGGTGACTTGTGGTGGTTCTCTGAACTTTGGGATGTCTTTTAAGAATCAGGGCCATGCATCGGCAGTACATTGGGCTAGTACAGCCATTTCAGGATCATGATCAGTCAGGACTGGGGACAGGACGGCAGGAGTGGGCGTCCAAGGAAATGCTTCACAAAAACAGCGGCATGGCATGGGCCTAGCTGGAGCTCCCTAATGGCCGTATGCATCGTACTGATGCAGAGGCCGGGGCAAACCCCCTTTTCGAAAGAAAAAAAAAAGCACCTCCCTGCACCAGAGTCAACATTTTTTTGGCATGACTGTAAACAACAAGTGCAATCGTGAGGTGCCGTCTCAGCCTCTGCGCGCACTGGGACCGGGGCAACTGATGATGTTGGGCGTGGCTGGGTGCCAACAAGACGTGCCATGGTTGAGGTACAACTTGGAGCCATGCCCTGCACCGCGACGCATGCATGCTGGCCTTCGCACTACTAGAAATTCCCATATTTCCGATGGTGAATTCTAATAGCCGACGGGCCGTCGGCCATTACAGTAATAACCGACGGTGGTGGTATTGTCCGATGGTTATTGTGAACTCACATGTATGACCACTAATAACCGACGGTGTACTGAATTTACCGACGGGGAAAGCCCAACTCTCGGTTATCCAATTTAATGTCCGACGGTTCATTGTAATATAAGGCGGTTTTTGTTATACCCTCCGGGATTACATGTAATACCCGATGCTGAAAATAAAACTCTTGGCTATGAGTGGAAATAACCGACGGTCCATATGCCACTCTCGGTTATTAGATTAAATACCCGACGGGGGGTAGCAATAACCGACAATTGACTTCCACCTTCGGTGATATGTTGCAATAGAGAGTTGCTATAAACATGTGGAACGACAAATGATTATATTCCAGATAATTTATGTATAAGTAAATTTCCAAAAATTAGGTTCTACCATTGCTATTGTAACTACATTATATATTATTTTTCACTAATAGGATGGTTAAAAATAGGTCCAAAACAATACAAATATGATGGTTTAAAAAAATGGCATGTTTGAAAAAAATGCGCACTTACACAAGGTATCACGAGCAAAGACAATGTTGAGTATCGAGAAGAGGTCGTCGTCCTCGGCCCAATTCCCTATCATCTTTGATGGTGTGGCCGGTCGGATTAAAGAGGTGCTCAACACAGGCTTGTATATATAGGTTGAGGTTGGGTCCTCACCATGTGGGCGCATGGCGTCTTGCCCAGTGAAGTGTGTTGCCGAGGCATCTGAGCAGTGGCTAGTTACTCATGTCGCTTGCGGTCCGGATGGTACTAGTTGTTGGCCATCTTCTATGGAGCACATCACTGGAAGCTCCTTCAATAAGCTAGATTGGTTCATCCTCAGGAGGTTCTCCATGCCCGTTCCAGTACAAGGTCGCTCCGGTGGCAACAGAAATTAGGGAAAATATGAAGTTCTACATCGGGATAGAGTTCATCCATGGTGGCTGCTTTGAAGCGACTCAACATCTGGTACGACGATCGGCTATTGTCCAGCTCCACCACATCACCACATCCGCTAGCCCAAAGATGGCCGGTTTTCTTCCTCCCAACCAAGGAGGTAAAAGGAAAGGCATCACTGCTTCTCCACAGAGTCTGCGGCATGGAGTCATAGAGGTCTTCATGTCCCAGTGGTGTCGTCCTTGACGACGGTGAGGCTATGGTTGTATAGGATCGTGTTTTCTATTTAGGGTCCTTTTTTTTGTAGGAACTCTAGGGTCCTCTTTGTAGGAGTGAGGGATCAGCTTGCTATTTTCTTATTTTTATTTTTGGGTTCCTTGTGTAACTTGCTATTTTTTTGCATGAGAAACTTTCAATTTATTCATCTTCAACTATGGCAGTACGAAGAACCTCGAAGGTAATAAAAATTTCAGCCAGGTACATGGACCATCCAGCGACGACTAGAAGCACTGGAGAGAGCAGAAGGCGCGCGACGACCATCTTCCTTCGGAGCGGGGCAAATCTTGTTGTAATAGACAGTCGCAAAGTCGTCGTGCTAAGACCCAATAGGACCAGCGCATCAGAGTAGCAATCATCACCGACGATGAAACTCGTAGATCGGAAGGATCAAACATGTAGACACCCAAATAAAGACGAACAACGACCGAATCCATGCAAATCAACCGAAGACCCTCACCGATCGAATCTCGCAAGATCGGATGGAGACACCTCTACACGCTCTCCGATGACGCTAGACGCACACTCGGGACGGGGACATAACATGGGAGACATTACCGAGGGAGCCTAGCCTCCATGTTTTTATTAGATATAGATGTGTTGTCAAGTACTAATTAATATCCTGAATTATAACAAGGATGAGTTTTGTATTTCAAAATTAAACAAAGAGCCCATCTATGCATATGATTCTTTACGTACGAGCATTGTCTAGCACTTTTTTTTGGAGCATTTGTCTAGCACTTTCTTCACGTAGGTTCCTTGTACACGAATAATTGGCACGTCTCAATAAAAGTTTGTTGGCTCAAGAATGGACACAAACGGCTTCAGTACACGAAGTCAGCCTAGGTCGAGCCACACGACCGAGCAAAATCCTAACTACTCCCTCGCAGTTTTCTCCACCACTCCCGATCATGTAGTCCACACCCTCCTCATACCCCCATCTCTCCTGAGCCGGCGGCTGCACGTTTTCCTCTCCCATCCGTCCCTCTCTCACCTCCCCGCCTCTCTCCAACGATCTCTCGACTGTCGCCGCAGCGCGCGGCGGTGCCTAACTAGCCCACCTCCACCTCAATGTGTGGGCAGAGCCGCCGCGCGCCTACCGTAGATGCTGTGGCCTTGAGCCGTTGAGCTCCACCACCACCAACAGGGGCGGCAATGGTGGAGGGCTGACGGGATCTGGTGGCCTGATCATAATGGTATCCATCGGTAGAGCTCCGCCATCAGATCCGGTGTAGGATCGTCTCAGGCCACGCAGATTCGGTTGGTCCCTCTCTTATTGGAACTCCGGCTGGTTCCTCTCCTCATTTCTTTCTCATTTTCTGTATCTTTGTTCAGGTTGTACGAACTGCTCGCAGCTCAAACGGTAGCTGACCTCGAGCTTGACTAGTGAGCGGAGTTGGGCTGCACAGAGTCGGCACCCCTGCATCGACGACTTGGACGTCCGTCGCCGTCGAACTCCAGTAGACTTCATCTTCTTCTATGCTGAGCTAGACGATGTCGACTGCACGCCTGCCAATAGTGGCCTCATGAACGGCGCCATCATGGTAACTGGTAAGACACTCTTTGATGTGCATAGTTGCCTGCATTCTCTTGTAGCGGTTTGTGTGAATGACACCTGTTGATTTTTGTCCTCTGAATTCGAAAAATACAAGAACGTGTGTCCTTTTTGTTTGTTCACGTTTGGCATTGAGCCTGTATTTTTTGTGCTTAGATTTGTAATGAGCATTCAGGTGTACTAACGTTTGAAAGGTGCTACTGCATAAGCATTTCTAATGTCTGCTAGCCACTGTAAAATTATTTGATGTAGCCTGAAACTGTTGCTCAACATGACATTATATATGATTTAGTAGGGGCAAATCCTTGACCTGAAGATGCATGAGTTGAAGCCTACTTTATATACTAATGTCAAATATTCCATATAACATAGTTAAGCAGTACTTCGATTACAAGAACTGTACTTTGAACGTCCATACTGTAAGAACTATACTCTGAACGTCCATACTGTAGTAAGGGAACTTGTGCTTTTGTGCCATTTTTCTTGTGGGGCATCTGGCATCTCTGTTCCCTATGTGCATAGAGTTCCATTTCGCATTCTGCCACTAGTAGAAAAGGGGGCAATGGCCCAGGCCAGTTCAGCCCATTAGTCCCGGTTCAATCCAGAATCGTGACCAATGGAGCTATTTGCCCCGGTTCATGAGCCCAGGGGGCCGGCCGGGCCACGTGGGCCATTGGTCCTGGTTCGTCCGGACCTTTTGGTCTCGGTTGGTGGGACAAACCGGGACCAATGGGCATGGCTCCTGGCCCACCACTATTGGTCCCGGTTGGTGGCATGAACCGGGACCAAAGGCTTCCCTTTAGTCCCGGTTCATACCACCAACCGGGGCTAATGGTGCTGCCTATATATAGCCCCTCGCGCAAGAGCAGAGCACACTGCTCTGTTTTTTCTGGCCGAGGGGGAGAGGGCTTGGTGGTGCTCTAGCTCACCTCCTATGCATACAAGGTGTTCGATGGAATGCCCGAGCCACACTACTTAAGGTTTCTCCTCTCCAAGCTCGACCGCCAAGCTCCATTTTCCTCTATATTTATCTAGGTTTAGCGGTCCATCATGCCCCGTCCCCGTCTTCATCGTCGTCGATCACCCGCGCCGATCTCATCGCCGGTACCACCGTGGTGAGCCTCTTGTTCTTATCTTCTTTCTGAAAGGAAAAATATTCTTACTTGTATGTTTAGATAGATACTTGTATTATTTTCTTACTTTTATTATTGCATCTTATATAGTGCGATGGTTTTGGTATCCGCCCCCGTCGGCCCTTGTCCTGTCTATGATTCCGGATGTGGTATATATTATCTTTTCATAACTATTTATTTATCTAGGAGGTTGTTGAACCGGAAATTCCAACCGACCCTATTGTCGAGAGGTTAAATTTAGTTGAAGAAGAAAACAATTTCTTTAAGGAAAAAATAAAAAAAAACTTGAGGAGGAGAAGATGATATTGGAGTTGCATGTTGCGGATGTCATCGATGATCACAAGATCAAGATGGATGCAATGCGCTTGAAGATTAGAAAGATTAGAAAATATGCCATTCATACCGAGGCTTGGTATCATTATACCGTTGGATCAGTTGTTACCTTGGTTGCGATTATGATCGCATTTGTTTTTGCATTGAAATGTTTTACATAGTTTCAATGTATGGTTGAATTAATTTAGATGCTCTGCAGAGCTTTACGTTGTTAGATGAGAACTATGTATGTACTTTGGTTTTTATGTGATGATGAACTTCTATTAATTTGGTCACTTAATTATCTATTCATGATGTTCTGTAATGATTTTTGACACACTTAATTATATATAATGCACGCAGATGAACTGGCAATGGATGTACGGTGACAGACACACCTCCGAGTACACTAAGGGCGTGCATGATTTTCTCGAAGTGGCTGAGGCAAACAAGCAGAATGGTTTTATGTGTTGTCCATGCCCTATATGTGGGAATACGAAGTCTTACTCTGACCGAAAAATCCTTCACACCCACCTGCTTTACAAGGGTTTCATGCCACACTATAATGTTTGGACGAGGCACGGAGAAATAGGGGTTATGATGGAAGACGGCGAAGCAGAAGAGTACGATGACAACTATGTGCCCCCTGAATACGGTGATACTACTGAACATCAAGAGGAAACAGACGATGTGCACGATGGTGCTGCAACGGGCGAAACTGCTGAAGATCAAGAGGAACCAGACGATGTGCCCGATGATGATGATCTCCGCCAGGTCATTGTCGATGCAAGGACGCAACGCGAAAGTCAAAAGGAGAAGCTGAAGTTCGATCGCATGTTAGAGGATCACAAAAAAGGGTTGTACCCCAATTGCGAAGATGGCAACACAAAGCTCGGTACCGCATCGGAATTGCTGGAGTGGAAGGCGAGAATGTCTGTGCTCGATAAAGGATTTGAGAAGCTACTGAAAATAATGAAGAAGAAGCTTCCAAAGGATAACGAATTGCCCGACAAGTACATACGCAGCAAAGAAGGTCGATGCCCTCTAGGATTGGAGGTGGAGAAGATACATGCATGCCCTAATGACTGCATCCTCTATCATGGTGCATACAAGGATCTGAACGCATGCCCGGTATGCGGTGCATTGCGGTATAAGATCGACGAGATGACCTGGTGATGTTGACGGCGAGCCTACCAGAAGAGGGTTCTGCGAAGGTGATGTGGTATGCTCCTATAATACCACGGTTGAAACGTCTGCTCGAAACGGAGAGCATGCCAAGTTGATGTGATGGCACAGTGAGGACCGTAAGAAAGACGGAAGTTGAGAGCACCACGACGGGTCGCAGATGGAGAAAAATCGAGAGAAAGTACTGGGATGAGTTTGCAAAGGACCCAAGGAACGTATGGTTTGCTTTAAGAGTGGATGGCATTAATCCTTTCGGGGAGCAGAGCAGCAGTCACAGCACCTGGCCCGTGACTCTATGTATGTACAACCTTCCTCCTTGGATGTGCATGAAGCGGAAGTTCATTATGATGCCAGTTCTCATCCAAGGCCCTAAGCAACCCGGCAACGACATTGATGTGTACCTAAGGCCATTAGTTGAAGAACTTTTACAGCTGTGGAATAGAAACGGTGTACGTACGTGGGATGAGCACATAAAGGAGGAATTTCACCTAAAGGCGTTGTTGTTCGTGACGATCAACGATTGGCCCGCTCTCAGTAACCTTTCAGGACAGACAAACAAGGGATACCACGCATGCACGCACTGTTTACTTGACACCGATAGTATATACCGGGAAGCTGCAGGAAGAATGTGTACCGGCCATCGCCGATTTCTTCCGACCAACCATCAATGTCGAAAGAAAGGCAAGCATTTCAAAGGCGAGGCAGATCACCGGAAGAAGCCCACCATGCGTACCGGTGATCACGTGCTTGCTATGGTCAATGATTTACACGTAATCTTTGGAAAGGGTCCCGCGGACTAGCTGTTCGAATGACGCCGACAATCACGCACCCATGTGGAAGAAGAAATCTATATTTTGGGACCTACCCTACTGGAAAGACCTAGAGGTCCGCTCTTCGATCGACGTGATGCACGTGACGAAGAACCTTTGCGTGAACCTGCTAGGCTTCTTGGGCGTGTATGGGAAGATAAAAGATACACCTGAGGCACGGGAGGACCTGCAACGCTTGCACGAAAAAGAGGGCATGCCTCCGAAGTAGTATGAAGGTCCTGCCAGCTACGCTCTTACGAAAGAAGAGAAAGAAATCTTCTTTGAATGCCTGCTCAATTGAAGGTCCCGACTGGCTTCTCGTCGAATATAAAGGGAATAATAAATATGCCAGAGAAAAAGTTCCAGAACCTAAAGTCTCATGACTGCCACGTGATTATGACGCAACTGCTTCCAGTTGCATTGAGGGGGCTTCTACCGGAAAACGTCCGATTAGCCATTGTGAAGCTATGTGCATTCCTCAATGCAATGTCTTGTCAGTTTCGAGCTGGTGTTCCCACCATCCTTCTTCAATATCATGACGCACGTCCTAGTTCATCTAGTCGACGAGATTGTCATTCTGGGGCCCGTATTTCTACACAATATGTACCCCTTTGAGACGTTCATGGGAGTCCTAAAGAAATATGTTCGTAACCGCGCTAGGCCAGAAGGAAGCGTCTCCATGGGCCATCAAACAGAGGATGTCATCGGGTTTTGTGTTGACTTCATTCCTGGCCTTAAGAAGATAGGTCTCCCTAAATTGCGGTATGAGGGGAGACTAACTGGAAAAGGCACGCTTGGAAGGGACTCAATAATATGCAGGGACGGATATTCTTGGTCTCAAGCACACTACACATTTCTACAGAACATTACCTTGGTGACCCCGTATGTTTTTGAACACAAGAACAGTCTGCGCTCCAAACACCCGGAGCAGTGCGACGACTGGATTACATGTGAACACATCAGGACTTTCAGCAGTTGGTTCGAAACACGTCTCAGAGGTGACAGCACTGTTTGTGATGAGATGTACTTGTTGTCCAGGGGACCATCTTTGACTGTAATGATTTGGAAAGGATACGAGATAAATGGGAATACATTTTACACGATTGACCAAGATCAAAAGAGCACCAACCAAAACAGCGGTGTCCGCTTTAATGCAGCAACCGACAGGGGAAAGGACACATATTATGGTTACATAGTAGACATATGGGAACTTGACTACGGAGTAGATTTTAAGGTCCCTTTGTTTAAGTGCAAGTGGTTCAATCTGTCAGGAGGCGGGGTACAGGTAAACCCATAGTACGGAATGACAACAGTGGATCTGAAAATTCTTGGGTACACTGACGAACCGTTCGTCCTAGCCAATGATGTGGCACAGGTTATCTATCTGAAGAACATGTCTACCAGACCGAGGAAAAGAAAAGATAAGGAAGCGAATACATCATACGATGAGCCAAAGCGCCACATAGTTCTTTCAGGAAAAAGGGACATCCTGGGAGTGAAGGGCAAGACAGACATGTCTGAAGAGTATGAAAAGTTTCATGAAATTCCTCCCTTCAAAGTCAAGGCTGACCCAAGCATCCTGATAAACGATGAAGATTATCCATGGTTACGGCGCAATAAGCAAATGACACAAGCGAACAAAAAATGAAGACTTTCTCCCGCAACTATTATGATGATACCATGCCAACTTTGTAACAGATTTAGTATGATACCATTGTCCGTTTTGTACATGCACATGCTATGCCAACTTTTTCAGAGTTCATTTGAAAACTATGAATTTCAAAGAATTTAAATTTTAACTATTCAAATTTGAAAACTAATGGCACAAACAGAAAGTCTAAAACTAATGGCACTAACAAAAAGTTTATAATTTTCTGACCTAAAAGCAAAAAGAATTAAAAATAAAGCAAAAACCAAAAGAAAATAATTAATGCAGAAAACAAAACAAAAAACTGGAAAAAAATAAAAATAGCAACAATAAGTATTTTATTGTAAGTAGAAACAAAATAAAATAAATAAACCAACAAAGAAAACAAAAAAGTGTTTTCAAATTTGAAAACTAATGGCACTAACAGAAAGTTTATAATTTTTCTAAAACTAAAAGCAAAAAGAATTAAAAATAAAGCAAAAAACAAAAGAAAACAAATAATGCAGAAAACAAAACAAAAACTAGAAAAAAATAAAAATAGCAACAATAAGTATTTTGTTGTAAGTAGAAACAAAACAAAATGAATAAAGCAACAAAGAAAACAAAAAAGTGTTTTCAAATTTGAAAACTAATGGCACTAACAGAAAGTTTATAATTTTTTTAAAACTAAAAGCAAAAAGAATTAAAAAATAAAGCAAAAAACAAAAGAAAATAAATAATACAGAAAACAAAACAAAAAAACTAGAAAAATAAACTAAATAAAGCAACAAATAAAACGAAAAATCAAAAAAAAGTGCCACACACTGGGCCCCCACGGCCTGAATACGACTAGAAACCCTACCATGGGCCATGATTCAGGCCCGCAGGAGGCCCAGTAGGCCCACAGGCACAGATTGCAGTGTTAGGCCCGAAAGCCTGCTTAAGAGAGGAGCTCGAGAGGGAAGGCACACCGCACCTTATAAACAGGTGCGCCTCCCTCTCAACTAGCGAGGTGGGACTAAATATTTGGGTTCGGGCAGCACAGGGGCTTTGGTCCCTTGGTGGCACCAACCGGTGCTAAAGGGTGCATTAGTCCCGGTTGGTGCTACAACCCGACTAATGCCCCTTTAGTCCCGTTGGTGCCACCAACCGACCAAAGGCCGCTTCCCGCCCTTTGAGCTGCCGAAAAGAGGCCTTTGGTCCCGGTTGGTGGCACCAACCGGGACTAAAGGGGGGTATTACTCCCGGTTGGTGCCACCAACCGGGACTAAAGCCTTTTCTATATAAGCCAGCACTTAGCGTTTTTTCAGATTTCATCGCCAGTTGCCGCCCGACGACGCCGTGGACCTCCTCGACGCCGCCAGCTGCCCATGCCGTCACCGTCGCCGCGTGCCCCGAGCCCACGCCGCCGTCCGCCCGCCCTCGAGCCCACACGTCGCCTGCCGCGCCCTGCGCCACGCCCGACCCGTCTGCCCGCCCGGCGCCATCGCGCCCTCGACGCCATCTTCCCGATGCGGCGCCGCTCCCCGCCCTCGCGCGCCCGTCGTGCCCGCCGCCCCTATGAGCACCTGCCCTGCCATGCCCGCCTGCCCTGCCCACTGGCGCCCCTGCCCGCCCTTGCCCTGCCCTGTTTTATTCTTTTAGTTTAATTTTTTTCATACATACATACATACATATATATATATATATATATATATATATATATATATATATATATATATATATATATATATATATATATATGTATGTGTATGTATGTATATATGTTTTGTTCATATGTTGCAATATGTTTTTTTTATTTTTATTAGTTTATTTTTTGTTCATATGTGATGTATATGTGTATGTGGCTATAATGTATATGTGTATCTGATGTATGTGGCTAGAATTTGCTAAATATATATGTTAAAAATGTTTTTTGGTACATAGAAAGTTTTTGTTCATATATAGAAAGTTACAATTTTAGAGAAGTTTTATATATGCAAAAGTTACAATTTTAGAAAAGAAGGATAGGAAAGAAGAAAATAAGAAGAGGAAAGAAAGAAGAAGAGGAGAGGAAAAGAAGAGGAGAAATAAGTAAGAAGAAGAAAAAGAAGAAGAGAGAAGAAGAAAGGAATAGTGGAGAGAAGAAAATAGAATCTATTTTCTCTTCTCCACTATTCCTTTCTTCTTCTCCTTTTTTTTCTTCTTTTTTTTCTTCGATCTTCTCCTCTAGCTATTCCTTTCTTCTTCTCCTCTTTTTTTTCTTCTTCTTCTTCTTCTTAATTTTTATCGAGAACGAGGGTGTCGAGGATCGCCGAGGGGTCGAGGGTCGGGAACTAGGGTAGAGGGTCGAGGGTCGTGGGTCAAGGGTCGAGGGTTTCAGGGTCGAGGGTTCGAGGGTTCTATAGGGTCGAGGGATCAAGGGTCGAGGGTTCCAGGGTCGTCTAGGGGTCGAGGGTTCCAGGGTCGTCGATGTGTCGAGAGAGGTTTCCTAGTGTCAAAGTATTGAAGAAATCCATGGCTTCATCATTAGCCGGAAGTAACCAGGGCATGATGGTACGAAGTCCTCCAAAGTTATTCTGGAATGGAGTCCCGGATAGGATAATTTGCCTTTTTGTACGAATTTCAGCAAAGGCCTTCCAAATAACAATATACGGAAGGTTCTTGCCTTTTTGTACGAATTTCAGCAAAGGCCTTCCAAATAACAATATTCGGAAGGCTCTTGCTGAACTTTGTACCAAAAAGCGAATTATCCTATCTGGGACTCCGTTCCAAAATAACTTTGGAGATCTTTGTACCATCATGCACCTGTTACTTTCGCCTAATGATGAAGACATGGTTTTGTTGAATCCTTTGACACTAGGCAACCTCCCAACCGCTCGGCGATCCTCGACCCCTTGACCCTCGACCGCTCGGCGATCCTCGACCCCTTGACCCTCGACCCCTCGGCGATCCTCGACCCCTTGATAAAAAAAAGAAGAGGAAGAAGAAAAAAAGAGAGGAGAAGAACTCCTCTCTTTTTTTATCGGGAACGAGAGGGTCGTCGAGGGTCGCCGAGCGGTAGAGGAAACCCTAATTAAATAGCAAGTATCGTCGGTGTGAGATACATGTGGCCGTCGGTGTCGGACACTACATCCACGTCCCACAAGTGACGCGGGTGTCGATGCCCACGTCACTTGTGGGACATAGATGTAGTGTCGTCATTGTTGTTGTCGATATACCCCCTCCCGATGGCTTCAACACGTGGGGGGGGGGGGGTCGATATTACCCCCTCCTTGAAGCGTTCTCGAGGCCACCCCTAACCCTTGAAGCGTTGTCGAGGCCACCAAAACCCTAGAGAAGCAGCGTCGAGGCCACTAATTAATATGATTCCTTATTGTGATTAGCTAGCTAGTTCTACGTTTGCCACTAATATATCCATATCTGTCATGTTTGAATAATAATTGCCATGTTGTAAATATTTGTAGAAACTATGGACACCCCGCCCCGAGACGAAGCACAAGAAGTGTTGTTGAGGCACATAATCGCAGAAGGAAGTGATGCCAACAACTCGATGATGTTTCTCAACGACACCGATGGTCTGGAAGGAGAGGGTGAAGAAGCAGCTGGCTATGCTTATGATGGCTCCGATGACCCAATGCCGGTGGAAGAAGGAGAGGGTGAAGAAGACCGTGAGGACTGCTCCGGTGATCACCGAACTGAGTCCGGCCAGGTATATATATTAGTTAAGCCTGTGCTGACTAGCTAATTGATGTATTCATTGTTTTGGTATGTACACATATTAATTAACTCGCGTCTTTCTTCCTTTTTCTAGCCCTCCGGCTCGAGCACAACTTCGGTAAAGAGACGAGGCCCAAAGAAAAAGTTGAGCTCGGATGAAAGGTTTGAGATCATAGAAATCGCGCGCGACGGCCAACCGATTGAACCCATCCGGACAAAGAAGGCATTTGTTGCTCAGTGCGGGGTTCTGGTTAGGGACAAGATCCCGATCAGCATCCAGCAATGGTATAAGCCTAAGAACGAAGAGCCTGAGGTGTCTTATGTCAATGATCTGCAGAAAAATGATATTTGGACTGAGCTGAAGTCAAATTTCACCCTACCGCCAGAGGATGATCCGGAGAAGCCAGTTATAGAGCCATTAATCAAGTCTTTTGCTCTTAAGAAGATGGCAGAGCTATTCAGGCATTGGAAGAAAGACCTGAATAAGTTTGTCGATAAAAAAGAGACACCAGAATTCAAGGGCAAATATGAGAAGATCAGAGATGACTGGCCCGCATTTGTGGCCCACAGGACATCGAAAAAGAGTAAAAAGATGTCGGCGACAAACAAGCAAAATGCTGCGAAGAAGAAGCTTCACCATCGCACGGGGTCAGGTGGCTACCTCATAGCCCGGCCTAAGTGGGCCAAGGCTGAGAATGATCTGCTTGATAAAGGGATCGAACCAGAGACAATGAACTGGCGAACGTTGCGGACTTGGTTCTTCGGGCTGCGGAACCTTGGACCCTGTATCGTGGAAGTGCATTTGGACGGACGAGCAATTGGACATACCAGTCAAGAGGCTAAAGCAATATATCAAAGCAGCGCAACAAGGGAAGTTCGTTCCTGACGGGGGAGAAGGACGAGCTCACAATGGCCCTCGGGAATCTCGAGCACCTGGATGGACACGAGGCACGCCAGCTCCTTTCGTGGAAGGATGGATTTCCGGACGCATGGGGTTACAAAACCCATGAGAGGAGAAAGAAACTGGAGCAGAGCCAAATGCAGGCGCTGCACGAAAGGGTAATGGGGCTAGAGGAACGAGAAGCAGCAGATCGCAGCAAACGACCTGCCGAAGCTTCCCCCGAAGCTACCCCGCCATCTCAGCGGAGAAGCAGCGTGGCTTCCACCGAGCTGCTTCAGCCGGAGCATGCCTTGACGGCTCCTGCCATCTATCCCATGGATGCTATCACGGAGTCTCAAAATTGCCACCTTATGGCGCAATGGAGCAATTTGAAGGTAAAGGCGGCTGTTGGCTCTGTTTATCCTACTAAACCCGACTCAACTTTTCACTGCCGGCCAATTCCAGAAGGATATGCTAAGGTGATGGTGGATGAAATAACGGAGGGATTTGAGGACCTCGGGCTTGACCACCCTACCGCTGAAGGGGAGTATCGGCTGGGTTCTGCTCTAAAGACTCCATGCCTATGGCGGAAGGATCTCATCAACCTTCCGAACTGGACGCCTCCGCCTCCTTCTCCTCCTCCAGCGAGTCAGGGCACTCTGCCTCCTCCACCGCCTCCTCCTCCGGCGAGTGACGATCAGGGCACTCAGCCGGCTCCTTCTCCGACGCGTGGCGGCACTCCGCCTCCTTCTCCGCCTGCACCAGCGCGCCTGAGCAGCCAGCCTCCTCCTTCTCCGCCTCGTCAGCAAGGGCGGAAGAGACCCGCCGCCGCTCCGGCTGCTCCGGCGCGTCGTAGTCCTTCTCCTCCGCCTCGTAATCAAGGAAAGAAGACATCCGCTCTATCTGCTCTGCGCATCTAGCAGTACAGCCAAAGGCGGAGGAGATACTGATTCGGTCCTTCTCTCAAGAATCCAGAAGTTACCGTCGACGAGAGGACCGACGAAGAAAACGCGAAGGTCGCGCAGACCAAGTGCATGACTGGTTTGAAGGGTTGAAAGCAAAGAGACATCCACCTCCGGAGGAGAAGGTAGATCCGTGAAAGCGAAGCGCACTCTGCCGCCTCGACAAAACCACCCAAGTCTCCGCCAAAGGCAACTATGAGCGATTATTGAAAAGGCATTTGCCGGGCGGAGAGGTCGGGAAGTACTAAAAGCGACCAAAGAATGAAAGAACGACGAGCTGGGAAACAAATTGCCCAGCTCGGCGAACAAGCGAAGCAATCGTGCCCCCCGCTCAAGGTGCCTGCTAGCGACATCGTCGATCCGAGGATGTTGCTCGGTTATGGCAATCCTGAAGATTACCTGCCCGACGATGTACATTATGATTTCTTGGAGGTGCGGATACAAAGATACGAGTACGGGAAGCCTCTCGTCAAAGATGAAAGCTCTCTATCAACGATGATGCGAAGATTGAATGATTGGTACATGAAAACCTGCAGAGAGTCTGAGGGTAGGAGTACTTTGTATGTGAGAGTTAAAAAGGAGCATGACCTCGTTGGAATTGAACTGTTGCCTATTCCATTTGAGGAGCTCTATCAGTTTTTCAATCAATTGGCCCTCGATAAAGCAACAGTCACCTGCTACTGTCTGTAAGTAGTACTACTTCTGTCATTAAGTCTCTCTACATAACTCAGCTCTTTCATTGCATGTATTTATAATTATCCTCACTATATTATGCAGATTGAAGATCGCCGAACTGAAGAAAAGACAATTGGGTTCCATTGGGTTCATTAACACATATCTCATAGATGCAACTGAGGTTGAATTTCATGCCGAAAATACCGAGGCCAACTTTCTACAATCGTTGGTAATAAATGAACACAAGGATATAATACTCTTTCCTTACAACTTCAAGTGAGTGTTACTGTCTTGTGGCATATTCGGTTTCCCTTATTAGTCCAGGTTATAGTAATGTAATATTGATGAGTTATGCACGCGCGCAGCAGTACCACTATATTCTCCTAGAGATTAAGCTTGAGCAGGAGTAGTAACTGTCTTAGACTCGAGACTAAAAGATCCCAAGGATAATGCGGACATGACTGAAATGCTCGAGAAGTAAGTTAAATCGATCATTATCCACCATATCAGCAACTTTGTTCATTTCTGATATCAAGTAATTGTTTTCTTTGTATGGCAGGGTTTGGAGAAAATTCACCAAAAAGCTCCGGACTGCCAAGAAGCTGCAATTTAGACACCGGAAGTAAGTACTATAGTAGCATATTCCACGCATCTCCTAGTGATTCAAGCGCTAGTTTCATCAATACCATTTAACATGCTTGCTAATTATCAGTTTGATTGACCTCTATTTTTGTAAAGTTGTTGTGGCAGGAACAAGGGAATGATTTATGTGGATACTACATTTGCGAGTCCATCCGCCACACGACACCTGTGAGCGGGCTACTCGACAAACAATATGAAGTGCGAATAACAATATTCACAATTTTATTTTATTACCATCATTTGTGTTGAGTTTCATTCATTCATATATCTATGTATTGACCCCCTTCTTAAAATTAGATGTTTCGGATGCGGGATGAACTACTAGCACCAGATCGCATGCGAGCAATTCAAGAGGAATTGGCGGCATTCTTCCTTGACCACGTGATCGCTGAAGACGGAGAATACTATGTGGACCACGCATCCGTATGTTAGGAGATTATTTTTGTAAAAGATAATTATTGTATATATGTAGCCGGTAGTGTCGGATAGATATACGAAAACTTGTTGTTCGACCAATCTCTCGGAGAAGGAGAGGTGGTCGATATCACTTCCCTCTGTATGTATATATGTTCATGACGATCTTCTGTTTCCTTCGTTTGCTTACTAGCTAGCTAGCGTGTCTAGCTAGTCATCTCTATACGTATGTATAGTACGTAGCGTCGACCAAGCACGGACAAAAGAGAAGACACTTCTCTCTATTAATTATCTAGCTAACACAATATATGAAGCACCTAAATTAACCCCCAAAACCCCAACCCCCCCACCCTTTCAAAAAATAAAAACCCCAGCCACAGAAATGCTGACGCGTGGATAACTATTGGTCCCCTCCTGCCTGGGCTCAGCGCAGAGGCCACGTGGAGGCCCATCAGTCCCGGTTCTGGATTGAACCGGGACTAAAGGGCCAGGGTATTAGTACCGACCCTTTAGTGCCGGTTCATGAACCGAGGCTAAAGGCCCTCACCAATCGGGTCAATAGGCCCCTTTTCTACTAGTGTGCATTCCTCCTAGGGTGCACATTTCTTTGATTTGCTCCTAATTGTCATCTACCTGTTCATGTGGCATCTTGCTCCCATATATTCATTTACTTTGCATCATAGATATCAACATTTTTTACATCCAAATTTGGCCATTGTTGCTGGAATGTGTTGACCCTAAATCAAGTAGTAACCCTCTTTTTTACATGATATGAAATAATGCACACATCTACAATTAAAATTCATTAATTATATTGTATTGCACTAAGTGGTTATCAACTTATTCCGTAAAACAACTTATGAAAACTTGAACGTTCTGGAGGTTTGCACTAAGTGGTTATTACTAGTTTTCCGTGTTTGATCAACGACTCAACGCAGTTATGATTGGATCTTAATTACACTCTTAAAAAGAAGGAAATACAGTGCCAAATTTTCACCAAAATTCTATAGGAGTTTATGTGAGGTTTTGATCAAGCAAATATGTCTATTTGTCCTATATATTTTTGGCAGGCAATATCCATGTAATAGCACTTAAGGTAAAAATTGTGATATTTATATCGAGTAGTTGAGCCCTTTCATTGTCGTAATTGCAAATTAAACCCTTTAAGAGTCGCGCAAGGAGCGAACGCAGGTGGTGTCCACGTAGATTTTCACTGCGCCGGGTGAAAACGCGTTAACAAGAGAAAAAAACAGGAAAAGAAACGTCGTCTCGTTTCCTTCCGTCCACATCGAGTCACCTATTCCACCCCTCCCCTCGACCCAAGCATGCCGCCGCCGCCTCTCCCCATCCCAGCCACCTCCCCTCTCTGTGGCCTCGTCTCCTTCCCCTTTCTCTTCTCAATCCGGATCCATGGAGGTAGGCAGCAGGGGCGCCATCGACTACGACACTAGGGTTCCTAGCCGCCGCCACACGCCGGCCAGAGCCATCTCCGCTCCAACAACCATCGATGGGGCGGGCGTCGGTGCGGCCCATTGACAGGCCACGCGGCAGCAACACCGCGCACTGCAAGTCAGTCGCCCCCCGCCCACTAGTAGAAAACGGAGCTTTAAAACCGGTTTGTAAGGGCCTTTAGTGCCGGTTATGGAACCGGCACTAAAGTGTGGGCACTAAAGGCCCCCCCCCCCTTTAGTACCGGTTTGGCACGAACCGGCGCTAAAGTGCCACCACGTGGCGTGAGCTCACACCCTGGTATGGGGGACCTTTAGTACCGGTTGGTGTTACCAACCGGTACTAAAGGTTTTTTTTTTTTGAATTTTCTTTTAATTTTGGAAAAAAAATTGATTTTTTTTATTTTTATTTTTTCTGAATTATTTGATAATTTAGTCTCTAATCACCTCTCTTAACTGCTCAAGTGTGGATCACTCATTCCAAATCATCTAACTTCCCGACCAGTCACCCATCCCTCTCACTACTCCAGCCCGAGCACGCTTAACTTTCGGGTTTTATTCTCCTTCGTTTCCAAGTCTGCACTTGTTGTTTTACTGACAAGAGTAAGATGTTAATCCTATTAATCCTCAGGAGTTTAGCTTGAGCATGAAGTCACACATTTCACCGTTTGAGTTTGAAACTATTATTCTAAAAAAACAGTAATTACTTAGTAACGCTAATATTTCTTGAATAAATTTGACCATAGTTTGACCATAGTTTGACCATATTTGACCAAAATTCAAAAAATTGAAATAATTATTTAGTAACACTAATATTCTTGAATAATTATGTAGTAACATTAATACTTCTTGAATAAGTAGTTTGACCAGATTTAACCAATTTTTTTTAGAAAAACTGAAATTTGACCATATCTTTTATTCCTTTTGGAATTTGAGGATTCTAAAAAATTCCAAACAGGCCGTAGGCGGTCTCCATGGGATGCGGATTTTCATGCTAAATTTTTGGATATATTATACGTTTTTTCCGACATCGTATGCAAAAGTTATAGCCGTTTTACATTTTCCCTACACTTTTTGCAAAACATGTCCAAATTTAAGTTTTTAAAATTTCCTAACTAGTAGATGTAGTAATATAACTACCTCTCGAAAGATTTTATTTTCTGAAGTTTTTATCATTTTCTTTTGATTTTTTCAAAACTGAAATGGCGATACACGGGGGGGGGGTAGAGTTTGAAAATTGCCCTATAGTTCCGGTTTGTGTCTTCAACCGGGACTATAGGTTAAGACTCTGTAGTGCCGGTTGGTGACGCAAACCGGTACTATAGGTTAGACCTTTAGTACCGGTTTGTGTCACAAACCGTCACTAAAGGGGCTCGTGGGGCCCTGGCCTGACGCCAGCCTGCCACCACCCCTTTAGTACCGGTTCGTGGCACGAACCGGTACTAAAGGTTCATTACGAACCGGCACTAATGCATAGCCATTCGAACCGGCACTATTGATCACATTAGTGCCGGTTTTTTTACAAACCGGCCCTGGCCCGCGCGCGCCCCGCCGCCGACCACGATGATACCGCCGGTAAGCCTCGGCTCTCACCCCTCTCCTTCCCTCCCCCCGAATGCATGGGAGGAAGCGCCAAGTGCATGTTTCCAAGAGATTTTTTAGTTCCGGCATCGAACTGTCTTTATTTAGAGCTGAAATAGGACGGGGATGATATTTGTGACGGAGATACGCGTATCGCACCATTGCTATTGCATCAATACATGTGTTTTTTCCCGTCAGGTTTTCAGCCCGTACTCTTCTGTTACAACATGATAGATACAGTGATGGCGGCGCAACATTAGCGTTATCGTTTGCAAATTCGAGGGTGTTCTTTGGGTACTAAGTACTAACTATGTTTCGAGAACTCATAAAAGATGTGTTTCTCAGACTTGTGCAGAGTAAGAGTTGCGCTAAGGATCCGCCCAAGAATGCGGATGAATTACCTCAGGGCGCCGACTGATCGATACTTGTGTTGAGTTACAGCCCGAGGTTTAACCCCTCTCCATCCAATTTTTCTCTCCACGCTTCATTATTGGCATCATCACATTGGGCAAGTTTTTCATATTGTTTGCTGGTCTTTGTTGTCTGCAGTGTAAGAAGCTGAAGCTCAAGAAAAATAACTGGGATTTCTGACTCCTACAAGTTTGATGAGATATTTGGTGAAAATTCTTCACAAAAGCGTATATATGAGGTCGTCGCAAAGCCTCTGGTTGAGGCAAGTCATGTATTTCAATATCTTTTTTAACATGCATCATATAATATTAATCATGAGCAACATAATATTCCAGTTGTTTATATTTGTTAATTTTTAAGTACCTGCACTAACTTTGTATAATTTGGAGCACTGGCAGCAAGTTTCCAGGCTCCTTTTTGTAATAAAAAAGATATACATAAATCTCTTAGATACCCTATGATAGTTATTACTCCCTCTGATACAAAATAAGTGTCGTGGACAGTGGCGTTCATGCAAGAGCATCCACGTCATGCTCCGTTCCAATTGACTGTTGGTGGCGCTCTGGTACTGCTCAATGAGATCCCTCAAGCTACATCATTGGATAGTTGAACATGTATGTTAAGTAGATAATTCAGTTAACCAGTGTGCGTCTACTTAATCAAGTTATACTATTTCACTAATTCATGCAAAGCAGGGTCTAATTGTAGATGAACATGCATGCCATGCATATATCATGTTAAACCTAGGTAACTAATTTCATTTTGTGCATTTTTTATGCATACCATGCATATATCATGTGAATGGTTGAACAAATTTAGTTGATAAGATCTCGTCTGTTGGAGACTTGGAGCGAATTGCACCACGTTCACAGTAACAAGCGCTAGCTTCTACTCAAAAATTAGGTGTTCATACAAATCTGTTCATGCATGCATGGCTGCTGAATTAATTAGTATAAGCTAGCAGCTAACACACGTGTATATGCATGTTGTTATCAACAATTCAGCATCGATCTGTCTGAATAATTAGTTGGAATATAATCTCGGAATAAGAACACTGTGAGTTTATAAAATGCATGGTTCGGTTTACTGACAGATTAGCACACAGTTAACTTGATCCACACAGAACAGCAAATCCGATGACATGCATGTTCGACAAGAAGACGATCAACACCACTCTCCCTAAACAGTCTTAAGATCACACCAAAAGGGTAGAAGACCCATGCTAGAAAAACATACTATTGTACATACAGTTTCAGTTCTGACTTAGGAAGGAACGATCAGCAACATACTGATTAACTAGCTGCTGGTAGATCCGGTTCTCCAAAGTAATCAAAAGAAAGAAGTTGTAATTTGATGGACTAATTAACAATGTTATCTTTTATTTCTCGAATCGTGTCTATTCGCACAAGTACTATGTACACGGCAACACATGGTCTATAGTGGTACAAACTGTTCCAGGTTAGCTTTCAATCTGTTTTTCAAGTTACTGTATGTACCCTGACTGAGGAAACATTTTTTTCAGGAAAGAAGGATGGTATGGAATCGACACATGATTCGGTTATGTTTCGTTACATCTAAGATGTGTTGAATGGGTATGAACCTATCATTCAGCTTATGTCTGGGCACTATTCTCTTATATAATGCTCCTTTGTTGATCATCCACTATTAGTCATCCATTCACATTGTCAGGACCCATGATCCGGTTAGTTGCATGGCGATTGCTGCTTTCTTTTTCATGAAATTAATAACAGTTGATAAAAATCTAAAACTGGATCTTGCTATTTCTTTTTCCAAACAAACGGTAATGATGTAATTTTGTGCTACAAAGTAAATTTGTTGTCCAGATGATAACTCACCTTCCTTTTCACTTTTCGAGGTGAGATAGATGGACCGTAATAGCACTTGCGTTTACTCATTTGAGTCTTTCTTTCCACGTTGAGTCAAATGTCCCTGATATTGTCTTCTTTTACTTTTCAGGTTTCCTGGAACTAATAGATGGATGGGTGCTAGGGCTGGGATTGGGCTCGGATGAATTGCTCTGTCGAATTTGTTCGCTGTTGTATAGTAGTATGTATAGCATAACTGTAACAGTGCCTTTCTGTTTCACAAATAAATGTAGTTATCCGTGCATTTCTCTCTGGTTGAATAGATCGATTAGTTTTTCTCCTTTACTTTTTATGTGGACGAACGCAGGGGTACTCCCACATTTATGCATATATTACTGCTCGTTTGCATTGGGCTAATTGATTTTGACAGCTTGTAGGCAATGCATGCCAAGAACAACCAAGCGGATCCATTTAAGAAACAAGAGTCAGAAAATGTAGATGTTGCAGAGAACCTGTCTGTACTGAAGTAGCGGATGAGTAAGTAGTCTGCACACCTCCTGATAGGGTGTACTGATGCTCGTCGCTTTCAATGAATAGTTTGTCCTGTTTTTCTATGATAGTGATTATTCTATGCAAATGTAGCAATTTTATAAGTTACTCAGTATGTTTGTTGAAACCAGAGTTTGTAGAAACTAGAAAGGATGGTGCTATGTTCCTGTCCAACTGTCTTTTTTTCTGAATGGTTTGTTTAGAACTTGTTCCTAGCAGATTTGAAAATTCTGGAGATAAGATTGCAGCAGTACACCCTATCCCCTGATGGAGAAAAGGAGCCTAGCGAAGAATATTGGGCTTGAGTTGGAACATGAGGTATATGCTTTTTCAGTTTACGCACATCTTTTTTATACTTTTTTCAGCTAGTGATAATTCAGTTGTGAGAAGTAAATAACAATTCAGTGCATATGTTATCATGTGACCAGGTGCTTTCCCACCTTAGGGATGTAGCACTCTGGTGCTCACACTCTCGGGTGGACATACTCTTGTAATGCCATGACTCCATATTGTTATATTCAGATCATTGTTCTTCAAACATAAGTTAAACCCTTGATCTGCATTGTACATTTTAGGGGAAGAGATCGTCTGGAGAGCTTGGTATTCGACTACGCTTTGCCAAATGATCCTCTGAAGTTTGATAAATCCTACTTTATGTAAGCTTAATCGTCACGGTTGTTGATTGCACATTGGCTTAAGATTATATAGATGTAATGTCATCAGCGCAACATTGTGAAGTTGTACATCCCTGGACGTCATCTTTTGTATATGCTGCAGTGAGCTTCTAAAAGGGTACTCCTGAAGTGGCTTACAGAACAGGTTCTCATGGAGGATCAACTTTCGGTCCCTTAGTTGAATTATACGCAAAGGTAAAGAAGAGTTTAATTCATCTTCATTTTCTTGTTGGAGATGTTGGCAGGACACGTTCTTTAGAGATTACGCTGATTCGCACAAGAAGCTTTCCGAGCTCTACTTTACTGGCATGGACATGCAGAGACGAAGCCAAGAGGGCTGTGAGGAGAACTACCACTGTCTTTGCAGTTGCGGTTGCCGTCATCACCTACGCTTACATATGTTAATCCAAGAGGACGCTCAATGGTCAGATTGCAAGTCTCCATGTGCAGATGACTCCAGTTCAGTTATGGGTTCTGAAGAACAAAGTTAAATCATACATTGAGATGTTGTGTAGTCGTATTTGTAACCAATCTGCTGATACAGTGATGAGGATGCAGATGTACTATCCATGCAAGTACATTGCAAATAGGGAAGTGAAAGGAGCGCAACCCACCTAGCACCGCCCATGCTTCCTCTCAGGCGGCGCTCCAAGGGTGCGCCCCAACCACTCGTTTGTATAAATGTGTTACCAGATTAGCAGCTCATGGAGGCAAATGACCGGACATCAACTCCTATATCATCAATATATTAAATTTATTTGTTTATTTCCTAAGTTGTTCCTTTTGGAACTATATCATCGCAATATAGTTTGAAAGATGTTAATGGTTACCTTTGAGATAAAACTAGGATTATTTCTGAAGTGAGATAAACGCATGCACATTTTCTCTGACATGATTTTCACACTATTGTGCACCTCTGTTGAATTCAGTGCTTGTATGAAATTACGATGAGTTTAGAAACTCACATATCAATTGACTTCTCTACCGTATGAGCTCATTTTTAATGCATATACATATGATTTTTTTAGTGCAGGTTTTGCCATAGCTTATTAATCATATTAATATACACCTGTGCACGCCGATCTCTTCAGCTTTCAATATTTTGTTTTCATGTTTGTGTTGTTCCCTCATGGAGATCACGAAGTATGGTGAAATTGTAGCAAGTTGATGTCTTTTGAAGAAACGTATTTCTGAAGCTTAGTCTGAAGACTTCACAATCCTATTTCCTTTCTCCAGATTATATATACAATGTAACTTGAAACTAGTTATATTCTCATTTACTTGTTCCATTGTCTCAGAATTTCAAATGTATTAATGCATTTTTCCAAAAAGATTGTGTTATCTGTTGGATTTTAAATAATTATCTCAATTCAATAGAATGTTGAAACAAGTCCTGGAGGAGTGTGAACTAAAAAAAGTGATGTCACATAAATTAGCATTAGGTGGTAAACTTGAGTTATGTTATGTACTGCACGGAAAACTAGTATGTTTGCGCTATGCAGTGCACAATACACTTTCGGGTACATAATACATTGACGAGGGTTTAGACCGTCGGCGAATTAACAAATTGATGATGTTGGTGCCCCTCTTTACTAATAGAATCTATGAAGGGGCGTATGCACAGTTGGCAAACATAATAACTGACGGCATAGTTCTCCTCTCGGTTATAACAATTGCCGACGGGTCAAATATACCGTCAACTATTACAACTGCCGGCGGTCAAATATACCGTCAACTATTACAACTGCCGACAGGAAACGATATTAGAAAAATAAATATTTGAAGGGGAACCGTCGGCTATGAGCATCGTCTAGCTGGCTGGTGTGCCACATATGTCCGATGGCACACCGTCGGTTTATTACCGTTGGAAAATATATTAGCTGACGGTACCATCGGCTAATACTGCAATGGCCGATGAAGCATAACCGACGGGAGATGGCCGACGGTTCACCGTCGGTTATCATATTATTTGAGGGTGAACTAAAATATCCGACGGTAATTTCATCGTCAGAAATAAGGGGATTTCTAGTAGTGTCATGGAGCCTTGTGTCGAACACCTGGTGGGCGTGCAGGTCTTGCAGGCTTCCGGATGACAAAATGATTGCAGAGCAGCAGCAGGTACTGGTGGGATGCAGAGATGTGATGGCGGCCTCCTCTTCGCAGGCGCCGACGCCAGTGCTCAACATCGAACGTTTGGCGGGCATTCGCTTGTCCATCTTTCCTTTTTTTTAGAGGGGATCCGCTGGTCCAGCTGGTTCACAGCGGGCCTACGGGAGCCGGAGACCCAACCTGGACAACCCGTTCAGCAGCCTGCTTCTCTTAGGCTCGTCAGATCGACAGTTGGAACGGCAATGACAAAGCCACACATGGACAAGGACGATGATCTTCTCTTCTCCTGGTAAACACATTTTGACGGCTTAATAAAGCTTGATGAGATTCACTAAAACAATATAAAAAAGACAAGAAAAATCTCAAATACAAATCTAAGAAAACACTAAAAAATAAAAAGGGCAAAACATGCTTATTCATTGCCATGAAATCCGCAGTGACTTCTCCCATTAAAATAGTTGATCTCACTGACAATTCCTCCATCTCTCTAATTTCACTCAGCTAAACAAATCGCATGGAAGATGTTGACCCGTCTTTGGAGCAGTATTATCTTGCAACAACTGATCGAGACAAGTTGATATTAATTATTTGTGTCCACCCCTCCTAAGTCGTAACCTGACATAATCAACCGAGAAAAGTTGCTCCTAATTATATGGGCTAACCCTCTCTTGAGTCATAACCTGACATAATCAACCGCGTCGTGCATGGTTGATCTCGTCCCGCTCTGGAATCTCATATATCACGCCACCTTAGATATATTAACAGGCTGGCATGCGATTCGTCCATTTTTCTACTGCATACAATGTTTTTCAAAGGCATACGTCAAATGCCCCCTTTTCCAGGTTTCTTCGCACATAGATATGATTGTATCACTTTATTTTGTTTCCCACCCCAAAACTAAACTGCTAACCTAAAGCCATAAGCAACCAGGTCAGTTCAGTCGATGCTAAATAGCCTCATTAGCGTTTTACGCTCTCAACTCTATAGTCATGTAAATATTTTAAACCTCTGTGCTTCAATGTTTTAATGATATAGAGCTTCTCATCTAGTACATCTACATTTATTTGAGGTGAGGTGTAATTTCCCATGAGAATATTCATCATCCCCTATGTGTTGTTCTCAACAAGGCAACTGCGATTGCAAAGGTCAAGGTGAGCAGGCTGTGACATAGGAATCTCAAATCTCGGATTAGGTATAAACCTCCGAAAGGTATCTCTATACCGTGTTTCTGCTGATAATAGCATTCTACGAAGGTGCTGGAGGAAACAGTATTCTTCATTTTAATTCTGAAGGAGGTAGTAAAGACCATAATTAATGTGGGGTTTACAGCTATTGTCTACTCCCCTTTGAAAATCGACGAGTTGAGTGCATTACTGTGCTATGTAATGTGAGTTTTATGTCTACTTTGTTGTTTATGAAAATTACTACTCGCATGCAAATTGATGCGTTGAGACGGTTGGGTACATTGTGCCAACATGTATGTGTTTTTTGTGTTACTTGTTTGATTCCTACCATCGAACTAAAAGCTTAAATAATAGTAATATGGCTGTTTTCGTATACATATTCCACACGGTTATGCATGAAAGTAGTTTGGGATGCGGGTCAACTCTTAAATGGCTACACGCAAACCTTGCGGATAGTACACACAATCAGAAGGGTATGTGGTGAAGGGAATCCATTTGGCACAGGACATCCTAATCTCCAATTGTAGATCCTCGGAGTTCCCCAAATCATTTGGTATATATATGTTTAAATATTTTGGGACGACGGCTTCTGCCTAATGATACTTTTTACAAGTGAGGTACATTGATGCCAAATTTCTCAATTTCAATCAAGTGCAATGCAGGTCTCTTCGATCATAAAATGAGCATACAGTGCAGTTGACCGGTACTTAGTCATCGTGAAGTCGATCTTAATTTCCTGGCAAAAGATGTCAACCATAATTATTTCCCTTGTCCATTGCTCATGCCACATTCAACTATTTAACCACTAAAAAAACTTTTTAACCACTCTTCACTTAATTAATTTGGCCAATTGGAGCCCAAAGAAGTTAAGAACAGTAATCTCATACCTAATGCACCACGACCATTGGTGTACCATTTGCTGTTGACATAATATATAAATCAGGTGATCATGACAACTTGGCTAACTGCTATTAATATCAACTGAGAATTAGTTACCGATTTACATATATAACGTATGCGAGTTTCAAGCTACAATGACCGGCCTCGAGTAATAAGCTAGCTTACCAAACATGACAAGTGAACGAACAATATTACTCTATGCACGCTAGATAGTAGATGTGATCTTCTTTGCGTTATTTTGTTGGCAACTGGGACAACTATGTATTGGTTAATTTATGGAAAATGGTTGGAGTAGTTGACTAGTTGAAACAGGAAGACTTTCTAGTACAAGGACCAGTTTTGTGTACCACCCTTTGTCTTGTCCTGTGTTACTTTCTGTCATATAGTATCATGCAGCATATCCTCTTATTTGGTGAAAATACTGGCAAGGGCAGGAGAACCGAAGTTTCCAAACATACTTTAACAACAAATCTCCATTAAAATACTTTTAAGTCATGTGAGTACATTGGCATCAGAAAATACTGCAACAACCTATATGTTTTCCTGACTTTTATATAATGGGGATTGCTTCACTTATAGAATATTTACAATACCAAATAATATAGTGTGGATGGCTTTGAAAAGAATGGAGTTGAGTAGTGGCGAATGTGTAAAATTCCGTAAGCCTTACGTTGGACATATGTCACCATGCAAGTTGTGTAATATGTGTGTGACAACATGGAGAAACATTAATGTTATTCTTCCGCGGTCATTAGATGGAACCAGACCTAATTAACTTTTATGTATTAGGAGATAATTATGGATTCAATGGTTTTGCCTTTGCCTTAGCGTGCAGCCATTCTAGTGGTGTCCTTCGGAGGGATGGTCGTCAGTAGGAGAAGCGCCAACAACATTGGGTGGGGGCAATGGAAATAGGGGTGGCTATCCACAACGACAGTTTCCGCCATCATCTTTAGGGGCTCATGAACATCGCACGGGTAACTATGTGCTCATTTGCACCAGCGGCATTGGAGGTCACAGTGAAGAAACACCAGAATAGGAGATGTTGCGGTTCTAGGGGAACAAAGGGGATGGGAGGAGCCAATGGAGAAGAGAAGGTGGGAGGAATATGCAAAGAAGTAGGCAAAGATGTGCAGGGGAGAAGAAGCCGGAGGGGGTGTTATTGTGTTGCGTTTACAACCACATGATCTTAGATAATAGGAGCTAAAGCCATGAATAGTGTCTCTACCCGAAGGTGCACACAACCAGCCCGTTTTAACTGGTGATAAGTGGGACGCGGGCCCACCTGAGAATTCGGGGGGTGATTTGATTAGTTAGAAAGAAAGTTTACATACAGAACGTATAACACATTATGTAGGTGTAGCATTTTTGCTTAGTAGGCTTGTAGTTTCCTTAGCGATGTTCTATATATTACCATTACGCTTCTCTGTTAGCAGTTTGCATGCGCAATCAATGCGCCAGTAGAACAATGGCGCCCCGGTGGTGGCTGCTGATTCTCTGCCTCGCCGGCAACGTACTCCATGGTCGCGCACAGCTTGACAGCAGAGGTATCTCTCTCTCTCTCTCTTCTGTTATTGGCTTCTCTCTTTTAATCATGTTGCCTCATTTACATTGCATATTCATTGTGCAGGTTTCATCAACATAGACTGTGGGCTACAGGGAGAGGAGAGCTACGTCGACGACAAGACAAAGCTGGTGTACGTCTCAGACGCTGGCTTCACCGACACCGGCACGCCTTACAACATCTCGGCTGAGAACTTCCGGCCATGGCGGTCCAGGAACGTCCGCAGCCTGCGGAGTTTCCCCGATGGCGTTCGCAACTGCTACACATTAGGATCCCTGGTGTCGGGCCTCAAGTACCTCTTCCGCGCCACGTTTCTCTATGGCAACTACGACGGCCTTAACAAGCGACCAGCGTCGTTCGACCTCTACATCGGCGTCAACTTTTGGACAGCGGTGAACATGTCGTGGTGGGGGTTGGACCAGGACAACAGGGCGACGGTCGAGGCGATCGTAGTCGTGCCACACGACTTTGTGCAGGTGTGCCTGGTGAACACCGGTGGCGGGACGCCCTTCATCTCTGGGCTGGAGCTGAGGCCGCTGAAGATGTCGCTCTACCCACAGGCAACGGCGGAGCTGGGGCTGTTCCTGCTGCGCAGGCGAAACTTCGCCGCGATAAACGGAACAATCATCAGGTTCCCCGATGATCCATACGACAGGCTATGGTACCCTAGGTCCGACGCCACGATGTGGGCAGAGATGACGGCAACCGAGAGGGTGGACGACATCGACGGCGACGAGTTTCAGGCGCCCATGGCGGTGCTGCAGACGGCGATCAAGCCGCTGAACGCCTCTGGTAGCATCAAGTTCGGCTGGGAGGTGGCGCCCGAGCTCAACAACGCGTCGCCGGGGCCAGGGTACCTCGCTGTCTTGCACTTCGTCGAACTGGAGCTCCTCGGCGGGGATGCCTTGCGCCAGTTCAACATTAGTGTCAACCACGACGAAAGCTGGGTCCCGGGCTACACGCCGCCAGGCTATCTCCACAGAGCCTATGTCTACAATAAATTCACCAACCCGCGCGACAGCAGCTACATCGTCACCATCAAGGCCACAGCCAATTCCACGCTGCCGCCCATCATCAACGCCTACGAGTTGTTCTCCGTCATCGCCACCACCAACGTTGGAACAGAATCCCAGGAAGGTAATCAATTTAATTAAGCACATATTGACATCTAATCAAGCACATCTTGACATCTATGTATGAGTATGTATATCTATCTATCTATATATCTACCTTGTGCTACTGAAATGCTTGGTGCGATGTGATTAACTACTGCAAGCATGCGTGTAGCAACCGCCGTCATGGCGATCAAGGCCAAGTACGGGGTGCGCAAGAACTGGATGGGTGACCCATGCTTTCCCAAGACTATGGCATGGGATGGGTTGACCTGCAGCTATGCCGCTGCCAACCCTCCAAGGATCACAAGCATGTAAGTTATTTGTATATATTTTCAAATATTGGAAATCATGTAATGTTGCAAATGAGAAATGGGGAAATCAAGATGGCATTCCCTAGTTTGGGGAATTCAAGAAATAAGTCAGAAATAAATTATAAACAAATAATACACCTTTTGTGATTTTTATGAATTTTTAAAAGTATTCATGGGTTTCCTATCATTGTCTTGTTCTTGATAATATGTATATTTTTTTGTAATTTTATTTCATATCTATATAATTTTAGTTGATCAATTCTCACATTTTAGTAAGTTTTAAACATATACATTTTTTATGTTCACCCTTGAATTGTATATATTGTATTCACATTTGAAGCTTTCAATTGAAATATGTTTCCCTTTAGTTTTCTCATTATTTTCGTGATGGGATGTTTAAGGTCATAACATTTTAGCTGAGATCCTGAGACCAATAACAAAAATTATCTATTTTGAAAAAAAAAATAGGGTCAAAGATGAGTGTGGTCAGAGAGATCAAAAAATTACCTTATGTATACAACCATGAAAAATGAAGCTGATCCTTTTATGTATGTGCTTTTTGTAGAAACCTGTCCTCCAGTGGTCTAAATAGTGATATATCATCATCTTTTGCGCATCTAAAGGCTCTCCAATACTTGTACGTTCCGAGTTCTGGATTTATTTGGCCTAATCTCATCTGTACTTCTCAGCAACACAAGCTTCAAGAAAGTAAATATATTGTTTCCTTATCTTGCAGGGATTTGTCAAACAATAACTTGACAGGTTCAATTCCAGATGCCCTTTCACAGTTACCATCATTGACAGTCATGTAAGTTGGGCAACAATTAGCCCTAACTAATTAGCAACCATGCTTATTTACACACTCGGACACAATATATGACACATATGCAATAATTAACAAGATTAATAGTTCCAACAAGCAACATATAGAAAAGTCTTGTCAAACTTTGACCGAATTGCTTCGAGTTATTATGTACGTATATAGTATGCCTAATTTGTTTTCCTCTAGAGATTTGTCTGGCAACCAACTCAATGGTTCAATTCCCTCTGGACTTCTCAAAAGAATTCAAGATGGCTTCCTGGTTCTAAGGTGTTCATAGTATATACATATACTTGATAAGTTCCACTAAGCTTCTTTGTTAATTTTTTTTGGCGGGGACTTCATTAATTAACTTGGTCCTCGACTTATTAGACATGGCAACAATCCAAATCTTTGCACCGACCGCAAATCATGTCAGCTTGCTGCTAAAAGGAAGAGCAAACTGGCCATCTATGTTTCCGTCCCTATACTTGTCATCGTGCTGATAATATCAGTGTCCCTACTAGTCTTGTTCTTCCTAAGACGGCGAAACCAGCAGCAAGGTTAGAGTGAGGCCTTTTCGGCATGATCAAGCTAGCACACACCAATGCCAATATTTGGTCTATTAATTCATCAATTTCCTGTGTATACATGAAGGATCAATGAAAAAAAGGACGGCGGTAAAGCCACAAAATGAAGAGGCGATGTCAACGAGCTACGGCGGCAATGATGATTCTCTGCGACTAGTTGAGAATCGCCGGTTCACTTACGGGGAACTCGAGAGGATAACCAATGCCTTTGACCGGGTGCTTGGCGAAGGAGGGTTCGGCCGTGTCTATGATGGCTTCCTGGAGGATGGTACACAAGTGGCGGTGAAGTTGCGGTCTCATTCCTCCAATCAAGGCGTCAAGGAGTTCCTCGCAGAGGTGCGACGGACCAGATCCTTTAACAGCATGCGCCTTCAACTCTTGGCAGAAATGCGTGGTTTTGATATGAAATTTAATGTGCTTGCGCAGGCTCAGATTTTAACCCGGATTCATCACAGGAATCTTGTCTCGATGATTGGTTACTGCAAGGATGGGGAGTATATGGCACTTGTGTACGAGTACATGGCACAAGGGACCCTACGAGAGCACATTGCAGGTATGAATACTAACTACGGCTAACAAAAAGGATTTGGCTTTCAACTCATATAGTGAATGCGCAAGTCGCCCTAGTGGTTCACCTGAGGTACTTTCTATTAATTTGGACAAACACGCTGTTATTGTGTTTGTAGCAAGCGGTCGCAATGGAGGATGTTTACCGTGGAGGCAGAGACTCAAAAACGCACTTGAATCTGCACAAGGTGCACGCTAAAATCCAGAGCAGCTTATTGCTGCTCTTCAATAGTTATGGCCTAATTTTGTGTTCACCAGAGGCACATTATTGCTATTGGGCGTGCATTTGACTTACAGGTTGATGTTCTTGCCATGTGTAGGGTTGGAGTATCTGCATACGGGTTGCAACCCGCCTCTCATCCACAGGGATGTCAAGGCCACCAACATTCTGCTGAATGCCAGGCTAGAGGCCAAGATCGCCGATTTTGGCTTGACGAAAGCCTTTGACTACCACAACAACACCCATATTTTCACGAACACGCTCGCTTTTACTCCCGGGTACGTTGATCCAGAGTACCAGGCCACGATGCAGCCAACGACCAAGAGCGACGTGTACAGCTTTGGAGTGGTGCTTCTGGAGCTGGTCACCCGGAAACCAGCCATTCTTTCGGACCCAGAGCCCACAAGCATCGTCCAATGGGTAAGGCAGCGGCTGGCGCGCGGCAACATGGAGGGCGTGGTGGACGCGCGAATGCATGGTGGTTATGATATCAATGGCGTGTGGAAGGTGGCGGAGATTGCACTCAAATGCACCACACACGGGTCAGCACAGCGGCCCACCATGGCCAACGTGGTGGCGCAGCTACAGGAGTGTGTGGAGCTCGAGGAGGGCCGTGCTCCTAGCTTCCACACCGGTGGCGGCAGCGGCGACGAGAATTACAATGCTTACGCTAGTGCGCAGTCCACCAACGTGAGCAGTAACAGTGCATTCGAAACGGAGCTGAGGATACCAACATTGGCCACCGATCCAGGCCCGACAGCACGTTGAATACCTCTTTGTATAATTGTTGTTTTCTTTAAGTCTTCGTGAGATTCTCAATCATGTAGTTATTTATTCTCTCCTTGCCAAATTATAGTGGATATGAGATATTTTTCAAATTCTTAACTTTTTAAACTTTGACCAAGTTTACAGGAATATATGGACATGTACAACTCGATGGAGAGGAGTGTAGTTTCATCATACCGGGTACCATGAGCAGAATCTGGCATGTTAGCTTCAACAGTCATCACCTTCATTTCTCCCGCAATGCAGCTTCCAATGGATCTGGAAAAAATTGTGTGTTAGAAAGCAAAGCAAATGAAGCAGACAAAATCACTGAAATAACTTGCTGTGATGCTGCCTCCAACTCAGCAATCATAACTTATACTAGTAGAAAAAGAACTGAGAAAATCGCACAGATTTAACTCCTGGCAAGAACATACTGTCCGACCATTGCTCTCAAAAACAACAACAGAAAAAGTAATCAGACACAGGAAGAAACATGGGATCGACATGTCGCTTGATTTACCATGACACAAGTCTGGGATAGAACCGAGTCATTCATCTTAACAGACACCAGTAGTGGCATAGAGATCTGGTGCGGACTACCCAACCAAATACATGACCTCGAGAGATAACAGGCATGCATGCATGTATAACGAAGCTTTTATAGGGTAAAACTAGTGCAGAAAATAAGCCTGGCCCCCCTATAAAAAATAAGCCTGGTCACTAATTGGGCCGGCCCAATACGTGCGAGCTTCGCGTTTGCTTCTATCGAGCTATGCGCGGAACAGGAACTCCCGACAATTATCCACTCTCTTTCTACTCTCAGTCCGCCGGAAAAGAAAAGAACAGAAAACACCGAGTATGCCGACTGACATGCATTATCTTGCAAGCAACTGAGACAAGTTGCTCTTAATTATCTGTGCGTACGCCTCAAAGTCTTAACCTGACGTAACCAACCGTGTCTTGCATGGTTGATCTCGTCTCGGTGAGATCATATGCTGTCACCTTGTCTAGGAATACTGCATTGTTTTCCTTTATCGATCTTTCTGATGGGTAGTGCATTGTTTCCCAAGGGAGCACCCTTCGTTCCATATTTCTACTTTCACACGACGGATGAATGAGTGTATCACCATCTTTGTTTTACTTTAGAAGAAGGCGCCTGCTCAGCATTAGAAATAAAGCCCCACACGGCCACCAAACACTTGCAGTGACCGACGCACGCACGCAGAATATCACTCTAGCGATTACAGAAAACGGTAAGTCATTCGATAGTAAGTTTGTTCCTAACATGCCAGCGCAGCGAAACAGGACCAAACGAACCTAGCGCGTTGCATAACACCACGATGGAGGGATCCCCACATGAAACGTGCGAGTGCACTCGAAGAAGATATGCGAGGCATCCTCATGTTCAGCACACAATGTACATGGGCCATGATGTTTCTTGATCTGGTCGCTAGAAGGAAGACCTGATCATAATGCCAAATAAAAACGTCCATTGTTTCATTGTGACGCACATCTATGAGCGAGTAATCTTTACTATCAAATCTTCGCAGGTGCTAAACATCACCTTCCACCCCCCCCCCCCCCTTCATATCAGGGGCACACGCATGCGGTGCTCAGCCCAACAAAATCTCTAAAAAAATATATAGTTTTCCATAGCAACACACGATTCCTAACTAGTGAGCATAAAAGTGCAGTTGATGACCAGTACTTGGTCCTCGTGAAGTCGATCTTAATTTCCCTGCAAAAGATGGCAATCCTAATTATTACCGGTTCCTTTGCTCATGATAAATCAAAGTCTTAACCACTCTTCACTTAATTTTGCCAATTGGAGTGCAAAGAAGTCAAGAACAGTTATCCCACGCCAAGCGCACCATGACCATCAGTACCATTTGCTGTCGACATATATAAATTTTTTGAACTTCCTGTCGACATATATGTAAATCATGTATGGATAAGTTCATATTACGTAACCTCACATAGATCATGCCGTTCTATCTGGCTGCTACTCCCTCCGTCACATAATATAAGTGTAAACACGCTCTAATATTATGAGACGGAGGGAATAATTAATATCAACTGTCAATTAGTTACTGATTTATACAAGTATAATGTGTTTTGAATTGCAAGCTACAATGACCGGCCTCATGTAATAAGCTAGCTTACCAGACACGGCAAGAGACAAACAACAAGCAGCTAAGGTAGACAGTAGATGTGATCTTCCCCACATTATTTTGTTGGCAACATGAACAAGTTGGTATTGTTTAACTTTATGGACAATGGTTAGGGTACCTTGACTGGTTAAAGCAGGAAGACTTTCTAGTAGAAGGTACATATTTTTGTACCACTCTTCTCCCATGTCATTTTCTGTCATATGCCATGCATCATACCATCATATTTAGTATTAAATCGGCGCCTGTGTTGCACATCTCCTTTCCCCTCTTCATGTTGCGGTCACGCGCATATGTGCTCAACCCAATAAAATCTCTAAATATAATATTTTTTCCGTAGCTGCACCCGCTAACTAGTGCATAAAAAGTGCACCAGTACTTTTTTTTTTTGAGAATCGCATTTGACCAGTACTTGGTCCTCTTGAAGTCGATCTTAACTTCCCTGCAAAAGATGGCAATCCTAGTTATTACCGGTTCCTTTGCTCGTGGCAAATCAAAGTCTTAATCACTCTTCACTTCATTTTGCCAATTGGAGTCCAAAAAAGTCAAGAACAGTTATCCCATGCCTAACGCACCACGACCATCTACATGCCATTTGTTGTCGACATATAATTTTTTTGTAACAACTTGTCGACATATATGTAAATCATGTATAGATAAGTTCATATTACGTAACATTACACAGATGATGCCGCCATATCTAGCTGCTAATTTATATTAACTGTCAATTAGTTACTGATTTACAAGTATAATGTGTGTTGAGTTGCAGGCTAAAATGACCGGCCTCAAGTAATTAATAAGCTAGCTTACCAAACACGGCAAGAGACAAACAACAAGCAGCTAAGCTAGACAGTAGATGTGATCTTCCCCCCGTACGTTATTTTGTTGGCAACATGAACAAGTTGGTATTGTTTAAATTTATGGACAATGGTTAGGGTACGTTGAGTGGTTACAACAGGGAGACTTTCTAGTGCAGGCACACATTTTTGTACCACTCTTCTCCCATGTCATTTTCTGTCATATGCCATGCATCATATCATCATATTTGGTTAAAATATTGGTGCAGACAAGAGAACCAAATTCAGTTTTCAAACGTACCTTTAACAACAATTCTATTTTCTAATACTTTAACTCATGTGTGTAAATTTGGGTCAGGAAACACTACAACAAGTAAAGTACAATTTATGTTGGCTTTTCATATGATATTTACCGTACAAAATAGTGCCACATCAATCTCTCCCTAATTTTTACAAAAATATAGGGTGTTTGACAATTGGCAAACTGTGTAAAATTTCCCAAGTCTTACGTTGGACGTATGTCACCAACGTAGTTGTGTATTAGGTGTGTGATGACTTGGATAAGCATTAATGTCAATATGATGATGTGATCATTGGATGTAACTGGCTCGTAGAGTCAAATGAACATTTATATATTAATGTTAGGGTACGTATATTATGAATTTAGGATGATGATGTTGCACCATTAGCTGTTTGTATGCATGTGAAGCAATCAGCGCGCGGAGAACAATGGCAACCCGGCGGTGGCTGCTGCTTCTCTTCCTTGCCGCCGGCATACTCCAACCTCTGGCCCAGCCTGACAGCAGAGGTATCTTAGATCGTATCTCTCTATCTCTTTCTCTCGGTCTCAGGCTCTCAGGTAGCACATAAATATGTGCGCGGCGGGCAGGTTTCATCAGCATAGACTGCGGGCTAGCTGAGGAGGCGAGCTATGTGGACGACACGACGACGCTGGCATACGTCTCGGACGCCGGCTTCACCGACGCTGGCATGAACTACAATATCTCGGCCGAGTACCTCGGGTTCTCCAGGCGCGGCCACAACCTACGGAGCTTCCCTGATGGCGTGCGCAACTGCTACACGCTCCGGTCCCTGGTGTCCGGCCTCAAGTACCTGATCCGCGCCAGCTTCCTCTATGGAAACTACGACGGCCTCAACAGGCCCCCCGCGTCGTTCGACCTCCACATCGGCGTCAACTTCTGGAAGACGGTGAACATGTCGACGTGGGGGGCGGACCAGGGCAACACGGCGACGGTGGAGGCCATCATCATCGTGCCAAACGACCTGCTGCAGGTGTGCCTGGTGAATACCGGCAGCGGGACGCCCTTCATCTCCAGTCTGGACCTGAGGCCCCTGAAGAGGACGTTCTACCCACAGGCGACGGCCGAGCAGGGGCTGGTCATGCTGGCCAGGTTGAATGCCGCCCCGGTAAACAAAACGGGCACCATAAGGTACCCCGATGATCCACACGACCGGCTGTGGTACCCGTGGTTCGACGCCACGATTTGGGCAGAGATCTCGACGACCGAGAGAGTGTACGGCGTTGGCGACGACCTCTTCGAGGTGCCATGGAAGGTGATGCAGACGGCGATTGTGACGCGGAACGCCTCCGAGAACATCTGGTTCGGCTGGGAGTCCCTAGACGCGGAGCCCCGAGACGACGACCCGTCCCGGCCGGGGTACGTCGCCATCCTGCACTTTGCGGAGCTGCAGCTCCTCAACGCCAGCAACGGCGACCTGCGTCAGTTCTACATCAACCTGAATGATGAGCTCGCGTACCCGACGGGCTTCACGCCGGAGCACCTCATCAGCAACGCGATTTATGATACCAAGCCCAGCCGGCATAGCGGCTACAATTTCTCCATCAACGCCACCGCAAACTCGACGCTGCCGCCCATTCTGAACGCCGTCGAGGTGTACTATGTCATACCCACCTCCAACCTTGGCACCGACTCCCAGGACGGTAATTCATCCGATCTATGATCTATCCATCAATCCACTATGTACTACTAGGACTCTGATATGAATGAATGCATGGATGCATGAGCTCAGCATCTGCCGCCATGGTGATTAAGGCCAAGTACGGGGTACGAAAGAACTGGATGGGTGACCCATGCTTTCCCAGGACTATGGCCTGGGATGGGTTGAACTGCAGCTATGCCGCTGCCAACCCTCCAAGGATCACAAGCATGTAAGTAATTCATATATATATTCAAATATTGGAAATCATGTAATGTTTTACATGAGAAAGGGGAAAATCAAGATCAGTATTCCCCAGTTTGAGGAATTCAAGAGAAGTCAGAAATAAATTATAAACATACACTTTTGTATTTTTTATCATTGTTTTTAAATTATTTTTGGGTTTCCTATAATTAGCTTGTTCTTCATATTTATGTTTTTGTAATTTTTGTTTCATTTTTATATAATTTTGTCACCAATGTCACATTTTTTGTAAGTTTTCCACACATACACACATGTCATGTAAAGTTCACTCTTGAATTTTCTATCTTTTATTCTACTTCTGATTTTGAAGCTTTCAATTGAAAAAAAAACAGTATGGTTTTTTTGATTATTTTGTGATGGGATGATTAAGGTCATAACACTTTACCTGAGACCAATAACAAAGTTATCTGTTTTGAAAAAAATTGGGAAACATGAGTGTTGTCAGAGTAGATCAAAAAATTACCTTCTGTATATCTACAGCTATGGAAAATGAAGCTGATCCTTCTATTATGTGCTTTTTGTAGAAACCTGTCCTCCAGTGGTCTAAAGAGTGATATATCATCATCTTTCGCGCATCTAAAGGCTCTCCAATACTTGTACGTCAGAGTTCTGGATTTATTTGGCCTAATCACTGTCTGTACTTCTCAGCAACACAAGCTTCAAGAAATTAAATATGTTATTTCCACATCTTGCAGGGATTTGTCAAACAATAACTTGACAGGTTCAATTCCAGATGCCCTTTCACAGTTATCATCATTGACAGTCATGTAAGTTGGGCAGCAATTAGCCCTAGCTAATTAGCACACACGTTTAGTTACACACTCAGACACAATATATGACACATATCCAATAATTAACAAGATTAATAGTTCCAACAAGCAACATATAGAAAAGTCTTGTCAAACTTTGACAGAATTGCTTCGAGTTATTATGAAGATATATAGTGTGTCTAAATTGTTTTCCTCTAGAGATTTGTCTGGCAACCAACTCAATGGTTCAATTCCCTCTGGACTTCTCAAACGAATTCAAGATGGCTCCCTGGATCTAAGGTGTTCATAGTATATACATACTTGATAAATTCCACTAAGCTTCTTCATTAATTTTTTTTGGCGGGGCATTAATTAACTTGGTCCTCGATTTATTAGACATGGCAACAATCCAAATCTTTGCACCGACAGCAATTCATGTCAGCTTTCTGCTAAAAGGAAGAGCAAACTGGTCATCTATGTTGCCGTCCCTATACTTGTGGTGATAGTATCAGTGTCCCTACTAGTCTTGTTCTTTCTAAGACGACGAAACCAGCAGAAAGGTTAGAGTGAGGCCTTTTCGGCATGATCGACCTAGCACACAACAATGCCAATATTTGGTCTATTAATTCATCAATTTCTTGTGTATACATGAAGGATCAATGAAAAACAGGACAACGGTAAAGCCACAAAATGAAGAGGCGATGTCGACGAGCTATGGCGGCGATGATGATTCTCTGCGACTAGTTGAGAATCGCCGGTTCACGTATGAGGAACTCGAGAGGATAACTAATGGCTTTGATCGGGTGCTTGGCCAAGGAGGGTTCGGATATGTCTATGATGGCTTCCTGGAGGATGGTACTCAAGTGGCGGTGAAGTTGCGGTCTCACTCCTCCAATCAAGGTGTCAAGGAGTTCCTCGCAGAGGTGCGGTGGACCAATCCTTTAACAGCATGTGCCTTCAACCCTTGGCAGAAATGCGTGATTTCGATGTGAAATTTTCTGTGCCTGTGCAGGCTCAGATTTTGACCCGGATTCATCACAAGAATCTTGTCTCGATGATTGGTTACTGCAAGGATGGGGAGTATATGGCACTTGTGTATGAGTACATGGCACAAGGGACCCTGCGAGAGCACATTGCAGGTATGAATGCCAACTACGGCTAACAAAAAGGATTTTGGCTTTCAACACATATAGTGAATGCGCAAGTTGCCCTAGTGGTTCACCTGAGATACTTTCCATTAATTCGGAAGACATGCTGTTATTGTATTTGTAGGAAGCGGACGTACTGGAGGATGTTTACCATGGAGGCAGAGACTTAAAAACGCACTTGAATCTGCACAAGGTGCACGCTCAAATCCGGAGCAGCTTATTGCTGCTCTTCTATAGTTATGGCCTATTTTTATTCACCAAAGGCACATTATTGCTATTGGACACACATTTGACTTACAGGTTGATGTTCTTCTCATGTGTAGGGTTGGAGTATCTGCACACGGGTTGCAACCCGCCTCTCATTCACAGGGATGTCAAGGCCACCAACATTCTGCTGAATGCCAGACTAGAGGCCAAGATCGCCGATTTTGGCTTGACGAAAGCCTTTGACTACCACAACAACACCCTTCTTTTCACGAACACGCTCGCTTTTACCCCCGGGTACGTTGATCCAGAGTACCAGGCCACGATGCAGCCAACGACCAAGAGCGACGTGTACAGCTTTGGAGTGGTGCTGCTGGAGCTGGTCACCGGGAAACCAGCCATTCTTTCGGACCCAGAGCCCACAAGCATCGTCCTATGGGCAAGGCAGCGGCTGGCACGCGGCAACATGGAGGGCGTGGTGGACGCGCGAATGCAGGGTGGTTATGATATCAACGGCGTGTGGAAGGTGGCGGAGATTGCCCTCAAATGCACCGCACAGGGGTCGGCACAGCGGCCCACCATGGCTGACGTGGTGACGCAGCTACAGGAGTGTGTGGAGCTCGAGGAGGGCCGCGCTCCTAGCTTCCACACCGGTGGCAGCAGCGGCGACGATAATCACAATGCTTACGGTAGTGCGCAGTCCACCGACGTGAGCAGTAACACTGCATTCGAGACGGAGCTGAGGATACCAACCGTGGCCACCGATCCAGGCCCGACAGCACGTTGAATACCTCTTTGTATAATTGTTGTTTTCTTGAAGTCTCTGTGAGATCCTTAATCATGTAGTTATTTCTCTCTCCTTTCCATATTATAGTGCATATGAGATATTTTTCAAACCCTTAACTTTGTAAACTTTGATCAAGTTTACATGAACATATGGACATGTACAATATCAAATATATACCATATGGAAAGAGTATAATTTATGAGAATCGAATGATACTGATTAGTCATCACTAATTGATAGAAAGAAGGGCCGATAGATGTTGGTCAGAGCAGCGTACCTCTCAGAGTCCATTCACATGTGGATGTTAGCTGCAACAATCATCATCCCTTCCATCGCCAGAGCAGCCTAAGCATCTGTAGTACAACTATGATCCAGTGTTTTTCATCAGTGTAGTTCGAAAGAAAATAAAACGCTGTAGGTAGATAAAAGCTGTACCATATAGTATATACTGCCTGACAGCATAAGGTTAATAGACAATATATTGTTCACATGTTTCTAGCCAAAAGCATGCATAAATAACACATCACTAGTGGCTGGGGCACGCCCCGGGCGGGCCTCCTTTGCGTCATTGTGCGCACTAATCTTGTTGCTGCATTTGTCTACGTGTGTATGTAGCGCAAATGAGTACCATCTTCAAAAAAATATAATACACGAAATACAACTGCAGAAACATAATATTCACTAATAGGTCTATGTTATCGGAGAGCTGACAGCCTTAGAAGGTGGAGGAATGATCACAGAGCACGACAATCGGTTGAAATCAAAGTCTAACATCCTCCAAAAGACGGGCGACCTCCAAAAGAGAGGCAGAGTCAATTTATGGATCATATGTATAGGCGATATATAGCTGTAGTTGACGGTGGTGCGTATAGAGACGATGCACAGTGAGAGAGGTGGCACCTTGCCTTGCGGTTGAAGTGGAAGGCACATATGACACCTTCCTGGATGTTTGTGTGGTTGCTAAACCATGACCAGTTCATCATGATGCTGACCCTCTTGTCGGTTCAAAGCATGAAGCCACTGTCACAACCCTTGGTTCAGTCTCCAACTGAGAGGGTATCATCATCTTGGTGGATGTATTTCTTCAAGTTGTCATGTGTACTGCACATGAAAGTACTATAAGGTAGAGAGAAAAGGAGTGGGAGCATGGCAGAAGACAATATCATGTCATGATGAGTAACTACAATGAAAGAGGCCTAACAATGTATTGATTGAAGGATTGTGTTTACAAATTTCTGACTGAAAACTCTTGAGCCAAGTGTACAACAGGCTGCACTCACCACAAGACTAACCATAACTTGATGGTTACAAGGCATGCATAGCAAGTAGAGTTAACTTATCAAGTTATTAGTACTTTTCTTCTGTGGTACTTAGAGTCTAAAGCTTGAGCAAACACATTTGATCTACACAGGAAAATGATAGAAGCTCAGGCTGCATTTGTTTAGAGCTTCAAGAAATGCAAGATTCTGTTGTTTTCTGACGGGAGAAAATTAGATAATAGATAAATCTTGGAGGTGTGCAGTTTATTACCACGACAACTTAGCACACAAAGGCATGACACTTCAACATCTCAGGCAATCAGCATGATTACCTAACAAGATGAAAAAGCTCGGAATGAATTTCAGGACAACACTGGTCCTGACAAATTAAGGAAAGTCTATGCATGAAGGGTGAAAAGAAAATATAATCAGAGGGTGAAAAAAGAACAATATAATCAGACAATTGCTCATAACTCAAATATAAGACCTAGATGGATATATTGTGTCCAGAATATCGCTTTTAAAAAAAGAATACATACACATGAAATAAAATCTAGACTACGAGCAAGCACGAAATCAACCTACATGCAATACAAGTAACCTGAAAAATAAGATAGATACAGACACTTGTTCTGACTAATGTAACTGAATAAGCTATGCAACTATATGAGTAACCTGTATATGTCCTCAAATATTTTAGACCAACTTTCTTATATAGTATAGAAACTTCATAGGGAAACATTTTAACCAAATATATTTAGGGTCAGTAGGCATCCATACATTAATTGACATAACGAACAAACATTTATGTAGGTGTGCTTATCTCGACCTTCCACATAATACAGGACAAAAGCGTATAATCTATTTTTCTACATTAGATGACAAGAGTAACAAACAAATGGAAAGGAAAGACAATCTGCATGGTGACTCCATCATGAATCTCATTGTCACCCAAAGGTTGCTTTTTCTTTATTTTAGATCAGTTTATAGTACATCCACTCCCCACAGCATACTTCATTTCCAAATTTGAGAAAACAGTACGGTGCTCTTGGGCTCCTGAATCTTACGAAAATCTTCCAAGATATTTACCCATCCAATAGAATTCTCCACAGAAAATATGCATTCTTATGCAAATTCATTATCATGACAGGGATCACTTATGCAAAAACCATAAATGTGGCTAAATTATTTTTGACGCTAAAAGCATATACAAACTGAGATAGCTTGCAGCTCCTCAATCAATCAATTCTTCTTTTGAAATAAAATGTGTGCCATATATCTGAAGGGACAAATACATAGATTTAGCTTGACAGTTAAAGCTAAGGCACCATTTCTGGGTGTTGCAATGAAAAGCTTGGTCACGTACACCAGGTTGGGAAGTCAGCAATGCATACAAAGTAGGACGATGAGCATGTTGCCACTTACCCGAGACATGAATTTCTCGAGCATGTCTTACTTTTGCATTTCATCACTTGTTTGCAGACCCATCTACTTCTGACGTTGGTCAAGCTACAACAAGAAGAAGAAAAAAGTCAGCTAGCTATCATTTAAGGGCTGAAGAAATTGTAAGACATGTAGTCCAACAACAAGGTTGTGAACAAAGCTTATCATCATCTTCTCCATAGTTTATCTACTCCCCGGATCCAGATCAGAGAGTTTGCTAATGCATCTTCTAGTTACCTGGTACCCTTTGTTCTGACAAACTGAAGACTGTCAAACAATTCCATCTCCAACACACCAAACCAAATCAGAGAATGGATGGGCAACAGCGCCGAACCTCCAAACGCCCACTTGTGGAAGGTTTCGCTGGTTCCAGGAACTTGGGGTGTACGTGGGCACGGTCCAAGTTCCCTGTCTCCAGCGCATCTGAGACCGGGCCAAAAAAAACGTCCAGCTCATGCAAGCAGAGTGCTGGATGATGGACCCAAAACACGGTAGCATTAAGGACTTCTCCTGTCAAGTACATTCCCATCTAGTGTTCAACAAACCTACAGTCACGTGGATATCAAGTGAAGGGTAAAATTACGATGTTAGAAATCCACTAAGATCCACGTCATGGTGCAAAGGAATTATTGAATGATTATACAGGCCTTTAAGATCAAGATCCCAACAGCAAAATGTCCATAAATGATAAGACATGGTGATAAAATAATCCTGTTTTTTGTAAATGCACCCTACAAAATTCATAATACACGCGTGCGAAAACAGTTTGTTAGTTTGTGCAGAAGCAAACCTTCTCTCTTTCCTCGGGTGATGGGTGTACATTACGAGAGCTCATGGCAAGATCATCGGCTTCTTGCACTATATCTGATTCTACTACCTCTATGGCAGGTCACAAACCTGAAAAGAACATGAGAATATCTTAGTAACTGGAGCACTGAAAATACTATGAGCCAAGAGAATAAGCATCTGAAAAATGTAGCAAACAGACACATACATGATATCCATCAGACCAGCAATTCAAGTGAAAGGATAGCAGTTTCTATGAGGTAATACTGTGTGGCAAATATTAAATCAATCCGGGTGGCGGTGAGATGTGCTAGAAGACAGGGTTCATTCAGGTTCAGCGGAGACAGAAAAAATACCTCAGCGATTTGGACCTGCCATGAGGATGTTGAGACTGTGAGCAGAAGCATAGAAGACGGCGCTCGAACTGCATCATACGTGTTCCTTCCTCTTCTCTTACTCCATCCCCACTTTTTCCATCCCTCTCTCTCAAACATAAATGTCCTCCCCTAAGCATTTATACAATTTAATTTGAGCATGAAAAACGAGGGGATACTGGATGCACAACCTCTGTACTATGTCACGGCGCTGCGGAAATCGGCCTATCAGAGCGATGGCGGAAGAGGTAGTAAAACGAGCCTGACAAAAGAATAAATAAATCCATCAGTCATAACATATGTGTTAATATATAACACTATATACCTTGCCACCAATTGCCATGAGAACTCAAACAAGTTCAAAGATGGATGGATAAAGGTACCTCCACATCATCAATATTAGAAAAACTATCTAGATCAGCATCAGCTTTACTGTTTTCACATAAGGATGACAAATAGCATTCAGAAGTTGATCAGGAGCAATCAACTTGACAACATGAACCCAAAAGCGTCCATGTAGACTGAACTGAAATTACCATTGCTTGCTACAGGTAACTAATAAATATTCCGTGTTAGGATCCTTTAAAGCTACTCCCTCCGTTCGGAATTACTTGTCACAAAAATGGATGTATCTACAACTAAAATACATCTAGATACATTCATTTCTTGGACGAGTAATTCCGAACGGAGGGAGTACATGACAATGCAAGTAGAATTGAGTATATCAGTGTATTGTCTCTGCTTCTTTTGAGCAATCTGTAATGTGCAAATAAATGGAGTCAGAGTGCATAGGCTGGAGTTTTGCACGTCTGGAAAATGGATATGAAAATATGAGAGTGCTAACTTCTTCATACTACCAAATACTTTGTACACAGGCGTTCGACCAAACATATTGAGTGCACCAGCAAAACAAAATACTCCCACAAAATCTTGCAAACATGGCAAGAGGTCGAGTGAAATGAAGCAAACAGATTGGATATCTGAGCTATAGCTGCAGGAGTTCAGCGCCGGACCCAAACTGTTAGCATCACTCGGATAATAGTTACGTACTATTTTTGATATGCTGAATACAAATAGAAGCACAGAGAGTCAGATATTGGCTGTGATAAAGATACAATTTTCAGATAACATCATACACCAAATAGATCGATAGTTACCTACATTTGATTTCTCTATATCTTGAAAGTCCCATGAGCTCTTTTCTCCTGTCAGAATACACAGAGATGAGGGGAGGGGAGGGGAGGCGGCGGAGAAGAGGAGCTAGTGGCTGCGGTGAGGGAAGGGAAGAGGTGAGGTTTTCCTTCGTGAGGAAGGCAAATCCTCCTGGAGAACAGGAGGGAGTTATCTTGCCAGGACACACAAGATTATTTTCTCCAATCAAAATGAGGCGCTCCGGCCCAACCCGTTCGCTAGCTCAAGTTTTCTTCTGTCGTACCTGTGCCGACGTGGACAACGCCATCGATCGCTCCTTACGCGACGTGTAATGGGTTTGATACTCCTTTGTTCGTCCAGCCAAAAGAAAACTAACTTCATTGGAACTCTCAGACCATGGAAATGCTAAACTCCTCAACCTTGACACAGGCCATCTGCTCGTCCTTGGTGAGTGTATGGTGGTTGGTGGGTTCATCCCATCGCAAGAATCTGCAGTGAAACTTTCTTCAAAAGAGATGAGTAAGGTAGAACGACTCGATGGAGAGGAGTGAGTTTCATCATACAGGGTACCATGAGCTTCAACAGTCATCACCGTCACTTCTCACACGATGCAGCTTCCAATGGATCTGAAAAAACATTGTGTGTTAGAAAGCAAATGAAGCAGACAAAATCACTGAAATAACTTGCTGTGATGCTGCTTCCAACTCAGCAACCATAACTTATACTAGTAGAAAAGGAACTATGAGAAAATCGCACAGATTTAACTATGGGAAGAACACACTGACTGATTATGCTCTCAACAACAACAACAAAGAACTAATCAGACACACGAACAATCATAGGATCGACATGTCGCTTGATTTACCATGACACAAGTCTGGGATAGAACAGTCATTCATCTTAACGTCACCAGTTACAGCATAGAGATCCAGTACGGACTACCCAACAAAATACATGATCTCGAGGGATAACAGGCATGCATGCATGTATAACGAAGGAAACCAGACAAGCGCTAGCAGAACGCTCATAGGGTAAAACTAGTGCAGAGAGTAAATTGAGTAGCCAACACATGTCTGCACGGATCTAGTGTCTACTCCATCATGAACATGTTAATAACCCTCAGAAGGTCGATGGATCCACCTTTTCAGCTCCAACAATGATGCATTTAACAAGCTGATTACCGTTCAGCATTCCCTTTGCGACTTTCCACTTGGGACAGATACTGATGATACATGGCGTCACACATGGTACTGCCAAATCGTGCTGCATAGTCCACTGAGTAGAGCTCATTTGCTGAGCGACCAAGCGTCTCCTAGTCGGCTTGTTGCAACGTGGCAGCATGAGCCGTACCCGTGTGATCCTAGATCATAGAGAGGATGATGTACCTGTAATTGCAGCTTCCAAGTCAGAGTAGTAAATATGCACAGAAATGTAAGCCGTTCTCACAGACAGTTGTGAGATAGGACCCTCCAAATGCAAAGTAACCACAGTATAGAAAGACGTTTAAGCAACAAGACCAAATTTCCTGGCTTTCAGCAGTACAATTTTTTGGAGTGAGATATTTCAAGCTTAACTCTTTAAAAAAAATGGTATGATATCAACACAATGCCAAATGTTGCAGTTCAACATGCATACAGAATTACATCAGGCTCAAAGGAAGCACAGGACTTTTATGTTCTGACTACGAGGAACAGAGGAAAAGAACAAGGTAAAGCTTTGAGGGCCAGATTGGTACTGCTGCTCAATTGGTTGAACGGATCAAGCATGGTTACCTGATTTTCCAATAAGCAGCAACCTTTTGACAAAATCCTTATGACCTTCAGAGCATGAGGAAACATAGTCAATGGATTCACCTTTTCAGCTTTAACACCTTTCATGACGAAACACAGTGCCATCCCAGCTTCACCTTCAACCTGAACAAGCGTATTCATTTAAAATCAATTCGATGCACAACAACTCTGAATTGGACATAGTCTCGCGAGCACAGTAGTACAATTTTCAGATAGAACCCGTGACAATGATGAAGTCCGGCATCTCCAAGTGCCCAAAAATTTCATCCTTGATCTGCAAAACTATTTTACAGAGTGCAGGCTTTGCTGCCCACCGAGCAATACAAGGCACCATGCTTTTTCATTGTCAGAACGGGATCCACCATGTTGCCAGATTTTATAGCACTTCTCCTTGCCCCTGGGGCAACAGAAGACCATTGAATACCAAGGCCACCAGTATACGATTCAGGATTAGAAGATCTACCAACACTGGCGGTTGACCTAGTGACAACCCCCCAGATCTCCTCCTTGGTGCGTACAGTTTAAAATTACCAATCAGAGTGCACTCAAAATTGCAGCATTTCCAGTTGAACGACGATGATGGTCCTGAGTAAAGAACCTGGGATACGGAATAATTAATCTCAGAATGAGTAGAGAGAACAGAATCAACAAAGACATGGTGTGATGACGTATATTAGTACTTTACAAAAAGAGTCTTAACCCCATAAGAAACCTATAATGTATCCGCACTTGCTTTTGGCTCTAATGCGCGAATAATTGCTTTACTTGAAAATACTGAAGATGTGCAGTACAAATTTCAAAAAGTTCAATTCATTTACCAAGTCTAAATGTGGGAATACACCATGGATCTGCAAAATTTCATAGAAAATGGTTTCTTTGCGAGCTTCATAAAAAAATGTAAATATTAGTGATATGTAGCTTCACTTCTACAACGCAACCTTTCCCTACATATGCCATGAACTTGTTCCCTGTAATGCACACTACGCTAACATCATCATCAGGTGAAAACGCACCAATCTCATGGCATATTCCCTGAGAGTGTAACTTTCTCGTATCCTGTCAACAGCATAACATGGATGCCCACTGCTCTACAGTCCTTGGTAGCAAATGGAACAAAACATTTTAACTATCATATGTGCCGACATATCTCAATCATTTTAAGAAGCACACCGACCTATCTATACCTTCTTTAATCCACATCTGAAGCCATTATCTTTCAACAATCCAATCAGTTTAGTTAGACGCTTGGTCTACCTTTCCACAACCTACAACACAAAAAAACATAGAGCTAACTAACCGTTTTATGATTTCTACTGCCATTGTTGTTATTGCAAGTTTTCAGCGCATCATGAACTTAACAAAAAGTGGAAGAATTTAGGACTGGCTTTCTACTTACCAATAGAAAATGCATTTGTTGTACAAGGATAAGGACCCATGGCAAGCAACAAGCCCAGTTTACCTTCTACTCCCTCCGTTCCAAATTACTCATCGTGGTTTTAGTTCAAATTTGAACTAAAACCATGACGAGTAATTTGGAACGGAGGGAGTAGGAGTTAAGTTCAGAGATCATGTATCAAACTATTCAACTGTGGTTGCTTCTTCGAGAAACTGATACTTCATAGGGAGCAATTTCATGTGTTCTCTATATTTCCCTTTCCCTGAAAAGAGGGAGATCAGCAGCGAAAGAGTTTTAGCTTCAAGTGAGTAGCTCTTTGCATCAACTTTCGACATATAATTTCCAGCCTTGACTATCTCTCCTCTTTCCAGTAACCTTCTGATTATATGATTTAACATACAAGAGTTGGCAGTACACCCGCTCTTCTCCATTGATAAAAAGAGAGTGTCAGCTTCTTCCACAGACCCTTCTTTTAAAAGATTTGTCATCATTATGCTGTAGGTAACAACATTAGCTACCAAGCCATTGGATGGTATTGCGGCAAACAAATCCTTAGCTTCTTGGTTTCGCCGAACCCTGAAGAATGCACCAATCAAGATATTGACAATTGCAATATTGAATTTGACATTCATTGTACTTAATTTCTTGGACAGCGTGATTGCTTCACCGGTGCAATTATTTCTACAAAGTCCACCAAGAACTATAGAGTATGTATCAATGCACACACTTACTCCAGATTCAACCATCTCATTAAACTTCACCTTTGCAGCAACAGTTCGTCCAGCCAGAAATAATCCATCCAGTATGACGTTATAATTAAAAGTTGTAGGTTTAAGTCTCTTGTGCAGCATCTCTTTGAACAGATTCAGCCCGTCATCAATCTTTCGGTTTTTGCAATAGCCATTAATAAGTATACCATACGTATTGTTACAAGGTTCTAAACCATATGACACCATATCATCAAACATTTTTGTTGCATCCTCCATCTCGCGGACTAGGCAGTATCCACCAATCAGTAAATTAAAGATGGGAACATCAGGCCTCATACCTATGTGCAGCATCAAGTCGAGGATATCCCGTGCTTCTATTACCCTTCCTTCCGTGCATAGGTTCTGCATTATTGAATGGAAGAACTTAATATCAGGAGGACGCATAGCTTTGTTCCTCATTTCAGTAACCAATTCCTTTGCTTTCACTAAATCCCCATGTGTACAAAAACCCCGGATTAGGGAATGATAAACAATTGCATTCGGTCGTACTCCCATATCAACCATCTGGTTAAATTTGTCCATAGCAATGTCCAAGCTACCCATTTTGCAAAATGCATGTATTACAGTTGAATAGGTGACTGCATCTGGACTCACTCCCTGTTTCTGCATTTCATTGAAGATAAGCATAGCCTTATCAAGCTTCCCAGATTTAGCATATGCATTAATCAGTATATTGAAGATATGACAGTTAGGTAGAATACAGTCTGTTGCCATTGAATTGAAGAGATTAATCATGTCAACCAAGCATCCTTCAGTGGCATACCCATGAAGGAGAATAGCATATGAAACGGTGTCACGTTTCAGGCCCTTGGTGCGCATTGAATCAAAAATTTCTGCAGCTTCTTTGCTTTTTCCATTCTTGCAAAGGAAGGCCATGAGTGAGGTGCAGGTAACGACATCTGGTGTAAACCTCCGACTCATCTCTTTGAATACCCTAACCGCCTCCTTCAAATTACCCAAAGAGGAATATCCATCGATGAGGCTATTATATGTCACATTATTAGGTCCGACACCATCATTTACCATTTGACTAAGGACCGTCTCTGCTTTGTCCATGGCCCTGGCCTTGCACAGTGCATCAATAACCGAGTTATATGTCACCACATTAGGCATAACGCCCTTCTGTGCCATTCCATGGAACATATCGCATGCCTTGCCTACTTGGCCTTCCCTAAAGAAGCCATGGATGACGGTGTTGTACGCCACCACATTGCGAGTGCAGCCCAGGTCAGGCATCCTGTGAAGAAGCACGTTCACGGCCTCATCTGTCTGCTTTGCATGGCAAAGGCCCTTGAGGAGGGTGTTGAAGACGACTTGGTCTGCCTCCAGGCCCGTCCTGAGGAAACGGCCGAAGAACGCTAGTGCCAGATCCGGGCGGTGTGCACGGCAGCAGCAGTCCATAAGGACGCCATAGGTGAAGACATTTGGCTGCGCCACACGTCGGCGGGCGCCTTGGCATATGCGGCTGAAGAGGGCGACCGCGAGTGCAGGGCGACCGCGAGTGCAGGACTCAGCTTGGAGGAGGAGAGCCAACGGGTAAGTTACCTTCGTGTGTCCACGACAGAGCGAAGGATATTTGGAAAACAAATCGTCGCAGGCTGGCCCGTTAATCACGATTTGTAAAAAAATAGACCAACTTAAGGGCTAACCCTCGTTGGCATTTTTTTATAGAAGAAACTCCGCGAGCACCATGCGTCCAAACCGGAACTTGAACTCGGGTGGGCTGGTAGCAACCTCAGCTGCCTAGCCAACGGGTCGACGCCCCATCCTCTTAATCATGATTTGTCGTGGGGGCACGCTGGAAAGATTGAGCAGACGTATGCCCATGGTTTTCAATTTCAGTTTCAGGAAAATTTCAGCACCAACCGAAATCACTGAAATTCAGTGAATTTCAGTGATTTCAGTTTCCATTTCAGCCAAATGACCGAAATATTCACTTGAATTCAATTAAAATTTTGAAAAAAATTAAAAAATATTTTTAAAATATTGGAATTGTTGTGCTATACTGAAATTGTTGAAATATTTTGGCCGAAACGCAATATTTCAGTGTCTGCTGAAATTACTGAAATTCAGTGAATTTCACCGAAATCTCACTGAAAGTGAAAACCATGCGTATGCCTGCATAAGTTGCCATATCATGTACTAGTATGTTTTTTTTTTCCTGAAAATTTACAAAATAGTGAGTGTTTTGCTAAACACAAGGGTCGTGTTGCAAAAGCCCCAAGCACAACACAAGACATCTTGTGAATGAGTCAGGGCACACGGCTGATGCGAGCAGAGTCCCAACGACTGATGCAGGGAGTGTTTGGACGACTGATTCTGGGAGTGATCGAACGATTGTCTCGCACGCCATCCAATGGCTACCACATTTGCTACGTGTCAACAGGGTGAATTACAGAAAACCATCATATTTGAGGTTAGCTTTGCGGAAAACTATCTAGTCCCTAATTATTTGCAAAACGCACCGCGGATTCGGTAAACTTGTTGCAAATAGCACTGATGAGGTGATCTCGCCCGTTTGATCACTTTCTGACAAGTGGGGCCAGATTGTAAGAAGCTGACTTGGCAAAAACATACACACACACCCCCCTACAGATCTTTAAAAAACGCAGTCGAGTCCCTCCCCGTCTGGGCCAGGTACTTTTGTGGCGGTGACGGATCGCATGTCCGGCCCGCAGGCCTGGAGCTCGCCTCCGGTGCTCCGGCGGCTTCGGCGAAGAGGCGTCGCGCGGTGAGGCGGACCTCGCCGGCGCGGACGGCTACGAAGCGGAGGAGGCTGCCGGCGGAGAGCACGTCGACGGTGGCGGCCAGGTAGGCGATGTGGAGCGTCTCAGCGTCCGCCATGGATGGATCTTGGAATGGTGGCTACCACAGGGAGCCCGTCCCTGAGCCTGCGCTGCCGCCGGGAGCCCGCCCATGCAACCCTTTGTCCCTTCCCTTTCCTTCCCGACGCATCTCTGCAGAGGAAGGCCAGGGCTCACTTGCGGAAGAGATCGAGGGCGAGGAGCTCGTCGATGTCTTGCTGTGTTGAAGTAGCAGGGCCGCCGGCTTCGGTGTGCCCTTTGAGGTAACGTAGTTTGCAGGCGAGTGCCGAGGACGCGCTGGTGGAAGAGGCATCCCGGCGGAAGGCAGGGCCAGGGCGCCGTGTTTGCGCCTCGCTGACAATTTTCCGCATGGAGGGACGTGGTTGCGTCGTTAATCCCGGCCAACGCGGCCTCACCTCTCGCCTTTCCGTCCGTCGCCGATGGTAGACGAGGCAGGGGTGGAGAAGAAAAGGAAAGGGAGGAGGAAGGAGATGGTAGACAGGGTAGCAGTGGTCGCCGGCGACGAGGTCGTCGGAGTGGCGCGGGGGGTGGGTAGCTCGGGGGCTCTGGCTCTCCGATCCAGACGGGGTCGAAGCAGGGGGCTCTGATTGCTTTTTATTTTTAGATCCAAGGGCCTGTATGTCAAAATTTTGCCAAGTCAGCTTCTGATAATCTGGCCCCACTTGTCAGAAAGTGATCAAACGGGCCAGATCACCTCATCAGTGCTATTTGCAACAAGTTTACCGAATCTGCGGTGCGTTTTGCAAATAATTAGGGACTAGGTAGTTTTCTGCAAAGCTAACCCCAAATGTGGTGGTTTTCTGCAATTCACTCGTGTCAACAGGATAATAGTCCTAGAAGATTGACCGTCCGCCTGTCGTTCGATGGAGCCACGGACATCCGATCGATCCCTCCCCATGAGCCCCTGAGACTTTTGCAACAAGCCTCATGTTGTGCTGACTGCTTTTGCGAAACGAGCCTTGTTGAAATCCTCCTAACCATTTTTTCCTACGCGATAGTCATTCGATCTCCTTGTTGAGCCTTTGCACCAAGCATCATGTTGCGCTCAACTCTTTGCAACATGAGCCGTCCGATCTCCTCGTTGATCCTTTGCAACAAGCATCGCGTTGTGCTCAACGCTTTGCAACATGAGTCATCCGATCTACTCATTGATCCTTTGCAACAAGAATCATGTTGCGCTCAACGTTTTGCAAGATGAGTGGTCCAATCTACTCGTTGAGCCTTTGCAACAAGCATCGTGTTGCGCTCAACTTTTTACAAACATGAGCATTGTTGCAATCACAAAATTTTGTTGTTGTTTTTCTGCACAACAGCCGTCCGATCTGACCGCCGAGCCTTTTACAATAAGCTTCGTGTTGCACTCAGTGCTTTGCAACATTTTGGAATCCTACGAACTGGTCTACTCGCTCAGCCTTTTGCAACAAGAGCCTTGTTGCAGTCCCTTGATCAATTTCTTTTCCTGTGTGATCTGCAAACATAGTTTGTATTTCTCTCGCGTGCCTTGTAAAATGGATTATGTTGCATATGACTCGGTCACGGACACATCATACGAGGACAACGCGGTGGACATTTTGTGTCCCGTCGACCAAAAGCATCTCCTTTATCATACAACATATGTCAGCATGGAGGGGGCAGAAGGGGCGGAAAGGGAGGGGACTGAACCGCCACCGTCGGTCGCCGCCGACGCCAGAGACGTCGCCCTTGACGTCGACCAGGCCAGAGACATCGCCGCCGACGTCAGAGATGACGCCGATCTGAGGATCGACACTCGGGTTGACAAGAACTGGCCGACCTGAGGATCGACAACTCCTCGAAAACTAATTACATTTAGAATTTTGTAGACTAAAACGTCATGCGGTAGCTCCCGAGACCAGAGGTTGGTTTGAAGAGCCGACATCAGGTTCGTATCTCCTTGGATTATTGCTTACTGTCTCTTATTATATCATGCTTGCTATGTGAATACCGCAACTCGGGAGCACATCCCTTAAATTAATTTGCGGTTCTGTTGTGTCTTTAAGATTTTCTACTCCTGAGCTTCCGTATTGCGCCAGCTAGTTTTTGGCTTTGACCTCCTCGGCTGCAAGGCCGAACTAGTGGATTGGCAACCCAGCTTGGCCCAAACACAACTTTGAAAATCTCATGACAGAAAAAGTTGGGAAACAGCACAATCTACCCCTAATAATAAATGGGCTATTGCTAATTCAAAAAATGTTTGCTAATTCAAAAAATGTTCACGCATTTAGAAAATGTTCTAATTTTTTCCAAAATAGTTAGTGAATTAGAAATGAGTTTGTTGATTCATAAAATGTTTGCTCATTCAGAAAATGTGCACAAATTTCAAGAAATGTTCATAAATTTTTTTTAAAAATCCACTAATTTCGAAAAATTGTCGTCTATTCTAGAATTGTTCGTCGATTCAAAAGAAAATGCTTAAAAACCGTTCGCAACATAAAAAATGTTCACAATTTTTAGACAAAAATATTTGGAAATACTAAAAAATGTTCCCAAATTTGTAAAAGTGTTCAGAAATGATCGAAGATATGTAGTTAACAGTAATGTTTCTGAGTCTTTGTGACTATATACCTTGTTTTTTGACAACCAAATTTTTTTTCGAAAATTTGAACATTGCTTCAATTTGTGAATAAATTTTTAAAAATAAAGATTTTCTTGCCGAAAACATGCGATGAGATGTGAACAAAATATGGTCATCGTCATTGGAGATTATGATTATTTTTCCTGTTGCAACGAACGAGCCCTTTTGCTAGTCTGAATAATGACTATAATAACCTTTGTCCGGCTTGGGGGAACAAAAATCAAACTACCAGGCAAAACCGAATTCCCCGATAAGTTTGCACATTTTCTATTATAATTTTGTGGATCCACATGCGCAAGTACTGGACATGCTTCTTTAAGAAGAAGAATGAGATAGTCTACGGTGTTGACGCCAAGGAGATCACTGCACGCAAATCCGGTGTAACTGACGAGATGCTCTCCAGGGACTTCGGATACTTTAAGCCAAGGACCATGCCGGACCTTATGGAAACGTGGCGCATAGTTTGCAGTATATGTGGGAGGACACTCTGGATCCACAAAATATTAATAGAAAATGTATTCATTTGATAACTGCAGAATAAAAAGGCAAAAGTATTTGCCATTTTCTCTTCTGTACAGCTCAGGTCAAAAGAATTTTCCTGAATTTTGTAAATTCATAGTGTGTTTTTACACTTAGATGTGAGATTTCTCCCCTGAAGTTTTCGAAAAGTAATAAATGCTTTTTACATATAAATTTTTCAAATTGCTCTCGAAATACTTACCAAATTCTTGTTCGTAAAATAGTATTCAGAGACATTATATATACCCAAACGTGCAACGTTTCTTGGGGATCTTTCCATGCATGTGTCACGCCTGTTTGTTCAGAGAAAATATGATTCAGATCCAAGACAAACCATTTCTGGAGTGTTTCTCGAAGAATGGTTCTGCTAAATTAGTACAAGAACTTCAGGTCCAAGACCTTCACCGCTCAGTGTGTAAATGAAAAATTATGAGGAAGGAAGAAGATAAAAGAAAATGCTGAACTTGAGCCCTCGTAACAGAAAATAAATTAGACAATAGAAATATCGAAATAACCAGGTTCTACAATGTGCAGCTAAAAGAAAGAAAAAAAGCACACGATTGTTCTATAGTAACAGAATGTACCAAGGAACAGAGGAGAAAACCATGGCAAAGCTCACAGAAATCCATCAGACTCTGTCTCGAATAAGATATGAGATGAATGGATCGATCTATAATTTTAGGAGACACTATTGTTGGATAAAAACGGATAACAATAATGACCCTGTTTCATTAGCAAGATAGTACCACATATCAGTTTATTACTGCCTGCTTTATGTTCATACTACCAAAGCCAAAAGGAATAGAGAATTTATCAGCTCTGTTCTGCCCCAAGGAACAGAGAAGTTCAAAAGGCATCAGCCATATATCCTTATTATAGTCATATCGCCGTGATATACCGAGCATTGAATAGAAAAGGAACATGCTACCTCTGAATATTGATCTGCGTCGGTTTGTGCAACAACATGCTACCTCTGAATATTAATTAAACTGCTAAAAAAATGCCGAGGCCATCGATATAGTGATTTCCAGCCTTAACACCAGCATGATCTAGTTAAGCAAAGTTACAGGGTATAAAATCAACATGGTGCTGCCTCGATAAAAAAAAATGGAGCCCGACACTAAACTAAACCTGTAGAGACTGCTAATACAACTGGATCCGTATAACTTGCACGTGGAAAGAAGATATTCAGACTTTTGCATGCCGCCTCTTCACACATCACCCTAACCAGATCATCAGGAGCCACCACAACAGTCAACAAAACACCTTTCTAGTAACTAACCTTAATCTGGCTTCGACGGCATAGATCTCATGCCGGTCAAGCTCCGGTTCCTGCTCAGCTTCTTCAAATTCCTTCTCGAGCCAGACACAAGGGGCACGCTGACAAGGGGTACACTGGCTGAGAAATGATTGCATCTTCAATGGAGCAACATGAAACCGCCAGGGGTTGGTTGACTCGATTCCATGTGAGGCCAAGCCATGGATGCTGGCAGGTGTTTGGCTATCAAACTGTACATCTTCAGTTTGTTGCCGCTTCTTTTAAGTTTGGATTTAATTTTGTTTTGGCAGGCATAGGTTTGTCTTTTGTTCAATGCATGTTTGATTTGTACTCTTTGCGCCATCCTGATAGCTTTCTTCTAAACTGAACTTCTTGTTACATATATAAAATGCATTTTTTGTACAAGCAGGACCTATGGCAAGCAACAGCTAAAGATTACCATGTATCAAACTATTCAACTGTGGCTGCTTCTTCACGAAACTGATACTTTGTAGGCAGCAATCTTATGTGTTCTCTGTATTTCCCTTTCCCTGAAAAGAGAGAAATCAGCAGCGAAACAGTTTTAGCTTCAAGTGAGTAGCTCTTTGCATCAACTTTAGCCATATAATTTCCAGCCTTCACTATCTCTCCTTTTTCCAGTAGCCTTCTGATAATAAGATTTAACATCCACGAGTTGGCAGTACAGCCGCTCTTCTCCATCGATAAAAAGAGAGTGTCAGCTTTTTCCGCTGACCCTTCTTTTATAAGATTTGTCATCATTAGGCTGTAGGTAAAAACATTAGCAACCAACCCATTTGCTGATATTGCAGCAAACAAATCCTCAGCTTCTTGCTTTCGCTGAACCCTGAAGAAGGCATCAATCATGATATTGACAATTCTAATATTGAATTTCACATTCATTTTGCTTAATTTCTGGAATAGCGTGATGGCTTCGCCGCAACAGTTATTTGTGCAAAGTCCACCAAGAACTATCGAATATGTATCAATGCACACACTTACTCCAGATTCAACCATCTCATTAAACTTTTCCTTTGCAGCAACAGTTCGTCCAGCCAGAAATAATCCATCCAATATGACGTTGTAATTAATAGTTGTAGGTTTAAGTCCCTTGCGCAACATTTCTTTGAACAGAATCAACCCATCGTTAATCCTTTCGTTTTTGCAATAGCCATTAATAAGTATACCATACGTAATATTAGAAGGTTCTAAGCCATATGACATCATATCATCAAATATTTTTGAGGCATCCTCCATCTTGCCGACTAGGCAATATCCACCGCTCAGTATATTAAATGTGCAAACATTAGGCCTCATACCTATGTGCGCTATCAAGCCAAGGACATCCCGTGCTTCTATTACCCTTCCTTCTGTGCAAAGGTTCTGCATGATTGAATGGAAGAACTTAATATTAGGAGGATGTATACCTTTGTTCATCATTTCAGTAAGCAATTCCTTTGCTTTCACCAAATCGCCGTGTGTACAAAAACCCTGGATTAGAGAACCATAAACAGCTGTGCCCTGTCGTACTCCTGTATCAATCATCTGATTAAACTTTATCATAGCATCGCCCAACTGACCCTTTTTGCAAAATGCATCTATTACGGTTGAATACGTGACTGCATTTGGACTCACTCCTTGTTTCTGCATTTCATTGAAGATAAGCATAGCCTTATCAAGCTTCCCAGATTTAGCATATGCATTAATCAGTATGTTGAATATATGACAGTTAGGTAGAATGCAGTGTGTTGCCATGGAATTGAAGAGATTGATCATGTCAACTAGGCATCCTTCGGTGGCATACCCATGAAGGCGAATAGCATATGAAACGGTGTTAGGTTTCAGGCCCTTCATGGACATTGAATCAAACATTTTTGCAGCTTCTTTGCTTTTTCCGTTGTTGCAAAGGGAGGCCATGAGCGAGTTGCAAGTAAAAACATCTGGTATGATACCCTGTCTTGTCATTTCTTTCAGCACCCTAACAGCCTCCTTCTGATGGCCCAAAGAGGAATATCCATGGATGAGGCTATTATATGTCACATTATTAGGTACGACACCATTATCAACCATTTCACGAAGGAAATACTCTGCCTTGTCCATTGCTCTGGCCTTGCACAGCGCATCAATAACTGAGCTATATGTCACCACATCAGGCGCAACGCCCTGCTGCGCCATTCCATGGAATAGATTGCATGCCTTGCCTACTTGGCCTTCCTTCAAGAAGCCGTGGATGACCGTGGTATAGGCCACCACGTCGGGGGTGCAGCCTAGCTCAGGCATCCTGTGAAGAAGCACTTCCATGGCCTCATCTGCCCGCTTTGCGCGGCAGAGGCCCTTGAGAAGAGTGCAAACTTGAATGACGCCTGCCTTCAGTCCCGTCCTGAGGAGACGGCCGAAGAAGGCGAGCGCCAGATCCAGGTGGCGTGCGCGGCAGCAGCAGTCCATGAGGATGCCGTAGGTGCAGGCCGTTGGGTGCAGCACCCTTAGGCGGGCGCCTTGGGATATGCGGCTGAAGAGGGCGACCGCGAGTGCGGGGCCGTCTCTGCAGGCGCTGGACGCCGGCGCGCGGGCGAGGGCGGCGAGAAGGTTGTTGAGGGGGCGCCCCAGGACAGGATTGCCGTGCCGCAGCAATTCGTCGAACAGGTTATGTGCGTCCTTCGGGGTGAGGTTGCCGGAGCGCGCACACTCCGTGGCGGCGGTGAAGGCGGCGTGGGGATCCCATCCCTGGCGGCGTGAGGGTTGCGAGGCGGAGGAGTGGCGGGCGTGGAGGCGGAGGCGGAGGCGGAGTGGCGACATTGACGTGGTGGAGGAGAAGCCAGGCATGGGCCTTGGTGTGTAGGTCGTCAACTCTGGAGCCAGACGAGATGAGTGCTTTTCCAAGTTGTACCAATGTTTGCCTATTCAAGAAACATGTTTTCAAAAATGTTCACAATTTTAAAAAAATATTTGCAAATAGCATAAAATATTCATGAATTCAATTTTTTTAATGATTTTGGAAAATGATCGAAAATTTGTAAAAATGTTCACGATTCCAAATATGTACATGAGTTTAAAAAAATGTTCATGGTTTTCATAAAATGTTCAGGATTTCATGAAAATTAGAGTGATAGTGTCTTCCGGTGATGCAGCAAAATGTGGTCATGGCATTGGAGATTATGATTTATTTTTTCTCCCATTGTAGCCCACGGGCCGTTTTGTTAGAAAGTATGTATGCATGCAGAGATTCATTGCTTGATGGTTATGGATGTGCTTAACATTTCCAAAGAGAAAATGGCTACGTATATGTGGTGAAAGATTAATGTTAACCATATAAGAAGTCTATAATGTATGGCCGCTTGCTTTTGGCTCTTGTGCTGGAATCATCCTTATATTTTAAGTGGTGAATCTATATTACCGTTTTTAGTAAACAAACTTTTCTCTCCGCGGACGATTCCGGCAGATCCATCAGTAGGCTATATCGGCATGATGATTTGGTCGAAGGGAAAACAAGGAGGCGAGCTTACTTAGGTTTCGTCCCTCTCTATGGAGGTAAAACCTTACTCATGTCTTGTGTATATATTTTACAATTAGGGTTCACAAACTACAATGAACTAATGGATTGTATGATGATCTATCGACTAGTTGGCCCATGGCTTATATAACATACTAGGGGTCCTATGGTTACACAACCTAATCGCTACACCGGTGGAGGGAGGGTCCTCCACAGCTCTGTTTCCCTGACTTGGGTGAAAAAACTTCTAGAGTCTTCTCGGAGAACGTCATGGGCCGACCCAGTGGCCCAAGGTAGAACTAACCTAGGGGTCCTCCTGGGCCACCCACCAGGTCGGGAACCGACATGGTGAGGTACCCTTGTGCCGTAACACCATCAGTAGCCCCTTAACCGGTCTTCAAGCTTGGCCGCACTTCGACCAGCTCTGGTTTGCACATCCTCTTCCGGCTACCTAGGTTGAGACCAGTCATTAGAAGCTCCCTTTCATAACATCGGAGAAAAGTTTTTTCGAGCTTGGAGACCTTTCATAACTGATAGATCGTCGGGCTGCTTCTGAAGTCAGGTAAACCACTTTGGTATCGACCGCTCAGACAATCCTTGTTTTTCAAGTCCCAACCATAGCTTGCCCACCGCCAAGAGTCCTCGTACTGCTTGCGCCACCTCGGCAGACCTGGAAGTACTTTCCAATACACTTTTCACTTGGCGTAGACTTATCTGTCTTGCAAGGCACATCGGGAAATCTATGCTGACCTGGTGATGACCCACAAGTATAGGGGATCGCAACAGTTTTCGAGGGTAGAGTATTCAACCCAAATTTATTGATTCGACACAAGGGGAGCCAAAGAATATTCTCAAATATTAGCAGTTAAGTTGTCGACTCAACCACACCTGGATAACTTAGTATCTGCAGCAAAGTATTTAGTAGCAAAGTAATATGGAAGTAACGGTAACGATAGAAAAAGTAACAGTAGCAGTTTTGTAGTAATTGTAACACTACTAGAAAAAGAGTTATAGCTAATATGGACATTAATGGCGCAGCACAAATATGGTGCGCCACTGCTATATAGCAGTGGCGCACCATGTGTAGGTACGTCATTAGTGTCCATATCACTAATGGCGCACCACAACCACGGTGCGCCACTACTAACATTTTTTTCCAAAACTAGTAATGGCGCACCAGGGTATAGCCTAGTAATGGCGCACCAGGCAACCGTGCGCCGTTACTAGTTCAAACTATTAATGGCGCACCACAAACACGGTGCGCCACTAATAACAATTTTTTTTATTTTTTTTTTGCAAAACTAGTAATGGCGCACCACGTAACAGGTGCGCCATTAGTAACCAGGGTTACTAATGGCGTATTGTTAGGTGGTGCGTCATTAGTAACCTGGGAGCAGCTAGATATTTTGGACAGCCACCTACCACACTCACTTTTCCCACTTTATTCTCTCCACCTCCTCCTCCAAGCTTGTCTCGGGTGCCTCCTTCTCCTCACCTCATTTGCACCATAGATTCACCCAAATTAAGTGGTTAAATTTCCTTTTTTGATAGGTAAGTAAGGGAAAAACTTTCTTTATGTTGTAGATCTACTTTTTTCTCCCTCCAACAACATGCACATGCACTTTTTATGACCTAGATCTACGTATATTTGCGGTGTTGCATATGTTTGTGGTGTTGCATATGTTTGTGTTTGCAGGTACCGGTATTTGAAATGCGATAGTTGCCAATATTATGCCGGAATGTTGATTCATTTCCGTTTCGGCGAGAAGTTGGCACTATGCATTCTTTTTGGTCCTATTTTTAGGCAAAGTCATGCCAAATTTTTTTCCGGTTCTAAAATATCATTTTGCTCTACCCCGCAGGCGACCATGGTCCGCACGATGACCGAAGGCATCGTGAATAGGTTTTTGAGCTCCGCGAAGGCCAAGATGCTTCAAAAGAACGAGACAGAGATAAGATGTCCGTGTCGAAGATGCAAGCTGAAGAGCCTTATGGACCTGTATTCCATACAGGTGCGGGACCACCTGCTCTTGCGTGGTTTCATGGATGGCTATCGGTGGCAAGATGATGAAGATGATTATGAAGTCGTCCATGGGGGCCGGGCAAGAAATGAGGAAGGGCAGCAAGACAACCGCGACGAGGGCGGGCGAGAAGATAAAGAATCTCCAGGGCATGATCACGAAGTAGATGCAATACACAGTCATCATGTAGAAGATGCCGTACATGATGATGCGGAAGATGCCGGAGCAGACGAAGGGCATGATCATGAAGATGAAGATGCCGGAGCAGACGATGATGGACCATCGATGGGCTGGGTGCAGGACCCTCATATTCAAGAGCTGCTTCTCAAGCAGACGGGTAACGCAAGAGCTGCCGCCCGAGAGAAAGCCAAGCTGGATCAACTGGAGATAGACGCGGTTACTCCATTGTATGAAGGATGCAGGCCCGAGGATACCCGCCTGAAAGTAACTCTCATGGCTCTGGAGATGAAGGTAAAACACAAAATGACCGACGCATGCTTCGACGAGAACATGTCATTCTGGCACGGACATCTTCCCAAGGGGAACAAGTGCCCGACCAGTTTCGAGGAGGCAAAGAAAATCGTATGTCCTCTGGATTTACCGCACGTGAAATACCATGTGTGCATGAACAATTGCATCATTTATCGGGGCGAGGACGCGGAGTCTACCATATGTCCGGTGTGTGGAGTCACTCGATACAAGAAGAGGAAGAAAGCTCCTCGAAAAGTGGTGTGGTACTTTCCGATCACTCCTCGTCTGCAGCAGTATTTCGCAGACCCTAAGGTAGCAAAGATCCTGCGTTGTCACGCAGATAGGGAGGAGAAGAAGCGAGAAGATGACGGAAATGATCCGGAGATAAATAAAAAAGACAAGATGCTGAGTCACCCTAAGGATGCGAGCCAGTGGCAAGCGTTAAACTTCGAACACCCAGAATTTGGGGACGATCCAAGGAACATCATGCTGGGCGCGAGCACCGATGGAATCAATCGGTTTGGCAGCCAGAGAAGCACACACAGCACCTGGCCTGTGTTTGTGTGGATGTACAACCTTCCCCCCTGATTGTGCATGAAGAGGAAGTACATTCACATGAGTATGCTAATTGAAGGGCCGAAACAACTAGGGAACGACATCAATCTGTATCTGGGGCTGCTAAAAGAGGAGCTAGACACGTTGTGGAAAATGCCAGCCAATACGTGGGACGCCGCAGAGAAAGAATATTTCCCTATGAGAGCTGCACTGCTCACGACGGTGCATGACTATCTCGGTTACGGATATGTTGCGTGGCAGGTGGTCCATGGACTTTCTGGATGCTTCAGGTGCATGGATGACACAACGTATCGCCAGCTAGATAGAGATCTCGGGTCTTCGAAAACCGTGTTCATGGGACACCGAAGGTGGCTTCGCGATGATGACTCATGGAGAAAACACAAGGATCTGTTTGATGCTGAAACCGAACCCCGAAGACGCCCGCGTACGAGAAGCAGCAAGGAAATAGACGAGCTGTTGAAAAATTGGAAAGAGTGCCCACCGCCAGGAAAGGCGCCAGAGCCGGGAAAGAAGCGAAAGGCGCCAGAGCCGCTGCTGAAGGTATGGAAAATGAGGTCTATTTTCTAGGACTTGCCGTACTAGAAGATCCTCCGTGTGCCTCACAGCCTTGATGTCATGCATATCACGAAGAACGTGTGCGGGAGTCTGCTTGGTACCCTGCTCAACATGCCAGAGAGGACCAAAGATGGGCCGAAAGCAAGGGCAGACTTGAAATCAATGGGCATCAAGGAGGAGCTTCATGCTAATAATGATGATGATGATGAGGGTGATGATGAGTCGAAGGACACTGAAAGTTGTCGCAAAGGCAAAAAGGCCAAGAAGATCGGAAATGACTTCCCTCCCGCGTGCTTCACTCTAAGTCAGGAGGAGATCGAGCAGTTTTACACCTGCCTCGTAGGAGTAAAACTTCCTTACGGTTACGCGGGGAAGATAAGCAGATACCTAGACTCAGCGAAGCGGAAGTTCAGCGGGATGAAGTCTCACGACTGTCACGTGCTGATGACGCAGATACTTCCAGCCAGTAATCAGGGGATCATGGACGTGCACGTCCGTGAAACGCTTTTTGGCCTATGCAACTTTTTCGACGTCATCTCTCGGAAGTCGGTTGGCATGAGGCAACTCAGAAGGCTACAGGAAGAGATCATGGTGATACTATGCGAGCTTGAGATGTACTTCCCGCCCGCATTCTTCGATCTTATGGTGCATCTGCTGGTCCATATCGTGGAGGATATCATCCAACTTGGGCCGACGTTCCTGCACAACATGATGCCGTTCGAAAGGATGAATGGTGTCATCAAAGGATACGTTCGCAACATGTCACGTCCAGAGGGAAGTATAGCCAGGGGCTTTCTGACCGAAGAGTGCATCTCCTACTGCACGAATTATCTAGGCAGGAAGAACCCAGTTGGTCTGCCCGTCAACAAGCACCTCGGCAGGCTCGCTGGATGGGGTCACCTCGAGGGTCGCCGCGAAATGCATGTCGACTTCGAGGGTCGGCTCGCCGGCTTTAACAGAGCAAACCTAGTCGCGTTACAACACATAGACGTGGTCAATCCTTGGGTGGTAGAGCACAAAACCTTTATTGAGAAGACGTACAATGACCGAGGCCAACTGAGGACGGACGGAGATATAATAAAAGAGCACAACTCATGTTTCACGCGTTGGTTCAAGGAGAAGCTTCTGTCGTACCCTTTACATGAGGATTCTTCCACAGAAGAACAACTCATATTCGCCTTGTCACAGGGCGCCGAGCACAACCTGATGACGTATGAGGCGTACGATATCAACGGCTACATATTCTACATCGACGGAAAGGACATGAAGAGCGATGGTTATCAGAACTCCAGGGTAACGATGGAATCCTACACCGGTAACGACAAGGACAGATACTACGGAAGGAGCGAGGAGATCTGGGAGCTGAGCTACGCTAGAGAGAAGGTCCCGATGTTCCGTGTCAGATGGGCCAAGAGCATCCTAAAATAAGACCGGTATTTCACCACCATGGTTATACCCGAAGCCAAATCCAAGATAGCGGGTGCAAACGTCACCGCGAAAAATGAGCCATGGGTACTGGCTTCCCAAGTGGACCAATGCCTCTTCATTACCGACCCGTCAAAGCCCAGTCGTGTTGTCGCGAGGAGAGGCAAAAGAAAGATCATCGGAATGGATGGAGTCGCCAATGAGCAAGACTTCGACAAGTACGGCGACCCGAAGATGGAACATGACGACGACGATGAAGTACCAGCATACACCACAAGAAGAAGCAGGACTACACTACCTAAAGGACGTCCGTTCAAGAGAAGAACTCCATTTGCGAAAAATAAGGGCAAGAAGATTGTGAAAAGATAGCTAGCTAAGATCGATTGTATTTAAATTGTAGCCTTCATTTCTCGATTGTATTTTGACATATTGAAATGATATTTCTTCTGTTGTAGTCCTCATGAATATTTGTTTATGTTTATTCTGGTATTGAATTTCTAACTCACAAAAAGTATTGAATTTGTTAATATTTTTTGAACTCATGAATATTTTTATTTCATGTGCACTTTTTGAATTCATGAATATTTTTTCAAATTTGATGATATTTCTTCATATTCAAAATGTTTTACCAATTCACAAATGAATGCAAATAAAATCAAAAACAAAATTGATGATATTTTCAAATAACAAATTTGATGATATTTTTTCATATTCATAAATATTTTCAAATAACAAATTTGATGATATTTTTTCACATTCGTAAATGTTTTCAAATTTGATCGTCATTTTCTAAAAAATATTAGATGGAATTAAAAATCCCAAAAAAAAGTTAGTAATGGCGCACCAGGGGACGGTGCACCATTGCTATCAAAGTACTTATGGCGCACCCCTAGGAGGTGCGCCATTGGTATACAAATTTTTATGATATTTTTTCAAATATTTTCAAATAACAAATTTGATGATATTTTCAAATAACAAATTTTGATGATATTTTTCATATTCATAAATATTTTCAAATAAAAAATTTGTTGATATTTTTTCACATACATAAATATTTTCAAATAACAAATTTGTTCATATTTTCAAATAAAAAAATATTAGATGCAACTAAAAATCCAAAAAAAAGTTAGTAATGGCGCACCAGAGGAAGGTGCGCCATTGCTATGGAAGTACTTATGGCGCACCCATAGGAGGTGCGCCATTGCTAACCTTCCCCCCTTGCTAGCCCTCCCTCGCCAGATCGATCCCCCTCACCCGCTCTCACTCTCCACCGCCGCCGACGACCCCCCGCACCCGACGACCCCCGCGCCCGCTCCGTCGTTGGAGTCGCCGCCGGAGCACTAGGAGGAGGAGTCCTTCTTCTTCCTCTAGCCATCGCCACCGTCTCTCCGGTCCACCCCGGCCTTCACCGAGCCTGCCATGATCTCCGCGGTGAGTCCCTCACCTGTTCCCCCCTTCGATCTGCCTCCATAGGCCGCCGTAAGCCGCCGCCGTCGACCTTGCGCTCACCCCACAACCGGCCCATGCCCCCGGGCTCCTCTGCCGCGCCCCGGCGTATGCCCTTCCCGTTGCTCCTGCCCTTGGGCACGCATCCGCCTGCGCGCCCCTGGCCATCCCTCGCCCGTGCTCGTCCGCCCGTTGCCGCTCGCACGTGCCCAAGGTGTGGTGGTGGTTCAGGTTGGGGGCTGTCGTCCATTTAACACTTAGGGTTCTTTCTGCCAACGTTGGGTGGATTCGATTTAATTTCTGGGTTTCTTTTCTACTTCTACTTTGACTATACCATGTTGGTTGGAGTAAGTAACTGCTGCAACTCTAGAGTAGTTCAGGTTCAGTGTAGGAAAGTTTCACAGGGTGAGGGTGGGAGTAAGGTATTATTGTTGTGGTTATCCTCAACCCATGGACAACCTTCCAGATTTCAAAATTTTAAGGAAACAATTGGCATGGGGAATTTCATGGGCAGATTCAACTATTCAACAACAAATACTATCTACTAGTACAACTACTGCAACAATGGTGTCACTTTTCAGTTTGGGTGAAAGAAACTAGTTGCTTGTATATGCAGTTAGCTTCAGGACATTTCCATGACTTCACTGATTTAATTCAGGTTCCAGGACAGCTGCTAGTTTGAACTATGTTTTAGGAATGGTCAATTTCATGGCATGGATGGGTAATTGATCTGTAAGGGCTAGCTCTGTAGGAATTGTGGTGGTCCTAACATGAAATGGAACTAGCAGGAGGGCAACCCTAAGTGTTAAATGCATGATATGGGCATCTCACCACCACCACAAGAGAACACTAGGATTATCGCATTCGGTTTTAGCCATTTTAGCTAATGCGGGAGAATAATATTATGTGTCGAACCAAGAGTGAGCGTCGTACTGTCATGGGAAGGATTTATTAGGAGTGGCTATTAAGTTGGTGCTTGACACTTGTGGGTGCAATTGCAAAGCTTTCCCCTGTCCATCAATATTATGTGGTGCCTTTTCTTTTCTGAATTTAAAGAGTGCCAACTTCAGCACTAATCATATATATTGCTGGCATGTATTTCATATGTTCTGTAGCATTAAGGCTACATAGCATGCCATTTTTTTGCCTTGTATTAATTGCTTTCCCTACATGTTTGCAGGTTTAAGTGAAAAAAGAGGAAAAAAGGAGAATCAGGGTAGGTTTCATGGCTAGAAGATATATTGCTAGGTTTTGTCTCCGACCATCATGTCGTTATGATATTGGGGTTTTTTGTCTAATACCATCGTGTCGTGATGATATTGTGGGTTGTTGTGGGGTTGCAGCGGGGCGGGGTGGGATAATGATTTTGCAGGTACCCCGAGAGGCCCTTGAGTTTGCCGGAATGTTGATTAACTTCCGTTCCGGCAAATTCGGGTACTCCATATGTCCTATTTTCAGCAAAGGTCATGCTGAAAATTTCCGTGAATTTTAGCATGACTTTGCTAAAAGTAGGACATATGGGGTACTCGCGACTAATGCATGGGCCGGGGTATCTTAGTACTTAATTAAGTAGGATCAAGTGCCTCTTGTGTTATACATATAGAAGTGTGATATCAACTCATAGTTATCACTAATGTCAGTTGCTCTCTTTCTGTGCCTTTTTACAACATGAGCAATGCATAGTTATTACTAATGGTATAATCTATTCTAGGTTCAGCATTTGAGCCATTATTCTAGGTTTGCCAGTACTAGTTTAGAAGCTCAAACAGTTCAGCATTTGAGCCATTATTCTAGGTTTGCTAGTACTAGTTCAGAAGCTCAAGCTAAGGACTAGTTCTGAATATTCTATCAACGGCTAATATGTTTACTGTCTCTTGGTGTTTGTCCTTCGAGAAGTACCTAGTTGAAGTGTCTCATGGTGTTATATTTGCAAATGCAAGTGTTGAGATGTCTATTTTGTGTTAATCAGATAAAAAGATTAGGGTGTGCAGATAACAGTTAACTTAGTTAGAGTCTGACAAATACAGTTTGGACAGGTAGAAAGTAGAATGCATAATAAGCCTGGTTATATATGCACTGTCACATTAGGCTCAATTGTGAAATTTTGGATGCGAGATTTTTGACATGTGGTGTCCCTTTATTCTTGCTGCATTAAACACATATGCTGAATTCATGTGTGGACAGACGAAACCATGAGTCGTTTATAGTTCAGGAAAAGAATGTTATCGTTATTGTTTGGGGGGTTGAAATAATCTGTTTGTTGCACTTTGTGCACTTTCTAGTTGAAAACTGTTAAATGGAGATACTAGATTAGCTTTTTGAGGTATCCCATTAAATATTATTCATTACTGCCCGCTCTTAAATTTTTTTGCACAACTAATATGCAACTGCCATAGGTGGCAATAGAGCCAAGTGATCAGGCCCAACTTAGAATTCTCCTTCCCTTTTCTGTCAGCACTTGCATGTCAGTATTGGCTATTTTTTTTAACTATTGCACCATACTTGATAGGGTATATTATTAGAAGATACCCATATATATCAGTTAACCTAGGGTGCCTCGACATCGATAAACCCTAAATGATGAAAACTTAACTTAGCATTTAGGGTGCCTCAGCGTCGACAAACCCTAAATGATTAAACCTTGGCTTTTAGGTGCCTCGGCGTCGACAAACCCTAAAGGATAAAAGCTTAGCTTTTAGGATGCCTCGGTGTTGACAAACCCTAAATGATGAGACCATGATAATTCCTCACAAACCAACCCTTAAATAACACTGAGCCATTATGCCGTCACCCTTGAAGCCTTGCGGGCATTTGCAACCCTTAGCTTGTTCATTCTGTAGATTTCCAAAATTCAGTTTTGTAGTGCACACCGAAGCCCCAAGAAAGAAAACTGCAATCTGAAACAGATGATCAATTTTCAGCCCTTGGATTTGTTTAGTATTTTTTTCACACACTCAGACACCCTTGCTTGCCATGTGTGTGAGAGATAGTGAGAGGAGACAAGAAGAAGGGGGTTAGGAAGGGACTTGGACCTTAGCAATAACACACTAACAGGTTCCATCCCAGAACACCTAGGCAGTATCATAAACATCTCTCAATTGTTCCTTGACAATAACCAACTTTTTGGCGACATTCCTCGAGAATTAGGTTATTTGGTCAACTTAGAGATCTTGTTCCTTGACAATAACCAACTTTTTGACCAAACTTTTTTCCTATTTAGAGCGAACATGTCCCACAACAATGAGGTCGGTGGTTCGGGCAAGGCATTCTGGGAGCTGTCCCAGGAGATGGAGGAAGAACCTCACCGCTATGAGGACGCCGCGGAAGACACTGATCCCGATTACACAACCCCTAGTGGCGTCGGGGATGACACCACTGATGGTGCCGTCGAGGATGCCACCACTGATGATGGCAGCGCACGCACAAACGGCAGCCAACTGAAGAGGCAACGGAAGGATCGCGCCCGAACATGCTCGGCACCGTCAAGGAGGAATTTACTGAAGTGTCCTCCAGTGGGTATCCAACGGCGCCCAAAGAATTAGTCAGTGGGTACCCGGGACAACTCGGGTGCATTCTCCGGAGCACCATCTCGATCAACACCGTCATCGTGACCAAGGGAATTTGCACAACCTCCTCTTCACGAAGTTGCATGAATGATACAAGTTCCCCGGTGACTTCGCAAACACACGCCTCTCAGGGAATAAAGTGAACAATGCCGCCCTCACGAAGATGAGCACGGCCCTGTCTACTTGGAGAAGCGCGGTGAGGCATAGGATTCTACGTGGTGATAGTTATGAGAAGATCAAGGAGAAAAATCCTTCGATCAATGAAGCTGACTACCGGGAGTTCAAGATCAAGTGCGAGAGCAAAGCATCCGCGGAATCAAGTCAGTGGGGGAAAGAAATGCGGGACTTGAATTTAGGGGTCCACAGACTCGGTCTCGGCAGCTACAGAGTGGCGGAACCTATATGGGACAAGGAGGACGTGGAGCGTGCCGAGTAAGGCCTACCGCCCCTCTTCGATAAATACCATGACAAGCAGACCAGGAACTATGTCAGGGCCCGGTACAAGATGGACCCGGTAACAAAGGAGCTTACCACAGATCCGAAGACCGAGGCGCTTGAGCTTGTTCTGGTAAGGAATACACCCCCACGTAATTAGCTCCATATGGTTGCATTCTAATTAATGAAGCCAAATTTCTAAATGGTTGATGTTCCTTCCGCAGGACACTGAAAGCAATAGCACGGGGTTGTCTCAGAGCTCACCTTGGGACACCACTTTAAATAGGGCATTGAACGTAATGAAACACAAGGATAAGTTCAGTAAGCCGTTGTCAGCTGGTCGTGTGGCCAGCAAAGGTTTGTCCACGAAATGGTCGGAATACTATAACGCTGAGCGAAAGGAGAGAAAGACCAGCTCGGAAAGCCAGTCAACCAAGGTTCAAGAACTCAAGGTACAAGTGGCGCAGATTCCGGAGATGGTCCAAGAGCAAGTGCGAGACCAATTGGGAGTGACGATCACCGCCATTGTGCCTACCTTGATTGAGGGGCTGCAGGCGTGGATTGCGGGCGTCCAACAGGGGCCGCCCCCGGTTCCCAGCTTCACAGCCAGCAACTTGCACAACACGCAGGCGGCACCATTTGTGTCTCCAGCGCCGGCGCGGGCATTGGAGCTTAATGCACCCGGGTGTGCGAAGAATACATCGGCCGACACCTCGGCAGCAAGCGGCCCCTCCGTCACTTGCACGCCCGCTGTTGGCGGTGCCTTGACATTAGCCGAGCTCGACGCCATCACGGTAACTAAGCCTCTCGGCCGATGAATTCATCTCCTTGCCTTTGACTGGGCATCCCTGACGCCCTACATGTTTTCGTAGGGCGCCACCGACGTTCCATGCACTCTCCTGCACTTCGTGGGCGGCGAGTTGATCGATGTCGCCAAGGGCAGAATCGTTCAACCGGGCAACCCCGTGTTCCATGGTAATCCGACGCCACCACCATGTATAGGGTTCAACTGGTTCGGGTGCTGCCAGGCTGCGACGACTTGTTACCTCCATTTCGACCCGCTGGGGCCGGCGAAGATGATGTGATGACCCTCAGCGCCTGCTTAAGCTGGCCCCTATTTTGGCTGAAGAGCCAGATTCGTTTGGGGGCGGGGGACACCACCCCACAGACAACACCGCCAGTCGTGCCAGCGCTAAGCCATAGCAAGACCGCCGCAACGCTACCGGACATGCCACACATGCATATGGCACAAGATCCGGACATGCATATGGCACAGGATCAGGACGACGACGACGATGGTATATTTACCAACATCGATAAGTACTTGAATGAACATGGGTACGGTGTCGAATTCTTGGGGCCTCCTTCTCAAGAACCCAACCCTGCAAAAGACGATCGCGATCTAGCTGGTACCGCGGAGAAACCCAATTGCAATAGGCATTGTCTGGCATTCAATTCTCAGGAGACGCCTCCAGCTGTCGCCTTCACCGAGCCTCAGATAGTCGAGGTGCGAAATATTATCTGCCCCAACACAATCAAGAAGGTGGTCTCTGAGCAGAATTCGATCCCATTACAGCAGCAGAAGAAGAAGGGACGGAAAAGAAAGACTAACAAGGGTGCGAGCCAGCCGGCACCGAGTACGATCCGTGCTTAGGACGGGCCACCTTCACCTAAGGATATCTCGAGGACGGAGCATGTGGAGGGTAGGCCGATGCTACCGACTAATCTGCTCAATGCTGCAACCGGTGCTATGCGGAGTCTGCATGACAGTGTTATTTCTTTGGAGAAGCGGCGTCTCTCCGAGAATGATGTGGCATACCCGGTTTTCGTGGCCAAGGTGCCAGAGGGCAAGGGCTTTGTCGATAGCACCATCGGGGATATGATCGTCCTGCAGTTTGCTGACATCTTCGCTATGTTTAACCTTCATTCGCTGCACTACACCTTCATTCGGCTATTTTCGCTGAGTATGGAGATGCGGATCATTAGAGACAAGACCCCGGACATCGTGATAGTCGACCCCTTCTACATGCGTGCCAAGATCTTAGGCAGCGCTGGCGACCGGCAAGTCGCGAGTTCATACCTCGAAGGCGTCATTCTGGCAAACTCGGATAAGGATAACTTACTCATGCCTTACTTTCCTGAGTAAGTCATCCCTTCACCACCCCGTAACATATGATTTCTTAGATTTTGATTGTTCTTTTTTTCTAACATTCCGTGTTTTGTGCAGTGACACACATTGCACACTCATCCTCTTAAGCCCGAAATATTCCATGGCCACGTATTTCGACTCAGACCGTCAGTCGAAGAAAGACTACACAAATGTCAAGAAAGTTCTTGATGAAGCTCTTCCCGGCTACGCCAGATCTGGAGGCACCTTCAGTAGGCCAATTCGTAGGTAGGTACGACAAGCACGTGTTCACCCACAATACGATGTTCCCCTACGTCAAGCAGCCGCCTGGCAGTCATAAGGATGCCTACTACACCCTCCATCACATGCGGGCGGTCGTACGGGACCATAATCACCTTCTACTACCAAATAATCTCAAAGATTGGGCCGCACGCTTGTCGGCAATCCAGGACGCGGACATCAGACAAGAATTCTATCGCATCCAGTCGGAGTTTGCGAAAATCATCCATCAAGATGTCCTTCGTACCTCGGGGCAGTCCTACCTCAGATATCAACCGTCCAACAGTGAGATAGAAACAACGCTACAAATGTAGGCTGACAACGATCGTGATTTCATGACCTCATGATAGACGGCGGCTTCATCCATGCTCCGGTCCCTGAGTCGAGTCGAAAGTAGTGATGCTATGTTCTGAAATATCGATTAGCTCATGTTGTATTTAAACTTTAATGAACTTGTATGTCTCTTTAGTTTGGACAGTCGTTCAACTTATATGTAATCGATGCTATTTATTAGTAGGACCATGAATCATGCTATTAATGTGTTGATTTTCTCTTCCGATCCTTTTGTTGCATACTTATATATTGCTTATGTATTGTCTGTGAATTGCTACTAATGTTTTGTTTGTCTAGTGCATAGAGATGCCGTCGTATGTCATGTACAAGGGTAAGGTTCCCGGAGTCTACGACGACTGGGAGGAGTGTCGGAGACAGGTTCACCGTTTCAGCGGTAACAGTTACAAAGGGTACACCACTAGGGCGGAGGCCGAAGCTAGATACACACGCTATCTAGCGGGAGAGAGGATGGAGCATTGGAGGAACCGGATAAAGACCAGTTTCATCGCGATGATTCTCATCGTGATGACCGCGGCTCTCTTCTATGTGATGGTAGTTTAGATGATCGATATCGACTTGTAATGTGAAGACAAACTCGCTACTCGCGGTCTCGAGACTTGTAGTGTTCTAACTTTGTTCAGTATTTTGAATTCGGAGACTAATCTTCTATTGTATTTGATAAATCTGCTATTTATATGTTGTGATGTTTATATTCTGTGCAGTAATATATTTTGTAACCTGTGCAAATATCAGAAAATAAAAGAAATAATTCCTAATATTCATACTAGTGGCGCATCATACTGCACTTTAGTGGCGCACTGCAATAAACACACTAGTGGCGCATTAACTAGAAGTGCGCCATTAGTAACCTAGAGCACAAGGTAAATATGGCCCCCTGGGAGGCATAGTAATGGCGCATCGTTTGACATACTAATGGCGCACTTCCAGGTGCGCCACTATTCTCTGGTATACTAATGGCGCACCAGGGGTGCACCATTAGTACTAGTTACTAGTGGCGTGATGATAGTGGCGCACCTGTAGTGTGCCATTAATGGCCAAAACAGGTGCGCCACTAATTAGCCTTTTCCTAGTAGTGTAACAGTGGCAACGGCAAAGTAACTGAGCAGAGGACAATATGTGAAAAGCTCGTAGGCATTCGATAGGTGATGGATAATTATGTCGGATGTGATTTCTCATGCAATACTTATAACATAGGGTGACACAGAACTAGCTTCAATTCATCAATGTAATGTAGGCATGTATTCCGAATATAGTCATACGTGTTTATGAAAAAGAACTTGCATGACATCATTTGTCCTACCCTCGCGTGGCAGCGGGGTCCTAATGGAAACTAAGGGATATTAAGACCTCCTTTTAATAGAGTATCGGACCAAAGCATTAACACTTAGTGAATACATGAACTCCTCAAACTATGGTCATCACCGGTAAGTATCCCGATTATTGTCACTTCGGGGTTAACGGATCATAACACATAATAGGTGACTATAGACTTCCAAGATAGGCTCAAGAACTCACATATATTCATGAAAACATAATAGGTTTAGATCTGAAATCATGGCACTCGGGCCCTAGTGACAAGCATTAAGCATAGCAAAGTCATAGCAACATCAATCTCAGAACATAGTGGATACTAGGGATCAAACCCTAACAAAACTAACTTGATTACATGATAAATCTCATCAAACCCATCACCGTCCAGCAAGTCTACGATGGAATTACTCACGCACGGCGGTGAACATCATGAAATTGGTGATGGAGGATGGTTGATGATGACGACGGCGATGGATTCCCCTCTCCGGAGCCCCGAACGGACTCCAGACCAGCCCTCCCGGGAGTGTTTAGGGCTTGGCGGCGGCTCCGTATCGTAAAACGCGATGAATCCTTCTCTCCTATTTTTTTCTCCCCGAACGTGAATATATGGAGTTGGAGTTGAGGTCGGTGGAGCACCAGGGGGCCCACGAGGCAGGGGGCGCGCCCTCCACCCTCGTGGACAGGGTGTGGACCCCCCCGGCCTTAATTCTTTCGCCAGTATTTTTTATTAATTCCAAAAATAACTTCCGTGGAGTTTCGGGTCATTCTGAGAACTTCTTTTTCTGCACAAAAATAACACCATGGCAGTTCTGCAGAAAACAGCGTCGGTCCGGGTTAGTTCCATTCAAATCATGCAAGTTAGAGTCCAAAACAAGGGCAAAAGTGTTTGGAACAGTAGATACGACGGAGACGTATCAACTCCCCCAAGCTTAAACCTTTGCTTGTCCTCAAGCAATTCAGTTGATAAACTGAAAGTGATAAAGAAAAACTTTTACAAACTCTGTTTCGCTTGTTGTTGTAAATGATGGAAATATGCCCTAGAGGCAATAATAAAATGGTTATTATTATATTTCTTTGTTCATGATAATTGTCTGTTATTCATGCTATAATTGTGTTATCCGGAAATCGTAATACACGTGTGAATACATAGACCACAACATGTCCCTAGTGAGCCTCTAGTTGACTAGCTCGTTGATCAACAGATAGTCATGGTTTCCTGACTATGGACATTGGATGTCATTGATAACGGGATCACATCATTAGGATAATGATGTGATGGACAAGGCCCAATCCTAAGCATAGCTCAAAGATCGTGTAGTTCGTTTAGCTAGAGCTTTTCCAAATGTCAAGTATCATTTCCTTAGACCATGAGATTGTGCAACTCCGGATACCGTAAGAGTGCTTTGGGTGTGCCAAACGTCCTGGCGTAATCGGGTGACTATAAAGGTGCACTACGGGTATCTCGAAAGTGTCTGCTGGGTTGGCACGAATCGAGACTGGGATTTGTCACTCCGTATGACGGAGAGGTATCTCTGGGCCCACTTGGTAATGCATCATCATAATGAGCTCAATGTGACCAAGTTTCTGGTCACGGGATCATGCATTACGGCACGAGTAAAGTGACTTGCCGGTAACGAGATTAAACAAGGTATTGGGATACCAACGATCGAGTCTCGGGCAAGTAACGTACCGATTGACAAAAGGAATTGTATACGAGGTTGCTTAAATCCTCGACATCGTGGTTCATCCGATGAGATCATCGAGAGTATGTAGGAGCCAACATGGGTATCCAGATCCGCTGTTGGTTATTGACGGAGAGGCGTCTCGGCCATGTTCGCATGTCTCCGAACCCGTAGGGTCTACACATAAGGTTCGGTGGCGTTAGGGTTGTAGAGATATGAGTATGCAGTAAACCGAAAGTTGTTGAGTCCGGATGAGATCCGGACGTCATGAGGAGTTCGGAATGGTCGGAGGTAAAGAATTATATATAGAAAGTGAAGTTTGACCCATCGGGAAAGTTTGGGGTTACGATGTTGTACTGGGACCACCGGAAGGTCCCGAGGTCCACCGGTGGGGCCACCTATCCCGGAGGGCCATGGGCTGAAGTAGGAGGAACCAGCCCCTGGTGGTGCGCCCTCCCTTGGGCCCCTCGCCTGGGGTTGGAAACCCTAGGATGAAGCGCCTCACTGCCTTGGGGGCAAGGCACCCCTTGGCGGCGCCCCCTAGGGGCCCTATATAAAGAGGGGGGAGGGAGGGCAGCCGCACCCTTGCACTTGGCGCCTCCCTTTCCCCTTGCTACACCTCTGAAACGCCCTCGATGCGGCTATATCTCCCACGTGTCGAAGCACGACTTAGAGGCATAACCGCATTGAAAGCAATGTCGCAAGTGAGGTAATCTTCACACAACCCATGTAATACATAAGGGAAAAGAGATACATAGTTGGCTTACAATCGCCACTTCACACAATACATGAGTAAAACATTACATCATACAGATACAATCAAGGTCCGACTACGGAACCAAAATAAAAGAAGACTACCCCACAAGCTACACAGATCCCGATCGTCCCAACTGGCTCCACTCTGATCAACTGAAACGACACAACACAAAGAACAAGATCTTCATCGAGCTCCTCCTTGAGCTCGGGTCCATCACCTGCACGGTTTCATCGGCACTGCAAACTGGTTTTGAAGTAATCTGTGAGTCACGGGACTCAGCAATCTCACACCCGAGATCAAGACTATTTAAGCTTAAAGGTAGGACAGGGTAGTGAGGTGGAGCTGCAGCAAGCGACTAGCATATATGGTGGCTAACATACGCAAAAGAGAGCGAGAAGAGGAGGCAAAGCACGGTCGAACAACTATGATCAAGAAGTGATCCTGAAACTACTTACGTCAAACATAACTCCAACACCGTGTTCACTTCCCGGACTCCGCGAGAAGAGACCATCACGGTTACACACGCGTTGGTGTATTTTAATTTAAGATCAACTTCGGTTTTCTACAACCGGACATTAACAAATTCCCATCTGCCACATAACCGCGGGCACGGCTTTGAAAGTTCAAACCCTGCAGGGTGTCCCAACAAGCCCATGATAAGCTCTCGCGATCAACGAAGAATAGACCTTCTCCCGGGAAGCCCGATCAGTCTCGGAATCCGGCTACAAGACATTTCACAGCAATAAAACAAGTCCAGCAAGACCGCCCGATCGCCGACAATCCCGATAGGAGCTGCACATATCTCGTTCTCGGGGCAACACGGATGAGACATCCTCGAGTAAAACCAAACCTCGAGTTGCCACGAGGGGCCCCAGATCTACTCGGTTCGGCCAGCACTTAGAGAAGCACCGGTCCGGGGGTAAATAAAGATGACCCTCGGGATGCGCGACTCCCAAGGAAAAAAGGCTAGGTGAGGCAAATGTAAAACCAATGTTGGGCCTTCTGGAAAAGTCTTATTCAAAGCGAACTGTCAAGGGGTCCCATAAATCACCCGACCGCGTTAGGGACGCAAAAATCCGGGAACATAACACCGATATGACGGAAACTAGGGCGGCAAGAGTGGAACAAAACACCAGGCATAAGGCCGAGCCTTCCACCCTTTACCAAGTATATAGATGCATTAATTAAATAAGATATATTGTGATAACCCAACAAGTAAACATGTTCCAAAAGGAACAACATCTCCATGTTCAACAAGGAACAAACTTCAACTTCACCTGCAACTAACAACGCTATAAGAGGGCTGAGCAAAGCGGTAACATAGCCAAACAACGGTTTGCTAGGAAATGATGGTTAGAGGTTTGACATGGCAATGTGGGTGGTATGATATAGCAAGTGGTAGGCATCGTAGCATAGGCATAGCAAAAGAGCGAGCATCTAGCAAGCAAAGATAGAAGTGATTTCGAGGGTATGGTCATCTTGCCTGAAATCCATAAGGAAGAAGAACGAGTCCATGAAGAGGACAAGCGGGCGTGGTCGAGCGAATCCTCACAACTCCGAACGAACCCGAAGCTAACGAGAGAAGCAAACCGGAAAGGAGCAAACAACATAGTAAACACACAATCATAACCATGGCATGATGCACAATCAAGTATGATGCATGTCCGGTTTAAAAATGCATGGCATGGCAATATGCACAAACAACACTACAAGTTAAGTGGAGCTCAATATGCAACAAGTTGCATATTGACGGAACACCACAACACTTATTTAGTTCTCTCTCGGTTAGGTACACAACAATATTAAATGTTGTTAAACATGGCAAGAGGTGGAGCATAATTAAACTAGCTATTTAGGCAAGTTTAAATGAGGCCGGAAATAAGAAACAACAATTCCGGAAAATCCCCATGAGCAATATTTTAGATTCGGTACTGTTCTGCCCTAAACACAATTTTAGAGTTGTTAAACAGCAACATAAAGTGGACCATGTTAATCTAGGCATTTTTCCACCCCATTTACATATAAAGAACATTTAATTCCGAGTTACAGTTAGTTAGTTATGAAATAAAACATTTTAGCATGGCATAATAGCAAATTAAGCAAACATCATTTTAAACATTTTAAACATGGATGAAAATGGCATATTATTAATCTACACAATTTTCTGAGCATATTACATATAAAGTTTGTTTAAATCCGATGCACGGTTAATTAGTTATTGATGCATGAACATGGAGGGTTTTTCGCAAAATCTGAAATGCCTTTGGATAAAGATAAATCGCAGATCTGGGAAAAAAACCACACAGGCCGAATCTGTCTAGCCCAAATAGTGCACAGGGGAGGGGAAGGGGTCTGCTCACCCGGGGCCAAGGCCCGATCGGTGGAGCAGGAGGAGGGGCAGGCCGGCTGGGCCGAAGCCCACGCGGGGTCGAAGCGGTCAACGGGGGCGCGGGGCGAGCTCGGGCTCCTCCCGAACTTGCCAGGCGGCGGCGGCCGGCGTCAACGGCGATGGGGAGGGCGCCGGCGAGGGGCGGAGGCCGGGATGGCTAGAATGGGAGATCCGGTGACGGGGATCTGGATCCGGCGAAGACCGAGGGCGCGGAGGCCAGCGACGAGCTCGGCGACGAGATGGCCTACTCCGGCGATGGGGCCGGTGACCCTGCGAGAGAGAGAGAGAGAGAGGCGGGGTCAGGGAGAGAGAGGAGGAAGCCGGACGGGGAGAGAGGGGCACGGGTCGGCTGGGAGGTCGACGCAATGGCTCCGGTGGCCGGGCGAGGGAGCGCGCAGAGGAGCTCGGGATCGGGCTCCCTCCGATCCAGCACGAGCGAGGAAGGGAGCTCGGGCTGCGGGCTCACGCGGGAGCGGCGGCGCGAGATCCGGGCCTCTGCGCGCGGATCTGGGCTTGGCGGGCCCAGCGGCGAGGGGGGCTGAGGGGCGACGTGGCGACGTCCGGCTGGCAGGCGGCGCCTCGGGTGGCGGCGCCGCCAATGGCTCTGCGCCAAGTGGCGGCGGGGCTGGTCGGCGCTGAAAACGAGGAGGGGGTGGCGCAGGTGGTGGAGGCTGGTTGGGGCGGAAAAAAGCGAGGAGGAGGGGTAGGTAGGAGGCCAAAATGGAAGGGAGGGGGTTTAAATAGGAAAGGGGCTAGGGTTTAGTCTCTAGGGGGGGGTTTGAGGCCGTTTCGGAGCCTCGGATCGCGATCCGACGATCAGGAAAAGAGGGGGGTTTTAGGTGAGCTGCGGGTGGGCCGTGACGAGAGGGTCTGGACTGATAGGAGAGAGAGGAGAAAAGCAGCCCGGCAACTGCTTCCGGAGACCGAAAACGTCCGACGAATATACCGGCTATATCGCGGTAGTAGGTTTAACGGTTGGGCTATCAAATGGACTCCGAATGCGACGAAACTTGGCAGGCGGCCTGTCTACACTATAATAAGACCGCATGACAAGTTGCAACCCATTCCGAGAACATTATTATGCCACTAATAAAATAATATCTCGGAGGTGCCGCGGGCGCGTGCGAGTGTAACCGGACTCGGCACGGACAACGGAGAGAACCGGCGGAACCCGAACGGATGCAAGTTTTGAAAAACATGCGGATGAAATGCAGATGATGCCATGAGATGAGATGCATAACAAAAACAAAATGCAAAACAACAGACAAAACCCAACCACGAAGGAAATAATAAATCACATCTCCGGAAAGGGCAAGAGTTGGAGTTACGAATATGGAAAGTTGTATCCGGGGTGTTACAACACTCCACCACTACGAGAGGATCTCGTCCCGAGATCTAGGATGGCACCGGGGGAAAAAGGACGAGGAAGATAAGAGGTAAAACTAAGTTGCTTCTTTGACAAACGAGTGAAACCAAAGAACCTTGAGAGGTTGAGCAAAATGAAAGAAAGAACACAACGAAGATGAACAAGGTTGAAAACAATCCGTTAGAAAAGAGGAACAAGGAACATTACGATAACTTGAAGGTTGAAAAGGCATGAATCAAGAGTTTAATGGACAAGATAGAATTCGAAACCACTCCTTTTAAAACAAGATGAGAGAGGAAGAATTCGGGCAGCACTCCGATTGAACATGGAAGGAATATAACATGAACTTGACAAGATGATAGGATACTTGATGAGATCAACAACACACTACCTCCGAAACTATTGAAAGAATGGCACAAGGGGTAAGAAAGATTTCAGACAGCTCTCCGGTTGAGGAAGCAGGCAAAACTTGATAAGATGAGAGAACTCGAATGAAAACATGACACTCCGGTTAAATGGATAATGCAAGAAAAAGAACATGATCTTGACAAAAGAAAGATGGTGGGTCGAAGAGTGCAACATCACAATGCCTCCGGAGAAAAATTGAAGATAGGTCGTTGGAATAAAGGAATGAAGAAGAAAATGACAACTTCTGCCACAAATGAACTTGGAAAAGCACCCTTGCAAAGAAGAATTGAACGGAGTTGTTGGAAAACCAACAACGAAATGAATAAGCTTGTAGTGGGCTTATGGAAACATCTCCACATTATGAGGTGAGCTTCGCCACCAACGAAACAAACGATTGGATTGATATCAACAAGGAGACGAGAAACTAGTTTCACCGAGAGGACAAATGAAGAACTTGGGTCCTTTATAAGCACCATAAATAGCAACAATCCTTAGGGAAAGCTTTAGGTGAAATATAGCCCAAGATAAGTCCAATGAAGAGATTGATGGATTTAAAATACCTCATTCTTGACCACATTTGAATCATGAAACACGAACTCAAATTGTCGAGAATGACATAACACCACCTCAAAAGATAAGGTAGAAAGAATTGCACTTCGAAATGCAAGAAGAAGAATGCTTGAACTCCTCAAAACAAAACATGTGTTGAGCACCATGTTTATTTTAGAGTATAGCTTGACGGATCATAATTCCGAGAGAAATCTTGAAGAACAGTTGAAGAATGAAAGGAATCCTTGACGAACCACCATGTAGAGCCTCCATGAAGAACTCTGGTAAACAAAAGGATGATAAAAGAAAGAGAAATTGACAACACAAGGTGAAGCCTTGCAGTGATAAGATGAAGCTTTGAAGTGATATAACCGAGAAAATTGGAACACCGGAAAGAAAAGATGAAGCATCTCGTACCGAAATTGTGGTATGATGAACAAACTCCGGAAAGAAGAGATGAACAACTTAGAACTGAGAAATTGATACCATTACGAACTCCGGAAGAATGAATCAATCACTTGGATGAAACAAGAACAAGAATTATGTTATGCGTATCCTTCACCGATTTAGATTGATGACAAGCAACGGATTTGGCATACTACTTATTCCCGTAGAAAAGATTAAGATAGATATGGCGCAAACTTGAGAAGGTCTTCAACGAACCACCGGTAGGATTGGAAAGAACGAATGAGTCTATATGATAACGAAGGAAGAGAACTCTTGAACAAACCACCATAATAATTGAGAATGAACGTAGCAAAGGCACAATTCACGGGGAAGAATTGGAAAACGAATGAAGATGCTTGACAAAATTTAGATACATTAGAACGAAGAGATCATGAACTGATTAGAGGATATTTCGACGATGCACCGGTGAGATTTGGAAAACCAGAGTTGAACGCTTGAATGAATAATTCTGAGATGATGGGCTCCGAAGAATCAAACTGAAAAGACTCCTGAAATGCTCCGGATGGATGAAAAGAATTCTCACAATCAATACAATTATGAGAGGATGGCATCAAGCTAGAACCATGACTCTTGAAGAGGAAGAAGCGAGATTTAAGAGAAACTCTTCTTCGGTCTTCAAAATTCGAGAATGGCGACGAGAACATCACCATGAATTATTGAAGCACTCCGAATGAAAATTAGGAAGGTTGAACCAACAATGAAAATAATTTGAAAGATCTTGGAGAAAGACATTTGATGATGATAACCCATTCTTACGTCAAACTTGAAAAGAATTTGGGAATAGCTCCGGAAAATAAAAGAGTCGGGTAATATCACAGGAAAAGACACGTGGGTTAGGGCCCACTCAAAAGAACCACCGTTGAACAATTGTTTGAAATAGATATTGCACCGGTAGAGTTAAATGGCTTGAATGAGATAGCATCCTCAAAAGAACTTGAGTGAATTGAGAATGGAAACTAGAATCTTCTGAGATATCTTCAACACTCCGGAACAATTGAATAACAAGAAGTGAAAGACTATGAGGTGCACCGGTATGAGAAAAACATTTGAAACGATGAAAAGAATACGATCAACACTGAAAGCTTGAGTTAAATCCACTGGAAAAGAAAAATTAGAATGGAACAATGATAAGGTTAAAGCTTCCTTAGCGTCTTCATGAGAAATCACCGGATAAAACATTAAAGGAAAAGAATGAAGAAACTTCACTCAAAAAATGGATACTTGATTAAGAAATCTGAGTCCTTGAAGAAAAAGGGTGGGAGGGCGGGAAAACAAAGATAACTTGGGTCGGATGAAATGAACACCGTTGAGAAAAAGCTTAGAATTGATCTTGCGAATGTTGGAATGATCGGATTCACTTGAAGAGAAGCACGCCGGTTGGGAAAAGAATTAACATGACGACCTCGACGATCAAGAAGGATTAGTATTCACATAGAAACATGAGAACACCATTTAGAATAAGGTATGGAATCCACACTTGGCATTGAAGCAACTAGAATACCACAAAACAAAACAAAAACAAAGGATTGGCTTCAATAATGAGCCGGAGCAAACACATGATAGAGATTTCGCCCAAAGTGTTCGTGGTGGGGCCCACACGGACACGACGTATAGCGGACGTCACGAATGACAAACAAGACGTCCCCGAATCAGCATAGCCAAGGATTCTTTAAGACGTCTCGCGACCAATCAGAAATCGACCGTGAATGGGCGGACCACTAGACGTTGAACCCCAATCTCAAATCATACATCTGTCGGAAAGATATCCTAGGAGCTACTTGAATTCCCACCTATAAACTCCCGAAACTTTCTGGTTATGCAATCTGGTGTTGGGGATACAGGGGACACAAAATATATCACCCAAACTAACAAGGGTTAATTATCCTTTTGCCCTCAGTGGTGTCCATGTGCTCAGTTTGCCCTCGAATCTGGTTGTCATCAGTTTGCCCCTAGTCCGAGCACAACAACTTCGACGAGGCCAAACGGCCATATTTGAGTCCATTCCGTCCGCGGCGTTAGTAGTTGTGGGTCCGGAGCTTACACGTGGGACCGCGTGGGCGTGGGTCCGAGCTGACATGTAGGCCCGTGCAACTAAATCCCCAAATCATTCTAGCTCACACCCATCCGCCCGGCGGTTGTCCTGCGCCGCCCGCCGCCCACTGCGCGCTGCAAGACCTGCCCCGCCACCAGCTGCACGGCCTGCTCCGCCGCTACCTCCTCGCGCCTCGCTCCACGGCTACTGTGGACGCCCACCACCTTCCTGCGACGCCACGGGTGGGGCGCCCGCCACCTGCTCGATTCGCGACGCTGCCTCCTTCCGTCGCCCGGCCGGGCGCTCAAGGTGGGGGCTGCTGGAGCTATTTGAACTAGGAGGAAGAACCCTAGGGCGAAATGGTGAGCAGCGGCGACTCGAGTATTTGGCGAGGCAGGCATTGGGCGGAGATCCGCCGCATCCACGATCGGGTTCCCGAGGGTAAGTCTCGCCTCTTGTTTAGATTGAGCTTAGTTGTGCATTTGAACACTCGATTCGAGTAGGTTTGCCCAATTAGTGTGCTGATTGCGTCTTTGTTTTTCGCCGGTTAGGATGGAGTTGCGGTTTGCTTTCATGGTGCACATTAGAAGGGACCGGTACATGTTCGATGCAAAGGATAAGAAGAAATACCAAGGAGGTTTTGATTATCGGTTGCCAATGGCTAGTAATTGGAGTTTCGAGACAATTTGGGGAGGTAATTTGTAGCCAATATCCTTGGGGTTTGCTTGATGAAGTGGTATACAAATACTATGATGGGGAAAAGAATTGGGTGACAGTTAGTAATGATGAAGAGCTATCTACCATGTTTGTTAGGCATAAAGAGAAAGATAATTTTCATGTGAGGCTGCAAGTTGATGTGCTTGAGGCAATTGGACCTAGGATGGCGGGTGCAACATCTCGGGAGAATCAAGTCGTCAGAATGGCATCTCTAGCCGAACAGTTCAGTTGGTGCACGGCGACGTGGTGGCTCGACAAGTGTGGGCAACAGCAGTAGGGTCCCCCTTGAAGTGGAGCCTGATGGCTACAATTCTGGGGTTGATGAAGAGAAGTTATATTCTGATGTTATTAGGAATTTACGACGGGCACCTCGGACTGAAAACCAAGATGAGGCTCACAATGCAGTCCGTGTGGATGATGACGCGATGGGTGAGGACGAAGACCTTGCAGCTGTTGAATGGGACCCTTTGAACCCTCAAATGGAAGAAGGTACAGTTTTTGCATCCATGAATGAGTGTAGAAATGCACTTGTGACATACTGCATCAAGGTAGAACGTACTTTCAAAGTTGACAAGAGCGATCAAATGCGTTCTGAGTGCATTTGTCCGACCGAGGGTTGTCCATGGAGGCTGCTTGCATCTAAAATGCGGAATAGCACTAATGTTCAGGTCAAAGTGAACCCTTTTAAGCACACATGCCAGAATCAACCCTTAGGAAGGATACAATCAGTGAGAGCCAAGTCAAGATGGGTGGCGAGAAGAAGTAAAAAGTGGGTGAAAGAAAACCAGCAAGTGGGTCCAAAGGAATTGCAGAAGAACATCAAAGATAAGTTCAAGATAGATTTACCATACATGAGGTTGTTCAATGGTAAACAACATGCTATGGATTCTATTTATGGTAACTGGCAGGAAAGTTTTCAATTGTTGTATTCATTCAAAGGTGAAGTGGAGAGGACAAGCCCGGTAGTATTGTAGATATTGATCACCACACCGTGGAGTACACATTCGGGGAGTGACAAAGACCAAGGAATGCTTTAGAAGGGTTTTATGCCGCTTTGAGGCTTGTCGCGGGGTTTTTGGCAGGCTGCAGGCCTTATTTGGCTATTGATGCCACTTTTCTCACAGGGAGGTTTAAAGGACAGTTAGTAGCAGCTTGTGCAGTTGATGCACATAGTTTTGTATTTCCAGCTTGCCTATGGTGTCTTTGGAGACAGTCTGAGGAGAGCTGGACTTGGTTTTGCATAATCTCCATGGCTATTGCACATCCCAATGGGTTGGTCATTCATACAGATGCCTGCAAAGGTTTAGAAGTGGCCGTGGACAATGTGTTCCTGAGTAGAGCATAGGGAATGCATCGTCACCTTGCTGCAAATTTCATGAAGAAATTCAAAGGAAAGGTGTATACCGACAATTTATGGCCAGCATCTTTGACATGCAGTGTGAAGAAGCACAACTACCACTTGAGGCAGTTATACATGAATCCCAAAGTGAAAGAATACTTGGAAACACACCACTCCAAATTATGGGCCGAAGCCAATTCAAAGAAGTGAGCAAAGTTGACTATGTGCACAATAATCTAGCGTAGTCTTTCAACTCAACGATTCGGAAACTAAAGGGTCATTATGTGGTGGATTTGCTTGACAGGATAAGGATAGAATACATGCAGAAATTTCATTATCGTGCAGGAATAGCGAGGCAAAATTCATGGGCCACATTATCATCCCTGCCGTGATGAATGAACTGAAGCGAAGACAACAGGCTTGAAATGAACATGGCGCTTTGCTCGGGTACCACAGCAGAGATATCATATTTGGATAAAGAGAAGAGGGAATGGAGATATCCAATGGATTTAGAAGCTAGAACTTGCAGTTGTAGGCAATGGCGATAACTGGGTTGCCATGCATTCATGCCTTGTTTTTCATCACTTCTCTCCCGTGTCCAGCGAGGGAACATACAACAAGATGTGCATGATTACTACTCTGTTGCAAGGTTCAAAGCCACATATGCTTATGCCTTGCCTGCTATGGAGGGAAAACAACAATGGGACATGGTGGACCCTGGATTCAAGCTTTGCGCTCAGCTTCAAGAGAGCAGCAGGTAGACCAAGGAAGAGTCGAATCAGACCTCGCAGCGAAGGAGCTGGACTTGGAGCGAGGAAGCGTGGTGCACAAGGTGTGGTGGGTCTGGTCATTTTGGTAAGTATTGTGATAACACAGAGATCCAGCGTTCGGAGAGAGTTTCGATGAAGGCTTCATGAAAATGTTGGTCGAGAGCCGGTTGCCTCAACAGATGATGAAAATGATGGTCAACAGCCGTTGCATCGGATGAGGATTTTGACGAGGTTCCAAATGATGATGGTCAACAGCCGCATGATTTTGACGATGATTTTGACGATGATCCAAAATATCCTCCAAATACTGATTCACGTGAGGCTCCAAATGGTGATCCAAGTGAGGCTCTAAATGGTGATCATGGTGATCCAAGTGAGGCTCCAAATGATGATCCAAGTGAGGCTCCAAATGATCCAAGTGAGGCTCCAACTGGTGACCAACCTTCTGTTGTTGTGAGGTATGCTAGGTATGTAAATCTTGCAAGGGTCAAATACTCTGTACATCTATCACTTGACACGATCTCATTACCGTTTATGTTTGGACCCTTTATGTTTTGCACAGCTCTATGGTAGGTTTGAAGAAGACGCGCAAGGTACCGACAACCAAGAGAAGAAGAGAAGAAACAATGAGCACAAGGTGCACGAGGAGCAAAGTGATGGCAAGAAGCTCAAGGAATGATGAAGCCCCAACGCTATCTATGAACAACTATGAAACATTATGAATAAGGAATGATGTTGTATTATGACCCAAACATTTATCACTTGACATGTTGTATTTCTGTTGGATGATGTTGGACCTATGTTAGAAGTATGTTTGACATGATGTTTAAATATCTGTTGGATGATGTTTGAATGAGCACATGGTTTTCCTTTTTTGATTTTTTGAATTTTGTTTTGCTCATTTAAATTCTGGTCAAACCTAACTTTGACCAAGATTTAAACAAGTCTAAAACATCAAAATGAAAAACTATGCCTGGATACTTCTTAGTCAATCCAAAATGAAGTTGTGGTGAGGTTTTGAAATTTTCATGAAAATGTGCTAAAAGAGGGGTCCAAAGGTAGGGTAAACGGCCTCATTTCTAAGCAAGGTTTTTTCGACCTTATCTAAATCAGCCAAATAACTTTCCTACACATATATTCTATATGTACAGACTATGTGCGCTGGTTTTCCATTTTTGATTTTTTTAAAATTTGTTTTGCTCATTTGAATTCTGGTCAAACTTAACTTTGACCAAGATTTAAACAAGTGTAAAACATCAAAATGAAAAACTAAGCCTGGATCCTTCTTAGTCACTCCAAAATGAAGTTGTGGTGAGTTTTTGAAATTTTCATGTTCATTTCCCAAAACACTTCTCTTCACTTCATACAAGAGAGTTTGAGATACTCGAGATATCATACAATACACATGAACTTATCATTTAAATGTATGTAAAGCTTGTTTATCAACTTAAATCGTTAGTATATGACATAAGAAGACTATGTGCTGGTTTTTCCATTTTTGATTTTTTTAAATTTGTTTTGCTTATTTGAATTCTGGTCAAACTTAACTTTGACCAAGATTTAAACAAGTGTAAAACATCAAAATGAAAAACTAAGCCTGGATCCTTCTTAGTCACTCCAAAATGAAGTTGTGGTGAGTTTTTGAAATTTTCATGTTCATTTCCCCAAAACACTTCTCTTCACTTCATACAAGAGAGTTTGAGATACTCGAGATATCATACAATACACATGAACTTATCATTTAAATGTATGTAAAGCTTGTTTATCAACTTAAATCGTTAGTATATGACATAAGAAGACTATGTGCGCTGGTTTTTCCATTTTTGATTTTTTTAAATTTGTTTTGCTCATTTGAATTCTGGTCAAACTTAACTTTGACCAAGATTTAAACAAGTGTAAAACATCAAAATGAAAAACTAAGCCTGGATCCTTCTTAGTCACTCCAAAATGAAGTTGTGGTGAGTTTTTGAAATTTTCATGTTCATTTCCCCAAAACACTTCTCTTCACTTCATACAAGAGAGTTTGAGATACTCGAGATATCATACATTACACATGAACTTATCATTTAAATGTATGTAAAGCTTGTTTATCAACTTAAATCGTCAAGATATGACATAAGAAGACTATGTGCGAGGTTTTTCATTTTCTGATTTTTATTTAATTTATTATGCTCATTTGAAATATGGTCAAACATAGCTTTGACTGCTCCAAACCCTCCCAAACCCCGCTACCCTAGCGCTGAATAAGGACCGTTCATCTAACCTAGCGGCGATCAAGGGCCGTCGATCTAACCCTTCTAGAAGGAATCTGCGAGGAGGAGGGGGCGATCCGCGAGATGCAATCTGATTGGCTGGGAGATTGTTTTTAACAAATATCGGGCGCTGCTGGATGGACCGTTGGGCCGTCTCGTTGTCTGGGCTCGAGACCGCAGTAAATAGCCCGTCTCAGCCTTTCCGTGCCTTGCATGCATGGACGCTGCTCGTGGGTTTGCGCATGCTGGAGGCGGCGACGTGCATGCATGCGAGTGAGGCGAGCGAGGCACGCTAGGCGAGCTAGGCTAGCGAGGCGAGCTAGGTGGTTCAGGCAGCGATTCACATGCACCGCCGGTCAAAGATGCATCGTTTTCGTGCAAAAATTTAAGTGTGCAAAACGTAACGGATACACACACGCGTCCGGATTCACACACGCATCCGGATTCACACACGCTTCACACACGCACTGTTATCATCCTTTCTACCCTTCTCTCTTCCTCTCCCACCCACAGGCCTATAAATGGGGTGCCTCTCTTCCTCCCACCCACAAGCCAGATCCGATCCTCTCCAACTTCAAACACCCAAGCGACCGAGCCCTCCCAAGCAAGACCAAGTGAAGAAGATGCAGTTCAACGGGCCGACCTTCACCGTCCGCCAGGTGCCGGAGCTGCGCTACCCACCGGGCGTGCTCGTGGAGAGGGAGCTCCGTGTGGGCTATTTCAAGGTGGAGGGTTCCGTCGAACTCACCCGCGCCTTCCTCGAGGCCGGCTATGCCCACCTCCCACGGGCTCGCCGAGGATGTTCACCCTCAACGAGGTTCGTGACATGGCGGCATCCTCCTACTGCTCACGGTCACCTTCACCAACCCATTTGACGCCTTGAGCTCCTCGGCCAAGTCTTTTGGTGCGGCTGCGAGGCCATCTTCTTCACCATCTACAACATCTACACCAACTCTGAGCGCATCTTCCCGCTCCAGGCCGATGCACTCCCTTCCGCATCTACCACGACGAGGAGGAGGTGTGAAGATGAAGACGGTGTTGAAGGGGCGCGCGCGGCCAAGGTGGAAGAAGGAGGTCAAGCCCGGAGTCGAGCTCGTCATGTTTGGTTTTTTATTTTGTTGCTTTTCTATGTCGTGTCGTGGTAATCGTGTCGTGAACTGTCCGTGAAGTTATCCTCTAAGTTATTGTAAGGGTTAATGGTATTAATGGTGCGTGTGTTCCATCTTATTATGTGTGTTAAAAATGTCCGTGCCCAAACTTATCATTTCTTCCCTAAACAAGTCATGAAGTTCGAGAACTTGTGGTTTTCGGAGGGGTGAGAAGCCCTTTGTTTCATTCAAACAAAAGTCATGAACTAACATGCAAATTTATTCCTTTAAATCCTAAACCAAGTGCCACTCTATCCCTAAACCAAGTGCCACTCGACCAAAATCATGTGGTAGTGCAACATACATTTTCAACCTTCCAACCCTCCAAAATTTAAGTGCAAAACAAAGGAAAACCGCTCCCACGCGTGTGCAAACATTCACGGTCTCACTATTTTTTTAAAAAAATTCACAGTCTCACTATGTATACCTTCCTTCCCTACCCATGTCAAAGTCTTGCCATCTGTCCTAGCGGTTATCAGCAGCAGCCCTAAACACCACAAACCCACGCGGTCTTTGGTTCGAGTCCCCACCGCACCAATTTTTGTGCATTTTCCACCCTTCAATTTTTAGACATATTATGTTTTTCTCAATGTAATGCCCTTAAAAATGTTCATTTATTTTGGCACTGCATAAACCTCTACCAGAGCTGAGGCACATTTTCCATGACATTTTGGTCTTTGATTTAAATCACGGTGTATTTGAATTGGATTAATTAACAGCTCCAAAAAATTCTAACCTTAATTGTTTGGCTCGAATAATTCAATTAGCTTCCACAAAAGTTTCAGCATTAGATTTACTGCCTAAATTAAACCAGAATGGAAAACAGAAAATACGCAAGAAAACCCCTGAATGGGCCTAATTGGATGCAGTTGGCCCATTAGTCTAGCCTGCACTTGGCTCTACACTCTGAATTTGGCCCAAGAGCAACCTTTTTTTGGACAGAAAGGCAGAGCAGAGAGCTGCATTTCATTGATCAAAAGTTTCAATTCCTAATTTCTTCTCTTTTTTCCAACATATTTAAATGTTGGTCACTTCTTCTCTTTTGTTTCAACATTTAAACAACTTTAACCAACATTTAAACTAGGTGAATTTCTGAAACAATTTCAAGATTACAAATTCCTTCATAATTCATGCCTTTCCATACATTTTCAACATTACAACCAAAGTCGATTACCATACCTACAAATGCCCAAAAGTATTTGCAAATGGGTATTGGTAGTGCTTGATCTTCAAGCTTCCTAACCTTCTTCTTCAACATCCTAAGCTCAATAGCTAGCTCTCTGTCGGTCGTGGCTTCGCCATCCATCTCTTCTTCCGGAGCTCGTGGTGTGGCCACTGCCGTTCGTGGCAGCATGCGCAACCATTCTTCATGCTCTTCTTGCAGTTCATTCATCGAGTCTTGGCGAGCATCGACCCAAAGAAAGAAGCATGTCACCTGCATGAACACCAAACAGATCAAAACCCATTGCTCAAACATCCCGACGACGAAAATGGTGCAATTGCCCGATTCTTACCCCATTCTCGCTGCACACGAGAACGGACGATTCTGGTTCCTCGATGTCCGAGAAACCCTTCGATCAACGCCCGCCCGCAACGCGGACAGACGAAGACAGCATGTCCACACGCGCCCGCTCTGCATCCGCGAGGTGGCGCGGAGCTTGAGGAAGACATGGAGCTCGGGCCGGGGGATCTCAACGCCGCCGCCTCCACTGTTAGCTTCCCACCGCCGCCCTCCACAGCTAGCTTCCGCCGCCGTGCTCTCTCTCTCGCCGTGGTCACCGCTGCTCTCTGTCGCCGTGGTCACCGCCATTGTCGCCCGCTTATATAGCACACCCGCCAACGGCTCTCTCGCTCAACGGCTCTTTGCTGGGTCCCACAAGCCACGCGTCAACGGTCTGAATAAAATTGGCCGTTTACGCCGCTGGTCCCACTGTAAGGGCCGAGTCAAAAGGTTGACTGACGGAGACGGCAGAGTTCACGGAACGAGTCGGTGCGCACGGACTAGGGGCAAACCGAGGACAATTCGCGTCGAGGGCAAAACTGAGCACATGGACACCACTGAGGGCAAAAGGATAATTAACCCAACTAACAATACCTAGATCCAGCTGTATCCATCCGTCAACACATAACCAAGAAATCCTCGGAAATCGTGTACCTCGACCTTCGAAAAACATCCGTTATACAAGTCATGGCAATACTCCCTTTTCGCCACAAGATCTTTGGGCTATCAGGTTATCTCACCAACAACTGCACAAAAGAGATTTCGATGTCGGCAAAACTCAGGTATTCCAGAACTGCAACGATAAAATTGTGACGACAACACCTCGGAGCTCAACTCCCCGGGACACTGCCACAACCCCTAAATGTCAGGAGGCACCAAGAACAATGTTCTCGTCACAAAACCATCGGAACGATTCCAAGATACCCACGTGATCCTAAAAAAATTTTTAGTGAAATTTGAGGAGAGAAGAGTCAAAACTCCACGTCAGGAGACCTCACCAGAGCGATTTAAGGGCTGGGAAGTAAAAGAATCCTACTCTCCGATATATATAATCCTAAGACTCAAAACATTTTCCATTCTAGACTCAACAACGCCAGCAAACAATCAAGTAGGGGGCTCCTAAGTCGGGGAAGGCTCTGATTACCAACTTGAAACGCCCTCGATGCGGCTATATCTCCCACGTGTCGAAGCACGACTTAGAGGCATAACCGCATTGAAAGCAATGTCGCAAGTGAGGTAATCTTCACACAACCCATGTAATACATAAGGGAAAAGAGATACATAGTTGGCTTACAATCGCCACTTCACACAATACATGAGTAAAACATTACATCATACAGATACAATCAAGGTCCGACTACGGAACCAAAATAAAAGAAGACTACCCCACAAGCTACACAGATCCCCGATCGTCCCAACTGGGCTCCACTACTGATCAACTGAAACGACACAACACAAAGAACAAGATCTTCATCGAGCTCCTCCTTGAGCTCGGGTCCATCACCTGCACGGTTTCATCGGCACCTGCAAACTGGTTTTGGAAGTAATCTGTGAGTCACGGGGACTCAGCAATCTCACACCCGCGAGATCAAGACTATTTAAGCTTAAAGGTAGGACAGGGTAGTGAGGTGGAGCTGCAGCAAGCGACTAGCATATATGGTGGCTAACATACGCAAAAGAGAGCGAGAAGAGGAGGCAAAGCACGGTCGAACAACTATGATCAAGAAGTGATCCTGAAACTACTTACGTCAAACATAACTCCAACACCGTGTTCACTTCCCGGACTCCGCCGAGAAGAGACCATCACGGTTACACACGCGGTTGGTGTATTTTAATTTAAGATCAACTTCGGGTTTTCTACAACCGGACATTAACAAATTCCCATCTGCCACATAACCGCGGGCACGGCTTTCGAAAGTTCAAACCCTGCAGGGGTGTCCCAACTTAGCCCATGATAAGCTCTCGCGATCAACGAAGGAATAGACCTTCTCCCCGGGAAGCCCGATCAGTCTCGGAATCCGGCTACAAGACATTTCACAGCAATAAAACAAGTCCAGCAAGACCGCCCGATGCGCCGACAATCCCGATAGGAGCTGCACATATCTCGTTCTCAGGGCAACACCGGATGAGACATCCTACGAGTAAAACCAAACCTCGAGTTGCCACGAGGGGGCCCCGCAGTCTACTCGGTTCGGGCCAGCACTTAGAGAAGCACTGGTCCGGGGGAATAAAGATGACCCTCGGGATGCGCGACTCCCAAGGGAAAAAGGCTAGGTGAGGCAAATGTAAAACCAATGTTGGGCCTTGCTGGAAAAGTCTTATTCAAAGCGAACTGTCAAGGGGGTCCCATAAATCACCCGACCGCGTTAGGGACGCAAAAATCCGGGAACATAACACCGATATGACGGAAACTAGGGCGGCAAGAGTGGAACAAAACACCAGGCATAAGGCCGAGCCTTCCACCCTTTACCAAGTATATAGATGCATTAATTAAATAAGATATATTGTGATAACCCAACAAGTAAACATGTTCCAAAAAGGAACAACATCTCCATGTTCCAACAAGGAACAAACTTCAACTTCACCTGCAACTAACAACGCTATAAGAGGGGCTGAGCAAAGCGGTAACATAGCCGAACAACGGTTTGCTAGGAAATGATGGTTAGAGGTTTGACATGGCAATGTGGGTGGTATGATATAGCAAGTGGTAGGCATCGTAGCATAGGCATAGCAAAAGAGCGAGCATCTAGCAAGCAAAGATAGAAGTGATTTCGAGGGTATGGTCATCTTGCCTGAAATCCCGCAAGGAAGAAGAACGAGTCCATGAAGAGGACAAACGGGCGTAGTCGAACGAATCCTCACAACTCCGGAACGAACCCGAAGCTAACGAGAGAAGCAAACCGGAAAGGAGCAAACAACATAGTAAACACACAATCATAACCATGGCATGATGCACAATCAAGTATGATGCATGTCCGGTTTAAAAATGCATGGCATGGCAATATGCACAAACAACACTACAAGTTAAGTGGAGCTCAATATGCAACGAGTTGCATATTGACGGAACACCACAACACTTATTTAGTTCTCTCTCGGTTAGGTACACAACAATATTAAATGTTGTTAAACATGGCAAGAGGTGGAGCATAATTAAACTAGCTATTTAGGCAAGTTTAAATGAGGCCGGAAATAAGAAACAACAATTCCGGAAAATCCCCATGAGCAATATTTTAGATTCGGTACTGTTCTGCCCTAAACACAATTTTAGAGTTGTTAAACAGCAACATAAAGTGGACCATGTTAATCTAGGCATTTTTCCACCCCATTTACATATAAAGAACATTTAATTCCGAGTTACGGTTAGTTAGTTATGAAATAAAACATTTTAGCATGGCATAATAGCAAATTAAGCAAACATCATTTTAAACATTTTAAACATGGATGAAAATGGCATATTATTAATCTACACAATTTTTGAGCATATTACATATAAAGTTTGTTTAAATCCGATGCACGGTTAATTAGTTATTGATGCATGAACATGGAGGGTTTTTCTGCAAAATCTGAAATGCACTGGATAAAGATAAATCGCAGATCTGGGAAAAAAACCACACAGGCCGAATCTGTCTAGCCCAAATAGTGCACAGGGGAGGGGAAGGGGTCTGCTCACCCGGGGCCAAGGCCCGATCGGTGGAGCAGGAGGAGGGGCAGGCCGGCTGGGCCGAAGCCCACGCGGGGTCGAAGCGGTCAACGGGGGCGCGGGGCGAGCTCGGGCTCCTCCCGAACTTGCTGCGGGGCGGCGGCCGGCGCCAACGGCGATGGGGAGGGCGCCGCGAGGGGCGGAGGCCGGGATGGCGGAATGGGGAGATCCGTGACGGGATCTGGATCCGCGAAGACCGAGGCGCGGAGGCCAGCGACGAGCTCGGCGACGAGATGGCCTACTCCGGCGATGGGGCGGTGACCTGCGAGAGAGAGAGAGAGAGGCGGGGTCAGGGAGAGAGAGGAGGAAGCCGTCCGGGGGAGCAGAGGGACGGGTCGGCTGGGAGGTCGACGGCGGCGGCTCCGGTGGCCGCGAGGGGAGCGCGCAGGAGCTCGGGATCGGGCTCCCTCCGATCCAGACGAGCGAGGAAGGGAGCTCGGGCTGCGGGCTCACGCTGGGAGCGGGCGGCGCGAGATCCGGCCTCGCGGGCGGATCTGGGCTTCAAGGGCCCGCGGGCGAGGAGGGGGCTGAGGCGGACGTGGCGACGTCCGGCTGGCCGGGGCGACGCCTCAGGTGGCGGCGCCGCCAATGGCTACGCGCCAAGTGGCGGCGGGGGAGCTGGTCGGCGCCGGAAAACGAGGAGGGGGGTGGCGCAGGTGGTGGAGGCTGGTTGGGGCGCGCGGAAAACGAGGAGGAGGGGTAGGTAGGAGGCCAAAAATGGAAGGGAGGGGGTTTAAATAGGAAAGGGGCTAGGGTTTAGTCTCTAGGGGGGTTTGAGGCCGTTTGAGCCTCGGATCGCGATCCGACGATCAGGAAAAGAGGGGGTTTTAGGTGAGCTGCGGTGGGCCATGACGAGAGGGTCTGGACTGATAGGAGAGAGAGGAGAAAAGCATCCCGCAACTGCTTCCGGAGACCGAAAACGTCTGATTTAATATACCGCTATATCGCGGTAGTAGGTTTAACGGTTGGGCTATCAAATGGACTCCGAATGCGACGAAACTTGGCAGGCGGCCTGTCTACACTATAATAAGACCGCATGACAAGTTGCAACCCATTCCGAGAATATTATTATGCCACTAATAAAATAATATCTCGGAGGTGCAGCGCAGCGCGAAAGTGTAACCGACTCGAACGGACAACGGAGAGAACCGGCGGAACCGAACGGATGCAAGTTTTGAAAAACATGCGGATGAAATGCAGATGATGCCATGAGATGAGATGCATAACAAAAACAAAATGCAAAACAACAGACAAAACCCAACCACGAAGGAAATAATAAATCACATCTCCGGAAAGGGCAAGAGTTGGAGTTACGAATATGGAAAGTTGTATCCGGGGTGTTACAACCTCTCCCTCCCGCAGACGCTTGGCGAAGCCCTGCCGGGATCCCTACTGCATCCACCACCACGCCGTCGTGCTGCTGGATCTTCATCAACCTCTCCTTCCCCCTTGCTGGATCAAGAAGGAGGAGACGTCTCCCTGACCGTACGTGTGTTGAACGCGGAGGTGCCGTCCGTTCGGCGCTAGGATCTCCGGTGATTTGGATCACGACGAGTACGACTCCCTCAACCCCGTTCTCTTGAACGCTTCCGCTCGATCTACAAGGGTATGTAGATGCACTCCTCTCTCTCGTTGCTAGATGAACTCATAGATTGATCTTGGTGAAACCATAGGAAATTTTTTATTTTCTGCAACGTTCCCCTGTAGTGGCATCCTGAGCTAGGTCTATGCGTAGTTCTCTTTGCACGAGTAGAACACAAATTTGTTGTGGGCGTAGATGTTGTCAACTTTCTTGCCACTACTAGTCTTATTTTTCTTCAGCGGTATTGTGGGATGAAGCGGCCCAGACCGAACTTACATGTACGCTTACGTGAGACAGGTTCCACCGACTGACATGCACTAGTTGCATAAGGTGGCTTGTGGGTGTCTGTCTCTCCCACTTTAGTTGGAGCGGATTCAATGAAAAGGGTCCTTATCAAGGCTAAATAGAAGTTTACAAATCACGTTGTGGCTTTCATGTAGGTAAGAAAACATTCTTGCTAGAACCCTTTTTGTAACACCCCGGATGTAACTTTCCATATTTGTAACTCCAACTCTTGCCATTTTCGGCATTGTGATATGAGATTCCCTCCGTGGTTGGGTTTTTGTCTTTCATTTTGCATTTTGTCCATGTCATGCTTTTCATATCATGTCATCATGTGCATCGCATTCGCATACGTGTTCGTCTCATGCATCCGAGCATTTTCCCCGTTGTCCGTTTTGCAATCCGGCACTCCTATGTCCCCCGGCGGACCCCTCTTGTCTTCTTTCGTGTACGGGTGTTAAATGTTCCCGGAATGGACCGAGCCTTGCCAAGTGGCCCTGGTATAGCACCGGTAGACCACCTGTCAAGTTTCGGGTCATTTGGAGCTCGTTTGGTACTCCAACGGATAACCGCACTCTCGCAAAGGCCTCTTTTAAGTTGCAGACTAACACCCCTTCAAAACAGCCCAATAACCCATCTAAGTCACTTCCATGTCCATCACGATTGTGTGGGCGAAAACTACACCTCATTTGGAGCTTCCTAGCTCCTTCTACCTATAAAAACACCCCCTCCCCCGAAATCCCGGATCAATTCCACCCCTAACCCTAGAGGAAATCCCTCCTCCGCCACGGACACGTCCGGACGGAGCGGACGCTGCGTCCGCCCGCCAAGCCCCGCCAACCATGAAGCCGCCACGTGGGCGACCAGCGCCCACATCGCCGCCCGGCTCCCGCAAGAGCCCGCTGGCCCAGGCGGGCCCTCCTGCCCACGCACCCGGCCCGTGCCGCCCGCCCGGCCGCCCGTCGCCCGCCAGCCCCTCCGCCCGCGCCTCCGTCCCAGCTATTGGCGTCCGTCGCCGGCCGCCGCCCTCCTGATCGCCGCCTGGCCTCGTCCCGGCCTGTCCTCCTCCTTCTCCGCGAGCCGCCGCGGGCCGTCCCGATCCGCGCGCCCGGATCCAGATCCGTCTCGGTTGACTTCTTCCCGGATTTTCGTCTAAGTCTTTTATTCTGTCATTATTTTGTTGCATTTTCATCATGCCATAACTTTGCACTCGTGGCTCCGTTTCGGGCGTGTAGCATACCGAATTGTTCGTCTCGATGAGTACATCATTTCATCTCATTGCATCATTTTCACTTGAGCTCATCTTGATGCCTGAAATTCTGGTAGAAGAGGGCTATGTGATGTTAGTTTCAGATTCTTATCAGAACATGCACTTTTGTCATTTTTGCCATGATTGATGTGTGCATCCTATGAACTTGAGTCCTACATGTGTTTTGTAATATGCCATGCCATATTTACAGGGGTGTATTCCATGTATTTTTGTGGTCTCTGTGGTGACTAGCACAAGCATGTAAACTAGGCTTCATGATGTTGCTGATTTCAGCCCCTGTTTTGCTGATATTTTTATGCCATGTAAACTTGATGCTACAGAGAGATCCATGCTTATTTTGAGATACTTCAGTAAGGATGTTTTGAACATATGGTTATGCTCTATCCATCCATTCCCTTGTTTGCAATTATGAAGTGCCATAGCTTGAGTCAATCGAGCTCTACTTTTGCTATAAAATGTTTCCTGGCAGATTGTTTACATGTTATTCAATTTTGCCAAGGTTGTTGTAGTTGATCCGTGTATGCTATGATGTTGTTCTTGCCATGTGTAACATCTATGCCATGTCTTCTTGATGGATGTATGCTTAGTTTATCATGTAATGCTCTGTAGTGAGTGCATTGAGCTCGCGAAGATGCCTTCATAATTCTGTCAATGTCATGCCCTGTTTGCTGAATCTGTTAACGAAACTTGCTATATTGACATGGGTGCTATTACATTTTCTGATCCCTTTTGGCTCTTGGTCAATAAGGGACTTTTGTTCTATGCTTTGAGTAGATTCATGCCATGCCTTGGTTTGCTATTATAAGTTCCTGTAGCATGTTGTTTGCTTGCTCTGAACATTGCTTCCTGATGCTGATTCTGCCATGTTAGTATTTTGTCTAAGTCTGTGAAGCTGATATATTTTGCACTTTTGCCATGCTTGTTTGGACCTGTTATGGTGTGATTTAGCCGTAGCTCAGTGTTCATCTTTTGTCAAGCATCTTGATTAGATCACTGCCATATGCTTTGTTGGTACGTTTGGGTGCAGTAGCTTAATTTCTTGTTGCTTGCTAAGTGGCATCATGCTGTTAATGGCAGATTTGTGTCAATCTTGTTTTGCTTGTCATTTGCAAACCGTGCATCCGATTCCGGTGATCTTTATATCGATTTCAACCAAAATCATCTCACCTTTCCAGCGGCATACTTGGTTTGCCAAGTTGATGCCTTGTTCATCAGTTTCCTTCCGGAGCACGCATATGCATTGCATCTCACATCTCGCATATCATGCCATGTATTGCATCATGTTGCTTGTGCATTGCACCGTGATTTATTGTGGTTCCATTGTTTGTGTTCTTGCTTTGGGTAGAGCCGGCAGACGAGTACGTGAACGAGGAACCTATTGAGAACGCTTACGAGGATCAAGCTTTCGACAACTCTGAGAACTTTGCAGGCAAGATGACCATACCCTCGAAATCACTTCTATCTTTGCTTGCTAGATGCTCGCTCTTTTGCTATGCCTATGCTACGATGCCTATCACTTGCTACATCATGCCACCCATATTGCCATGTCAAACCTCTAACCATCCTTTCCTAGCAAACCGTTGTTTGGCTATGTTACCGCTTTGCTCAGCCCCTCTTATAGCGTTGCTAGTTGCAGGTGAAGATGAAGTTTGTTCCTTGTTGGAACATGGAGATGTTGTTCCTTGCTGGAACATGTTTACTTGTTGGGATAACACAATATCTATTGTTTAATTAATGCATCTATATACTTAGTAAAGGGTGGAAGGCTCGGCCTTATGCCTGGTGTTTTGTTCCACTCTTGCCACCCTAGTTTCCGTCATACCGGTGTTATGTTCCTTGATTTTGCGTTCCTTACACGGTTGGGTGATTTATGGGACCCCCTTGACAGTTCGCTTTGAATAAGACTCCTCCAGCAAGGCCCAACTTTGGTTTTACCATTTGCCACCTAAGCCTTTTTCCCCCGGGTTTTCGCGAGCCCGAGGGTCATCATTATTTTAAACCCCCGGACCAGTGCTCCTTCGAGTGCTGGCCCAACCTGGGCGATGTCCGGCGCCCCCTGGGCAATCCAGGTCTATGCCAACCCGACGCCTTGCCCATCCGGTGTGCCACGAGAACGAGATATGTGCAGCTCCTATCGGGATTTGTCGGCACATTCGGGCGGCTTTGCTGGTCTTGTTTTATTGCTGTCGAAATGTCTTGTAGTCCGGGATTCCGAGATGATCGGGTCTTCCCGTAGAAGGAATATCCTTCGTTGACCGTGAGAGCTTATAATGGGCTAAGTTGGGACACCCCGCAGGGTATTATCTTTCAAAGCCGTGCCCGCGTTATGAGGCAGATGGGAATTTGTTAATGTCCGGTTGTAGAAAACCCGGTTGACCTTGATTAAAACACATCAACGCGTGTGTAACCGTGATGGTCTCTTCTCGGCGGAGTCCGGGAAGTGATCACGGTGTTGGAGTTATGTTTGACGTAAGTAGTTTCAGGATCACTTCTTGATCGCTACTAGCTTCACGACCGTGCCTTGCTTCTCTTCTCGCTCTCTTTTGCGAATGTAGCCACCATATATGCTAGTCGCTGCTGCAGCTCCACCTCACAACTCTGTCCTTCCTATAAGCTTAAATAGTCTTGATCTCGCTGGTTTGAGGTTGCTGAGTCCCGTGACTCACAGATTCTACCAAAACAGTTGCAGTGCCGACGATGCGGTCAGCAGATGACGCAACCGAGCTCAAGTGGGAGTTCGACGAGGAACGTGGTCGTTACTATGTGTATTTTCCTGATGATCGTAGTGGAGCCAGTTGGGACGATCGGGATCTGTTTAGCATTTGGGGTAGTCTTCTTTTATTTTGGTTCCGTAGTCGGACCTTGAGTGTAATCTGGATGATGGATGTTTATTTATGTATTGTGTGAAGTGGCATCGTAAGCCAACTATGTATCTCTTTCCTTATGTATTACATGGGTTGTGTGAAGATTACCTCACTTGCGACATTGCTTTCAATGCGGTTATGCCTCTAAGTCGTGCTTCGACACGTGGGAGATATAGCCGCATCGAGGGCGCTATAAGTTGGTAATCGAGCCATCCCCGACTTAGGAGCCCCTGCTGATTGTTTGTCATGCGTTGTTGAGTCTAGAACAAAAATGTTTTGAGTCTTAGGATTATATATATCGGAGAGTAGGATTCTTTTACTCCCCAGTCCTTTCGTCGCTCTGGTGAGGTCTCCCGACGAGAAGTTTTGACTCTCCTCTCCTCAAATTTCACTAAATTTTTTTTAGGATCACGCGGGTATCTTGGAATCGTTCCGATGGTTTTGTGACGAGAACATTGTTCTTGGTGCCTCCTGACATTTAGGGGTTGTGGCAGTGTCCCGGGGAGTTGAGCTCCGAGGTGTTGTCGTCACAATTTTCTCGTTGCAGTTCTAGAATACCTGAGCTTTGCCGACATCGAAAATCTCTTTTGTACAGTTGTTGGTGAGATAACCCCGATAACCCAATCTCGGGCGAGCTCGAGTATTGCCATGACTCGTATAACGGATGCTTTTCAAGGTCGAGGTACACGATTTCCGAAGGTTTCTTGGTTATGTGTTGACGGATGGATATAGTTGGATCTAGGTATTGTTAGTTTGGGTGATATATTTTGTGTCCCCTGTATCCCCAACACCAGATTGCATAACCAGAAAGTTTCGGGAGTTTATAGGTGGGATTCAAGTAGCTCTTAGCATTTGTTCCCGCAGATATTTGGTTTGCGATTGGGTAATCCTTACCACTTATTTGTTCCAGTCGTACCTTGTTATTTTTCATCAACCCTTAATCAAGTGGCTTCTCACCTTAATGAACGTGTGATGTTAGCTTTGGAATTCATTCATCCTTGTTCGAATGTTTATTGTGAAGACTATATGTTGCAATTTCTATCCGTTGATTCAACTTGTCTATCTGTCTATCAAAGTGCTAACGGATGTCACCCTCTTCAGGATGGCTCCGCCAACGCGTCTGAATCCGGATCGCAATGATGGGAGTCAGTCGAACCCTCCATTTCCACCTCCGTCTCCAGAGGCATGGCAAGCTATCATGGCAGCCACCAATGCAAATGCTCAGATGATTTTGCAACTCTTGCAAGAGCGTACCCAAGGGCAAGGCAACCAAGGAAATCAAGGTCAAGGCAACAACCAGCCGCACTTTGCTACCCTCAATCAGTTCCTCGCTAATCAGCTGAAGTCTTTCAGCTTCTGTGTCGAGGCCACAGACGCCGACGATTGGCTCGTGGACATCTGCAAACATTTTGAATGTAGCAATGTCAGACCTGAGGACTTTGTCAAGTTTGCTTCGTTTCAACTCAAGGACCAAGCTGCTGAGTGGTATCAACAATACAAAGATTCTAGAGGAGGTCGTGTAATTACCTGGGATGAGTTCCGCCGAGACTTCAAAGCTCACCACATTCTGAAAAGTGTTGTTGAGAGCAAGCGTGAGGAGTTCCGCAATCTCAAGCAAGGAAACATGTCTGTGTATCAATACAATATCCAGTTCCAGAAACTCGCTAAACGCTAAGCAAGACGTCCCCGATGAAAAGAGTATGATCTATCAATTCAGAGGTGGTCTCGGAGAAGATCTGCAATTAGCTCTCGTGCTTTTGAGCCGTAAAAGTATGATGAATTCTACAACATGACATCAAGCAAGAAGCTGCCCAGCTCAAATGTGAGGCTTCTAAGAAGAGAATCAGGGATGCAGCTCAGTCTTCTTCTTCCTCTCAAGTGGCAGCTAAGCAGCAAAAGTTCTACCTTCCTCCTCCTCCGTTCCGTCGGCCTTATCAGCAGAAGAACTCAGGTGGTCGTGGATCTTCCCACCCACCCAACCCAGGCTATCAGAACAAGTCTAATTCTCAAGCTCCAAGGTCAAATGCTCCTTATCACCGTCTTCTCTCAGAGGTGACTTGTAACAAATGTCAGCAGAAAGGTCACTACGCGAACAAGTGCTCTCTCAGAGGTGACTTGTAACAAATGTCAGCAGAAAGGTCACTACGCGAACAAGTGCTTCAACCAAAGGCGCCTTCCGCCTCCTCCTCCTGTGAGATCTTCCAGCAATGCAGTGGTCAAGCATAATCCCAAGTCTGCAAAGGTGAACATGATGAATGCAGCGCAAGCAGAGGTTTCTTCTGATGTGATTATGGGTAATCTCTCAGTTAATGATATTCCTGCAAAAGTCTTATTTGATACTGGTGCATCTATTTCTTTCATATCAAGACCTTTTGCATCCATGAACAATTTGCATACTGTCGATCTGCCTAAGCCGATAGCGGTTTCCTCTCCGGGTTTGTTCATGAATACAAAAATGATGGCTCCGGATGTTTCTATCAAGATGGGCGACTATAGATTTCTTTCTTCTCCAATGGTTCTTGGTGACTCAGATGTTGATCTTATTCTCGGGATGGACTGGCTTTCTCAGCACAAAGCTCAGCTTGATTGTGCTGCCAGGGAAATTCAATTGACTCACTCTTCTGAGGATGTGATCATCTATGCCGCTCGTGATGAAACCATTCGGTTGTTTTCTCTCAATGAGAAGGGCGAGTTGAATGCTATCTCTCGATTCCATCGTTTGTGAGTACCAAGATGTCTTTCCGAAAGAGCTTCCGGTATGCCTCCTCACCGCCGCTTGAGTTCGTTATGGATCTTGAGCCCGCATCGAACCCGTTTGCAAGCGTCCATACAAGCTTGGACCTAATGAGCTGAAGGAATTGAAGAAACAGCTCGATGAACAAGAGCGTCTGGTTTGATCGACCAAGTTCATCTCCTTGGGGTTGTGGTGTTCTTTTGTCCGAAGAAGGATGGCACGGACCGACTTTGCGCCGATTACCGTCCATTGAATAAGAAGACAATCAAGAACAAGTATCCACTTCCCAACATCAATGAGCTATTCGAGCAACTCAAAGGTGCTAAAGTGTTCTCCAAGCTTGACCTTCGTATGGGTTATCATCAAATTCGCATTCGTGAACAAGATATTCCCAAGACAGCATTCAGAACAAGCTTTGGTTCTTATGAATATACTGTCATGTCTTTCGGCCTTGTCAATGCTCCTCCAACTTTCTCTCGAATGATGAACTTCATCTTCAACCCTATACCAATGAATTCGTCTTGGTCTATCTTGATGATATTTTGGTCTTCTCCAAGAATAAGAAGGATCATGCCAAACATTTGCGATTGGTGCTGGACAAGCTCAGAGAGCATCAATTCTATGCGAAGTTTTCCAAATGTGAATTTTAGCTTGATGAAGTGCTTTACCTTGGTCACATCATCTCCGCCAAGGGCATCGCTGTTAATCCCGAGAAGGTGTCCGCAGTTGTGAATTGGGAACCTCCTCAGAATGTCAAGCAGCTTCGCAGTTTTCTTGGACTTGCAAGCTATTGCCGAAGATTCGTTGAGAACTTCTCCAAGATTGCAAAGCCTCTTTCCAACCTCCTCCAGAAGCATGTGAAGTATGTCTGGTCTCCTGAGTGTGACGTTGCTTTCAATACCCTCAAAGAGAAACTCGTCACAGCTCCTGTCTTGACTCCTCCTGATGAATCCAAGCCATTCGAAGTTTTCTGTGATGCTTCTCTTCAAGGTCTCGGTGATGTGTTAATGCAAGAGAAGAAAGTTGTGGCCTATACCTCTCGTCAGCTGAAGCCCAATGAAAAGAACTACCCCACTCACGATCTTGAGTTAGCGGCAGTTGTCCATGCATTAATAACATGGAGACATCTTTTGTTGGGAAGGAAAGTGGACATATTCACCGATCACAAGAGACTCAAGTATATCTTCACTCAACCCAACCTCAACCTCAGGCAAACTCGATGGGTCGAAATGATTCAAGAGTACAACCCAAGTATTGAATATACTCCGGGCAAGGCCAATGTGATTGCAGATGCTTTGAGCAGGAAGGCTTATTGCAACAGTTTAATCCTCAAACCCTTCCAACCGGATCTCTGTGAAGCTTTCCGCAAGCTGAATCTTCAAGTTGTTCCTCAAGGCTTTCTTGCCAACCTCATAGTCTCTCCTACTTTGGAAGACCAAATTCGTGAGGCTCAACTCCTGGATACCATGGTGAAAAAGGTGAAACGTGGTATCGACAAGGGCATTTCCAAGTACAAGTGCTTCCACATTGATGACAAAGATACTCTTTTCTTCGAGGACCGGATTGTGGTTCCAAAGGGTGGTCTACGTAAAGTCATTATGAACGAGGCACACAATTCCCTTCTATCCATTCATCCTGGAAGTACGAAGATGTACCATGACCTCAAGCAGTCATATTGGTGGACTCGAATGAAGCGAGAAATTGCTCAATTCGTGAATGAATGTGATGTCTGCAGAAGGGTGAAAGCAGAACACCAACGACCAGCTGGTCTCCTCCAACCTCTTGCTATTCCAGAATGGAAGTTTGATCATATCGAGATGGACTTCGTGACTGGATTTCCTAAGTCCAAGCGTGGAAATGATGCTATCTTCGTTGTCATTGACAAGCTTACTAAAGTGGCTCATTTCCTTCCTATCAAAGAATCTATCACAGCAGCTCAGTTGGCAGAGCTATACACCTCCAGGATTGTCTCCTTGCACGACATTCCACAATTGATCTCTTCAGACCGTGGAAGCATCTTTACCTCCAAGTTTTGGGATTCTTTTCAGAAGGCCATGGGCACCAACATTCGTTTTAGCACAGCTTTCCATCCTCAAACAAGTGGCCAAGTTGAGCGAGTCAATCAAATCCTTGAAGACATGCTCAGGGCTTGTGTCATTTCCTTCGGTATGAAGTGGGAAGATTGTCTTCCATATGCCGAGTTCTCCTACAACAACAGCTTCCAAGCGAGTTCGGGCAAGGCCCCATTCAAAATTCTCTATGGCAGAAAGTGTCGTACTCCTCTCGATTGGTCCGAGACAGGTGAATGCCAACTTCTTGGCAACGACTTGATCACAGAAGCCAAAGAAATGTGCAAAGTCATTCGTGAGAATCTCAAGGCCGCGCAATCGCGCCAGAAGAGCTATTATGATGACAAGCACCGTGATGTGGCTTTTGAAATCGGAGACCATGTCTACCTCCGCGTCTCTCCAATGAAAGTCACTCGTCGCTTCGGTATCAAAGGGAAGCTTGCCCCTAGATACGTGGGTCCTTTCAAGATCATTGGCAAAAGAGGCGATCTCGCCTATCAACTTGAGCTTCCGTCCAACTTCGCAAATGTGCACGACGTGTTTCACGTGTCACAGCTTTGCAAGTGCTTCAAGACTCCTGAGCGCACTATCAACTTCGAAGAAATTGACCTCCAAGAAGATCTCTCTTATCATGAGCACCCCGTTGCTGTTCTTGAAGAAACCGAGCGCAAGAATCGCAACAAGTCAATCAAATTCCTGAAAGTGAAGTGGTCACACCATTCCGACCGAGAAGCCACCTGGGAGCGCGAGGATCACCTCCGTTCCGAATATCCGGAGTTCTTTCAGTCCTAGATCTCGGGACGAGATCCTCTTGTAGTGGTGGAGTGTTGTAACACCCCGGATGTAACTTTCCATATTTGTAACTCCAACTCTTGCCATTTTCGGCATTGTGATATGAGATTCCCTCCGTGGTTGGGTTTTTGTCTTTCATTTTTCATTTTGTCCATGTCATGCTTTTCATATCATGTCATCATGTGCATCGCATTCGCATACGTGTTCGTCTCATGCATCCGAGCATTTTCCCCGTTGTCCGTTTTGCAATCCGGCACTCCTATGTCCCCCGGCGCACCCCTCTTGTCTTCTTTCGTGTACGGGTGTTAAACGTTCTCGGAATGGACCGAGCCTTGCCAAGTGGCCCTGGTATAGCACCGGTAGACCACCTGTCAAGTTTCGGGTCATTTGGAGCTCGTTTGGTACTCCAACGGTTAACCGCACTCTCGCAAAGGCCTCTTTTAAGTTGCAGCCTAACACCCCTTCAAAACAGCCCAATAACCCATCTAAGTCACTTCCATGTCCATCTTCGTTCGATCACGATCGTGTGGGCGAAAACTACACCTCATTTGGAGCTTCCTAGCTCCTTCTACCTATAAAAACACCCCCTCCCCCGAAATCCCGGATCAATTCCACCCCTAACCCTAGACGAAATCCCTCCTCCGCCGCCGGACACGTCCGGACGGAGCGGACGCGTCCGCCCAAGCTTCGCCAACCATGAAGCCGCCACGTGGGCGACCAGCGCCCACACATCGCCGCCGCTCCCAAGAGCCCGCTGGGCCAAGCGGGGGCCCTCCCGCCAAGCCCCCTCGCCGCCGCCCGCCCGTCGCCCGCCGCCTCCGCCGCCCCGCCGCCTCGCGCCGCCACCGCCGCCACGCCGCCCGTCCCGGCGCGCCGCGTGTCCGTCGTCGGCCGCCGCCCTCCGCTGATCGCCGCCCGGCCTCGTCCCGGCCTGTCCTCCCTCCTTCTCCGGCGAGCCGCCGCGGGCCGTCCCCGATCCGCGCGCCCCGGATCCAGATCCGGTCTCGATTGACTTCTTCCCCCCTCCCGATTTTCGTCTAAGTCTTTTATTCTGTCATTATTTTGTTGCATTTTCATCATGCCATAACTTTGCACTCGTGGCTCCGTCTCGGGCGTGTAGCATACGGAATTGTTCGCCTCGATGAGTACATCATTTCATCTCATTGCATAATTTTCATTTGAGCTCATCTTGATGACCGAAATGCTGGTAGAAGAGGGCTATGTGATGTTAGTTTCAGATTCTTATCAGAACATGCACTATTGTCATTTTAGCCATGATTGATGTGTGCATCCTATGAACTTGAGTCCTACATGTGTTTTGTAATATGCCATGCCATCTTTACAGGGGTGCATGCCATGTATTTTTGTGGTCTCTATGGTGACTAGCACAAGCATGTAAACTAGGCTTCATGATGTTGCTGATTTCAGCCCCTGTTTGCTGATATTTTTATGCCATGTAAACTTGATGCTACAGAGAGATCCATGCTTATTTTGAGATACTTCAGTAAGGATGTTTTGAACATATGGTTATGCTCTATCCATCCATGCCCTTGTGTGCAATTATGGAGTGCCATAGCTTGAGTCAATCGAGCTCTACTTTTGCTATAAAATGTTTCCTGGCAGATTGTTTACATGTTATTCAATTTTGCCAAGGTTGTTGTAGTTGATCCGTGTATGCTATGATGTTGTTCTTGCCATGTGTAGCATCTATGCCATGTCTTCTTGATGGATGTATGCTTAGTTTATCATGTAATTCTCTGTAGTGAGTGCATTGAGCTCGCGAAGATGCCTTCATAATTCTGTCAATGTCATGCCCTGTTTGCTGAATCTGTTAACGAAACTTGCTATATTGACATGGGTGCTATTACATTTTATGATCCCTTTTGGCTCTTGGTCAGTAAGGGACTTTTGTTCTATGCTTTGAGTAGATTCATGCCATGCCTTGGTGTGCTATTATAAGTTCCTGTAGCATGTTGTTTGCTTGCTCTGAACATTGCTTCCTGATGCTGATTCTGCCATGTTAGTATTTTCTCTAAGTCTGTGAAGCTGATATATTTTGCACTTTTGCCATGCTTGTTTGGACCTGTTATGGTGTGATTTAGCCATAGCTCAGTGTTCATCTTTTGTCAAGCATCTTGATTAGATCACTGCCATATGCTTTGTTGGTACGTTTGGGTGCAGTAGCTTAATTTCTTGTTGCTTGCTAAGTGGCATCATGCTGTTAATGGCAGATTTGTGTCAATCTTGTTTTGCTTGTCATTTGCAAACCGTGCATCCGATTCCGGTGATCTTTATATCGATTTCAACCGAAATCATCTCACCTTTCCAGAGGCATACTTCGTTTGCCAAGTTGATGCCTTGTTCATCAGTTTCCTTCCGGAGCACGCATATGCATTGCATCTCACATCTCGCATATCATGACATGTATTGCATCATGTTGCTTGTGCATTGCACCGTGATTTATTGTGGTTCCATTGTTTGTGTTCTTGCTTTGGGTAGAGCCAGGAGACGAGTACGTGAACGAGGAACCTGTTGAGAACGCTTACGAGGATCAAGCTTTCGACAACTCTGAGAACTTTGCAGGCAAGATGACCATACCCTCGAAATCACTTCTATCTTTGCTTGCTAGATGCTCGCTCTTTTGCTATGCCTATGCTACGATGCCTATCACTTGCTATATCATGCCACCCATATTGCCATGTCAAACCTCTAACCATCCTTTCCTAGCAAACTGTTGTTTGGCTATGTTACCGCTTTGCTCAGCCCCTCTTATAGCGTTGCTAGTTGCAGGTGAAGATGAAGTTTGTTCCTTGTTGGAACATGGAGATGTTGTTCCTTGCTGGAACATGTTTACTTGTTGGGATATCACAATATCTATTGTTTAATTAATGCATCTATATACTTGGTAAAGGGTGGAAGGCTCGGCCTTATGCCTGGTGTTTTGTTCCACTCTTGCCACCCTAGTTTCCGTCATACCGGTGTTATGTTCCTTGATTTTGCGTTCCTTACACGGTTGGGTGATTTATGGGACCCCCTTGACAGTTCGCTTTGAATAAGACTCCTCCAGCAAGGCCCAACTTTGGTTTTACCATTTGCCACCTAAGCCTTTTTCCCCCGGGTTTTCCCGAGCCCGAGGGTCATCTTTATTTTAAACCCCCGGACCAGTGCTCCTTCGAGTGCTGGCCCAACCTGGGCGATGTCTGGCGCCCCCTGGGCAATCCAGGGTCTATGCCAACCCGACGTCTTGCCCATCCGGTGTGCCCTGAGAACGAGATATGTGCAGCTCCTATCGGGATTTGTCGGCACATTCGGGCGGCTTTGCTGGTCTTGTTTTATTGCTGTCGAAATGTCTTGTAGTCCGGGATTCCGAGACTGATCGGGTCTTCCCGGTAGAAGGAATATCCTTCGTTGACCGTGAGAGCTTATAATGGGCTGTTGGGACACCCTGCAGGTATTATCTTTCAAAGCCGTGCCCGCGGTTATGAGGCAGATGGGAATTTGTTAATGTCCGTTGTAGAAAACCCGGTTGACCTTGATTAAAACACATCAATCAAGTGTGTAACCGTGATGGTCTCTTCTCGGCGGAGTCCGGAAGTGATCACGGTGTTGGAGTTATGTTTGACGAAGTAGTTTCAGGATCACTTCTTGATCGCTACTAGCTTCACGACCGTGCCTTGCTTCTCTTCTCGCTCTCTTTTGCGAATGTAGCCACCATATATGCTAGTCGCTTGCTGCAGCTCCACCTCACAACTCTGTCCTTCCTATAAGCTTAAATAGTCTTGATCTCGCGGGTGTGAGATTGCTGACTCCCCGTGACTCACAGATTCTACCAAAACAGTTGCAGGTGCCGACGATGCCAGTGCAGATGACGCAACCGAGCTCAAGTGGGAGTTCGACGAGGAACGTGGTCGTTACTATGTGTCTTTTCCTGATGATCAGTAGTGGAGCCCAGTTGGGACGATCGGGGATCTGTTTAGCATTTGGGGTAGTCTTCTTTTATTTTGGTTCCGTAGTCGGACCTTGAGTGTAATCTGGATGATGGATGTTTATTTATGTATTGTGTGAAGTGGCGACTGTAAGCCAACTATGTATCTCTTTCCCTTATGTATTACATGGGTTGTGTGAAGATTACCTCACTTGCGACATTGCTTTCAATGCCGTTATGCCTCTAAGTCGTGCTTCGACACGTGGGAGACATAGCCGCATCGAGGGCGTTACACTTTTGCAGCCACGTAAAACATGCAACAACAATTAGAGGACGTCTAACTTGTTTTTGCAGCATATGATTTGTGATGTGATATGGCCAAAAGTTGTGATGAATGATGAATGATATATTGTGATGTATGAGATCATGTTCTTGTAATAGGAATCACGACTTGCATGTCGATGAGTATGACAACCGGCAGGAGCCATAGGAGTTGTGTTAATTATTGTATGACATGCGTGTCAATGATTTAACGCCATGTAATTACTTTACTTTATTGCTAAACCGTTAGCCATAGTAGTAGAAGTAATAGTTGGCGAGCAACTTCATGGAGACACGATGATGGAGATCATGGTGTCATGCCGGTGACGAAGATGATCATGGAGCCCCGAAGATGGAGATCAAAGGAGCTATATGATATTGGCCATATCATGTCACTGTTTAATTGCATGTGATGTTTATTATGTTTTTGCATCTTGTTTACATAGAACGACGGTAGTAAATAAGATGATCCCTCATAATAATTTCAAGAAAGTGTTCCCCTAACTCGTAAGGCCGCTATGGAAGTTCGTTGTTTCGAAGCACCACGTGATGATCGGGTGTGATAGATTCTAACGTTCACATACAACGGGTGTAAGATATATTTACACACGCATAAACACTTAGATTAACTTGATGAGCCTAGCATGTACAGACATGGCCTCGGAACACAAGAGACCAAAAGGTCGAACATGAGTCGTATGGAAGATACGATCAACATTGAGATGTTCACCGATGATGACTAGTCCGTCTCACGTGATGATCGGACACGACCTAGTCTACTCGGATCATGTATCACTTAGATGACTAGAGGGATGTCTAATCTGAGTGGAGTTCATTAAATAATTTGATTAGATGAGCTTAATTATCATGAACTTAGTCTAAAATCTTTACAATATGTCTTGTAGATCAAATGGCCCACGTTACCCTCAACTTCAACACGTTCCTAGAGAAAACCAAGCTGAAAGATGATGGCAGCAACTATACGGACTGGGTCCGGAACCTGAGGATCATCCTCATAGCTGCCAAGAAAGATTATGTCCTAGAAGCACCGCTAGCTGAAGCACCCATCCCAGAGAACCAAGACATTATGAATGCTTGGCAGTCTCGTGTTGATGATTACTCCCTCGTCCAGTGCGGCATGCTTTACAGCTTAGAACCGGGGCTCCAAAAGCGTTTTGAGCAACACGGAGCATATGAGATGTTCGAAGAGCTGAAAATGGTTTTCCAAGATCATGCCTGGGTCGAGAGATATGAAGTCTCCGACAAGTTCTTCAGCTGTAAGATGGAGGAAAATAGTTCTGTCAGTGAGCACATACTCAAGATGTCTGGGTTGCACAACCGCTTGACTCAGCTGGGAGTTAATCTCCCGGATGACGTGGTTATTGACAGAATCCTCCAGTCACTTCCACTGAGCTACAAGAGCTTTGTGATGAACTTCAATATGCAGGGGATGGAAAAGACCATTCCTGAGGTATATTCAATGCTGAAATCAACGGAGGTAGAGATCAAGAAAGAACATCAAGTGTTGATGGTGAATAAAACCACTAAGTTCAAGAAAGGCAAGGGTAAGAAGAACTTCAAGAAGGACGGCAAGGGAGTTGCCGCGCCCGGTAAGCCAGTTGCCGGGAAGAAGTCAAAGAATGGACCCAAGCCTGAGACTGAGTGCTTTTATTGCAAGGGAAGTGGTCACTGGAAGAGGAACTGCCCCAAGTACTTAGCGGACAAGAAGGTCGGCAACACTAAAGGTATATGTGATATACATGTAATTGATGTGTACCTTACCAGTACTCGTAGTAGCTCCTGGGTATTTGATACCGGTGCGGTTGCTCATATTTGTAACTCAAAGCAGGAACTGTGAAATAAACGGAGACTGGCAAAGGACGAGGTGACGATGCGCGTCGGGAATGGTTCTAAGGTCGATGTGATCGCCGTCGGCATGCTACCTCTACATTTACCTACGGGATTAGTTTTAAACCTCAATAATTGTTATTTAGTGCCAAGTTTGAGCATGAACATTGTATCTGGATCTCGTTTAATACGAGATGGCTACTCATTTAAATCCGAGAATAATGGTTGTTCTATTTATATGAGAGATATGTTTTATGGTCATGCCCCGATGGTCAATGGTTTATTCTTAATGAATCTCGAACGTGATGTTACACATATTCATAGTGTGAATACCAAAAGATGTAAAGTTGATAACGATAGTCCCACATACTTGTGGCACTCGCCACCTTGGTCACATTGGTGTCAAGCGCATGAAGAAGCTCCATGCTGATGGACTTTAGAGTCTCTCGATTATGAATCATTTGACACATGCGAACCATGCCTCATGGGCAAAATGACCAAGACTCCGTTCTCCGGAAAAATGGAGCGAGCAACCAACTTATTGGAAATCATACATACCGATGTGTGCGGTCCAATGAGCGTTGAGGCTCGCGGAGGATATCGTTATGTTCTCACTCACCGACGACTTGAGTAGATATGGGTATGTCTACTTGATGAAACACAAGTCTGAGACCTTTGAAAAGTTCAAGGAATTTCAGAATGAGGTAGAGAATCAACGTGACCGAAAGATAAAGTTCCTACGATCAGATCGTGGAGGAGAATATTTAAGTCACGAATTTGGTACGCACTTAAGGAAATGTGGAATCGTTTCACAACTCACGCCGTCTGGAACACCTCAGCGTAACGGTGTGTCCGAACGACGTAATCGCACTTTATTGAATATGGTGCGATCTATGATGTCTCTTACCTATTTACCGCTATCTTTTTGGGGATATGCTCTAGAGACAACTACATTCACTTTAAATAGGGCACCGTCTAAATCCGTTGAGACGACACCGTATGAATTATGGTTTGGGAAGAAACCTAAGCTGTCGTTTCTAAAAGTTTGGGGATGTGATGCTTATGTCAAGAAACTTCAACCTGAAAAGCTCGAACCCAAGTCAGAAAAATGCGTCTTCATAGGATACCCTAAGGAAACCATTGGGTATACCTTCTACCTCAGATCCGAAGGCAAGATCTTTGTTGCCAAGAACGGGTCCTTTCTGGAGAAAGAGTTTCTCTCGAGAGAAGTAAATGGGAGGAAAGTGGAACTTGATGAAGTACTACCTCTTGAACCGGTGAGTAGCGCAGCTCAGGAAGATGTTCCTGTGGTGCCAGCACCAACTGAAGAGGAAGTTAATGATGATGATCAAGGTACTTTGGATCAAGTTACTACTGAACTTCATAGGTCCATGAGAACACGTTCCACACCAGAGTGGTATGGCAATCCTGTCCTGGAAATCATGTTGTTAGACAACGGTGAACCTTCGAACTATGAAGAAGCGATGGCGGGCCCGGATTCCAACAAATGGCTTGAAGCCATGCAATCCGAGATAGGATCCATGTATGAAAACAAAGTATGGACTTTGACAGACTTGCCCGATGATCGGCGAGCGATAGAAAACAAATGGATCTTTAAGAAGAAGACGGACGCGGATGGTAATGTCACCATCTATAAAGCTCAACTTGTCGCTAAGGGTTATCGACAAGTTCAAGGGGTTTACTACGATGAGACATTCTCTCCCGTAGCGAAGCTAAAGTCCGTCCGAATCATGTTAGCAATTGCCGCATACTATGATTATGAGATATGGCAAATGGACGTCAAAACGGCATTCCTTAACGGTCATCTTAAGGAAGAACTGTATATGATGCAGCTGGAAGGTTTTGTCGACCCTGAGGTTGCTAACAAGGTATGCAAGCTCCAGCGATCCATTTATGGGCTGGTGCAAGCATCTCGGAGTTGGAACATTCGGTTTGATGAGATGATCAAAGCGTTTGGGTTTATGCAGACTTATGGAGAAGCATGCGTTTACAAGAAAGTGAGTGGGAGCACTGTAGCATTTCTCATATTATAGTAGATGACATACTTTTGATGGGAAATGATATAGAACTCTTGGACAGCATTAAGGCCTACTTGAATAAGTGTTTTCCAATGAAGGACCTTGGAGAAGCTGCTTACATACTAGGCATCAAGATCTATAGGGATAGATCGAGACACCTAATAGGTCTTTCACAAAGCACATACCTTGATAAGATATTGAAGAAGTTCAATATGGATCAGTCCAAGAAAGGGTTCTTGCCTGTATTGCAAGTTGTGAGATTGAGCTCGGCTCAATGCCCGACCACGGCAGAAGATAAAGAAGAGATGAGTGTCATCCCCTATGCCTCAGCCATAGGGCCTATTATGTATGCCATGCTGTGTACCAGACCTGATGTAAACCTTGCCGTAAGTTTGGTAGGAAGGTACCAAAGTAATCCCGGCAAGGAACACTGGACAGCGGTCAAGAACATCCTAAAGTACCTGAAAAGGACTAAGGATATGTTTCTCATTTATGGAGGTGACGAAGAGCTCATCGTAAAGGGTTACGTCGATGCTAGCTTCGACACAGATCTGGATGACTCTAAGTCACAAAACGGATACGTGTATACTTTGAATGGTGGGGCAGTAAGCTGGTGCAGTTGCAAGCAAAGCGTCGTGGCGGGATCTACATGTGAAGCAGAGTACATGGCAGCCTCGGAGGCAGCGCATGAAGCAATCTGGGTGAAGGAGTACATCACCGACCTAGGAGTCATACCCAATGCGTCGGGGCCGATCAAACTCTTCTATGATAACACTGGAGCTATTGCACTTGCCAAGGAGCCCAGGTTTCACAAGAAGACCAGGCACATCAAGCGTCGCTTCAACTCCATACGTGAAAATGTTCAAGATGGAGACATAGATATTTGTAAAGTACATACGGACCTGAATGTGGCAGATCTGTTGACTAAACCTCTCCCTAGGGCAAAACATGATCAACACCAGAATTCCATGGGTGTTCGATTCATCACAATGTAACTAGATTATTGAACTCTAGTGCAAGTGGGAGACTGTTGGAAATATGCCCTAGAGGCAATAATAAAATGGTTATTATTATATTTCTTCGTTCATGATAATTGTCTGTTATTCATGCTATAATTGTGTTATCCGGAAATCGTAATACACGTGTGAATACATAGACCACAACATGTCCCTAGTGAGCCTCTAGTTGACTAGCTCGTTGATCAACAGATAGTCATGGTTTCCTGACTATGGACATTGGATGTCATTGATAACGGGATCACATCATTAGGAGAATGATGTGATGGACAAGGCCCAATCCTAAGCATAGCTCAAAGATCGTGTAGTTTGTTTAGCTAGAGCTTTTCCAAATGTCAAGTATAATTTCCTTAGACCATGAGATTGTGCAACTCCCAGATACCGTAGGAGTGCTTTGGGTGTGCCAAACGTCACAATGTAACTGGGTGACTATAAATGTGCACTACGGGTATCTCCAAAAGTGTCTGTTGGGTTGGCACGAATCGAGACTGGGGTTTGTCACTCTGTATGACGGAGAGGTATCTCTGGGCCCACTCGGTAATGCATCATCATAATGAGCTCAATGTGACCAAGTGTCTGGTCACGGGATCATGCATTACGGTACGAGTAAAGTGACTTGCCGGTAACGAGATTAAACGAGGTATTGGGATACCGACGATCGAGTCTCGGGCAAGTAACGTATCGATTGACAAAAGGAATTGTATACGGGGTTGCTTAAATCCTCGACATCGTGGTTCATCCAATGAGATCATCGAGGAGTATGTGGGGGCCAACATGGGTATCCAGATCCCGCTGTTGGTTATTGAAGGGAGAGGCGTCTCGGCCATGTCTGCATGTCTCCCGAACCCTTAGGGTCTACACACTTAAGGTTCGGTGACGCTAGGGTTGTAGAGATATGAGTATGCAGTAAACTGAAAGTTGTTCGGAGTCCCGGATGAGATCCCAGATGTCACGAGGAGTTCCGGAATGGTCCGGAGGTAAAGAATTATATATAGGAAGTGAAGTTTCGGCCATCGGGAAAGTTTCGGGGGTTATCGGTATTGTACCGGGACCACCGGAAGGGTCCCGGGGGTCCACCGGGTGGGGCCACCTATCCCGGAGGGCCCCATGGGCTGAAGTGGGAGGGGAACCAGCCCCTGGTGGGCTGGTGCGCCCCGCCGCCCCCTGCGCTAGGTTGAAACCCTAGGGTGGGGGGGCGCCTCCACTTGCCTTGGGGGGCAAGGCACCCCCTTGGCCGCCGCCCCCCAGGAGATCCCATCTCCTAGGGCGGCGCCCCCCCTAGGGGCCCTATATAAAGAGGGGGGTAGGGAGGGCAGCCGCACCCTTGCACTTGGCGCCTCCCTTTCCCCTTGCTACACCTCTCCCTCCCGCAGACGCTTGGCGAAGCCTGCCGGGATCCCTGCTGCATCCACCACCATGCCGTCGTGCTGCTGGATCTTCATCAACCTCTTCTTCCCCCTTGCTGGATCAAGAAGGAGGAGACGTTTCCCTGACCGTACGTGTGTTGAACGCGGAGGTGCCGTCCGTTCGGCGCTAGGATCTCCGGTGATTTGGATCACGACGAGTACGACTCCCTCAACCCCGTTCTCTTGAACGCTTCCGCTCGATCTACAAGGGTATGTAGATGCACTCCTATCTCTCGTTGCTAGATGAACTCATAGATTGATCTTGGTGAAACCGTAGGAAATTTTTTTATTTTCTGCAACGTTCCCCTACAGTAAATATGTAAAGCCAGCATTCAAGTTTTCAGCAAAGATTATGAACTAACCATATTCACGATAACACTTAAGTCTCATGTTTACTCATATCAATGGCATAATCAACTAGCGAGCAATAATAATAAAACTCGGATGGCAACACTTTCTCAAAACAATCATAATATGATATAACAAGATGGTATCTCACTAGCCCTTTCTGAGACCGCAAAACATAAATGCAGAGCACCTTTAAAGATCAATACTAACTAAACATTGTAATTCATGGTAAAAGAGATCCAGTCATAGTCATATCCAATATAAACTACTAGTAATGCATGCAAATGACAGAAGTGCTCTCCAACTAGTGCTTTTTAAATAAGAGGGTGATGACTCAACATAAAAGTAAATAGATAGGCCCTTCGCAGAGGGAAGCAGGGATTTGTAGAGGTGCCAGAGCTCGATTTTTGAAACAGAGATAATAATATTTTGGGTGGTATACTTTCATTATCAACATAACAACCAAGAGATCTCGATATATTCCATGCTACACACATTATAGGCGGTTCCCAAACAGAATGGTAAAGTTTATACTCCCCCTCCACCAACAAGCATCGATCCACGGCTTGCCCGAAACAACGGGTGCCTCCAACTAACAACAATCCTGGGGGAGTTTTGTTTGCAATTATTTTGATTTGATTTGAGCAAGGGGCTGGGCATCCTGGTGACCAGCCATTTTCTCGTGAGTGAGGAGCGGAGTCCACTCCTCTTGAGAATAACCCGCCTAGCATGGAAGATACAGAAAGCCCTAGTTGATATATGAGTTGTTCGAGCATACAAAACAGAATTTCATTTGAAGGTTTAGAGTTTGGCACATACAAATTTACTTGGAACGATAGGTAGATACCGCATATAGGAAGGTATGGTGGACTCACATGGAATAACTTTGGGGTTTATGGAAGTGGATGCACAAGCAGTATTCCCACTTTGTACAAGTGAAGGCTAGAAAAAGATTGGGAAGCGACCAACTAGAGAGCGACAACAGTCATGGACATGCATTAAAATTAATAGACACTGAGTGCAAGCATGAGTAGGATATAATCCACCATGAACATAAATATTGTGGAGGCTATGTTGATTTTGTTTCAACTACATGCGTGAACATGTGCCAAGTCAAGTCACTCGAATCATTCAAAGGAGGATACCACCCTATCATACCACATCGCAACCATTTTAACAGCATGTTGGCACACAAGGTAAACCATTATAGACTCCTAGTTAATTAAGCATGACATAAGCAACTATGATCTCTACTTGTCATTGCAAACATGTTTATTCGTAATAAGCTGAATCAGGAACGATGAACTAATCATATTTACAAAGGCAAGATAGGTCGAGTTCATACCAGCTCCTCTTATCTCAATCATTTCATCATATATTATCATTATTGCCTTTCACTTGCACGACTGAACGGTGTGTATAATAATAATAGTGCACGCGCATTGGACTAAGCTGGAATCTGCAAGCATTCAATTCAAGGGAGAAGACAAGTAATATGGGCTCTTGGTTAAATCAATCAATTATGCATAAAAGAGCCACTCAACAATTTCATCAAGGTCTTCTCCTTTCGACCCCCAAAGAAGAGAAAATAAATAAAACTATTTACACGGGAAAGCTCCCAACAAGCAAAATAAGAACGAGAAATCTTTTTGAGTTTTCTTTTAAGTAGTACTACTATAGGCAAGGAAAGTAAACTAGCTAAAAGCTATTGCTAATTTTGTTTGTTTCTTTTTATTAAGGTTATTCAAACACACAAGAAGAAAGCAAGAAAAAGAAAATAAACTAGCATGAGTAGTACAATGAAAAAGTATGAGCACCGACAGCTAGAATGAGTGTGTGAACATGAATGTAATGTCGGTAAGAAATACGTCCTCCCCCAAGCTTAGGCTTTTGGCCTAAGTTGGTCTATGCCCATGGATCATAGCTACTCTCTCCGGTGTACTGAGGAGGTGTCATCTGAGTACCTCCGGATCCCACTGATAAAAGGACTGTCGATAAGGGTCAAGTGGTGGTTCCAGCTCAGACTCGGGAGCTGATGTGTGGCCCCGGTACGCATATATGGCCTCCGGCAAGATGAGAAAAGTGCCTGAAGATAAGTCAAACAAAGAGGGTGCAGGCAAGATAATAGTTTCATTATGAGTCTTATTAAATCTCAAATTATACTTAAGAATTTTATCATCATTTTTAACAATGAACTCCTGTGCTACCATACTCTAATAATCTAGAAAAGTAGGGGGCAGCAGTTTTTCCTCTTTCTCATAATGCCTAATAGGTATCCTAAGGTGTTTAGCAAGGCGTGAATCATAGATACCTCCAAACATGGGGCCCTTGGTACGGTTCAGACTTAAGCGTTTAGCAATAATAGCTCCCAAACTAACAGTGTTATCACAAAATAGAGCATGGCACAAAATAGCAATATCAGGAACACTAAGGTTTCCACAGTTTCCGCGACCAATCAAGCATCTACTAGAAAATATTGCAAAGTAACACATAACAGGAAAGTGTATGCTAGTAATTCTTGCATCGGAAGCCTTCCTAGTTTATCCTATAGTAATCATGTCAATAAAGCCATTCACATCTCTACGATGTGGTTCCTCTATGCTGCCCCAAAGGGTTTCTTGCAAACCGCACAAAACTCACACAGTGATATCTCTCTAACCTCATGTTGGGAACGTAGTAATTTCAAAAAAAAATCCTACGCACATGCAAAGCAACGAGAGGGGGAGTGTATCTTCATACCCTTGAAGATCGCTAAGCGGAAGCGTTTAACAACGCGGTTGATGTAGTCGTACGTCTTCACGATCCGACCGATCCAAGTACCGAATGCACGACACCTCCGAGTTCTGCACACGTTCAGCTTGATGACGTCCCACGAACTCTGACCCAGCAGAGTGTCGAAGGAGAGTTCTGTCAGCACGATGGAGTGATGACGGTGTTGATGAAGCTACCGACGTAGGGCTTCTCCTAAGCACCGCTATGATATGACCGAGGTGGATTATGGTGGAGGGGGGCACCGCACATGGCTAAATGATCAATGATCAACTCGTGTGTCCTGGGGTGCTCCCCCCCCCCATATATAAAGGATACAGGGGGAGGTGGCCGGCCAGGAGGAGGGCGCACCAAGGGGGGAGTCCTACTCCCACCGGGAGTAGGACTCCTCCTTTCCTAGTAGGAGTAGGAGAAGGGGGAAGGAGGAGAGAGGGGGGAAGGAAAGGGGGCGCTGCCCCCCTCCTTGTCCAATTAGGACTAGAGGGGGAGGGGCGTGCGACCTTGCCTTGGCGGCCCCTCCTCTTCTCCACTAAGGCCCATGAGGCCCATTATACTCCCCGCGGGGTTCCGGTAACCCCCCGGTACTCCGGTATATGCCCAAACTTGCCGGGAACACTTCCGAAGTCCAAACATAGTCATCCAATATATCGGTCTTTATGTATCTACCATTTCGAGACTCCTCGTCATGTCTGTGATCATATCCGGGACTCCGAACTACCCTCGGTACATCAAAACACATAAACTCATAATACTGATTGTCACCGAATGTTAAGCGTGCGGACCCTACAGGTTTGAGAACTATGTAGGCATGACCGAGACACGTCTCCGGTCAATAACCAATAGCGGAACCTGGATGCTCATATTGGCTCCTACATATTCTACGAAGATCTTTATCGGTCAAACCACATAACAACATACGTTGTTCCTTTTGTCATCGGTATGTTACTTGCCCGAGATTCGATCGTCGGTATCTCAATACCTAGTTCAATCTCGTTATGGGCAAGTCTCTTTACTCGTTCCGTAATACATCATCCCGCAACTAACTCATTAGTCACATTGCTTGCAAGGCTTATAGTGATGTGCATTACCGAGAGGGCCCAGAGATACCTCTCTGACACTCGGAGTGACAAATCCCAATCTCGATCTATGCCAACTCAACAAGTACCATCGGAGACACCTGTAGAGCACCTTTATAATCACCCATTTACGTTGTGACGTTTGGTAGCACACAAAGTGTTCCTACGGTATTCGGGAGTTGCATAATCTCATAGTCATAGTAACATGTATAAGTCATGAAAAAAGCAATAGCAACAAACTAAACGAAAAAGTGCTAAGCTAACGGAATGGGTCAAGTCAATCACATCATTCTCTAATGATGTGATCCCGTTAATCAAATGACAACTCATGTCTATGGTTAGGAAACACAACCATCTATGATTCAACGAGCTAGTCAAGTAGAGGCAAACTAGTGACACTTTGTTTGTCTATGTATTCACACATGTACTAAGTTTCCGGTTAATACAATTCTAGCATGAATAATAAACATTTACATTGATATAAGGAAATATAAATAACAACTTTATGATTGCCTCTAGGGCATATTTCTTTCACCTCATCATATAAATGAAAATCCACTGAAGGTGGTGATTTCTTAGCATGAAAGTGAAATTTTTGCACAAAAGTATTGGTGAGTAAGAGATACTCTTCGAGCTGGTCGTGGAGGAAGTCGGTGAGGCCCGCATTATCAACCAAAGAATAGAAATCATCATAAATCCCGGCTGCTCTCAAGAACTCATCACAAGGCCATTCACACGGCCGAAATTCTGCGACGCGAGGAAGATTATACTTGGGCTTTTTATTCTCCTTGCTTTGTTTATCCTTTGAGATTTGGCTAGAAGAGACCCTCAAGAATCTCCTAATCATTCTCTGAAAATTTCTGAAAAAAAATTAATAACTCAAAATAAAAGTAAACCAAACTCAATAAATTTGATAGCAACTACTCCCACAAGTGCCTAGAGACTATATCATGCATTGGAACTACTTGGGACCAACTAAATTTGACATGCAAGCTCAAGAACAAGGTCACCTTAGCAGCAAGAATTTGCAATAAATATAGCGCTAGAACAAAAACTAATTGGACCATTGGAGGAGTCACATACCAAAGAACAATCCCCCAAAGCAGTTTTGTGAATGGAGCTTTGAGCAAGGAGATCGAAAATGGCAGCAAAATGAGCTAGTACTCGTGCTTGAGTAGGCTGGTGATTTTTTTAAGGAAGAAAAAGAGCATGGGTGCAGGAATAAGTGGAGGAGGGCCACCAAGGGCCCACGAGGCAGGGGGCGCGCCCTGGACCCTCGTGGCCAGGTGTTGGCTCCCTCTGGTGTGTTCTCAGTGCCAGATATCCTCAAATATTCCAAAAAAACCATATTTAATTTGCAAGGCATTTGGAGAACTTTTATTTTCAGAATATTTTTTATTGCATGGATAATTCAAAAAACAGACATAATATACTATTTCTACTTTATTTAATCTAAATAAAAGAAAGTAATAAGAGGGTACAGAAAGTTGTGCCTTCTAACTTCATCCATCTCATGCTCACCAAAAGGAATCCACTAACAAGGTTGATCAAGTCTTGTTAACAAACTCATTCTGAATCGCATGAAACCGGAGAAATTTCGAAGTGACACTAGGTTACCTCAACGGGGATATGTACATCCCCAATAATAAGAATATCATACTTCTTATTTACAGTAGGAAGAGGAAATTCAAAACCTCCAATAACAATTGATGGGATTTTTTCAATAGAATTTATACTGTGGACTTGAGGTTGTTTCCTTGGAGAGTGTACCGTATGCTCATTAGCATTAACATGAAAAGTGACATTGCCTTTGTTGCAATCTATAACAGCACCTGCAGTATTCAAAAAGGGTCTACCAAGGATAATCGACATACTAACGTCCTCGGGAATATCAAGAATGACAAAGTATGTTAGGATAGTAACGTTTGCAACAACAATAGGCACGTCCTCACAAATACCGACAGGTATAGCAGTTGTTTTATCGGCCATTTGCAAAGATATTTCAGTAGATGTCAACTTATTCAATTCAAGTCTACGGTATAAAGAGAGAGGCATAACACTAACACCGGCTCCAAGATCACATAAAGCAGTTTTAACATAGTTCCTTTTAATGGAGCATGGTATAGTTGGTACTCCTGGATCTCCAAGTTTCTTAGGTATTCCACCCTTAACAGTATAGCAAGCATGGTGGAAATTTCAGCTTCCGGTATCTTTCTTTTATTTGTAATAATATCTTTCATGTACTTAGCATAAGGATTCGTCTTAAACATATCAGTCAAACGCATACGCAAAAAGATAGGTCTAATCATTTCAGCAAAGCGCTCAAAATCCTCATCATCCTTTTTCTTGGATGGTTTAGGAGGAAAAGGCATGGGTTTCTGAACCCATGGTTCTCTTTCTCTACCATGCTTCCTAGCAACGAATTCTTTCTTATCATAACGTTGATTCTTTGATTGTGGTTTATCAAGATCAACAGCAGGTTCAATTTCTACATCGTTGTTATTGCTAGGTTGAGCATCTACATGAACATCATTATTAGCATTATCACTAGGTTCATGTTCATCACCAGATTGTGTTTCAGCATCAGAGATAGAAATATCATTAGGATTCTCAGGTGTGTCTACAATAGGTTCATTAGAAGCATGCAAAGGCCTATCATTATTCTTTTTCTTCCTTTTAGAAGGACCAGGCGCATCAGCATTATTTCCCTGAGAATCTTGCTCAATTCTCTTAGGGTGGCCCTCAGGATACAAAGGTTCCTGAGTCATTCTACCACCTCTAGTCATAACCCTAACAACATTATCATTTCTCTTATCATTTAATTCATTGAGCAATTCATTCTAAGCCTTAAGCACTTGTTCTACTTGAGTGGTAACCATCGAAGCATGTTTACTAGTGAGTTTGAGTTCACCTTTAACTCTAGACATATAAGCACTCAAGCGTCCTATCATATAAGCATTACTTTTCAATTGACTACTAACATAAGCATTGGAATTTTCTTTGTTTAGCCCTAAAGTCATCAAATTCATCCAAGAATTGGCTAACAAATTTAGTAGACGGGATTTCAACTTTATCATATCTATAGAGAGAATTTACCTTCACTACCTGTGTCGGGTTATCAAGACCGCGTATTTTTTCAATAGGTGGTATATTAAGGCCATGTATTTCTTCAACATGAGATAAATTCTTAACATCTTCAGCTTTAATACCTTTCTCTTTCATAGATTTCTTTGCCTCTTGCATATCTTCAGGACTGAGAAATAGAACACCTCTTTTCTTCGGAGTTGGCTTAGGAGTTGGTTCAGGAAGTGTCCAATTATTTTCATTTGTCAACATATTATTCAATAGCAATTAAGCTTGTCAACTGTTCTTTCCCTGAAAACACAACCAGCACAGCTATCCAGGTGGTCCTTGGAAGCATCGGTTAGTCCATTATAAAAGATATCAAGTATTTCATTTTTCTTAAGAGGATGATCAGGCAAAGCATTAAGTAATCGGAGAAGCCTCCCCCAAGCTTGTGGGAGACTCTCTCCTTCAATTTGCACAAAATTATATATTTCCCTCAAGGCAGCTTGTTTCTTATGAGCGGGGAAATATTTAGCAGAGAAGTAATAAATCATATCCTGGGGACTACGCACACAACCAGGATCAAGAGAATTAAACCATGTTTTAGCATCACCCTTTAATGAGAAAGGAAATATTTTAAGGATATAGTAGTAGCGAGATCTCTCATCATTAGTAAACAGGGTGGATATATCATTCAACTTAGTAAGATGTGTCACTACAGTTTCAGATTCATTGCCATAAAAAGGATCAGATTCAACCAAAGTAATTATCTCGGGATCCACAGAGAAATCATAATCCTTATCAGTAACAAAGATAGGTGAAGTAGAAAAAGCAAGGTCATGTTTCATTCTAGCATTCAGAGTCTTTTGTTTCAGCTTAGCTAATAATTTCTTAAGATCAGATCTATCATTGCAAGCAAGAAAATATCTAGCAGTTTCTTCATCCATAACATAACCCTCAGGAACAACAGGCAATTCATATTTAGGGGGAGAACCTTCATCATCACTATCATCAATATTATCAGTTTCAATAATTTTATTCTCTCTAGCCCTAGCAAGTTGTTCATCAAGAAATTCACCTAATGGCACAGTAGTATCAAGCATAGAAGTAGTTTCATCATAAGTATCATGCATAGCAGAAGTGGCATCATCAATAACATGCGACATATCAGAATTAATAGCAGAAGCAGGTTTAGGTGTCACAAGTTTACTCATAACAAAAGGAGAATCAAGTGCAGAGCTAGACGGCAGTTCCTTACCTCCCCTCGTAGTTGAGGGATAAATCTTAGTTCTTTCGTCTTTCAAGTTCTTCATAGTGATCAGTAGATATAAATCCCAAGTGACTCAAAGAATAGAGCTATGCTCCCCGGCAACGGCGCCAGAAAATAGTCTTAATGACCCACAAGTACAGGGGATCGCAACAGTTTTCGAGGGTAGAGTATTCAACCCAAATTTATTGATTCGACACAAGGGGAGCCAAAGAATATTCTCAAGTATTAGCAGTTGAGTTGTCAATTCAACCACACCTGGATAACTTAGTATCTGCAGCAAAGTATTTAGTAGCAAAGTAATAAGGAAGTAACGGTAATGATAGCAAAAGTAACAGTAGCAGTTTTGTAGTAATTGTAACAGTGGCAACGGCAAAGTAACTGAGCAAAGGACAATATGTGAAAAGCTCGTAGACATTGGATACGTGATGGATAATTATGTCGGATGCGATTCCTCATGCAATAGTTATAACATAGGGTGACATAGAACTAGCTCCAATTCATCAATGTAACGTAGGCATGTATTCCGAATATAGTCATACATGCTTATGGAAAAGAACTTGCATGACATATTTTGTCCTACCCTCCCGTGGCAGCGAGGTCCTAATCGAAACTAAGGGATATTAAGGCCTCCTTATAATAGAGTACCGAACCAAAGCATTAACACTTAGTGAATACATGAACTCCTCAAACTATGGTCATCACCGGTAAGTATCCCGATTATTGTCACTTCGGGGTTAACGGATCGTAACACATAATAGGTGACTATAGACTTGCAAGATAGGATCAAGAACTCACATATATTCATGAAAACATAATAGGTTCGGATCTGAAATCATGGCACTCGGGCCCTAGTGACAAGCATTAAGCATAGCAAAGTCATAGCAACATCAATCTCAGAACATAGTGGATACTAGGGATCAAACCCTAACAAAACTAACTTGATTACATGGTAAATCTCATCCAACCCATCACTGTCCAGCAAGCCTATGATGGAATTATTCACGCACGGCGGTGAGCGTCATGAAATTGGTGGTGGAGGATGGTTGATGATGACGGCGGCGGCGGATTCCCCTCTCCGGAGCCCCGAACGGACTCCAGATCAGCCCTCCTGAGAGAGTTTAGGGCTTGGCGGTGGCTCCGTATCGTAAAACGCGATGAATCCTTCTCTCCTTTTTTTCTCCCCGAACGTGAATATGTGGAGTTGGAGTTGAGGTAGGTGGAGCACTAGGGGGCCCACGAGGCAGGGGCGCGCCCTAGGGGGGGCGCGCCCTCCACCCTCGTGGACAGGGTGTGGACCCCCTGGCCTTGATTCTTTCGCCAGTATTTTTTTATTAGTTCCAAAAATAACTTCCATGGAGTTTCGGGTCATTCTGAGAACTTTTATTTCTGCACAAAAATAACACCATGGCAGTTCTGCTGAAAACAGCGTCAGTCTGGGTTAATTCCATTCAAATCATGCAAGTTAGAGTCCAAAACAAGGGCAAAAGTGTTCGAAAAAGTAGATACGACGGAGACGTATCAACTCCCCCAAGCTTAAACCTTTGCTTGTCCTCAAGCAATTCAGTTGATAAATTGAAAGTGATAAAGAAAAACTTTAACAAAATCTGTTTGCGCTTGTTGTTGTAAATATGTAAAGCCAGCATTCAAGTTTTCAGCAAAGATTATGAACTAACCATATTCACAATAACACTTGAGTCTCATGTTTACTCATATCAATGGCATAATCAACTAGCGAGCAATAATAATAAAACTCGGATGGCAACACTTTCTCAAAACAATCATAATATGATATAACAAGATGGTATCTTGCTAGCCCTTTCTGAGACCGCAAAACATAAATGCAGAGCACCTTTAAAGATCAAGACTAACTAAACATTGTAATTCATGGTAAAAGAGATCCAGTCATAGTCATAACCAATATAAACTAATAGTAATGCATGCAAATGACAGAAGTGCTCTCCAACTGGTGCTTTTTAAATAAGAGGGTGATGACTCAACATAAAAGTAAATAGATAGGCCCTTCGCAGAGGGAAGCAGGGATTTGTAGAGGTGCCAGGGCTCGATTTTTGAAACAGAGATAATAATATTTTGGGTGGTATACTTTCATTGTCAACATAACAACCAAGAGATCTCGATATATTCCATGCTACACACATTATAGGCGGTTCCCAAACAGAATGGTAAAGTTTATACTCCCCCTCCACCAACAAGCATCGATCCATGGCTTGCCCGAAACAACGGGTGCCTCCAACTAACAACAATCCTGGGGGAGTTTTGTTTGCAATTATTTTGATTTGATTTGAGCAAGGGGCTGGGCATCCCGGTGACCAGCCATTTTCTCGTGAGTGAGGAGCGGAGTCCACTCCTCTTGAGAATAACCCGCCTAGCATGGAAGATACAGAAAGCCCTAGTTGATACATGAGCTGTTCGAGCATACAAAACAGAATTTCATTTGAAGGTTTAGAGTTTGGCACATACAAATTTACTTGGAACGATAGGTAGATACCGCATAGAGGAAGGTATGGTGGACTCACATGGAATAACTTTGGGGTTTATGGAAGTGGATGCACAGGCAGTATTCCCGCTTAGTACAAGTGAAGGCTAGAAAAAGATTGGGAAGCGACCAACTAGAGAGCGACAACAGTCATGAACATGCATTAAAATTAATAGACACTGAGTGCAAGCATGAGTAGGATATAATCCACCATGAACATAAATATTGTGGAGGCTATGTTGATTTTGTTTCAACTACATGCGTGAACATGTGCCAAGTCAAGTCACTCGAATCATTCAAAGGAGGATACCACCCTATCATACCACATCACAACCATTTTAACAGCATGTTGGCACGCAAGGTAAACCATTATAGACTCCTAGCTAATTAAGCATGACATAAGCAACTATGATCTCTACTTGTCATTACAAACATGTTTACTCATAATAAGTTGAATCAGGAACGATGAACTAATCATATTTACAAAAACAAGATAGATCGAGTTCATACCAGCTCCTCTTATCTCAATCATTTCATCATATATCATCATTATTGCCTTTCACTTGCATGACTGAACGGTGTGTATAATAATAATAGTGCACGCGCATTGGACTAAGCTGGAATCTGCAAGCATTCAATTCAAGGGAGAAGACGAGTAATATGGGCTCTTGGTTAAATCAATCAATTATGCATAAAAGAGCCACTCAACAATTTCATCAAGGTCTTCTCCTTTCGACCCCCAAAGAAGAGAAAAGAAATAAAACTATTTACACGGGAAAGCTCCCAACAAGCAAAAGAAGAACGAGAAATCTTTTGAGTTTTCTTTTAAGTAGTACTACTATAGGCAAGGAAAGCAAACTAGCTAAAAGCTATTACTAATTTTGTTTGTTTCTTTTTATTAAGGTTATTCAAACACACAAGAAGAAAGCAAGAAAAAGAAAATAAACTAGCATGAGTAGTACAATGAAAAAGTATGAGCACCGATAGCTAGAATGAGTGTGTGAACATGAATGTAATTCCGCAGCCCCCATAGCACAAGATCACCCAACACCGCCACCTCATCTGCGGTCGAGCCATCTTTGCGCCCAGAGGTGTCAACCCTGGTCATCCCTGATGACATGCCAAGGAGGTAGCTCGGTGCCATCACTTCGGCCAACGTGGTTTTGACCCAGAGTGGCCACCTTCAGAAGTGTCCATCGCCGTCAACCTCAATGCCGCACCGGTGGTCGTTGGATCATCGTCCAGAGGGGCGAGGAAACACCCGCGGGAGATACCAGCCGACATGCTCCCGGGAGCCCGCAACCTGTTTAACATAATGTCGGCCGATGGTGACGACGAGAGGGCCAACCGTTTCATCATCGAGAACATCATCTCCGAAGGAGGTGCAATTGCCGCTGCTTCCGCGCGTGATGCGGGCGTAGCTGCCTTCGATCCCGACGAGACCAAAAGCCAAGACGACCGAGCCCCCTTCATGCCCACCACCTTTGATCAAGCTGGCATGGACGACACCTTCATGCAAGGCCAGGTCGGCATGGGAAGCACCTTCCCGCTCGATCAGGAATTACCGGAGGATTACGACCTTGAGGAAGAGGATGAAGTGTACATCGACGGGGAGCCTTTATTCTAGGACGAGCTCGCCAACCAAGTTGGCGGAAAAAAGAAGCGCAAAAGTAAGCGGACGAAGGCATACACGCAACCGAAGGATAAACTCCTTCGTGAGTGTTGGAGGGACATTGGGCAAGACCCCAAGGTTGGCGCCGAGCAAAAGGCATCAACCTTTTGGTTTCATGTTCATCATGAGTACCATGAATGCAAGAAGTTCGCGCCGTACCGAATGGAGAGCAAGCGCGGGTGGGTGTCCCTCTTGAAGCGATGGAGGGTGATACAACAAGAGTGCAACTAGTTTTGTGCCACCCTTGAGAGCATCAAAGCACGCCCCGTGAGCGGCATCGACATGAAAGATATAGTATACATGCGCCCCTCTTTGTATCTGTTTCCGTTGTGTTTGCATGTCGATTTGCCCATTTGCTCGCATGCTATTTATTTGTAGGCATTCGAAGCTTTGGAGGCATTCAAGGCCCAACATAATGACAAGTACTTCAACCTCTCCCATTGTTGGATGGTCATCAACAAGGAGGAGAAGTTCAAGGCACAATATGTCGCTGCCAAGGCGCGTGGGGGGAGGTAGCTGTCAAGGAGCATGGGGAGGGCGAGAAGCCACGGCCGAGGGGGAAGACCAAATCCAAGAAGGAGGGCAAGCGTGATGCGGCATCGATTGCCTTGCATGCCACTTTGGAGGGCATGATGACCGAAAAGGACACAAGGGAGGAGAGGCGCCGGCAAGACAAGGAAGAGCAAATGAAGGCCTTCATGGGGATCCAAAGGAGGAGGCTTGAGCTCGATGCGGAGAAGCAAGCCAAGATGCTCGAGATGGAGGCGGAGAAGCAAGCGAAGATGCTCGAGATCGAGGCCACCAATGCCAAGACCAAGGCAAGAAAAGTGGCGTTCCCTAGCATGATGACGGGGGTGGAGATCATGAAGGTGGACTTAAACACCATGTCACCGAGGATGAGGCCATGGTTCGAAAAGATATCGGCCGACATTCTCCCAAGTTTGATGATGAGTGATCTTTGTCGGAGTGGGCCATCCTTTTTTTTGCATGTCGGCAAGTGTGTTGGCATGACCACAGCCGAGAAGGTGTGGTCGAACTCCCACCCCATTTTTGTGTGCTGGCATGTGTGTAGGCCGCTGGCAAGTGCGCCAGCATGAACTGTGTGGTGGTTTTTTCGAAGGCTGGCATGACGCTGGCATGAACTCTGGGCGATGACATGGCTGTGGGCCTTTTTCAAATTTATGTCCATGCATGAAATGGGTCGCCTCGTTGGGCGCACGGCCGACCCAAACGTCAAACAGAGCGGACGACGAGCGGGCGGCCGACCCAAACGGACGAAAAGCGAACAAAGCGCACGACCGTTTGGGTCGGCGCGTTGGAGTTGCTCTAAGGAAGAAACAAATTAGGTCAACTAGCAGCGCAATCTATACCTAATAATAAAGGGGCTATTGCTTCGGGCGGTATGTCCTTAAAACTGCCCCCAAAGTTGCAAAATATTACTCATCAATGCCACCTATAAGTGAGAAAAAATGTTTTGCACGGAATCCCCCGACTGGGACGGCCCAAGCACAGGGACCCACTATACTGCGCTCTACACGCTAGAGAAGACATATCACGCCCGTTTGGGCTAGCCCATGTGCGTGCACCTGTCTTTTTAGTTTTGGTTTCTATTTTTATTTTCCGGTTCTATATTAGTTTTTTGTACTTTAAATAATTTGGAACTTCGGAAAACTTTTGAAATTTAAAAAAAAACTGAGTAGTTTGAAATAAAATGTTCAAGAAAACATAAAATATTTGTGAATTCAAACAATACTAGGGATTTTTCTAAAAATGTTCGCATATTCAAAAAAATGTTCGTAAAATATGAATAAAATCCTTGTATTAAATATTATTAATGAAATTGACCAAATGTTTTGTTAATTCAAAAAAATTATGCATTTTAAAAATGTCCTAAAAATTTAAAATGGTTCATGAATTACAAAGGAGTTTATTGATTCATAAAATGTTTGCTGATTCAGAAAATGTTCATGTATTTCAAAACATGTTTGTGATTTTTTAAATCCACCAATTTCGAAAAAAATTATATTCTAGAATTGTTCACCGATTTCAAATAAAATTCTTAAAAACAGTTCACAATATAAAAAATGTTTGTATATAGTAAAAAATGTTCCCAGATTTCTAAAAATGTTCATGCCTGTTCAAAGGTATGTAGTTAAATAGTAATGCTTCTGAGTCTTTGTGACTATATATACCTGCGTGAATTTTGAAGAATTAACTGCTAGGGTGGATCATAATATTGTAGTATACTTTTTAAAAACGTTTCTTGAAACTTAGAATAATTCTTTGAATTACCAAGTATTTTGACAACCACAATATTTTTTTGAAAATGTGAACATTGCTTCAATTTGTGAATGCATTTAAAAAAGAAACATTTTCTTGCATTTGTGAACAAATTTTTAAAATCATGCGATGAGATGTGAACAAAATTTTTTATCCCATTGCAACGCACGGGCCCTTTTACTAGTTTGAATAATGGCTATAACAGCCTCCAGTCCGGCCTCGGGGAACAAAATCAAACTACCATGCAAAACCAGATTCCTAGATAAGTTTGCACATTTTCTATTAAAATTTTGTAGATCCACATGCGCAAGTACTGGACATGCTTCCTCAAGAAGAAGAATGAGTTAGTCTACTGTGATGACGCCGAGGCCATCGCCGAGCCGCATTCAAATCCAGTGTAACCAACGAGATGCTCTCCAGGGACTTCGGATACTTCAAGCCCAGGATCATGCCGGCGTTGATGGAGATGCGGCGCATAGTTCACAGTACGTGTGATCTACAAAATTTTAATCGAAAATGTATCTATTTGATAGCTGCACACAAGAAAAAGGCAAAATTATTTGCCATTTTCTCATTTGTACAGCTCATGGTTCAAAAGAGTTTTCCTGAATTTTGTAAATTCATGGTGTATTCTTACACTTTGATGTGAGATTTCCCCCCTGAAGTTTTCGAAATACTCTCAAAATATTACACTAGTATTCTTACACTTCGGTGTGACACATACATTTTTCCAAATAAAAGGATGACTTGAGCTTCAGAGCCAAAAAAATCTCTCAAAATATTACCAAATTCTTGTTCATAAAAAAGTATTCATAGACATATAACCAAATGTGCAATGTTTCTTGGGGTTCTTTCCATGTATGTGTCACACCCGTTTGTTCAGAGAAAATATGATTAAGACCCAAGATAAGCCATTTTAGTAGTGTCCAAGACCTTCACAAGCCATTTTCTCAAAGAGCGGTTCTGCTAAATTAGTACTACAAGAATTTCAGGTCCAAGACCTTCACTGCCCAGTGAGTAAATGTAAAATTGTGAGGAAGGAAGAAGATAAAAGAAAATGCTGAACTTGACCCCTCGTAACAGAAAATAAATTAGGCATCGAGTATAATGAAATAACCAGGTTCCGCGTTTCTACAACGTACAGCTAAAAGAAAAGAAGCACACCAATTGTTCTATAGTAACAAAATGTACCAAGGAACAGAGGAGAAAACTATGGCAAAGCTCTCCAAAATCCGACTCTCTCAAACAAAAAGGTATGAGATGAATGAACTGATCTGTAATTTTAGGGTACACTATCGTTGGATAAAATGGGTAATAATAATGACCCCGTTTTATTAACAAAACAGTACAACATGTCAGTTTATTATTGCCTGCTTTCTGTTCATACTACCAAAGCCAAAAAGAATAGATAATTTATCAGCTCTGTTCTGTCCCAAGGAACAGAGAAGTTCAAAATGCATCAGCCATTTATCCTTATTATAGTCATACCGCCGTGATATACAGAGTAGTAATGAATAAAAAAGGAACATGCTGACAGTCAATGAAAATTACGGGCAGAACCATATTACCTCTGAACATTGATCTGCGTCAGTCTGTGCAACAAGACAGAGTATCTTTAATTCAAATGCTGAGGCCATCGATATTGTGATTCCCAGCCTTAACACCAGCATGATCTAGTTAAGCAAAGTTGCAGGATTAAACTCAACATTGTGCTGCATCGATCAAAACCAAAGAAAATTGGAGCCCAGCACTAAACTAAACCTGTACACCTCATAATCAATGCCAGCGTATACAAAAAGATAACGTACAGGCTGCTACTACAACTGGATCCATATAACTTGTACGTGGAAAGGAGACTGGAAGCTGCAAACATAACAGCACAAGCAGATATTATTCAGACTTCTGCATGCTACCTCTTCACAAATCACCCTAACCAGATCATCAAGAGCCATCACAACAGTCAACAAAACACCTCTCTAGTACCATGTTATGATTATCTAACGTCAATTTCGCTTAGACGGCGTAGATCTCAAGCCGGTCAAGCTCCGGATCCTGCTCAGCTTCTTCAAATTCCTTCTTAGACCAGACACAAGGGGCACGCAGGCACTGACAAGGGGTACACTGGCCGAGAAATGATTGCATCTTCAATGGGGCCACCTGAAACCGCCAGGGGTTGGTCGACTCAATTCCATGTGAGGCCAGGCTAAGGATCCTGGCAGGAGTGAACGGCTCGGCCAACTGAGACTCTCCCATGTGATGTACCAACTATTCAACTGTGGCTGGTTCTTCCAGAAACTGATACTTTGTAGGGAGCAATTTGATGTGGTCTCTATATTTCCCTTCCCTTGAAAACAGAGAGATCAGCAGTGAAACAGTTTTAGCTTCAAGTGAGTAGCTCTTTACATCAACTTTAGACATATAATTTCCAGCCTTGACTATCTCTCCTCTTTCCAGTAACCTTCTGATAATATGATTTAACATCCAAGAGTTTGCAGTAGAGCCGCTCTTCTCCATTGATAAAAAAAGATTGTCGGCTTCTTCCACTGAACCTTCTTTTATAAGATTTGTCATCATTATGGTGTAGGTAACAGCATTAGGAACCAAGCCATTGGCTGGTATAGCAGCAAACAAATCCTTAGCCTCTTGGTTTCTCTTGACCCTGTAGAATGCACCAATAATGATATTGACAATATTAATATCAAATTTCACATTCATTGTGCTTAATTTCTGGAACAGGGTGATCGCTTCGCTGCTGCAGCTATTTTTACAAAGTCCACCAAGAACTATAGAGCATGTATCAATGCACACACTTACTCCAGATTCAACCATCTCATTAAACTTCTCTTTTGCAGCGACTGTTCGTCCAGCCAGAAATAATCCATCCAGTATGACGTTATAATTAAAAGTTGTAGGTTTAAGTCCCTTGTGCAACATTGTTTTGAATAGAATCAGCCCATCGTCAATCCTTTTGTTTTTGCAATAGCCATTAATAAGTATACCATATGTAATATTAGAAGGTTCTAAACCATATGACACCATATCATCAAATAATTTTGATGCATCCTCCATCTTGCAGACTAAGCAGTATCCACCGATCAGTAAACTAAATGTGAAAACATCAGGCCTCATACCTATGTGCACAATCAAGTCAAGGATATCCCGTGCTTTTGTTACTCTTCCTTCCGTGCATAGGTTCTGCATTGCCAAATGGAAGACCTTAATATCAGGAGGACGCATACCTTTGTACCTCATTTCAGTAACCAATTCCTTTGCTTTCACTAAATCCCCATGTGTACAAAAACCCTGGATTAGGGAATGATAAACAATTGGATTCGGTCGTACTCCCATATCAGTCATCTGCTTAAATTTTACCATAGCATTGTCCAACCTACCGATTTTGCAAAATCCATGTATTACGGTTGAATAGGTGACTACATCTGGACTCACTCCCTGTTTCCGCATTCCTTTAAATATAACCATAGCCTCATCCATCATGCCAGATTTAGCATATGCATTAATCAGTATGTTCAAAGTGTGACAGTTAGGCCGAATACCATCTCTAGTCATTGAATAAAAGAAATTAGTCATACCAACTAAGCATCCTTCGGTGGCATACCCGTGAAGCAGAGTATTGTACGAGACGATATCAGGTTTCAGGCCCTTCATGGCCATGGAGTCAAAAATTTCTGCAGCTTCTTTGCTTCTTCCATTCTTGGAAAGGGAGGCCATGAGCGAGTTGAAAGTAAAAATATCTGGTATGATACCCTGACTTGTCATTTCTTTCAGCACCCTAACCGCCTCCTTCTGATAGCCTGAAGAGGAATATCCATGGATGAGGCTATTATATGTCACATTATTAGGTATGACACCATTATCAACCATTTCATGAAGGAAATACTCCGCCTTGTCCATTGCTCTGGCCTTGCACAGCGCATCAATAACCGAATTATATGTCACCACATCAGGTGTAACGCCCTGCTGCCCCATTTCATGGAATAGATTGCACGCCTTGCCTGCATGGCCTTCCTTAAAGTAGCCATGGATACACAAGTTGTAAGTATGCACATCTGGTGTAACCCTCTGACTTTTCATTTCCTCGAACAGCCTAACTGCCTCCTTCCAATGGGCCAAAGAGTAATATCCATCGATGAGGCTGCCATATGTCACCTTATCAGGTAAGACACCATTAACAACCATCTGATGAAGGAACACCTCTGCCTTGTCCATGGCTCTAGCCTTGCACAGCCCATCGATAACTGAGTTATATGTCACCACATCAGGTGTAACGCCGTGCTGCCCCATTTCATGAAACAGATTGCACGCCTTGCCTACTTGGCCTTCCTTGAAGAAGCCATGGATGACCGTGTTATACGCCACCGAGTCAGGGGTGCAGCCCAGCTCAGGCATCCTGTAAAGAAGCACTTCCATGGCCTCATCTGCCCGCTTTGCGTGGCAGAGGCCCTTGAGAAGAATGTTGACTTCTATGGCGCCTGCCTTCAGCCCAGTCCCGAGGAGACGGCCGAAGAAGGCGAGCGCCAGATCCAGGCGGCGCGTGCGGGAGCAGCAGTCCATGAGGATGCCGTAGGTGCAGGCCGTTGGCTCCGCCACCCGTCGGCGGGCACCTTGGGATATGCGGCTGAAGAGAGCAACCGCGAGTGCAGGGCCGTTTCTGCAGGCCGCGGACGCCGGAGCACGCGCGAGGGCAGAGAGAAGTTTGTTCAAGGGGCGGTCCTGGACAGGATTGCCCTGCCGGAGCAATTCGTCGAACAGGTGGTGTGCGTCCTCCGGGGTGAGGTTGCCAGAGCGCGCACGCTCCGTGGCGGCGGCGAAGGCGGCTTGGGGCTCCCAGCTGCGTGAGGAATGGGAGGTGGAGGACGAGTGGCGGAGGCGGAGCGGCGACATCGGCGTGGTGGAGGAGAATGGAGGCATGGCCTTGGTGGTGGTGGGTCGTGAAATCGGAGCAAGACGAGTGCTTTTCCAGGTGCCAACGTTTAGTCATCTACTCCCTCCGTATTCTGTACAAACGTCCAATATTTTGATACAGAGATAATATATCTTTTCAGGTACAATAAAATTATGATATGGATATTCGTATCACACAGTCTGTAAGAATAGAACTTTATATCGACCAAGAATATAAATTTGTTGCAAGCCCTAGAAAATGCCTCAGGAAGCCATAAAATGGTTTTCTTTTAAGTATCCCGATATTTGTAAGCATCTGTAGAGGGCATCTTTAAGCATTTAGGTAAGTGAATTTCTTGCCGTGCCGTCCCAAACCCAAAGGTTGGTAATTGACTACTAGTGGCGGCGGGGATTTCAACTCCTTTTTTTTCTTTACGTGTGACCGACATGCCACATATTTTGAATTTAGGAGACCAACATGGGTGATAGGTCCAAAACGGGTCGTAGATGGCGTGGGGCAGCAGCTTTGGTGTTTCATGCAATCCATGCCTTTTGGTGTGGATTGTTGTGCTCTAAGAGATAGTGGCGTGATGCCATCACATACAATGCTTGGAAAATGAACTCGGCGTGATGGTTTTCCCATGCAGGATCTAATGGTTATCCTGGCCGCGTCAGAAATCGAATGGTGTAGTGTTGTGCGAAAACGAACTTAATGGGATGGCTTTCACATGCAGAATCTGGTGTCATGCTGATCAAAGTCGGAAACCAAGTGGTGCAATGTTGTGTGAAAATAGTCTGGTAGAGATGGTGAAACGAGGCATTGGTGGTGTCAATCTTAATTGACTATTTAGACTCCACAATAATGTTTTACACAACTTCTTGCTAAACAAGTCCACGACATATCCCTCGCCGGCTAGGTCAGCATCATTAGGTCATATTTTACTTTTTTTGTGAAAATGACATCAGGATTATATTAAAAATTTAAATGTAGTACAAAGCACTTCAAAAAATATATAAACAAATAGGAACAAAAATTGAATACGAGAACATTTTTAAATTATGAACTACTTTTGTAAACGGAAATATTTTTTAAAAACAGTATCAAAATTGAAAATGTGAATAATTTTCAAAATTACAAAAGATGAGCATTTCTTGTACATGCGTATTTATTTTGAGATTTTTTAAAAATTTCTGAATTGTTTTGAAAACTGTAGCATTTTATGAATATGTAAAAATGTAAAAATACCATTTTTGAAATTCAAAACATTTTCTATTTGTGGAAAAAATTAAACATGTGAACATTTTTTGAATTGTGAACAAATTTTAAACATGAAAATGTTCTGAATATGTGAACAAAATTTCAAAAGTAAAATATTTTTGTATTTGTGAACAAATTTTGAAAGTAAGAAGATTTTTGAAATTCCTGAAATTTTAATAATTTGTGAACAAAAATTGGCAAAAGGAACATTTTTTCGAAATTCCAAAATATTCTCCAATTTGTGAACAAAAATTTAAACATGTGAATTTTTTTTGGAAATTGGAACTTCTTTCGAAGCAAATTTGTTTTTGGTTTGTAACCAAATGTATTTTTAAGAACAGTTTTTGAATTTCTGAACATTTTCTGAAATGAAATAAACAAATTTTGAAATTATATTTTTATGAATTTCTGAACAAAATCTGGAAGCAGCAACATTTTCTGTAAAAAGAAAATGAAATTGTAGAACGGGAACAATTTTTAAGTTTTTGAACATTTTTTAAAAAAGAAAAGTAATTTTGAGAAATGAAAATGGAAAAGAAAAAAGAACAGAATTTTTTTTTGGGGGGGGGGATTGTGAACAAAATTAAAAAAGGTGAACGTTTTTTGAATTTCCGAACATTTTCTAAAATGAAACAAACAAATTTTGAAACGGTAGCCGGTTTAAACCTTAGAGGTTTTTGTACATAAAATGTGTAACCAGACCATGTTTTCATCTCCTCCTAATCTTAAAGCCCATCTAAATTTAGGCTTAAAACCAGCCCTGTCCCCCGCGCGGCCACTATTTCTCGCGTTAAGCGAGTCGCAAAAACTCTCGCGACCAAGTAAACAGTGTTGGGCCTGCACATTTTAGTGCATGTAGATTGAAAATTTTGGAAGAAAAGGAGTGCGATCCAAGAATCGAACCCTAGTCATGAGGGGGCAATGAACCAATGCGCCATCTTCCAATTACTGATTAGTAGTAGGATCGCGATCTACTAGAGGCGATCGGAGCCGGTTTTCTCCGTTTTGTCTTTGTTTTTTTGTTTTCTTTCCCTTTATTTATTTTTCACATTAACTTTAAGAGTTCAATATTAATATACTCATACATATCAAGTGACATTGGCGACCTTTTTTACCATCAAATTCTCACACACACTCTCTCTTCCTCCCTCTTCCTCCTTCTCTCTCCCCCTCTCCCCTCTCTCTCTAACACACACACACATATCCATCATATTGGATACGCGACCATAATCCATCTATTTCACACACACGCGCTAGTGCATAACAATATGGATTATGTGTATTATATTTGCCGCCACAACTGAGGAAATTAATTTCATGTAAATGGGCCAGCCACAGCTCCAAGAATACGTGGAGGAGGTGGCACGGGTCGGCATCGACGCCGTCCGGCGCATGCCACGGGCCCGCTTCAAGTCGTCTGCGCCGCCACCCACGCCGGATCCTTCAAGTGCCGCTTCCACCGCACCAACTCCTGGGGCAGGAAGCCGCCTTCTTCGCCCCTTCACGGCAAGGCACCCGACCTCGCCGTCCTCGTCCCCCGGCACCGTCGCGACCCAGTGACGTAGCCCAAGCATCGGCCTCGAGAATCAAGAACGCTCGACAACGGAGAGGGAAGGGAAGATCATATACATGTCATAAGAAAGGGAGTTTATTTACTGCTCCCTTGATGTATTGTTTCCTTTGTTGAGCTAAAGTAAGGTTAATGTGATTGAGCGACTTTTCTGAAAATCAATTATTTATTTTCTAATTAATGTGATTGAGTGATTTAAGGTAAGGTTAATTAATTTAGATTTGATCTTTAGAGATTGTTCGTGATTGATTCTACATTACCAAATAATTTTTGCCAGTATGGAAAGTTCTGATCTTTTCAGATTTCTTTCATTGTGCGAGAGGGTGACGCGAAAATAAACCGATGAAGTGGGAGGAGGGGACGAAAAAAATCTACAAAAAAAACCAGCGAAGGTGGGAGGAGGTAGCAAAAAAAATCATAGGAGGTGGGACGAATGACATAAGTAGTAAACAATTTCAGCGACAAAAGGATAAACAAATTGGATTTTTAAAACAAAACCTGCACCTGCACAAGTGGCTCACTCTTCACTTTTTGACAAAAAACTTCCGAATAGCAATCTTGGTGAGTGATCTCGACCGGGTTCGATCGGCATGGTGTGTCGTTCCTCCAGGAGTGGGTGCTGAGAGGAAGGATGGTGAACCACCATTGTCAATCGGCCGGAGCTGCATCGTCATTTGGATCAGAGCATGGACGAAATCAAGATGGTAGAGGTTGAGGAATTTGTAGGACGTGAGGGTTTAGGGTGGGCATCATGAGAACTCACCCATATCTTGGGAGACGGCAGACCCGAGGTGCAGTCGTGTTCGTGCTTCAGGGGCTGCCACGTGCTGTCCTCGCCGCCATCGCCTGTCGATGCCACTTCAGCGCCACGAGCATGGGACTGAGGGACGAAGGGAAGAGAAGGGAAGGAAGCGAGCTAATGACGTACCTATGTTTGGTATGTAACACCCTCCATTAAAAGTAGATATTTTCTTAAATTCGATTATTTTGTTTCCTTCACATAAAGACATTACTAAAAATAATTTAGATTTGATATTTAGATTTGATATTTAAGGTAAGGTTAATTAATTTAGATTTGATATTTAGAGATTGATCGTGATTGATTCTTTCACATAAAGACATTACTAAAAATAACTTGCATCGGCATGGAAAGTTATGATCCGTTAAGATTTTTTTCGTTGTGTGAGAGGGTGACGCGAAACTAAACCAGTGGGGTAGGGGAGGGACGAAAAAAGAACCAGCAAAATAAAACGATTGAAAGTGGTGGGACGAAAATAAACCATACGAGGCTACCAACTGCTCCATTAGGAGTAGAGATATCGAGTAAATGGCAGTTTTACACAGAAGTCCCTCTAGTTCTTGCATTTAATAACTCATAAACCGTGCATCGGGTTTTAATGACTTATATATGTAAAATGCTTAGAATTTTGTGTAGATTCATAATATGCAACTCTCTCACATGTTAAAATTGTTGAAATTGTTGTTTGCATCTAATTTGCATTAATAACTTATTAAAATGGTTTATTTCATGAATGTGCTTTTGTGAGCTCGAGCAGCTCTGTTCTCGTTATCTCTGCCACCATTCCGTCTCGAGATGCACATCCCAAGAAGTATAGGCCCAAGTACGAACTCTGTATTTGGTTTATTATAGTGTCATATGGCCCATGTCTGACAAGCATCAGCCGTTACGCCGTTAGAGATAGCAAGCGCGCTCGGGACAGAGGTAGACGATATGAGCCGTCTTATAGAAGATTCTTGGGCTAATGGCGTGATGGAGTACATCTATGGTGCCTAGCCATTGGAAGTTTGCAGTCACCAACCTTTCCCAACAGGGCTCGTCTTCTCCACACCCTGCTAAATCAATCCAAATCCGAACAGATCCGCTGCGACAACCAGTCTCCCATCTCTAGATTAGTTTTTCATGTCTACGTCATCATGAACAGGAGATATTGGCGCTCATCCCGTGCCCCGACTTCTGCGAGTGGGTAATCGCCTGGATTGCTCGTGGTGGAGCGAATGTAGGGCATCGTTTCTACAAGTGCAACAAGGGAGATGTAAGTTACAAATTAAACACTGCATGATTAATCCAGTCAGATGCGTTTTTAATTACTGAGTGTGCCAATCCTTTTGATTATGTAGGGTGGACTTTGCGGGTTCATTAGATCGAACGAGAAGAACCAGGCTGGGCTCAATTACCATTTTGAAGCATGAAGAGCCCCTTGCAAAAGGATGAGCTAGCTTCCTATGACAAAATGCTTGCATGCACCTCGAGGGAGCTCACTAAGTAAGTCAAATTTTAAATTAGCATGGGATTCCAACAGTATATAGTAGTTGATCATCACTGAGAATGATTTGTGATTTGTGAGTCGCAGGAAGTGGTTTAAGCACCTGTATTATACCTGACAGTTTCCGGTTGAAACACTATTACTGATTATTGAACTGCTTCAGTACACCCCCCCCCCCCCCCCCCTCACTAAAAGTATAAAGGGCAATGTAGACCTTTTATTTTTATATGTATGTTTGTATATGGTGGGTCACCGTCGAAACGTGTACGCCATACGTTAGCCTGAACGTATTGGCCCATTTGCAGGCGCTGAACTAAATGTCAGAAAAAAAGAGGGGAGAAGAGGGGAGACAAAATCCGGACCTCAAGCTCGGCCAGTGGCGAAGGCAGAAATAATTTTTAGGTGTGGCAGAATTTATGAAGGAAAATAAATGTAAAATACAACTATGCAAGAGTTCATGAGAATACAAGATATATGTTATTTTATGCTTATAAGTACAACCAAAATCTAAAACTACATTTTGGTCAGTGGGTCCGTGTGTTTCAACAATGAGATCACTATAATATGGGTGCTTATTTTGGTCAGCGGCAAAAAATTTACTTAAAAATGAAGTTCAACTACAGTTCTGAATAAGTTTTCATAATGTAAATGCTTTATTCTTCTGTGCTTAATGGTTTTGACTTTTCGTGGTCTTGAAAATCACGGTCGCTACTTTTTAAGCAAAGAAAATTGAGCAAAATGGTGATCCCTGGTTGGCCGGCTGAATCTTGTATTCGTGTTTTAATTTGTCTGTGTTGTCAAGTCACAATCCACAAACCCACTGACCATTGCTTCATGCTCACCAGTAGGATGCAACCAGCCTTAACACGCACGGGACCTTACCGGTTTAAAGTTCTACATGTATTACTATACTAAAGAAAAATTTAGGTATGGCAGTTGCCAAACCATGCCAGATAGCTGGCACCGCCCCTGAGCTCGGCTGCAGTCCTAATAAGCCATCGAGCTAACAACTATCCATGGCTAATTTGCAGTGAAATAATTAAAGTACTAGTATAACGGCAGATACGGTTTTCCCGAAAGCTTCAACATTTGTTGAAAAAAATGTGAACAAATTTAAAAAATGCGAATAATATTTGAAAATCATGCAGAAATTTTGAAATTAAAAAAAACTCAATTTTTGAAAAGTGAAACAAAAAATATAAAACATGTACAAAGTTTTGAAATTCTGAAAAATTATTGATTTTTTAATATACATGAACAATTTTGAAATATACATTGAACATTTTTGTCATATATGTTGAAAAGTATTTAAATACACGCTGAACATTTTTGTGATATACACTAAACAATATTGAAATACACATTGAACATTGTTTTTCATATAATCTGACCGACATGCACATTGAACAATTTTGTGATCTACACTATGCCGAACATATTTAAATGCAGATTTTTTAAATACATTGAACTTTTTTTAATATACAATGAACATATTTTAAATGTATGATGAATATTTTAATAATACACGGGTAAAGTCTTTGTATAAAGAAGAAAAAAGAAAAAAAACACAAAAATGGAAGAAAAAACTATAGGAAAAACCAAATGTGAAAAAAGAAAAAGAAAAACCCCGAAACAAAAACAAGGAGAAACCAAGGGGGAAACCGAACTAGAAGAGGAAAAAAAATGTAAAAAAGAAAACAAAATCCAAATAAATGAAAACAAAGAAGAAGAAAAAAAATAGCGACCGACCCGCATGTTACACCTGTAACTGGCCTGGCCCAACTCACTGCCCCTGCGGGCTTGGTGTCAACTATGTGCCGCTTGCGGGCCGGAAATAATCAGGGTGTGCAAAACCAAACCGAAACAACAACAAAAAAACAAACTAACCATTTTTTTTAGGTTTTTGGTTTCAGTTTCAGTTTCCAAATTTGCACAATGTTTGACATTCGGTTTTCTGGTTCAAAAACAAAAATGATTTGGTTAACCAAATTAACCGAAACTGAGAAAAAAAAATTATGCTTGCACAGTTAGACCAACTAAGCACGTGAAAAGTAATTTTCTAGGCACCAAGCTTTTATAGACATCCCTTTGTCGAAATTCTCATCAATTCGCGAGGTGGTACTAAACAAGAAAGCTCTGGTTGCCTGGTTTAGTATCCCGGTGATTCCACTAAGTGCCCTTGGGTGTCCAACTACATGGGCCTTGCTGTTCGACTAGGTATTGTCCGTATTCTCGAATTGACATCTCTGATTGTAACTAGTGGCGTGTGGGTGGTTTAGTACCATTGTCTGGTTGTCCTTTTTCCTGGTTTTGTTTGTCCGGTTATTCTTTTTTTATTTACTTCCTTTTTAAAAATTCACAAACTATTTTAAAATCTGAACTTTTTATTAAATCCGTGAACCTTTCAAATATGCGAACATTTTCTTAAATCCCTGAACCCTTTTTTCGAATCCATGAACTTTTTTCCAAATCCTTGAACGTTTTTAAAAATCCACAAACTCTTTACAACTTTTACGAACTTTTTTTAAAGCCTCTCATGTTTTCTCAAATTCGAGAACATGTTTTTTCCAAAATTGATGAACTTTTTTCAAATCCGCTAGCGGTTGGGCCACCCGAAAAGGTTGAGCACGGTGTTTCTCGACATCCTTGAAATGGGCACAATTTTTATTTTGCATGGTCTTGGATGACCAATTCAAGGCACCATGCTAAGTTGTTTTGGTTTTCGACAAATTTTGGTTTTTTTAGTTTTCTCAATGAAAAAAGCATGATAGATGGCCGAACATGACACGACTTGCATAGGGTGTCAGAATTTAATCAAATCTGGTATGAATGCCTACCATGGGATGTCGAGTTGGCGTCAAAAATTGGGGATCATTTCTAGGATGTCCAAAAAACACTATGTTAAACGTAGGGTGTCCTTGTAGGCCAGAAGGCTCCATTTGAGAGCACGGTTTTTCGGCATCCATCAAATGACCTCAATTTTCTTCATAAGATTATATGACTATTTCAAGTAATCATGTCAAGTTGTTTGTGATTTCGATAATTCTTGCATTTTTGGGGCTTTTCTCGGTGAAAATGACCGATAAATGGTCGGATGTGGCGCAACTTGGCATCGGTGCCTACCATCGGTATGCCCGCCTGCTGAAAAATGTTGGGGTCATTTCATACATGTTAAAAAATAGACCATATTCAATTAATGGTGTTCGGGTAGGCTAGATCCCAAATGACCCAAAATGTTTTTCATGAGATAATATGACAAATTCAAGGCACCATGTGAATTTCTTTGAGTTTTTGACAACTTTTGCATTTTCTGGAGTTTCTTTGGCTAGGAAAAGACAGTATATGGCCGGGCGTGTCGCAACTTGCTTACTGTGCTTGAAATCATTCAAATCTGGCATGGATGCCTATCATGGGCATGTCCACTTGCTTGCAAAAGTTGGAGTCATTTAAAGAATGATAAAAAATAAACCATGTTAAATGAAGTTTTTTTTTCTCAGAGCACGTTGTTTCTCGATATCCTTGAAATGGCCCCAATTTTTTTTCCATGGACTTGTATAACCAGCTCAAGGCACCACGAAAAATGGTTTTCAACAAATTTTGCATTTCTTTGGAGTTTTCTCGGTAAGAAAAGGTCGAAAAATATCAGGACATGTCGCAACTTGCGTACGGTGTCGAAATCATTCAAACTTGACATGGATGCCTACCATGGGCATTCCTACCTATTTTCAAAAGTTGGGGCCATTTAATATATGTCCAAAAATAGAGCATGTTAAATAGTGTGTTCGGTTAGGCCAGAAGGCTCCATCCAAGAGCACGTCATTTCTCGACATCCTTGAAATTGCCCCATTTGTTTATGGACTTATATGACCAATTCAAGGCACCAGTCCTAGTTGTTTGGGTTTTCGACAAGTTTTGCATTGTTTTAAGTTTTCTCGATGAAAGAAAAACAAAAAATGGCCGGACATGTCACTCGTAGAATTTGGTCTATTTTGGGCCAGCCCAATAACCATTTTCTGAATTCCTAATAAATCCTAGAGGCCTACTTAGCAAATTCATGCAAGGCAAGAGGTGGGAATAAAGTTTAGTCTCATATTGTTCACAAATTTGAATATTCTTCCCATTTTTCAAAATTTGTTCACAAATGCAACAAAAAAAATCAGGAGTTCTAATTAATGTCCGCGCTTTCCAAATTTGTTTAGAATTTCAAAAATATTCCTGTTTTCCAAAAAATTCCACACAAATACAAAAAACCGGGAAATAAAATAAAATGGGTTCAAACTTTTGGTTATATTTTTATGAATTTTTTTCATTCCAAATAAGTTAGTTTTTCCAAACAATGTTCAAAAATATCACAAAAATGTTTGTGTTTAAAATTTTGTCTGCTCTTGTTACAAATTGTTCGTGTTTTGACATTCGGAACAATTTTTAGAGACATAAACATTTTTCTAAATTTGTATATAATTTTATAAAATGCAAATATTTATTGTTTTTGAACAAAATTTGTACCAACGAACACTTTTTGATTTTTTTTAGAATCTCAAGCATTTTTCAGAATAAAGGAAAAAGGAAAAGAAACAAAGAACTAACAAAAAAAAATAGTGAGAAAGAGGTGTGAGTTCGCTACATTAAATAGGTCGCTGAGAGATAGTTCTTTTAGTCTGCATTTCCTAGTTAGACACTGAAACTTATTCACTCGTGTGGCTAGCGGCGAACGGTCAATAGCGGGAGTTACATGGTTTGATCCCTGCTAATTTTTTAAAATAATACATTTTTTTATTAATTTGCGCAAATATTACATGACCAGGACGGTGTTGAAGAAGAGGTCCAGACAACAGTGATCGTCCAAAGGTGGTCACGTCGTCGTAGAGTTCGTGTGTCAAGGTAGCCTGCAAATTTTCATGACGATTATTAAATACGCACGTCAAAATACGTGACAACATTAGTTAAAGAAAATATATCTTACCGCGTACTGCCTAGAGCCCGAAGTATCTCGGGTACATATCCGACGGAGTAGGGTCAGGTATCTCCTCTGGGTGAGAGTGCTCAACGATGCGTAACCATGTTCCGGTCATGTAGCGCCGTAAATAGAGATTGAATTCATTGAGATCAAAATTGTGATTCTCGTGCCATAGATGTGTGTTTGCTGTCTTCCATTCTGTAACATACGACTCTAGTCTAACTACCAACTCAGCAGTTGTCCTGGTCATGCCCTTCCTTGTCGTCCTAAAATTGTGGTGTGTGTTCAACAATTACCTAATGCTTCAAATGGAGTACTATGAAAGATAATGCAACATTGAAAAACTGGTTAATACTTGTGGATGTGTGCTGGCACCGGGTTCTCTGTAGGGGAGGCAGCTCCAACTGCAGAAGACCAAATTGCCTCATAACCCTTTGTTGTGCCATCTCCTCGACGAAGACATCGAAGATGATCTTCGATTTCGTCATCCAGTAATCTCGGTCCCTTGTGCATAGCACAGACATACCACCAGGGTATCTCGCATGTATGGCTGCTTCCGTGTAGGGCTGCCAGACGACCCCAGTGTACGCATCGAACTGCTCGTTCAATGCCATGTATGCCTTCCTAGTCTGATCACTAGCAAAGCGTCTCTGTAGAAAACAAAAGTTAGTAACCGCTAGCAGTGAACTATCTCTTGTGCACAAAAAGTTGCATTAAACTATAACACGATACATACCTCGCGATGTGTCCAACACAGACCGAAAGTAGGCATGTCGATGCCGTCAGCATCAAACATGGCGTCTATAGGCTGACGAACATCTGGTCTCCCTATAGAGAACCTCTCCCACGACCACAGCTGTAGGAATAGAGGGCATCCAAGAAGGACTGGCTTTTTCAATGTAAGCTGGCAACCATTGCACATACCTCAGTATGTAGCCGCTAAGACCGCCGAACCCCAACTCCTCTATCTGATTTGATCCGCCGTCTTAGCGCTTGCTATCTCGAGTGCCATAGGGGTGTAGAGAGCGCTAATAGTGGTGACATGGTTCTTTGTGAACATCATCTTGCCGAAAAGCCACATTAAGTAGGCCTCCAGGCTCCGAGTGATCTGTTCCGCACTCAACGGCGCCTGGAACTTCTGGATCTGCATTAAGCAAAGAGAAAGTTTTAGTAAGCCGCAAGTATTTTCTGTAAAACCATATGCACGATAACTTGAAGATAAGAGGTAGGGGAACTAACCTGGAAATTGAGCAACCAATCATACTTAGGTCCGTGATGCTGCCATACCGGATCCGGAGCATCCGGAAAAAACACCATGAAAATATTGTGTAAGACCTAGCTCCCGACCAGCCGGTGCGTCCAACGGTCCTATGGCATGACCTGCCAACGGTAGTCCGAGCAAAAGTGACACATCCTCTAGAGTAGGAGCCATCTCTCCCCATCGGAAGTGAAACGTGTGGATCTCTGGCCTCCAACGGTCCACTAAGCAGCTCAACAAGGAGGAGTCGATGGCGAGGCGTTTCTCACCCGGGATAGACTCAACCAGACGTGCGAAAGGTAAAAGGCCGACCCATTTCAACCTTCATCACATAACATTTCAGTTAGTGTCTCCCATTAATATGCATGTCAGTGTGCAAATTAATAAAGCATGTACCGCTGAACCCATCCTGGGTGTATCATCCAGTTCTCCTTAGGAGTGCGAGTGACCAGAGGCTCAAGCCTGCGTTCATACCATATCGCAGCATGATGACCCCTATCAATGTCCCCATTCAGCAACCACATTCCCGACATTCGTGCACATAAAAAATTCAGAACATAGTGCCACACTTAATACAAATTCAGAACATAGTGCCACACTTAATACAAATTTAGAACATAGTGCCACACTTAATACAAATTCAGAACGTAGTGCCACACTTATAGAAATTCAGAACATAGTGCCACCACTACTACAGGATGCTGCTAACGTGACACTAAGATCAGAGACCCTTTCACGAAACTGTGTGCGATGCATTAATCACAAACGGGGATGTAAAAAACCGTCAAAAAGGTGCAAAACGTTTGCGATGGAGGATGCATCAAACACGGTTCAGATTTTAGTTGCGTGTGCGATGCAGGGCACATGGTTAACCATTCGAACTATTTGCGATGAGGCAGAACAACAGAAACGGGCAGCCATATCAATGTGTGTGCGATATACGATATACACGTTCGCTCCGATGAACCATTTGCTATTAGGGAGTGCAACATAAACGGTTAGTCAGATCAAGGTGTGTGTGTGATATAGGGCATATGGTTCACTCGGACGAACTATTTTTGATTAGCGAACGCAACAGAAACGGTTTAACTTAACAAGATGTGTGTGATACGTGGCAAACAACCGACTCAGATGAAATGTTTGCGATGAGAATTTACAACACAGACGGTTAATACAGTTAGTTCGTGTGTGATTCTATGTGTACAAAAAACTTTGAAAAATGCAAACTAGTTGCTTGCGGTGGCTAGGAGTATCGCACACGATGCGTCGAGTACCCGTGTGCGATGATTAGTAAGTTACACATGCATTTCCTTATGTTAACACTTGTGTGATAAATAATATGTGGCACCGGATACGGTATTCGGGTTGTGTGTGTGCTCCACTTAGTCTTCTCGCGCTCCAGCGAATGCTTCCCGCACCCCAGCAAATGCTTCCCGCGCTCCACATGGGTGAATTATAAAATCCACGTCTATTCCCTCACCGGTTTCCCACACCAGCTAACGGCTTGCTGCATATAACCCAGGCGGCAACGCACCACCGCGACACTCTGCGAAGATCTAGTCGTCACCCAACTACCATTAGTTATTCCAAGCATGCCAGGCAACGAACAAAGCTTCAACGTCGATGCCTACCTGCGTTACATCTTTGGCGAGGAGAATGAGCCGGAGCAGGTCGGGGAGCAAGAGATTCATCGGCCCGGTGCAGGCACCATGGCCCATCGGCAGCGATATCGGCGTCACAGTCCTTGGGAGCACAATCGACATATTGCAGAGGAGGTGTGATGAGCAGTTTGCCATCCACCGTGCAAAAGATCCAGAGCTACTCGGCGGCATGATCGACGACCCACCCGAAGAACCGTCGTCACCAGTGCTCATCGAGAGCCTGATGCCCCGAAAGGAATGGGTAGAGGACCTCTGCGATTCAGTCAAGACAAAGGCAGCCTGCGGCTTCATCATTGCCCATGGCGGCCGTGTCAACCTCGATCCCGATGATGTGGTGGCCAGGCTCGAGCGCATCCTTGGCGGAGTTGAAGTCCCCGATGAAGTAGAACATCGCCAACGTGATATCTTGAGGATGCAGGTGATCGACGGAATTTGCTACTAGGCCAGAGACATGGAAATGGAGCGGTTCCACGGAGTTTTCATGCGCGCAATTGCACGCTGTCAAGCTCTTCTGGAAGAGGACCAGCAGCCCCAAGAGCCTCCCAGCGCCAGCAGCTCCGTAGGCGGAGGCAGGTCGGGACACTCGGAGTGAACGTCCGCAAGGGTGCTTGCTGATCATGGAGTCCAAGAGGACCATAGTTGGAAGGCCGCCAACTCAGCCTTTTAGCTTATATTTTATTATAATTGTATGCATATGTAGGTCGTGAGTGTTCTGGGCCTTGCCGCATTTGGCATTTTATATTATCCTGAATATGTAAGACAAATATTAAGAATTATTAACCGTTGCCATTGTAACTTTGCCTCAACAATGAGCGAGCGCTTGAGACGCCAGAGCGGAGGCGCGCCATGCCGCCTCAAGGGCGAGCAACCACGTGGTCAACCTTCTGCCATCAATAATTTTTGACCTTGTTTCTCGTCACATTGCTGATTACAACGCAATAAGTAATTGCAAATCTATTCACACCTATCAAACTAATATGTGTTCACACTTAGCACCGGGCTATAAAAAGTACCCACAAAACTGGTTTTTTCTGTCAAGTCGTTCCGCCATGATCGGTAGGAGGAGTTTAGGGTGGACATATAACCAGGCAGCAAAGACCAAGGCCGCGGAAGAACTAGAGAGGTCCCGCCGCAAAGCCGCAGCCTCAGCAGAGATGTCCCGGCGTGCCGCGGAGCCCTCGAACGAGCTCTCACGGGAACGCGAGGGCTCTCACAAGAGCATTCCCGGCGTCGGCCATCGCGATGAGCCGACGTTCCTGAAGTCCTTCGTCGGTGACAACGACATTCTCGCTGGCGTCACTACGCAGCAGGAGCTGGTCGATGGCTTGATGAAGCTGCTCAAGATCAGTGATGCCTCGGTTGACAAGGCGACTGGCCTCGTCGAGCAACTCATGGGTGACAATGAGAAGCTCCTCAAGTTGGTCGCCGAGAAGGAGGAGGAGGCCGCCGGATGGAAGATGCTGCATGAGCAGAGCAGTGCCTCGGAGATGACGCTGAAAGCGGTCGTCGAGGAACTGATGGGTGGCTTGAGGAAGCTCCGGATCGAGCACGAGCAGGAGGTGGAGGAATCCGTGTGGCTGCTTTCAAGCAAAGTCGTGAGGAATTGAAGAAGGAGCTAGAGGATTTCGTCGCCCGACGATCCATCGACGAGTAAAGACAGTAGCGACCCAGATCGTTGTCTGCAATTTCCTTCTTCTCTTGCCCCCGTGTCTTCCAGGCTTTGCCGCATGTGGCATTTTAAATTATCCGGAATATGTAAGACAATTATTATCTGCACCATTGTAAATTTGTCGTCATATTATCGGTTGCCATTTAATTTGTGGTCGTGTTATCCGTTGCCCTATGTGGCAATTTAAATTAGGGCGGAATACGAGTTGAAAACACGAACAAAGCAAATGCTGCCATGGGATCACAAGCAAACACCCTCCGTCCAGGTGCTTTAACTAACCCATTAATGGAGAAGTTGTGAGCGAGGCGGGCGGCGGCTGGTGCATGGAGGTCAAAGAGCCCGCTTCCCGGTGAGCATGGGCGGCCTTGCTGCTCGCACGTGTCCCGTCGAGCCTGCGAGGTGGACAGGATGCACGCTGATACGTCTCCAACGTATCTATAATTTATAAAGGATATATGCTACTATATTATCTGTTTTGGATGTTTATGGGCTTTACTAAACACTTTTATATTATTTTTGGGACTAACCTATTAACCGGAGGCCCAACCCAAATTGTTGTTTTCTTGCCTATTTCAGTGTTTCGAAGAAAAGGAATATCAAACGGAGTCCAAACGGAATGAAACCTTCGAGAGAGTTATTTTTGGAACGGAAGCAATCCAGGAGACTTGGAGTGGACGTCAGGGAAGCTTCAAGGAAGCCACGAGGCAGGGAGGCGCGTCCTACCCCCTGGGCGCGCCCCACCCTCATGGGCCCCTCGTGGCTCCCCTGACTAACTTCTTTCGCCTATGTATGTCCATATACCATAAAAACATCGAGGAACAGAATAGATCGGGAGTTCCGCCGCCGCAAGCCTCTGTAGCCACCAAAAACCAATCGGGACCCTGTTCCGGCACCCTGCAGGAGGGGGGATCCTTCACCGGTGGCCATCTTCATCATCCCAGCGCTCTCCATGACGAGGAGGGAGTAGTTCACCCTCGGGGCTGAGGGTATGTACCAGTAGCTATGTGTTTGATCTCTCTCTCTCTCTCTCGTGTTCTTAATTTGGCACGATCTTGTTGTATCGCGAGCTTTGCTATTATAGTTGAATCTTATGATGTTTCTCCCCCTCTACTCTCTTGTAATGGATTGAGTTTTCCCTTTGAAGTTATCTTATCGGATTGAGTCTTTAAGGATTTGAGAACACTTGATGTATGTCTTGCATGTGTTTATCTGTGGTGACAATGGGATATTCATGTGATCTACTTGATGTATGTTTTGGTGATCAACTTGCGGGTTCAGTGACCTTGTGAACTTATGCATAGGGATTGGCACACGTTTTCGTCTTGACTCTCCGGTAGAAACTTTGGGGCACTATAGGATCGAAAGTATGTCTAGAGGGGGGGGGGTGATTAGACTACTTGACCAAATAAAAATCTAGCCTTTTCCCAATTTTAGTTCTTGGCAGATTTTAGCAACTTTAGAACAAGTCAAGCAATCTTAACACAATTCAAGCAAGCATGCAAAGAGTATATGAGCAGCGGAAAGTAAAGCATGCAACTTGCAAGAATGTAAAGGGAAGGGTTTGGAGGATTCAAACGCAATTGGAGACACAGATGTTTTTGTCGTGGTTCCCATAGGTGGTGCTATCGTACATCCACGTTGATGGAGACTTCAACCCACAAAGGGTAACGGTTGCGCGAGTCCACGCACTACAAAAAAAAACACTTCCGTGATGATACGTGTTTGTCAGAGTAGGTCGCGTTTTTTGTCATGCATGTACATCCATGACAAATTTATGACAGAATCAAGATAGTCATACTTGTGCTGCCATAGAAGTGTTCCATGACATTACGAAAATTATCTTCATGGAAGTGTACACTTCCATGACGATAAATCGTGCGTCACAGAAGTGCTTTCGTCAAGGGTGACCGACACATGGCATCCACCGTAACGGAACGCCGTTAAGCTATCGGGTCGGGTTTTGGATCCGATAACCCGTTAACAGCCCCGACCAATGGGGATTTTCCACGTAAAATCATCATTGGTCGGAGGAAACACGGTCGGCTCACCGCCGGGACAGATGTCGCCCACTCATTGGATGTAGGCGCCTATGATACATCGACACGTGGCACGACCCAACAAGTTTAATTGGGCGGCCCAATTAAAGGCCCACAAGTTTTGCGGACCATAATGGGCTGGCCCAGCTAAGGCCCACAAGATTTTGCGGACCATAATGGGCGGCCCAGCTAAAGGCCCACGAGATTTTAGGGCCATAATGGGCCAGCCTGTAAAGGCCCACAAGATTTTATGGGCCATAATGGGCCGCCCAACTAAAGGCCCACAAGATTTTTGTGTGCCATAATGGGCCGCCTGTAAAGGCCCACAAGATTCTTATGGATCATAATGGGCCGCCCAACTAAAGGCCCATGAGATTTCGCCGACATTAATGGGCCGCCCACCAGTAGGCCCACAAGATTTTGAGGACCCTAGTAGGCCGCCCATTAACCGGCTGCCATGTTTTGGGCCAAATGCCGCCCATATCTCGATCCGGTCCATTAATAGCCTGCCACGTTCCGGGCCTAAAAGTGGCCCATATGAGATCTGGCCCGTTATAAGCCTACCACGCTCGGGCCAAATTACGGCCCGATCAGGTCCGCCCTTTAAGAGGCTTTGGGCTCAATTATGGCCCATATCAAATTCGCCCAAGAATCGGACACTATGCTTTTGGGCCCACTTGCTAAAGGCCCACTTAGTAATTCAGCTCGATATTAGTTTTGTCTCGTTAAGGGCCCGTTTAACATTTCGGCCCTATAATAATTTCGGCTGTTAAAAGCCCGTCATATAGTTAGGCCTAACTACGGCCCGATTTGCATCCGCCTGCTCGCAGCCGATATCTGATTGGGCCAAACAAGGACCGAGACAATTTTGGCATGTTAAAAGCCCGTGATTTGATTCGCACAATCATGGGCCGGGGTTCATTTCGGGCTGCTGCCGGCCCGTGAACCGTTCGGCACGTTTCACGCCTAACCTACATCGTGATTGCATGACGGCCCGATTATGTACCGTAATTTTACGGTTTGGCCGGTTTACCGCGAAGACAGGATATATATACATTAAAATAACAAGCATCGTGAATAAGAAAAAACCTAGACTATACAATAAATAAATTATGACATATTACATCCACTGGGCATCAAAGTTCGCCACTATGATAATAAAGCACAAGCAGACAGCAGATTACATACACTGGGCATCAAAGATCGCTACCAGTGCAAATAAACACGCCAACAAAATAATATACAAAACCGACAACACTTCCATAGAGTTCAAGAAAGGTTAGCCCTCTTTGGGAGCTGCAGCAAGCAGCTGAGCAAGATGATGAGATCTGCGCTTGTTCAACACTTATATCTTCCCCACTCAAAAGATAAACAAGCGCATGATGACAGGTTTTGCACGTAAAAGTATCAAGTCTTGACAACTCATCACATTTCTTCTTGATTTAATAAAGTGACACAGTTTAAAATTGCATTAACACAATATGGTATTGTTCAGGTCAAGACATGGCAGGAAATGACATTGTGAAGGAGTTGGCAACTTCACGACAACACCGGATTACGATCAAGAACTCATAAGTATCAATGGTTAGTGTGCTGTCAATTTATACCATTTCAGATTGGCAAATAAAGAGACGGTTTAAATAATAGTAGAATGATATGACATTGTTCATAGTTAAGACATTGCAGAATATGACATTGTGCTGTAGTGGGTAGGTTCACCACACCACCGGATTACGGATGAAAAATGAATATACATGCAAAGCAAAAGAAGATCACTTGCTCAGATAGTTTAATTTACATGGTATGAAGAAGGAACTTGGTTGTACAACTGAAAACTTAAATTGAGAAAGGACAAACTTTTGTTTATGAACTACATAATAAACTTTAAATAAGCAATTTGATGCAAACACCAAAAGTAAACAGCTGTTGCAGTCATGCCTAACCAAATATATACAACAAAGTTTGAAGGCTTGAGATGGAGAAACTTACATTATTGGTGAAGACAGGTTCTATAAAGGCCTTGTCCATGCTGATGGGGGGCAATTCAAGAAGTTTACCACAGAATCTTCTTCAAAAGCATTGCCTTTATTCTACATTTTGTTAAGAGTAAATATAGATGTGATAATATACGAAAAAATGGAGAATATTTAAGATAAGATGAAGAGTGATGCTACATAACCAAGTAGCTATAAATGTAAGTGCAACGATACAGGCAAAAGGTACAACCAAGAGCAATGCACAGCTAAACTTCTTCAGTACCAACCTTATGGTAAGAGTAAATATAGATCTGATGTGTAGAAAATGGAGGGCAAAGGAAAATAAGCTGCAGAGTGATGGTACATGAACAACTACCTGTCATTATAAGAACACTGATAAAGGACAACATGTACTTACAAGAACAATGCAGAGCTAAAAAACATTGGCATTGGATATATTCTACACTAATGTAACCATTCATACATATCAGATAATTTGGAGCGAACAATTGATAAGCAAGCTATCATGCATACTGCTGTCACATAATGAACCAGGTATGTATGCAAGTACAGTGATACAGACAACAGTACTAACAAGAGCAAAGCAGCGGGCAACATATTTGCGATATCCTGTCGTTCTTTTCAAACCGAATTCTTCTTGAGCAGATTTCCTGCAAAAAGAACCGTAAGGCACATGCGGAAAAGTAGAAGTTCAAATTGTCATGTGATTTCATAGACAGACCTCATCCCGGGAACAAGAGCAGTGCATAACAAGGTTTTTCCATTCAATGTCTTCTAAATTTAGCACAGGAAACTTCACCGAAATTCGCTTATAGACTTGCCATCAAAGTGTGATTTCCTCGGTAACACCGATCTCGCTGCAATGCTTCCTTGAAAAGCACAAGCAAGCTTTGCTCATCATGACTATCCAGATTGACCCTCGCCTAGTTACAACAATGTAATGTAAATCATTGATGTGTTCAATCAGCAGAAAACAGGAAAATAATAACCATGAATAATAGCACTTACACGTAAGTTGGACAAGAAGATGTGAAAATGGTGTTTGTCTTCACTATAATCTTCCCATGATGGGAATATATGCACATAGCCCCTAACAACATTGAAAGCATTGTCTTTTAAACTGGAAATAAATGGAATGGGGTTCCAATCTGCAGGAATCGGCCGTCTCTGCAGTTGGGATAGGTCTTCGGCCGGTGGACTTGCTGTACTTTTTGCTGGAGTGGGATTTTTCTGTGGTACAGCTGGTGCTATGGCAAATGAAATCGGTATACCTTTTGCTGGAGTGCAGGTCCTGTGTGGTGGGGCTAGTGGTGTGGCCAGTGAAGTATGGGTACAGTCTGCTGGAGTCGGTCCTACGTTTTGTGTCACTGGTTGTACAGCCAATATAAGTGGGTGGCTGTCTGATTTCTCCGGCACCACCACGTTTTTCAAGGACTTTGCTGGTGCTCCTTCAGGTTCGGCAATCACCCTCTTCCTTTTTGATGTCTGATGCACAAGAACAACATTTGAGTGGAAAAACATGGTATGATGACAGATGGAATATGTATTGATAATGGATGGGCATGGCATCTCGACATATATGATGAGTAAACTAAGCAGATGGCGGTGCAACAAAGTAGAAGAAATGCAAGACAACATATGCAAGATACCCGCAATCAATAAAACATTGCCAAATTAGAACAGGCACCTTGATGGGTGAACAGGACAGGCCATCTGCCTTTGACTCCTCGAGGTTAGAATAGTCATTAGGATCATATTCTGAACAAGAATCAACAGGTGGGGAGCGTATGAGTTTCATTGCATCCAGAATGGCACTCAATGTCTTGGTGCCAATTTTGTAAGTCATTGCAGTGTTTAGCTTCAAGAGTGGACTGCTGCTAGTGTGACACGAAGCAGCTACACAGATCATAGTGTAGATATAATGGGAAAACCTTAAGCATAAGATTAAAATCAGCAAAGTGGAACTTGCTGGAATATATGTGCTAGTATTGCCGGTACGGCTAGAAAGGCTTCGGATACCAGCTCTCTTCAAGTGAAGGTGCGTACTGTTAATATCAGTGTAACTCTCAAAGGCAACACAACTCCCCGCATTTCCTTGCTATTCTTATAGGATTCAAGTGGGCAGGCCACTACAAATCCTATTCCTATGTTTACAAGATCCTACGAATCAAAGAGGCTCAAAGTGTCCATCACAACCGACCGTATAGACCTCTACACTGCAAATGTCCCTGCTCATCTTCAGTACAAGGAACATACTGTACTACTAGCATACTCCCTCCGTTCCAAAATATAAGTCTTGGTAGAGATTTCCACTATGGATCACATACAGATGTATCCAGATACATTTTAGAGTGTAGATTCACTCATTTTGCTCCATATGTAGTCCATGGCGGAATCTATACACAGACTTGTATTTAGGAACGGAGAGTGTACATATTAAAGAAGAACGGAAGAGGAACATGGTAAAGAAGAGCAAGCAGATTTTGGATAATAAAATGTTGGTTGCGCAGTGCCCACACATGATGAACCAGAGCGCATTAAGAATGCAACTCCCAGCTGTCTCTCGACCATTTTAGGCGGTTGGATGAAGATCCTACGTCTCCTAACCCTTCTTCTTCCTCGTCTCTGATTCTTCCTATACAGAACACCGCACGGGCCACCGGCCGGACCACCGGCCCCCACCGCCTGTGTTCCTCCGCCACCCCACCCCCACCCGCGTCCCAACCCCCACCCGCGTCGAGTTTTCTTCGTTCGGCGAGGCCCCACAACCACCCGAGCCCTTCGATCGCACCGCGAACTCCGGCGAGCTCTGAAAAATCGACTGACCCAATTTTGAAATTTAGTCTACTGTGATTTAACTATTGTGGAATATAAAAGGGGAAAACCATAAGCATTGGGAGTATAGTGTTGACCGTGCCATGGCGGATCTGAAGGTGCATACCGGACAAAGGCAACTTCACAACCAAGACAAGAAATCAGAGTAAAGCAGTGGCGATCTATTTTCTTGCTGCGATAAATAAGTTGAGCAGATACGAAAGAGTACCGCCTCTGGTGCGGCGCCGTGTATGCATCTGTTGAGAATTTGACGGTGCTGCGGTAGCGATGGCTGTCGGCGGCGTGGAAGCAGATCTAGGAGGGTAGACGGTGGCGGCGGGGCGCGGTGGACGAGACGGTCGTAGGAGCGACGCCGGCAAGGTGGACGATGGCGGGGATGAAGCGAGAGGACAGGATGCAAGGATCCCGGTTCGAAGGCGTGGATGAGAGAGGTCGATCTCTTGTAATGGACGGCGGCGTCGGGGTATCAGCTCCGGCATGGTGGAGGAGGACGGCGGTGGATGGGGTGGCAGACGGTGGCAGACGGAGGAGGGTGGGGTGGAGAGGGTGTTTTGGCGCCCATGGAGTACGAATGGGGAAAAGGGAGGTAGAGAGGAAGGGGGAACCATGTATTCAGGGCGCGCTTGTCTCAAATGCGAGGAAATTTACAAACTTAGCCCCCGTTTCAAATTTCTACTACATCACAGCAACATTAGTCGGTTGGGGATAGGACGGTAATCTCACATACACCAAATATTTGCCGACAAGAGTTTGTTTTTGGCGCCCACCGTGTATGAATATGAATCGGGGAGGGAGTCAATTTCGGCCGAGGACACACTGTGTTTTGGCGCCCACCATGTATGAATCCGGGTGAGAGGCGGTTACGTCACGTTTGGGTGAAATTACAAACCTAACCCTATCGAAACCTATAGAAATCCAGCAGATAGGCCTTGCGTGGCAGGGATAGGCAGTAGTGATTTCCATCTCACAGATTTTGGTTTCGGGCGGTTACTGCGACTTTCCCCGCTTCGTTCAAATTTTGCAGAGTGCACGTCTACCGTGCCAACTCAATTCAATCCCGTTTGTATTCTATTTTTTTTGGGCGAGATCCATTTTCAATTGGTATTACATTCTATATACATCATTTTTTTATATATACTTTCAAAAGCACAACAAAGAATTCTGCTCCTTTATATGTATAATATGATTTACAAATACAACGATCTCGAAATCTTAGGGTTGAATTCGAAATTTTTTAACCAAATTATGTTCTACTAAAATGTATGGATCAGTAATACCTACATATTAAATAACATAGATGTGCGTGAATTCATATGAGTATGCATGTTTGATAGATCAATTTTGGTTCGAGTATGGATTACATGTATCATCATCTCGAATTCAAATATCTGAATCCATTTTTTGTTTACTCCTTTCACGCCCATCTCTCTCGCATGCATGCTCCTTCAGGTAACTATCACTCTCTTTTCTCTAGTTCACCCGCACGCTCACTTCATGTTTCTCCTATCCTCGCAAACATGGTCTCTCGATGTCTCCCTTGAGAAGTGTCACACTCTCCCTATCATTATACATTACACGGTTTTCATTATCTCTCACGTCTCTACTGTTCTCTCGTACTGTACCTAAGCTTTCTTTTCACCGCCACACACACAGTCTCCACTGCCTTTCACTTTGTCTTTCTCTCTATGGGATTCTCTCACACACCCTATATGTCTCTACATATGACGATACCACTAAAATTACTCTTTCTCTCTCTCTCTCTCTCTCTCTCTCAGAGACACAACATTTGTTGCGGTCTCCTTTTAAATCTCCATCCCAGATCGACATTATTCATTTGTTTACCGATCGACAACCCCTACTACCGCCTCTCTCTCTCTCACACACACACACACACACACACACACACACACACAACTCCTGCTTCCACTCCCTTCCCGACTACCGCCTCTCTCTCACACACACAAACTCTCGCTTCAGCACCCGACTGTTTCTCTCACAAACATTTATCGACTAGCTAGCCTCTAGATAGGTTTATACACCCGCACACTCGTGCTTCCACCATCGCATACATGTCTCTCTCCTGCTCCTTGTATCTATGTAGAATTTTCTTCCCTTCTCGAGACACGCCCTCTCGATCGTGCACACACGCACTATCGCCTCATTTTAAGCTGATACCTATCGCACACACACTCCTTGTGTCTTTGTCACACATGCACTCCGTCCTCCTTCACTCTCCCTCTCTCTCACACACACATGGGCTTTTTGCAACAACTAGCAAGATGCCCATGCGTTGTATGGAACATCAAGATGCATTTGTATGAGTATTTTATCTTGTGGGGAAAAGGATGAGCGAGGAAGGCCTTATTTGCAAATGTGGAGAGGGTGTGGGTATCTTTTGCAAATTGTTATAGTTTCCTTCCTATCCATGAGATATAGATCGGACGGCCTATATTGCAGGATGGCAGGAACACGATCATCACCGACAATTCTTTTTTATAAGAGTAGGGATAAAAAATAGAGTTGGTGATGATGGTGGGCCTGCCATCCTGCAATGTAGGTCGTCCGATTTATATCTAACGGATAGGAAGGAAAATATGGCAATTTACCCGCACTCTTCACCACATTTGCAGATAAGGCCTTCCCTCGTTCATCCTTTTCTCCCACAAGATCTTGATGTTCCGTGCAACGCACGGGCACCTTGCTAGTAAGAGGAGAAAGTAGACATATACCACTTCTCGAATCTTGAAACTAACAACATTCCTCCCTTATCTCATCAAAAACGCCAAAGGAATATATTTTGAGTGAAACATAACATATTTTTAGTGATATACGTATTTCAAAACTAGACTTTTTTTTCTATCAAATCGGTGAATATGTAATAATCTACTTTGATCGTGTGGCAACGCATTGGCACATTGCTAGTAGTTATTATAATTTTTTGGACACCAGACAAACGGTGGAGTACATATACGAAGAGAAGAGGTGCACGCACGCAGTCAGCCTCTCGCTGTCTCGCACACATGAGTGTTACGTGAAGGTGACGTTAACAAATAAACCCTAAAACCCTAGGTGTACGATTGCTGCATTCGCGGGTACCAGGTACGTGGTGGAGTACCTTTGTAGGAATAGTCAGCTCGCGTGATAATTTGATCCATAGGAGTTGATGGTCGGGACCACAGGTGAACGACTTGGAGCACGGTGGCTCGCAAGTTGCCACAGATCGAGTAGCCACGTTTAAAATATCATTTTTCTAGCGGGGTTAAGAGTTCCGATTTTGTAATGGCGCGTTATAAGTATTAAGTAGTTTTCAGAACGATTGGTATGGAGCGAAAATGGAATTCATAGTACTACGTACCTCCTTGGCGTATGGTTGTATGGTTTTTTTTTGCGATGGAGGTTGTATGGGTTTATGTTGCAAGATGTTGAACCTGGTAGTTCTAGGGCAAATACTATGGTTTAGATTTAGATGCTGGTTTTCAGTAATGAAAATCGGAAGGGGAAACCCTTCTTTGATTAAAAAAACTACTACCTCCATTCTGGTTTACTAGTCCCCATCGTACTTTGGGTCAAAGTTTGTCCACGAATTTTACTTGTAAAATGTGAATGGAAAACGAGATTTTGTTATACCCAAACAAAAAAGGACTGGAGGGAGTGATTGCTCTGACACGGACGCGACCTCTCATAGCGCAGGCATTGAACCGGCGCGCCGGCCAAGAGGGCCGCACTCGCTGCAGGCCCGGCTGAGCACGCCTCCTCACCGCGTGCAACCAGCTTATGCCTTCATTGAATCCGCGCGTGTGCCGGCAACATGTCACGTCCTTCCGCGAGCCGGCAGGCATTTTAGAACACAAAAAATGACTAAAATATAATTAATTTACACATGGTCTTGGCTTGTCGTGCTCGCACTGGTAGCAGGAACTAGTAGAGGTTTTTCTTTATTTATAACTCTCCTCACATTTTTTTGGCTTTGAAATGAATCATGGTTGTGGACATTATGTATGAAATGTGCAGATATCAGTGAACATGAGTTTGATGTGGAAGTTGAACTTGGAATGTCGGGCTTGCGCGTGAACTATACCATGTCCAATGCTTCGTCTGTTATTGTTTGGAAAGTAATTGCTATTATTTCATGACCCAAAAAAACATTTTATGCCACATCAATAGATGCACGGACATCACAAGAGGCATCCTGACTGGATAAATATTTGAACCTAGCTATTATGAAGGAAATTTTGTATTGACAACAGTTTTAGATAGCAGGAGACGCCTAGCCTGCTCTGCCTCTGCTAGCTTATTTCTGGCTTCTTCCATCTCTTCTTTGGCTTGGGTGAAGAGAGCATCTGATTGCTCTTTTCGCTTCTTCAGGAACTCAGCTACATTCTCAAGGGCTGCTGCACGCTTTCTTTCAGCCTTTACTAATGCCACGAGGACACGAACAGCTGACGACTCCACCTGGCTTGTGTGTAATCCAGCATCATCTGGGAATTTGCACCTTGTGTCTAATCCAGCATCATTAGGGAACTGGAACCTTGTGTGTAATCCAGCCTCATTTTGGAAACATGATCTCGAGGTTGACCATACTTCCCTCCTCGCAGGAACTGCATCCTGACATGACGTTACTTCTTTTTTAGATCAATACTCAGAGCAACCTAGATCCATTTAGTAGAAGCCAGATAAACAGAACTCGGAGAAGTGAATTCAAAAGGAAAAAAATATAAAACAGACTACAAGGTGAGAACACCCACTTCCTACATCAAGCTAAAAACGAAAGCATTAGGACGATTAAGACTCTTCTTATTACACATCGAAGAACACCATGCTGAAGAGAAACATAAACTACAACATATACACATCGAAGAACACGAGGCTACACGAAAGTAATTGAATGGGTGTTACTTACCAAAGCTCGTTTTACAGGTTCGGTGCAGCTCCTCTTTAACTTGCCACGCTCCTTGAAGATGTCCCGAATATCCCATGTTTGGTCTTCATTGATCCTCTGCATGTTCGCTCTCATGGTTTTAAAATCTCAACATGGCAAGAAAAAATATACTACTAGTAATACTCGCGCATCTTGTGGGCAACATTAAAGCACTCGTCTGCCATGTTAGAGCATCTCCAACAGAATTGCAACGCGCGGCGCTTTAAAAAAGCGTTTACAGTGCTGAGATCGAGAAGTAGATAGAGTAGAGGATAGTTCTCAGCATAGATAGATAAAAAAGATAATTCAACTACTCCTCGTCGTCCGACTCCTCCTCGGTGATGTCCTCCTCCAACGTCTGACTATAGGCGTGAAGATACCGATCGTCATCGGATTCCCAGGGCGACGCTGCTCCTAGCCTCATGTTGAATTGAGCGTCCGCTTTTCGCCTACGCTTCTCCTCGCGATAGGCGGTTCGCTCCGCCCTCCTCTTATCCCTCTCCGCCCTCCTATGCGCGTAGAACTCGCGCTCGTTGATGATGTCCTGCGGGAATTGTTGGCGCCACAACGCCATGGCTTCCTCGTCCATCTCGGTGATGCCGAGACGGTGCTCCCGCCTCCGGTTGTCGCGATGATCTTCGTCGTGCTAAGCCGCGGCAGAGGCGCGAGCTCTTGCACCCGCTCCCGCGTCGGCACGTTGGGGAAGTTCAATGTTCTATGAGGCCACTGGAGTCGCCACGCCGCCGCGTCGTACGCGCGGGCGACCTCGTTGGCGGTGTCGAAATTGCCGAGGCCGAGGCGCATCCCTCGGAACCGGATCCCGGCGAAGAAGCCGCCGGAGGGGCGCGCGCGGACGCCGCGGTATCCCCAAGTTTCCTAGCGACACGGCAGCGGCGAGGCAAAAATGAGTGGGGAGAGAGCGGTGGCAAGGCACAGAGCGGTGGGAGGGCGTTAGATTTTAGAAAGCGCGCCGGACGCCGCGCGCCAAAACTAGCGCACGCCCGACCGCTTTTTCCCACGCGCGCGATCCTTTCCCGACGTCTCTGCTATCTCTACTCTCTTCTCTACTATTATATTTATTTAATATTTAATATTTAATATTTATCTCTACTTCCTTTATTGTCTACTTTTTTTCTCTATACTTTTTTTCTTGCAATATAGGCCGTCCGATTTATATCCGATAGATAGGAAGGAAACAAATGGGAATTTTGCAAAAAGATACCCATACCCCTCTCCAGATTTGCAAATAAGGCCTTCCCTCGTTCATCCTTTTCTCCCACAAGATAAACTACTCATACAAATGCATCTTGATGCGTGCAACGCATGGGCATCTTGCTAGTTCTAAAAACCTTTCCATCATTTGCCACACTACTGGTTGCAGATGAAAAACCTACCCAAGCACAGCGCGATACAGGAGCGACGCACAATTACAAGCTGATATTCTGTTGGACAATGGAGGCTATAACCAATTACTTTTACGGGAACAATAGCACCCAGGAAATTTGAAGGGTAGGTGTGAACAAAATTGGAACTGCACATGTACTGCTAAGTGATTCAATACACACACTACCAATCAAGGAGGAGAACGATGGTCGTGGCGGCCTCTGTGAGTCATGGTCGACAACGGGAATCAGTTCATTATCCACGATGGTGGTACTTCTGCACTTGGCGTCGGCTTCCGGGAAGCAGATCCGAGACCATGGAAGACGATGCCGGGGAAGAGGCTCCGTGTACGACGACGACGGTGGTCCGGCTCCAGTGCGGTGTGCGAGGTCGTCGATGAGGCAGATGCGCTGCGGTGGACGAGTGCGCCGATGTAAAGGGGAGGAGCACGAAGGCTGCGGTGCCGTGGAGATGTCTATTTTGCGGTGGGGATAGAAAATGAGGAGTATTCAGGTGTGCTACTCTGGGTGCCGGGGTGGGGTTGGCTGGGTAGGGTGAACCTGAAGTTACGAAAACAGCCCCCTACCAAGCGTCATCCGTAGGCCTGTTCCGAAGGCTATGATGGTAACTTCCCACTGCTCGAATCAGGGTCGCGGGAGATTTTCCCACGACCTCAAAATTTTGTGAGACTGACTCCCGTGTGGCGTGTTGAGTGATTCGGCTAAGCAACTAGCGAGTAGTAGTAGTAAACTCTGCATATTAGGTCTGACCGAAGTCAAACTTCCTAAAGTTTGACCAAGTTTATAGAAAAATATAAAAATTTACCATAACAAATATGTATGATGTGAAAGTACATTCAATAATGAATCTAATGGTATTTATTTGTTATTGTATATGTTAATATTTTTTGTTATAAGCTTTCTGAGAGTTTACAAAACTTGACTTTGACCAATGCTAATACGCGGACTTAAATAAAAACGGAGGGAGTACACATTTGTTTTCTTAGTTTGTAGTGAACTAATCATTTGTTAAAATTGTGAAATAAATATATTAGGCTATTGACTTCGAATGTAATGGTCTATACAATTCAATAATTACAATCATTGTCGAATCCCAAGATGTATACAAGGTCTATAGTACTTCACAACATGCTCAAACTCACATAATCCCAGTCAAATGAGAATCTAAATGCATTTCATAGTTATTACTTTGTAGGATGCAACAAAAACAACCATAACTCTACATCAGCCATGGCCCTGTTTGGATACTCTAACACAGTTAGAGTTAGAGTTATTTTCTAACCCACTCTAACCCAAATAAGCACCTCTCCACCGGGATAGTTGGGTTAGATGGAACTAACCCACTCTAACCCTCCCTGTTTGGATACTTTTGGGTTATTTGAGCCCCCAACTAACCCAAACTAGCTCTAACCCCATGATCCAAACAGGGCCATTATAGAAGCAACATTTTGAAATATCCCAATGTGTGAATGAAACGCGCAGAGAGAGCTTTTGAAGATGGAGCAGATAGGGCGGGAAAGATTGTATGTATGTGGACGAGAGAGTAGGAGACAAACCTAACGAGACAGAGGGAGAGAGATAGAGAGAGAAAGAGAGAGGAAGAAGTTAGGTCTGTGAGAAAGATGGAGACATGTAATATACGTGAGATGCGTGTGCATCTAGATTCTGTATACGTGGAAGGAGAAGAGAAAACATGTTTGATGAGAGAGCTGGAAAAACATGGACTTGAGGGGAAGGATCTCGTGGGTTGAGGGATTGACAATTCTGTGCGGGGGAGAGAGGGATTGGTAATTTTGTGCAAGAGAGAGAGAGAGGGTGGGGGGAGGAGTCAATCAGCCATCGTCACATCACCCTGCTTCCAAATGACCCCGCATTCTCTAGCGTGGTGTGATCGCCGTCTTCGATCTGCTCGATGCCCTCTTTGAAGATTGAGGTGTTGTGCATGTTGGGGTGCAAAGAAGCACAAGCGAGAGTGGTCGCCGTATAACCTTGGATGGGGATGAATTGTGCGCTCGGGGGAGTGTGTGTGTGTGTGTTGTGCTGCGTGTGTCTCTCTCTCTGTGTGTGTGTGTGTGTGTGAGAGAGAGAGAGAGAGCTATTGAGAGAAAACAAACCTAAGGAGAGAAATGGGTATTCACAAAGAGATTGTGCGGGCCTTGAGGTGGGCAGGGGCCGGGTGAGGGTGTCAAAATGTGCGCGTTGATGCATGTGTTGCATGCGACCGTGCGAGGGACGGACGAATCGAGAGAGATGGTTGTTGTGTTACGGATGCTCCTCTCTCTCTCTCCCTCTCTCACACACACACACAAGTAAACTAGAAGACCGTTCTCTCATGTATACACAACGTATTGGCATATCTGTCTATGTCTCACTCATGCATGATCATTTGCACATTCACACCTCTCTATGTCTGTATCACACGCACATCATCTCCACATTGCCCTTCCGCCACAACACACATATGGACACATACACACGTTCTCTCTCAGTCACACACACAAAATCAGTATTAAAAAAAACTAGGGCGCACCTAAAACGTCCAAATCCAAATAAACACGATCTGGAGCTAAATTCAAATATATGGAAATATTGTAGCGTCAAGAACTTTCCCAGGAAAAAAAGGTTCGGTGGATGTCCTTCGAGCACGACACGGTGACGCACCGTTCGATCGACCGCGCGGCCGCGGTTCACGTGCTTGAACAGGATTCCGTATCATGGCTGTGGTACTAACTAATAAAAGCGCTGCCTAAGTCTAATGTTTACGTGTACTAGTACGGTTTTATTTTAAGTTTGACCAACCTTATATAAAACTAAAGTAAGCTCCCACACGCGCACTCATCAATATGCCGCCGTCGCCATTGCGCATGCCGGCGCCCGCCTGCTCCGGCCAACAATTTCTCGCCCATCACCACCGTGTCGCTGCCATCCCTGTGCCATGAAGCCGAAGGCTCGCCCGCTCACGTCGTCTGCAGTCCCTCCTCGCGATGCCGCCGTGCTGCCAAGCACGCGAGCAACTGGTGGAGCCGCGTCTATGCACGCAGCGTACGAAGAGGAGGACGAGTGCGTGCTCCAGCACGCCGGCGAGGAGGAACTAGCGTGTCATTGTCGTCTCCGCCCGCGCGGAGGAGGCGCGCATGGTGGCTGTCGCGGGAAGCTGATCACAAGACGCGCGCCGAGCCCGCAAACCGGTGCGGACGCGAATCTACCTTCGAGACCTTGAATGCCACGTGGATCCTGCAATCTGATGGAGCAATTTGGGTCACCGACTCATGTGAGCCGCTTGATGCAACATGGATGGCTAGAAGGGCTTCTTCCACCTCTTCTGCCGTCTTCTTCCTTCGCTCTGGCGAACTTCTTTCACAAATCGACTGACCCAAATTATACTACTAGTACAAACGTATTAAGTACAGTAGGAAAGATACAAGTAGTAGTACCAACTGCAAGAAGAACAGTAGTAAGACATAGTACTAGTACTACTGTACGTACTAAAGAGTTCAAATAATGAGAAAGAACATACTAAACATAGTTCTGCTGGGGCCTCAGCACAACACACCCTTGAAAATAAACTAAGCAACTAGTCGGCTTGACACTGCAGTAGAACCAGCATGAGCGACAGTACCGCCACCTACTCGGAGTCCGAGTCCACGTCCTCGACTTCGTCCTCGTCCCTCTTCCTCTTCCTCGTCGCCGATGCTTCTTTGCTTGAATCAGACACTGGGCTCTGCTTCTTCATCCAACCCTTGTAGATATTTAAACAAAGGTAGGCATCCATTGCTGCGTACAGGATGTGATCTTCATCTAATGTCTTCGACTCCCATGCATGATGAAACTCGTGATGAGGTTTCTTCAGTTTAGCGTACGAAGGATCAATCATGGCTGCTGCCAGGGTCAGCATTGAAGGTTGAGAGGAGGACACCAGGCTTGCCTTCTGGAGATTGAAGGGCTGGCCTACAATGAGACCTATCCGATGCAGGACATCCTGTCGTTCTTAAAGCCTACAGTAACGAATTTCACTCTTTTGTCCTTGAGGAAGTTCTTAAAATCCTGGCACTCAACGTCGGCATGGCATATGTGGTAGACCAAGCAAACGTTATGTACGCAAACCTGGATCATGGCGGGCTTCTTCCTCTCCTCGTCCTTTAGATCCTTCTCTCGTCCCAGGACTTGTTGGAAATATGAGCAATTTACCGAGTGATTTTATTAACAGAAATACTAGATAAAGCATGGGTAGTATAGCAGTGGTAAAATAAGCCATGCGATTTGACAAAGAGAAGGTAAACAACATGTTCATATATGAACCATAACTAAACATATGTAAAGCAGACAATATAGCAGGTTGCATAAGAAATAGAGTCTAACATATCTAGGGCAAATACTAGAACAAGGAACTGTAGCAGAACCTCCAATAGAAAGGGGAGAAACACGTACGTGACAGCAGCAGGAGCAGAGGCACTGGACTTGGGTCGGTTTCCTCCATGTCGTCGAGGAGGTTGTCGACGTCGGGTAAAAAGTCGTCGGAGTCTGGGGCGTCCGTGACGAAGAAGTCAGTAGTCGCGCAGAGCGCTCCCCAAAAACCTTATCACCCTTCTCCCGTACAGGACTCAAAAGGTGTGGCTTTAGAGGCCTACTGTCCCGACCTGCGGTGCATGCCGCAAGCCGGGATGGGGAAGATTGTAGCAGCAGCGCAGTGCTCAGGAACTGTGTGGCGAGAGGAAGAGGACCTTCTGATGTGTCTCTCTGGAGAGGAGCGACCTCTCTTATATAGGCACAGGGGAGGGACGCGAACAGGCTGCGACGGGACGTGAAGCAACGGAGGGAGACAAAGTGAACATGCAGCACGCGAAGAGGTGCGCCGTTCGTATTCATTATCCACTACCGCAAAAAAATTTCAGCTCCCAAGTGACCTTTCGTTTACCCATAGTGCGTGGCAAAAATTAGACATCGGCTCGGCTCATTCCCGCAACCCGCAGCGCGTCGTGACGAGGCGTGGCGTGGCGTGGCATGGCGAGGCGGGCGGCGGAGGAGGAGCGCGCGTGGATGTCCCTCATGTTCTCATGCTCATACAAGTGGGCAAAGAACCTCCCTTATAAGGAGGTTCAACTCCCACTAAACTAGCAATGTGGGACTAAACTTTAGTACTATCCCCTGCCTTGCACAAATGGGTTAAGTGGGCCCCTAGGATTTATTTAGGAATTTTTGAAATAGTTATTGGGTTGTCCCAGAATAGACTAAATTCCAGCAATCCCCCACCAGATCCCAGAGGCACACAAAATTTGCCTTTGGTTCCAAAAACACTGTTTTATATACCAGTACTGCAGTGGAGACTGTTAAGTTGAACTTCCACCTAGAACTCTATGCTACACTAGTAAGCAACTTGAACAGTGGACTGGGCCTTGAACTGCAAGTTTTCTGCGAATCTAGCTTCACATAAAGCCTTGACCGATACATGGCTACCGGGGGTCTTCCCCGCGGGTGGAGCTTATGCGTCATACTCCGAGACCTTTCATGAGTTTACTAGAGAGAACCCTACTCTCATAGATTGCGACCTTTAACAATCAGACTCATATAGGTGCGTTCTTCAAAAGATGTTCTGCAGGACAACATCTCTGCTTCAAAGAGCCACTTAGAACACATTAAGATATACATCAACCTGCCATGCAGATTAGAGAGTATTGCATCTTCATGGAGTGGTATTTTTAACAAGAAGGATACTCTCCTCCCAAATGACCAACAACTTGTCTTCCACATCTAATTCACGGGATCTCCGATCACAAAGAATAGGTTACCACTGTGAACAACTCATATTGTGGGTCTCATACCCATCCCTCGATGCATTATCTATCACATTACGTGATAGACCCTTAGTAAAAGGATCTGCCAGATTTTTAGACGCTTTGGATATAATCCAATGCAATAACTCCGAGTTTTTCATTTTCTCGACAGACTTTAACCTTCTCTCGAACGTGTCTTGATGACTTCATGTTATCCTTTGAGCTGCTCACTTTAGTGATCACAGTTTGATTGTCACAGTTCATAAGGATACCCGGTACAGGTTTCTCAACTACCGGCAAGTCATTCAAGAGCCGACGAAGCCAATCTGCTTCGACTGTAGCTATATCTAGTGCTGTGAGCTCTTCCATTGTTGACCTCGTTAAGATGGTCTGCTTGCAAGACTTCCAAGAAACAGCGCCACCTCCATGAGTGAATACATATCCGCTCGTGGCCTTTATCTCATCAGCATCTGAGATCCAGTTTGAGTCACTATACCTTCAAGCACCTTTGGGTGCCCGGTGTAGTGAATTTCATAATTTGCAGTGCCTTTCAAATAACGCAAAACTCTCTCTAGAGCTTTCCAATGCACATCTCCTGGTTTTGAGACAAACCGACTCAGTTTGCTAACAGCAAAAGAGATGTCAGGTCTTGTAGCACTGCGTAAGTACATAAGCGAGCCAATAATATGAGAATACTTCAATTGATCTCTAGCAATTCTTCGATTCTTTCGAAGTAGCACGCTAGCATCATATGGTGTTGGAGAGGGCTTGGAGTCACTATAGCCAAAGCGACTCAAGATCTTTTCCACATAGTGAGATTGAAGCAATGTAATCCCACCATCATCATCTCTCAACAACTTGATGTTCAGAATGACATCAGCCACTCCTAAATCCTTCATCTCAAAACAGCGAGATAGAAAATCCTTGACCTCCTTAATAACATTCAGATTTGTTCCGAAAATCAGTATGTCATCAACATACAAGCAAAGCATAACTCCCTCGCCCCCACCATGGTGATAGTACACACATTTGTCAGCTTCGTTCACAACAAAGCCTGCAGCTGTTAAAGTTCTTTCGAACTTCTCATGCCACTGTTTGGGTTCTTGCTTGAGTCCATACAAAGACTTCAGCAACATGCACACTTTCCCTTCCTGACCATCTATTACAATCCCATCTAGTTGTTTCATATAAATTTCCTCATCCAACTCTCCATTTAGGAAAGCAGTCTTAACATCCATCTGATGAACGAGAAGACCATGTGAGGCAGCTAGTGAAAGTAGAACTCGAATAGTGGTCAGTCGAGCCACAAGTGAGTAAGTATCAAAGAAGTCTTCACCATCCTTTTGGGTATAACCCTTAGCCACGAGCCGAGCTTTGTACTTTTCGATAGTACCATCAGGCCTAAGCTTATTCTTGAATACCCATTTGCATCCTATAGGTTTGCACCCATAAGGACGATCAGTTATCTCCCAAGTTTCATTCGCCAAGATGGAATCCATCTCGCTACGAACCGCTTCCTTCCAGTAGTCAGCATCTTCCGATGCATAGGCCTCCGAAATAGAACTGGGAGTATCATCTATGAGATACACAAGAACATCATCACCAAAAGACTTTGCTGTCCTCTGTCTCTTGCTCCTAGTAGGAACTTCATTGTTCTCCTCCACACGACTTTCAAAGTGTTCCATCGAAATGCCAGGTTCGGTAATTGTAACTGGTTCCTGATTCGATGAACTAGGCATCTCCTGATTAGATGAGGTAGCCATATCCTTCATGGGAAAGATATCTTCAAAGAAGGTCGCATCATTCGACTCCATGATCGTACCGACATGCATGTCAGGTACCTCAGATTTTACAACCAAGAATCTATAGCCAATGCTATGAAAAGCATATCCCAGAAAACACACCACGCTTTTGGTCCAAGCTTCCGCTTTTTGGAATTAGAACATTGACTTTCGCCAAACAAGCCCATGTTCGCAGATAAGAGAGTTTTAACCTTTTCTTCTCCCATTCCTCGAATGGAGTTATCTCTTTGTTCTTTGTGGGGACTCGATTTAGGACATGACATGTCATCAATATCACCTCCCCCACCATGCCTTGAGAGACTCGATGTGTCTAACATGGCATTAACCAAATCAGCTTAGAGTACGGTTCTTTCTTTTGGCCACCCCATTTGACCGAGGTGAGTAGGGAGGCGCCCTCTCATGGATTATACCATGTTCCACACAAAAGCATCAAATTCATTGAAAAATACTTCCACCACGGTCGGACCTAAGCCTCTTGATTTTTGATCAAGTTGGTTTTCCACTTCAGCTTTATAGATCTTGAAAAAGTTCAAAGCCTCATCCTTAAATTTCAGAAGATACACACATCAGTATCTACTGGAGTCGTCAATTAACGTCATGGAATATTTCTTTCCACCTTTTGTCAAAACACCATTAATTTCACATAGATCTGAATGTATAAGTTCTAGTGGTGCAAGATTTCTCGTCTCCGCAGTGACGTGAGACTTACGAGGTTGCTTAGCTTGCACACGCACTTGACACTTAGATCCCTTGACAGTGGTGAAACTAGGGATTAAGTTCAACTTCGCTAGTCGCAACATGCAACCAAAGTTAACATGACAAAGACGTGAATGCCACACATTTGATTCACTATTGTTGCAAATATGATTAACAACTTTATTGCAAACGTTTGATAAGGATAAATGAAACAGGCCTCCTGAATCATAGCCTTTACCAACAAAGGTTCCATACTTGGATATTACAAATTTATTCGACTCAAAGACAAGCTTATAGCCATCTCTACACAGAAGAGATCCGCTAACAAGATTTTTATTGACGGAGGGGACATAATGCACGTTCTTCAGCCGCACGATCTTCCCCGAAGTAAACTTCAGATCGACCGTGCCAACACCAGAACAGAAGCACTTGAACTGTTGCCCATCAGCACGGTGGAAGTCCTTGCAGTCTGATAAGACGAAAATATGGAAATATCACCGTGCACATTAGCACCCGTGTCAATCAATCAATCAGGAGAATGACATACTGAAAGAATAGTGGGAAATATACCATACCCAGCATCCTTCATGTCAGTGTCTCCAATGACAACATTAGCGGTCTTGCCGCCTTTCCCAGGATGACGCTTGTCATAGAGATTAGGGCAACTAGGAGCCCAATGATCAGGATCTCCACACACATGACAAGCACCTTTCTTCTTGTCACTCTTCTTCTTGAAGTTCGTGTGTTGTACAGCCTTGTTCTTCCCATCAAACTTTGCTTTTCCATCAAGCTTTCCCTTGTTCTTGAACTTGTGGGACTGGAAGTTTTTCTTCTATACCAGATTGGCACTAGATCCTCCCTCAATACCTCAAGCACGTGTGTCCTTTGCTCTCGTCTTTTCTTCCACATCAAGAGTACCAATGAGACCCGGAACGGAAAAATCCTGTCTCTTATGCTTCAGTAAGGTAGCAAAGTTCCTCCATGAAGGAGGAAGCTTAGTGATGATACCCCTGACAACAAACTTGTCCGGTAGCATGCAATTGAAGTGCTCAAGTTCTCTAGCAAATGATCAGATCTCATGAGCCTGCTCAACCACGGAGCGCTCTTCACCATCCTATAATCATAGAATTGCTCCATGATGTACAGCTCGAAGGCCGCATCCGAGACCCCAAACTTGGCCTCGAAAAGGCCCCACATATCTTTTCCATTGTCATTGACGATATGCATCAACTATGTTCTCACAAAGAACACTCAAGAGAGCAGCCTTAAACAAGGTATCCATTTTCTGAAAAGCTTGTGCCTGTTGGGCATCTTACTCTCCTTCAGGTTTGCCAAGAGTGGCGTCATAACAACTCATGGTTTGAAACCATAAGAATGCTCTCACGCGCCACCTCTTATAGTGGATACCCTCAAACATAGGAGGTCTCATGGAAGCAGCAAAACCACTTGGGGTAAATTTCCTATAATAAGGTTTTTGGATTGTTGGAAATATGAGCAATTTACCGAGTGATTTTATTAACAGAAATACTAGATAAAAGCATGGGTAGTATAGCAGTGGTAAAATAAGCCATGCGATTTGACAAAGAGAAGGTAAACAACATGTTCATATATGAACCATAACTAAACATATGTAAAGCAGACAGTATAGCAGGTTGCAAATAAGAAATAGAGTCTAACATATCTAGGGCAAATACTAGAACAAGGAACTGTAGCAGATCCTCCAATAGAAAGGGGAGAAACACGTACATGACAGCAGCAGGAGCAGAGGCACTGGACTTGGGGTCGGTTTCCTCCATGTCGTCGAGGAGGTTGTCGACGTCGGGGAAGTAGTCATCGTCGGGGAAGAAGTCATCGGAGTCTGGGGCGTTCGTGACGAAGAAGTCAGTAGTCATGCAGAGCGCTCCCCAAAAACCTTATCACCCTTCTCCCGTACAGGACTCGAAAGGTGCGGTTTCGGAGGCCTACTGTCCCGACCTGTGGTGCACGCCACAAGCCGGGATGGGGAAGATTGTAGCAGCAGCGCAGTGCTCAGGAACTGTGTGGCGAGAGGAAGAGGACCTTCTGATGTGTCTCTATGGAGAGGAGCGATCTCTCTTATATAGGCACAGGAGAGGGACGCGAACAGGCTGCGATGGGAGGTGAAGCAACGGAGGGAGACGAAGTGAATAGGCAGCACGCGAAGAGGTGCGCCGTTCGTATTCATTATCCACTACCGCAAAAACTTTTCAGCTCCCAAGTGACCTTTCGTTTACCCGTAGTGCGTGGCAAAAATTAGACATCGGCTCGGCTCATTCCCGCAGCCGGTGGCGCGTCGTGACGAGGCGTGGCATGGCGTGGCATGGCGTGGCGAGGCGGGCGGCGGAGGAGGAGCGCGCGTGGATGTCCCTCTTGTTCTCATGCTCATACAAGTGGGGAAAGAACCTCCCTTATAAGGAGGTCCAACTCCCACTAAACTAGCAATGTGGGACTAAACTTTAGTACTATCCCTTGCCTTGCACAAATGGGCTAAGTGGGCCTCTAGGATTTATTTAGGAATTTCTAAAATAGTTATTGGGCTGTCCCAGAATAGACTAAATTCCAGCAGGACTGTGGTGTACTCAACATCTAGCCCAGCGACCCACTCATCCATTGAACTGTTGAACATGCGTAGGAAGCGAGCAAGCCATGCTTTCACTGTCGCGGATCCACGTGTGTAGATGACGATGAACTGATCGTTGGTGATGGCTCTAACCTGGTACTCAGCGGCGACCATGGAGATTTGGGAGGCCATGGATTTTGTAGGAGGGTTAGGAGAAGTTGAACTATTGTACCCCGCAAAAACTGGGAGCGAACTAATGTGAAAGGACGGGACGACTGGGAGCGAACTGTTGCAAGGTAGTAGAAGACGGGGACGAGTAGGGCGTGCGAATGGCGTGGGGTTGCTGGCTTTCCCGGTGGATAAACGGCTGCAAGCCCCCAAAGAGTTCTTGAGAACTATGCGGGACCCACTAGATGTCATGTCTACTAGACCCATATCATAGGCCTGACGGTATAGCTTCTGCCTGTTCGCACGCCATGCTGGCGCGTGGATGTAACTTCACTTAATTTCGTCAACCGCGCGCCTCCCACGACCTTCGCCTCCCTCGCGGTCGGGCCCTTTGAGACTTCGACCGCTATAAATGAGCAATTATTTTTGCCTACTCCGCATGCATGATACTCCCTCTGGTCCTTTTTACTCCCGTCAACCGTTTGCAAAGTGTTTGACCAAATTTATACTTTTTTTGAACACCACCTTATATTAATTAACCAGCCACACCAATACACTCATTCGATACAATATTCACCACACAGGGCGGTACGTTATTTACAAGAATACCATCTAATCTATTGTCAAAGCTATATTTAGCGATTAAGTGTGCCACCTTATTGGCCGAACGACTAATCTTTGACAATTGAAGATTGTTGATCAACTTCGAGATGCTCAACACTTTCATCTTCAGGTCACGCATAGCAGACCTGTCATAGTCCCCCGATGCAAGAGACGCTACCACAAAAGCGCAATCAGTCTCTAAAATTACATGATTATGAAGAGAAATACCTATGTAGAGACCGGCAATGCAAGCCCTAAGCTCCGCTTCCTCCACGCTTTGACAGGCATCAATGAAATCCCATGACCAAATTTATACTAAAAATATCAATATCTACAATACTGATTATAATGAGTATAAGAACTACGTTTTATAATAAGTGTAAAAATATTGATTTGACATTGTGAATGTTGATACATTTTTCTATAAGTCTGGTGAAAGTAGAGGTACATTGACTTCAGACAAAACTTAAATGCACAATGCAGACTAGTTCCTCCGTCCAGGTACGTGCCATGTCCTATCTTGTCATCACAACAAGGTTTGCTATTAGAGTACCGCTACCTCCCTTCTAGTTTAAAGGGCTCGATTCAAAAATTTCACCTACTCTTAGCAAGATAGTAGAGGCGGTGGAATAGTTTTTGAAGTCTGCAAAAGTACTCAACTAGTGCTGTCGTTCTTCACACAAAAATGTGTTTACCAATGCATGCATGAACACTAGTTACTCTAATCTTCTTTAATTCTTTGCCACATCAGCATGTTTGCTACTATTCCCGTGTGCATGATACCAGCTAAGATACCACCATTATGGCCAGCCTTAATCATCGCATGCAATAATTTAGTGCACCTTGAAATATGAACATGTGTGGGGCGTGTATGTTTTTAATGACTTGAGACTATACCTAGCTCGGCATGCAAGATGACTTATTATGCACCATTCCCCATACCTGCAGGAAGCCCGTTCGTCTCCAAATCTTTTCCTCTCCATGTGTGGAAACAATATGCCTGCCAAACTCTCCTTCTCCCTCCGGTGGTCCCACCACTCCACCCCGTGTGAAAAAAATCTGCATGCATGACTCTCCTCCCCCCACGCTCGTCCAATCCGTTGTGACCAGCAATATTTCTACCCCTTCGCTCCCCCATAATTTACTCCAACAAATATGCCCATGTAGCTGTTATTTAACTGCAGGTGCATTGGGTCACTGACATATGGGCCCAACAGGTGTTCGGCCCACATATCAGTGACGCAACTGGACCTGCAGTTAAGTCAGTGCAACTCAGTCCATATCTTACGTAGGTGTGCCATTGCTCGCTATAAATACCGCGCCTCCGACGACATCGCTATCTCCTCCCCCTCACGTTCACGTTCATCGCTATCTCCTCCCCCTCCCTCTCACGTCGACCACCATGGCATCACCCCTCCCAAGCCCTAGGAGCCCCTCGCTGCACCGCGCGGACGGTCACGCGTCGCCGTTTTGTTCCTCGCCGCCACTAGTCGAGGAGGACGCGTCGGTGTTCCGCTCCTCGCCGCTACGCGACGCGTCACTGTTCCGTTCCTCGCCGCCACTAGTCGAGGAGGACGCGTCGGTGTTCCGCTCCTCGCCACGACGCGACGCATCGCTGTTCCGTTCCTCGCCGCCACTAGTCGAGGAGGACGTGTCGGCGTTCCGCTCCTCGCCGCGACGCGTCGAGGTGGACGCGTCGGCGTTCCCAATCTCGCCAGCACGCGTGTCGGAGGACGCGTCGGCTCCCCGCTATGAGGAGAACTCCGCGCCGCCGGCCGAGCCCCCCAGCCTTGAGGAGCTTTGGAAAGAAATGGATGTCGCCTTGTGGGAGGCTTTGCCTCCAGCAGAGCGCGCCAAAATAGAGGCGGAGAAGAAGGCCGAGGAAGAGAAGCGCACCACGGAACAAGCTGCCTGGGAGGCCTATGTCGCGTCCGAGAGAGTCAGGCAATTGGCTCTTTGGCAGAAGGCTCGTGCGAGGGCCGTGAGGGTGGCGGAGGACGCCCGTGCCGACGCCCTGCGTGCAGTCGGGCCCAAGCGCCTCATCTACGCTTGGCGGTACGTGGACCGGGTGCACGCTTCCAGCGAGGCGGAGTACCTGTTGGCGCCGGATCACCACACCGGTGAGATCGCGCTCGCCCGCCGGCAAGCCGCCAATCAGCACCTCGCGAGTTGCGAGGCTGAGGAAGAGGCGTTGTGTCGGCGCGCTGGGAAACGGCCGCGCACCAGGGCACTCGTGGCGCGCCGCAAGCGCTCCTGCGAGCGCCGTGGCTTTTAGGAGGAGTATAATTTTTGTTTCGTAAGGCGATCTCATTAGTTTTGGGACGCAAATGATAAATCCTGAACGTTCAGGAATTTTTAGCGTCCTTAATTAAGTATGTAAAAGGGAAAGTTTGGAAACCTTGTGTATTCGTACGCATTTTGCAAGTACGTGCATATAGCACAAACTTTACTATATACTATCGCACTACACGTCTCTCTCGATATATGCTTGCAGACTGTGCTACTCCCTCCGTCCAGGTCAATAAGTCATCTTTGGTTGTGCACCGTGACCAAGGAGGGAAGACTTGTACACCTAGACGGAGGGAGTACTACTATTACTTTTGTACGTGCCAATGCACGTTTTAACATTACGATGCGGTTTTTGTAAAAGTAGAAAAACAACACTAGTCAAGCTTGTGAAACGATTCAATGCAAAACAAATGCAAAAATGCTCGTTTGATTGTTTACTTTTAGCTTCCTTTTCTGTCGTTATTTCTGTGGCGTACTTTGTACGGAGTATCTCACTGGTTGGAAAGGCATGCAAATTCCCAAACCACTTCCTACACCCTGTATCAAATTTTTTTGCCTAACAAGTTGTGCCGTGCAATTGGAATTCCAACTTGAGTACTACTACTAGTAGGAGTACCAGGGGCCAGTTCTTTTAGGCTTCTAGATTAGTAATCCCATAACTACTACCTCCGTCCTGGTTTATTGGTCCCCATTGTAATCTGTGTCAAATTTTGATCATAAATTTAACTAATTAAATGTTAGTGCATGTCACATGCACTACTCCATCCGTCTAGGTGAGTAAGTCATCTTAGGCTGTGCACCGTGACCAAGGAGGAGGAGAAAACGAGAAACGTTAATGTTTATTTGCTAAATCTTTGGTCAAAATTTAGCACAAATTACAATGGTGAGGAATAAACCAGGGCGGAGTAGTAGTTTAGAAGCCCAAATAAATGAGTGAGGCGCCTTATTGTTACTCTCCACTGTGACTAGTCTTGTGGGAAAAGCTGGGGAAGCCGCCAAAAGAACTGGCCCTAGGAGTAGTAGCTAGGGATCGAGTGTGCGAGATGAGCCGGAGAAAGTAAATGCAGAGAAATGAAATGCAAAAAAGACGGAGGGATGTGATGGTTGCTTGTCCGTTTATTTTACCAGGCCACTTATTACTGGGAGTGGTTCGGTTTTGTGATATGACAGCTTTACTGCCGCGCCACGAGCGGGGTGAGAGGTGAGACTCCCGTGCAACGCCTCCCTTTACACTTGTACTACATCGGTCGTGGTTTATTAGTCCCCATTGAATTTGACTGAAGATTTAACTGACAAAATGTTAGTGCATGTCAACAAAAACTATATCATTGGATTCGTATTTGAAAATAGTTTTGAATGATATAATTTTAGGTGACATGCATCAGTATTTATCGTACTATATATAATGTTAGTTCAATTTTTGGTCGTACTAATATATAGTAGTAAGGTGCCCGTGTGTTGCACCGAAGAGTGAAATGCATTGATCGGGGAGTTGTTTATTTTGACAAAGGATGTGGGGGTCATCTCATGTGTAACGGGTATCGATAGGTTTCTTCGGATATTATCTCATCTCTAGAGCTCACAAACATCCAAGTGAAATAGATAAAAGGTATCTTTTGCAAACAAAAGTGTTCAACTGTTCAACCTGCATCCAAAACTTGTGAAGAAATAACACTTATTGTGCTTTGCAAGAAATGATCTTTAAGAAATAGTTTTTGAGTATCGATTGTTATACATGTTGGGTACAGATGACATGGCACTTTCTTATAGTCAACAGTTGGCTATACTATTAAGTAATTTTAACCATGCCCTTATACACCTAGACGGAGGGACTAAATCAGGATGACTTGCAAGGGGGCAGAGGAGATGTAAGAAATGGTTCATCATAAGTATTTCACCAGTACTGTAGTAAAAATTCATACATGGAAGATTCTAGACTAAACCATAAACGGATACACTTTTATTCATGCGCGATACTCCAATAGAGCAAGATCCTGCATGGAAGTCTCCACATGCTTAGACAGCGGATTACATTGAGCGAAGACTAATGATCAACATTTAACTTCATAATGCGTATTTTTTTAGAAGAACAGGGAGGCTCCTCCTCGGTTCCTTTATCAAATGAAACCCAAAGTGTCTTACATCAGCTCACTGAGAGGAGCAGTTCAAAGGAAGGACTGCGGCGAAAGCCACTCAAGTTTAACGACAAGCTTACAAAATCAAAAGTGGCAAAGAAACGGGCCATAAGCGCCCACACACACACTACATGTTTTCTAAGTGCACTTGATAATGCGTATGTCCAGGCGAACCTCCTTGGAGTCCCCGTGCACCGCGTCGGCGGGTAAAGGATGGAACCGATGCCATGGGTTTTCCAAGTCCACATTGGCGGGATAGTCCCAGCTCCCCAGAGTCCAAGTCTGTTCGATGAGGCCAGTGTCGCCGCCCACGCGACCCGGAGGGGTAGTAACAGTGACCACGCACCCGTACATCTGCCTCGTGTCAGTGTCAGCGTCAGTGGCGACGCCCCTGACGCACATTACAGAGACGGGGCGGCGGCCTGCGCGGGCCTCGCCGGTGCCCACGATCAAGAGGAAGACGCTGCCGTCCTCCTCCGAGACTAGCAGGCGGCGGTGATCCTCCAACGACTCCAGCATGGTGAACCGGTAGCACGTGTCGTACTTGATGTTCTCCGCCAAGGGCCAGCAGTGACCGCTGCACGCATCCGTGAGGTGACGCACCATGTCCGCCGGCGAGCCACAAAACGGCATCGGGCACTCATAGCAGTGGACGAAGGGCTCCTTGGAGGCATCGACTAGGCCGTCCATGAAACGGGAGTGGCTGTAGGGGACGTTGCGCCATTTGAATATATGAGCAAGTTACTACGAGATTTAATCCGAATAAGCACAAAATAAATCATGACGGCTATAATAGAGATGAAACTAATCATGTGGACTAGCATAGTAGTAGGATACAGAGTAGAAACATGAATTCTACCACGATTTCGAACAGGAAGGACAGAATCACATACGGTGCAACGGGAGCAGCACCGTTGGCGTTGAGGTTGTCGCCCATGTCGTTGAGGAAGAGGTTGCCGAGGTCGGGGAAGAAGTCGTCGTCGGTGAAGTCGTGGCTGCCAGCAGTCGCGAGAGTGCGCTCCCCAGATTTCAACAGCGCCCGCCGAATGGAGCGCAGGAGGGGTGGCTGTAGGGGACGTTGCGGCTGCCGAATGGAGCGCAGGAGTAGCACACGAAGCAGTAGATGGTGTCCTTACTAGTACTCCCTAGTCTCTATCTATCTATATCTATATATATCTATCTACTCTTATAGAAAACCGAGTTGGTGATGATGGTATGCCTGCCATCTTGTAATATAGACCGTCCGATCTATATCTGACGGATAGAAAGCCAACTATGACAATTTTACAAAAGATACCCGCACCTCTCTCCACATTTACATATAAGGCCTTGCCTCATTCATCCTTATCTCCCACAACGTCGTGCTCCTCCCTATGTCTCTATCTCTACTACTCTTCTTTGTTTTTTATAACAAATCAAGTAGTGCTGCGCCGTCTGCTGCACGCCCGGCTGAACACGCCTCCTCGCCTCCATCATCACCAACTGAGTCTTTTATAGGAGTAGGAGTAGAGAAAAAACCGAGTTGGTGATGATGGTGTGCTGTGCAATGCACGGGCATCTTGCTATTTTTTTGCATATAAGTCCAAACACCACGTAGACACGGTCTTTGAGCACGGTTCGTAGTCGTTCCACGCTCGGGCATTGAAGTTTGTAACTATTTTAGATTAGAATATACTACTACTCCTCCGGTGCTAGTAGTAGAGCAGAGTCCTACTCTACTACTCTACTCTAGCAAGCTAGGGCATAGTAATGTAGTAGGTACTGTATGGAGTACCAGTACTGTGATCACTCAAGCAAGTTGTCTGGCATCGATATGACCCTATGCTGCTGGTATGTGTCTCGTAAGTCCAGCGGCGTGCTGTAGTCATCATCACCTGTCCACTTCCCGCAACACATATTCGCTTCTCCATCTTTGTCCGCATATAATCTCGTCCAAACTTCCATCCCCGCTAAGGCGCCTCCCCCCTCGTCCGAAACCCAAGCACTAACAATGGCAGAACCGAGCAACGTCCGCTAAAAGAGTGGCTGGAATTCGCTCCCCACAGAGGTAATCAAACTCATTGTTTTGCGTGTGGACAATCTCAGTACCATGCCGCCGCCGCGTGCTTGTCGGGCTGTACCGCTTACTCAAAGCCCTCAGTGCGAGCTTTTAAGCCAGCTCCTTGCTTGCTGATGCCGCCTGATCTTCAGAAACGGCGTGTCACGCAGCATAACGATCGTAGGGTGGCGAGCATCAACCCACTTCACTGCGATCTGATCCCCGTCAGCCTCAGCTACATTAACTGTATGTACTAGGTCGGCATGAACACGTCTTGGATGGTGCTCGTCGATAGTCGCGGCAGCTGGATGCTCGTGGAGGTCTACACCCGGCGATTGACCCCCCTTCCTTCGATTAACACTGCACTGCTTTGGCACCGCGACCCAGAATACTTGGAATCTTACAATAGCCAACATGATGCCAAGTTTGATTTGCTCAAGGTTGTAATCTGCCAAGTGCCCACAAGATTTGTGAATTATAAAGACTTCAGGCTAATTGCATTCTTCAACCGCGGTCTCGCCTTATCCGACAGTCATCGCGTAAGTGGATAAATCTGCACGTCCATCGCAGGATCATACATCCTCCATGGTTCTCTGATGCCATTAAACACAAGGGCTTCATTTACGCCGTCGACTCCTTCTATGGCTGGACGTATTGCTGGCCTACTCCAGTCATCACTACAAACGGCTGTTACAGCAGTATGTTACTTTCCTATGATATCATGATGGCTTGCTTATATTACTATCAACATTTACTGAAAAAATATTCATGCTCATAACATGCTGTTTTTAAGATTGACTAAATCAAGAGCCCTTTTTTATTTGACTCCAACTTGATATGATGTTGTAGGCCGCCTGGTGTCCCTACCCTTCCTAATCCTAGAACCTTTCAAAGAAAAGCGGCATGGCAGTTGCGGGTGGTTCCTGGCTCGATCAGACGACGGCGAAAGATTGATGATCGTTCACACATACCGGACGTGTTGTTTCGCGGAATACAATCACAGTCACTGCAAGGTCTTTGAGTAGGATCCCAGCTTCCCTACGCCTTCAGGAATTTTTGACTGGAGGCTGGTAAGTAGCCTTGGTGCATGCTCTCTGTTTGTCGGACTGAATTATCCGATTAACCAGGAGATAACCGATGGCAAGGATCATGATGGCAGCGCGGTTTCATTCATCAGGCAAAACTGTGTGTACACAACGTACCATGCGTCTCTGCATGCACCATACCCTGATATGTGTCGCCACGCTCTGCAGCCCAAAGTAGGAGAGAGGGTCGCAAGTATCAGACTTCGACCTGCTGGCTGGAGTTTCCCCGTCGAGCACCCATCTGGTTCAAGCCGTCACCAATATCCACAGCTTAATAAATAGTAACGTCTAACTGAGCCAGTTAGTTAGATGCGTACACTTGGTGTAGTAGGATCTTTATTTAGTTCGATGCATACACTTGTTCTTTTTTGGTAGCCCTTTTGTAATGATGGCTGATGTTTGGTTTGGAAGAGAGAGCTGCGTATTCACTCTTCTGGCCTGCTTACTGCTTCTATTGCACCCCCAGCCCTGGTTGCTGCTGCTGTTTTCAATGTACAACAGTAGTATATTTCGTCTATTGGTTGAATAAATGTGTTGTTAGAATGACAAACACAATGTTTTGGAAGTCGTTGCACGGTTCGATCCTTTAGTGCCCCGTACCGTACGTAGCTCATACTATTTTTTGTATGGAACACATTTTCCACTTGTTGATAAGATGCAGCCCACTGATGAAGGCCCAATAGAGAAGCACATAATTAACTGGAAGGGAGGCTCTCACATGAATCCGGCCTAGGTACATGCTCATGGTCCCCTAAACATAAATAAGTAAATAAATAAATAAAGCTAAATGCTCATGCACCAGTTCTTTGGGAAAATAGGTAGCCCAAGATTTCTTTTGAAGAATACCCAAGCTAGGCCTATTTGTTTTCTCCGAATTACTGGGCTGCAAATCTTTCAAGACGAGGAGGGATGCATTCCGTCCTGGCCAAAGAGTGTGATCAATGTCTGTTAAAAGTAATATCAAAAGGGGTTGAAAATTCCAAAAAAATTATAGCAAATGGGATATTAGTTTGTTTTTGTTTTTGTTCTTCACTGATATCTTATACATATTTCATTAGATTTAACATGATATAGTACTAATTTATTTTAAATAATGGCTATTAATTTTTGGATTAAGAATATTTCGTTCCCCAGCAAAAATTTGCGAATTTTAAAAATTTCCCACATATTTAGTTAATTTTTTGACACTGGTACTGACCAGAAAATGGCCAGCAATTCTAAAAATGGAAAACGGGCTGCAATAAATTCCATATGAATTAGAAAATGAGTAAAAATTATAAAAATAATAGCAAATGACTGACTTGTTTACGCAAGGCTTTGTCAGTGAACACACGATTCTAGCAGCAGTGACTGTTGGATGTCCATCCAACGGCCGACGTGCTTCTTCAATCTCCGATCTTCCTGCTCCAGCCGCCTAAACTAGCGCTGGCGGGATTGCCTGCTCCCTCCTCTTGTGGCCCACTGTGATGCCGCGCAGGCTTCCCCGGCCCACCCTACTCCCTCCGCTGGCCTGGCCGCACGCAATCAACTGCCTCCTTATTACGCGAAAAAATGATTCCTCCCACTGACATCTGGGGCGCACCGGTTGGGAGGCTGACCTGTGGGCCTACTACGTTGACGCGTACGCAGGGCTTGTCAACTTAGTCAACAAACGATTCTAGCAGCAGTAACCGTTGGATTTGAATCGAACGGTCCTGCTGCTTCTTCTTGCACCAGCCGCCCAAACCAGCGCCGGCGAGACCGCATGCTCCTGCCTCCAGTGGCCGGCTGTGCTGCCGTTGAGTCCTCATCGCCCCCTACTACTCCCACCGCTAGCCAGGCCCTGCGGCGACGGCAGCCTCACACCGCAGCCGAACCAGTGAACCCTCGTACTCCTCTCCGCGTGGGCATCCACTGCCGCGTCTTCCCCGTTTCCGCGTCGTTCCCTTCCTAGGCCTCTCCGTCGTCCACCGCCTTGGTGCTCTCGGCGCGGCGTAGTCAATGTGGTCAACGACATTCCAACGGAAGAGTACTGTACGTGGAGAGGCTGACAGCTGGGTCCATGGCCACAACCCAGTTTTTTTGTGATTTGCCAAGTAAGTCGCTTTATCAGGCCTGTTGGGCTGCAATTCTTTCAAGACGAGGAGAGCTTTCATTCAGCTGGCAGAGAAAATGGCCCATCAGTAATGAGAAATTGGCTGTACATTTTTAAAACACATCAAACCGGCAATTAGTTTCAAATATCTTTTTCTTCATTTCAAGATTTTAAATTACATTAATTTTTATGCGTGGAGAATTTGTTGGATTTTATATTGATATACATTTATTTTTAAAATCAGTTTGAATGTGATTCAAATTTTGGGATTAAAACAGTTCGGACCGCTTTTGAAATATGCAAAATTTTGTATAATTTTTTAACCGTGGCCACAATATGGGCTGTAATGCTAACAAAAAGAATATGGGCTCCAAAAAAAACCTTAAGAATTAGCAAATGGGCTGTAAAATTATTAGAAATAATGGCAGATCGGCTGTATGCTGTTTTCCACAGATTTGAGGCTTTCCTAAAAAAAAGGTTGACGCAGAAGCAGTGACTGTTGGATGTCCATCCAACGGCCGTCGTGCTTCTTCAATCTCTGCTCTTCCTGCTCCAGCCGCTCAAACAAGCACCGGCGGGACTGCCTGCTCCCTCCTCCCCGCGGCAGGATGTGCTGCCGCGCAGGCCTCACCGCCCCATCGTACTGCCATCGCTGGCCTAGCCATCCCTCTACTCACCCACACCTGCTGTTATTCTCCGACGATGGCAGACGAACCAGTAAACCCTCATACAGTCGTACTCCCCTCCGTGTGGGAAACAACTGCCGAGTCTTCCCTGCCTCCGTATCGTCCCCTTCCTAGGCCTCGCCATCGTCCACCACCGTGGTGCTCTCGGCGCGGCATGGTCAATGTGGTCAACGACCGACTTCCATCGGAAGAGTACTGTGCGTGGAGAGGCTGACAGCTGGGTCCACGGCCGCAGCAAGGAAGTGCCTCATTACACGCAAAATAATTATTCCTCCACCTGACAGCGGGGACCCACCGGACGGGCCATCGTATTTCACGAAAAAAAAGGTTTCCCCTGACTACCGGGACCCACCAGCTACACCTTCGCACGCAAGGAAGTGCGTCTGGGCAAAAAAAAAAAACAAAACGATTCGCCCCCTGACCGCTGGGACCCACCAGCTACATCTTCGCACGTAAGGAAGTGCGTCCGGGCAAAAAAAAAAACGGTTCGCCCCCCTAACTGCTGGGACCCACCAGCTACATCTTCGCACGCAAGGAAGTGCCTGACAGTCGGGACCCACCTGGTCGAAGCGCACGTAGCGTTGTCATTCTGGTCGCAAACGTGTACGTACATACTGGTCGTTGTAGAGGCGTGCACGTGTCGTAGTAGAGGCGCGCACGTAGTATGTACACGTACATACAGCGGCCAAGGTGCAAGAAAGAAAATACGACCACGTATGTGTACATACGGGTGGGGTCTCGAACGCCTACTCGCGCATACGTACGGCCAGGGCTTGTGTACATGGCTGGGTCAGAACGGAGAAACATCGTCGTCGTCGTGTTCATGGGGAGGCAAGGGAGTGCGTCGTGTTCATGGGGAGGCAACGGAATGCGTCATGTTCATCGGGAGGCAACAGAACGCGTGGGAGCCAACCGACTTGGACGGAACAGGCGATGGAAACGAGGCCTGGCGTACCACACAACGGAGGAAACGGACCTCCTACGTTCGGAACGGGGTCCTGTTGATCGGGAGGGGTGTGGCATACTGCAAAACGGAGGAAACGGACCTCCTACGGTCGAAACGGGGGTCCTGTTGATTGGGAGGGGTATGGCGTACCGTAAAACGGACGAAACGGACCTCCTACGGTCGAAACGGGGGTCCTTTTGATCGGGAGGGTTGTGGCGTACCGCAAAACGGACGAAACGGACTTGTGTTGGAGCGCTACGGTCGAAATGGGGGTCCTGTTCATCGGGAGGGGTGTGGCGTACCGCAAAACGGGACTCCATGGGATACTGTTCATCTCCACCGTCGACCTCCTCCAGCCTCCACGGGCTACCGTCGACCTCCTCCAGCCTCCACGGGCTCCTGTTCATCCAGCCTCCACCGCGCTACTCCACCGGCTACTGTTCAACCACCCCTCCACCGTCTACTGTTCATCCAGCCCTCCACACCACGGGGTCCTGTTCAACCACCCCTCCACGGGCACCCCTTCACCGTCTACTGTTCATCCAGCCCTCCACACCACGGGGTCCTGTTCAACCACCCCTCCACGGGAACCCCTCCATCGTCTACTGTTCATCCAGCCCTCCACCACACCACGGGGTCCTGTTCATCCAGAGGCAACGACACCGCTCACTGTTCATCCAAACCCCCCCGCAAAGCTCACTGTTCATCCCAGAGGCAGCATCGATCGGCTTCGCTAGCAGCGAGAGCGAAGAATCGCTCGATCTGGTTCAGTTAACAGCCATCGATCGATCGCTCGGGTTCAGTAACGTGTAGCCTGCAGTGCAATCGCTCGGGTTCAGTTAGAGTCCAACGCCTCGCTCGGGTTTAGTTAGAGCTAACGCCTCGCACACACGCGCATACGTGTACGAGAGAAACGTGCATCGCTCGGCCCCCTGTTGGGGAACGTTGCAGAAAATTAAAATTTTTTCTACGGTTTCACCAAGATCCATCTATGAGTTCTACTAAGCAACGAGTAACGAGAGAGAGTTTTCATCTACATACCACTTGTAGATCGAAAAGGAAGCGTTCTTGAGAGTGGTGATGATGAAAACGTTCCCAACGTGATTCCGATCACCGATGACCAAAGTACTGAAAGGACAGCACCTCCGTGTTCAACACACGTACGGGACGATGGCGTCTCCTCCGTCTTGATCCAGCAAGAGTGAAGGAGAGGTTGAAGAAGACAATCCCAATGGCAGCACGACGGCGTGGTGCAGCTGGTACGGTAGTTCTCCGGCAGGGCTTCGCCAAGCTTGCGTGGAGAAAGAGAGGTGTTGGGAGGGGAGGGGCTGCGCCTACAACTGTGTTGGCAGCCCTCCCCCCACCCCTCTATTTATAGGAGGAGAGGGTCAAGGGGGGCCGGCCCTCTAGGGAAAACCCTAGGGGGGGCGGCGGCCAAGGGAGAGGAGAGGAGGGTGGCTTGCCCCCCAAGCTAGGGGGGCGCCCCCTTTAGGGTTTCCTCCTCCCCAAACCCTAGCCGCATGGGCCTAGGTGGGGAGGCGCGCCCAGCCCACCAGGGGCTGGCTCCCTCTCCCACTTAGCCCATGTGGCCCCCCGGGAGAGGTGGCCCCTCCCGGTGGACCTCCGAACCCTCCCTGTGGCCCGGTACTTTACCGTATACCACCAAACTTCCCGAGTCCGTTTAACCACTTTCCATATATAAATCTTTACCTCCGGACCATTCCGAACTCCTCGTGACGTCCGGGATCTCATCCGGACTCAACAACATTCGTAATCACATACTTGTCTTCCTATTAACCCTAGCGCCACCGAACCTTAAGTGTAGACCCTACGGGTTCGGGAGACATGCGACATGACCGAGACTACCTCAAGTCAATAACCAACAGCGGATCTGGATACCCATGTTGGCTCCCACATGCTCCTCGATGTTGTCATCGGATGAACCACGATGTCAAGGGTTCAAGCAACCCGTATTCTATTCCCTTTGTCGACGGTATGTTACTTGCCCGAGACTCGATCGTCGGTATCCCAATACCTCGTTAGTCTCGTTACCGGCAAGTCACTTTACTCGTCCGCAATGCATGATCCCGTGACCAGACACTTGATCACTTTGAGCTCATTATGATGATGCATTACCGAGTGGGCCCTAGTGATACCTCTCCGTGTACGGAGTGACAAATCCCGCCTCGATCCGTGTCAACCCAATGGTCACTTTCGAGATACCTGTAGTGCACCTTTATAGTCACCCGATTCGTTGTGACGCTTGATACACCCAAAGCACTCCTACGGTATCCGGAATTGCACGATCTCATGGTCTAAGGAAGAGATACTTGACATTGGAAAAGCTCTAGCAAAACGAACTACACGATCTTTGTGCTATGCTTAGGATTGGGTCTTGTCCATCACGTCATTCTCCTAATGACGTGATCCGTTGTCAATGACATCGATGTCCATAGTCGAAACCATGACTATCTGTTGACCAACGAGCTAGTCAACTAGAGGCTTACTAGGACGTATTGTAGTCTATGTATCCACACGTGTATTACGATTTCCGGATAATACAGCTTATAGCATGAATAAAGACAATTATCATGAACAAGGAAATATAATAATAATGCTTTTATTATTGCCTCTAGGGCATATTTCCAACAGTCTCCCACTTGCACTAGAGTCAATAATCTAGTTTACATTGTGATGAATCGAACACCCATAGAGTTCTGGTGTTGATCATGTTTTGCCCGCGGAAGAGGTTTAGTCAACGGATCTGCGACATTCAGATCCGTATGCACTTTACAAATTTCTATGTCTCCATTTTGAACATTTTCACGGATGGAGTTGAAGCGACGCTTGATGTGCTTGGTCTTCTTGTGAAACCTGGGCTCCTTGGCAAGGGCAATAGCTCCAGTGTTGTCACAGAAGAGTTTGATCGGCCCCGACGCATTGGGTATGACTCCTAGGTCGGTGATGAACTCCTTCACCCAAATTGCTTCATGCGCTGCCTCCGAGGCTGCCATGTACTCCGCTTCACATGTAGATCCCGCCACGACGCTCGCTTGCAGCTGCACTAGCTTCGCTCCACCATTCAACATATACACGTATCCGGTTTGTGACTTAGAGTCATCAGATCTGTGTCGAAGCTAAGCGTCGACGTAACCTGTTACTGACGAGCTCTTCGTCACCTCCATAAACGAAAACATGTCCTTTGTCCTTTTCGGTACTTCAGGATATTCTTGACCGCTGTCCAGTGTTCCTTGCGGGATTACTTTGGTACCTTCCTACCAAACTTACGGCAAGGTTTACATCAGGTCTGTACACAGCATGGCATACATAATAGATCCTATGGCTGAGGCATAGGGATGACACTCATCTCTTCTTTATCTTTTGCCGTGGTCGGGCATTGAGCTGAGCTCAATCTCACACCTTGTCTGAGGCAAGAACCCTTTCTTGGACTGATCCATTTTGAACTTCTTCAAAATCTTATCAAGGTATGTGCTTTGTGAAAGACCTATGAGGCGCCTCGATCTATCTCTATAGATCTTGATGCCTAATATATAAGCAGCTTCTCCAAGGTCCTTCATTGAAAAACACTTATTCAAGTAGGCCTTAATGCTGTCCAAGAATTCTATATCATTTCCCATCAAGTATGTCATCTACATATAATATGAGAAATGCTCTGAGCTCCCACTCACTTTCTTGTAAACGCAGGCTTCTCCATAAGTCTGCATAAACCCAAACGCTTTGATCATCTCATCAAAGCGAATGTTCCAACTCCGAGATGCTTGCACCAGCCCATAAATGGATCGCTGGAGCTTGCATACTTTGTCGACATTCTTAGGATCGACAAAACCTTCCGGCTGTATCATATACAGCTCTTCCTTAAGATAGCCGTTAAGGAACGCTGTTTTGACGTCCATCTGCCATATCTCATAATCATAGTATGCGGCAATTGCTAACATGATTCGGACGGACTTAAGCTTCGCCACGGAGAGAAAGTCTCATCGTAGTCAATCCCTTGAACTTGCCGATAACCCTTAGCGACAAGTCGAGCTTTATAGATGGTGACATTACCATCCGCGTCCGTCTTCTTCTTAAAGATCCATTTGTTTTCTATTGCTCGCCGATCATCGGGCAAGTCACCAAAGTCCACACTTTGTTTTCATACATGGATTCTATCTCGGACTTCATGGCTTCTAGCCATTTGTTGGAATCTGGGCCCGCCATCGCTTCTTCATAGTTCAAGGTTCATTGTTGTCTAACAACATGATTTCCGTGACAGGGTTGCCGTACCACTGCAGTGCGGAACGTGTCCTAGTGGACCTCACGAAGTTCAGAGTAACTTGATCCGAAGTACCTTGATCATCATCATGAATTTCCTCTTCGCTGGTGTAGGCATCACAGAACATTTTCCTGAGCTGCACTACTTTCCTGTTCAAGAGGTAGTACTTCATCGAGTTCTACTTTCCTCCCACTTACTTCTTTCGAGAGAAACTCTTTTCAAGAAAGATTCCGTTCTCGGCAACAAAGATCTTGCCTTCGGATCTAAGGTAGAAGGTATACCCAAAGGTTTCCTTAGGGTATCCTATGAAGACGATTTTTCCGACTTGGGTTCGAGCTTTTCAGGTTGAAGTTTCTTGACATAAGCATCGCATCCCCAAACTTTTAGAAACGACAGCTTAGGTTTCTTCCCAAACCATAATTCATACGGTGTCGCCTCAACGGATTTAGACGGTGCCCTATTTAAAGTGAATGTAGCTGTCTCTAGAGCGTATCCCCAAAATGATAGCGGTAAATCGGTAAGAGACATCATAGACCGCACCATATCCAATAGAGTGCGATTACGACGTTCGGACACACCGTTCTGTTGAGGTGTTCCAGCGGCGTTAGTTGTGAAACGATTCCACATTTTCTTAAGTGTGTACCAAATTCGTGACTTAAATATTCTCCTCCACAATCCGATCGTAAGAATTTTATCTTTCGGTCACGTTGATTCTCTACTTCATTCTGAAATTCCTTGAACTTTTCAAAGGTCTCGGACTTGTGTTTCATCAAGTAGACATACCCATATCTACTCAAGTCATCTGTGAGAGTGAGAACATAACGATATCCTCCATGAGCCTCAACGCTCATTGGACCACACACATCGGTATGTATGATTTCCAACAAGTTGGTTGCTCGCTCCATTGTTCCGAGAATGGAGTCTTGGTCATCTTGCCCATGAGGCATGGTTCGCATGTGTCAAATGATTCATAATCAAGAGACTCCAAAAGTCCATCAGCATGGAGCTTCTTCATGCGCTTGACACCAATGTGACCAAGGCGGCAATGCCACAAGTATGTGGGACTATCGTTATCAACTTTACATCTTTTGGTATTCACGCTATGAACATGTGTAATACTACGCCGAGATTCATTAAGAATAAACCATTGACCATCGGAGCATGACCATAAAACATATCTCTCATATAAATAGAACAACCATTATTCTCGGATTTAAATGAGTAGCCATCTCGCATTAAACGAGATCCAGATACAATATTCATGCTCAAACTTGGCACCAAATAACAATTATTAAGGTTCATAACTAATCCCGTGGGTAAATGAAGAGGTAGCGTGCCGACGGCGATCACATCGACTCTGGAACCATTCCCGACGCGCCGTCACCTCGTCCTTCGCCAGCCTCCGCTTATTCCGCAGCTCCTGCTGTGAGTTACAAATATGAGCAACGGCACCGTATCAAATACCCAGGAGTTACTACGATTCTCGGTAAGGTACACATCAATTACATGTATATCAAATATACCTTTGGTGTTGCCGGCCTTCTTATCCGCTAAGTATTTGGGGCAGTTCCGCTTCGAGGACCCTTCCCTTGCAATAAAAGCACTCGGTCTCGTGCTTGGGTCCATTCTTTGACTTCTTCCGGCAACTTGCTTATCGGGCGCGGCAACCTCCTTGCCGTCCTTCTTGAAGTTCTTCTTGCCCTTGCCCTTCTTAAACTTAGTGGTCTTATTGACCATCAACACTTGATGTTCTTTCTTGATTTCAACCTCGGTGACTTCAGATAGAGAACACTTCAGAATGGTCTTTACCATCCCCTGCATGTTGTAATTCATCACAAAGCTCTTGTAGCTTGGTGGGAGCGATCGGAGGATTCTGTCAATGACCGCCTCATCGGGGAGGTTAATATTCAGCTGGGTCATACGGTTGTGCAACCCACATCTTCGTAATGTGCTCACCGACGTAACTGTTTTCCTCCATCTTACAACTATAGAACTTGTCGGAGATGTCATATCTCTCGACCGGGCGTGAGCTTGGAAAACAAGTTTCAGCTCCTCGAACATCTCATATGCTCCGTGGTGCTCAAAACGCTTTTGGAGCCCGGTTCTAAGCTGTAAAGCATGCCGCACTTTGAACGAGGGAGTAATCATCAAGACGAGACTGCCAAGCATTCATAATGTCTTGGTTCTCTGGACGGAGCTTCACCTAGCGGTCCTTCTAGGACGATTGTTTCTGGCAGCTATGAGGATGATCTCGTGTTCGGACCCAGTCCGTATAGTTGCTGCCGTCATCTTTCAGCTTGGTTTTCTAGGAACGCGTTGAAGTTCAAGTTGACATGAGCGTTGGCCATTTGATCTACAAGACATATAATTCAAAAGTTTTAGACTAAGTTCATGATAATTAAGTTCATCTAATCAAATTATTAATGAACTCCCACTTAGATTAGACATCCCTCTAGTCATCTAAGTGTTACACGATCCGAGTCGACTAGGCCGTGTCCGATCAACACGTGAGACGGACTAGTCTCGTCGGTGAACATTCTCATGTTGATCGTATCTTCCATACGACTCGTGTTCGACCTTTCGGTCTCCGTGTTCCGAGGCCATGTCTTCACATGCTTAGGCTCGTCAAGTTAACCCTAAGTGTTTCTGCGTGTAAATCTTGCTTACACCCGTTGTATGTGAACGTAAGAATCCATCACACCCGATTAACACGTGGTGCTTAGAAGCGACGAACTGTAGCAACGGTGCACGCTTAGGGAGAACACTTCTTGAAATTGTTCTAAGGGATCATCTTATTTACTACCGTCGTTCTAAGTAAACAAGATGCATAATCATAATAAACATCACATGCAATTATAAAGTAGTGACATGATATGGCCAATATCATATAGCTCCTTTGATCTTCATCTTCGGGCTCCATGATCATCCTGTCACCGCATGACACCATGATCTCCATCATCATGATCTCCATCATCGTGCCTCCATGAAGTTGTCACGCCAACGACTACTTCTACTTCTATGGCTAACGCGCTTAGCAATAAAGTAAAGTAAATTACATGGCGTTCTTCAATGACACGCAGGTCATACAAAAATAAAGACAACTCCTATGGCTCCTGCTGGTTGTCATACTCATCGACATGCAAGTCGTGATTCCTATTACAAGAACATGATCTCATACATCACAATATATCATCATTCATCACAACTTGGCCATATCACGTCACATGACAATTGCTGCAAAAAACAAGTTAGACGTCCTCTAATTGTTGTTGCATCTTTTACGTGGCTGCAAATGGGTTCTAGCAAGAACGTTTTCTTACCTACGAATAACCACAACGTGATCTTGTCAACTTCTATTTACCCTTCATAAGGACCCTGTTCATCGAATCCGCCCCACTAAAGTAGGAGAGACAGACACCGCCAGCCACCTTATGCAACTAGTGCATGTTAGTCGGTGGAACCGGTCTCACGTAAGAGCGTGTAAGGTTGGTCCGGCCGCTTCATCCCACAATACCGCGGAAGCAAGAAACAACTAGTAACGGCAAGTAAGTTGACAAGATCCACGCCCACAACAAAATTGTGTTCTACTCGTGCAAAGAGAACTACGATAGACCTAGCTCATGATGCCACTGTTGGGGAACGTTGCAGAAAATTAAAATTTTTCTATGGTTTCACCAAGATCCATCTATGAGTTCTACTAAGCAACGAGTAACGAGAGAGAGTTTGCATCTACATACCACTTGTAGATCGAAAAGGAAGCGTTCTTGAGAGTGGTGATGATGAAAGCGTTCCCAACGTGATTCCGATCACCGATGACCAAAGTACTGAAGGACAGCACCTCCGTGTTCAACACACGTGCGGGACGATGGCGTCTCCTCCGCCTTGATCCAGCAAGAGTGAAGGAGAGGTTGAAGAAGACAATCCCAATGGCAGCACGACGGCGTGGTGCAGCTGGTACTGGTAGTTCTCCGCAGGGCTTCGCCAAGCTTGCGTGGAGAAAGAGAGGTGTTGGGAGGAGGGGCTGCGCCTACAACTGTGTTGGCAGCCTCCCCCACCCCTCTATTTATAGGAGGAGAGGGTCAAGGGGGCCGCCCTCTAGGGAAAACCCTAGGGGGGCGGCGGCCAAGGAGAGGAGAGGAGGGTGGCTTGCCCCCAAGCTGGGGGCGCCCCTTAGGGTTTCCTCCTCCCAAACCCTAGCCAAGATGGGCCTAGGTGGAGGCGCGCCCAGCCCACCAGGGGCTGGCTCCCTCTCCACTTAGCCCATGTGGCCCCCAGAGAGGTGGCCCTCCGGTGGACCTCCTGAACCTCCCGGTGGCCCGGTACTTTACCCAGATACCACCAAACTTCCAGTCCGCTTAACCACTTTCCATATATAAATCTTTACCTCCGGACCATTCCGAACTCCTCGTGACGTCCGGGATCTCATCCGGACTTGAACAACATTCGGTAATCACATACTTGTCTTCCTATTAACCCTAGCGCCACCGAACCTTAAGTGTGTAGACCCTACGGGTTCGGAGACATGCGAACATGACCGAGACTACCTCAAGTCAATAACCAACAGCGGGATCTGGATACCCATGTTGGCTCCCACATGCTCCTCGATGTTGTCATCGGATGAACCACGATGTCAAGGGTTCAAGTAACCCGTATTCTATTCCCTTTGTCGACGGTATGTTACTTGCCCGAGACTCGATCGTCGGTATCCCAATACCTCGTTAGTCTCGTTACCGCAAGTCACTTTACTCGTACCGCAATGCATGATCCCGTGACCGACACTTGATCACTTTGAGCTCATTATGATGATGCATTACCGAGTGGGCCCTAGTGATACCTCCCCGTCTACGGAGTGACAAATCCAGCCTCGATCCGTGTCAACCCAATGGTCACTTTCGGAGATACCTGTAGTGCACCTTTATAGTCACCCGATTCGTTGTGACGTTTGATACACCCAAAGCACTCCTACGGTATCCGGAATTGCACGATCTCATGGTCTAAGGAAGAGATACTTGACATTGGAAAAGCTCTAGCAAAACGAACTACGATCTTTGTGCTATGCTTAGGATTGGGTCTTGTCCATCACGCCATTCTCCTAATGACGTGATCCGTTGTCAATGACATCGATGTCCATAGTCGAAACCATGACTATCTGTTGACCAACGAGCTAGTCAACTAGAGGCTTACTAGGGACGTATTGTAGTCTATGTATCCACACGTGTATTACGATTTCCGGATAATACAGTTATAGCATGAATAAAGACAATTATCATGAACAAGGAAATATAATAATAATGCTTTTATTATTGCCTCTAGGGCATATTTCCAACACCCCCGACCTCCCACCATAACCGGCAACTCCCCGGAATTTTCCTCCCCCTCGCTTCTACCACGGTTTTTTCCGTCATGGACGGCCCAAAGAATGTCATGCAGCTGCGTCTCCGGCCCGCCCAGGACGAAAAGCCCATTTTCTGTCATGATTTTCTGTCATAGAAGTAGGAGCCCACCACATCTATGATGATACCGGGTTTTGTCACAATTATCGTCATAGAAGTGTCATATGTATGACATAATTTTTTTTCGTTCGGCCCAAAATGTCATGGATGTGTCTTTTTTTTGTAGTGACGGAGGGCTCCACCCACGAAGGGTCCACGAAGAAGCAACCTTGTCTATCCCACCATGGCCGTCGCCCACGAAGGACTTGCCTCACTAGCGGTAGATCTTCACGAAGTAGGCGATCTCCTTGCCCTTACAAACTCCTTGGTTCAACTCCACAATTTTGTCAGAGGCTCCCAAGTGACACCTAGCCAATCTAGGAGACACCACTCTCCAAGAAGTAACAAATGGTGTGTTGATGTTGAACTCCTTGCTCTTGTGCTTCAAATGATAGTCTCCCCAACACTCAACTCTCTCTCACATGATTTGGATTTGGTGGAAAGAAGATTTGAGTGGAAAGCAACTTGGGGAAGGCTAGAGATCAAGATTCATATGGTAGGAATGGAATATCTTGACCTCAACACAAGTGTAGGTGGTTCTCTCTCAGAAAATGTGTATTGGAAGTGTAGGTTCATTCTGATAGCTCTCTCCACGAATGAAGAGGAGGTGAAGAGGTATATATAGCCTCCACACAAAATCTAACCGTTACGCACAACTTGCCAAACTCGGTGGGACCGAATTGTTAAACTCGGTCGGACCTATTTAGCAAATCTAGTGACCGTTAGGATTTTTGGTGGGACCGACATGCAACTCGGTAGGACCGATATGGTTAGGGTTAGGGCATAACGTAATCTCGATGAGACCGATTACACAAACCCGGTGAGACTGATTTTTGTAATAAGCTAACCGGAGAGTTGGTCAGGGAAACTCGGTGGGACCGATTCACTCATTTCGGTGAGACCGAAATGTTACAAAAGGGAAACAGAGAGTTTACATTGCAATATCGGTGGGACCGATCGCTCATCTCGGTAGGACCGAAACGTTACGAAGGTAAACAGAGAGATTACAATTCCATCTCGGTGAGACCGAGATCCCTATCGGTGAGACCGATTTGCCTAGGGTTTGTGGTAGTGGCTATGACATCTGAACTCGGTGGCGCCGGATGGAAAGAATCGGTGGGGCCGAGTTGGTTTAGGTCATATGTGGAAGTGAGAAAGTGGTTGAGGGCTTTGGAGCATATCACTAAGCACTTTGATCAAGCAAGCCATTAAGCAACACCTCATCCCTCCTTGATAGTATTGGCTTTTCCTATAGACTCAACGTGATCTTGGATCACTAAAATAGAAAATGTAGAGTCTTGAGCTTTGAGCTTGTGCCAATCCCTTTGTTCTTAGCATTTTGAGGGGTCCACTTTTCTCATCCATGCCATGCCAATCATTGAGCTTTCCTGAAATATTAGTCTTGAAGTAGTGTTAGCTCAATGAGCTATATGTTGTTAGGAATTACCAAAACCACCTAGGGATAGTTGCACTTTCAATCTCCCCCTTTTTGGTAATTGATGACAACATATAGATCAAAGCTTCGACAAATGATAATAAGAGTGAAAAACATTGTCGCTTTGAGAAGTATGTGAAAAGCAAGAGCTCCCCCTAAATTTGTGCATAGTTTAGGATTTGCTTTGGACTACAAATGCACAATGAGTTAGGATCATGAGTTACCCTTCCTTGTCACATACATCTTGGTGGAGCGCTCTAAATGATAATAAATACATGCACTCATCACCAAGCAAAGTGAATGATCATATGGGATATAAAAGGATAATGTTACCCAACAAGTATTAAGGTAGCATATGATCAAACACATGATCATCCAAGTATCACACGCAAGCATAAAGTATCTCAAACAAGCAAATAACAAAGTTCAACCACCAAAGAGAAATGAAAGAGAGAACAAAAGCAACACTCTCTCTCGAAGCCTATGATCTATACATTTTCTCACCCTTTGGCAACAAGTTACCAAAAAGTTCATACAAAATGCATAGTGCTAGATCGATACTCAGGCTTGATCTTCAGGTGGTGGTGTAGACAGAACTCCAAGAACGAAGGCATCAGTCGATGTAGATGGTGCTGGAGGAGTAGATGCTGGAGCTGGTGGCACTGAAGCTGTAGCTGGTGCAGATGAAGTTGCTCTAGTGTCTGTGACAGGCATAGCAGCAGACCTCTGTCCTCGGGCACTCTGGCAAAAGCATCAGTGGTTGTCTTGCCCTTCTTCTCCTGCACTTTCTCCTGAAGTTGCTCAACAACAGACTGTATCTCAGTGACCTTCACATCTAAGTCATGGAACTTATGCTCCATGATCCTCTCCAAGCTCTCCTGGTTTTGAGTCAGGGTGGCCAGTCCCTTCTCAATTCTCAGAGTGGAGGCAATCAAGTAGCCAAGCTGATCTTGCTTGCACTTCAGAAGATACTGAGATGCCTCATCCATGGTTGGCATCTTTGCAGCATTTTCAGTCTTTGCCTTCTCCCTCTTTGCTTGTTCTTGCACAGAAGATGGTTCATTTTCATCCATCACAACAGTGTTATCCTCAAAGTCTGGGTAGATGGGCAGGTGCTCCTTGTCCAAGAGATATGTGCCAGTGCCCATCTTGGAGTTGATCAGCTCCTGAATCTGTGGGGCATACCCACAACTCCTCTTCCGATCTGCAGCTGTCCTCTTAATGGTTTCCACAATTAGGCTCATGACTTTGAACTTCTGTGGGACATCAAATATGTCCAGCAAATTGATGGAGTGACCTCTGATCATCCTGTGATCACCTGAGTTTGGCAATAAAGTGTGCCTGAGGATCCAGTTGATTGTGGGCAGACCTGACAGCAAGTGTGTGACACTCCAAAAATTTTAATTTGGTTTTCAACAAAAACTTTGTTTGTTTTGAAGGAGGCCATTTAAAATCTTTCCAAAAACCCCTCCTTCTCAAAAATGTTCCCCCATGGCAAGGATTTTATTTGGTATCTTCCTCAACCTTGGTGTTTGGTTATTAAAAACCTTCCTTCTGATTTTTACCCATCTCAAATAACTTTTTGGAATTTATTTTATATTAAAAAGAAACCCTATGGGTTTTGGGGCTATTCTTTTGTTTTGGAACCACCCATTGTTTTACCATGCCTCATGTGGTAATTTCTCCCAAAACCCCTCCCTCCACTTTGGGGCAACCCAAACTTTCTATTCCAACAAGTTCAACCCATTTTTGAATTTTATTTCATTTATTTTATCCCCAAAAACAATTCTGTCTTTTATTTTAAGCCTAGATGATTTACAAAGGAAGTACCTGATTTCCTTTGAGTTTTGGTCTCAAACCAACTCCTCTAGATAGTCCCTAGCACCCCCAACCTAGATCCATCAAGATCCACTCTTCCACAATTCAAAATTTTCAAGTTTCGACCACTGCAAGTTTGGACCAGATTCATCATTTTTGGTGAAATTCATATTTCCTTTTCTCCAAAAATTCCACCAAAAAATCAGGCAGCCCCCAGGTGCTTTGAGAGGCCACCACACCAAAGATCAGCCCCAGATAAATTCTACTCATGCCTAAATCATTTCATCGAACACTTGGCCTGCACTGTTTCTGTATATATTCAGTAAATTCAGAGTTACAGTTCGACAGTCAGTGTCGTTTTCGTCAGAGTCTTGTCATCGATCACCAGTGCACGCTCTGGCGCGTTGCGCACGACCTCTCCTCCTTATCCAGAGCACCGCACGCTCTCTTGGACGGGCGCAGGTGTCGGTGGCGGCGTGCGTCGCCAACGCCGGCAACCTCTGCGGTGGCAGAGCCACTCGTGGCGGCCAGCGGGAGCTAGCGCCAGCTTTCTGCGCCGTCCAGCGCCGCCCAATGCACTCGAGGCCTCCGCGTGGCCGTCTGCTTGCCAGCGCACGCCGCAGCACCGTCGCCGTGGCCCGGCAAGCACAGGGCGCGCCCTCTGCCACCGACGGGCCCGCGAAGCTCCGTTCTGTCGAAACCGCCAAGCACGCCTAATCCAACCTTGGTTAGCTTCTGAATGGAACCAGTGGATCTCCACGTTGATGCCCAACCCCCTAAACTACCCGACCAACCACTGCACCGCCGTAACCATCGTCGGAGACTTCTCGTTCGCTGCCACCGCCTCGGATCACCTATAAAAGAAGGTCCCGAGCTCGTTCTCGAGCCCGCACCACCACTCCACCTCACCAGAGCCCCGCCAAGCCACCAGGAGGACCTCGAGGAGGTCTCCTCCCCCGACTCTGGCCGCCCCGATCCGCCTCGGGCTCCATCTCGATCCGCTGACGTGAGGCCATCCCTGCCTCCCAAACCACGTCAGTAGCCTTCTCATACACCCAGTACTCTAACCCGAGCTCCAATTTAACCTCTGCAGCCCTCCCCGGCGAGGTCCAACATCACCCGAGCCGCCGTCCGCCGGAGCAAGGGCCGCCATCGACGTGGTGCTCGCCGACGACCACCTCCACCACCCACAGACGCAGGAGGGCACACTGATCACGTAGGTACCCTCCGCTCCTCCTAACTCGCCGTGGATCGCCGCCGGCGACCACCGCAGCTCTCGGCGCCAAGCTCTGTTCCCCGTTTGAAAATTCAAACCTGACGGGTGGGACCCCTCGTCAGCTTTTTCCTTTTTTTGAACCGTTTTCTGAAAACGCCCTCGGGCGGAATACGTCTTCCTTTGCAGTTGACGGGTTTTTAGCCGAAGCGTTTTCTGTTTTTATAAGCTAGCCCGTGGAAACTTTCTGTTTCATTACAGACAAGTCCCTGGGCTAAATCTTTAATAACTTTTAAACAGAAAGTGATTTTTGATTGATTCTTTTTTTGTCCTCTTTATTTTTCTGTCTAGTTTTTTTATCATATTTATTTGAAAAATATTTGGAATACTTTTGTGCACCCCATGGTATTTACGTTAGTACATATTTTCTTATACCGTAGATAGCGGAGGAGGTGATGGAACCGTGAACTTCACCAAGCTAGACTCCGACTACTCCGAACCAGGCAAGCATGTTTGAACTTTTGATATGATGAGTGTTTTTGCATGTTTGCATTGAGTAGTTTCATGGCATGTCTATGAGCATTTCGATAAGTGTTATATTCATGCAAAGTTGAGACAAGTGAGCTCCGAAACTCCGTACGTTAATTGATGTGAGTTTACATGATCATGTGATGACATGAGAGGTGGTAAGATGGCAGTGTTGGAGCATGCCAGTCTTATGCCAAACCATTTAACTCCAGTGTCAACGTGGATTAAGTCACGTTACCATCCGTTTCCTTTCCTGTACTACCACATGTTTTCCACAAGGGATATGGCTTAGTAAGTTGCAAACCTCTTTCCTGGTACACACCAAATAGAGAGGCCGTGATGAGGGTTCCATGGCCCTGGATTAAAGCCAGTCATCCGGTCAGGGGGCATGGGTGTTTCCGGTTGGGACCGAGAGGGGGGCACCCCTTAGAGCGCGCGAATATAAATTTGATCCCATGCTATTCGAGGTTGTGATCTCCCCGTCTCAAAGTTTTTCTTGAATGCTGTCTAGGGTGATTCCTGGCATCGTGAGGTGGGATGGGTGTGTACTGGTTAGATGTGTTTCTACCGAAATACCGTAAACAGAACTAGTCTTTCGTGACTACGGAAATCCGTTAGCTGTGGATAATTAGTACAAACTCTGAAGAGTCAAAATCCTTCGAATCATCTTATCCATGTCCGAGTACTGTGTTCAGCTTATCTTGTCAGTGTCAGTCTCAGTGACAAAACTCCGGTGAACCACATGAGTTTTAAGTCCGGCTAAATGATTATTCCTGTGGATGGACTAACCCGTTTATTATTATGTGTTGAATATTTCCTGTGAGTGTTATATCTTCGTGAATTTATCGGATATGAGTAATGAAATATAATCCCTTTCTGCGATGTCGCTCAGACGTCTGACTGTGGCATGCTTGTTATTTACTTTCAATATAAGCCCTTTCTGCGATGTCGCTCAGACGTCCGACTATGGCACGCTTGTTATTACTTTCAATATAAGCCCTTTCTGCGATGTCGCTCAGACGTCCGACTGTGGCACGCTTGTTATTTACTTTCGATATAAGCCCTTTGTGTGATGTCGCTCAGATGTCCGACTGTGGCACGCTTGTTATTTACTTTCAATATAAGCCCTTTATGTGATGTCGCTCAGACGTCCGACTGTGGCACGCTTGTCATTTACTTTCCAATATAAGCCCTTTATGTGGTTTCGCTTAGACACCCGACTGCGGCATGATAATTTATTTGTTTACCCTTCGAGGCGTCGCTCCAGACACCCGATCGGTTTTCAGTTATTTTATTGGGATTTCGGGAGGACTACCGCCTGACTTCCTTTTTACTTATCATGTCGTGCAGAAGTTTATTATTCGAGTGTGCATTGCTATTTGCTCATGGCGCATTCATGCTTACATTTGTTATATCTTATGTCCGAATGTCTTGCGAGTACTTTCAAAGTAATCACCTGGCTTGTTGATTTGGCCAGATGTTGACGAAGGTGATCTCATGGATGAAGAGTTCGATAGCGAGTCCGACGCCTAGAGGAGTCCCAGTCAGTCCCGTGCGATCCTGGATTTGGTCACTTGTATTATATCCGCTTCCGCTACCGGAATAAATGCATCGAGCCTCACCTCGACGCTCGATGAGCTGCCAGATTAGGAGTCATGTCAACCACTCCACTGTGATATATCCACCACCACTTTTATCTCGATTCAGTAGTATGCCACCACACCCCTGTGTCATAGCCGCCCTTATGTACAATATTGGCGTGTCTGTAATAAATTGTTGAGCAACCTCAGCTTAACCCTGTAATATATTTAATGCTACTGGACTTCTGTATCAAGTATTTGTCTACCAGTAAGGAGAATTCTTCCTATACTAGAATCAAAAAGATCGGCTTCTCAATAAGTATTTTATTGAAAAACCGGTCGTGACAAACTTGGTACCAGAGCCAGGCTGACTGTAGGAAGCCACTAGGTGCGATCGCTAATCGGTTATTAGCATAATAGTGTTTTTTAAATGTAGTCATTTTTTGACAGTCAGCATAAATTTATGATCTGACCATTCAAAAATTTTGCCTACTTTTGTAGATGGCTGGCAATGGCTGTGAGTCACAGGTGTTCGCCAACGTGCCTGAGGGGTTCGTCAAGCTCCTCTCCTACATCGTCAAGATCGCGATTGGGCCATCAGTGCGCCCAGTATTCACACTCTACCAGCACAAGATCAACGACAGTCTGTCCATGCACCAGGCCGCGGTGCAATTCAAGGGAGGGCGTGTTGAGTTACGCCGCTTCCGGTTCTTGGGGAGAGCCATGCCTACGGAGAGGCATGCTATGCAGATGGCCGCCCGTGAGGCGATAGCTCGTCTCCGAGATATTCTTCCTTCGATGAAGACTCGTCGCTACCGCTACCTTCCATGCCACGTGTCATACACCTGTCACTATGCATTCGCTTGCCCCAGGGGATAGTGAGACGAGGCTATTGAGATGCTTGTTGAATACCTCCAGGCTCTGGAGGCAGCCTTCGACAACCTTGTGGACGACCTTGTGGCTGCCCGCATGGACTCAGTCCATGGCTGTGTCGCCAACAGGAGGGAGCTCCTACACACCGTGCCACCACTGACTTTCGTCTCGTCCTCAGCATCTTATTCACCTACCATTCTCGCCACCGCTCGTCGCCTGCCTACCACTGAGGAGTTCGACCAAGTCATTGCGCCCACTTCAGTCCGTACTGCACCACCTATTGCGCCCACTCCAGTCCATGTTGCTCCACCTATGGCGCCCGCTCCATCGACTCAGCGCAGCACTTCACGTCTGGAGCCTATTAGCGAGGAGGAGGTTGAGTCCCCAGCCTCATTGCGCCTCACCCTCGGCAGGCCAAGGGAGATCCTTACCATCTCCGACTGAGTGCGCTTAGCTGCCATGCGATGTACCAGCTTGTACGATATGTTTATATGTACATAGGTTGTGAGAAGTAGCTTGTTTGCGCATCATGTAGGAACTGGGAGAAGTGCACTAGCCTAAATAACATGTCAGGAATGTGTACGCACATCCTGAGTGGTGTATTGTATAATTACTGCTTGCGTGTAAGATATGTACCGAGCAGTCCTTCTCCATGCGCAATCGTCTATTCTCTTGAAAAATCTTGGAGCATTTAAAATTTTCCCGTCTTTATAAATTTATTGATTTTTGCGACTCAATTTCTTTTTCTTATGAGTTTTACAAAATATATCCCCAGAGTGGAAAATGTCTCGTCCTTGGACTCGCTCCATGCCAAATCCTGTAGGGGAAAGTAGCAGAAATTCAAAATTTTCCTACATGTCACCAAGATCTATCTATGGAGAAACTAGCAACGAGGGGAAGGAGAGTGCATCTACATACCCTTGTAGATCTCTAAGCGGAAGAGTTCAAGAGAACGGGGTTGAAGGAGTCGTACTCGTCGTGATCCAAATCACCGGAGATCCTAGTGCCGAACGGATGGCACCTCCGCGTTCAACACACGTACAACCCGGTGACGTCTCCCATGCCTTGATCCAGCAAGGAGAGAGGGAGAGGTTGCGGAAGACTCCATCCAGCAGCAGCACGATGGTGTGGTGGTGATGGGGGAGCGTGGCAATCCTGCAGGGCTTCGCCAAGCACCGCGGGAGAGGAGGAGGAGTTGGGAGAGGGGGAGGGCTGCGCCAGGGGCAAGCGTCCAGCTCCCATGTGCCTCCCCACTATATATAGGGGTGGAGGGGGCTGGTTTCTTGCCCTCCAAGTCCATTGGGGCGTTGGCAAAGGTGGGAGGAAAGAAATCACATCATTTCCTTCCCCACCGATTGTTATCCCCCTTTAGGGATCTTGATCTTATCCTTGGGATATGATCTTATTCCTTCTAAGGGGGATCTTGGTGCGCTTGACCAGGGGTGTGGGCCTTGCCCCACTACCCACGTTCATGTGGGTCCCCCATGCAGGTGGGCCCCACTCCGAACCATCTAGAACCTTCCCGTACAATACCGAAAAATCCCGAACATTTTCCGGTGGCCAAAATAGGACTTCCCATATATAAATCTTTACCTCTGGACCATTCCGGAACTCCTCGTGACGTCCGAGATCTCATCCGGGACTCCTAACAACATTCGGTAACCACATACAAACTTCCTTTATAACCCTAGCGTCATCGAACCTAAAGTGTGTAGACCCTACGGGTTCGGGAACCATGCAGACATGACCTAGACGTTCTCCGGCCAATAACCAACAGCGGGATCTGGATACCCATGTTGGCTCCCACATGTTCCACGATGATCTCATCGGATGAACCACGATGTCAAGGACTCAATCAATCCCGTATACAATTCCCTTTGTCTAGCGGTATTGTACTTGCCCGAGATTCGATCGTCGGTATGCCGATACCTTGTTCAATCTCGTTACCGGCAAGTCTCTTTACTCGTTCCGTAACACATCATCCCGTTATCAACCCCTTGGTCACATTGTGCACATTATGATGATGTCCTACCGAGTGGGCCCAGAGAAACCTCTCCGTTACACGGAGTGACAAATCCCAGTCTCGATTCGTGCCAACCCAACAGATACTTTCGGAGATACCTGTAGTGCACCTTTATAGCCACCCAGCTTTCGCCAGTGGCTTTGGTTCACCCAAAGCATTCCTACGGCATCCGGGAGTTGCACAATCTCATGGTCTAAGGAAATGATACTTGACATTAGAAAAGCTTTAGCATACAAACTACGATCTTTGTGCTAGGCTTAGGATTGGGTCTTGTCCATCACATCATTCTCCAAATGATGTGATCCCGTTATCAACGACATCCAATGTCCATGGTCAGGAAACCGTAACCATCTGTTGGCCCAACGAGCTAGTCAACTGGAGGCTTACTAGGGACATGGTGTTGTTTATGTACCCACACATGTATCTGAGTTTCCTATCAATACAATTATAGCATGGGTAATAAACGATTATCATGAACAAGGAAATATAATAATAACTAATTTATTATTGCCTCTAGGGCATATTTCCAACAGTCTCCCACTTGCACTAGAGTCAATAATCTAGTTCACATCGCCATGTGATTAACACTCACAGGTCACATCGCCATGTGACTAACATACAAAGAGTTTACTAGTGTCACTAAACTAGTTCACATCATCATGTGATTAAGACTCAATGAGTTCTGGGGTTTGATCATGTTTTGCTTGTGAGAGAGGTTTTAGTCAACGGGTCTGCAACATTCAGATCCGTATGTACTTCGCAAATCTCTAGGTCATATTGTAAATGCTGCTTCCTCGCTCCACTTGGAGCTATTCCAAATGGTTGCTCCACTATACGTATCCGGTTTGCTACTCAGAGTCATTCGGATAGGTGTTAAAGCTTGCATCGACGTAACCCTTTACGCCGAACTCTTTATCACCTCCATAATCGAGAAACATGTCCTTATTTACTCCAAGGACAATTTTGACCGCTGTCCAATGATCCATTCCTGGATCATTCTTGTACCCCTTGACTGACTCATGGCAGACACACTTCCGGTGCGGTACACAGCATAGCATACTATAGAGCCTACGTCTGAAGCATAGGGGACGACCTTCGTCCTTTCTCTCTCTTTTGCCGTGGTCGAGCTTTAACTCTTAACTTCATACCTTACAACTCAGGCAAGAACTCCTTCTTTGACTGATCCATCTTGAACACCTTCAAGAATATGTCAAGAAATGTGCTCATTTGAAAGTACCATTTAGCGTTTTTTGATCTATCCTCATAGATCTTGATGCTCAATGTTCTAGTAGCTTAATCCAGGTTTTCCATTGAAAAACACTTTTCAAACAACCCTATATGCTTTCTAGAAATTCTACATCATTTCTGATCAACAATATGTCTACAACATATACTCATCAGAAATTCTATAGTGCTCCCACTCACTTCTTTGGAAATACAAGTTTCTCATAAACTTTGTATAGACCCAAAATCTTTGATCATCTCATCAAAGCGTACATTCCAACTCCGAGATGCTTACTCCAGTCCTTAGAAGGATAGCTGGAGCTTTGCATACTTGTTAGCGTCTTTCGGATTGTCAAAACCTTCGGTTGTATCACATACAACCTTTCCTCAAGAAAACTGTCAAGGAAACAATGTTTTGACATCCTATATGCAAGATTTCATAAATAATGCAGAATCGCTAATCCAATTCCAACAGACTCTTAGCATCGCTACGAGTGAGAAAGCCTCACTGTAGTCAACTCCTTAAACTTGTCGGAAAATATCTTTAACGACAAGTCGAGCTTTCTTAATGGTGATACTTACCATCATTGTCTGTCTTCCTTTTAAAGTCCATCTTTACCCAACGTCCTTACGACCATCAAGTATTTCTTCCAAAGTCATGGATCCTCTCTCGGATGTTATGGCCTCGAGCCATTCGTTGGAATCCAGGCCCACCATCGCTTCTCCATAGCTCGTAGGTTCATTGTTGTCTAGCAACATGACCTCTAAGACAGAATTGCATACCACTCTGAAGTAGTACGCGTCCTTGTTGACCTACGAGGTCCGGTAACAACTTGATCCGAAGCATCATGATCACTATCATCAGCTTCCACTTCAATTGGTGTAGGTGCGACATGAACAACTTCCTGTGCCCTGCTACACACTGGTTGAAGTGATGGTTTAATAACCTCATTAAGTCTCCACCATCCTCCCACTCAATTCTTTCGAGAGAAACTTTTCCTCGAGAAAGGACCCGTTTCTAGAAACAATTACTTTTGCTTCCGGATCTGAGATAGTAGGTGTACCCAACTGTTTTGGGTGTCCTATGAAGATGCATTTTTATCCGCTTTGGGTTCGAGATCATCAACCTGAAACTTTTTCACATAAGCATCGCAGCCCCAAACTTTTAAGAAACGAGAACTTAGGTTTCTCCAAACCATAGTTCAAATGGTGTCGCCTCAACGGAATTACGTGGTGCCCTATTAAAGTGAGTGCGGTTGTCTCTAATGCCCCCATGAACGATAGTGGTAATTCGATAAGAGACATCATGGTACGCACCATATTCAATAGGGTGCAACTATGATGTTCGGACACACCATCACACTATGGTGTTCCAGGCGGTATTTATTGTGAAACAATTTCCACAATGTCTTAATTGCGTGCCAAAGCTCGTAACTCAGATACTCATCTCTATGATCATATCATAGACATTTTATCCTCTTGTCACGATGATCTTTAACTTCACTCTGAAATTACTTGAACCATTCAATAATTCAGATTTGTGTTTCATCAAGTAAATATACTCAACATCTACTCGAATCATCTGTGAAGTAAGAACATAACGATATTCATCAGATGCCTCAAAGACTCATTGGACTGCACACATCAAAATGTGTTACTTCCAACAAGTTGCTATCTTGTTCCATCTTCTGAAAACGAGGCTTTTCAGGTCATCTTGCCCATGTGGTATGATTTGCATATCTCAAGTGATTCAAAATCAAGTGAGTCCAAGCGATCCATCTGCATGGAGTTTCTTCATGCGTATACACCAATAGAAATGGTTCGCATGTCTCAAACTTTTCAAAATGAGTGAGTCCAAAGATCCATCAACATGGAGCTTCTTCATGCGTTTTACACCAATATGACTTACATGGCAGTGCCACAAGTAAGTGGTACTATCATTACTATCTTATATCTTTTGGCATGAAAATGTGTATCACTACGATCGAGATTCAATAAACCATTCTTTTAGGTGCAAGACCATTGAAGGTTTTATTCAAATAAATAGAGTAACCATTATTCTCCTTAAATGAATAATCAGATTGCGATAGACATAATCCAATCATGTCTATGCTCAACGCAAAACACCAAATAACAATTATTTAGGTTTAACACAAATCTCGATGGTAGAGGGAGCAAGCGATGCTTGATCACATCAACCTTGGAAACACTTCCAACACATATCGTCACTCACCTTTAGCTAGTCTCCGTTTATTCCGTAGCTTTTATTTGAGTTACTAACACTTAGCAACCGAACCGGTATCTAATACCCTGGTGCTGCTAGGAGTACTAGTAAAGTACACATTAACATAATGTATATCCAATATACTTCTATCGACCTTGCCAGCCTTCTCATCTACCAAGTATCTAGGGTAATCCTGCTTCATGTCCGTTCCTCTCATTACCAGAAGCACTTAGTCTCGGGTTTGGGTTCAACCCTGGGTTTCTTCACTGGAGCAGCAACTGATTTGCCATTTCATGAAGTACCCCTTCTTGCCCTTGCCCTTCTTGAAACTAGTGGTTTCACTAACCATCAACAATTGATGCTCCTTCTTGATTTCTACATTCGCGGTGTCGAACATTGCGAATAGCTCAAGGATCATCATATCTATCCCTGATATGTTATAGTTCATCACGAAGCTTCTAGCAGCTTGGTGGCAATGACTTTGGAGAAACATCACTATCTCATCAGGAAGATCAACTCCCACTCGATTCAAGTGATTGTTGCACTCAGACAATCTGAGCACAAGCTCAACGATTGAGCTTTTCTCCCTTAGTTTGCAGGCTAAGAAAATCGTCGGAGGTCTTATACCTCTTGACGTGGGCACCAGCTTGAAATCCCAATTTCAGCCCTCGAAACATCTCATATGTTCCGCGACGTTTCGAAATCGTCTTTGGTGCCTCAACTCTAAACCGTTTAACTGAACTATCACGTAGTTATCAAGACGTGTATGTCAGATGTTCGCAACATCCACAGACGACGTTCGAGGTTCAGCACACCGAGCGGTGCATTAAGGACATAAGCCTTCTACTGTCCGCATAATTGCTACTGTCAACTTTCGACTATACTTTCTCTAGGAACATATCTAAAACAGTAGAACTAAAGCGCGAGCTATGACATAATTTGCAAAGGGTTTTTGACTATGTTCAGGATAATTATCTTATGAACTCCCACTCAGATAGACATCCCTCTAGTCATCTAAGTGATTACATGATCCGAGTCAACTAGGCCGTGTCCGATCATCACGTGAGACGGACTAGTCATCATCGGTGAACATCTTCATGTTGATCGTATCTACCATACGACTCATGCTCGACCTTTCGGTCTCTTGTGTTCCGAGGCCATGTCTGTACATGCTAGGCTCGTCAAGTCAACCTAAGTGTTTCAAGTGTAAATCTGGCTTACACCCGTTGTATGTGAACGGAAGAATCTATCACATCCGATCATCACGTGGTGCTTGAAGCAGACGAACTTTATAGCGGTGCACGATGGGGAACACTTTCTTGAAATTTTAATGAGGATCATCTTATTTACTACCGTCGTTCTAAGCAAATAAGATGCATAAACATGATAAACATCACATGCAATCAAATAGTGACATGATATGGCCAATATCATTTTGCTCCTTTGATCTCCATCTTGAGGGCTCCATGATCATCATCGTCACCGGCATGACACCATGATCTCCATCATCGTGTCTTCATGAAGTTGTCTCGCCAACTATTACTTCTACTACTATGCCTAACGGTTAGGAATAAAGTAAAGTAATTACATGGCGTTGTTCAATGACACGCAGGTCATACAATAAATAAAGACAACTCCTATGGCTCTTGCCGGTTGTCATACTCATCGACATGCAAGTCGTGATTCCTATTACAAGAACATGATCAATCTCATACATCACATATCATTCATCACATTCCTTTTTGGCCATATCACATCACATAGAATACCCTGCAAAAACAAGTTAGACGTCCTCTAATTGTTGTTTGCATGTTTTACGTGGCTGCTATGGGTTTCTAGCAAGAACGTTTCTTACCTATGCAAAAGCCACAACCTGATATGTCAATTGCTATTTACCCTTCATAAGGACCCTTTTCATCGAATCCGATCCGACTAAAGTGGGAGAGACTGGCACCCGCTAGCCACCTTATGCACCAAGTGCATGTCAGTCGGTGGAACCTGTCTCACGTAAGTGTACGTGTAAGGTCGGTCCGGGCCGCTTCATCCCACAATACTGTCGAAACAAGATTGGACTAGTAACGGTAAGCATATTGAACAAAATCAACGCCCACAACTACTTTGTGCTCTACTCGTGCAAGAATCTACGCAATAGACCTAGCTCATGATGCCACTGTAGGGGAAAGTAGCAGAAATTCAAAATTTTCCTACGTGTCACCAAGATCTATCTAGGAGAAACTAGCAACGAGGGGAAGGAGAGTGCATCTACATACCCTTGTAGATCTCTAAGCGGAAGAGTTCAAGAGAACGGGGTTGAAGGAGTCGTACTCGTCGTGATCCAAATCACCGGAGATCCTAGTGCCGAACGAACGGCACCTCCGCGTTCAACACACGTACAGCTCGGTGACGTCTCCCATGCCTTGATCCAGCAAGGAGAGAGGGAGAGGTTGGGGAAGACTCCATCCAGCTGCAGCACGATGGTGTGGTGGTGATGGAGGAGCATGACAATCCTGCAGGGTTTCGCCAAGCACCGCGGGAGAGGAGGAGGACTTGGGAGAGGGGGAGGGCTGCGCCAGGGGCAAGCGTCCAGCTCCCATGCGCCTCCCCACTATATATAGGGGTGGAGGGGGCTGGTTTATTTCCCTCCAAGTCCATTGGGGCGTTGGCAAAGGTGGGAGGAAAGAAATCACATCATTTCCTTCCCCACCGATTGTTATCCCCCCTTTTTAGGGATCTTGATCTTATCCCTTCGGGATATGATCTTATTCCTTCTAAGGGGGGATCTTGGTGCGCCTTGACTAGGGGTGTGGGGCATTGCCCCCACTACCCACGTTCATGTGGGTCCCCCGATGCAGGTGGGCCCCACTCCGAAACCTTCTAGAACCTTCCCGATACAATACCGAAAAATCCCGAACATTTTCCGGTGGCCAAAATAGGACTTCCCATATATAAATCTTTACCTCCGGACCATTCCGGAACTCCTCGTGACGTCCGGGATCTCATCCGGAACCCCGAACAACATTTGGTAACCACATACAAACTTCCTTTATAACCCTAGCGTCATCGAACCTAAAGTGTGTAGACCCTACGGGTTCGGGAACCATGCAGACATGACCTAGACGTTCTCCGGCCAATAACCAACATCGGGATCTGGATACCCATGTTGGCTCCCACATGTTCCACGATGATCTCATCGGATGAACCACGATGTCAAGGACTCAATCGATCTCGTATACAATTCCCTTTGTCTAGCAGTATTGTACTTGCCTGAGATTCGATCGTCGGTATGCCGATACCTTGTTCAATCACGTTACCGGCAAGTCTCTTTACTCGTTCCGTAACATATCATCCCGTGATCAACCCCTTGGTCACATTGTGCACATTATGATGATGTCCTACCGAGTGGGCCGAGAGATACCTCTCCGTTACACGGAGTGACAAATCCAGTCTCGATTCGTGCCAACCCAGAGACACTTTCGGAGATACCTGTAGTGCACCTTTATAGCCACCCGATTCGTTGTGACGTTTGGTACACCCAAAGCATTCCTACGGCATCCGGAGTTGCACAATCTCATGGTCTAAGGAAATGATACTTGACATTAGAAAATCTTTAGCATACGAACTACGATCTTTGTGCTAGGCTTAGGATTGGGTCTTGTCCATCACATCATTCTCCAAATGATGTGATCCCGTTATCAATGACATCCAATGTCCATGGTCAGGAAACCGTAACCATCTGTTGATCAACGAGCTAGTCAACTAGAGGCTTACTAGGGACATGGTGTTGTTTATGTACCCACACATGTATCTGAGTTTCCGATCAATACAATTATAGCATGGGTAATAAACGATTATCATGAACAAGGAAATATAATAATAACTAATTTATTATTTCCTCTAGGGCATATTTCCAACAAATCCGCCAGACGAGAATTATGGCACCCAAACAAGCAACAATTTCACACAGGGGCAGTCAAGTCAACAGGGCAGTGAAACAACATTTTCCCAAGTATGCCGCCTTTATGAACAGAGTTAGCAACAACATCAGGAAATGATGAACCAAGTCATCAATATGGGAAATCACCGTGGACCGTATCAGCAGCAATCCAAACCGTCTGAGCTACAAAAGACGCGTCCCCCAACATTTTCTCATACTGAAAAACCTCTTGAGGCCGATGATTGGCTTCGAGACATGGAACGAAAATTAACTATTGCACAGTGTTCACACCGTGAGAAAGTACTATATGCACCGCACTATGTCACTGGAGCAGCTGCATCATGGTGGGAAAATTTCCTACACATGCACCCCAACGAAAATGATATAACCTGGGAGGAGTTCAAAGAAGGTTTTCGTGGGGCGCACATTCCAAAAAGTATTATGAAGATCAAGAAGAGGGAGTTTGATGACCTCAAGCAGAGGACCATGATGGCGACGGAATACAACAATCAGTTTACTCTATTGTCTCGCTACACCAACGAAGAGCGCATGACTGAAAGCAAGAAGATGGAAAAATTCCTGGACGGTCTGGCACCAGCGCTTAAATGCCAGCTGGTCGTACACACCTTCCCAGACTTCAAAACACTAGTGGATAAGGCTATTACCTTGGAAAATGAGCGACGCAGCTTGGAGGATTTCCGCAAGCGCAAAAGGGACCAGACCACTCTTGCTCGCAACCACCGGAGCAAGACGGATTTTCAGAAAGGTGGGACACACAAACCCACGACAAATGTGTCACACCCAATCAAGAATTTCCATGCAAGGGACACGGAGTTCACATATCTCCCAGGCGTTACTTGCTACGCTTGTGGAGAAGAAGGGCACTATGCCAAGCAGTGCCCCAAGCCAAGGAACTCGACCCCAAAGCCGAACAACGGTGGCAATAATTCAGCGCCCAAGCGAAACAACTTCAACCCCAATAACAACCACAGGAAGGGTCACCTGAACCACGTGACCAAAGAGGAAGCACAGAATGCCCCGGATATCGTACTCGGTACGTTCCCTATCAACACAATACCTGCCACGGTTTTGTTTGATTCTGGAGCTTCTCACTCGTTCATTTCGAAGAGATTTGCTTTGCAAAATGATTTTTCGATGCTTCCCTTGGAAAAATCCATGATCATCAAGTCCCCTGGGATTAAAAAAGTTACTCAGAGTTACTGCCAAGGTGTGGTTATTGAGTTTGAAGGATTGAAGTTTCACGCCAACCTCATTGTATTGGAAAATAAAGGACTGGATGTCATCCTAGGGATGGATTGGTTAACCACCAACAAAGGATTTATTGACTGCTTCAACCGGACCGTAATTCTCACCCACCATCACGGGAAGACAATAAAAGTTTCAGCCCAAGAGAGACAAATATCTCGGCAACCGAGGTTGAACAAGGTGGACGTTTCTGAGTTAAGCAAAGTTCCAGTAGTGTGTGAGTTTCGGGCGTATTTCCGAAGAACTACCAGGCATGCCACCAGACCGAGAGATAGAATTCAGCATTGAGCTAGCACCCGAAACCAGCCCCATTTACAAGAAACCATACAGAATGGCACCATCCGAGTTGGTAGAATTAAAGAAGCAAATAAAAGAATTAATGGACAAAGGATATATACGAGCCAGCTCCTCACCTTGGGGTTCACAAATTTTATTTGCCAAGAAAAAGCATGGGACACTGAGATTGTGTATAGACTGTTGAGCACTTAACATGGTCACAATCAAGAACAAATACCCGATGCCACGGATAAATGATTTATTTGATCAGCTCGCTCAGGCCAAGGTTTTCTCAAAAATTGACTTAAGGTCGGGATACCATCAATTAAAAGTACGAACAGAAGATATCCCCAAGACAGCCTTCACCTCCAGAATTGTGCCAGTCATACACAAGAATTTTGAGGTGTATTGTGACGCATCCCGGAAGGGCCTCAGATGCGTATTAATGCAAGAAGGCAAGGTAGTCGCATATATTTCCAGGCAACTTCGCAAGCATGAAGAAAATTATCCTACTCATGACTTGGAGTTGGCAGCAGTCATCCATGCACTCAAAGAGTGGAGACACTTTCTACTTGGAAATCGTTGTGAAATATACACAGACCATAAGAGCCTCAAGTATATTTTCACACAACCGGAACTCAATTAATGGCAACGACGCTGGTTGGAATTAGTGAAGGATTATGATGTTGGAATCCACTACCATCCAGGAAAAGCAAATGTAGTGGCGGATGCTCTTAGTTGGAACCCCAGGTCGAACGACGATAACCTACCAAGTCTGAGACCTGAATTTCGGCAGGAGTTTGCTAAACTCAACTTGATAATGGTCACCAAAGGCAGCGTGTCGAATTTAGAAATATAGCCTACCCTGATAGAAAAGATTAAGGAGGCTCAGCATGGACACCCCAACATTGAAGGCATAAAAAGGAAAGTGAGTTTGGGCAAGGCCTCAGAATTCGTCATAGACGAGCAGGGAATATTATGGTACGGAGATAGGCTTTGCGTACCAAATATCGAGGACCTTAAACAGCAAATTCTAGCTGAAGGCCACACCGCTCCGTATTCAATCCATCCTGGAGGAACAAAAATGTACAAGGACCTTCAGGAAATTTTTTGGTGGCACGGTATAAAAAGGGACATAGCCACGTTCATTGCATGTTGTGACTCATGTCAACACATCAAGGCCGAGCACCAGAAACCGGCCGGACTATTACAACCAAACAAGATACCCGAGTGGAAATGGGACGAAATTGGAATGGATTTTAGTGTTGGACTACCTCGGTCACGACATGGGAATGATGCCATATGGGTCATCACAGATAGACTGACTAAGGTGGCACACTTCATCCCCGTGAAGACAACCCACACCATTCAGAAGCTTGCCAGGCTTTATCTTTCCCGTATCATCTGCTTGCATGGAGTTCCAAAGACTATAATATCAGACAGAGGCACTCAATTCGTCTCCCGATTTTGGGATCTATTACAACAAGCTCTGGGAACTCAACTGGCGTTTAGTACCGCATACCACCCCCAGACTGATGGACAAACTGAACGCGTAAACCAAATTCTAGAAGACATGCTGAGAGCATGTGTCCTCACCTATGGAACCAGTTGGGAAGAAAGTTTGCCATATGCGGAGTTCGCATACAACAACAGTTACCAAGCCAGCCTGCAAATGGCACCATTTGAAGCTTTGTACGGGCGGAGATGTCATACCCCGCTAAATTGGTCAGAAACCGGAGACAGCCGTATCTTCGGCCCAGACATGCTCAAGGAGGCTGAGGAGAAAGTTAAGATAATTAGGGATCGACTCAAGACAGCTCAAAATCGACAGAAGAGTTATTACGATCAAAAGCATCGGGGAGTCAGTTTTGAACCCGGTGAGTATGTGTACCTACGAGTATCTCCTATGAGGGGCCTGCAACGATTCAAGGTTAAAGGAAAGCTAGCACCAAGATTCATCGGACCCTTCTATATAGTGGCACGAAGAGGCACGGTAGCCTACCAGCTAGACTTACCCGAAGAATTATTCGACGTCCACGACGTGTTCCACGTCTGCAGTTGAGGAAGTGCGTGAGCAACCCAGAGAAGCAAGTATCCCATGAAGACATTGACGTGCAACCAGACCTCACCTACCGGGAACGTCCAATAAAAATATTGGAGGAGTCTGAAAGGAGGACCCATCAGAAAACAATCAAGTTTTTCAGAGTTCAGTGGAGCAATCACACCGAGAATGAAGCAACTTGGGAAAAAGAGGATTTTCTTCGGACAGAGCACACACACCTATTTGAGGATCAGCTGAAATCTCGGGGATGAGATTTTTCCTAAGGGGGTAGGTGTTGTGACACTCCAAAATTTTTAATTTGGTTTTCAACAAAAACTTCCTTTGTTTTGAAGGAGGCCATTTAAAATCTTTCCAAAAACCCCTCCTTCTCAAAAAATTTCCCCCATGGCAAGGATTTTATTTGGTATCTTCCTCAACCTGGGTGTTTGGTTATTAAAAACCTTCCTTCTGATTTTTACCCATCTCAAATAAATTTTTGGAATTTATTTTCTATTAAAAAGAAACCCTATGGGTTTTGGGGCTATTCTTTTGTTTTGGAACCACCCATTGTTTTACCATGCCTCATGTGGTAATTTCTGTAAAACCCTCCCTCCACTTTGGGGCAACCCAAACTTTCTGTTCCAACAAGTTCAACCCATTTTTGAATTTTATTTCATTTATTTTATCCCCAAAAACAATTCTGTCTTTTATTTTAAGCCTAGATGATTTACAAAGGAAGTACCTGATTTCCTTTGAGTTTTGGTCTCAAACCAACTCCTCTGGATAGTCCCTAGCACCCCCAACCTAGATCCATCAAGATCCACTCTTCCACAATTCAAAATTTTCAAGTTTCAACCACTGCAAGTTTGGACCAGATTCATCATTTTTGGTGAAATTCATATTTCTATTTCTCCAAAAATTCCACCAAAAAATCATGCAGTCCCCAGGTGCTTTGAGAGGCTACCACAAAAAAGATCAGCCCCAGATAAATTCTCCTCATGCCTAAATCATTTCATCAAACACTTGGCCTGCCTTTGTTTACAGATATATTCAGAAATTCAGAGTTCTGATTCGACGATCGATGTCGTTTTAAATCGAGTCTTGTCATCGATCACCAGTGCACGCTTTGGCGCGTTGCGCACGGCCTCTCCTTATCCAGAGCACCGCACACTCTCTTGGATGGGTGCATGTGTCGGTGGCGGCGTGCCTCGCCAATGCCGGCAGCCTCTGCGGTGGCAGAGCCACCCGTGGCGGCCAGCGGGAGCTAGCGCTAGCTTTCTGCGCCGTCCAGCGCCGCCCAATGCACCCGAGGCCTCCTCGTGGCCGTCTGCTTGCTAGCGCACGCCGCAGCACCGTCGCCGTGGCCCGGCAAGCACAGGGCGCGCCCTCTGCCGCCGCCGGGCCCGCGAAGCTCCGTTCTGTCGAAACCACCAAGCACGCCTAATCCAACCTTGGCTAGCGTCTGAATGGAACCAGCGGATCTCCATGTTGATGCCCAACCCCCTAAACTACCCGACCAACCACTGCACCGCCGTAACCATCGCCGGAGACTTCCCGTTCACGGCCACCGCCTCGGATCACCTATAAAAGAAGGTCCCGAGCTCGTTCTCGATCCCGCACCACCACTCCACCTCACCAGAGCCCCGCCAAGCCACCAGGAGGACCTCGAGGAGGTCTCCTCCCCGACTCCGGCCGCCCCGATCCGCCTCGGGCTCCAGCTCGATCCGCTCAGGTGAGGCCATCCCCGCCTCCCAAACCACGTCAGTAGCTTTCTCATACACCCAGTACTCTAACCCGAGCTCCAATTTAACCTCCGCAGCCCTCCCCGGCGAGGTCCAACATCACCTGAGCCACCGTCCGCCGGAGCAAGGGCCGCCGTCGACGTGGTGCTCGCCGACGACCACCTCCACCACCCACAGACGCGGGAGGGCACACTGATCACGTAGGTACCCTCCGCTCCTCCTAACTCGCCGTGGATCGCCGCCGGCGATCACCGCAGCACTCGGGCGCCGGCGCACTCTGTTTCCCCCCCGTTTGAAAATTCAAACCTGACGGGTGGGACCCCTCGTCAGCTTTTTCCTTTTTTTGAACCGTTTTCTGAAAACTCCCTCGGGTAGAATACGTCTTCCTTTGCAGTTGACGGGTTTTTAGCCGAAGCGTTTTCTGTTTTTATAAGCTAGCCCCTGGAAACTTTCTGTTTCATTACAGTCAAGTCCCTGGGCTAAATCTTTAATAAATTTTAAACAGAAAGTGATTTTTGGTTGATTCTTTTTCTGACCTCTTTATTTTTCTGTCTAGTTTTTTATCATATTTATTTGAGAAATATTTGGAACACTTTTGTGCACCCCACGGTATTTACGTTAGTACATATTTTCTTATACCGTAGATACCGGAGGAGGTGACGGAACCGCGAACTTCACCAAGCTAGACTCCGACTACTCCGAACCAGGCAAGCATGTTTGAACTTTTGATATGATGAGTGTTTTTGCATGTTTGCATTGAGTAGTTTCATGGCATGTCTATGAGCATTTCGATAAGTGTTATACTCATGCAAAGTTGAGACAAGTGAGCTCCGAAACTCCGTATGTTAATTGATGTGAGTTTACATGATCATGTGATGACATGAGAGGTGGTAAGATGGCAGTGTTGGAGCATGCCAGTCTTATGCCAAACCATTTAACTCCAGTGTCAACGTGGATTAAGTCACGTTACCATCCGTTTCCTTTCCTGTACTACCACATGTTTTCCGCAAGGGATATGGCTTAGTAAGTTGCAAACCTCTTTCCTGGTACACACCAAATAGAGAGGCCGTGATGAGGGTTCCATGGCCCTGGATTAAAGCCAGTCATCCGGTCAGGGGGCATGGGTGTTTCCGGTTGGGACCGAGAGGGGGGCACCCCTTAGAGCGCGTGAATATAAATTTGATCCCATGCTATTCGAGGTTGTGATCTCCCCGTCTCAAAGTTTTTCTTGAACGTTGTCTAGGGTGATTCCTGGCATCATGAGGTGGGATGGGTGTGTACTGGTTAGATGTGTTTCTACCGAAATACCGTAAACGGAACTAGTCCTTCGTGACTACGGAAATCCGTTAGCTGTGGATAATTAGTACAAACTCTGCAGAGTCAAAATCCTTCGAATCATCTTATCCATGTCCGAGTACTGTGTTCAGCTTATCTTGTCAGTGTCAGTCTCAGTGACAAAACTCCGGTGAACCACATGAGTGTTAAGTCCGGCTAAATGATTATTCCTGTGGATGGACTAACCCGTTTATTATTATGTGTTGAATATTTCCTGAGTGTTATATCTTCGTGAATTTATCGGATATGAATAATGAAATATAATCCATTTCTGCGATGTCGCTCAGACGTTCGACTGTGGCACGCTTGTTATTTACTTTCAATATAAGCCCTTTCTGCGATGTCGCTCAGACGTCCGACTGTGGCACGCTTGTTATTTACTTTCGATATAAGCCCTTTCTGCGATGTCGCTCAGACGTCCGACTGTGGCATGCTTGTTATTTACTTTCGATATAAGCCCTTTCTGTGATGTCGCTCAGACGTCCGACTATGGCACGCTTGTTATTTACTTTCAATATAAGCCCTTTATGTGATGTCGCTCAGACGTCCGATTGTGGCACGCTTGTCATTTACTTTCCAATATAAGCCCTTTACGTGGTGTCGCTTAGACGCCCGACTGCGGCATGATAATTTATTTGTTTACCCTTCGAGGCGTCGCTCCAGACACCCAATCGGTTTTCAGTTATTTTATTGGGATTTCGGGAGGACTACCGCCTGACTTCCTTTTTACTTATCATGTCGTGCAAAAGTTTATTATTCGAGTGTGCATTGCTATTTGCCCATGGCGCATTCATGCTTGCATTTGTTATATCTTATGTCCGAACTGTCTTGCGAGTACTTTCAAAGTACTCACCGGCTTGTTGATTTGGCGGATGTTGTGAAGGCGATCTCATGGATGAGGAGTTCGATAGCGAGTCCGACACCTAGAGGAGTCCCAGTCAGTCCCGTGCGATCCTGGATTTGGTCACTTGTATTATATCCGCTTTCGCTACCCAAATAAATGCATCGAGCCTCACCTCGACGCTCGATCAGCTGCCAGATTAGGAGTCATGTCAACAACTCCACTGTGATATATCCACCACCACTTTTATCTCGATTCAGTAGTATGCCACCACACCCCTGTGTCATAGCCGCCCTTATGTACAATATTGGCGTGTCTGTAATAAATTGTTGAGCAACCTCAGCTCAACCCTGTAATATATTTAATGCTACTGGACTTCTGTATCAAGTATTTGTCTACCAGTAAGGAGAATTCTTCCTATACTGGAATCAAAAAGATCGGCTTCTCAATAACTATTTTATTGAAAAACCGGTCGACAAAGTGTTTCACTGATCCAAACTGGTGAGTCTCAAGATGTGCATCAGGAATCTCCTTGTACATGCTAGCCATGGAGTTGTGATCCTTCTTCTTCTTGGCATAGACATCCAAGTCATCTTCTTGTTCTTCTGGGGCATTGATCAACTGAGCCCATTCTGCAACTGTTGACTGGTATCTAGTGCCTTCAGACATCCAGATAATCTTTCCATCTGGGTAGAAGTGAGCTGTGGAGTAGAACTGCATGAGAAGCTCATCATTCCACTTTGTGAGCTTCTGAGCCACAAACTCATCAACTCCACAAGCCTTGAAACTATCATAGACTCCAAGATAGTGTTCTTCATTCTCCTTGATGTACTCCCAGTTGACCCATCTCATGTCACACACTATTGGCTTCTTGTCAAGGAGAATTGTCTCATAGAAGTCCTACTGTTCCTTGGTATGGAACCTGTAATCCACATTAGTTCTTCTTCTGGTGGCATATGGATCTGTGACGCCCCCGATTCAATCGTACACTAATCATGCACGCAAACATGTACGATCAAGATCAGAGACTCATGGAAAGATATCACAACACAACTCTAAAACATAAATAAGTCATACGAGCATCATAATACAAGTCAGGGGCCTCGAGGGCTCGAATAAAAGTGCTCGATCATAGACGAGTCAGCGGAAGCAACAATATCTGAGTACAGACATAAGTTAAACAAGTTTGCCTTAAGAAGGCTAGCACAAACTGGGATACAGATCGAAAGAGGCGCGGGCCTCCTACCTGGGATCCTCCTAAACTACTCCTGGTCGTCGTCAGCGGCCTGCACGTAGTAGTAGGCACCTCCGGTGTAGTAAAAGTCATCGTCGATGGTGGCGTCTGGCTCTTGGGCTTCGGCATCTGGTTGCGACAACCAGGTAGAAGGGAAAGGGGGAAAAGAGGGAGAAAAGCAACCGTGAGTACTCATCCAAAGTACTCGCAAGCAAGGAGCTACACTACATATGCATGGGTATATGTGTAAAGGGCCATATCGGTGGACTGAACTGCAGAATGCCAGAATAAGAGGGGGATAGCTAATCCTGTCGAAGACTACACTTCAGGCCACCTCCATCTTGCAGCATGTAGAAGAGAGTAGATGGTAAGTTCACCAAGTAGCATCGTATAGCATAATCCTACCCGGCAATCCCCTCCTCGTTGCCCTGTTAGATAGCGATCACCGGGTTATATCTTGCACTTGGAAGGGTGTGTTTTATTAAGTATCCAATTCTAGTTGTCATAAGGTCAAGGTACAACTCCAAGTCGTCCTGTTACCGAAGATCACGGCTATTCGAATAGATAAACTTCCCTGCAGGGGTGCACCACATAACCCAACACGCTCGATCCCATTTGGCCGGACACACTTTTCTGGGTCATGCCCGGCCGCGGAAGATCAACACATCGCAGCCCCACCTAGGCTAATAGAGAGGTCAGCACGCCGGTCTAAACCTAAGCGCACAGGGGTCTGGGCCCATGGCCCTTAGCACACCTGCACTGATCCAATTCTAGCATCTATCAAGCAATTTGCGATGACTAGGTCATCTATATATGAGTATATTGACTTAGGAGTCAAATGAGAACATTTGATCATAGGTCATACTTATCGTTTAAGCACAAGTGGGGTTACCACTTTTACATAAAGCGTTGTTGTGTTCACACCATTAGAGTTGCTTTAGCTCAATTCTTAGAGTAAAGCTCCCCCTAGATGTGAGATCCCCCCTAAGAGGGATGAACTAACCTTGGGTTTTGTCGATGATGACTTCATGTAGGTGTTGAAGATGTAGATGCTCAATGTTGATGTATATCATTTGGAGCAATCCTTTGGAGTGAGTTGCACTTTCAATACCTACACGGGTTAGTCCCACAAGGAACAAACAAGGATATCCATAGACATAGAGTGATGCATACACAAGATGATGTCTATGAAAGCATTTGGTTACCTTGTCCCTTGTCTTACCAACAAGAGGGTTTGTGACTCCTTGAGCTAGTGCAAGATGTGGAAGTTGTTTGCACTTGTTCTTGCCAAAATGATAAGAGTGAATTATGTTGGCGGAGTCACCCTCAAGAACTCTCTAGTTCTTCTTCTTTGGGATCCACACCATCTTTATGGGAATCCTCGGAGTTGTAGTCATACTTGATGAAGTGGAACTTGATGTAGTCTTGGGAACCCACTTGACCAAGGCATTAGGAGCTTCTTCAAATGCATCAGTTTCTTCTTGAAGCTTGTCCTTGCCTTTTTCCTTGTGGTCTTGTGGTGGAAGTGTTGGGGAACGTAGCAGAAATTCAAAATTTTCCTACGTATCACCAAGATCTATCTATGGAGAAACCAGCAACGAGGGGAAGGAGAGTGCATCTACATACCCTTGTAGATCGCTAAGCGGAAGCGTTCAAGAGAACGGGGTTGAAGGAGTCGTACTCGTCGTGATCCAAATCAACGGAGATCCTAGTGCGAGCAGACGGCACCTTCGCGTTCAACACACGTACAGCCGGTGGCGTCTCCCATGCCTTGATCCAGCAAGGAGAGAGGAGAGGTTGGGGAAGACTCCATCCAGCAGCAGCACAACGGCGTGGTGGTGGTGGAGGAGCGTGGTGATCTAGCAGGCTTCGCCAAGCACCGCGAGATATGAGGAGAAAGAGAGGTAGGGCTGCGCCAACATGAGAAGAACTTCGTGTGTTGGGCAGCCCTTTCCTCCACTATATATAGGGGAGAGGGGCTGCGCCCCACCTAGGGTTCCACCCTAGGGGCGGCGGCCAGCCCATGATCCCATCTAGGGGCGGCCAGGGGGAGGAGTGCCTCCCAAGTCAAGTGGAGGCCCTCCCCTTAGGGTTTCCCCTCTCCCATGCGCATGGGCCTTGGGGGGCTGGTGCCCTGGCCCATTAAGGCTAGGCGCCCCTTACAGCCCATGCTGCTGTATTGGGCGTGGTGGAACAATTTCCGGACCTCCGGACCCCTCCGAATCCTCCGGACCTTCCGAAGCTTCCGGTACAATACCGTAAAACCCGAACTTTTTCGAAACCCGAACAACAACTTACCATATATAAATCTTTACCTCCGGACCATTCCGGAACTCCTCGTGACGTGTGGGATCTCATCCGGGACTCCGAACAACATTCGGTAACCACGTATGTCTATTCCCTATAACCCTAGCGTCATCGAACCTTAAGTGTGTAGACCCTACGGGTTCGGGAACCATGCAGACATGACCGAGACGTTCTCCGGTCAATAACCAACAGCGGGATCTGGATACCCATGTTGGCTCCCACATGTTCCACGATGATCTCATCGGATGAACCACGATGTCAAGGACTCTTCCGTATACAATTCCCTTTGTCTAGCGGTATTGTACTTGCCCGAGATTCGATCGTCGGTATGCCGATACCTTGTTCAATCTCGTTACCGGCAAGTCTCTTTACTCGTTCTGTAACACATCATCCCATGATCAACCCCTTGGTCACATTGTGCACATTATGATGACGTCCTACCGAGTGGGCCCAGAGATACCTCTTCGTCACGGAGTGACAAATCCCAGCTCGATTCGTGCCAACCCAATGACACTTTCGGAGATACCTGTAGTGCACCTTTATAGCCACCCGATTACGTTGTGACGTTTGGTACACCCAAAGCATTCCTACGGTATCCGGAGTTGCACAATCTCATGGTCTAAGGAAAAGATACTTGACATTAGAAAAGCTTTAGCATCTGAACTACACGATCTCTGTGCTAGGCTTAGGATTGGTTCTTGTCCATCACATCATTCTGTTAATGATGTGATCCCGTTATCAACGACATCCAATGTCCATGGTCAGGAAACTGTAACCATCTATTGATCAACGAGCTAGTCAACTAGAGGCTTACTAGGGACATGGTGTTGTCTATGTACCCACACATGTATCTGAGTTTCCTATCAATACAATTATAGCATGGATAATAAACGATTATCATGAACAAGGAAATATAATAACAACTAAATTATTATTGCCTCTAGGGCATATTTCCAACAGTCTCCCACTTGCACTAGAGTCAATAATCTAGTTCACATCGCCATGTGATTAACACTCACAGGTCACATCGCCATGTGACCAACATCCAAAGAGTTTACTAGAATCAATAATCTAGTTCACATCACTATGTGATTAACACTCAATGAGTTCTGGGTTTGATCATGTTTATGCTTGTGAGAGAGGTTGTAGTCAACGGGTCTGTAATATTCAAATCCCTATGTATTTCGCAAAACTTTATGTCATATCGAAGATGCTGCTACCACGTTCCACTTGGAGCTATTCCAAATTGTTGTTCCATTATACGTATCCGGTATCTCTACTCAGAGCTATCCGGATAGGTGTTAAAGCTTGCATCGACACAATTCTTTACGTCGAACTCTTTATCACCTCCATAACCGAGAAACATATCCTCATTCCTCTAAGGATAATTTTGACCGCTATCTGGTGATCCACTCCTTGATCACCTTTGTACCCTCTTGCCAGATATGTAGCAAGGCACACATCAGGTGCGGTACACAACCTAGCATACTGTCGAGCCTACGTCTAAGGCATAGGGGACGACCTTCGTCCTTTCTCTCTTTTCTGCCGTGGTCGAGCTTTAACTCTTAACTTCATACCTTACAACTCAGGCAAGAACTCCTTCTTTGACTGATCCATCTTGAACACCTTCAAGATTATGTCAAGGTATGTGCTCATTTGAAAGTATTATTAAACATTTTGATCTATCTTATAGATCTTGATGCTTATTGTTCAAGTAGCCTAATACAGGTTTTCCATTGAAAAACACTTTTCAAACAACCCTATATGCTTTCCAGAAATTCTACATCATTTCTGATCAACAATATGTCAACAACATATACTCATCAGAAATTCTATAGTGCTCCCACTCACTTCTTTAGAAATACAAGTTTCTCATAAACTTTGTATAGACCGAAAATCTTTGATCATCTCATCAAAGCGTACATTCCAACTCCGAGATGCTTACTCCAGTCCTTAGAAGGATTGCTGGAGCTTTGCATACTTGTTAGCGTCTTTCAGGATTGTCAAAAACCTTCTGGTTGTATCACATACAACCTTTCCTCAAGAAAACTGTCAAGGAAACAATGTTTTTTTGACATCCTATATGCAAGATTTCATAAATAATGGAGTAACTGCTAATCCAATTCCAACAGACTCTTAGCATCGCTACGAGTGAGAAAGCCTCACCGTTGTCAACTCCTTGAACTAGTCAGAAAACATCTTTAACGACAAGTCGAGCTTTCTTAATGGTTATACTTACCATCATTGTCTTTCTTCCTTTTAAAATCCATCTTTACCCAACGTCCTTACGACCATCAAGTATTTCTTCCAAAGTCATGGATCCTCTCTCGGATGTTATGGCCTCGAGCCATTCGTCGGAATCCGGGCCCACCATCGCTTCTCCATAGCTCGTAGGTTCATTGTTGTCTAGCAACATGACCTCTAAGACAGGATTGCGTACCACTCTGAAGTAGTACGTGTCCTTGTCGACCTACGAGGTCCGGTAGTGACTTGATCCGAAGCATCATGATCACTATCATCAGCTTCCACTTCAATTGGTGTAGGTGCCACATGAACAACTTCATGTGCCCTGCTACACACTGGTTGAAGTGATGGTTCAATAACCTCATTAAGTCTCCACCATCCTCCCACTCAATTCTTTCGAGAGAAAACTTTTCCTCGAGAAAGGACCCGTTTCTAGAAACAATTAATTTTGCTTCCGGATCTTAGATAGGAGGTATACCCAACTGTTTTGGGTGTCCTATGAAGATATATTTATCCGTTTTGGGTTCGAGCTTATCACGATGAAACTTTTTCACATAAGCGTCGCAGCCCCAAACTTTTAAGAAACGACAACTTAGGTTTCTCCAAACCATAGTTCAAACAGTGTCGTCTCAACGGAATTACGTGGTTCCCTATTAAAGTGAGTGCGGTTGTCTCTAATGCCTAACCCATGAACGATAGTGGTAATTCGATAAGAGACATCATGGTACGCACCATATCTAATAGGGTGCAACTATGATGTTCGGACATACCATCACACTATGGTGTTCCAGGCAGTATTAATTGTGAAACAATTTCCACAATGTCTTAATAGCGTGCCAAAGCTCGTAACTCAGATACTCATCTCTATGATCATATCATAGACATTTTATCCTCTTGTCATGATGATTTTTAACTTCACTCTGAAATTACTTGAACCATTCAATAATTAAGACTTGTGTTTCATCAAGTAAATACACTCAGTATCTACTTAAATCATCCATGAAGTAAGAACATAACGATATTCACTGCATGCCTCAGCACTCATTTGACTGCACACATCAAAATGTGTTACTTCCAACAAGTTGCTATCTTGTTCCATCTTACTGAAACCGAGGCTTTTCAGTCATCTTGCCCATGTGGTATGATTTGCATATCTCAAGTGATTCAAAATCAAGTGAGTCCAAACGATCCATCTACATGGAGTTTCTTCATGCGTATACACCAATAGACATGGTTCGCATGTCTCAAACTTTTCAAAAACGAGTGAGTCCAAAGATCCATCAACATGGAGCTTCTTCATGCGTTCTACACCAATATGACTTACATGGCAGTGCCACAAGTAAGTGGTACTATCATTACTATCTTATATCTTTTGGCATGAAAATGTGTATCACTACGATCGAGATTCAATAAACAATTCTTTTAGGCGCAAGACCATTAAAAGTATTATTTAAATAAACAGAGTAACCATTATTCTCCTTAAATGAATAACCGTATTGCAATAGACATAATCCAATCATGTCTATGCTCAATGCAAACACCAAACAACAATTATTTAGGTTTAACACCAATCTCGATGGTAGAGGGAGCGTGCGATGCTTGATCACATCAACCTTGGAAACACTTCCAACACATATCGTCAGCTCACCTTTAGCTAGTCTTCATTTATTCCGTAGCTTTTATTTCGAGTTACTAACACTTAGCAACCGAACTGGTATCTAATACCCTGGTGCTACCAGGAGTACTAGTAAAGTACACATTAACATAATGTATATACAATATACTTGTATCGACCTTGCCAGCCTTCTCATCTACCAAGTATCTAGGGTAATTCTGCTCTTAGTGGCTGTTCCCCTTATTACAGAAGCACTTAGTCTCGGGTTTGGGTTTAATATTGGGTTTCTTCACTAGAGCAGCAACTGATTTGCCATTTCATGAAGTATCCCTTCTTGTCTTTGCCCTTCTTGAAACAAGTGGTTTCATTAACCATCAACAATTGACGCTCCTTCTTGACTTCTACTTTCGCGGTGTCAAACATCGCGAATATTTCAAGGATCATCTATCCCTGATATGTTATATTTCATCACGAAGCTCTAGCAGCTTGGTGGCAATGACTTTGGAGAAACATCACTATCTCATTAGGAAGATCAACTCCCACTCGATTCAAGTGATTGTTGCACTCAGACAATCTGAGCACAAGCTCAACGATTGAGCTTTTCTCCCTTAATTTGCAGGCTAAGAAAATCGTCGGAGGTCTTATACCTCTTGACGTGGGCACGAGCCTGAAATCCCAATTTCAGCCCTCGAAACATCTCATATGTTCCGCGACGTTTTGAAAAACGTCTTTGGTGCCTCAACTCTAAACTGTTTAACTGAACTATCACGCAGTTAGCAAAACGTGTATGTCCGATATTCGCAACATCCACAGATTTACGTTTGGGGTTCAGCACCTTTGAGCGTGCATTAAGGACATAAGCTTTCTTCTGTCCGTATAATCGCTACTGTCAACTTTCAACTACATTTTCTCTAGGAACATATCTAAAATAGTGGAACTAAACTACGAGCTTACGACATAATTTGCAAAGATCTTTTGACTATGTTCAGGATAATTAAGTTCATCTCATGAACTCCCACTCAGATAGACATCCCTCTAGTCATCTAAGTGATTACATGATCCGAGTCAACTAAGCCGTGTCCGATCATCACGTGAGACGGACTAGTCATCATCCGTGAACATCTTCATGTTGATCGTATCCTCCATACGACTCATGCTCGACCTTTCGGTCTCTTGTGTTCCGAGGCCATGTCTGTACATGCTAGGCTCGTCAAGTTAACCTAAGTGTTTCGCGTGTGTAAATCTGGCTTACACCCGTTGTATGTGAACGTAAGAATCTATCACACCCGATCATCACGTGGTGCTTCGAAACGACGAACTTTCGCAACGGTGCACGGTTAGGGGGAACACTTTCTTGAAATTTTATTGAGGGATCATCTTATTTACTACCGTCGTTCTAAGCAAATAAGATGCATAAACATGATAAACATCACATGCAATCAAATAGTGACATGATATGGCCAATATCATTTTGCTCCTTTGATCTCCATCTTGAGGCTCGATGATCATCATCGTCACCGGCATGACACCATGATCTCCATCATCATGATCTCCATCATCGTGTCTCCATGAAGTTGTCTCGCCAACTTATTACTTCTACTACTATGGCTACGGTTAGCAATAAAGTAAAGTAATTACATGGCGTTGTTCAATGACACGCAGGTCATACAATAAATTAAGACAACTCCTATGGCTCCTGCCGGTTTTCATACTCATCGACATGCAAGTCGTGATTCCTATTACAAGAACATGATCAATCTCATACATCACATATCATTCATCACATTCTTCTTGGCCATATCACATCACATAGCATACCCTGCAAAAACAAGTTAGACGTCCTCTAATTGTTGTTTGCATGTTTTACGTGGCTGCTATGGGTTTCTAGCAAGAACGTTTCTTACCTACACAAAACCACAACGTGATATGCCAATTGCTATTTACCCTTCATAAGGACCCTTTTCATCGAATCCGTTCCGAATAAAGTGGGAGAGACTGGCACCCGCTAGCCACCTTATGCACCAAGTGCATGTCAGTCGGTGGAACCTGTCTCACGTAAGTGTACGTGTAAGGTCGGTCCGGGCCACTTCATCCCACAATACCGTCGAAACAAGATTGGACTAGTAACGGTAAGCATATTGATCAAAATCAACGCCCACAACTACTTTGTGTTCTACTCGTGCAAAGAATCTACGCAATAGACCTAGCTCATGATGCCACTGTTGGGGAACGTAGAAGAAATTCAAAATTTTCCTACGTGTCACCAAGATCTATCTATGGAGAAACCAGCAACGAGGGGAAGGAGAGTGCATCTACATACCCTTGTAGATTGCTAAGCGGAAGCGTTCAAGAGAACGAGGTTGAAGGAGTCGTACTCGTCATGATCCAAATCACCGGAGATCCTAGTGCCGAACGGACGGCACCTCCGCGTTCAACACATGTACATCCCGGTGACGTCTCCCATGCCTTGATCCAGCAAGGATAGAGGGATAGGTTGGGGAAGACTCCATCCAGCAGCAGCACAACGGCGTGGTGGTGGTGGAGGAGCGTGGTGATCTAGCAGGGCTTCGCCAAGCACAGCGAGATATGAGGAGAAAGAGAGGTAGGGCTGCGCCAACATGAGAAGAACTTCGTGTGTTGGGCTGCCCCTTTGCCTCCACTATATATAGGGGGAGAGGGGGGGCTGCGCCCCCACCTAGGGTTCCACCCCTAGGGGTGGCAGCCAGCCCTAGATCCCATCTAGGGGGCGGCCAAGGGGGGGAGGAGTGCCTCCCAAGTCAAGTGGATGCCCTCCCCCTTAGGGTTTCCCCTCTCCCATGCGCATGGGCCTTGGGGGGGCTGGTGCCCCTGGCCCATTAAGGCTAGGCGCCCCACAGCCCATGATGCTGTATTGGACGTGGTGGAACAATTTCCGACCTCTGGACCCCTCCGAATCCTCCGGAACCTTCAGAAGTTTCCGGTACAATACCGTAAAACCCGAACTTTTCCTTTAACCCAACAACAACTTTCCATATATAAATCTTTACCTCCGGACCATTCCGGAACTCCTCATGACGTCCGGGATCTCATCCGGCACTCCGAACAACATTCGGTAACCACGTATATCTATTCCCTATAACCCTAGCGTCATCGAACCTTAAGTGTGTAGACCCTACGGGTTCGGGAACCATGCAGACATGACCGAGACATTGTCCGGTCAATAACCAACAGTGGGATCTGGATACCCATGTTGTCTCCCACATGTTCCACGATGATCTCATCGGATGAACCACGATGTCAAGGACTCAATCGATCCCGTATACAATTCCCTTTGTCTAGCGGTATTGTATACCTTGTTCAATCTCGTTACCGGCAAGTCTCTTTACTCGTTCTGTAACACATCATCCCGTGATCAACCCCTTGGTCACATTGTGCACATTATGATGATGTCCTACCGAGTGGGCCCAGAGATACCTCTCCGTCACACGGAGTGACAAATCCAGTCTCGATTCGTGCCAACCCAATGACACTTTCGGAGATCCCTAGTGCACCTTTATAGCCACCCGATTACGTTGTGGCGTTTGGTACGCCCAAAGCATTCCTACGGTATTCGGAGTTGCACAATCTCATGGTCTAAGGAAAAGATACTTGACATTAGAAAAGCTTTAGCATACGAACTACACGATCTTTGTGCTAGGCTTAGGATTGGGCCTTGTCCATCACATCATTCTGCTAATGATGAGATCCCGTTATCAACGACATCCAATGTCCATGGTCAGGAAACTCTAACCATCTATTGATCAACGAGCTAGTCAACTAGAGGCTTACTAGGGACATGGTGTTGTCTATGTACCCACACATGTATCTGAGTTTCCTATCAATACAATTATAGCATGGATAATAAACGATTATCATGAACAAGGAAATATAATAACAACTAATTTATTATTGCCTGTAGGGCATATTTCCAACAGGAAGATCATCTTGAGCTTGTGTCCCTTTGAAAGAAGTAGGATCATACTTCTCTTCTTGAGGAACAAACTTCGTCTTGGGGTATTGATCTTCTTCCCACTCAACTCCATTGGCATTGAACTTTCGTTCAAAACCAAGACCTTGGTTCTTCCGGTGCCTTCCTTGCTTGCGTACAATTTCCTCGAATTGCTTACTCCCGGCAAGGCTCTTGTAGACACCTTTCTCTATAATTCCCTTCAATAATCTATTTTCTTGCTCAAGTGTAACTTGGCTAAGAGAATCATTAGTGGAATCAAGAGAACTACTAGAAGCAACAACATTGGATTTAGCATGATTATTGTTACTACTAGAGGAAGAATCTTTCTTGTTCTTGTTACTAGACTTGACTTGACGCATGTAAGTGGATAAGAGTAAACGCTTGGCAATGTAAGAAGAACTTTTCTTGCGAAGATCATCATTGATTGCCTTTAAGAACTCATGCTCTTGCTCAAGGTTGAGCTTTTCAAAACGTAATTTCTCATGAGTCCTTAAAAGTTCTCGATGATCTCCTAAGATAGTTCCATGAGCTAGCTTAAGAGTGTTTAGTCCTTTAGTTAGAGACTCAATCTTCTCCTTATCATTGTCATTCGTTTTATCTTGATTATCATGATTAATTGACGTTTCATCATAGTATTCATCACTAGAGTTGTCAACAAGTAAATCATCATCACCTAATAAGTCATCTTCATCACTATTGAAATCAACATACTCGGTGTGTGATACCTTTGGACCTTTGGCCATGAAGCATCTTCCAATTCCTTCATTTGGTGAATCAAATATGTCGTAGGAGTTGGTTGACACAAGTGCTAGACCGGCAACACCTTCATCTTGAGTATATTCGGAGTCAGAGTGATAGCTTCTCTCGGAGTGATTGTCGGAGTCGGAGGCGGATACCCATTCACCAACATGAGCTTGATGTCTTCATTTTGTGTAGCTCCTTGATGACTTGTCCTTCCTTTCTGAATCCTTGCTTCTCCGTGAGGGTCTTCGTTCATAACGATCATCCCTACTCCTTCTCTCTCTTGATGGTGATTCTTCTCTTCTATTTCTTCTTTTGGGAGAATCTTCTCTTCTTTTGTAGGGGGCCGTACACTCATTTGAGTAGTGTCCGGGTTTTCCACAGTTGTAGCAATTACGCTCTCGACTAGAAGATCTTTTGTCATTGTAGGACCTTGACTTTTTTTTGAAAGAATTGACAGTGGGAGAGCACTCCCACTGTGATTTATATATATCTATATAAATGGGGTGTTTACATAGACATATACAACGCCGAACACAACCAACCAACTACCACCCCCTCCCCATGGCTTAGAGAAGAGGCAAACTACCAATCCTCCACAGGAGGAGCCAAGCGGAAAGTGTCAACAAGGATCAACCTAGAGTATTACAGAGGTTTACAAATGAGCCTCGATGGGCCTCCTTGATTCTATATTGGAGCTGACCTAGGTCGTTTTTGAAGCGTGATCACCAGGACCTAATAGTAGGGTCAACTCCACGGAAGTGCTTGTTATTCCTCTCCTTCCAAATGCTCCAAGCAGCAGTGACAAAAACTTCCAAGAAGAATGGTCCAGGCCAGGAGTCTCTGTTTAATCCGATGGAAGTGAGACGGCTATCAAAAGGGGGCCAATGAATGCCAAGCTTGGCCCAGCAGGTGCTGCTAAAATCGCAGGTGAAGATCATGTGGTCCACCGTTTATTCAATTGGCAGCCCGCAAAGAAGGCAATCAAAGTCGTCACCAATGTTGTAGTGCCTCCGTTTCAACATATTACGTGTGTTGAGCCTGTCTAGGAAAAGCAGCCACCCAAACACCTTCAACTTCATTGTACATTTCGATTTCCACAGGTGCTTGAACATGGGATCAGCTTGTGCATCTCTAAAGAAGAAAGAATAGAAGTCCTTTGGACGAAAGTCGGCCGCGGCCCACGTGTAGTGCCAAACATCAGTATTTGACGTGGAAGGGCAAATCTTGTTTGACGTTAGCTGCATGTCTCGGTTTTCGCCCAACATGTAGGTAGGGGATACAGGGAGGTGAAAGGTTTCATGCAGATCATTGGAGGCCCAGAAGTCAGCAACCGAGATATCTTCATGTAGCGCAAAAGAGAAGGCACGTGGGTGGGAGTCGTGCAGCACATCACGCGCCCAAAGATCTTTCCATAGCAAGGTGGTCCTTCCATCTACCAACTGAACACGAGATATGCCCCTGAAGGTTGGTGTCAGTTTTAAAATATCGCGCCACCAGAAAGAGCCGACCGGGTCTACTACATGTGGTATTTTGTCGACGTAGAGATTGTCCCATATCAGGTGAACCCAAGGCACATCCATTTTATTGTAGAATTATGGAGGAATTTTAGGAGCAGGGCTTCATTATGGATTTTGAGATTGATCACTCCTAGCCCACCTTTGTCTTTGGGACGACAGACCACGTCCCAGGCTGCAAGAGAGGAACATTTGTCACCTTGCTCGGTTTTCTTAGTCCATAGACAACGTCTCCTGATTTTGTCTAAGATCTCAAGAAGCTTGGGCGGGAATTTGAGTGTACACATGGCAAAATTAAGAAGAGACGTGACTGAAGCGTTCAACCAGGATAATCTGCCACCATAGGTCATCATAGCAATGGTTGACGTTAGGCGCCTTTCCAATCTGCAAACAAGAGGCATGAGGTCCGGGACTGTAGGCCGAGTGGTACCCAGAGGCAGGCCAAGATAGGTGAAAGGCAGCGTGCCAACGTTACAGCCAAAAATCCTTGCAAGAGCATCCGCAGAGGAGGGGTCGAGGTTGATCGGAATCAATGTGGACTTGTGAAAATTGATTTTCAAGCCAATAGAGGTGGCGTAATCCGATAGGATCTCCTTGACCAAAGAAGCTTGACGGGTGCATGCAGGTAGGACTATCAAAGTATCGTCGGCGTATTGGATAACGGGGTAGTCAGATTGTCCAACACATGGAAAGGGGAGCTCGATTTTGCCTTGTCTGAATGCATCATTTATGGCGGACTGTAATAAATCCGCAGCGAGCACAAAGATGAGGGGGGACAAGGGATCGCCCTGTCGGACACCACATTGGCATTGGAATTGTCTGCCCGGCACCCCGTTGAGAAGGACAGAAGAGCGGCCATAGGAGAATAAGCATTGGATCCAAGAAATCCATTTGTCGTTGAAACCCATATGGCGCATAATCTAGATCATCGGGTCATGAGCAATTGTGCAAAGGCCTTCGCAAAATCAAGTTTGAGGAAAATGATCTGTCTTCCCGAGCTTTGGCATTGGTGCAAATACTGGTAAGCCCAGGCAAGGCAATCTTGGATAGTCCTCGCCTTAATGAAGCCATATTGATTGCGATGAACTAAATCCAAAATAGAAGATTGTAGCCGATCTGCTAGAAGTTTTGTAATCAGCTTGAGGCAGCAGTTCAAAAGCGTGATCGGTCTGTAATCATTTACAGTTTCCGGGGAGTTGACTTTAGGGATCAGCGTGATGAGCCCATCATTGATGCTGTTAATGTCCAGGGTGCCATCATAAAATTGAGCGCAAAGGTCATAAAAATCGTGCTTGATGATAGGCCAACAGGCTTTGAGAAAAGCACCACTAAACCATCAGGGCCAGGTGCACGATCAGGAGGCATGTCATTAACAACTTGGTCAATTTCTTTGTGTGTGAACGGCTCGGTCAGAGCATCAAGATTATGAGATCTTCTGATGAGATCGGGCAGAGAGAATTTCATCTCAGAGGCTGAAGTGGAGCCCAGACGATCTTTATAAGTGAGGAACAAGAGGGCCTCTTTACTAGTGTGATCTTCAAATATAGTGCCAGTATCATCACGTAAGCTTGCAATGTTATTCTGTCTGTATCTTTCTGTAGCAATGTCTTGAAAGAACTTAGTGTTTTCATTGCCAAATTTGATCCACCTAATAGTGCAGCGTTTTTTCCAATAAAGCTTTTGGTAATGGAGGAGCCTGAGCAAGTGAGTTTTTAGAATTGTTCTGAAATTAGCCTCAGGTATAGTGAGTGTGCGTTTGTTCTCAAGCTCGTCAAGGTCAGCCAGTACACCATTGCAGTTAGAAATAGCAATAGAGAGGCGGGAGATGTTCTTACTCCAGCGTTTCAATGCATGTCTTAGGGCTTTGAACTTCCGGCAAAGTTTAGTGGCAGCATTTTCTGACTTAACAGGCCTTTCCCAAACATTTCGCACAACATCCATAAATCCTGGGTGAAGGATCCAGTAAGACTCAAAACGGAAGATCTTACAGCAGGGAATCGTGGTCTCAATACTGACAACACAAGGGATATGATCTGATACCGGTTTACCAAGAGGTTTCACCAAGGTTTTAGGGTATACCGTGGTCTAGTTAAGCGATGTAAAAAACCAGTCAATTTGCTCGAGGAGGGGGTCAGTTTGCATATTACTCCAGGTGTAAGCACCTTGACTTGGAACCTCTCTCTTTGCTTCTACTCTTGTAGAACTTGTTAAAGTTCTTAACCATTAGGCTCAATTCTTCATTGAAGGTTTGTTTCTCACCTGATGATGTGGGAGCTTCACATGAGGCTTTGTAAGCACCACTTGACTTGTTATGGAGCTCCTCCTTATCCTTGAGTGACATCTCATGAGCAACGATTCTTCCAATGACTTCCGTTGGCTTGAGATCTTTGTAATTGGGCATCATTTGGATCAATGTGCACACGGTATCATATTTTCCATCCAAGGCTCTTAGGATCTTCTTGATGATGAATCATGGTCATCTCTTCACTTCCTAAGCCGGCGATCTCATTTGTGATAAGAGCAAGCCTAGAGTACATTTCAGAGACACCTTCACCATCCTTCATTTTGAACTTGTCAAGTTGACTCTGAAGCACGTCCAATTTGGATTCCTTGACGGAGTCGGTACCTTCGTGCATATCAATCAAAGTATCCCAAATTTCCTTTGCATTCTCAAGACGGCTGATTGTGACACCCCAAAAATTTTACCATTGTTTTGTTAATTAAAATTTTGCCAGGAAATAAATTTTTATTTTCTGGGCTCCCTTTTGATTTTTGGACCATTTATCTCTCTAGTTATTATGGAGTTTTTCCCAAAATAAAACCTTTCAAATATGTTATTGGACTTTTTTAAACTCTCAAGGAAAAACTTTTCCTTTATTAGTAGAACTAATTACTTAATTAATTTGCTTGATCTTTATTTTTTGAAAAAATGGTTTTTTTCAAGATTATATGGCCATATTTGAACTACAACCATTTGATAGATTCACTTAAAATTCCAACCAAAATTTGAATATGTCAGGTGATGTTTTTAAATCACTTTTGTGCAAGAATAACTTTTATTCATGTAATATTTTGAGCTCTGCACCCAATTCTCTTCTCTGGTCCAGTGGGCATTTTTGCACTATAACCTAATTAAATATTTCCTCAGAGCCTCCACCAAAATTTTGGGATGTCAGTAGTAACATGCCATCCAACTTTATGCAAAAACATAGTGTTGTCCTTTGGAAAAATTGAGTGAATCAACCTCTTTTTCATTCTGGACCAGACTTGTGTTTTCTACTGCAACCCCATTCTTTCTTGCTCAAGTGACCTTGTGCTGTCTCATGCTTGCAGTCAACCCTGCAAAACCCCTAAGTCCAGGAGCATGCACTCTTTGGGACACTTATGGTCCATGTAATGATGCCATTTACTCCCTGTCCAGAAGTGTAGTTTTGCAAAACTTGCACTAGCAAGTTTCTCCTTTTTGCAAACTAACTTCACCACCCTCTCATTCATCCGCAGAGACACTGATCTGGAGAATTTGGCCACCCCAAGTACTGCCTAGGTGCCTTTGGCATTTTGTCAAACACCCTAAGTGCATATCCAGATTTGGCATGATTTCAAGTTTACATTGTGAACTTTAGCCCTTGACCTATCCACCATGTCCCTTAATCCCCTTGCTAACCCTAAACTAGCCCTGTTACTTGCCAGCCCCGCTCAAGCACGCTAGCCTACCCTGGCTTTTCATCGAACACGTCCCGGGCGTGCTCTGGGCGCGCCCAGAGAGTGCGTTTGGCCCGCACGTGCGCCCGAGTCGACGCGTCGCCCCCTGGTTCGCCACCGCTCTGCAGAGCCGCACCACACGCTCCCCTCCTCACCGCAAAACGCCAAGCAGACACTCGCCGCGTCTCCGACAGGCCAAGGACTAGCCGCCACCGCCGCCCGACAGCTCCTGCACTAGCCAGCGCCGCCCAAGCCGTCTCCGCTTGCCAGCTCGCCCTTGGAGCAGTAGCCGCTCGTCCGCTAGCTCCTGCTGCCATCCCCAACCTCGCCACGTTGCCCTGCAGCTACTGAAGACGGTCGCCGGCGACCTTATCCGCGGCCGCCGCCAAACCGCCTCGACTCGCCTATTTAAGGGAGCCCCGAGCCCGTTCCCGCACACAGGCAACCTCAGGCCACCTCAATGACGCTTCCCTAGCTCGCAATCGACCCGGGGAGGTTTTCTTCCCCGTCTCCGGCAACTCCTGCCGCTGCCACCACCCCGGCCATTCCGGCACCACTAGAACCTCCCCCTCTCCACTCTCTCCACCAGGAGCCTTCTATTCCTCCCGTGAACCCTTTCCCCTACTCGATTTTGATCGGGAACCACCACAGCCACAAAAGCACTTTGCTCCCGAGGCCTCCTCCGCCGCGAAGCTCACCGTCGGCGACTCCCTCCACCCCCGCCGACCCAACAACCACCGGGAGGACCGCTCCGGTCTTGCGGATCCATCTCGACTCTCTGGAGCCCGCGGGGAGCAGCCGTTCGCCGGCGTTGATCGCCGTCGCCTCGCCTCCGTTCGGGCAAAGGAAGAGGAGGGAGGGATGGAATGGTCAAACCTGACCAGTGGGCCCCCGGGACCCACTGTCAGTGACCCCGCCCAATCCACGTGGGTTAAGTGGAAGCGTATTTCCAAATTACGCCTTCGACGTGTACGTATATATTCGAAACGTTTTCTTTTCTGTTTTATTTTTAAATAACAGATTTTGACCAAACTTTGACCGGCTGTATCTTTTTAAATACAGCTCCAAATAAATTAATTCTTTTTCCTACCTCTCTCAAATATTGTCTAGTTTATTTTAAGATTTATTTGAGAATTTTTCAAAACAACTTTTTGTGCTGCTTTGATTTTGTATGTTAATTCATATATATTCTTTTAAATAGGATTTTTGAAGATTTCAAGATATGTTGGAATGCACCCTGCCTTCCCATGACCTGAAGGCAAGCATTCTGAACCCTGGTGTAATTTTTGTATGTGTTGTTTGACTCGGTGACAACACCACCCCGACACGAGCATACGTCATTTTATGTGAGGATGTGTTCCTACTCATGAGTGCATGTTAATGAATTTCATGCAAATGGAGTTGATATGATTGTGATAGAAGTCACCGTCATATGCCTTTCATGCATACCGGGAGGAAAGCCGGGAAGGCCTCTGTCTTGGGTAGACACGGTCTTGTCCCTAGTCCTCCGTCGAGAAGGTCATGTCCGGTATGGCATGAGGGGGTATGTCGTGTGGTGTTTTCTATCTGTTGTTTGAAGTATATGCATTGTTATACTAATCTTGCAGGGAATATTACAACCTCCTGAAGTCGACCGTAGATCGAGTCTTGTGCCAGTAACCCCCATACTTGTTTCGTACTACCACTCGTCCCTACAACAAGTAGGGTACGGTTCAGTAAGTTGTCAACCCCTTTCCTAGCACACACCGTACAGAGAGGCCATGGTGGAAGATACCGGAGGCATCCGGTAGTCATGCCACCAGGTCCGGGAGCATGGGTGTTTCGGTTGTAGCCGAAGGGGGTAGCTCCCCAGTTTGCGCGTGATATAAATTTTGTGATCCCATGTTACGTCGAGGTTGTAGCCTCCCCACTTAGAGTTTTGCTTGACAGGTGTCGTGGGTGATTCCAGACACATGTGAGTTAAGCTGGTGTGTGCAAGTTAGGTGTGTTTCCAACTAAAATATCATAGACGGAATTAGTCCCGATGGACTAATGGAATCCGTCACTCGTGGGTAAAGAGTACACCCTCTGCAGAGATTAAACCTATTCGAATAGCCGTGTCCATGGTTAAGGACTACATTCTGGGATGGGTCAGGTGTCGGTCTTAGTGTCGGTCTTTGGAGGTGAAACTGTTAAACCAGAACTGGAATCACGACTTGTGACTTGTGATAATGATGATTATTATTTTCGTTGTGAACTAACCCGTGATATTTTTGGTATTATCGAATATCCCTGGGATGGTTTTACCTCCGGGATATTCACTTTGATTGTTTCTTTTAAAGCCCTTTATGGTCGCTAAGACGCCCGACTGTGGCATTTCTTTTAAAGCCCTTTATGCGGTGTCGCTAAGACGCCCGACTGTGGCATTTCTTTTAAAGCCCTTTATGTGGTGTCGCTAAGACGCCGACTGTGGCATTTCTTTTAAAGCCCTTTATGTGGTGTCGCTAAGACGCCCGACCGTGGCATTTCTTTTAAAGCCCTTTATGTTATTTATGTCATAATTTTAATACTACCATGTTATTGCATATTCATAAATAACATACTTGCACGCATCAGAGTTTTATTTAACTTTTGTGACTGACGTCATGAGCATAAGATATTTTAAGCATATCATTATTATATTATACCTGTGTTCATAATGTTTGCGAGTACATTCAAAGTACTCACTGGCTTGTCCCTGGCTATTGTGTTGGCCAGATTTCCTTGCACGGAGAGGAGCGACCGTGCCGGCAGTCCCGGAACCTAAGCAACGGTGATAGCAGCCTCGCGAAGATAGGAGTTAACCTGGTCAGCTGTTCCTGTGGGAATTGGAGTCCTATAGACACTGATTGTGACGCCCGGGCAATTAGGCTACAGTAATCCCACGTTAATGATGCCACGTCACCACGGTTACTGTTGTTAATCTCGTGTTAGTTCAAAATCGATTCGAAATTCAAACTTAAAATAAAGTCAAACGGTAAAGATTTTCAAACTTTAAAACTAAAATGTTCGAGAGGTGACAAATAATGCATAGGTATTTATGGTGGAGGAAACATCTTTTTATAAAGTAGTTAAAAGCACTAAATTAATAAAAAGTGCAGTAAAACTAATATTTATTTGTCTTTTAAATACTAAACAAATATAAACTAATTGTTTAGGGTGCCAAATCAATTGTGGTAGTGTCATAAGTATTAGTACTAATTTAGGGGCTAGATTTATAATTTATAAAACAAAGGTAAAAATAAACAGAAAAGAAATTGAAAAGAAGAAAAAGGAAAACTAGCAAACAAAAAAGGAGAGAAAACAAACAGGACCCCCGGCTTGGCCACAAGTGGCCCAGCTAACCTCGGCCGCCGAGCAGGCCGCCCACCCCGGTCCACCTCCCCTACTAACCCCTACCTCCACCGAAACCTAACCCTAACCGGCACACGATCCCCACTCCCCCCTCTCTCTCTCGATCCTGTCTGGATCGGGGCCCCAGCGCTCGATCCCGCCCACATCGTTGCCCCCGTCGCCCCTCGCCGCCGTTCGTCGGATCGCCCACCACCTCGTCGGACCGCCTCCCGGCTGAACCGCTCTGTCCTCGACCTCCTCCTCGCCGGATCTGCGTCGCCCGACCACGCCGCCGCCGGGTCGACCGCGCCCGCCGCCTCCCGAGGACCGCTCCGCCCGGAGCCCTCCCTCCCTCGCCGGACTGTCGCCACCTCCTCGAGCCCATTGCCTTCCCCCTGCAGCTCCCCTGTGAGCACCCCCTTCTATCCTCCTTCCCCTCCTTCCTTGCGTCGTCGCGCGTCGCGGTGCACACCACGGTGCCCCGCTGCGCCCCGGCCTGCTCACTGCAGCCTGTGCACGCCCCCGTGCGTGGCCACGCTGCCGCTAGCCGGTAGCCCGCCCGCATAGTCCGCGCCTGCTGCCTACCTCGCGTCGCCCCACCACGCCTATTCCGGCAGCCGCCTGCGCCGCGGCGAATGTCAACTCCGCCGTCGTCTCCGGCCAAGTTCGGCCGCCCCGCGACCATCGGTCGACGTGGTCGACCACCAGCTACCCATCGGTCCCCTTCGCGCATCGAACCGATGCCCGTAGCGCAAGCCCGACGGGTTCTCGCGTTGCTGCCGTCGCCGGCGCACTATAGCTCCTCGTCGGCGTTAACCATGATGACGAGGACGTTTTTTACCCCCTACTAACACTCACTAACTCCAGGACCCCATGCGTTAATTAACTGCAGATTAGTTAATATACATAATTAACTAAGGTAACCACTCACTGACAGATGGGACCCACCCTGCTAATTAATCTGTTATCAATAAAACTTAACACTGGTTAAACCTGTGTCAATGACACGTGGGCCCCACTAGTCAGCTTGACCCGTCAATGGTCGATGCTGACTAGACTGCTGACTGCCCCCCTGGTCCCACTGCCAGCCTCACACACACACACACACACACTCTAGCTGGGTACACTTCTGTGTACCCGTAGCATTTTCTTATTTATTTTCGAATTAATAATAATTATAGGAAATGATTAAAACTTTGATAAATAATATAAATTAAACCGTTTATCAGATGAAGAAACTTTGTACATGAAAGTTGTTGAGCGATTTAGATGAATCCGAATATGCAGCCCATCATCCGCGTCCCTAGCATAGTGAGCCTGCAACATTTCACCTCTGGTTCATCTGTCTGAAACACGAAACACCGGGGATATTTTCCCGGATGTTTCCCCCTTCACCGGTATCACCTCATACCGCGTTAGAACACGTCTAGCTCTGCTTGTTATCCTGTTATGCACTTGCTTGCTATGTATTTACTGTTTCTCCCCGCTCTTCTCTTCGGTAGACCCCGTGACGATGCTGATGCCCCAGTTCGACTAAGGAGTTGACGACCCCTCTCTCTTGCCAGAGCAACCAGGCAAGCCCCCCCCCCCCTTGATCACCAGATATCGCCCATTCTACTCTATACTGCTTGCATTAGAGTAGTGTAGCATATTCTTGCTTTCCGTTATACCTATCCCGATGCATAGCCTGTCCTTGCTACTCTCATTGTTACCTTTACCGCAATCCTACATGCTTAGTATAGGATGCTAGTATTTTCATCTGTGGCCCTACATTCTTGTCCGTCTGCTGTGCTATACTAACGGGCCGTGATCACTCGGGAGGTGATCACGGGTATATACTATATACTTTATACATGATACATGTGGTGCTTAAAGTCGGGTCGGCTCGAGGAGTACCCGCGAGTGATTCACGGATTGGGGCTGAAAGGACCTTTGTCCCGACGGCCCTCTGGATGGATCTTTGTGGCGGAGCGACAGGGCAGGTTGAGACCGCCTAGGAGAGAGGTGGGCCTGGCCCTGTTCGGCATTCGCGGATACTTAACACGCTTAACGAGTTCTTGGTATTTGATCTGAGTCTGGCCATTTGGTCTATACGCACTAACCATCTATGCGGGAGTAGTTATGGGCATCCCGGCGTCGTGGTATCAGCCGAAGCCTTCGTGACGTCAGCGACTGAGCGGCGCGCACCAGATTGGACCGCGTAACGTGACTTCCTTTGTAATGGAGGTTGCTAGGTCTGCTTCCGGCCACGTTCGCAACGTGCAGGTGTGCTAAGGCGATGGGCCTGCACCCTGGGCGCTTAGATTTAGACCGGCGTGCTGACCGCTCTGTTGGCCTAGGTCGGGGCTGCGGCGTGTTGATCTTCCGCGGCGGGCATGACCTGAAAAAGTTTGTCCGCCAAATGAGATCAAGCGTGTTGGGTTATGTGGTGCACCCTGCAGGGAAGTTAATCTATTGAATAGCCGTGATCTTGATAATGTGGCGACTTGGAGTTGTACCTTGACCTTATGACAACTAGAACCGGATACTTAATAAAACACACCCTTCCAAGTGATGATACAACCCGGTGATCGCTCTCTAACAGGGCGACGAGGAGGGGATCGCCGGGTAGGATTATGCTATGCGATGCTACTTGGAGGACTTTAGTCTACTCTCTTCTACATGCTGCAAGACGGAGGTTACGAGCGTAGTCTTGACGTGATTAGCTATCCCCTCTTATTACGGCATTCTGCAGATTCAGTCCACTGATATGGCCCTTTACACATATATCCATGCATATGTAGTGTAGCTCCTTGCTTGTGAGTACTTTGGATGAGTACTCACGGTTGCCTTGTCCCCCATTTTCCCCCTATCTTTACCCGGTTGCTGCAACCAGCCGATGGAGCCAGGGCAGATGCCACCGTCGATGGCGACTACTACCCGGAGGTGCCTACTACTACGTGCAGCCACCGACGACCACTGGAGTAGTTAGGAGGATCCTGGCGGGAGGCCTGCGCCTCTTTCGATCTATATCCCAGTTTGTGCTAGCCTTCTTAAGTCAAACTTGTTTAACTTATGTCTGTACTCAGATATTGTTGCTTCCGCTGACTCGTCTACGATCGAGCACTTGTATTCGAGCCCTCGAGGCCCCTGGCTTGTATTATGATGCTTGTATGACTTATTTTATTTTTTAGAGTTGTGTTGTGATATCTTCCGTGAGTCCTGATCTTGATCGCATTGCGTTTGCGTGTATGATTAGTGTACGATTGAATCGGGGGCGTCACAAGTTGGTATCAGAGCCGATTGCCTGTAGGAATCCCCCTTTCCAACTCCTTGGCCGAAGTCGAGTCTAGACATTGCAAAACTTTGACTAACATGGCTGTGTGCCTTACGGGCCCACGTCGCCATTTGGGTGGTACTAGGATCTTTTACTCCTTGTCTATACTCTGGGACTCTGATCTCTCTTCTATTCGGGTTAAATGAATTTTGCCAAATCTAACATTAGGATCTCGTTACCACTTCCACCCGGAGAGCCCCTTATTGCTGATGATCGTCTGCTGCACGTGACGACCCTGGAGATACTCTCCGCTGTTAACCCGAGAACTTGTGTTCATCGCGTTTGCAATTCCCCTTCCACCGTCAACCCTTATGGATAACTACTTGCAGTTGTTATTCTTACATTCATCCCCAGTTGGTATTGTTATTACAAGATACCCCAAAACACTCGTCGTTGTTTCGATAATCCTTTGAGCTTACTGCCTTGCTGTTCTTTGTCACCTGAATACCCCTATGGATAATTCTCGCACTTATCAAGAATCCGCTCATCCCCCAGTTGTTCATGTGTTTCACAACGGTCTCCGAAATACTATTCGATCCTCCAAAAACCCTTAGTAGCTTATTACTCTGCAATACTTGTCTGCTTGCATGATGGATGCTTTCCATATTTATGGTAATATTCGTTAGTATCCTCAGGCACCGTCATTTTGATCCTTTTGGTTCAACATGAGTGCGAATGCACGCAATCATCAGTTGATCCTTTTAAATTATCTTTCCGGCCCAGACGTCATTTTGAACATGAGCTGGTTCTCGACCTAACTATCTGTCGTCGATTGTGCCTCTGGTATATTCAATTGATCCATCCTTGATCAAAGCGCCTGCTTCTGATCCTTTGTTTTGGAAATCATAATTCCTTTGCATTTAAGCTTTGAATTACTCAGATGATTCCATAACCTGTTGCATTTGCATTCCCTCCTCTTCTGGTTGAGTATCGATACTCACATCAGATCCTTTGTGGACCATCAAGTCCTTTGTTCGATTATTATCCGACAGTGTCCTTCACATTTGTTCACTTTGTGAGTTCTTCCCCTGATACCTAATGCCTTTGTTAAGTTGTATCCTCCGCTTGGCCAACCATACTCTGCTTTCGGGCTTGTGTTATTTACTCTTGAAACATGTGGTATATGTTTCTAAGAAGCCACTATGGGTTGAACATATGCTTTCTCTAGACCGTGTGAACCCGAAAGTTTTCACGAGTCATACTCTTCTGGTGCTTCGCCAGATAAAATTTCAACACTGCAACTTAATCGAACGTGAGAAGTGGATGAAAGGTTATGCATTGGAGAAGTGGGAGTCGACCTTGAACTTTGTGTTCATGCCCATGGACCCGATGTACATCTTCTCATCGAAGCTTGTTTTAAAATTAATTATTCCCTTGATATAAGTTCATCTTATATCACGGGTCAACCTTTACAATCGTGGTTCCGACCATGTTCTCCTTTAAATACCATTTTCGATGCAAGTGTAAGCACTTGTCTTCTGTGGATCAATACCCCGGTACAACCTCTACTTTGATCTGTCGTCGAGTATTACCCCATGGTATCTCGAGATTATCTTGGAACTGCATAACTTCCTATGAGTTCTTCATCAAGTACTACATTCTCACTGATTACAATTTTTCATGGGCTCTGAGTTATTAAACACTCAAAGACACCGATAACTGAACCGAGTCTGCACTACGGTTCAACGACACTTGATAATCTTCTTTAAGTATGAGTTTGTAACCGATCACGCCATTCCTAGCCTGTTTGGCTATATCCTTGTCGTGCCGATTTTAACTGTGCTACCTGGTCCTTATCCCAGGAGCACAAATTTCGACGGGGAACTAAGCTTATGTCGATCTTCCTCGTCATATCATGTCACCTTGAACAACAATCTTGGTTTCGAGTTTGTGTCGTACCCGTGGTTCCAATAAACTTGCGCTTCATCATTCCTTTGACTTGAGGTCATCGTTGTTTGATTACATCTTCATGAAACCTCTCGACAAATGTGTCGTAATCATCATCTACATTCTGAGCTCTTACAGGATATCAATCGAATTCGTGATGAGAAATACCATCCTTGCCCTCGATGATTGTGTTATCATCGATTTACATTCTTGACTTCCCCCAACACAAACTTGTTCATGTTTTGTGTTATACCTTGAGTTCCTTGCTATCCAGCCTTTGTTCTTCTTTATCTTGGAGTATTGCCATCTTTTATGTCAAGAATGTTCTGAGATTTGTTCCACCTCTTGAGAGTTCTTGGTATAGTGACACTTCTCACCATCACCATTCTTTCATGGTCCTCGTGTTGATTCCAACCGGGGTACCAACAAGTGAACGGTGCTGTTTGGATCCTGCACTTCTAGCAACCCTATTGCTTTGAAGTTAATGGTCGGCCGTTCATTCTTAGTCTATTGATTATTGAATCACCATTCCGACATTGGTCGTGCAACCCAACCCATATTCGGGTGCACCTTTCAACCAATGTTTAAATTGTGTATGTTTTCCTTGAGCATACATCATTATACCATTTGATCTGACAAATGTTATTTCCTTGTTCACATAATTGTGGAAATCCATCTTTTTGGAAATCTCGATGAGTTGTTGCTGAGCATCAGCCACCTCCTCATCCTCTCCTTAGTTTAATGATGAACTCTTGTTTCGGAACTCACTCCCATAGTTCATTTCCCGAGAATCTTGCAATGTCATTTAAATGATTTGTGTTGCACCTTTTCTTCTCGGGCATCCACGAGTCTGAGGTATCTTGACACCAATCGGGTCTGAATCTCGGTCAGATATGATGGTTGGAACATGTTCCAAGAGTAATAACAATGGTCTTTATTCGTGCCTAGCACACCTGGCCGGAGGCCCTATTGTTATAGATTCCTTTTCAGCAAGGTTATCCATTCTTCCATGAGGAAATTGTAAGACTTATCCCATAAGTTGTTTCCGATGAATCCTTTGTGTATCCAGAGTTTGACCTTTTGCTTGAAGACCATGTCAATGCTATCCTAAAGCATGTCTATGGTACTCCGATTTTCAACAAAAACATTTGAAGCCCAGTGCTAAATGTTTCCTGCTCGATTATCCAAACACCGATGTATGGGTATGGTCATCAAATTCCTCTCCCCTTACCTAAATGGTTATCCACTCTATATCCTGTCATGGATATCTTGCTCTGCTTGTCCTTGGGAAGGATATGCCCCCAAAATGTGTTTAAACACATTTTTCCTTTCCATTGTTCTGTTTAACCTGGTAATCACCTTTCCTTTCCTTTGGTTTGCTTAACCCTTCTTGTGATCTATATTATATAAGCAGTAGTAATCTTACGCTTATGTAAAACACGTTAGTGTACAACCGTGCAAGAAGAGACCTGTTTCTCTGTTGATGACATTTCGGTAGCCACCGACGGACGGAACTTTGCCTATTGGCCCGCCTCGTTCAACGAGCAGGAAAATGGTTCTCTTCGTCCCTCGCCCTTGGTATCGATGTTGTTGCCGACATAACTGACATGCTACCCTCTGACACGCCTTACTATCATGACCGTGCAAGATGTCGGCCCCCTTCCTACTTTCAACCACATGGTGGGCCCATAACCCACAGTTCCACAGGATCGAAACCTGACTCTCCTGTACACCCCCTGTTCCCAAAGTTATTCCTCCCCCGTGGGCTCGTATGTAATTCATGAGCCACCTTCCGATGAGATCATCAATTCTGGCATCGGAAACAATAATTATTCCGTTGCTTGAAACCCCTTTCACTTTCTGACTAGGCATTGAATGATTGCCTGGCTGCCTGAAACTTCTTGTTGGACCTTCCAACTTTACTCTCGATGTGTTCTATTTGTTCAACTCGAGAGGTACTCATATGCTCATTCATGGGTTAACCCCAGGTTATTACCCTTATAGCATTCTGACGTTTCCGATCTACCCCGTGACCTATTCGTAAGTACGATGGAGTTTCCGAAGAAAGGATGCCGACTTCATCTTAATGACCTGAAGCAGAAAAATGAAGACATCAATGTATTGGATCGACCACTTCAAGAAGAGCAACTATGACCGAGAAGAATCGTTAGAATTTCGTAACCAGATCCCTTCCCCCCTTATAACCGCTCCTAAATCTCGGGACAAGATTTCTTGTAGTGGAGGAGAATTGTGACGCCCGGGCAATTAGGCTACAGTAATCCAACGTTAATGATGCCACGTCACCATGGTTACTGTTGTTAATCTCGTGTTAGTTCCAAATCGATTCGAAATTCAAACTTAAAATAAAGTCAAACGGTAAAGATTTTCAAACTTTAAAACTAAAATGTTCGAGAGGTGACAAATAATGCGTAGGTATTTATGGTGGAGGAAACATCTTTTTATAAAGTAGTTAAAAGCACTAAATTAATAAAAACTGCAGTAAAACTAATATTTAATTGTCTTTTAAATACTAAACAAATATAAACTAATTGTTTAGGGTGCCAAATCAATTGTGGTAGTGTCATAAGTATTAGTACTAATTTAGGGGCTAGATTTATAATTTATAAAACAAAGGTAAAAATAAACAGAAAAGAAATTGAAAAAAAGAGAAAAGGTCAAACCGCTCCGTCCTCGACCTCCTCCTCGCCGGATCTGCGTCGCCCGACCCCGCCGCCGCCGGGTCGACCGCGCCAGTCGCCTCCCGAGGACCGCTCCGCCCGGAGCCCGCCCTCCCTCGCCGGACTTTCGCCACCTCCTCAAGCCCATTGCCTTCCCCTTTGCAGCTCCCCTGTGAGCACCCCCTTCTATCCTCCTTCCCCTCCTTCCTTGCGTCACGCGCGTGCGCCGGTGCACACCACGGTGCCCGCTTTCGCCCCGCCTGCTCACGCAGCCTGTACACGCCCGTCGCGTACCACGCTGCCGCTAGCCGGTAGCCAGCCCGCATAGTCCACGCTGCTGCCTACCTCGCGTCGCCCCACCACGCCTATTCCGGCAGCCGCCTGCGCCGCGGCGGATGTCAACTCCGCCGTCGTCTCCGGCCAAGTTCGGCCACCCCGCGACCACCGGTCGACTTGGTCGACCACCAGCTACCCATCGGTCCCCTTCGCGCATCGAACCGATGCCCGTAGCGCAAGCCCGATGGGTTCTCGCGTTGCTGCCGTCGCCGGCGCACTATAGCTCCTCGTCGGCGTTAACCATGATGACGAGGACGTCATTTACCCCCTACTAACACTCACTAACTCCAGGACCCCACGCGTTAATTAACTGCAGATTAGTTAATATACATAATTAACTAAGGTAACCACTCACTGACAGATGGGACCCACCCTGCTAATTAATCTGTTATCAATAAAACTTAACACTAGGTTAAACCTGTGTCAATGACACCTGGGCCCCACTAGTCAGCTTGACCCGTCAATGGTCGATGCTGACTAGACTGCTGACTGTCCCCCCTGGTCCCACTGCCAGCCTCACACACACACACACACACTCTAGCTGGGTGCACTTCTGTGTACCCGTAGCATTTTCCTATTTATTTTCAAATTAATAATAATTATAGGAAATGATTAAAACTTTGATAAATAAAATAAATTAAACTGTTTATCAGATGAAGAAACTTTGTACATGAAAGTTGTTCAGAACGACGAGACGGATCCAGATACGCAGCCCGTTCATCCGCCACGCATCCCTAGCATAGTGAACCTGCAACATTTCACCTCTGGTTCATCTTTCCGAAAACACGAAACACCGGGGATATTTTCCCGGATGTTTCCCCCTTCACCGGTATCACCTCATACCGCGTTAGAACACGTCTAGCTCTGCCCGTTATCCTGTTATGCACTTGCTTGCTATGTATTTACTGTTTCTCCCCCCTCTTCTCTTCGGTAGACCCCGTGACGATGCTGATGCCCTAGTTCGACTACGGAGTTGACGACCCCTCTCTCTTGCTAGAGCAACCAGGCAAGCCCCCCTTGATCACCAGATATCGCCCATTCTACTCTATACTGCTTGCATTAGAGTAGTGTAGCATGTTACTGCTTTCCGTTATACCTATCCTGATGCATAGCCTGTCCTTGCTACTACTGTTGTTACCTTTACCTGCAATCCTACATGCTTAGTATAGGATGCTAGTATTTTCATCTGTGGCCCTACATTCTTGTCTGTCTGCTGTGCTATACTAACGGGTTGTGATCACTCGGGAGGTGATCACGGGTATATACTATATACTTTATACATGATACATGTGGTGCTTAAAGTCGGGTCGGCTCGAGGAGTACCCGCGAGTGATTCACGGATTGGGGGCTGAAAGGACCTTTGTCCCGACGGCCCTCTGGATGGATCTTTGTGGCGGAGCGACAGGGCAGGTTGAGACCGCCTAGGAGAGAGGTGGGCCTAGCCCTGTTCGGCATTCGCGGATACTTAACACGCTTAACGAGTTCTTGGTATTTGATCTGAGTCTGGCCATTTGGTCTATACGCACTAACCATCTACGCGGGAGTAGTTATGGGTATCCCGGCGTCGTGGTATCAGCCGAAGCCTTCGTGACGTCAGCGACTGAGCGGCGCGCGCCAGATTGGACCACGTAACGTGACTTCCTTTGTAATGGAGGTTGCTAGGTCTGCTTCCGGCCGCGTTCGCAACGTGCAGGTGTGCTAAGGGCGATGGGCCCAGACCCCTGGGCGCTTAGGTTTAGACCGGCATGCTGACCGCTCTGTTGGCCTAGGTCGGGCTGCGACGTGTTGATCTTCCGCGGCCGGGCATGACCCAGAAAAGTGTGTCCGGCCAAATGAGATCAAGCGTGTTGGGTTATGTGGTGCACCCCTGCAGGGAAGTTAATCTATTCGAATAGCCGTGATCTTCGGTAACAGGACGACTTGGAGTTGTACCTTGAACTTATGACAACTAGAACCGGATACTTAATAAAACACACCCTTCCAAGTGCCAGATACAACCCGGTGATCGCTCTCTAACAGGGCGACGAGGAGGGGATCGCCGGGTAGGATTATGCTACATGCTGCAAGACGGAGGTTACCAGAAGCGTAGTCTTCGACATGATTAGCTATCCCCCTCTTATTCTGGCATTCTGCAGTTCAGTCCACTGATATGGCCCTTTACACATATATCCATGCATATGTAGTGTAGCTCCTTACTTGCGAGTACTTTGGATGAGTACTCACGGTTGCCTTGTTCCCCCTTTCCCCTTTCTTTACCGGTTGCTGCAACACGATGGAGCCAGGAGCTAGGCGCCACCGTCGATGGCGACTACTACCCGGAGGTGCCTACTACTACGTGCAGCCCGGCGGCGACGACCAGGAGTAGTTAGGAGGATCCTGAGCAGGAGGCCTGCGCCTCTTCGATCTGTATCCCAGTTTGTGCTAGCCTTCTTAAGGCAAACTTGTTTAACTTATGTCTGTACTCAGATATTGTTGCTTCCGCTGACTCGTCTATGATCAAGCACTTGTATTCGAGCCCTCGAGGCCCCTGGCTTGTATTATGATGCTTGTATGACTTTTTTTTAGAGTTGTGTTGTGATATCTTCCCGCGAGTCCCTGATCTTGATCGTACACGTTTGCGTGTTTGATTAGTGTATGATTGAATCGGGGGCGTCACACTGATGATCCACAAACCGCTTCCGCTATCAACCACTAGAAACCATATTGTTGTACACATAGGCCAGAATGGTCTTGTACTACATATTTTGTATTTTTGCTTGGTATTTCTATATCAAGTTGGTGCCTCATCAGCTAACAGTTATCCTGGGGCTGGTGAGCACAAGGGCCTTTTCCTGGAAATTAATACCCGGAGAATCGGTCCCCACACTGATTTTGTTGAATTCTTCGGGGCACAATCCGTTGAAGAGGATATCACAAGCTTGAGCATTGTATTGCAACATCTTCAACTCTTCCGCGGTAGCTTCACGGTTCGGTTCTCTCCCATCAAAGAATTCACCTTGCAAGCCAATACACACAATAGCCCAAACGGCAGGGTTATGTCCAAGAATATGCATTTTCATCTTATGCTTCCAACTAGCAAAATTAGTACCATCAAAGTAAGGACCTCTACGGTGGTAATTTCCCTCGCTAGACGCCATACTTGCCTAGGTTGTGAAACCAAGGCTATGACCGCCAAAAGCTATGGAAATCAAAGAAAATGGAGACCAAAGCTCTGATACCACTTGTAGGATCGAAAGTATGTCTACAGGGGTGGGGGGGTGATTAGACTACTTGACCAAATAAAAATCTAGCATTTTCCCAATTTTAGTTCTTGGCAGATTTTAGCAACTTTAGAACAAGTCAAGTAATCTTAACACAATTCAAGCAAGCATGCAAAGAGTATAGGAGTAGCGGAAAGTAAAGCATGCAACTTGCAAGAATGTAAAGGGAAGGGTTTGGAGGATTCAAACGCAATTGGAGACACAGATGTTTTTGTCGTGGTTCCGATAGGTGGTGCTATCGTACATCCACGTAGATGGAGACTTCAACCCATGAAGGGTAATGGTTGTGCGTGTCCACGGAGGGCTCCACCCACGAAGGGTCCACGAAGAAGCAACCTTGTCTATCCCACCATGGCCATCACCCACGAAGGACTTGCCTCACTAGCGGTAGATCTTCACGAAGTAGGCGATCTCCTTGCCCTTACAAACTCATTGGTTCAACTCCACAATCTTGTCGGAGGCTCCCAAGTGACACCTAGCCAATCTAGGAGACACCACTCTCCAAGAAGTAACAAATGGTGTGTTGATGATGAACTCCTTGCTCTTGTGCTTCAAATGATAGTCTCCCCAACACTCAACTCTCTCTCACAGGATTTGGATTTGGTGGAAAGAAGATTTGAGTGGAAAGCAACTTGGGGAAGCCTAGAGATCAAGATTCATATGGTAGGTGTCGGTGTCAAAACCGGCGGATCTCGGGTAGGGGGTCCCGAACTGTGCATCTAGGCGGATGGTAACAGGAGACAAGGGACACGATGTTTTACCCAGGTTCGGGCCCTCTTGATGGAGGTAAAACCCTACGTCCTTCTCGATTGATATTGATATTGTGGATGTTTACAAGAGTGGATCTACCACGAGATCAAGGAGGCTAAACCCTAGAAGCTAGCCTATGGTATGATTGTAAGGGTTGTTGTGATGATAGTCCTACGGACTAGAGCCATCCGGTTTATATAGACACCGGAGAGGGCTAGGGTTACATAGAGTCGGTTACAATGGTAGGAGATCTACATATCTGTATCGCCAAGCTTTCCTTCCACGCCAAGGAAAGTCCCATCCGGACACGGGGAGAAGTCTTCAATCTTGTATCTTCATTGTCTTGGAGTCCGTCGATGATGATAGTCCGGCCAATGATAGTTCGGTGATGATGGTAGTCCGCTATCCGGACACCCCTAATCCAGGACTCCTCAAGTAGCCCCTGAACCAGGCTTCAATGGCGATAATTCCGGCGTGTATATTGCTTGGCATTGCAAGGCGGGTTCCTCCTCAAATGATAGAAGATTGTGAACACCAGGATAGTGTCCGCTCGCAAAATAAATTCCACATTCCACCGTAGAGAATAATAATATATACACAAGTTCAATCTGCGGCGTTTTTGGTGGCATGGCGTCACACCACTACCAAGCCATTACTCGAATTGTTTTTTACTTTACCACCTCAGCGCATTCAGCGAGGCGGTTCCCTTGGCATGTCTTGTCGAAGCAGAGATCGTGTTCCCCCTTAACCCGGGATTCTCATTAATACGGACGTGGGTAACCCAACCGCGCCATTGATGGTGACGCTTGGGAGATAAGCGAGTTTTACCAGGCGGTGGGGGCGCGTAAGATTTCGCCCGCCCATATAAGGGATAAGGATTCACCTTCTCACCTCGCCTTCTTCCTCCTTTGCTTATCCATCTCCGCACAAGACTTCGAGCTCCAGCGCCCAAGTTCGCGCATCTCGTCTCAACCTTCTCGACCATGTCCGGGCGGGAGGTAAATGGTTGGCCTCCACCGTTAAGGAGGAGCAATCGCCAAGCTGCGCGGCGCGGATACCTCTCCAGCGACATCAGCGCACCGGCTGCCCGACGAGGGCAGCTCATCCCCACCCCAGCCCCATGAGAGGTCGTTTCCTTCCCCACTTCCTCCGCTGGACTGGGCTTTCCACTTCACCCCTTTGTCCGGGGCTCATGTTCTACTACGGCCTGGATTTCCATGATCTGGCGCCAACTTCATCCTCAACATCTCGGCGTTTATCGTGGTGTATGCGAGGCCTTCCTCTGCATCCAGCCCTACTTGACTTGTGGCTCAAGACCTTCAATGTCAAGCGAAGGTAGTGAAGGGCACTCAAGCGGAGTGCGGAGGCACCATGTTGGGCAAGATGCCCAACGTCCTTTAATTCGAAGGGCCTTCGTGGAATCCGTCAAGGGGTGGCAATCGGGTGGTTCTATATCACCGAGCAGCGTGACCCTAAATGGGCGGCGGCCCCGAGTTCAGATCTGGTATCCCCACGCAGCTCACCTCCTGGAAAGAGAAGGGCTTGCTGTGGGGTAGTTCGAAGGAGCTGACGGGACTCCAAGCCTGTATCAAGAAGCTGGTAAAGAAGCTCAGGCTGGTTAACGTGGTCCAGGTCATGCTCGTCCGCCGGATTCTCCCATGCCAAGAGCGGGAATTCAATCTATGGGAGTTCGATCCGGAACAACACCAGGCGCTGAATAAGCTCTTCGACACAACGTACGAAGGCGCCTGGAAGGTGCTGTTCAAGGGCGCCGAAGCCCCCGCATCCGCGACTGAAGATCGCGGATTTCGCTCGCAGCGCCAGGCCGACGAGGTAAGTGATTCTACCCCTTTACGGGACACTTGTTTTACATAGTTTGACTCTATGCGGGTTTTAATTTCCCCTTTTCCTTTGACAGGACTGGATAAGGAAGGCGGAGCAGATTACCTGTCCGGCTCCTATGCCAGAAAATCCAGTAGACGCTCGTCTAGCGAGGCTGCTGGTTCCGGCACCGCACGTGGTGCCGGAGAAGAAGGCCAAGAAGGAGGCCACGGGTGCTCGAAAGAGCTCCCGTTTTCAGGTGTCCGACGACACCGGGGCGGACTCCTCCCCCGAAAATGAGGAGGAGAAAGAGGACTCTCTCCCAGAGGAGGGAGAGAGGAAGAGGAATGCTTCCCCAACAGGGGAGGCCGAAGGGTCCAAGAGGGGAAGGACTATTCCCCCGGACAGCTCCGCCAACATCAAAGTTGGCGAGGAAGAATGGCCTTTAAGGGCCAGGCCTCCGGCGAGATCGTATGTATCCGGATTCCTGAATGATTTATCATTTCTTTTTCCGCGTCACATAGTGTCATTCTGATGCCGCATGCTGCCTGTAGTCCGGCCAGTAATGATCTCCCCGCTTCATCTAGCGGGTCGATGGCTCCGTCGGATGTAGACTCCATCCCGACCACCTCCACCCCTCGCGACACCGAGGGCGCCGAGTGGGATCCCAGAAGGGACCCATCGGGGAGGCTCGGGCGCCACAAGGCGTCCTCCGGACTTTGCGCCGGACTCCACGCCGGAACCCGCAGTGGTTCCGTAGTCCGCCGGGCGGCCCTTCGAGCGAAGGGCAAGACCGTGGCGCCGGCGGCTTCCGTCCAACCGGGCGCGGGTAATTTGTTGGGCGCTGCAGGCGCTTCCATCGAGGAAGAACACCGCACTATTTTGAGTGCGGTGATCCGAAGGTGCAACTTCGCCAAGAGCGGGCTGACCGAAGCCTACAGTAGCCTTCTATCGGGCTTTGAGGTAAGAAGTTAAAATATGCAATGTAATACCGCATAGACAGTAGCCCCTGATGCTCGGTTCGGTGTTCGGAAAGAAAAGCCGGACTGAGGATCTGAAAAAAATATATCGCAGGGTTGCTAAAAATTATGTCAATATGGGTTGCAGGCTGCGCTGCTGACCTCTGCCGCCTTGATTGCGGAGGCGGTGCTTTGAAGCAGGGCTCGGCGGTCCGAGCAAGAGCTCGGCCGCGCCGAAGCAGCTCCAGGACAAAGAAGGTGAGTGACACCACTTTGAACTTGTACCTTCTGAAAAGGATTTAGGTTGCAACAAAAATAACAAGGATAACATGGGTACCGCGAGGGCCACGAGCAGTGGCGACCACAAGGAGGCCGTGTCTGTGACGAGCATAATCGCCACGCAGGCGGGCAGAGCGAGAAAAGCAGGAGGCGCGGGTGGCGGTGGTTCAGCAAGAGCTCCGTGGCTCTCATGGAAAAGCATGAGAGTTTGGGCGTGACTCAAAGACTCGAGAGTCCGAGCTTGCCTCGGCTCTCGAAAGTGCTAAAACCGCCAAGGCCGAGGCCCATAAGTCCCTTCAGAGATTGAATTGATGAGGAAGATAGCGGCGGGTAAGGCATTTTTCATGCAAAGAAAGCATGTGAATGTAAATTACGTGTTACTTACCCAATTCGAGCTCTCGAGGCGTTTGCAGATCTGCCTCATGGCGTGTCGATGCGCCGCATTCTACCGAGCCGGGAAGGGAGCTCAGCGGAGAAGGTCTTCGGTCTCGAGATCTTTGAGGCCGGCCATCCGGTGCCCCTAGCGACCAGTGAAGCAGCTGGTCGAGCTTCACAAAGGTGGCCGAGCAGGCCATGAAGGGCCTCATAGTCCGGTGTGGCTGGAGAGGCCATGCACAGGAGCTATTTCGGCCTCGTCTGACGGCTGGTGGATCGTGCCCCTGGGTGGAGGTTATCAAGCGCCCGCCTGTATTGAAGGTGCTTTCGTCGGGCCCTTGCCCGCGCAAAGGTGCATTGGGGCAAGCTAGATGCGGAGAAGCTAATCAGCGACGCGCCGCCAGGTGGGCAAGGAACATCGTCGCCGAAATGTACTATAAGGCTGTCCTGAAGGGTGCCCGCAAGATTGCGGATGAGTGCCCCAGGGATGTAATTTTTGAGTAAATTCGCAATGTGTTATCCTGTGCGCTGAAAACTTTGTTCATATGCGCTAAGCAACGCTTGTTAATTTAAAATATTACCTTCTGTGCGGCCGTTTATTAAATCTGAGAGATGGCAAGTCGTCGGCTTCAGCCCCCATGCCACGAGTGCTGGGGTGTTCGGGATAAACATGAGCGCTCTAGTTCCCATTTTTGGGTCCATCGAGGGAGGCGCTCAACACAACGAACCAGGCAACCGGACTTATAGTGCTTGAACACTCTCACTTAGCCATAGAATTCTATAATTTTAAATTTCGGCGAAGCCCCTAGTATTCGGAGGACCGAATTGGGGCGCTATCCACGCCTTCGTCGGACATAATCCGGAACTTCGCTCGAAGCGACATAGGTCTTTAAGGACCCGAAAGGACCTCTCGAACAGCGACCAGTCTCTCGCCTTATCATGACAGTCAGTTTTAGCTTTCTCCACTGAGGCGTTAACCCGGCTCAACCGGGGCGCAATCGCAGTGGTTCTCCCAGTGCTACCTTAGCGATAGAGCGGGCGTAAGGTGCCAAACATGGGAGCCGGCAAACCCAACTATTGACCCAAGACATGATTGAGCCGATTCATATAATGCTATAAGTTCGGGTGCCGCACTTGTGAAAGTGTCGCGGACTTTATCACACCATAATGCGGAGAACATAAGCCCTGGTGTATTTGGCCGTACCAGAATGTACGGATGCAACATGTAAATAAATGAACATATATGTATATATAAGGTAATGCAATTATAGGCAAAAATGGCTGCATTTTATTCGAGAAAATATGCTATGAGTGCGGAATGATACAAATAGTGCGGAAAGCAAGGGATGGGACGAATTAAAGGCGTCTCCCTCGAGGGTAGGCCACGGAATGTTTGTATTTAACAAATTTAATGCTCGTGATGGAGACCACCTGAGTGTTAAATGTGACCTTTGTCCTTCCCTGGCTGTTGCATCATGAGTTCGGCAGGTTCGCCGCGGACTGAGCTCTGTATAAAAGAGAAAAATAAAAGAAAAAAGCGACACACTTGGGAGCCCCAGGTGTGGTCGAACCGCACTCTGGGTCTGTTGTGGTTGTGCCCTTCCCCCTATGCCCATGGTATCTCCAAGGCGTATTTATGTACGCGGGGAGTTTGTCTTACAATTTTGCTAGGGCTGGGGTTGAGGCCGCATTGCTACGCGTGCTCGGAACGTGCCAGGCGGTCTTGGTTGATGTTGCTCCGGGCGCGTTTGGTCGTGTCCGGTCGTTTAACGGCCGGACTCGAGAATTGCCTTAAAAGGCTGCTCTGTACTTCTGCCGCGAGAGCCGCTGTATGTTCCTCCGTTCGGAGGGAGCATTCCATGTTTCCATTGACCTCGATGACTCCACGAGGGCCTGGCATCTTGAGCTTAAGGTATGCATAATGCGGCACCGCGTTGAATTTTGCAAGCGCGGTTCGTCCGAGCGAGCATGATAGCCGCTGCGGAGCGGGACTATGTCAAGATTAACTCCTCGCTCGAAATTATCCGGGATCCAAGACCACTTCGATGTAATCGAGCTGTACAATTGGCCTCGACACCTGGTATGGCGCCTTTGAAGGTTGTCTTTGTAGGTTTAATCCTTGAAGGGTCTATGCCCATCTTGCACACTGTATCCTGATAAAGCAGGTTCAGGCTACTGCCGCCGTCCATCAGGACTCTCGTGAGGTGAAATCCATCGACAATTGGGTCTAAAACCAATGTGGCGAATCCGCCATGGCGGATACTGGTCGGATGGTCTCTTCGATCGAAAGTGATCGAGCAAGAGGACCGTGGGTTGAATTTTGGGGCGACTGGCTCCATCGCGTATACTTTCCTTAGTGCATGCTTCCGCTCCCTCTTGGGAATATGCGTTGCGTATATCATGTTTACCGTCCGAACTTGAGGGGGGAATCCCTTTTGTCCTCTGTTGTTCGGCGGCCGGGTCTCTTCCTCGTCATTGCTGTGTAGCCCCTTGTCATTGTTTTCGGCGATTAATTTGCCTTCTTGCTTGAATACCCAACAATCTCTGTTGGTGTGGTTAGCTGGCTTTTCGGGGGTTCCATGTATTTGACAGGAGCGGTCGAGTATTCGGTCCAAATTGGATGGACCCGGAGTGGTTCTTTTGTATGGGTTCTTCCGTTGACCGGGCTTGGACCCTCGGAATCCGGCGTTGACTGCTGTATCCTCATTGCTGTCGCCGTTAATGCGGCGTTTGTTTTTGTTTCGACGCAACCTGCCATTGTGGTCCTTGGTATCCGGGCTGCCAGCATTTTTGCTGAGGTTGTTACTGTGAGCTAGCCAGCTATCCTCTCCCGCACAGAAGCGGGTCATGAGTGATGTGAGGGCTGCCATGGATTTCGGCTTCTCCTGTCCTAGGTGCCGGGCCAGCCACTCGTCACGGATGTTATGTTTGAAGGCAGCGAGTGCCTCTACATCCGGACAGTCGACGATTTGATTTTTCTTTGTTAAGAGCCATGTCCAGAATTGCCTGGCCGATTCGTCTGGCTGCTGAATTATGTGGCTTATGTCATCTGCGTCCGGTGGTCGCACATATGTGCCCTGGAAGTTGTCGAGGAATGCGGCTTCCAGGTCCTCCCAGCATCCAATTGACTCTGCGGGCAAGCTATTAAGCCAATGCCGAGCTGGTCCTTTAAGCTTGAGCGGGAGATATTTGATGGCGTGAAGATCGTCGCCGCGGGCCATGTGTATATGGAGAAGATAATCCTCAATCCAAACCGCGGGGTCTGTTGTGCCATCGTAGGATTCGATATTAACGGGTTTAAACCCTTCAGGGATTTGATGATCCATTACTTCGTCAGTGAAGCATAGTGGGTGTGCGGCGCCTCTGTATTGAGCAATATCGCGACGTAGCTCGAGAGAGCGTTGTCTGCTGTGTTCGGCCCGGCCGGAGTAGTTGTATCCGGCGCGACGGTATTCGTCGTGGGCCGTGGGGCGTCCACGTGATCCATAGATAGATCTAGATTGTCTTGCCTTGTCCTCCAATATATCTCACAAGTCCGGCGCGTTCCCCCGTGGCTTCATGCTTTTTGAGCGATGCCGGGGTACGGTTTTGGTGGAGGGCTTGCACGCCTCTCTATCGCGGCCACGAGGTGGTCGGTCTGCCGTATTGTGCGCTGGTGATGCAGGTTTGTACGCTTCCTCCTCTAATCGGCGGAGCAACTTGCGTTTTGGGTAACTTTCGGAGGGGCGTTCGAGTTCATACTCTTCGGCCGCGAGGACCTCGGTCCATCTGTCGGCTAGTAGGTCTTGATCAGCTTGAAGCTGTTGCTGCTTTTTCTTTAGGCTGTTTGCCGTGGCTGTTAGCCTGCGTCTGAAACGCTCTTGTTCGACGGGATCCTCAGGCACGACGAATTCGTCGTCGTCGAGGCTTGCCTCGTCTGCGGAGGGAGGTAAGTAATTGTCATCCTCGACCTCTTCGTCTGCCGCCCTCTCGTGAGGGCTTGCTTCTGCCTCCTCCTGTGCTGGATCGTGCTGGAGGGAGTTGTCTTCGGCACTTTCTGGGGTGTTATTATCTCCTGTGCCGGAATCTCCATTCTTGCCGTGGCGGGATTTAGAACGGCGCCGCTAACGTCGGCGCTTGGGTTGTTTCTTTAAGGAATCGGCCTCCGATGCTTCTTTGCCGTCCCCATCTTTTGGGGTGTCCACCATGTATATGTCGTATGACGAGGTGGTCTTCCAGTGTCCTGTAGGCACTGGTTCTTGGTAGTCTCCGGCATCGTCGTCCATACCGTCGATGTCTTCGGAGTCGTAGTCGTGTACGTCGGTTAAATCGAAGATGGTGGCTATGAAGTGGGTGGTGGGTGGGCTCTGAATTTCTTCGTCGTCCGCGTCCCAACCATCCTGGCCGTAGTTCGGCCAGGGCTCTCCGGATAGCGAGAGATGCTTCAGTGAATTTATGATATTGCCGAAGGGCGAGTGCTGAAAGATGTCCGCAGCGGTGAATTCCATGATCGGCGCCCAATCGGATTCGATTGTAGGGCGCAGGAGGTTGAGTCCGCAGAGTCCGGCACCTCAGAGTCATGGGCTTTATGCGGGACAAGGTAAGTATTCGGCTCCATCGCCGTAGAAGTTGCAGCTCCCGAGGCGGTGTCCAGCTATCCGTCCTCGATCCGAGCGATCGGCTCCGGACTATGGGTCGGAGCGGATTCGTGTGCGGCCTCCAAGGTGCTGTCCCGCGGCAGAGTTAGGTCATGCCCATCGTGACAGCGCGGCATGCTCGGCTGTGGCTCCGATCCATCGAAGATCAAGTCCCCCCAGATATCGGCTGTGAAGTTTAGGCTTCCAAACCTGACCTGACGGCCAGGGGCGTAGCTTTCGATCTGCTCCAGATGGCCAAGCGAGTTGGCCCGCAGTGCGAAGCCGCCGAATACGAAGATCTGTCTGGGGAGAAAAGTCTCACCCAGGACTGCGTCGTTGTTGATTGAAGAGGCCATCAAGCCTATCGGTGACGACACAGAGGAACTCTCAATGAAAGCACCAATGTCGGTGTCAAAACCGGCGGATCTCGGTAGGGGTCCCGAATGTGCGTCTAGGCGGATGGTAACAGGAGACAAGGGACACGATGTTTTACCCAGGTTCGGGCCCTCTTGATGGAGGTAAAACCCTACATCCTACTCGATTGATATTGATATTGTGGATGTTTACAAGAGTGGATCTACCACGAGATCAAGGAGGCTAAACCCTAAAAGCTAGCCTATGGTATGATTGTAAGGGTTGTTGTGATGATAGTCCTACGGACTAGAGCCATCCGGTTTATATAGACACCGGAGAGGGCTAGGGTTACATAGAGTCGGTTACAATGGTAGGAAATCTACATATCCGTATCGCCAAGCTTGCCTTCCACGCCAAGGAAAGTCCCATCCGGACACGGGGAGAAGTCTTCAATCTTGTATCTTCATAGTCTTGGAGTCCGGTCGATGATGATAGTCCGGCCAATGATAGTTCGGCTGATGATGGTAGTCCGGCTATCCGGACACCCCCTAATCCAGGACTCCCTCAGTAGGAATGGAATATCTTGACCTCAACACAAGTGTAGGTGGTTCTCTCTCAGAAAATGTGTATTGGAAGTGTAGGTTCGTTCTGATAGCTCTCTCCACGAATGAAGAGGGGGTGGAGGGGTATATATAGCCTCCACACAAAATCTAACCGTTACACACAACTTTCCAAACTCGGTGGGACCGAATTGTTAAACTCGGTCGGACCGATTCAGCAAATCTAGTGACCGTTAGGATTTTCGGTGGGACCGGCATGCAACTCGGTAGGACCGATATGGTTAGGGTTAAGGCATAACGTAATCTCGCTGAGACCGATTCGCTCATTTCGGTGGGACCGATTTTGGCAATAAGCTAACCAGAGAGTTGGTCAGGTAAACTCGGTGGGACCGATTCGCTCATTTTGGTGAGACCGAAATGTTACAAAAGGGAAATAGAGAGTTTACATTGCAATCTCGGTGGGACCGATCGCTCATCTCGGTAGGACCGAAACGTTACGAAGGGAAATAGAGAGATTACAATCCCATCTCGGTGAGACCGAGATCCCTATTGGTGAGACCGATTTGCCTAGGGTTTGTGGCAGTGGCTATGACATCTGAACTCGGTGGCGCCGGATGGAAAGAATCGGTGGGGCCGAGTTTGACTTTTGGTTTAGGTCATATGTGGAAGTGAGAAAGTGGTTGAGGGCTTTAGAGCATATCATTAAGCACTTTGAGCAAGCAAGCCATTAAGCAACACCTCATCCCTCCTTGATAGTATTGGCTTTTCCTATAGACTCAATGTGATCTTGGATCACTAAAATAGAAAATGTAGAGTCTCGAGCTTTGAGCTTGAGCCAATCCCTTTGTCCTTAGCATTTTGAGGGGTCCACTTTTCTCATCCATGTCATGCCAATCATTAAGCTTTCCTGAAATATTAGTTTTGAAATAGTGTTAGCTCAATGAGCTATATGTTGTTAGGAATTACCAAAACCACCTAGGGATAGTTGCACTTTCACGCACTCTTTGAAGTTCTTTGTGTTGGTTGAATAGATGAATCTGAGATTTTATGATGCATATCGTATAATCATACCCACAGATACTTGAGGTGACATTGGAGTATCTAGGTGACATTAGGGTTTTGGTTGATTTGTGTCTTAAGGTGTTATTCTAGTACGAACTCTATGATAGATCGGACGGAAATAATAGCTTCATGTTATTTTACTACGGACTCTTGAATAGATCGATCAGAAAGAATAACTTTGAGGTGGTTTCGTACCCTACAATAATCTATTCGTTTGTTCTCCGCTATTAGTGACTTTGGAGTGACTCTTTGTTGTATGTTGAGGGATAGTTATATGATCCAGTTATGTTATTATTGTTGAGAGAACTTGCACTAGTGAAAGTATGAACCCTAGGCCTTGTTTCCTAGCAATGCAATACCGTTTACGCTCACTTTTACCACTTGTTACCTTGCTGTTTTTATATTTTCAGATTACAAAAACCTATATCTACCATCCATATTGCACTTGTATCACCATCTCTTCGCCAAACTAGTGCACCTATACAATTTACCATTGTATTGGGTGTGTTGGGGACACAAGAGACTCTTTGTTATTTTGTTGCAGGGTTGCTTGAGAGAGACCATCTTCATCCTACACCTCCCACGGATTGATAAACCTTAGGTCATCCACTTGAGGGAAATTTTCTACTGTCCTACAAACCTCTACACTTTGAGGCCCAACAACGTCTACAAGGAGAAGGTTGCGTAGTAGACATCACACGCGTCCTGTCGAGCCTGCGCGGCGGACTGCTCGCACGCGTCCCGTCGAGCCTGCACGACAGACTTCTCGCGCTCGTCCCATCTAATCAAACAGTTGCACGCACGCCACCGAGTATGGTTAAATTTTGACACGGTAAATATAATACAACCGTTTGCGATATTAACGTGTCAGCTTTTTGTTTCAAAAAGGACTTCGTTGGCTACTAATGTGTGCGCCTCTTCTCAAACTGGACGATTTTTTACCACGACATATATGTGCCATGTCATGAAACCATGCCAAGTATCATGTTTTTTGTGTGACTTTTGGATTTAGTGGGATTTAAAAACCGAGATTCTCATTGTTTCAGGACTACGACAAGTTTGTAATTCATTCTCATTCCTTAAACGAGACCTAAACATGCACGCAATGACACATGTACGATTTCCCACCCATTTTGTTTCACTGGAGCATGTGATTGTAGTTCAAATTTGAATTATGGACTACATTAAATGCATAGAAAACTTAGTAATTAGTAATATATATACAATGGCCAAACGAACCCAGAATAGTTTCAAATTTCAGCCCGACCCTCCTGTTATTCTATGTTGCCTGTAGAAAACAAAGTTCAAGGCGAGAAGAGGCAACGATTATCGTTTCACCCACAAGAGGGGCATGTTTACCTACCGGAACCACGAGGGTTGCGACTGGCTCCGGTTTGTAAAAGGTTTGTAATATAGCTTCGCCCAAATTGGACAATTATATGTACCATGTAGTGACACCATGCCAAGTTTCATGATTTCCTGGTGAGTTTTGGATTTACAGACATTTAAAAACGGAGATTCGAAATGTTTGTGGCCAAGCCAGGACGGCGAGACGGTTGAATTCGTTCCCATTCGTTCCATGGGACCTAAACATGCACCCCAAGGAAACATGTACGTTTTTTCTATCCATTTTGGTGCACTGGAGCATGTATTTGGAGTTTGGATTTGAATGATGGACATTAAATGCCTAGAAAACTAAATTAATGAATAAAAAAGGTCAAACGAATCCTGAATAATTTCAAAGTTCAGCGCGAATCTCCAGTTGTTCCGTGTCACGTGTAGAAGAAAATACGAGGCTGGAAGAGGGAGTGATTATCGTTTGGCCCACAAGGGGACACGTTTCCCTATCAAAACCACGAGGGTTCTTGCGATAGGCTCCGGTTTGTAATAAAGCTTGGCCCAAATTGGCAATGTTTTTACCACGACATATATGTGCCATGACGTGACACCATGCCACCTTCGATGATTTTCTGGTGAGTTTAGGATTTATGGGGACTTAAAAACCGAGATTCAAAATGTCTGAGGACGAGCCAAGACACTGGTATGGTTGTAATTCGTTCCCATTCCTAGCATGAGACCTAAACATGCACCCAAGGACACATGTATAATTTTTCTAGCCATTTTGGTGAACTGGAGCATGTATTTGTAGTTCAGATTTGAATTATGGACATTAAATGCCTAGGAAACTCAATTAGTGTATAAAAAGGCCAAACGAACCCTGAATAAGTTTAAATTTCAGCACGGATGTCCTGTTGTTCCATGTTGCCCATGGAAGAAAATACAAGGCGAAAAGAGGCAGTGATTACTTTTCGCCCACAAGGGGAACACGTTTCCCTATCAGAACCACGAGGCTTCTCTGAGAGAAGCTCTACTTTTTGTAATAGGTTTGTAATAAAGCTTGGCCCAAATTGGACAATATTTTTACCATGACATATATGTGCCATGACATGACACCATGCCACCTTTGATGACTTTCTGGTGAGTTTAGGATTTATGGGGACTTAAAAACCGAGATTCGAAATGTTTGAGGACGAGCCATGACACCGGTACGGTTGTAATTCGTTCTCATTCCTGGCATGGGACCTAAACATGCACCAAAGGACACATGTATAATATTTCTAGCCATTTTGGTGAACTGGAGCATGTATTTGTAGTTCAGATTTGAATTATGGACATTAAGTGCCTAAGAAACTCAATTAGTGTATAAAAAGGCCAAACGAACCCTGAATAAGTTTAAATCTTAGCACAGATATCCTGTCGTTCCATGTTGCCCGTAGAAGAAAATACAAGGCGAAAAGAGGCAGTGATTACATTTCGCCCACAAAGGGGACACATTTCCCTATCGGAACCACGAGGCTTCTTCGAGAGAAGCTCCGGTTTGTAAGAGGCTTGTAATAAAACTTGCGCCACAATGCACGAAAAAAATTCCTCGACATATAAGTGCGATGTCGTGACATCATGGCAGGTTTCACGATTTTCAGCTTAGTTTTGGATTTACAGGGATTTAAAAACCGAGATTCTTCTCACGAAATGTTTTCAAATAGCACACGGTTCACTCACGAAAGCCGATATTCAATGAAAACTTCGTGGAAACCATATTTTAAACTTTCATAAAATCTGAAAAATATGTGGGATGTTAAGAAGGTGATGTTTTATTGCAACACAAAATTTCAAGTTGAAAAACATTACGAGATGTGAGCTATGAAAAAGACAAATTCCGCCCTGAATAGTGACATTACTATTTGGCACTATTCAACACTGATTTTGTCTTTTTCATAGCTCACATCTCATAACGTGTTTCAACTTGAAATTTTGTGTGGCAATAAACATCATCCTCTTAACATCCCGCATTTTTTTTGAAACTTTAAAACATCTTTTTGTCGTGGTTTTCACCGGTTTCCACCGAATGTTGGTTTCCGTATGATATCCCCCCCCCCCCCCGCTGCGCGTGCGATCTGAGCCGTGCGTTCTGACTGGCCAGAACCCAAACCCCATGGATCGTACGTGTGCATCGTTGGATGCTCCTAGATCGAACGGCAACCCTGAGCCCTTTCGACGGCACATGCAGTACATGGGTAAGCACTATGCCCATGCGTCGTGTAGCTCACACTTCCTTCTCTACTAGGTTTTCATTCAAAACAGGCTACCGTTTCTCGCCACTCCTCTCATCGGTTTCCTGCCTCTTCTCCCAGATATGCATGATGTAGATGTTCGTTTAATTCTTGTAGTTCATCTCATCCAAAATCAATTAGTTTTATAAAAAATTATTTTAAGATTCATGGAATTGTGCATTCTAAAGGTAAAAACAAAAAGTGACAATTCATTAAAAAAAGGTTTGGGCAATTAAGATATGGAAGATTCTAGAGAACAAAGGAGAAGTGCTTGTGTTTTGAGGTTTGTACATTATGCTTAAGTTCAACATGGAGTCTTCTAGATTGTACATGTGGCAGCATCTGGTGGAATGTAGATGATATCCAACGGCTAGTAGTGCTCGGATTTTCCATCTCTGTACCGTTGGATTGCCTTCATCCAACGAGCAACTTTCAAAGTTATTCGCACACTATATAGGTGTATAGATGTATATATATATATATATATAGATGTTGGGAAACTGACATCATAGGTATTGAACCAGGCTTGGAGTCGGGTACGGTGTTCGGTTTGTAATGTAGTTGGCATGGCCCATCGAAGTTTTGCATTTGGGATTTAAACACATAATACACCATCGTACCCATACATATTTTCGGGGCGCATGCAATGTATACGGGGTCTTCTGATCGACCATGTCTCCCTTGTGCGGTTTTTTATGACGACACAGATATCTGTGGGCTCCCTGAGTGTATATATATCATCCCTTTGACCGATAATGAGGGGTATGTGTTGGCCATGAATGGATTCCTCCTAGTTCGTGTTAGGGCCTATCACCGTCAAATGTCAGTCAGCCAAAGCTCAAGCTCATGCGTTGTCAGGATTCCCTCCCAGATGCTCGGATTGCTGGGTTCGACCTACATCAAACCCCGCGTACGTATCTCGTCCTTAACTACCTTGCCTTCATGGTTGTTGTCTGTATCAAGAGGTGATACGTCACCCCTTCCCAACGTACATCATTTTGGGCCACATGCAAGAGGTGCTGGTTTTGTGATCCCTCTCGTGCAATTTTTATGATGGTTCAATCTATTGGCCCAAGCGGTTTATCGACAACAACAACTGTCATTTGACCAAACGAAAGATTCATTGGTCCGTCTTATGGTAGGTCATGGCGACATGCATGTATGACCAAAGTATTGATCATTATGTGCATCCGCCCCGCTGACAAGAAGTGGGAGGTGATACGTCCATTTTGCATCATGCTTTGATATTGATATTTATCGCATTATGGGCTGTTATTACACATTATGTCACAATACTTATGCCTTTTATCTCTTATTTTACAAAGTTTACATGAAGAGGGAGAATGCCAGCAGCGGGAATTCTGGGCTGGAAAAGGAGCAAATATTAGAGACCTATTCGGCGCAACTCCAAAAGTCCTGAAACTCCACGGAAGTTATTTTTGGGAAATATAAAAAATATAGAGCGAAGAAAATACCAGAGGGGGCCCACACCCTGGCCACGAGGGTGGGGGGCGCGCCCTGCCCCCTGGGCGTGCCCCCTGCCTCGTGGGCCCCCTGGTGGCCCTCCGGTACCCATCTTCTGCTATATGAAGTCTTTCGTCCGAGAAAAAATCAAAAGCAAGCTTACGGGACGAAACTCTGCCGCCACGAGGCAGAACCTTGGCGCAACCAATCTAGGGCTCCGGCGGAGCTGTTCTGCCGGGGAAACTTCCCTCCGGGAGGGGGAAATCATCGCCATCGTCATCTCCAACGATCCTCTCATTGGGAGGGGGTCCATCTTCATCAACATCTTCACCAGCACCATCTCCTCTCAAACCCTAGTTCATCTCTTGTATCCAATCTTTGTCTCATAGCCTGAGATTGGTACCTGTAGGTTGCTAGTAGTGTTGATTACTCCTTGTAGTTGATGCTAGTTGGTTTACTCGGTGGAAGATTATATGTTCAGATCCTTAATGCATATTGATACCCCTCTGATTATGAACATGAATATGATTTGTGAGTAGTTACGTTTGTTCCTGAGGACATGGGAGAAGTCTTGCTATTAGTAGTCATGTGAATTTGGTATTCGTTCGATATTTTGATGAGATGTATGTTGTCTCTCCTCTAGTGATGTCATGTGAACGTCGACTACATGACACTTCACCATTATTTGGGCCTAGAGGAAGGCATTGGGAAGTAATAAGTAGATGATGGGTTACTAGAGTGATAGAAGCTTAAACCCTAGTTTATGCGTTGCTTCGTAAGGGGCTGATTTGGATCCATATGTTTCATGCTATGGTTAGGTTTACCTTAATACTTCTTTTGTAGTTGCGGATGCTTGCATTAGGAGTTAATCATAAGTGAGATGCTTGTCCAAGTAAGGGTAGCACCCAAGAACCGGTCCACCCACATATCAAATTATCGAAGTACCAAATGCGAATCATATGGGCATGATGAAAACTATCTTGACGATAATTCCCATGTGTCCTCGGGAGCGTTTTCCTTTATATAAGAAATTGTCCAGGCTTGGTCTTGGCTACAAAAAGGATTGGGCCACCTTGCTACACCTTATTTACTTTTATTACTTGTTGCTCGTTACCATTTACCTTATCACAAAACTATCTGTTACCAATAAGTTCAGTGCTTGCAGAGAATATCTTACTGAAAACCGCTTGTCATTTCCTTCTGCTCCTCGTTGGGTTCGACACTCTTACTTATCGAAAGGACTACGATAGATCCCCTACACTTGTGGGTCATCAAGAATCTTTCCTGGCGCCGTTGCCGGGGAGTGAAGCGCCTTTGGTAAGTGGAACTTGGTAAGGAAAAATTTATATAGTGTGCTGAAATTTACTGTCACTTGTTACTATGGAAAGTAATCCTTTGAGGGGCTTGTTCGGGGTATCTTCACCCCGTCCAGTAGAGCAAAGAGTTGCTCCTCAACCTACTGAACCTACTGAAAATGTTTACTTTGAAATTCCTTCGTGTATGGTAGAGAAACTGCTAGCTAATCCTTTTGCAGGAGATGGAACATTGCATCCCGATTTACACCTAATCTATGTGGATGAAGTTTGTGGATTATTTAAGCTTGCAGGTATGCCCGATGATGTTATCAAGAAGAAGGTCTTCCCTTTATCTTTAAAGGGAGATGCATTGACATGGTATATATAGGCTATGTGATGATATGGGATCATGGGACTACAAGCGATTGAAATTGGAATTTCATCAGAAGTTTTATCCTATGCATCTTGTTCATCGTGATCGTAATTATATATATAATTTTTGGCCTCGCGAAGGAGAAAGCATCGCTTAAGCTTGGGGGAGGCTTAAGTCAATGTTATATTCATGCCCCAATCATGAGCTCTCAAGTGAATTGATTATTCAAAAAAATTATGCTCGGCTTTCTGACAATAATCGCACCATGCTCGATACTTCTTGTTCTGGCTCTTTTATGATGAAGACTATTGAATTCAACTGGGATTTATTGGAAAGAATTAAACGCAACTCTGAAGATTGGGATCTCGACGAAGGTAAGGAGTCCGGTATAACACCTAAGTTTGATTGTGTTAAATCTTTTATGGATACTGATGTTTTTCGTAAGTTTAGCACTAAATATGGACTTGACTCTGAGATAGTAGCTTCTTTTTGTGAATCATTTGCTACTCATGTTGATCTCCCTAAGGAGAAGTGGTTTAAATATCATCCTCCCATAGAAGTAAAAGTAGTTGAACCTATTAAAGTTGAACAAAAGACTATCACTTATAATGATCCTATTGTTCCTACTACTTATGTTGAGAAACCACCTTTCCCTGTTAGAATAAAGGATCATGCTAAAGCTTCAACTGTAGTTCGTAAGAGTAATATTAGAACTTATACACCTCCTGAGCAAGTTAAAGTTGAACCTAATATTGTTATTGTCAAAGATCTCTTGGCTGATAATATTGATGGGCATGTTATTTACTTCTGTGATGAAACTGCTAGAATTGCTAAGCCTAGTGCTACAGATAGACATAGACCTGTTGTAGGCATGCCTGTTATTTCTGTTAAAATAGGAGATCATTGCTATCATGGCTTGTGTGATATGGGTGCTAGTGCTAGTGCAATACCTATTGACTTATACAAAGAAATTATGCATGATATTGCACCCGCTGAGTTAGAAGAAATTGATGTCACCATTAAGCTTGCCAATAGAGATACTATTTCACCAATTGGGATTGTTAGAGATGTCGAAGTCTTGTGTGGAAAAACTAAATACCCTGCTGATTTTCTTGTTCTTGGTTCCCCACAAGATAGCTTTTGTCCCATGAGTTTAATTTCTCTAAATTTAGTTACTATTGGTCTGGATGATATGTCTCATGAGTTTAATTTCTCTAAATTTAGTAGACAACCCGTGATGAGGAATTGCCTAGTAAGGATGAAATTATATGTCTTGCTTCTATTGCCGTGCCTCCTAATGATCCTTTAGAACAATATTTGCTTGACCATGAAAATGATATGTTTATGAATGAAAGAAGGGAAATAGATGAAGTATTCTTTAAACAGGGTCATGTTCTGAAGTACGACTTGCCTGTTGAAATCTTAGGGGATCCTCCTCCACCCAAGGGTGATCCCGTGTTTGAGCTTAAACAGTTACCTGATACTCTTAAATATGCTTATCTTGATGAAAAGAAGATATATCCTGTTATTATTAGTGCTAACCTTTCAGAGCATGAAGAAGAGAGATTACTGAAAACTCTGAAGAAGCACCGTGCTGCTATTGGATATACTCTTGATGATCTTAAGGGCATTAGTCCCACTCTATGTCAACACAAAATAAATTTGGAGGAAGATGCCAAACCAGTTCGTGATCACCAATGACGGCTGAATCCTAAGATGAAAGAAGTGGTAAGATGATAACCCACAAGTGTAGGGGATCGCAACAGCTTTCGAGGGTAGAGTATTCAACCCAAATTTATTGATTCGACATAAGGGGAGCCAAAGAATATTCTCAAGTATTAGCAGCTGAGTTGTCAATTCAACCATACCTGAAAACCTAATATCTGCAGCAAAGTGTTTAGTAGCAAAGTAATATGATAGTAGTGGTAACTGTAGCAAAAGTAATAGTAGCAAAAGTAATTTTTGGGTTTTTGTAATGATTATAACAGTAGCAACGGAAAAGTAAATAAGCGAAGAACAATATGTGAAAAGCTCGTAGGCATTGGATCGGTGATGGATAATAAAGTCGGATGCGGTTCATCATGTAACAGTTATAACATAGGGTGACACAGAACTAGTTCCAATTCATTAATGTAATGTAGGCATGTATTCCGAATATAGTCATATGTGCTTATGGAAAAGAACTTGCATGACATCTTTTGTCCTACCCTCCCGTGGCAGCGGGGTCCTATTGGAAACTAAGGGATATTAAGGCCTCCTTTTAATAGAGTACCGGAACAAAGCATTAACACATAGTGAATACATGAACTCCTCAAACTACGGTCATCACCGGGAGTGGTCCCGATTATTGTCACTTCGGGGTTGCCGGATCATAACACATAGTAGGTGACTATACACTTGCAAGATAGGATCAAGAACTCACATATATTCATGAAAACATAATAGGTTCAGATCTGAAATCATGGGACTCGGGCCCTAGTGACAAGCATTAAGCATAGCAAAGTCATAGCAACATCATTCTCAGAACATAATGGATACTAGGGATCAAACCCTAACAAACTAACTCGATTACATGATAGATCTCATCCAACCCATCACCATCCAGCAAGCCTACGATGGAATTACTCACGCACGACGGTGAGCATCATGAAATTGGTGATGGAGGATGGTTGATGATGACGACGACGATGGATTCCCCTCTCCGGAGCCCCGAACAGACTCCAGATCAGCCCTCCCGAGAGAGTTTAGGTCTTGGCGGCGGCTCCGTATCGTAAAACGCGATGAATCCTTCTCTCTGATTTTTTCTCCCCGAACACGAATATATGGGGTTGGAGTTGAGGTCGGTGGAGCACCAGGGGGCCCACGAGGCAGGGGGGCACGCCCGGGGGGGGGGGGGAGGCGCGCCCCCCATCCTCGTGGACAGGGTGTGGGCCCCCTGGCCTTGATTCTTTCGCCAGTATTTTTCTTATTTTCCAAAAATAAGTTCCGTGGAGTTTCAGGTCATTCCGAGAACGTTTGTTTCTACACATAAATAACACCATGGAAAGTCTGCTGAAAACAGCGTCAGTCCGGGTTAGTTCCATTCAAATCATGCAAGTTAGAGTCCAAAACAAGGGCAAAAGTGTTTGGAAAAGTAGATATGACGGAGACGTATCAACTCCCCCAAGCTTAAACCTTTGCTTGTCTTCAAGCAATTCAGCTGATAAACTAAAAGTGATAAAGAAAAACTTTTACAAACTCTGTTTGCTCTTGTTGTTGCAAATATGTAAAGCCAGCATTCAAGTTTTCAGCAAAGATTATGAACTAACCACATTCGCAATAACATTTAGGTCTCATGTTTACTCATATCAATGACATAATCAACTAGCGAGCAATAATAATAAATCTCGGATGACAACACTTTCTCAAAACAATCATAATATGATATAACAAGATGGTATCTCGCTAGCCCTTTCTGAGACCGCAAAACATAAATGTAGAGCACCTTTAAAGATCAAGGACTAACTAGACATTGTAATTCATGGTAAAAGAGATCCAATCATAGTCATACCCAATATGAATTAATTGTAATGGATGCAAATGACAGCAGTGCTCCCTAACTAGTGCTTTTTAATAAGAGGGTGATGACTCAACATAAAAGTAAATAGATAGGCCCTTCGCAGAGGGAAGCAGGGGTTTGTAGAGGTGCCAGAGCTAGATTTTGAAATAGAGATAAATAATATTTTGAGCGGCATACTTTCATTGTCAACATAACAACCAAGAGATGGCGATATCTTCCATGCTACACACATTATAGGCGGTTCCCAAACAGAATGGTAAAGTTTATACTCCCCCTCCACCAACAAGCATCAATCCATGGCTTGCTTGAAACAACGAGTGCCTCCAACAAGCAACAGCCCTGGGGGAGTTTTGTTTGCAATTATTTTGATTTAGTTTGCATAAAGCATGGGACTGGGCATCCCGGTGACCAGCCATGTTCTCGTGAATGAGGAGCGGAGTCCACTCCTGTTGAGAATAACCCACCTAGCATGGAAGATACTGACAGCCCTAGTTGATACATGAGCTATTCGAGCATACAAAACAGAGTTTCATTTGAAGGTTTAGAGGCTGGCACATACAAATTTACTTGGAACGGCAGGTAAATACCGCATATAGGAAGGTATTGTGGACTCATACGGCATAACTTTGGGGTTTAAGGGATTGGATGCACAAGCAATATTCCCGCTTAGTACAAGATAAGGCTAGCAAAAGACTGGGAAGCGACCAGCTAGAGAGCGACAACAGGCATGAACATGCATTAAAATTAATAAACATTGAGTGCAAGCATGAGTAGGATATAATCCACCATGAACATAAATATCGTGGAGGCTATGTTGATTTTGTTTCAACTACATGCGTGAACATGTGCCAAGTCAAGTCACTTAAATCATTCAAAGGAGGATACCACCCCACTATACCACATCACAACCATTTTAATAGCATGTTGGCATGCAAGGTAAACCATTATAACTCATAGCTAATTAAGCATGGCATAAGTAACTATAATCTCTAATTGTCATTGCAAACATGTTCATTCATAATAGGCTGAATCAGGAACGATGAACTAATCATATTTACAAAAACAAGAGAGGTCGAGTTCATACCAGCTTTTCTTATCTCAGTCAATTCATCATATATCGTCATTATTGCCTTTCACTCGCGCGACCGAACAGTGTGTAAAATGATAATAGTGCACGTGCATTGGACTAAGCTGGAATCTGCAAGCATTCAATAAACAGGAGAAGACAAGGCAATATAGGCTCTTGGTCAAATTAAAAATAATGCATATAAGAGCCACTTCAACAGTTTAATTATGGTCTTCTCCTATCGACCCCAAAGAAAAGAAAGGAAATAAAACTATTTACACGGGAAAGCTCCCAACAAGCAAAAGAAGAACGGTAAATCTTTTTGGGTTTTATTTTAATTACTACTAAAAGCATGAAAGGCAAACTAGCTAAAAGCTACTACTATTTGTTTTTTGTTTTTCTTAAGGTTTTTCTAACACATAAGAAGAAAGCGTAAAAACAAAATAAACTAGCATGGATAGTACAATGGAAAAGTATGAGCACCGACAACTAGAATGAGTGTGTGAACATAAATGTAATGTCGGTGAGAAATATGTACTCCCCCAAGCTTAGGCTTTTGGCCTAAGTAGGTTTATGGCCACGGCTGGCCTGGCGGATATCCAAAGTTGTAACTGGGGTCGTAATGAGATGCAGCGGCTATTGCATCGTGGGCTGCAGCTTGGAGGCGAGCTGCTCTCGTCCTCCTCTCGTACTCATTCGCCTCCTCCCTGGTTATGAAATATCTCCCTTTTTTCTGAAAGTTAAAGAAAGTAGGGGCAGGAAGAGTAATATGGACAGCACGACGTCTGTCAAAGATTAGTCGGTACTGGAAGGGAGGTCCATCCCTCTCAACAAACTGATGATGAACCATAGCATCATAATCTAAATAAACTGGAGGCAACTCAATATCATTCTCACGTATGGATATACCAAGAAAATCAGCTAAACGGGTTGCATAAATTCCACCAAAGAAATCTCCATTAATTTTATTATTATGCAACCTACGTGCAACAATGGCTCCCAAATTATAATTTTTATCTCCTAGTACAGCACTCCTGAGAACACTGAGATTAGGGACACACATGTGACATGCTTCCTCCTTACCATTATGCACCTACCTATGAAGAGAGCAAAATAATGTATAGCAGGAAAATGGATCCTCCCTATGGTAGCTTGTGTTATGTCTCTAGATTCCCCCACAGTTATGCTAGCAAGAAATTCTCTAAATTCAGATTTACGAGGTTCACTAGTACTACCCCATTGTGGAAGTTTGCAAGCAGTGGTAAAATCCTCTAAGTCCATAGTATAAGAATTTTCATAAAGATCAAACAGGACAGTTTGAGAATTACGTGAAGATGAAAATTCAAACCTCCTCACAAAGGAATTAGTGAGATAGCGGTACTGACGGCACTTCTCTGCCTCGAACCTCGCAAGATCAGCGTTACGCAAATATGCGTTAAATTCTTCCTTGATTCCTGCTCGATCCATGAAGTCCTCTGAAGGCCATTCACAAGGCCGCACTGGAGCGTCCCTTGGTGGTTCCTCATCGACATCATGCATTGCAAGCCTGGGTCCTTGTTTCCTTGAAGAACCACCTTGGTACATTTTCCTAATCATATTCTTTCTCTGCAAAATTCTGAAATTTTTAGTAACTTCAAATAAAAGTGAACCAAACTCAACAATATTGATAGCAACTACTCCTACAAGTGCCTAGAGCCTATATCATGCATTAGAACTACTTGGACCATATAAATTTGACATGCAAGCTCAAGAACCTGGTCACCTAAGCAGCAAAAATATGCAATGAATAAAGCACTAGAACAAAAACTAATTGGACCATTGGAGGAGTCACATACCAAGAACAATCCCCCAAAGCAGTTTTGTGAGAGGTGCTTTGAGCAAGGAGATCGAAAATCGCAGCAAAATGAGCTAGAACTCGTTCTTGAGCTGGATGGTGATTTTTTTTGGGGGGGGGGGGAAGAAGAAGTGTGTGGGTGCAGGAATAAGTGGAGGGGAGCCACCATGGGCCCATGAGGCAGGGGGCGCCCAGTGGGGGCGCCTGGACCCTCGTGGCCAGGTGCCAGCTCCCCCTGATGTGTTCTCAGTGCGAGATATTCTCAAATATTCTAGAAAAAATCATATTTCATTTTCGGGGCATTTGGAGAACTTTTATTTTCGGGAAATTTTTACATTGCACGGATAAACCAGTAAACAGACAGAAAATACTATTTTTACTTTATTTCTTCTAAATACAGAAAGAAAAAGGAGGGTACAGAAAATTTGCTTTCTAACTTCATCCATCTCATGCTCATCAAAAGGAATCCACTAACAAGGTTGATCAAGTCTTGTTAACAAACCCATTCCGACTAACATGGAACCGGAGAAATTTTGAATAACACTATGTTACCTCAACGGGGATATGCACATCCCCAACAATAAGAATATCATATTTCTTCTTGACAGTAGGAAGAGGAAATTCAAAACCTCCAATAATAATAGTTGGAATCTTTCCAATAGAATTGATACTGTGAACTTGAGGTTGTTTCCTCGGAAAGTGTACCGTATGCTCATTACCATTAACATAAAAAGTGACATTTGCCTTTGTTGCAATCAAGAACAGCCCCTACAGTATTCAAAAAGGGTCTTCCAAGAATAATAGACATACTATCGTCCTCGGGAATATCAAGAATAAGAAAGTCCGTTAAAATAGTAACGTTTGCAACCACAGCAGGCACATCCTCACAAATACCGACAGGTATAGCAGTTGATTTATCAGCCATTTGCAAAGATATTTCAGTAGGTGTCAACTTATTCAACTCAAGTCTACAATATAAAGAGAGAGGCATAACACTAACACCGGCTCCAAGATCACATAAAGCAGTTTTAACATAGTTCCTTTTAATGGAGCATGGTATAGTTGGTATTCCTGGATCTCCTAGTTTCTTAGGTATTCCACCTTTAAATGTATAATTAGCAAGCATGGTGGACATTTCAGCTTCCGGTATCTTTCTTTTATTAGTAACAATTTCTTTCTTATACTTAGCATAAGGATTCATTTTGAGCATATCAGTCAAACGCATACGCAAAAAGATAGGTCTAATCATTTCAGCAAAGCGCTCAAAATCCTCAGCATCCTTTTTATTGGATGGTTTAGGAGGAAAAGACGTGGGTTTCTGAACCCATGGTTCTCTTTCTTTACCGTGCTTCCTAGCAACGAAGTCTCTCTTATCATAACATTGGTTCTTTGATTGTGGGTTATCAAGATCAACAGCGGGTTCAATTTCCACATCATTATCGTTGCTAGGTTGAGCATCATCATCAACATCATTATTAATATTATCACTAGGTTCATGTTCATTGCCAGATTGTGTTTCAGCATCAGAGATAGAAATATCATTTGGATTCTCAGGTGTGTCTACAATAGGTTCACCAGAAGCAGGTAAAGTCCTATCATTTTTCTTTTTCTTTTTCTTAGAAGAACTAGGTGCATCTATATTATTTCTCTGAGAATCTTGCTCGATTCTCTTAGGGTGGCCTTCAGGATACAAAGGTTCCTAAGTCATTCTACCAGTTCTAGTAGCCACTCTAACAACATATTTATTTTTCTTACTATTTAATTCATTGAGCAAATCATTTTGAGCTTTAAGTACTTGTTCTACTTGAGTGGTAACCATAGAAGCATGTTTACTAATGAGTTTAAGTTCACCTTTAACTCTAGACATATAATCACCCAAGTGTTCAAGCATATTAGCATTGCGCTTTAATTCTCTACCAACATAAACATTGAAGTTTTCTTGTTTGACAATAAAATTATCAAACTCATCTAAGCATTGGCTAGCAAACTTAGTAAGCGGGATTTCAGCTTTATCATATCTATAGAGAGAATTTACCTTTACTACCTGTGTTGGGTTATCAAGACCGTGTATTTCTTCAATAGGAGGTAAATTCTTAACATCTTCAGCTTTAATACCTTTTTCTTTCATAGATTTCTTTGCCTCTTGCATATCTTCAGGACTGAGAAATAGAACACCCCTCTTCTTCGGAGTTGGCTTAGGAATAGACTTAGTAATTGGCTCAGGAAGTGTCCAATTAATTTCATAGTCAACATATTATTCAATAGAATTTCTGCTTCATCCGGTGTTCTTTCCCTGAAAACACAACCAGCACAACTATCCAAGAGGTCCTTGGAAGCATCGGTTAGTCCATTATAAAGATATCAAGTATTTCATTTTTCTTGAGAGGATGATCAGGCAAAGCATTAAGTAATTGGAGAAGCCTCCCCCAAACTTGTGGTAGACTCTCTTCTTCAATTTGCACAAAATTATATATTTCCCTTAAGGAAGCATGTTTCTTATGAGCAGGGAAATATTTAGCAGAGAAGTAATAAATCATATCCTGGGGACTACGCACACAACCAGGAGCAAGAGAATTAAACCATATCTTAGCATCACCCTTCAATGAGAATGGAAATATTTTAAGGATATAAAAGTAGCGAGTTCTCTCATCATTAGTGAATAGGGTGGCTATATCGTTCAATTTAGTAAGATGTGCCACAACAGTTTCAGATTCATAGCCATAGAAAGGATCAGATTCAACCAAAGTAATTATATCAGGATCCACAGAGAATTCATAATCCTTATCAGTAACAAAGATAGGTGAAGTAGCATAAGCGGGATCATATTTCATTCTAGCATTCAGGGATTTTTGTTTAAGCTTAGCTACTAATTTCTTAAGATCACTTCTATCACTGCAAGCAAGAAAGTCACTTTTAGTTTCTTCATCCATAATATAGCCCTCAAGCACAACAGGTAATTCATATTTATTAGGGGTAGAGCCTTCATAATCACTATCTTCAATATTATCAATAATTTCATTCTCTCTAGCCCTAGCAAGTTGTTCATCAAGAAATTCACCAAGTGGCACAGTAGTATCAAGCATAGAAGTAGTTTCATCATAAGTATCATGCATAGCAGAAGTGGCATCATCAATAACATGCGACATATCAGAATTAATAGCAGAAGCAGGTTTAGGTGTCGCAAGCTTACTCAAAACAGAAGGAGAATCAAGTGCAGAGCTAGATGGCAGTTCCTTACCTCCCCTCGTAGTTGAGGGATAAATTTTAGTTTTCTCGTCTTTCAAGTTCTTCATAGTGACCAGCAGATATAAATCCCAAGTGACTCAAAGAATAGAGCTATGCTCCCCGGCAACGGCGCCAGAAATTAGTCTTGATAACCCACAAGTGTAGAGGATCGCAACAGCTTTTGAGGGTAGAGTATTCAACCCAAATATATTGATTCGACACAAGGGGAGCCAAAGAATATTCTCAAGTATTAGCAGCTGAGTTGTCAATTCAACCACACCTGGAAACTTAATATCTGCAGCAAAGTGTTTAGTAGCAAAGTAATATGATAGTAGTGGTAACAGTAGCAAAAGTAATAGTAACAAAAGTAATATTTTTGGGTTTTTGTAATGATTGTAACAGTAGCAACGGAAAAGTAAATAAGCGAAGAACAATATGTGAAAAGCTCATAGGCATTGGATCGGTGATGGATAATTATGTTGGATGCGGTTCATCATGTAACAGTCATAACATAGGGTGACACAGAACTAGTTCCAATTCATCAATGTAATGTAGGCATGTATTCCGAATATAGTCATACGTGCTTATGGAAAAGAACTTGCATGACATCTTTTGTCCTACTCTCCCGTGGCAGCGGGGTCCTATTAGAAACTAAGGGATATTAAGGCCTCCTTTTAATAGAGTACCGTAACAAAGCATTAACACATAGTGAATACATGAACTCCTCAAACTACGGTCATCACCGGGAGTGCTCCCGATTATTGTCACCTCGGGGTTGCCGGATCATAACACATACTAGGTGACTATAGACTTGCAGGATAGGATCAAGAACTCACATATATTCATGAAAACATAATAGGTTCAGATCTGAAATCATGGAACTCGAGCCCTAGTGACAAGCATTAAGCATAGCAAAGTCATAGCAACATCAATCTCAGAACATAATGGATACTAGGGATCAAACACTAACAAAACTAACTCGATTACATGATAGATCTCATCCAACCCATCACCGTCCAGCAAGCCTACAATGGAATTACTCACGCATGGCGGTGAGCATCATGAAATTGGTGATGGAGGATGGTTGATGATGACGACGATGACGGATTCCCCTCTCCGGAGCCCCGAACAGACTCCAGATCAGCCCTCCTGAGAGAGTTTAGGGCTTGGCGGCGGCTCCATATCGTAAAACGCGATGAATCCTTCTCTCTGATATTTTCTCCCCGAACACGAATATATGGAGTTGGAGTTGAGGTCGGTGGAGCACCAGGGGGCCCACGAGGCAGGGGCGCGCCCCCCACCCTCGTGGACAGGGTGTGGGCCCCCTGGCCTTGATTCTTTCGCCGGTATTTTTCTTATTTTCCAAAAATAAGTTCCGTGGAGTTTCAGGTCATTCCTAGAACGTTTGTTTCTGCACACAAATAACACCATGGAAAGTCTGCTGAAAATAGCGTCAGTCCGGGTTAGTTCAATTCAAATCATGCAAGTTAGAGTCCAAAACAAGGGCAAAAGTGTTTGGAAAAGTAGATACGACGGAGACGTATCATAAGAAAGGAAATATTAAAGCTTCTTGAGGCATGTATTATTTATCCCGTTGCTGATAGTCAGTGGGTAATCCTGTCCATTGTGTCCCTAAGAAGGGAGGTATTACTGTCGTTCCTAATGATAAAGATGAATTGATCCCGCAAAGAATTATTACAGGTTATAGGATGGTAATTGATTTCCGCAAATTAAATAAGGCTACTAAAAAGGATTATTACCCCTTACCTTTTATTGATCAAGTGCTAGAAAGATTATCCAAACATACACATTTTTGCTTTCTAGATGGTTACTCTGGTTTCTCTCAAATACCTGTATCAGCTGATGATCAATCAAAGACCACTTTTACTTGCCCTTTCGGTACTTTTGCTTATAGACGTATGCCTTTTGGTTTATGTAATGCACCTGCTACCTTTCAAAGATGCATGATGGCCATATTCTCTGATTTTTGTGAAAAGATATGTGAGGTTTTCATGGATGATTTCTCCTTTTACGGATCCTCTTTTGATGATTGCTTGAGCAACCTTGATCGAGTTTTGCAGAGATGTGAAGAAACTAATCTTGTCTTGAACTGGGAGAAGTGCCACTTTATGGTTAATGAAGGCATTGTCTTGGGGCATAAAATTTCTGAAAGAGGTATTGAAGTTGATAAAGCTAAGGTTAATGCTATTGAGAAGATGCCGTTTCCCAAGGACATCAAAGGTATAAGAAGTTTCCTTGGTCATGCCGGTTTTTATAGGAGGTTCATTAAGGACTTCTCAAAAATTTCTCGGCCTCTAACTAATTTATTACAAAAAGATATAACCTTTGTCTTTGATGATGATTGTGTAGAAGCATTTGAAATACTTAAGAAATCTTTGATTTTTGCACCTATCGTTCAGCCACCTGATTGGAATTTACACTTTGAAATTATGTGTGATGCTAGCGATTATGCTATAGGTGTTGTTCTAGGGCAAAGAGTTGATAAGAAATTAAATGTTATTCAATATGCTAGTAAAACTCTAGACACTGCCCAGAGAAATTATGCTACTACTGAAAAAGAATTTTTAGCAGTTGTATTTGCATGTGTTAAGTTCAGATCCTTCATTGTTGATTCTAAAGTAACTATTCACACTGATCATGCTGCTATTAAATATCTTATGGAAAAGAAAGATGATAAACCTAGACTTACTAGATGATACCCCGCGTGTTGCAGCGGGATATTAGCCTAAAGTCTTTTGAAGGTGTATGTATAACAAAGAAAAGGCAATGATTACCTGAAGAAAAAAGCACGATTGCAGGCGAGCCTTTGGTCGAAAAAAGTTAAACTACCATGTTTTGATGATGAATTTTAAGTTGTAAGCAATTAAATGGCAGGACTCAAATTTGACACTTAGAAGATTTGAGGCTTGCAAAATAAGATTACCACATTATGTTTTCATATATATATATATATATATATATATTTCTTACAAAAATATGCAACGGAAAAAGTTTAATTAATTTGAATGCTGCGCACCAAAAATTATCACATACAACCGGGCTAGCTGCGTTGAAAGCATAATTTATTATATGTAAATAACCACACAATTTATTTTTGCAGGGATAACAACAGAAAGTTACATACATATTTGAACAGTTTCTGAAGTCTGTAGCCGTAGATTCATTCTGACATATGCAAAATACCTCTTGTAGCAGGAGCATATCATTAGATGATATTCGTTGGATGTGCATTAAGAGAAAAGGCTTAGTTGAAGCATTATTGGACTAATATTCCGAGAATCTTTCCGGATGAGATAAAAGAATCATTAATAGTAGTACCCCCTTACCAGAAAAATGTTAATGCAAGTATATACTAGTATAACCTTATATATCCATCTGTTGTGGGAAAATATATTTTACTAAATCTGAAAGTTTCTAACCACTGTCACCAACACACGAACAAAGCAGGAATGCGCTCACATGACATGGTTTTAAAAATACAAAAGGAGTTTGGTATTGATTCATACTGTAAAACGAATTTAGGCAGAGTGCAGAAACTAAATCTAGAAAGGAGCCAAATGGTATCTACAATTCTACATGCTGTCGGCATCATAGATACCCGTGGTGGCGGAGCCTCTAACCAAGCTTCTTCATATCAGGAAGGTGAAGGCTTGATGGGAATGAAAGTCAAGCTAATCTGTGGACTCCTCTTATCCCAATAGTTTCTTCATGTCAAGTGAAGCATGGACAGGAACTCGTCCACCACCCTGTCCATCTTCTGATCCAGTTCATGTGGTCGTGGCCATCGTTGTACGTGGTGGTGGTGAGGCTGTGGGAGTGTGTTCGTATGCACGGCTTCTAGATGACGATGAAGCTGGCCGACGACTCGTCGTCCGCAGAGCTGTAGAAGGTCTGCCCCTGTTGCTGCCAATGGCTCTTGTTGGTGGTGTTGATCCCCCGTCGGCGTTGTCTGCAGGCAGCGGAAGGCAGCAGTAGCTCGTCCTAGCGGGAGCAGTTTGCGGTGGAGTGTTAGGGTGAGCAGGGCCCCGACCGCGGCTTGATGACGGGTCAGTGAGGAGGCTCGGCTGTTCGCCGCCGAGGTCGACCCGGCGGTGTTGCTACTCTTGCCTGTTGGGGCCGGTGTCCTCAATGGCCCAGGAAGACGGTGATAACGGTTTTGAGGGAGGAAGCAATGGCGCAGCAGTGGAGGAGCACCTGGTTGTGGAAAGTCGCCGCTGGTGGCATAGCTAGATCAAGGGGTGGCCTGAGTTAGGTGCTTAGGCGAATCGAAAGTGTGACGATGGATGTATGGGGATGAAGGGAGAGGAGCCGAGGGGCCTCGTGGGGGGCGTGCGTCGGTTACCCTGAAAATCAATCAAGATATTATTGAGGTTTGATAGAGATTAGAGAAGGAGAAGAGGGAGAGAGATTAAGAGGCGTTTCCATGGACAATCCTCGTGGGAAAAATAACGTCGTTCCAGCCACCAGCTCTCCATACCGCAAGGATTGGTGAATGATTTCTACGGCGGGGAAGTTGAAGGGGAGAAGGAAGTGGTGTGGTCGGGCTCTTTGATGGGGGATCGATCTAGGGGAGTGGTCGAGTGGATAAGGAGTCGATACAATCGTCCATCATAATGGTGGGCGATGAACGTTGATATGAACTTCAGTAGCAGGGAGGTCGTCCTATTAGTAACTGAAATTAAAAAAAATCTGATGTGGCAGATTGATGAGGTGGATAGCTTGCATGTCAAGAGAAATATGGTAGTGGGGATGAACTATTTAGGTACTATAGATTAGATGGGTTCTCTTGCTAGAAGAATTTGATTATCATATTATTGATAGAAAGGGAGTTGAGAACCCCGTTGCAGACAACTTGTCTAGGTTAGAGAATGTTCTTGATGACCCACTACCTATTGATGATAGCTTTCCTGATGAACAATTAAATGTCATAAATGCTTCTTGTACTGCTCCATGGAATGCTGATTATGCTAATTACATTGTTGCTAAATTTATACCACCTGGTTTCACATACCAGCAAAAGAAAAAGTTCTTCTATGATTTAAGACATTACTTCTGGGATGACCAACACCTTTATAAAGAAGAAGTAGATGGTGTTATTAGATGTTGTGTACCTGAGCATGAATAGGAATAGATCCTACGCAAGTGTCACTCCGAGGCTTATGGAGGACACCACGCTGGAGATAGAACTGCACATAAGGTATTGCAATCCGGTTTTTATTGGCCTACTCTCTTCAAGGATGCTTGTAAGTTTGTCTTGTCTTGTGATGAATGTCAAAGAATTGGTAATATTAGTAGACGTCAAGAAATGCCTATGAATTATTCACTTGTTATTGAACCATTTGATGTTTGGGGTTTTGATTATATGGGACTGTTTCCTGCCTCTAATGGATATACACATATTTTAGTTGTTGTTGATTACGTTACTAAGTGGGTAGAAGCTATTCCAACTAGTAGTGCTGATCATAACACTTCTATTAAGATGCTTAAAGAATTTATTTTTCAGAGGTTTGGAGTCCCTAGTTATTTAATGACTGATGGTGGTTCACACTTTATTCATGGTGCTTTCCGTAAAATGCTTGCTAAGTATGATGTTAATCATAGAATTGCATGTCCATATCACCCACAGTCTAGTGGTCAAGTAGAATTGAGTAATAGAGAGCTCAAATTGATTTTGCAAAAGGCTGTTAATAGATCCAGAAAGAATTGGTCCAAGAAACTTGATGATGCATTATGGGCTTATAGAACTGCATATAAAAATCCTATGGGTATGTCTCCATATAAAATGGTTTATGGAAAAGCATGTCACTTACCTCTCGAAATTGAACATAAGGCATATTGGGCTATTAAAGAGCTCAATTACAATTTCAAACTTGCCTATGAGAAGAGGTTATTTGACATTAGCTCACCTCATGAATGGAGAACCCAGGCTTATGAAAATGCCAAGCTGTTTAAAGAAAAAGTTAAAAGATGGCACGACAAAAGGATACAAAAACGTGAGTTTAATGTAGGTGATTATGTGTTGCTATTCAACTCTCGTTTAAGATTTTTTGCAGAAAACTTCTCTCTAAATGGGAAGGTCCTTACGTTATCGAGGAAGTCTATCATTCCGGTGCCATAAAAATCAACAACTTCGAACGCACGAATCCGAAGGTGGTGAACGGGCAAAGAATCAAACATTATATCTTAGGTAATCCCATAAATGTTGAAACCAATATTATTGAAACCGTAACCCTGGAGGAATACATAAGGGACACCTTCCAGAACATTTCAGAATCCGAAAAGGAATAGGTATGTGGTACGGTAAGTAAACCAACTCCAAAACAGTTCTAATGGCAATATTTCTCCGTTTTGGAATATTTAAGAAAATAGAAAAATAAGAAGCAGTACGGGAAGGACACGAGGCCTCCACGAGGGTGGAGGGCGCGCCCTACCCCCTGGGCGCGCCCCCCTACCTCGTGGGCACCTCGTGTACTCTTCGGACTCCGTTTTCTTGCACGGTACTTCTTTCGGTCGGTAAAAATCACTAGTAGAAAAGGGTCAAACGTGAAGCACATTAGTGCCGGTTTGAATTTGAGCCGGCAGTAATGTATACATTAGTGCCGGTTCCAACAGCTAGCCGGACCGCTTTCATTAGTACCGGTTCGTGGCGAACCTTTAGCACCGGTTCGTGCCACGAACCGGTACTAATGATAGTGGTGGCAGGATGTTGTCAGACTGGGGCCCCTCCATGCCCTTTAGTACCGGTTCTTGACGAACCAGTACTAAAGGTCGTCCTACATAAACCCTTCGTCCACCCGAGCTCGCTCTGTTCTTCCCCTTTCCCCTCTCCTCTCTGTTCTTCCCCTCTTCCTCTCGAGTTCATCGCACATTTTACCCAAAATTTGTCAAGATTTGAGGGCATCCATCCATTCAAATGATCACAAAGGTTAGCAACTTTGTCCTTTCATCTCTCATTGCTAGATTAGCTCTTGCAATGCTTTATATAGTGATTAATTTGTGAGTTTAGTAATTTGGGAGGAAATATATATATGTGCTAGTATTTGATTTATATGCAATTTGAGGTAAAAAATAACACTTAGTTTGCATATGTAGGTGTGTTTTAATTAGTGCCTTCTAAATCTCCGTCGTAACCACCGTCGATCGCCCTTTTCCGTCCCTGTCAGCCGGCACCACCTTGTGGTGAGCCTCTTGTTCATGAAATTTTATATAAAAATTGATGTTTGTGTGATTTGGATATATAGTTACTCGTATAATTATCTTACCCGTACGTTGTTTGTTATACATAGTGCCATGGTTTTGATATATGTCCCCGTCGGCCCTCGTCCTTGTTATGATTCGGATGTGTTATATTCTCTTTTAAAACTATTTGTTGCATTTCGTGTTTATGACAAATTATGCCCATCAAGTTGACATAGATATTTTTATCTAGGAGGTATGTGAACCGGAAATTCCAACCGACCCTATTGTCGAGAGGTTAAATTTAGTTGAAAGAGAAAACGAGTACTTGAAAGAAAAATTGAAAAGAATTGAGGGGGAGAAGATGGAATTGGAGTTGCATGTTGTCGATGTCGTCGATGATCACAAGATCAAGATGGAGAAAATGCGCTTGAAGATTAGAAAGATTAGAAAATATGCCATCGATAGTGAGGCTTGGTATCATTATGTTGTTGGATCAATTGTTACCTTAGTTGCAATCTTGATCGCATTTGTTGTTGCATTTAAATGCTTTAGCTAGAGAGTTATTTGTTTGTTGCATTTAAGTGTTGTATGAACTTTATGTATGAACTTGTATTAATTTGGTCTATTCGATTGTTGTGTAATGAAGATGAGCGGCAATGGATGTACGATGACCGATGCTCTCCCAGTTCGTTGAGGCGTGCATACTTTTCTGCTTGCGGCTGAGGCAAACAAGCGGGCGGATGGTTTTATGCCTTGTCCATGTGCTGGCTGTAAGAATGGTCGCAATTACTCTCGTCAAGAACCATTCACGTCCACTGTTTGAGTCGGTTTCATGCCCCACTATAATGTGTGGTCCAAGCACGGAGAAAGAGGGGTTATGATGGAAGACAATGAAGAAGAAGAGGACGACGACAGCTATCCCGGCCATGGGTTCCCTGAATACGATGATACAACAATGGGGAAGAAGCTGAGCGGTAATGCGGGAAGAAGCTGAGCGGCAATGCGGGAAGAAGCTGAAGAAGAGGCATCAGATGAGCCCGTTGATGATCTAGGTCGGGCCATTGCCGATGCAAAGAGAAACTGCGCAAGTGATTTGGAGAAGAAGAAGTTGCAGCACATGTTAGAGGATCACAAAAAATTATTGTACCCGAATTGCATAGGTGACAAGAAAAAGCTGGGCACCACACTGGAATTGCTGCAATGGAAGGCGAGAGAATGGTGTATCGACAAGGGATTTGGAAAGTTCTGGTAATGATAAAGGATATGCTTCCAAGGACAACGAATTGCCCGAGAGTACGCACGGCAAAGAAGGCTGTCTGCCCTCTAGGGTTAGAGGTGCGAAGATACATGCATGCCCTAATGATTGCATCCTCTACCGCGGTGAGTACGAGGATTTGAGCGCTTGCCGGTGTGTGGTGCTTTGCGCTATAAGATCAGCCGCGATGACCTGGGTGATGTCGAGGCGGCGCCCAGAAGAAGATTCCTGCCAAGGTGATGTGGTATTCTCCTATAATACCACGGTTGAAACGTTGTTCCAAAACAAAGAGCATGCCAAGGCGATGCGATGGCACGAAGAAGACCGTAAGAAAGACGGAAAGTTGAGAGTACCGCTGATGGGTCGCGATGGAGAAAATCGAAAGAAAGTACGGGATGGAGTTTGCGATGGCGCAAGGAGCGTATGGTTTGGTCTAAGCGCAGATGGCATTAATACTTTTGGGGAGCGAGCAGCAACCATAGCACCTGGCCTGTGACTCTATGTTTGTATTACCTTCCTCCTTGGTTGTGCATGAAGCGGAAGTTCATTATGATGCGGTGCTCATCCAAGGCCCTAAGCAACCCGCAACGACATTGATGTGTACCTAAGTCCATTAGTTGAAGAACTCTTAAAACTGTGGAATGGAACAGGTGTACGTCGCGTGGGATGAGCACATGGGGAAGAATTTGACCTAAAGGCGTTGTTGTTCGTGACCATCAATGATTGGCCTGCTCTCGGTAACCTTCGGATGGACAAACAAGGGATACCGCGGATGCACGCACTGTTTGGATGATACCGACGATATATATTTGAATAGTTGTAAGAAGAATGTGTACAGGACATCGTCGATTTCTTCCGAGCAGGCATCCCGTAAGAAAGAAAGGCAAGCATTTCAAAGGTGAGGCGGATCACGGACGAAGCCTCGCCACCGTCTTGGTGCTGATGTACATGATATGGTCAAGGATTTGAAGGTGATATTTGGAAAGGGTCTGGCGGACAACCTGTTCGAAGGACGCCGACGGACGCACCCATGTGGAAGAAGAAATCTATATTTTGGGACCTGCCATATTGGAAAGACCTAGAGGTCCGCTCTGCAATCGACGTGATGCACGTGACGAAGAATCTTTGCGTGACCCTGCTTGGCTTCTTGGGCGTGTATGGGAAGACAAAAGATACACCTGAGGCACGGGAGGACCAGCAACGTATGCACGGAGAAGGCGGCATACATCAGGGTCATGAAAGCTACGTTCTTACCAAAGAAGAGAAGGAAATCTTCTTTGAATGTCTGCTCAGTATTAAGGTATCGTCGGCTTCGTCGAATATAAAGGAATAATAAACATGGCAAAGAAAAGTTCCGAACCTAAAGTCTCATGACTGCCACGTGATTATGACGCAACTGCTTCCGGTTGCATTGAGGGGCTTCTACCGAAAACGTTCGATTAGCCATTGTGAAGCTATGTGCATTTCTCAATGCAATCTCTCGAAAGGTAATCGATCCAGAAATCATACCAAGGTTCTGAGAATGATTTGGTGCAATGTCTTGTCGGTTTCGAGTTGGTGTTCCCACCATCCTTCTTCAACATCATGGCGCACGTCCTAGTTCACCTATCTTGAAGAGATTAACGTTTTGGGTCCTGTATTTCTACACAATATGTTCCCCTTTGAGAGGTTCATGGGAGTCTTAAAGAAATATGTTCATAACCGTGCTAGGCCGAAGGAAGCATCTCCAAGGGCCATCAAAATGAGGAGGTCATTGAGTTTTGTATTGACTTTATTCCTGACCTTAAGCCGATTGGTGTTCTGAATCGCGGCATAAGGGCAGACTGGATGGAAAAGGCACGCTAGGAGGGAAGAAATAATATGTATGGACGGACATTCTCTCACTGAAGCACACTACACAGTTCTACAGAATTCTGCCTTGGTGGCTCCGTATATGGATGAACACAAGAATTTGCTACGCTCCAAACACCGGGCGGTCGATGACTGGATTACACGTGAACAAACCAGGAGTTTCGCCAGCTGGTTGCGAACACGTACCATGCATGACACCTCTATTGAAGATGACCTGTACTTGCTGTCCCAGTTACCATCTTCGAATATAATGACTTTCAAAGGGTACGAGATAAATGGTAATACATTTTACACGATCGCCCAAGATAAGAAGAGCACCAACCAAAATAGTGGTGTCCGCTTTGATGCAGAAACCAAGACAGGAAAGGAAACATATTATGGTTATATACAGGACATATGGGAACTTGACTATCGACATGGTTTAAAGGTCCCTTTGTTTCGGTGCAAATGGGTCAATATGACACGAGGCGGGGTAGCGGAAGACCCGCAGTACGGAATGACAACAGTGGATCTCAATAATCTTGCGTATGCAGACGAACCATTCGTCCTAGCCAATGATGTGGCACAGGTTTTCTATGTGAAGGACATGTCTACCAAGCCAAGAAAAAGAAAAGATAAGGAAGCGAATGCATCATACGATGAGCCAAAGCGGCACATAGTTATTTCTGGGAAGAGAAACATCGTGGGAGTGGATGACAAGACAGACAAGTCAGAAGATTATGAAAAGTTTGATGAAATTGCTCCATTCACAGTGAATATTGACCCGAGCATCCCGTTAAATGATGAAGATTTTCCATGGTTACGGCGCAAAGGGACACACGCGATGAAAAAGTTTCACACCCAAAGATCTGGGATGTGATCGGCTTCACTATCATCACTTTCTTCTGTGTTTCACACCCAGAGGGGAATCTCTGTAATAGTTAGGGTAGTTATGTATTTTGGCATTTGAAACGCGAAGAAATTTTATGTGCAAACAAATTATTTCATACGACTAAAGCAAAAATATTCACAAAGAAACTCTAAATACACAAAAAAACAACACAAAAAATAAATAAAAAAAGCCCGCCTACTAGGCCAGAGCGGCCTGCATAGGACTAGAAACCCAACCTGTTGTTGGGCCAGGATGCAGGACCGCAAAGGCCAAGTGGGCTCACAGGGCAGCAAAGAACACGTAGGCCCAGTAGGCCTGCTTTGGAGAGGAGCTCGAGAGAGCGACCGCACGGGGGTTTATAAACCAGTGCGGTCGCCCCTCGGCTAGCGAGTGGGACTAAACTTGCCGCACCGCACTGCGCTAAATAAGACCCCCTATAGTACCGGGTCATGGCACAAACCGGTACTAAAGAGACCTTTAGTACCGTTTGTGCCACCATCCGGTACTAAAGGGGGTCGCTTCCCGCCGCTTGGGCTGGCCAAAACAGACCTATAGTACCGGTTGGTGGCTCCAACCGGTACTAAAGGTGCCTTCTATATATACAACACTTTGAAAAATTTCATTCTCCCTCTGTTTCTTTCTCTGTTTCCCCATTGAAGCACCGCCCGCCCCGATCGATCGACGCCGTCGCCGCCCCCGTCCCCATCGTCGCCCCCGTCCCCGTCGCCGCCCTCGTCTCCTTCGCCGCCCCGGGCCCATCCCCATCGCCCCCCTCGTCCCTGTCGCCGCCCTCGTCTCCTTCGCCGCCCCGGGCCCGTCCCCGTCGCACCGTCCCCGTGTCGCCATCCCGCGTCACGCCCGCCCGTCGCTGCCCCGGCCGTCGCCTCGCCGTCGCCGTCGCCCATGTGAGCTCTCCCCTCTAACCCCTCTCCCTCGCCCCAAGGCCACCATGGCGCCGCCCTCCCGAGCCCATATACACACACAAGCATGATGAACACACACACACACGTATATATGTATGAATGCATGTATATATTAGTATATACGTATTTTGTATGTTTAATTAGTTTAGATTTTAGATTATTATTTTTCACTAGTATATATGTATGAATGCATGTTAGATGGATATAATTAGTGTTTAATTAGTATGGAATTTTTTATATAATGTTGTTTTTCTGTTTTTAATGGATGTATAGAAGTTGTTTTTTCTGTTTTAGTGTTAGATGCTTAATTAGTATGAAATAGCATATAGAATTTTGACATATGCAATGATAGCATAATTAGTGTTATATAGAAATGTTAGAAATTTTAGTTATCAAAATCCAATCATTAAAAAATGTTACTTTTTGCGGGCATATAGCTAGTATTTGTTCTCGACGATGCCCGCCCGCATCCTCGCCGACACGTCCGTCTGACGACGTCCGGCTGACCCATGTCCGGGACTGGGCTCCGCCGGCTGGCACCGGGAGGTGCTGCTGGAGGGCGCACCGCTTGTTGAGAACCCGGCCCGGGTCCCGTCGTCGACCCTGATCTCGTTTGGTGGCGTTCGCGTGGGCCAGTTTCGTCGGAGGAGCGGCCCCGCCGGAGGTGGTACGTCGCCGTGTCAGGGAGGAGGATGAGCACGTCCATCGCTACATGGTTGCGTTAGAGGCGGCAGGTTCTCCAATACCGGCAGTTTCTTGAGGATCTCACTTCAGCTATGATCCTGTGAGGGTTCCTTCTCTTTGGGTGTCCACAGCCCGCGCCCGCAGAACCGCGAGCATCCTAGATTCTTCTGTAGTATTCGATCTTTATTAGCTACCTAGCCAGTGATGTATTCGAGATTATATCTATTATTCGAGGCGATGTATTGAGATTATATCTATTATTCGAGACGATGTTTTCGAGATTATATCTATTATTCGAGACGATGTATTGAGATTATATCTATTATTCGAGACGATGTAGTTTGAATACTAAATTGTTTTATATTTCTTTTGGATTAGTTAAATAAAAGCTATGGCGGACAATACCGGCAGAGAGGGAGAACAGGCCATGTTCGATATGATACGCCATCCTAACGGGCGAGATGATGATCAGAATGAAGAAGATTATGACGGCTCTGAATTTCTAAACAACACCGGAGAGGGTGATATGATATTCGATCGCGACGACCGAATTGATGAAATCATGAACTATGATTATGATGATGACGAAGAAAATGTTGATCTTGAAACAACAAAGACCGGCGAGGTCTATATATTTATATAAGCAGGCATCTGGTGATCATCACATGTTTTAAATGACTTGAAGATATATTAACGAATCGATCTTTGTTCTTTCAGCCATCCGGATCGAGCAAATATTTAGGCAAAAGGACGAAACGATGCCCGAACAAAAAGTTGAAGGAGGGCGTAAAGTACAATATCGAGGCAATCAGACCTAATGGCGAACCATTAGCGCCTAAGAAGATTGCGGACAAGTTCGTTCGTCGGTCGGAGTTGTTGTGAAGGACCAACTCGATCTCCCTTCAAGAATGGAGAGAGCCAGCAAAGACAAAAGACAAAAAGACAAAAGGACGCTGCTCCACGTCCGGATGTTACTTTTGTCGACAAAAGACAAAAAGAACTGCTTTGGGATACTCTCATGGAACATTTCACCCTACCAGATCATTTCACGAAGCAGATGTGCGAGAAAGTCAAGGACGCTGCTCTTAGGAAGATGGCGGTTGCATTCAAGAACCACAAGAATCGTGAATGGGACAAGTACGTCAAGGGAGGAAGGAAGACTCCAGATTCGAGGGAACACTAGAGAACCAACGTGCTCATTGGGACGATTTCGTTAAATTCAAGGATTCGAATTAGCTAAGGAACGGTCGAGAATAAACAAGAAGAATGCGAAAAAAGGATAAGTTCCATAAGCTGGGGCGGTGGCTGCGCGTGGCAATGCCTAAGTGGGATATGTCGAGAAAGAGATGGAGGATGCAGGTGTCCTCCGGTTACTAAGAGATGGCCCCAGTGCGGGACTTGGTTCTATGCGCATGGGGGGGAGTTGGACCCGAAGACAGGCAATGTTTCGACGAGAGCAAGTCTGAAGGGAGCCGACGATGCGATACTTGTTGCAATAGAAGAGGCACGATCGGGGGTGTTCCAGCCCAACAGAGAGAACGATGAGCTTACGCATGCCCTGGGAAATCCTGAACACCCGGGAAGAACACGAGGCATGGGCGCTATTCCGTGGTATGAGGGGTTTTCAGACTGGAACAACGACTACAGAACCCGTGCGAGAAAGAAGATTGCGGAGGAGAAGAAGAGGAAGATGGAGGAGGAGCAGAGGAAGCGGGACTATGAACGCCTTCAAGGACTAGAAGCAAATCAAGCGGAATTGGCAGTCAAATTCCAGCGGCAGCAGGAGCAGATCGACTCACTTAGCCAGCAAAGGGGGTCTCAGCAGCTGCAGCAGCTAGCGGATGATCCAGCATTGGATAGCACCGCCCCATCCATGCCGAGAAGCAGCGTGGGTTCCGCCCCAGACGATGCAATGCTGGATAGATACCCCGTGGATGACATCACGGATAACACTAACTGCGAGCTACACATCAAAATGAAGAACATATCCATGAAGGTGGCGGACGCCGTTGCTTTTACAAATCCCCCCAAGGAAACCTTCCATTGCAACCCGATTCCAGCGGGCTATGCTCGTGTCTTGGTTGATGAGGTGGTGGACCCATATTCGGAGCTACAGCTTGACATTCCTGGAGGTGATGACGAGCACTTTCTCGGAGAAGCCAAACATCGTATCATCCTATGGAAAAAGGATTGCATCATCTTTCGAAGGCCACCGACACCGCATCAGCCGACTCCTCGTCGAAGTCCACCACCGAGTCAGCAGACTCCCGCTCCTGCAAGTCCACCAAGTCCGGTAAAGTGTCAGGCCACTCCTCCTCCAAGTCCGCAAAGTGTCAGCCACTCCTCCTCCTCCAAGTCCGCCACAGCGTCGACGTCCACCTCCTCCAACTCCGGCACAACCTCAGGCCTCCTCCTCCATGTCCGCAAAGTGTCGCCCTCCTCCTCCTCCAAGTCCGCCACAGCGTCAGACGTCCCACCTCCTCCATGTCGGCACAACCTCAGGCCCTCCTCCTCCAAGTCCGGCACAGCTTCAGGCCACCTCCTCATCCAACTCAGCCCTCAGCCGTCTCCTCCGCCTCATCAATCGCAAAGAGACACCCACAGCTTTGGTGCGTGGCGGTGCAGTCGAGGTAGTACAGGAAGTACAAGCGGAGGCAAGCGATATAAATATGGTCCAAGCCTCACGCCTCTTCCGCAGAGGCCTTATGACAAGTCCGAGGAGGAAAACGCAGCCATATCGAAGGCCCAGGTGGAAGCCCATTTTGCACCGAAACCGCAACCGCCGCCAAGGGAGAAAGTGCCTAAGGAAACGATTGACCACTTCATTCGTATGGCTCAACCACCAGCTCCCAAGCCTGTTGACACAGACTATGAGCGCCACATCAGGAAGTTAAATCGAGCACGTCTACGTAAGTAGGCGAGCTCGGGATTGAGCAAACAACAAGCAGCTGTCGAAAAATGCGGAAAACCATTCCCAGCTGGGAGAACAGTAGCGGCGCAATCGATCCCTAAACTTGTTGTGCCAACAACACGTGACGATCTGCGCCCAATATTATTGTGGGCAAACAGTTTACGTTCGAGGTGGGCAATGTGGTAATAACCAAGGACCATATAATGCAGGCTGAAGTTCTCAACATCACTATTGGACAACTCCTCGAGATCGAGCCCATGCCTGTGCTTACATAGGATGAAATAAAACGGAAATATGTCCGGGGCCAACCTTTGGTCAAGCCAGACAAGGTCAAGAACCTCCCAACGAGAATGTATGAATTGCATCAATGGTACATGAACATTACCAAGATTTCCAATCAATTGTCCCTCATGGTGAATGTCAAGGAGGAGCATTACTTCCATGAGAAAGCTCATCCGTTGAGTATTCGAACTGTTTCAGTTATACAATCAAGACGCTTCGACAAATCTATCGCCAGTTGCTATTATGCGTAAGTGATTTCTTTCTGTAATTTAAGTCTCAAGCTAGCTGTAGTGATCCTTTTGATCAGTCATTACCTGTAATTATCCTCACTATATTCTTTTACGTGGTATTATGCAGGATGAAGATGTATGAAATGAGAAAAGGTGGACGCTTTGGCATTGGGTTCATTGACCCAAACACCGTTAATGAATACACATGGAAAATAAATGCACATCATCAAAAGGCCGTAGAGGACAACATGCTAGAGTTCTTGAAGCGCCTCAAATACAATGAAGATATACTACTTCCTTACAACTTACTGTCAGTCACACTGTCTTGTACTACAAATTCTCTGTTTTTGCCTACTAGCTAGCTACATGTTTTTGCTTACATATGCCCGCTTAATTAAGACATGCAAACGTGTGTGTATGCAGATTTCACTGGATCTTGTGTATCATTAAAGTTGACGCCGAAACAGTTGAAATACTGGACTCACTACTCAAAGCAAATACTGACTATAACATCTTGTTTGGGATAGTCAACAGGTAATTTCAATCATTATTAACTATATATCTCGCCTATTTAGTTCGTCATTTCATGATATGAACTATTTAATAACCCTTTATTCATTTTCTTTGTCGGCGGGCGGGCTTGGGCAAGGTTCATCAGCGTCACGGAGGCGAATGGAAAAAAGCTTAAATGGTTTCACCCAAGGTAAGTAATTAAGTAGTACTAGCTAGCTAGCTAGCTGCCATCTCTTTAATTATCATGCTTGATTAATTATTATCTGATCAAATTCCATTCTCGTAAAGGCCCTACAGCAGGCGAGGGACTGATCTGTGTGCATTCTGCGTTTGCGAGAACATTCACATGATGGCGTCCAAAGGAGCAGATCTCAAAGACAGGAATCGATGCGCTTGTCGAACACTATTCACAATTTTACACCATTGACGATATCTAGTCACACAACTAATACACATGCATATTGATCTCCTTCTTAACAGTTCACAGAGGTGCAGGACAAGCTCCTAGAAACGGAGCGCGTAGAAGCACTTCAAGAGGAAATTGCGGGATTTTTGCTCGACCAGGTCATAAATCCGAAGGGAGAATACTATTACTCGCTACCGCCCCATGAAAACCACTTCCAATTGTCATCGTGCTCCGATGGCACCAATTAGACTAATGCCACTGGCTCCGAAGGCAACATGCATATGTAGGAGAAATTGTATATAGCTATACATGTGTGTATGTGTGAATTAATTAATATGGTGGTTTGTGAGACATTGATGATATATTTATGCATGATTGGTTCTACTAGAAATTCTATATATATATATATATATATATATATATATATATATATATATACATATATATATATGCATAACGTGTACAATGTGTAGTATCGTAAAATACCAGCAAACGAAAAAGAATTAAAATGGAAACACAAAATTAAATGAAAAAGAAATCATAAAACTAAAAACACCCCAAACCTTATAGTACCGGTTGGTGTTACCAACCGGTACTAAAGGGATCCCTGCCCCCGGAGCTGCCTCGTGCCACGTGGTTGGCCTTTAGCACCGGTTCGTGCTGAACCGGTACTAAGGGGGGGGGCCTTTAGTGACCACACTTTAGTGCCGGTTGTGGACGCGGCACTAAAGGGCGTTACGAACCGGTGCTATTGCCCGGTTCTGCACTAGTGAATTCATTATATAATCTCCCGAAGGTTTTGACCACTGTATCATGCAATTATCCTCTGTTTTCGTTTTGAGCTGTTTTCTGTCAGATTTGTCAAAGCTTGGCTAATGAAGATAGAGCTGAAGAGAGAAGAACCCGGGGAGATCAACAAGGATGATGGGATCAAGAAGGCTATGGAGGATCAAGCTCCGGCAGCAGAAGAAGAAAACATCCTTCCACCTCTATTTACCCCAACTCAGATTGAAGCTTTCAAGATGATTGAGCTAGCTCGTATACAAAACAAGTATCTCACAAGTGAAAATATTTTGTTGAAGGAGCATATCGTCGCACTCAAGGCCATTATTCGCAAGTTGGAGGATCTCTTATGCTCGATGTGCAACTATCCACCATCACCACCATCCTCTCCGTCCCCGAAGAAGGAGATATAATCACATGGGTATGGGCACTCCCCTTGGCAACTGCCAAGCTTGGGGGAGATGCCCTGGTATCGTATCACCATCACACTCCTATCTTTACCGTTTTTCTTAGTTCGATCCTTTTGGTAATATCTTGATCTAGTAGAATAAAGTTTTAGTATGATCTAGTCGTGAGTTTTGCTTTATGATCCTTCTATGTAATCGAGTCCGTGAGCTATATAATAAAGATTAGTGTTGAGTCAAGGGCTTGATTATCTTGCTATGATCTTGGGTGAATAATAAGGAAAAGAAAGAGAAAAAAAATAAAGAGATCATATGGATCTTATGGGGAGTAATGACTTCACATATAAAGAGTATGATGATTAAAAGTTGTTGAGAGTTGGCAAACATAGTTTTGGTCATCATTGCAATTAATAGGAAGTAATAAAGAAACAGAAGTTCACATATAAATATACTATCTTGGACATCTTTTATGACTGTGAGCACTCATTAAAATATGACATGCTAAAGAGTTGATGATGGACAAGGAAGACAACGCAATGGGTTATGTTTTCTTATATCTGAAATAAAGTATATTGGCATGGATCATCCAACATGTTGAGCTTGCCTTTCCCCCTCATGCTAGCCAAATTCTTTGCACCAAGTAGAGATACTACTTGTGCTTCCAAATACCCTTAAACCCAGTTTTTGACATGAGAGTCCACCATATCTACCTATGGACTGAGTAAGATCCTTCAAGTAAGTTGTCATTGTGGAAGCAATAAAAATTGCTCTCTAAACATGTATGATTTATTAGTGAGGGGGAAATAAGCTTTATACGATCCTGTAATGTAGAAGTAATAAAAGCGACGGACTGCATAATAAAGGTCTATATCACAAGTGGCAATATAAAGTGATGTTCTTTCGCATTAAGATTTTGTGCATCCAACCCTAAAGCATATGACAACCTCTACTTCCCTCTGCGAAGGGCTTATCTTTTACTTTTATCTCCTACCCTATACAAGAGTCATGGTGATCTTCACCTTTCCTTTTTACATTTTATCCTTTGGCAAGCGCATTGTGTTAGTATTTATCCTGATATATATATATATATATATATATATATATATATATATATATATATATATATATATATATATATATATATATATATATATATATATATATATATATATATATCTAATTGGATGTGTTAGGATGAGCTATTATTGTTGACATTACCCTTGAGGTAAAAGATTAGGAGGCGAAACTATAAGCCCCTATCTTTCTCTGTGTCCGATTAAAACTCCATAACCATAAGTATTGCATGAGTGTTAGCAATTGTGAAAGACTAAATGATAGTTGAGTATGTGGACTTGCTGAAAAGCTCTTACATAGACTCTTTCCGATGTTATGATAAATTGCAATTGCTCAATGACTGAGATTATAGTTTGTTAGTTCTTAATAAAGTTTCTGATTCATACTTGACATTCTGAATAGATTGATACTTTATCATAAGAATTCATATGACAATATTCATATATGTTGCTGTTATAAGAATGATCATGATGCCCTCATGTCCGTATTTTATTTTATCGACACCTCTATCTCTAAACATGTGGACATATTTTTTGATTTCGGCTTTCGCTTGAGGACAAGCGAGGTCTAAGCTTGGGGGAGTTGATACGTCCATTTTGCATCATGCTTTGATATTGATATTTATCGCATTATGGGCTGTTATTACACATTATGTCACAATACTTATGTCTTTTCTCTCTTATTTTACAAGGTTTACATGAAGAGGGAGAATGCCGACAGCGGGAATTCTGGGCTGGAAAAGGAGCAAATATTAGAGACCTATTCTGCGCAACTCCAAAAGTCCTGAAACTCCACGGAAGTTATTTTTTGGGAAATATAAAAAATACTGAGCGGAGAAAATACCAGAGGGAGCCCACACCCTAGCCACGAGGGTGGGGGGCGCGCCGTACCCCCTGGGCGCGCCCCCTGCCTCGTGGGCCCCCTGGTGGCCCTCCGGTACCTATCTTCTGCTATATGAAGTCTTTCGTTCGAGAAAAAATCAGAAGCAAGCTTACGGGACGAAACTCCGCCGCCACGAGGCGGAACCTTGGCGGAACCAATCCTGGGCTCCGGCAGAGCTGTTCTGCCGGGGAAACTTCCCTCCGGGAGGGGGAAATCATCGCCATCGTCATCACCAACGATCTTCTCATCGGGAGGGGGTCCATCTTCATCAACATCTTCACCAGCACCATCTCCTCTCAAACCCTAGTTCATCTCTTGTATCCAATCTTTGTCTCATAGCCCGAGATTGGTACCTGTAGGGTGCTAGTAGTGTTGACTACTCCTTTAGTTGATGCTAGTTGGTTTACTTGGTGGAAGATTTTATGTTAAAATCCTTAATGCATATTAATACCCCTCTGATTATGAACATGAATATGATTTGTGAGTAGTTACCTTTGTTCCTGAGGACATGGGAGAAGTCTTGCTATTAGTAGCCATGTGAATTTGGTATTCGTTCGATATTTTGATGAGATGTATGTTGTCTCTCCTCTAGTGGTGTCATGTGAACGTCGACTACATGACACTTCACCATTATTTGGGCCTAGAGGAAGGCATTGGGAAGTAATAAGTAGATGATGGGTTGCTAGAGTGATAGAAGCTTAAACCCTAGTTTATGCATTGCTTCATAAGGGGATGATTTGGATCCGTATGTTTCATGCTATGGTTAGGTTTACCTTAATACTTATTTTGTAGTTGCGGATGCTTGCATTAGGAGTTAATCATAAGTGGGATGCTTGTCCAAGTAAGGGCAGCACCCAAGCACCGGTCCACCCACATATCAAATTATCAAAGTACCGAACGCGAATCATATGAGCGTGATGAAAACTAGCTTGACGATAATTCCCATGTGTCCTCGGGAGCGTTTTCCTTTATATAAGAAATTGTCCAGGCTTGTCCTTTGCTACAAAAAGGATTGGGCCACCTTGCTGCATCTTATTTACTTTTACTACTTGTTGCCCGTTACCATTTACCTTATCACAGAACTATCTGTTACCAATAATTTCAGTGCTTGCAGAGAATACCTTACTGAAAAACGCTTTTCATTTCGTTCTGCTCCTCGTTGGGTTTGACACTCTTACTTATTGAAAGGACTACGATAGGTCCGCTATACTTGTGGGTCATCAGGAGGTGGTGGGCCAAGCATCCTAGCTAGGTACGACATTATGTCATTATATATATCCTAGCTAGGTGGTCGTTAGGGTGCTTTCGGGTTTGCGAGGCAGGTGCCACCAAAGTTTTGCATTGTGTATTTAAAGTTCTAAACATCCCCAATATTCGTACATATATTTGGCCTCTTCCAGGTGGTTCTTGACTTCTGGCCCCTCTCATCGATCTTCAATGACGCGCCCAACCGTGGGCCCGCGAGGTCAAAGTTGTGCATTGGAATTTTGAACATCACAGACCACCCTTTTCACTCATATATATTTGGGCCACATGCTGGTGTGGCTGTCTTTTGACCCTCTCTAACGTTATTTTTTGCTGCAAAGACTCCGATGACCCTCAACGGACACGGGGTATAATATCTTAACCGTGTGCGATACAAGTGCGATGTGAATCACCACGACCACGCAAGCGCGAGCAAATTAAGGTGGAGGTACTGGCTCAACCGCAGCGGCGCAAGTGCGCTGAAATCACTACGATCGCAAGCAAGCGCGAGCAAATTAAGGTGGAGGTACTGGCTCAACCGCAGCGATGCAAGTCGCTGAAATCACTGCGACAAGCAAGCGCGAGCAAATTAAGGTGGAGGTACTGGCTCAACCGTGTGCGATGCAAGTGCACTGAAATCACCACGACCGCGCAAGCGCGAGAAAATTAAGGTGGAGGTACTGGCTCAACCGTGTGCGATGCAAGTGAGCTGAAATCACCACGACAGCGCAAGCGCGAGCAAATTAAGGTGGAGGTACTAGCTCAACCGTGTGTGATGCAAGTGCACTGAAATCACCACGACCGCGCAAGCGCGAGAAAATTAAGGTGGAGGTACTGGCTCAACCGTGTGCGATGCAAGTGCGCTGAAATCACCATGACCGCGCAAGGGCGAGCAAATTAAGGTGGAGGTACTGGCTCAACCATGCGATGCAAGTGCGCTGAAATCACCATGACCGCACAAGCCCGAGCAAAGGGTGGAGGTACTGGCTCAACCGTGTGTGATGCAAGTGCGCTGAAATCACCACGACCGCGCAAGCGTGAGCAAAGGTTGGAGGTACTGGCTTAACCGTGTGTGATGCAAGTACGTTGTAAAACCACCACCTATGCAAGCTAAAGGCGGGTAAGTTTATTTGGAATTTAGGACGAACCGTGTGTGATAGACTAGCTAGCTAGAAATATAAAAAACAAACTACCCGCCTTGAGCGTTGCAAAAATCGGCGGATCCGCACCACTTTTCCTTATTATCATACACGCATATTGTTATTGGACCGTGCGTGATCTTGGGCACTCCCGCCCCGCATCAATTCCTTTACCCAAATTTTAGTAGCCGTCGTACTTCAACCGTCGCCCACACTCCTCCAGCACCGACCTTATAGTAAAATTGCAGTAGTTGAGGCATTTGAACCGTCGCCCTCCATCGTCCACCACCATCTCCACCCACCATTACTAAAATTTTCAGTAGCCGCGGTGTATCCTCAAACACCACCCCCCCCCCCTCCACAGTCCCCCACCCGCCCCCTCCTCCCCTCGAACCCTAGCTCGCGGCAGCCGCCGGCGCCACCGCCAACCCTGGGGTCTGCCCGTTCCTCCTAAAGTTCAGGTTACCCAGTGATTCCCATACCATCGCCCCACTCCCCTGAGTTTTCAGATGAGGCATGCGGTGTCCCTCCCCACTAGATCCACATCCACTGCTCTAGAATGTCGCAGCCTAATCTCATCCACATATCCCGGGGAGCCCGACGAGCGTTCGGCCAAGAAGAGGTTTATCATGGCCTCTCCGGCGGACGTTGGCGAGGTGGCCGCCATTCGCCCCGACCTGTCGATCCCGGAGCAACACGTCATCGCAGAAGCCGGCGAAGACGTTGACTATGTTGCCATGCCGAAGGCTTCATGTCAGCGGGCTAGCATATTACTGTATCTCGGGAAAGCTGTCTACGACATCAAGCTCGTCCACACCGACGGCTTCACGCGGGCCATGTCATAGGTTAAGTGGTCCATTCCCAACCCCTCTGGTTCAACCATCGTCGATCTCTTCGACGGCCCTGCCGCTAATCTCCTCCGCCAAGCGGTCAAGGATTTTCGAGCTTTATACGCCGTCGAGCCCATTTTGTCACTTCTGAAGGACACGTTCTACGGCGGCGGCTTGGGATCCTCAATTGCCAAGTCGGATCTCATCAACCACGACCACGACCACGAGGAGGGCACCCACGAAGGTTCTTCCAAGGTGAAACAGCCCATCTGTGACATCAGAGAGCACACCATGGGTCTGTGCTCTTCCAACTGGAAGGATCCCATCCATGAAATGTGAGGCAACATTCTATCAGCAAATCTTACCTTTTCTAGCTTGCCAACCCGTACCCTTTGTTGTAGTAGCATTTTCCGTGCGGTGCTTTAACCGTGCCATGTTTAATTATTTCAGTTATGCAAAAATGTATTGTTCAATAGGTCTATGTGATGTTTAAGTATGAATTGTCCACTTTAGTTTCAGGAATGGCTATATTTGGTTGTTTATAGTGAGTAGATGCCTTGTTTATCTTTATTTGGTTGTTAGGTTGGTTGGAGTGAGCATTTTTTCAGTTATCGAGAAGATGCCTTGTTTATCTGTATTTGGTTCTTAGTTTGGTTGAAGTGAGTATTTGTCCAGTTATCAAGCAGATGCCTTGTTTATCTGTATTTGGTTGTTAGGTTGCTTTTTTTAGCATTTGTCCAGTTATCAAGAAGATGCCTTGTTTATCTGTATTCGGTTGTTAGGTTGCTTCTTTTAGCATTTGTCTAGTTATCAAGCAGATGCCTTGTTTATCTTTATCTGCTTGTTAGGTTGGTTGCAGTGAGCATTTGTCCAGTTTTCAAGCATATGCTCTGTTTATCTATATTTTCTTGTTAGGTTGGTTGCAGTGAGACTCTGTCCAGTTTTCAATGGCTATATTTGGTTGTTATACTGGTCATTTATGCCTTGTTTATTTCAGTCATTCACAATGTGTTGTTCATTATATGCAAGTCGGAACTGTGCCGCTCGACTACATCAATACTAGTTTGAACGGCTATATTTGGTTCCAGTTATTCCTGGTGTAGTTAACACATGACCTTTATGCCAGTTTTACACATTTATCCAGTGTGATGTTTAAGCATTACCTACGTTCTATTCATTTTCAACAATACCAGTTTGAATTGCAACGTTTGATGGCTATTAAGCCTGCTGTCGGTAACATTGCCTTCCATTTTATATCTGCTCTAACAGCATGCTGAAACCAACACATTCAAGCTATCATTTGGAGATGATGTTGTTTACCTTTGCTATATTTGTTTGATGTTATGATTGTTGTACTTATCATGCCTTTCCACTACTTATGCAGGACAACAACGAGAGTGGCCACCATTTTCCGCTGAGGTTAGCTTCATCCCTCGACTTGTACTCCCCCCATCGTTCCATAATGTAGTGCATATAGATCCAGGCTTGGACACTAGTTAGCGACTTGTTGCTTGTAGGTACATATGCCCTTGGCAAGGATCCACGCATCGACCCTTTTTGCGTATGGGGCAATGAGATATTGATGAACAAGCATCAAGTGAGGAAACTGATAAGGATTATTAGCAAAAAGATACGAATGGTGGGAAGCAAATTATTTGTTTATGCTCTATCCAACAGCAGTGAGCTGTAGGATGGTAACTACAAACTCTGCAGCCTTCTCTTTTTACTGCCCATAATGAGTTGTTAGACAACAATGTCTGAATCTTTTTCGTTCCCAGTGGTTCCCGAAGCAGCTCACTCAAGATTACCTCGCAAAGTACATGATTGGTGGACACACAATGAAGGTTAAAGTATTTCATCTAGACTACAATGAGCATCGAGAAGTCCTAATGAAGACAGTGAAGGATGGACGGGCAGCCATCACAAGGGGTTGGCCTAGAGTCATGCGCGCATTAGGCATGGAGGAGGGCACAATATGGGCATTCCGCTTCACCTTCTCCAGCAACCAGAATGTCTTTCGCCTCTCTCTTTACAATCTTTAGTACAACTGTGGTTCATCATTCTTTACTTGGTGCTTCTGTAGTTCTTTAGTATATGTACTTATGCATCGAATTATGGAATCATGGTTGAACCTATATTTGTAATAAACATGGTTGGATATGAAATAAGTGATTGCCTACTTTCAAATTCAAAACATGTGATTTTTAAATTAGGGATTAATTGGATCAATTAGGGATTAATTAGGGATTACACTGCACACGGTTTGCGAAAGAAAAACGTCTGCGATATACGTGGAGATCAGAAACGTTTGTAGGATCCACTACGTGTGCGATCAATCCCCACTGCACACACGACTTTCTCTTGAAATCTGTTTGCGTTAGGACACCTTGCGCAAACGTTTACCACATAAAAAGTGTGTGTGATGGACAGCCTTTGCCACACAGTTTCTTCTACGCACCGTGTGTGATGCATTCAATAACGCAAATGATAAAATTATTAATATCGTGTGCAATGGCAACGCTATCACAAACGATTTAACGAGAAAAATTGTGTGTGATGTACCTGTGAACCTAAACGTTTTCCTTGGAGTGACTGTGTGGGATGTACATACGAATGGAAACATTTAGCGGGAACTAACTGTGTGGGATGTACCTGCGAACGGAAACAATTTCGCCGTATAATTGTATTTTTTAGCTCTACTGTACGTATTTCCGTATTTGAGCGCTCGTCGGTTGCACACGACCTCATTTTGCCGACCGTGTGTGCCAGGAGGGCATATCCCCGATGGTTTATGGGTCGTGTGGGAAGGAACCCCCTATCGCCCACACTCACTTGGCGAAGGTTCCAAATGCCGTCGCCGAAAGGGGTTAAAAACCGTTTGTTTAGGACCGGTGCGCACCAGTGCACACTTAATACAAATTCAGAATATTGTGCCACACTTAATACAAATTCAGAACATACTACTGCTAGCTTAGCTTCTTCCTCTTCCTCTTACTCCTCTACTTCCTCTACCTCCTCTTTGTCTCCGGTTGCCTCATCCACAGCCAGTACCACTGGCAGTGATGAAAGTGGGACAATTAGTGTCCCTATGGCCAAATTCATTGCATAGAATGCATTGCCTAGTCGGACCTCCTGCTTCAGATTCATCCATATCATTCCGGATGCGCTGACACTGCCGTCTGCCTCTACTCATATGCATATGCTCTGGGTTTGGAATGTAACGCCTTTCTGTGGGGTTGACATTGTTGAAGTTACCCATTGTTCGAAAGCCCATTAGCTCACATGTCCAGGTATTGAGGACGGACTTTTCAGAAAAAATGGAGACACAAACGATATTGCATCCATTCCAAGCTGCCCGCAAGCAGCAAGTACATGTGAGCAAGGTAGGTGAAGCAATTTTGGTTTGATGCATGTGCACTCACACGTTGGCTAAGGCTTCATTACAATTTTCACCTCATGCGTCCTCAACTCATTTGCACATCCAAATTTGTTGTTGGCTAAGCGGACCTCAAACCTTCTTTCTTGATTACCGATGGCGACTACAGTGTGTGACCTAGCTTTTTGCGTCTTGTTGTCCATCTACTTCGTGACTCTTTCAAAGTAACGTGTATTCGGGTTGTTCAAGCTATGCTGCTCTGCTTCTTGACGTCTATCTCTGAAATACTTCACGGTGCCATAGAAAATACCCTCAATAATGGTTGTAAGTGGCAATGCCCGGTTTCCTCTGAGGACAAAGTTGTATGTTTTCGCGAGGTTCGTTGTCATGACACCGTACCTTGATCCATGTGTGTCATGTAGAAAAGACCACCTCTCCAGAGGCTCATGCTCTATCCACTGCTAGAAGGTTTTAATCTACCTCTCGAGCCTTCTCCTAGTACCAGGTGGGTCAAAGCCTGGCAGGTCACATAGCCCAACAGGCTCCTCCTCCACGACCGTTGTTCCTGTTGCCAACTGTGCAGCTACTGCTTCAACATGTGTCCTTACCGCTGCATTGAAGGAAATATGCCCTAGAGGCAATAATAAAGTTGTTATTTATATTTCCTTATATCATGATAAATTTTTATTATACATGCTAGAATTGTATTAACCGGAAACTTAATACATGTGTGAATACCTAGACAAACAGAGTGTCCCTAGTATGCCTCTACTTCACTAGCTCGTTAATCAAAGATGGTTAAGTTTCCTGACCATAGACATGTGTTGTCATTTGATGAACGGGATCACATCATTAGAGAATGATGTGATGGAAAAGACCCAACCGTTAGCTTAGCATAATGATCGTTTAGTTTTATTGTTATTGCTTTCTTCATGACTTATACATATTCCTCTGACTATGAGATTATGCAACTCCCGAATACCGGAGGAACACCTTGTGTGCTATCAAACGTCACAACGTAATTGGGTGATTATAAAGATGCTCTACAGGTGTCTCCGAAGGTGTTTGTTGAGTTGGCATAGATCAAGATTAGGATTTGTCACTCCGAGTATCGGAGAGGTATCTCTGGGCCCTCTCGGTAATGCACATCATTAAGACTTGCAAGCAATGTGACTAATGAGTTAGTTGCGGGATAATGCATTACGGAACGAGTAAAGAGACTTGCCGGTAATGACATTGAACTAGGTATGAGGATACCGACGATCAAATCTCTGGCAAGTAACATACCGATGATAAAGGGAATGACGTATGTTGTTATGCGGTTTGACCGATAAAAGATCTTCTTAGAATATGTAGGAACCAATATGAGCATCCAGGTTCTGCTACTGGTTATTGACCAGAGATGTGTCTCGGTCATGTCTACATAGTTCTCAAGCCCGTAGGGTCCGCACGCTTAACGTTCGATGTTGATTTGTATTACAAGTTATGTGTTTTGGTGACCTAAGTTTGTTCGGAGTCCCGGATGAGATCACGGACATGATGAGGAGTCTCAAAATGGTCGAGAGGTAAAGATTCATATATTGGAAGGTTATATACGGACACCGGAATGGTTCTGAAGAGGTTCGGGGATTTTTTAGAGTACCGGGAGGTTACCGGAACCCCTCGGGAAAGTTAATGGGCCCAATGGGCCATAGTGGAGGAGAGGAGGCAGGCCACAGGAGGTGGCGCCCCCCCCCCCCCTTGCCCAATCCGACTTGGACAAGGGGAGGGGTGCGGCCCCCCTTTCCTTCTCCTTCTCCCTCCTTTCCCCTTTCCCCCTCTCCGTTGGAAGGAAAGGGGGAGGGGGGCGGGCGAATCCTACTAGGAACGGCGTCCTAGTAGGACTCCCCCCTCTTGGCGCGCCACCCCTGGCCGGCCACCTCCTTCCCCTCTCTTAGCTGTGTCAGGGGGCGGGGGCACCCCAAAGGCACACTAAGATTTCTCTTAGCCGTGTGCGGTGCCCCCCTCCACGGTTTACTCCTCCGGACGTAGCATCATAGTGCTTAGGCGAAGCGATGTGCGGATCACATCAGCATCACCGTCACCACGCCATCGTTCTATCGGAACTCTCCCTCGACCCTCTACTGGATCAAGAGCTCGAGGGACGTCATCGAGCTGAATGTGTGTTGAACACGGAGGTGTCGTACGTTCGGTACTTGGATCGTGAAGACGTTCGACTACATCAACCGCGTTAACCTAACGCTTCCGCCTTCGGTCTACGAGGGTACGTGGACACACTCTCCCCCTCTCGTTGCTATGCATGTCCTAGATAGATCTTGCGTGATCGTAGCAAATTTTTTGAAATTGCATGCTACGTTTCCCAATAGTGGCATCCGAGCCAGGTCTATGCACAGATGATATGCACGAGTAGAACACAAAGAGTTGTGGGCGATGATAGTCATACTGCTTACCACCAACGTCTTACTTTGATTCGGCGGTATTGTTGGATGAAGCGGCCCGGACCGACATTACATGACCGCGTTCATGAGACTGGTTCTACCGACGTGCTTTGCACACAGGTGGCTGGTGGGTGTCTGTTTCTCCAACTTTAGTTGAATCGAGTTTGACAACGGCCGGTCCTTGTTGAAGGTTAAAACAGCACACTTGACAAAAAATCGTTGTGGTTTTGATGCATAGGTAAGAACGGTTCTTGCTAGAAGCCCGTAGCAGCCACGTAAAGCTTGCAACAACAAAGTAGAGGACGTCTAACTTGTTTTTGCAGGGCATGTTATGATGTGATATGGTCAAGACGTGATGAGATATAAATTGTTGTATGAGATGATCATTTTTTGTAAAAGTTATCGGCAACTGGCAGGAGCCTTATGGTTGTCGCTTTATTGTATGAAATGCAATCACCATGCAATTGCTTTACTTTATCACTAAGAGGTAGCAATAGTCGTAGAAGCAATAGTTGGCGAGACGACAACAATGCTACGGTGGAGATCAAGGTGTCAAGCCGGTGATGATGGATATCATGACGGTGCTTTGGAGATGGAGATCAAAGGCACAAGATGATGATGGCCATATCATGTCACATATTTCGATTGCTTGTGATGTTTATCCTTTATGCATCTTATTTTGCTTAGTACGGCGGTAGCATTATAAGATGTTCCCTCACTAAATTTCAAGGTATAAGTGTTCTCCCTGAGTATGCACCGTTGCTACAGTTCGTCGTGCCGAGACACCACGTGATGATCGGGTGTGATAAGCTCTACGTTCACATACAACGGGTGCAAGCCCATTTTGCACGTGCAGAATACTTGGTTTAAACTTGACGAGCCTAGCATATGCTGATATGGCCTCGGAACACTGAGACCGAACGGTCGAACATGAATCATATAGTATATATGATCAACATAGTGATGTTCACCATTGAAAACTACTCCATCTCACGTGATGATCGGACATAGTTTAGTTGATATGGATCACGTGATCATTTAGATGACTAGAGCGATGTCGATGTAAGTGGGAGTTCTTTAGTAATATGATTAATTGAACTTTAAGTTACCATGAACTTAGTACCTGATAGTTTTTGCATATCTATGTTGTTGTAGATTAATGGCCCGTGCTACCGTTCCCTTGAATTTTAATGTGTTCCTAGAGAAAGCTAAGTTAAAAGATGATGGTAGCAACTATATGGAATAGGTCCATAACTTGAGGATTATCCTCATTGCTGCACAGAAGAATTACGTCCTGGAAGCACCGCTAGGTGCAAGACCCACTGCAGGAGCAACTTTGGACGTTATGAACGTCTGGCAAAGCAAAGCTGATGACTACTCGATAGTTCAGTGTGCCATGCTTTACGACTTAGAATCGGGACTTCAAAGACATTTTGAACGTCATGGAGCATATGAGATGTTCCAGGAGTTCACGTTAATATTTCAAGCAAATGCCCCAATTGAGAGATATGAAGTCTCCAACCAGTTCTACAGATGTAAAATGGAGGAGAATAGTTCTGTCAGTGAACACATACTCAGAATGTCTGGGTACCATAACCACTTGACTCGGCTGGGAGTTAATCTCCACTACTAGGGAAAAGGCTAGCAGCAGCGCGGGTTTTAGATGTATCAGTAGCGCGGGTATAGGTGCTACTACTAAGGCGCTGCAGCTATTGCTTAGCAGCAGCGCGTGCCAACCCGCGCTACTGCTAGGACAAATAGCTGCAGCGTTTGTTCGTTACCACGCTGCTGCTAAGGTAACTACTTGCAGCGTGTTTTTGCCCATCGCTACTAGTACTTTTTTATTTTTTTTATTTTTATTGTATTTATGCGCCATCATACAAATATTGGTACAATACTAGTTATGAGGTTTACATCATTATGTCCATAACAGTGTGTCAAATGAAGGTGGATTAGGTTCAAGTGGAGGCAATATGTGGTGCATGTCAAAAGTATACTACTAATCCAAACTTGATCTAGTTTGGACTAGTAGTACTTTCTATGTGCACCACATGTTGCCTCAACTTGAATCTAATCCGCCAAAGACAAGATATTTAATCATCATCATGGTCATTACCACCAACAGTATTTATTTAATCACCACTAACAGTAGCTAATAATAATCATCATAGTCATTACCACCAACACTAGCTATTTTATCATCATAGTAATAGTGTAGCACATCATCATCCTGAAACTCATTTCTAGCTAGCTAATCACTCCTGCTGCTCTCTCTTAGGTAAAACAACATAAAACATGTGTAGCTCTCCTCCTTGATCAAGTTGGAGCATGCAGATGAACCTGTCTCCTAATCGTGGAAAGCGCCTCTGTTTGCTGGCCCCTAGTACTTCTCTGCGCTCCCCCAACACATATTTGGTCCAGTCTTGCACTATTAAGCATCTGTCGCTAATCTTGAATGCACCAGAGTAATCTGTAGGATATCTTGGCCGTAAGCTGATTATACTCATGGTACCTTTAGTCTCGATCCCATAAGGCACAACATTCATCGGGAGTCCCTGTTGAAGAACATCGTATGGTAACATACTTAGCAATGAAGTTTAGCTTCAAAAATAATGTATGGAAAAGATGCAATGAGGACAACTAGTAAAAATCTTACCATCATTCCTAAATGGATGTGACCGTAGTTCATTACGAACACTATTGGTCGCACGTTTTCAGTACTAACATTTATAAACCCAGGAAGAAAATTTGCCTTGACAGTATCAAGATCCTCAAGCCATGAAACATAATGACTTAGCTCCTCGCAGTTTAGTTTAGCCTCGGGACAGTAGTAGGTCCTGTCTACCAAGCGCTGGACATGTTTTCTTGCACCGAAATAAGCTGACAATACAAATTAGTTGTCAACTATTTTGAATAAACAATATCAAAGACATAAATATGGTTGAGAAACTTACATAATGGTATAATCGAGGCGTCGCACATCGACCCAGATGTCGGTATTACCTTCAATATCATCTTCCTGACGAATATCAAAGGTGATAACCATATCAGGCTCAAATGCATAAGTCTTGCATAGTGCTCGCCATGTTTTGCATCCAAAATAGGTGTAGTCGCCTGAATTGTATAATTTTGCATGGAAAAATAACCATGCTCGGTCTTCAAATAAACTTTCTTTACCTCCGCAAAGATGACTGAAACCTATCTTATCCAATACAAAACTCTTGCATGGCAGGGATACGCTAGTAGAATAGTAAAAAATATAAGTTCAAGCAAATGAAGCAGATGTCATGCTTAGCTACAACAAATACTTGTCATTATGACTTATCAGTATCCACTTCAAAGTTCTCGTCCAGCTTGATGTCAAGCGCCTATCATCATCTAGGAAGATTCCGTCAGACAGTCAGCTTCGCCTTCGCAGTATTTGCAAATACCAAATCCTTTTCGTCGTCGACATTTCCTATGTTCATAGTTAAAACATTAATTGAAAATCGATCAAGACAACTACCAGGATACTCAACACACAAATCCGGGGCACTCGATATTTCCTACATATTCGCACAAGTCATGCCAAAATTCACGGAAAAATCCGCATGACCTTTGCTAAAATAGGACATATCGAAGCGCCTGAAATTTGCCGGAACGGAAATGAATCAACACTCCGCAAAACATAGGCCACTCGGAGGTGTAACATGCAAACATGACCGCCACTTGGATATTGAGCAACACAAGATATACATTTCAAAATATCTTATAGGACTCAAATTAGCATGCATTCAATAAGCAAAAGTAAATCATCTCATGCGCCCCTACATCGTCGAATATTATCACTAATACATCACGAATAGTGTCATACATATAACATCACTAATACAACTAAAACCCTAGCACACGACGGGTATCGGCGCCAAGCGGTGGACACCCACAGAGAAGGAACCATCACGGGATCATAGCTCCAGTGAGATCCCTAGAGAACCTGCCAGGTATTGGAGAACGATATGTGCTCCAACGCAAACAAGTAGCGACGGACGTGCGCGTCCTCCTCACTGACACGGTGACGCACCACCTCCACGGAGTCCTCAAGCCTCTGGATCATCACTGGCCCACGCGACCGCCACCAAAGAAGGTTCGGGTCAACAACAGGCTGGCTCCTCACCAACCTGCGCCCCCCGGTAGGTAGCGCCCCCAGTACCACCTCAAGCGAGCCAGTCCCGAACATGGCCGATCTGGTCAAGCAGGTGTCGTCCTCCGCCGACTCGACGACGAGGATGTGGGATAGGCATCGTCCACGTCGAGGCGGGAAAAATTGCTTTAACTAAAAAATAGCAACAAGTTCTTACTAACTAGTTCTATTAATTCAACTAGTTCTTACTAAAAATAAACTTACTATAAATAAAAGGGTTTTTATTAATTATGCCACCGATTGTGTCTCACTACTCAATTTTGCCACTAGGAATTTCAACTGCTCAAAAATGCCATCACTTCGTTAGGTACATGCTCAAAAATGCCACTGGATACCATTATTGTGATCTCAAACCCTATTTCTATGTTATAGTGACATAAATACCAGAACCAACATGCCAGCTCTCCTCTATCTCACTACAATAAAGTGTGGGGCCCACTTAATCCTAACAACGCTCTTATTTTCCTGTAAAATTATTCGCTTGGTTACTCCCGACAAGTAGGGATACACTTAGGAACTGACATATGGGTCTAGACTTATTTTGTCATATAACATGGTCAACGGGTTTGACATGAAAATAATAATGTCTAATGGCATTTTGAGCAAACATCTAACGGATGGTGGCATTTTTAGATATCTAATGGCATTTTGAGCAAGCATCTCACGGATCGATGGCATTTTTGAGCAGTTGTAACTTCTAATGGCAAAACTGAGTAGTGGGACACTATTAGTACCTAGTTCTTAATATGCAACTAAAATAAACTTACTATATATAAAAATAAACTTAATATGCAACTAAAATATAAAAAAACCTTAGGCAGATCAGGTAGGGAGAGGGAGAGCGGCGTGCTCACCTCGGGTGCTCATGACGAGGAGGGGCAAGGCGGCATCGAGGTCGGGTCGGGCGGGTCGGGCGGCGTCTGGGCGGCGTTGAGGTCGGGGCGGGGGCGTTGAATCTGGGTTGAGCGCATCCGGGCGGCGTTGAGGTCGGGGGCGGGGGCGGCGTTGAGGTCGGGGGTCGGGGCGGCGTAGAGGGTGCGGAGAGCGCGCGGCGGCCGACGGGCGACGGCGGCGGCGAGAGTGGAGAGATTTGGGGGAAAGTGTGGCGTGGGGAAGGACGAACCCGACCCGTGGTTAAGTCAGAAGTAGCAGTAGCGCGTTCCGAGAAAAGCGCTGCTGCTACATTTGCTACAACGCGTTCGCTGATACACGCTACTGCTACTCCTTTCTCTTTTTTCCCTTTTTCATTTAGTTTCCTTCACATTTTATTTGTTTCCTTTCACCTTATTCTATTTCTTTCATTTTCAATTACCTTTCCATTTTCTTTCCATTTAATTTTATAACCTTTAGCAGCAACGAGTTTACATTAAAACGCGCTGCTACAAACATCATAGCGGTAGCGCGGTTCGCCATAGATCGCTACTACTATGTGTAGCTTATGGGCTAAGCCGTGGGAATTTTAGAAGTAACTTGTGTACTGGAAGACGTGCTACTGCTATATCTTTATCTGCAGCGTGGTTACCTCAGGCGCGCTACTGCTAATTAGCACCAGCGTGCTTTCTTGACCCACGCTGCTGCTAAAGTTCTGTGTATAGGGTTTTCCCTAGTAGTGCTTCCTGATGATAGTGTCATTGACAGAGTTCTTCAATCACTGCCACCAAGCTATAAAGGCTTCGTGATGAACTATAATATGCATGGGATGGAAAAGACTATTCCCGCGCTCTTCGCGATGCTAAAGGCTGCGGAGGTAGAAATCAAGAAGGAGCATCAACTATTGATGGTTAGCAAGACCACTAGTGTAGCGACCAGACCCAAATGGATCAAGTCTCTGTGCTCAGTGTCATCCCTGGATCAGTAATGCTGACACCACACAGTACTTCGAAGGATTTATAGCAGAGTAGCAATCACACACTTATTATATCGTTGTCCACAAGGGTACTGAATACAATAATATGGCTTAAGGCCATCTAATAATAACAGCGGAAGGCTTGGAAGGTAAGCGAGTCCATCAACTCCAACGGCATCACTGAGTATAGAACCACGACCTAACACCTTACTGTCAGTTCAAAAGTCTCATAACGTGAAAAGTTGCAGCCCAAAACGGTCAAGACATGGAATATGCCGCAATGTAACACATAAGAGCAATGAATGAATAAGCCTATACTACATGCATATTTGGCTGGTGGTAAGGCTCTACTGTTACATTTGCATAAAGCTGATTTTTCCCTACATCAAAGGAATAATTTTATTTAACTATCATGGTGGTTGTTAAACATTGAGAATGGTTGACAGATCCTCAATCCCAATTAAAAGTACTCATCAAAACCCAATAACTTTTATTTAGAAGTAACATGTTGAGATTCACATGATATTCAATTACAGGATACTCAAATTGTCCATAACCGGGACACGGCTAATCATGATTAGTTTATACACTCTGCAGAGGTTTGCGACTTTTCCCCACAAGACTCGATCGCCTCCGCTTGGTTCTCGTGACTACATGGTGTTTGAGAAACGGATGACCAAGACATAGTCTTTCGTAAGCGCTTAGCACCTTACATGCGGGTAGACCGTACCAACCTACATCCCCTACATCAGCTAGCCTACCCGTAAGAGTTCGTGACGACTTAGTCAACTACGCCAGAGCCCATAATTGGCTTGTGGCTGCACACGGAAGTTTCAGTTTGAATAATCTTATGATCCCTTAGAGCCCGGTGGCGGTCCAAGAAATACAGTAAGTCTCGATGGAAACCAGTGCCTCAATCCACCCAGATGTGTGTTTAGGTTGCCACCTTAGATAAACCATTAATTAACAATCTCACATCTGTCATGGATATTCACTCACCCAATCCACGCCTACTAGCATAGCATGGCATGAACAAGCAAACGAGAAGTAACTCCCAAGGTTTCATAAGTAAAACAGTAATAGGTACTACTCAATCTACTTCCCAAACCCACAATTTAATTAGATCCTAATCATGCAAGTGTTTGAGGAATAGATCTAATGCATAAAAACTGGGTTATGAGAAGAGTATGATCAAAGTGTTACTTGCCTTGCCGATGATCCGCGAAGTTCTAGAGATTCAAGTAACAAGCGGCGACCGGTGATCTAACGCAGACAAACAACAAGCATACAATAAGTACTCATCTAATGCACAGGAAATCTCGAATAAAAGATCTAACCAGAAAGTTCAACTTAAGAACCCTGGTTGCAAAGAATCGAATCAAAACAAACTCCAAAGTCGAAACTCGAGAGAGAACGACTCGGTTTAGCGATCTGAAATTAGGTCAAAATTTCACAGTAGCAAAACTCTGTGAAAGTAGGGTAGTCGGAACGGCGGTTTCACATTTAAACTCCAGCGCTTGAATCACCTGATTCCGATAAACGAGCGAGAAATAAAACAGTTTTGAAAATCAGATCCAAATCAAATCGTAAAATAACGGATTAAATCCGATTAAAAAGAAAACGCGAACGGGTTAAATAGTGAACGTCATAACAGAACGAATCCAACGAACGCTGTTTATTGAAACGAACGGTTCGTGAACGTCATAAATAAGAAAACCAAAAAATAAAACCAATCTAGGTTTTAAAAACCAACATATATTTTTTAAAAATAAACCGGACGGTTCGAGGGGAAAAACCGAATCGGCGCGGGCGGCGGTGGCTACTCTCGGTGATCGCGGAGGGCGCCCGGCTCGGGAGAGGGCGGCGGGTCCGGTCGGCGGCGGCGGGTCCGGCGTCGGGCGGGCGTCCATCGCGGGCGGCGGCGGCGTCCACGGCGGCGGCGGCTCGGCGTCGGGCTCGGGTGGCGCTGGCTCGCGGGTGGGGGTTGGGGTGAGAGAGAGGGGCCGGGGGTTATAAGGGGAGGGGGTGGGCCGGCTTGGGGTGGGGTAAGGGAGCCGGGTCCCACTGGGACTCGGCGGGCGGGCGCTCTGCATGGGCGGCGGAGTCCCGGGGGCGCGCGGAGCGGGAGGGAGAGGGAGGTGGGCCGGGCTGGGCCTGGGGCCTGGCTGGCTTGGGCCGGCTGGGCCTCGGTCCAGGGGGGCGCTGAATTTTTTTTAAATAAAATTAAACCAAAACGAATAAAAAAATACCAAACGATCTCGGATTTAAATAAAACAAATTTTCCCCGACTCCTAAAAATGAGTCGAACAAAATGAACTTTAAAAACAACAAACATGCATAAAATTTTAAAATGCTCATTTTGCCTAAGCAAAATAAATCTTCCAAAACCAAATTTGGTTTATTTATAATACCTTCATTTTTCCTAATTGTTTGGGAAAGTCATATTATTCCTCTCAAAATATTTTTGTAGGAAAACTTTATGAAGATAATTTAAATAAATAAATGATCCTATTTTCAAAATTTGGAAAATCCCAAATATGAAAATAATGAAACTTCCAACTCTCTCCGAGGGTCCTTGAGTTGCGTGAAATTTCTAGGATCGGAAAAATGCGAGAAAATATGATATGCATGATGACCTAATGTATAACATTCCAAATTGAAAATTTGGGATGTTACAACTAGTTTCAATAAAAAGGGCAAAGGGAAGAAGGGGAACTTCAAGAATAATAGCAAGCAAGTTGCTTCTCCCGGGGAAGAAACCCAAGTCTGGACCTAAGCCGGAAGGATGGCAAAGTGAAAGGTATATTTGATATACATGTTATTGATGTGTACCTTACTAATGCTTGTAGTAGCACCTGGGTATTTGATACTGGTTCTGTTGCTCATATTTGCAACTCGAAACAAGGGCTACGGATTAAACAAAGATTGGCTGAGGACGAGCTGACGATGCGCGTGGGAAATGGTTCCAAAGTCGATGTGATCGCCGTCGGCACGCTACCTCTACATCTACCGTCAAGATTAGTTTTAGACCTAAATAATTGTTATATGGTGCCAGCGTTGATCATGAACATTATATCTGGATCTTGTTTGATGCAAGATGGTTATTCATTTAAATCAGAGAATAATGGTTGTTCTATTTATATGAGTAATATCTTTTATGGTCATGCACCCTTGATGAGTTGTCTATTTTTATTGAATCTCGATTGTAGTGATACATGTGACGCCCTCGATTCAATCGTACACTAATCATACACGCAAATGTGTACGATCAAGATCAAGGACTCACGGGAAGATATCACAACACAACTCTAGACACAAAATAAAATAATACAAGCTTTATGTTACAAGCCAGGGGCCTCGAGGGCTCGAATACATAAGCTCAAAAACACAAGAGTCAGCGGAAGCAACAATATCTGAGTACAGACATGAGTTAGACAAATTTGCCTTAAGAAGGCTAGCACAAAAGCAACAACGATCGAAAAGGCAAGGCCTCCTGCCTGGGAGCCTCCTAACTACTCCTGGTCATCGGCGGCCTCCACGTAGTAGTAAGCATCGGCGTGGCATCCGCCCTGGCTCCGCTATCTGGTTGCATCAACCGGAAAGAAGAAGAAAGGGGAGCAAAGCAACCGTGAGTACTCATCCAAAGTACTCGCAAGCAAGGATCTACACTACATATGCAACATTATCAAAGGAAGGTCAGATATGTGGACTGGCTGCGTAAATGCCGTAATAGAGAGAAGGTTTAGTCCTATCGAAGACTAGCATCTTCTGAAACCACCATCTTGCAGCAAATAGGAGGAAATAGAGTAGCGCAAAGTAAGGTAGAAGTAGTGTTATCAACCTCGTCGGAGATCCTTTCTCGACTCCTGCGAGAAAGAAATCCCTGAGCCATACTATCCAGCTTATCATCACAATCCAATTCTCATCGCAATCCATTGCTCATATCCATGTCTCATCTCAAGTATCCAGTTCTAGTTGTATCGATCGATACAACTCCAAGTGTCTCATATCGAGGACAGGCTATCGATAGATGTTTTCTTCCCTGCAGGGTGCACCAACTTACCCACCACGCCGCTTAACTCCGCCGGACACACTTTCTGTGGTCATGCCCGCCTCGCCAAACAATACGCCGCAACCCGACCTAGGCTTAATAGAGAGGCCAACACGCCGGACTAAACCTATGCCCCGTGGGTCATGGGCCATCTCCCCGAACTCCTCGCACGCTATGTGACGCGGCCGGTGAGCAGACCTAGCTACCTCCTTCAACAAGGCAGGTGCTTACGCAATCCAACCGGCGCTAGCGCCGCCGACGCCGACGCCTATTAAGCTTCGGCTGATGTATACGACGCAGAACGCCCATACTATGCCCACGTGATGGTTAGTGCTATCAGCCGAGGCCCCTCGGATCAAATATCCAAATCGTAGTGGATTAGGAACGCGCAGTAACAAGCGAGACTCACGAAGATGTGACCCGTTGTTCTGCCTCGAGGACTTGTGGCAAGGGCTAGGAATGCCCGGCCACGCCTCGTAATTATCTCGAGGGCACCCTCCAGATCAACCCGTCTCCACATCACTCGCAATTAAGCTTGCGCGGGTACCCCTCAGGGTCGACCCGTCTTTAGTAACATGGCTCAGTGTAAACTCATAGCAATCATAGTAACTGTGTGTCTAAACATCAAGGGGAAAGCCCGAGGAATCACCCCCGGTGAATTCCACTCGATGTAATCATCAAGGTGAACGTAAGAGGATTCACCCTTGAGGTCCACACTTGAGGGGTTGCACGACAGAGTCGTATCGTAAGTGGTTAAAGAGGAAATCACCTCGATGACCACGACCGAATAGCTACACTACAGGTTAACATCGAGTATCGATGAGGACTCACCCTCGGTACTCGATAGTAACCTAGTATTGTCGAGCAACTAAGGGAAAGTGATGTGCGTGTCGGGCCTGGTCTTCGATCCCGCTGATCAGGTCTTCAATGATGAAGCAGGGGCAACAAGGACAAGGTGGGGGTCACTGATGGATCACTAACCAACCTATACTAAGCAGTTTAGGATAAGCAGGTAAGGTACCACAGCAGATACAAAAGCAGGCTATGCAACAGAATAGGAGCAAACAATAACAGTAGAAAAATCTAATGCAAGCATGAGAGAATGGAATGGGCCATATCGGGATGATCAAAGGGGGGGGGCTTGCCTGGTTGCTGTGGCAAGGAGGGGTCGTCGGTGACGTAGTCGATCACAGGGGCAGCATCGGTCTCGGGGTCTACCGGAGAGAAGAGGGGGAAGAAACAGTAAATATAAAGCAAACATAGCATCACAAAGCATAACGTGGCAATATGCTGTGCCGGGACTAACGTATGGCTACACGATAAAGGTGAAGGGGGGAAATCAACCGGGAATGTTTTCCCGGTTCCGGACATGTGTCAGACAGACGACCGGAGGGGGAATGTCCCATGTTCAGCATGCTAGGGGCATGTGACAGCTGAACGGACCGTGTATTCGGATTCGTTGGATTATTCTGAGCAACTTTCATGTAGAAAACATTTTCATCTGAGCTACGGTTTAATTTCTATGAATTTTTAAAGTTTAAACAATATTCTGGAATTAACTAAATTAACAAAAATAGAAATATGACATCAGCAGAGTGTCAGCATGACATCAGCAGGTCAACAGACCCACTGACTGGTCAAACTAACCAGTGGGTCCCATATGTCATAGACAGAGGGCTAATAGTGGGTTATTTTAATTGAACAGGGGTTAAATAGCAGTTGGGCCCCACATGTTAGTGACTAATTAGTTTAGCTAATTATTTTTATATAGGAAAATGTATTAATTAGGTTAATTAGGCGGGGGGGCGTGTGTCAGTGGCACTGAGTGCCCAGTCAGCATAGTTGACTGAGTCAACTCAGTCAACAGGGCCCCACGGGCCCATGGTCAGTGGCTCACGGAACGGGCCCCAGGCGTCCATGTCAGCCCACGCCGGCGCTGGTGACCGGAGTAACTCCGCGGTCATTTCAAGGCGGCGCATCGCCGCGAGGTTCGGAAATAGCCATCCGGGGCCTATTTTGATGCGCGAGAGGCGCCGTTCAGACGCGGTGAACGAACCACGTCGAGTGGAGGCAGCGGCAGTAGCTGGGGAGGCCGGAAAGGGCGCCGGCAATGAGTTGCAGCGGCGGCGGCTTTCGGGCAACGGCGGAATCGACGCTACAGGGCTCTGCAAGAGCAGCGGACGCGCGCGTTGGGCCCCTGGGAAACCCAAGAGCACGATGCGGCGCTCGGCCGCATGTGGCGGCGACCATGACCATGGCGCCGAGCTCGTCGGCGGCAACGCCCTCAGGCGACGGCGGGCGAGCTAGCTAGGAGGCGCGAGAGAACGAAAGGACAGGGGGAGGAGGGGGAGAAGCTCACAGCGAGGCTGTAGGGGGGCAGCAGCGTGCTCGGGGAGGTCTCGGTGCAGTGAATCGAGGCGGTGGAGGTCTGCGATCGAGAGATGGGGAAGACGGCGCCGACGGTGATCCCGAGCCTCCGAGCGCGAATAGTGGCGCGTAGATGACGCGGAGGACGACGATGGTCCACTTAGGCACGGGCGGACGGCGAGGAGGGCACGGCGGCTGCGTGGGAGAGCTCGTTCATGGTGGCGCAGCTCGGGTGCGGTCTATGGGGAGGAGAACGAGAGAGGGGGAAACTGAGGGGCGTCTAGGGTTAGGGTTCGGTCGGGGCGTGCTGGGGACTTGAGGTCGCCAGCAGAGCTACGGATGGTCGACCCGTGGCCGATCCGAGCTGTGGACGACGCACGGGTGTTCACCGTGCTCCTGTGAACAGGAGGTAGGTGATGACCCAAGAAGGGCTGGGCCGCCACTTTGTTGGCAGACCTAAGTGCACATAGCACTTTGCCCCATTTCTTTTCCTCCTTTTCCATTTCCTTTTCTGTTTTTTTTTTATTTTAACAGAGATAAAGGGAATTATTTGGTCAACTGTTTCACTTATTTAAAATTGGGAGGTGTCCCATTAAATCCTGGTGATTATAGATGTTGTCATAAATATTTTGGAGACCGAAGAATTCATTTGTATTTTTCATAAATAGGATAGCACTTAAAAATACTGAATTGGTGCTGTTATAATTACTAATGCTCATCTTTGCACAAAAGTGATGTTGTGTTCCTTAACAAATAATTGTTATGGAATTCTCGACAAATGATGAACATTTTTCCAGCAACTTTGAGCAACTTCAAACTTCACTAGAATTTGAATTGACTGGAATTTCAAATGGGATATTGAACAAGGTGATTAAGCACTGTTTGGAAAAATGATTAGCTTAATCACAGGGGGGTTACTGTAGCATGACACTGGGGGTGTTACAAATCTCCTCCACTACAAGAAATCTCGTCCCGAGATTTATGTGGGGAAGTAAAGAATAACTTCGGGAGAACTGACCCTTATAGGGTTAAATATCTGGTGAACAAATCAGGGAATGAGGCGGAAGTATCTCTCGAGTTGAACTTAAATAAAAAGTCAAGAGCAAAGTATGAGGGTACCATGAGAAGTTTTAACGGGCAGGCAATCATTCGATGCCTAATCAAAAGGTGAAAAGGGGCCCAGAGCAACAACAACAACAACAACAAAAATTATTGCGTCTGATACTAGAATAGATCACTAGGAAGGTGGCTCATGAATTACTTACGGAGCCAAGAGCGAGGAATATCTTTGGCAACATGGTGTAAGGAGAGTCAGGTTACGATCCTGTGGAATTATGGGTTATGGGCCCACCATGTGGGTTAAAGGTAGGAAGAGTAGTGACATCTTGCACAGTCATGATAGCAAGGCAGGTCAGAGGATAGCATGTCTGTTATGTTGGCAACAAAGTTTGGTACCAAGGGCGAGGGACGAAGAGAACCATTTTCCTGCTCGTTAAGACGAGGCGGACCAATAGGCAAAGTTCTCATCCATCGGTGGCTACCGGAATGTCACCAACAATAGTAACATGGTCTCACTGACAAGGTTGTACATCGGGGTGTTTTATAAGCAGGAAATTATTCCTGCTTATATCATATAGCTCACAAGAAGGTTAAACAAAACAATGGAAAGGAAATAAGTGGTTATTAGGATAATCAGACCAATGGAAAGGAAAGGTGTTTATCCCAAGTATTAGGGTATAACTTTCCCAAGGAAAGGCAGAGCATGATAGGGCTCCAAGTATTAAAGCATTTAGACAAAGGGGCAAGGAATTTATGAGGCTTATCCATACAACGGTGTTTGGATAAATGATCAAGAACAGTTAGCATTGCGCTCCCAAATGTTCTTGTTGATTAACGGAGTACCACACACATGCTTCGGGATAGTGTTGACATGGTCATCAGGGAAATGTCAGACTTCGGATACACAAAGGATCCATCGGAAACAACTTAGAAAATAAGTCATACAATTTCAGCAAGGAAAAGATGAGGGTGTGGCCGACGGGCTCAGCAACAATCCATCGGCATGTCAAAAAGGATGTATTTCCAAAATTATATGAACAAGTTTGTGTTGGGGAAGGCAAGAATGTTGTCGATGATAATTCAAATCATTGAGGGGCAAGGATGGAATTTATCACCATGAATTCGATTGATATCCTGGAAGAAGTCAAAATGTTGACGGTGATCACGACAAATTTTGTTGATAGACTCTATGAAGACGCCATCGAGCAGCGACGACATTAAGCAAAAGGAAGGATGAAGTAAAAGGCTATGAGAACCATGGATTCGACACAAGCTCGAAATCAAACTTGTTGTTCGAGATGAAATGATAGGATGCGGAAGATCGACGCAAGCTTAGCTCGTCGTCAGGAGTTGTGCTCCGGGAAGAAGGACCGGGTAGCACAGTTAAAAAAAAGCTCGATAATGATATAGCCGATTAGGCTATGAATGAAGTGATGGAGTATCATTCCAATGAGAATTCATAAGAGGTAGTGCAATGACACAATATCCTCGAGATAACAGCGGGCAATACTCGAGGTAGATCAAAATAAAGGTTGCGGAGATGCATTGGTCTGCAGAAGACAAGTGCTTTAACTTGTCCGAGAAAAGGAATCAAAGAATATCAATATGGCCGGAACCACGATTACAGAAAACCAAACCTCAAAAATAAGATGAACTTATACCAAGGGGGTAATTATTTTCACGAGAAGCTTCCATGATAAGATCTACATCGTGTCTATGGGCATGAACACAAAGTTCAAGGTCGACTCCCACTTCTTCAATGCATAACCTTTCGTTCTCTGCTCTAAAAATGATTTCAGTGTCAAAAACCTACATGGTGAATTACCAGAGGAGTATGACCCATGAAACCTTTCGGGTTCACACATTAAGGAAGGCATAGGTCCAACCCATCGAGGCATCTTAGGACATATACCATGAACTTTAGGATCAATTAACGCATGTTCGAAGCAGAGCATGGTTGACAAAAGCAGAGGGTACAAATTGTCAAAGACATTATGTATCATGGGAATAACTCACAAGAATTTTGAATGTGAAGGATACTATCGGATAATAACCCGACAATGGGCCTGTCGGTCCAAAATGGAGCTGATGTGAGTATCGATACTCAATCAAAGTAAGAAAGAATGTAAAGGCATCGGATTATGGAACATCTGAATAATTCGATGCTTAGATAACAAAGGAATTGTGATTTCCAAAATGAAGGATCAGAAGCAGACGCTCTGATCAAGGATGGATAAGTAGAATAGACCCAGGGGCACAATTGACGACAGATAGATTGGTCCAGAACCAGCTCATGTTCGAAATGACGTCTGAGCCAGAAAGATAATTTAGAAGGATCAAGTGATGATTGTGTGCTTTCACACACATGTTGAATCGATAGGATCAAAATGATGGTGTCAAAGGATACTAATGAATATTGCTACACATATGGAAAGCATCCATAATGCAAGCAGACAAGTATTTGCAGAGCAATAGTTTGAAGAGGATTCTTGGAAGATCGGATAGTATTTCAAAGTATCTTGTGAATCACTTGATCAACTAGGAATGAACAAATCCTCGATAAGTGTGAGGAATTATCCTTAGATGTATTCATATGGAAAAGGAGTTGCAAGGCAGCAGGCACAATGGATTCTCGAAACATCAGAGTGTATTTCGATGCATCTTGTAATAACAAGAGCAACTGGAAAGATGATGTATTAACGACGGGTGTATGTAGCTATCCCTAGGGATTTATCGATGGAAGGGAATTTCAAAAAGCGATGGTACAAGTCTCGAGAGAACATCGGAGAGTAACTTCGAAGTCTTATGGTGAAGCAGGCGATCATCGGTAATGCCGGCGCTCTCCGGGAGGAAGTGGGTACGAGAACCTAATGTCAGAGTTAGCAAAATTGTTTAACCCGAATGGAAGAGAGATCAGAATCCCAGAATATAGACGAGGAATGAAAGATCCTAATACCACCCAATTGGCGACGTGGGCCGGTAAGCCACACAGCCAATGTTAGTAAAAGTTTTTCAGTGACTAGACTCAACTTCGGCCAAGGAGTTGGAAAGGGGGCTACCTACAGGCAGTGGCTCTGATACCAACTTGTGACGCCCTCGATTCAATCGTAAACTAATCATACACGCAAATGTGTACGATCAAGATCAAGGACTCACGGGAAGATGTCACAACACAACTCTAGACACAAAATAAAATAATACAAGCTTTATGTTACAAGCCAGGGGCCTCGAGGGCTCGAATACATAAGCTCGAAACACAAGAGTCAGCGGAAGCAACAATATCTGAGTACGTACATGAGTTAGACAAGTTTGCCTTCGAAGGCTAGCACAAAAGCAACAACGATCGAAAAGGCAAGGCCTCCTGCCTGGAGCCTCCTAACTACTCCTGGTCATCGGCGGCCTCCACGTAGTAGTAAGCATCGGCGGTGGCATCTGGCCCTGGCTCACATCTGGTTGCATCAACCGCAAACAAGAAGAAAGGGGAAAAGGGGAGCAAAGCAACCGTGAGTACTCATCCAAAGTACTCGCAAGCAAGGATCTACACTACATATGCAACATTATCAAAGGAAGGCTGATATGTGGACTGGCTGCGAAATGCCGAATAGAGAGAAGGCCTAGTCCTATCAAAGACTAGCATCTTCTCGAAACCACCATCTTGCAGCAAATAGGAGGAAATAGAGTAGCGCAAAGTAAGGTAGAAGTAGTGTTATCAACCTCGCCGGAGATCCTTTCTCGGCCCCGCGAGAAAGAAATCCCGAGCCATACTATCCAGCTTATCATCACAATCCAATTCTCATCGCAATCCATTGCTCATATCCATGTCTCATCTCAAGTATCCAGTTCTAGTTGTATCGATCGATACAACTCCAAGTGTCCGCTGTCGTGGGACAGGCTATCGATAGATGTTTTATTCCCTCAGGTGCACCAACTTACCCACCACGCCGCTTAACTCCGCCGACACACTTTCCGTGGTCATGCCCGCCTCGCCAAACAATACGCCAAACCCGACCAAGGCTTAATAGAGAGGCCAGCACGCCGGACTAAAACTATGCCCCGGGGTCATGGGCCATCTCCCGGAACTCCTGCACGCTATGCGTCGCTGCCGGTGAGCAGACCTAGCTACCTCCTTCAACAAGGCAGGTGCTTACGCAGTCCAACCCGCGCGCCGCCGCCGATCCGACGCCTATTAAGCTTCGCTGATGTATACGACGCAGAACGCCCATACTATGCCCACGTGATGGTTAGTGCTATCAGGCGAGGCCCTCGGATCAAATATCCAAATCGTAGTGGATTAGGAACGCGCGGTAACAAGCGAGACTCACGAAGATGTGACCCGTTGCCCGCCTCGAGGACTTGCGGCAAGGGCTAGAATGCCCCGCCACGCCTCGTAATTATCTCGCGGGCACCTCCGTGTCAACCTGCTCCACATCACTGCAATTAAGCTCGCTGGTACCCCTCGTGGTCGCAACCGCCTTTAGTAACATGGCTCGGTGTCAAGTCATAGCAATCATAGTAACTGTGTGTCTAAACATCAAGGGAAAGCCCGAGGAATCACGCCCGTGAATTCCACTCGATGTAATCATCAAGGTGAACGTAAGAGGATTCACCGAGGTCCACACTTGAGGGGTTGCACCACAGTCGTCGTCGAAGTGGTTAAAGAGGAAATCACCCTCGATGACCACGACCAATAGCTACACTACAGGTTAACATCGGAGTAATGATGAGGACTCACCCTCGGTACTCGATAGTAACCTAGTATTGTCGAGCAACTAAGGGGAAAGTGATGTGCGGTGTCGGTGCCTGGTCTTCGATCCCGTTGATCGGGTCTTCAATGATGAAGCAGGGGCAACAAGGACAAGGTGGGGGTCACTGACGGATCACTAACCAACCTATACTAAGCAGTTTAGGATAAGCAGGTAAGGTACCACAGTAGATACAAAAGCAGGCTATGCAACAGAATAGGAGCAAACAATAACAGTAGAAAAATCTAATGCAAGCATGAGAGAATGGAATGGGCGATATCGGAATGATCAAAGGGGGGGCTTGCCTGGTTGCTCTGGCAAGGAGGGGTCGTCGGTGACGTAGTCGATCACAGGGGCAGCATCGGTCTCGGGGTCTACCGGAGAGAAGAGGGGGAAGAAACAGTAAATATAAAGCAAACATAGCATCACAAAGCAGAACGTGGCAATATGTTGTGCCGGGATTGACCTCACGTATGGCTACACGATAAAGGTGAAGGGGGGAAATCAACCGGGAATGTTTTCCTGCCCGGACATGTGTCGACATGATTTAACGGAGGGGAATGTCCCATGTTCAGCATGCTAGGGGCATGTGACAGCTGAACGGACCGCGTATTCGGATTCGTTGGATTTTTCTGAGCAACTTTCATGTAGAAAACATTTTCATCTGAGCTACGTTTTAATTTCTATGAATTTTTAAAGTTTAAACAATATTCTGGAATTAACTAAATTAACAAAAATAGAAATATGACATCAGCAGAGTGTCAGCATGACATCAGCAGGTCAACAGACCCGCTGACTGGTCAAACTAACTAGTGGGTCCCATATGTCATAGACAGAGGGCTAATGGTGGGTTATTTTAATTGAACAGGGGTTAAATAGCAGTTGGGCCCCACATGTTAGTGACTAATTAGTTTAGCTAATTATTTTTATATAGGAAAATGTTTTAATTAGGTTAATTACGCGGGGGGGCGTGTGTCAGTGGCACTGAGTGCCCAGTCAGCATAGTTGACTGAGTCAACTCAGTCAACAGGGCCCCACGGGCCCATGGTCAGTGGCTCAGGGAACGGGCCCCAGGCGTCCATGTCAGCCCACGCCGGCGCTGGTGACCGGAGTAACTCCGGCGGGTCATTTCGCAGCGGCGCATCGCCGGCCAGGTTCGGAAATAGCCATCCGGGGCCTATTTTGATGTGCGAGAGGCGCCGTTCGGACGTGGTGAACGAACCACGTCGAGTGGCGGTAGCGGCAGTAGCTGGGGAGGCCAGAAAGGGCGCCGGCAACGAGTTGCAGCGGCGGCGGCTTTCGGGCAACGGCGGAATCGACGCTACGGGGCTCCGCAAGAGCCGCGGACGCGCGCGTTGGGCCCCTGGAAAACCCAAGAGCACGATGCGGCGCTCGGCCGCATGTGGCGGCAACCATGACCACGGCGCCGAGCTCGTCGGCGGCAACGCCCTCGAGCGACGGCGGGCGAGCTAGCTAGGAGGCGCGCGAGAACGAAAGGACAGGGGGAGGAGGGGGAGAAGCTCACGGCGAGGCTGTAGGGGGGCGGCAGCGTGCTCAGGGAGGTCTCGGTGCAGTGATTCGAGGCGGCGGAGGTCTGCGATCGAGAGATGGGGAAGTCGGCGCCGACGGTGATCCCGAGCCTCCGAGCGCGAATAGTGGCGCGTAGATGACGCGGAGGACGACGATGGTCCACTTGGGCACGGGCGGACGGCGAGGAGGGCACGGCGGCTGCGTGGGCGAGCTCGTTCATGGTGGCGCAGCTCGGGTGCGGTCTATGGGGAGGAGAACGAGAGAGGGGGAAACTGAGGGGCGTCTAGGGTTAGGGTTCGGTCGGGGCGCTGCGGGGACTTGAGGTCGCCTTGAGAGCTGCGGATGGTCGACCCGTGGCCGATCCGAGCTGTGGACGACGCACGGGCGTCCACCGTGCTCCTGTGAACAGGAGGTAGGTGATGACCCGGTTAGCGGGCTGGGCCGGCCACTTTGTTGGCAGGCCTAAGTGCACATAGCACTTTGCCCCTTTTCTTTTCCTCCTTTTCCATTTCCTTTTCTGTTTTTTCTTTTATTTTTAACAGAGAGATAAAGGGAATTATTTGGTCAACTGTTTCACTCAGGAAAAATTGGGGAGGTGTCCCATTAAATCCCTGGTGATTATAGACAGTGTCATAAATATTTTGGAGACCAGAAGAATTCATTTGTATTTTTCATAAATAGGATAGCACTTAAAAATGCTGAATTGGTGCTGTTATAATTGCTAATGCTCATCTTTGCTAAAAGTGATGTTGTGTTCCTTAACAAATAATTGTTATGGAATTCTCGACAAATGATGAACATTTTTCCAGCAACTTTTGAGCAACTTCAAACTTCACTAGAATTTGAATTGACTGGAATTTCAAATGGGATATTGAACAAGGTGATTAAGCACTGTTTGGAAAAATGATTAGCTTAATCACAGGGGGGTTACTGTAGCATGACACTGGGGGTGTTACAATACACATATTCATAATATTGAAGTCAAAAGATGCAAAGTTAATAATGATAGTGCAACTTATTTGTAGCACTGCCTTTTAGGTCATATTGGTACAAAGCGCATGAAGAAACTCCATGCTGATGAGCTTTTGGAATCACTTGATTATGAATCACTTGATGCTTGTGAACCACCCCTCATGGGCAAGATGACTAAGACTCCGTTCTCTGGAACAATGGAACGAGCAACTGACTTGTTGGAAATAATACATACTGATGTATGCGGTCCGATGAGTGTTGAGGCTCGCGGCAGGTATCATTATTTTCTAACCTTCACAAATGATTTTAGCAGATATGGGTATATCTACTTAATGAAACATAAGTCTGAAACATTTGAAAAGTTCAAATAATTTCAGAGTGAAGTGGAAAATCATTATAACAAGAAAATAAAGTTTCTACGATCTGATCGTGGAGGTGAATATTTGAGTTATGAGTTTGGTCTTCATTTGAAACAATGTGGAATAGTTTCGCAACTCACGCCACCTAGAACACCACAGCGTAATGGTGTGTCAGAATGTCGTAACCGTACTTTATTAGATATGGTGCGATCTATGATGTCTCTTACCGATTTACCGCTATCGTTTTGGGGTTATGCTTTAGAGACGGCTGCGTTCACGTTAAATATGGCACCATCTAAATACGTTGAGACGACACCATATGAACTGTGGTTTGGCAAGAAACCTAATTTGTCATTTCTTAAAGTTTAGGTTGCGACACTTATGTCCAAAGGCTTTAGCCTGATAAGCGCGAACCCAAATCAGAGAAGTGTGTCTTCATAGGATACCCAAAGGAAATAGTTGGGTACACCTTCTATCATAGATCCGAAGGCAAGATATTCGTTGCTAAGAATGGATCCTTTCTAGAGAAGGAGTTTCTCTCGAAAGAAGTGAGTGGGAGGAAAGTAGAAATTGATGAGGTAATTGTACCTTCTCCGGAATTGGAAAGTAGTTCATCACAGAAATCAGTTCCAGTGATTCCTACACCAATTAGTGAGGAAGCTAATGATGAAGATCATGAAACTTCAGATCAAGTTACAACCGAACCTCGTAGGTCAACCAGAGTACGATCCGCACCAGAGTGGTATGGTAATCCTTGGGCTGGAAGTCATGTTACTAGACCATGACGAACCTACGAACTATGAGGAAGCGATGATGAGCCCAGATTCCATGAAATGGCTTGAGGCCATGAAATCTGAGATGGGATCCATGTATGAGAACAAAGTGGACTTTGGTTGACTTGCCCAATGATTGGCAAGCCATAGAGAATAAATGGATCTTCAAGAAGAAGACTGACATTGACGGTAATGTTACTGTCTGCAAAGCTCGACTTGTTGCGAAAGGTTTTCAACAACTTCAAGGAGTTGACTACGATGAGACCTTCTCACCCGTAGCGATGCTTAAGTCTGTCCGAATCATGTTAGCAATTGTCGCATTTTATGATAATGAAATTTGTCAAATGGATGTCAAAACTGCATTCCTTAATGGATATCTTAAAGAAGAGTTGTATATGATGCAACCAGAAGGTTTTATCGATCCTAAAGGTGCTAACAAAGTGTGCAAGCTCCAGCGATCCATTTATGGACTGGTGCAAGCGTCTCGGAGTTGGAATATACACTTTGATAGTGTGATCAAAGCATATGGTTTTATACAGACTTTTGGAGAAGCCTCTATTTACAAGAAAGTGAGTGGAAGCTCTGTAGCATTTCTAATATTATATGTGGATGACATGTTGTTGATTGGAAATAATACAGAATTTCTGGATAGCATAAAAGGATACTTGAATAAGAATTTTTCAATGAAAGACCTCGGTGAAGCTGCTTATATATTGGGCATAAAGATCTATAGAGATAGATCAAACGCTTTGGACTTTCACAAAGCACATACCTTGATAATTTTTTGAAGAAGTTCAAAATGGATCAGTCAAAGAAAGGGTTCTTGGCTGTGTTACAAGGTGTGAAGTTGAGTCAGACTCAATGCCTGACCACTGCAGAAGATAGAGAGAAAATGAAAGTCATTCCCTATGCCTCAGCCATAGGTTCTATCATGTATGCAATGCTGTGTACCAGAACCTATGTGTGCCTTGCTATAAGTTTAGCAGGGAGGTACCAAAGAAATCCAGGAGTGGATCACTTGACAACGGTCAAGAAAATCCTGAAATACCTGAAAAGTGAAGGAAATATGCCCTAGAGGCAATAATAAAGTTATTATTTATTTCCTCATATCATGATAAATGTTTATTATTAATGCTAGAGTTGTATTAATCGGAAACATAATACATGTGTGAATACATAGACAAACATAGTGTCACTAGTATGCCTCTACTTGACTAGCTTGATAATCAAAGATGGTTGTGTTTCCTAACCATAGACATGAGTTGTCATTTGATTAAGGGGATCACATCATTAGGAGAATGATGTGATTGACTTGACCCATTCCGTTAGCTTAGCACTTGATCGTTTAGTATGTTGCCATTGCTTTCTTCATGACTTATACATGTTCCTATGACTATGAGATTATGCAACTCCCGTTTACCGGAAGGAACACTTTGTGTGATACCAAACATCACAATGTAACTGGGTGATTATAAAGGTGCTCTACTGTACCATCCCAAATTTTCAATTTGGAATGTTATACATAGATCATCATTGCATATCATATTTTTGTTGCATTGTTGGCTCGATCCTAGAAATTCTAAGCAACTCAAGGACCCATGGAGAGAGTTGGGGATTTCGTTATTTTCATATTTGAGTTTTCTCAAATTTTGAAAATAGGATCATTTGATTTTAATTATTTTATCTTCAATTATTTCTATTACAAAAATATGAGAGAGGGAATAAAATGACTTTCCCAAAATAAAGAAATAATGAGGATTTAATAATAAAATCAAATAAGATTTTATTTTGTAGTTTTTCGCCATTTTATTTGAATTTAGGAAAAATGTGCGTTTTTCAAAATTCCATTTAGGCCCCAAATAAATGTTCATCTAGTCCGGCTTGATTTTAGAAGACGGGGAAATTTATTTCGGGATTTTTGGAGTCCATTTACTATTTCTTTCGTTTGTTTTTCTGCGCGAAATTATTTATTTAAAAAAACGAACCGACCTACGGGTCGTGTCCGCCCGGGACTCCAGCCCGCTAGGCTATATAAGCCGGGGGGAGCCCAGCCCAGCCGCCAGCCGCGCCCGAACACTAGCCCCGCCCGGCGCCCCGCCATCGCCGCCGCCGCCTGCCATCGCCGCCGACCGCTGCCCGAGGTTGCCTCGTAATCCGTGCCGCCGTTTTTTTAGAAACCGTTCGGTTTTCCGTCGGTTTTCGTCGGTTTTTTTTTTAGTTTCCGTTTTTTATTAGATCGGTTTACTTATTTTCGGTTCGGTTAAATAGCGAGCGTTCGCTCGTTCGTTCGTTTTAACGAACGTGTTCGTCAGATTAGATCTAGTTAACGAACGTTCGTTCGTTAACCTGTTCGTCGTTTTCTTTTCTCGGATGTAATCCGCGATTTTTCGATCGTGATTTCGATCCGATTTTCGTTTTAGTATAACTTTTAAGCTCGTTTATCGGAATCGATGATTCAAGCGCCGGAGTTTCGTCTCGAAACCCTCTTTCCGAATAACCAACTTAAACAAGTTTTTGCCTCTGTAAAATTTGACTTAGATCCAGATTGGTAAAACGGAGCTGTTTTCTTTCGCCGTTTGACTTTCGTTGCTTCGTTTGATTTGATTATTTTTGCAAACGAAGTTCTTAAGTTGAACTTTCTGGTTAGATCTTTTTTTTTGAGTTTTAGATGTGCATTATATGAGTACTTATTGTATGCTTGTTTGTTTGTCTGCGATAGAATACCCGGAGTGCGCCGCATGTTACTTCGAGTCTCTAGGTTTCGTGGATCATCAGCAAGGCAAGTAACACTTTGATCATACCTTTTCTACTACCCAGTTTTATTGCATTAGATCAATCCTCAAACATTGCATGATTAGGATCTAATTAAATTGTGGGATGGGAAGTAGATGAGGTAGTACCTATTTCCTGTTTATTATCAAACCTTTGGGAGTTACTTCTACGTTTGCTTATTATGCCATGCTATGCTAGTAGACGTGGATTGGGTGAGTGTATCCATGACAGATGTGAGATTGTTAAATTAACGGTTTATTTAAGGTGGCAACTTAAACACACATCTGGGTGGATTGAGGTACCTAGTTTCCAGGATTTGCCTGTTTTTCTTTGGACCGCCACCCAGGCTCAAAGGGATCATGAGATTATTCATGCTAGAAACTTCCGTGTGCAGCCACATGCTACTATGGGCTCTAGCATAGTTTACTAAGTCGTGCGAACTCTTACAGTGGTAGACTAGCTGATGTAGGGGTTGTAGGTTGGTACGGTCTATCACATCGTAAAGTGCTAGCGCTTCTGAAAGACTATGTCTCGGTCATCCATTTCTCAAACACCATGTAGTGCGAGAAATCAAACGGAGCAGATCGAGTCTTGTGGGGAAAAGTGCACAAACCTCTGCAGAGTGTATAAACTAATCATGGTTAGCCGTGTCCCCGGTTATGGACATTTTGAGTATCTAGTACTTGGATATCATGTGAATCTCATCATGTTACTTTAATTAATACTGTTGGGTTTTAATGATGATTACTTTAATTGGGATTGACGATGCTTTCAACCATTCTCAATGTTTAACAACCACCATGATAGTTAAATAAATTTATTCCTTTGCAGTAGGGAAAAATTGGCTTTACGCAAAACTGTAACCATAGAGCTTTCCACCAGCCAGATATGCATGTAGAATAGTTATTTCCATTATTATTCTCTATGTGTTACATTGCTAGCATATTCCATGTGCTGACCCGTTTTCGGGATGCAACGTTTCATGTTGCAGACTTTTCAGACGACGAGTAAGGTGCTTAGGTCGTGGTTCTATACTCAGTGATGCCGTTGGAGTTGATGGACTCGCTTATCTTCCAAGCCTTCCGCTGTTATCGTTATTAGATGGCCTTAAGCCATATTTATTTTGTTATGTTCTCTCTTGAGACATTCGATGTAATAAGGTTGTGATTTCTACTCTGTTATAAATCCTTCGAGTAATGTGTGGTGTTAGCATTACTGATCCAGGGATGACACTTGAGCACAGAGATCGGACTGTTTGAGGTCTGGTCGCTACAAAGATGGTATCAGAGCACACGCTGACTGTAGGACACGACCACTAAGCTAAAGCCCTAGATCACTACTCTCTTCTCATTTCTGACTCCTCATCTTTTCTACACTTTTAGGATGACGGAAGCGAGGATCAAGTTCACCCAGCCGGATGAAGATACACCCTTTGGACGACACACGAAGGAAGTCACTAAGTACTGAACATCGAATACCAAGCTTCACGGGACCTACAATTCCACTTTACCCAAAGAGGAGCGCCGAAGATTCAAGCTCAAGTTCCGGAAGGACGTTCGCGCCAGTCACGGAGCCCATAGAGTGTGTTTTTAAATGCACCAACCTGGAGTCTGGAAAAGAGCATGGCAGCTCACATAACCATGGGACGCATTGGAAAAGTTTACCAAGATGACCTCAAGGATACTATCTACCAGATTTGCGGATGCCGAGATGAACAATGGGAGATAGTTAGCACTAAGAAGGATCGATCCATTGCAGCTTTCATCCAAGAGTTAAATCAGCACATTCAATGCTAGGAGCACCAGATGTGCACAGACATGATGGATTTGAAGAAAGCAAAAGCCAAGATTATCGAACTAGAAGGAGAACTGAAGGCCACTCGCAAGGACTACATGGAGGAGATCGTAGCTCTAGTGAGACAAAACGGCGATCTTAAGGAGAAGATTGAAGAACTCATGGGGAATTCAGCACCCGGAGGAGAAGATGAAGATTGCACCTGTCCAGAGAACTACATCATCATCGACGACACCGATTCTGATCCTAGTGATGATGATTTCGAAGACGAAGCTGGAGCAGATATCATGGAGTCTTCATCGGAGCAGTTTTTCTAGTTGACCACCATAACAGTAGTAGAAATTCCCCCATTAAAAATTAGTTTTAGTCCCAGCACTTTGTAACGATAGTTAGACCGTTGTATGCCCTTGTTTGATTTGACTGGAGTGATTTTGTGTGCTTTTGTCTCATGTGCATATGGGTAGTGTTCTCTCACTAGACCTCATTCTATTCTTAACTCTCGTCTTTTCTATAAACCCTCAGATGCCCCCGAGACGCGAGCCCGAATTTGTTTTCCCGCCGGAGATCACTCAGTTGATTCAGCAGCAGAATGTCTTGATTCAAACATTGGTACAGAACCAAGGTAACAACAACAACAACAACAACAACAACAACAACAACCCACCACCACCACCACCTGTTGACCATTTAACCCGTTTCTTAAGGGTGAATCCGCCGGTGTTTTCCAGTAGCACCGAGCCGATTGTTGCAGATGATTGGCTCCGCAAGATAGGGAGGGAGTTGACCACAGCAGGATGTACAGATGGGGAAAAGGTGAAATTTGCCGCACATCAGCTTGAAGGACCCGCAGCAGCATGGTGGGAGAATTTTACAGCCACTTATCCTGTAGACACTGTCACATGGGATCAGTTTCAGCAAGCTTTCCGTACTGCCCATGTTTCAGCAGGAGCTATGGCCATGAAGAAGCGTGAGTTTCGCAACTTGCGCCAAGGAGGACGGACAGTTGGCCAGTATGTGGATGACTTCAGTAAGCTAGCACGTTATGCCCCAGATGACGTTGCTATGGACGCAGCTAAGAAGGAGAAGTTTCTAGAAGGACTGAATGATGAGCTGAGCATGCAGTTGATGATAGCCACCTTCAATAACTACCAGGAGTTAGTAGACCGTGCTCTTATGATTGAAGGGAAGCAGCAGCAGATTGACAATCGCAAGAGAAAGTATGGACAGGGGAAGTATAACTCTGGAGCTCAGCAGAAACTACGCTTTACCCCAAAGCCAGGAGGGCAATTTCAGCATACTCATGGAGGAGGTAGCTCGCACAATCATAATGGCACAAAGAATGGAAACGGGAACGGAGGAAGCAATGGACAAAACCGCACCAACCGGTCAACGCCATCCAAGGTAGACCTGAGCCATATCACTTGTTATAAGTGCCGTAAGACTGGGCATTATGCAAATGAATGTCCAGAAGCCCAAAATGGTAACGGCAATGGAAGCTCGGGAAAGAAGCGAACCCTTTCAACAGGGGACGGGTGAACCACGTTACCGTGGAGGAGGTTGAAGCTCAGCCGACCGCATAATAGGTAATTTTTGGTTAAGACATTTCTGCGCAGCTTGTTCTTTTTGATATTGGTGCATCGCATTCATACATATCAAGGGGATTTGTGGATAAGTATAAATTACCAACCCAAGCCCTTAGGTCACCCATGCTAGTAACCTCACCCGGAGCGGAATATATGGCAAGTATATGGTGCGATCGACTGCCATTAAGGATTGGAAACTATGTATTTCCCTCGGACCTAATAGTTTTGGAAACCCAAGGATTGGATGTGATATTAGGTATGGATTGGTTATCAAAGTACGGAGGGAATATTGATTGCGCTAGTAAGTCGATTTTGCTTACCACCCTAGAAGGAAGGAGAATCAAGTATGTATCACGGCATGAGCCGAGGAGAGCACATGTAAATTCCTTATCAGGAGTTGTGCAGGAGGAAGTACCAGTGGTAAGGGATTATCCGGACGTGTTTCCGGAAGAGTTGCCAGGCATGCCGCCGGACAGAGACATTGAGTTTCTGATTGAATTACTGCCAGGCACTGGGCCGATATCTAAGAGACCGTATAGGATGCCAGCCCAAGATTTGGAGGAAATTAAGAAGCAGGTTAAGGAGTTGCTGGACAAAGGTTTTATTCGCCCAAGTTCTTCGCCTTGGGGATCGCCAGTACTTCTAGTGGAGAAGAAGGATGGATCATTAAGAATGGTTGTTGATTATCGAGGATTGAATGAAGTGACCATTAAGAACAAATACCCGTTGCCGATGAACAATGACTTGTTTGACCAATTGCAAGGAGCTAAGGTATTTTCCAAGATCGATTTGTGATCAGGATACCATCAGTTGAAGATTCGGGAGCAGGATATACCTAAGACGGCTTTTACCACCAGGTACGGGTTGTATAAGTATACCGTTATGTCATTTGGTCTGACTAACGCCCCAGCCTATTTTATGAACATGATGAACAAGGTGTTTATGGAGTTTTTGGATAAGTTCGTTGTGGTATTCATTGACGATAGTTTGGTCTACTCAAAGAATGAAGAAGAACATAAGGAAGACTTGCGTTTGGTACTCGAGAAGCTCAGAGAACATCAGTTGTATGCCAAGTTCAGCAAGTGTGAGTTTTGGTTGAAGGAAGTTGGATTTCTCGGACATGTTATATCCGGAGAAGGTATAGCAGTAGACCCCACTAAACTTGCCACGGTGACAAACTGGGAAGCACCAACAACAGTTGGAGAGATCTGGAGTTTCCTTGGACTCGCAGGATACTACCGGAGATTCATTGAGAATTTCTTGAAGATTGTGAAGCCTATGACAGAATTATTGAAGAAGGATACCAAGTTCATATGGACTGAGGAGTGTGAGGCTAGTTTCCAAGAGTTGAAGAAGCGTTTGGTTACCTCACCAGTATTAATCCTGCCAGATCAAAGCAAGGAAGTTATTGCGACGCTTCACGTCGAGGACTTGGAGCAGTGCTTATGCAGGAGGGAAGAGTTGTTTCGTATGCTTCACGACAGCTGAAACCTCACGAATTAAACTATGCCACACATGATTTGGAGTTAGCAGCCGTAGTGCATGCCTTGAAAACGTGGAGACATTTCCTCATTGGAAATCATTGTGAGGTGTATACGGATCACAAGAGTTTGAAGTACATCTTCACGCAGAAGGAGTTAAACCTCAGACAAAGGAGATGGTTAGAGCTCATCAGGGATTATGATATGAGATTGCATTATCACCCCGGAAAGGCTAACGTGGTAGCAGACGCGTTGAGCCGTAAGAGTCATGTCAACATCCTAATGACCGGAGGTTTACCAAAAGAATTAGCCGAGGAATTCCGGGAGCTATGTTTGGAAATAGTTCCAAGAGGCTATGTAGCAGCGTTGGAGATTCAGTCTACTTTGATGGATAAAATCAGAGAAGCTCAAAGGACAGATAAGGAAGTTGCTTCTATTAAGGAGAAGATGAGAAAGGGAAAAGCAAAGGGATTTCGTGAGGATGAGCACGATACCTTATGGTTTGAGGACCGCGTTTACGTACCAAGTGAATCTGGAGATTCGGAAGTTGATTTTGCAAGAGGCACATGATTCACCGTATTCGATCCACCCCGGAAATACCAAGATGTATTTGGATTTGAAGGATACTTTCTGGTGGACCGGAATGAAGAAAGATATCACAGAGTATGTAGCAGTTTGTGATGTGTGTCAGAAAGTGAAGGCAGAACATCAGAAGCCAACAGGATTGTTACAGCCATTGCCTATACCCGAATGGAAGTGGGATAAACTAGGCATGGATTTCATCACGGATTGCCCAGACCCGTTCGGCTATGACTCGATTTGGGTTGTAGTCGATCGTTTGTGAAGGTAGCTCATTTCATTCGATAAAGACTACCTACAGCGGTGCCAAATTGGCTAAGATATACATGACCAGGATTGTATGCTTGCATGGAGTTCGAGGAGTATCGTGACGATAGAGGAACCCAATTCACCTCAAAGTTACGGAAGCGGTTGCACGAACCTTTGGGAACCAGATCGAGTTTAGTACAGCTTTTCATCCACAGACATGATGGACAAACCGAGAGAGTCAACCAGATTTTGGAGGATATCTTTGAGAGCATGTGCTTTGGATTATGGATCAAGTTGGGATGACAACTTGCCATATCTGCGAGTTTTCTTATAACAACAGCTACCAAACCAGTTTTAAGATGGCACCTTCGAAGCCTTATGCGGAAGGAGGTGCGAGAACCCGCTATTGTGGGATGAGATTGGAGACCGCCATTGTTTGGACGGATTTGATTAAGGAGTCGAGCGGAAAGTAAAGTTGATTCGCGATAGACTCAAGGTAGCCCGATCAAGGCGAAAGAGCTATGCGGATTAAAAGCGCAAGGAGACAGAATATGAAGTCGGAGACGAGTTTATCTTGAGTATCTCCGCTTGAGGAGTTAAGCGTTTTGGTGTTAAAGGAAAATTAGCGCCACGTTTTGTGGGACCATACAAAGTTTTGAAGCGCATGGGAGAAGTTGCGTACAAGTTGGAATTACCCGAGGGTTTGTCAGGTGTTCACGATGTGTTCCATGTTTCTCAGTTGAAGAAGTGTCACGCAGAGATGGCGGATATACCACTGAGAGATACTGCGCCATTAGAGGCGATTCAGTTGAATAACGATATGACCTATGAGGAGAAACCAGTTAAGATTCTGGAGTATGCTAGCCGAGTCACCCGCGGCAAGGTCATTAAGTTTTGCAAAGTTAAGTGGAGCCACCACACTAAGGATGAAGCCACCTGGGAGCGAGAGGAAGATCTGCTTAAGGACCACCCTCACCTATTTTCTAGCTAACCCGAATCTCGAGGGCGAGATTCATCTTAAGGGGGTAGGTTTGTAACATCCCAAATTTTCAATTTGGAATGTTATACATAGATCATCATTACATATCATATTTTTGTTGCATTGTTGGCTCGATCCTAGAAATTCTACGCAACTCAAGGACCCACGGAGAGAGTTGGGGATTTCGTTATTTTCATATTTGAGTTTTCTCAAATTTTGAAAATAGGATCATTTGATTTTAATTATTTTATCTTCAATTATTTCTATTACAAAAATATGAGAGAGGGAATAAAATGACTTTCCCAAAATAAAGAAATACTGAGGATTTAATAATAAAAGCAAATAAGATTTTATTTTGGAGTTTTTCGCCATTTTATTTGAATTTAGGAAAAATGTGCGTTTTTCAAAATTCCATTTAGGCCCCAAATAAATGTTCATCTAGTCCGGCTTGATTTTAGAAGACGGGGAAATTTATTTCGGGATTTTTGGAGTCCATTTACTATTTCTTTCGTTTGTTTTTCTGCGCGAAATTATTTATTTTAAAAAACGAACCGACCTACGGGCCGTGTCCCGCGCCCCGTGCCGCCGCCGCCGCCGGAGCCGCCGCCCGAGGTTGCCTCGTAATCCGTGCCACCGTTTTTTTAGAAACCGTTCAGTTTTCCGTCGGTTTTCGTCGGTTTTTTTAGTTTCCATTTTTTTATTATATCGGTTTATTTATTTTCGGTTCGGTTAAATAGCGAGCGTTCGCTCGTTCGTTCATTTTAACGAACGTGTTCGTCAGATTAGATCTAGTTAACGAACGTTCGTTCGTTAACCTGTTCGTCGTATTTCTTTTTCTCGGATGTAATCCGCGATTTTTCTGATCGCGATTTCCAATCCGATTTTCGTTTTAGTATAACTTTCCGCTCGTTTATCGAATCAGGCGATTCAAGCGCCTGGAGCTTCATCTCGAAACCCTCTTTCCGAATAACCAACTTAAACAAGTTTTTGCCTCTGTAAAATTTGACTTAGATCCAGATTGGTAAAACGGAGCTGTTTTCTTTCGCCGTTTGACTTTCGTTGCTTCGTTTGATTTGATTATTTTTGCAAACCGAAGTTCTTAAGTTGAACTTTCTGGTTAGATCTTTTTTTTGAGTTTTAGATGTGCATTATATGAGTACTTATTGTATGCTTGTTTGTTTGTCTGCGATAGAATACCCGGAGTGCGCCGCCTGTTACTTCGAGTCTCTAGGTTTCGTGGATCATCAGCAAGGCAAGTAACACTTTGATCATACCTTTTCTACTACCCAGTTTTATTGCATTAGATCAATCCTCAAACATTGCATGATTAGGATCTAATTAAATTGTGGGATGGGAAGTAGATGAGGTAGTACCTATTTCCTGTTTATTATCAAACCTTTGGGAGTTACTTCTACGTTTGCTTATTATGCCATGCTATGCTAGTAGACGTGGATTGGGTGAGTGTATCCATGACAGATGTGAGATTGTTAAATTAACGGTTTATTTAAGGTGGCAACTTAAACACACATCTGGTGGATTGAGGTACTGGTTTCGATTTGCTGTTTTTCTTGGACCGCCACCCGTGCTCAAAGGGATCATGAGATTATTCATGCTAGAAACTTCCGTGTGCAGCCACATGCTACTATGGGCTCTAGCATAGTTTACTAAGTCGTGCGAACTCTTAAAGTGGTAGACTAGCTGATGTAGGGGTTGTAGGTTGGTACGGTCTATCACATCGTAAGGTGCTAGCGCTTCTGAAAGACTATGTCTCGGTCATCCATTTCTCAAACACCATGTAGTGCGAGAAATCAAACGGAGCAGATCGAGTCTTGTGGGGAAAAGTGCACAAACCTCTGCAGAGTGTATAAACTAATCATGGTTAGCCGTGTCCCCGATTATGGACATTTTGAGTATCTAGTACTTGGATATCATGTGAATCTCATCATGTTACTTTAATTAATACTGTTGGGTTTTAATGATGATTACTTTAATAAGTGTGTGATTGCAACTCTGTTATAAATCCTTCGAGTACTGTGTGGTGTCAGCATTACTGATCCAGGGATGACACTTGAGCACAGAGATCAGACTGTTTGAGGTCTGGCCGCTACATCTACAGGTGTCTCCAAAGGTACTTGTTGAGTTGGCGTATTTCGAGATTAGGATTTGTCACTCCGATTGTCGGAGAGGTATCTTTGGGCCCTCTCGGTAATGCACATCACTATAAGCCTTGCAAGCAATGTGACTAATGAGTTAGTTGCGGGATGATGCATTACGTAACGAGTAAAGAGACTTGCCGGTAACGAGATTGAACTAGGTATTGAGATACCGACAATCGAATCTCGGGCAAGTAACATACCGATGACAAAAGGAACAACGTATGTTGTTATGCGGTTTGACCGATAAAGATCTTCGTAGAATATGTAGGAGCCAATATGAGCATCCAGGTTCCGCTATTCGTTATTGACAGGAGACGTGTCTCGGTCATGTCTACATAGTTCTCGAACCCGTAGGGTCCGCATGCTTAAAGTTCGGTGACGATCGGTATTATGAGTTTATGTGTTTTGATGTACCGAAGGTAGTTCGGAGTCCCGGATATGATCATGGACATGACTAGGAGTCTCAAAACGGTCGAGACAGAAAGATCGATATATTGGACGACTATATTCGGACACCGGAAGTGTTCCGGGTGATTTCGGAGAAAACCGGAGTGCCGGAGGGGTTACCGGAACCCCCCGGGGAAGTATTGGGCCTTAGTGGGCCTGAAGGGAGGGAGAGGGCAGCAGCCCAGGAGGTGGCGTGCCCCCTCCCATGAGGAGTCTGAATTGGACTAGGGGAGGGGGGCGCGGCCCCTCTATCACTCTCCGTCTCCCTCTCTTTCCTTCCCCCTTCCCTCTTCCTAGTTTGACTAGGAAAGGGGAGTCATACTCCTACTCAAAGGAGGACTCCCCCCTCCTTGGCGGGCCCCAAGGGCCGGCCGGCCTCCCCCCTTGCTCCTTTATATACGGGGCCAGGGGGCACCTCTAGACACAACAATTTGTAGCGACCCGACCCAAAATCGGTCAAGTCTCTGTGTAGCTATACCATCCCAAGATCATGCTGGCACACACAGTACATTGATGAAATAATCAAAATTCAATCACACCTGAATTTATTACATGATTCTCATATCGAGTCTTTATTACAATAGAATAAATTCGGCGAAGGCCAACTCATGAAAATAAACTAAATAAAGCTGCGGAGCGTGAGAAGAATAGCGAGTCCATCCGACTCCATAGGGCAATCGCCAAGCGCGGATCGTAGCCTCACTCTGATCGGAATAATCCTCTGCAACATAAGGCGTTGCAGCCGTGTAGGTCAGCATTTTGAATATGCCGCAAGTCATGAAGAGAGAATAACAATAAAATTGCTAACACTATATGCAATTTGGTGTGGGGCTCTAAGTTTCATTGTTTTGCTAAAAGCCGTTTTCCTACAATAAGGACTTGTTTGCAATTACTACGAAATGTTGGTAATTATTGAGATGGTTCCACCAACCAATGTCTCATTCCCAATTATTAAATAACCCCTCAATTAATTTATTAATTTTGGTGTTGAGATATCCAAATACTCCAAGTTCGAGGCTCAAATTGTCCGTAATCGGGACACGGCTAACCGATTAGATCTTCACTCTGCAGAGGTTTGTGCACTTTACCCGCAAGAATCGTTCCTCCTTTTAAGTCTTTGCACTTCATGGTGTTTGAAGAGGGACGAGCGAAACAGGTCTTCCAAGAGTTCCTCCGCCCTTGCCGTACCCATCCAATCCTACCGTTCTTCAACATCTCGTAGCACCGTCCGGCCAGAGTCACAACTAGGGTTGACCAAGCCAGAGCCCATAATGGCTTGCGGCTGCACAGGTAAGCTTCCGGTCAATGGGGTATACATCCGTCTCTTCGTGGCTGGGTGAAGCTTTCCGCAAGATGTCATGGCGCTTCTCCATGCATCCCGGCCAACCACTGGGTTCTCCAGGGTGCCCGTCAACCGTCCTCCACCCAGTAGTGAAATTTGAAGTCCATCTTGAGCTTGAAGTCATGGGGTTGTCATCATCTTGACTCTCACATCTCCCTTATGATTCGCTCAACCAACCCCATCTACGAGCATAGCAAAATAAACTACTTCGTCCCGGGCAATGGTAACAAGGGGAATTGGGTTCATCCTACCTCATGATACTACTCAAGAACATAACTTCAAATTCTCCTACTGCATGCATGGTGGGGAGGTATAATTCTAATGCAATAAAATCATAGGTATAATAAAGGAAATATGATCAATGACTTGCCTTGCTGACGATCTTCGAAAGCTAGGGACTCGTGGTAGCAAGCTTCGCACTCCGGAAATTCTACCGAGGCAAACAACAATCATATAAGCACACAAACATATGATCACTTAACATAACAACATACTAACATAACACATAAAACAATTGAACCAAAACCAAAGAAAACTCGAAGAAATCCAAATCAATGCTTTTACCACGTCAAACAACAACCAAGAAATAGTTTTACACAACCAAATTTTTCTTAACAAAACCTAAGCATGGGTTTTTGTTAACTAACAGAAAAGAAAACACCATGCAATTAGGAGCAAAAAGAATCACATTACAAGCTATTATAAAACTCCTATTAGGCCTAAAACAATCCTAGCAAGAAAAAATAAAATAAAAGTTTTATTTATTGTAAATAAAAGTTCATGTTCTAAAGTTACAGAAACTAACCTAAAATAAACTATCACATAAGAAAAATAAAATTATTTGCTATATGAAACAATAGGAAAACAGTAGCTAGTTAAATAATTAAGAACCACATGATTTTGATTAAAACTATTTTTTTATTAAATCTAAAATGCCCAAATAAATTCCTACAGTTAGGCAAGGTCAAAATAAAGTAGTGACAAAAAGAATCACTAAAATAAAATAATCCTAACTCATTTTATAGAAGAATTACTAATCTGTCTAAAACTAAAATAAAACAATTTTTAATAATTTTAACATGACTAAACATATTTTCTACAGAAACTACAACAAATTTGCAAACCAACAAAAAAAAGAATCAATTAAAAATATTAAGTAGATTAAAAGATATGGATTTTACAAAACTGAAACTATTCTGTTAAAAACAGAAACGAAAAAATTAACTAAAAAGAAAAACTGGCGCTTAATGGGCCTATCTAGCGCTCGGGCGTTAAATAACTAAAATTCGCACGCGGAATTAAACCGAGTCGGGCCGGTCCAAACTAAACCTAACTAACCAAAATAACCCGTAAATAAAACCGGATCTTTAAACTAAACCTAAATAAACCGTACCCCTTCGGGGGATCTAATCTACACCCTAGGATCTAGATCTAACGGTGGGGGGGGTGATCTCCGGCGACTTACCGACGGCGACGGTCGACGACGGCTCGGGCGTCGTCGGTGCGGTGGCTACGGTGGTCCGGGGCGACGGCGGAGGCCTCCGGCGGGTGCGGCGGAGCAAGGGGAGCTCGGTGGTGTTCTCGGGCGAGCTCGAGGGGTGCTCGAGGGGTTCGGGGCAGGGCAATGGCGGGGCGGCGGTGGGCTCAGTGAGCGATTGCGGGCGAGAGCGAGGTCGGGCGAGGGGAAATGAGGAAAGGGTCGAGGGAGGGTCGGGTTTATATAGAAGTCGACTTGGCGAGGAAAGATCGGGGAGGATCGGGAGGCGATCCGGATCTTCTGGGATTCGGCGGCGGCGGTGGGGTTGGCGTGGGCGAGGGAAGAAGGAGAGGTGGGGCGGGGTGTCGGCGAGAGAGGAGGGGCGTCGGGTCGGGCGGCCGGGCGAAAGGCATTTGTTGTGGTGGCTCGGTCGGTCGGCAGCTGGCCAGGCTTGCTCGGCCGGGCTGGGCCGCCTCATTGGCTGAGCTGCGCCTAGCCTGCTGTCGCCTCGCCTCATTTGGCTGGGCCAGTTAGCTGGCTGGCGCCTGAGGTTTCTTTTTTTCTTTTTTTTTTTTGAATTAGTGAGAGAGAGAGAAATATAATTAAATATATATATTTCATATAGGACATATATATATATCAAAATGATCAGGGGAATATTCCCTATAATTTGAACATTTTTCCAGGGGCAAAACTCAAACTTGAAAAAAATCATTTATCTAAAATCCCAAATAAAATTCAAATTTGAATTCAAACTTTTTGGCAATGTTTTTCATCTGACATTTTTGGAGTGTCATGTTTACTCCTCTCATACTTTGTCTCAAGTATTTGTCAGGCTTTGGTTTGAAATAAATTTCAACTTGCCAATTCAAATTCAAATTCCAACAACTCAAAATCTTCTGAAACTTCAAATGTCACTCAAATTCAAACAATATGCATAGATGCTTAGCTATAATTGTAAAACATTCCAAATAGGAAATTTGGGATGTTACACAATTGATCTCTTGATCTCTTAGCCGTGTGCGGTGCCCCCCTCCACCATATTCCACCTCGATCATATCGTAGCGGTGCTTAGGCAAAGCCCTGCGTCGGTAGCAACATCATCACCATCATCACGCCGTCGTGCTGATGGAACTCTCTCGTGAAGCTCTGCTGGATCGGAGTTCGCGGGACGTCATCGAGCTAAACGTGTGCTGAACTCAGAGGTGATGTACGTTCGGTACTTGGATCTGTCGGATCGTGAAGATGTACGACTACATCAACCGTGTTGTGCTAACGCTTCCGCTTTCGGTCTACGAGGGTACGTGGACAACACTCTCCCCTCTCGTTGCTATACATCACCATGATCTTGCGTGTGCGTAGGAATTCTTTTTGAAATTACTACGTCCCCAACAGTGGCATCCGAGCCAGGTTTATGCGTAGATGTTATATGCACGAGTAGAAGACAAGTGAGTTGTGGGCGATACAAGTCATATTGCATACCAACATGTCATACTTTGGTTCGGCGGTATTGTTGGATGAAGCGTCCCGGACCGACATTACGCGTACGCTTACGCAAGACTGGTTCTACCGACGTGCTTTGCACATAGGTGGCTGGCGGGTGTCAGTTTCTCCAACTTTAGTTGAACCGAGTGTGACTACGTCCGGTCCTTGAGAAGGTTAAAACAACACTAAATTGACGAACTATCATTGTGGTTTTGATGCGTAGGTAAGAACGGTTCTTGCTCAGCCCGTAGCAGCCACGTAAAACTTGCAACAACAAAGTAGAGGACGTCTAACTTGTTTTTGCAGGGCATGTTGTGATGTGATATGATCAAGGCATGATGCTATATTTTATTGTATGAGATGATCATGTTTTGTAACCGAGTTATCGGGAATTGGCAGGAGCCATATGGTTGTCGCTTTATTGTATGCAATGCAATTGCCCTGTAATTGCTTTACTTTATCACTAAACGGTAGTGATAGTCGTAGAAGCAATATTTTGCGAGACGCAATGATACTACGATGGATATCAAGGTGTCGTGCCGGTGACGATGGTGATCATGACGGTGCTTCGGAGATGGAGATCACAAGCACAAGATGATGATGGCCATATCATATCACTTATATTGATTGCATGTGATGTTTATCCTTTGTGCATCTTATTTTGCTTTGTTTGACGGTAGCATTATAAGATGATCTCTCACTAAATTTCAAGATAAAAGTGTTCTCCCTGAGTATGCACCGTTGCCAAAGTTCGTCGTGCCGAGACACCACGTGATGATCGGGTGTGATAAGCTCTACGTCCATCTACAACGGGTGCAAGCCAGTTTTGCACACACAGAATACTCGGGTTAAACTTGAAGAGCCTAGCATATGCAGATATGGCCTCGGAACACTGAGACCGAAAGGTCGAGCGTGAATCATATAGTAGATATGATCAACATAGTGATGTTCACCATTGAAAACTACTCCATCTCACGTGATGATCGGACATGGTTTAGTTGATTTGGATCACGTGATCACTTAGATGATTAGAGGGATATCTATCTAAGTGGGAGTTCTTAAGTAATATGATTAATTGAACTTAAATTTATCATGAACTTAGTACCTAATAGTATTTTGCTTGTCTATGTTGATTGCAGATAGATGGCCCGTGTTGTTGTTCCGTTGAATTTTAATGCGTTCCTTGAGAAAGCAAAGTTGAAAGATGATGGTAGCAATTACACGGATCGGGTCCGTAACTTGAGGATTATCCTCATTGCTGCACAGAAGAATTACGTCCTGGAAGCACCACTGGGTGCCGAACTGCTGCAGATGCTGGCGATGATGTTAAGAACGTCTAGTAGAGCAAAGCTGATGACTACTCGATAGTTCAGTGTGCCATGCTTTACGGCTTAGAACCGGGACTTCAACGACGTTTTGAACGTCATGGAGCATATGAGATGTTCCAGGATTTGAAGTTAATATTTCAAGAAAATGCCCGGATTGAGAGATATGAAGTCTCCAATAAGTTCTATAGCTGCAAGATGGAGGAGAATAGTTCCGTCAGTGAACATATACTCAAAATGTCTGGGTATAACAATCACTTGATTCAACTGGGAGTTAATCTTCCGGATGATAGTGTCATTGACAGAATTCTTCAATCACTGCCACCAAGCTACAAGAGCTTCGTGATGAACTATAATATGCAAGGGATGGATAAGACAATTCCGAGCTCTTACGCAATGCTAAAGGCTGCGGAGGTAGAAATCAGAAGGAGCATCAAGTGTTGATGGTCAACAAGACCACCAGTTTCAAGAAAAGGGTAAAGGGAAGAAGAAAGGAACTTCAAGAAGAGCGGCAAACAAGTTGTTGCTCAAGAGAAGAAACCCAAGCCTGGACCTAAGCACGAGGCCGAGTGCTTCTCTGCAAGCAGGACTGGTCCTTTGAAGCGGGGTTGCCCCAAGTATTTGGCGGATAAGAAGGATGGCAAGGTGAACAAAGGTATATGTGATATACATGTTATTGATGTGTACCTTACTAGAGCTCGCAGTAGCACCTGGGTATTTGATACTGGTTCTGTTGCTAATATTTGCAACTCGAAATAGGGACTACTGATTAAGCGAAGACTGGCTAAGGATGAGGTGACGATGCGTGTGGGAAATGGTGTCAAAGTTGATGTGATCGCCGTCGGCACGCTACCTCTACATCTACCTTCGGGATTAGTTTTAGACCTAAATAATTGTTATTTGGTGCCAGCGTTGAGCATGAACATTATATCTGGATCTTGTTTGATGCGAGACGGTTATTCATTTAAATCTGAGAATAATGGTTGTTCTATTTATATGAGTAATATCTTTTATAGTCATGCACCCTTGAAGAGTGGTCTATTTTTATTGAATCTCGATAGTAGTGATACACATATTCATAATGTCGAAGCCAAAAGATGCAGAGTTGATAATGATAGTGCAACTTATTTGTGGCACTGCCGTTTGGGTCATATTGGTGTAAAGCGCATGAAGAAACTCCATACTGATGGACTTTTGGAATCACTTGATTATGAATAACTTGGGTACTTGCCAACCATGCCTTATGGGCAAGATGACTAAAACGCCGTTCTCTAGAACAATGGAGTGAGCAACAGATTTGTTGGAAATCATACATACTAATGTATGTGGTCCGATGAATATTGAGGCTCGTGGCGGGTATCGTTATTTTCTCACCTTCACAGATGATTTGAGCAAATATGGGTATATCTACTAAATGAAACACAAGTCTAAAACATTTGAAAAGTTCAAAGAATTTCAGAGTGAAGTGGAAAATCATCATAACAAGAAAATAAAGTTTCTACGATCTAATCGTGGAGGAGAATATTTGAGTTACGAGTTTGGTCTACATTTGAGACAATGTGGAATAGTTCCGCAACTCACGCCACCCGGAACACCACAACGTAATGGTGTGTCCGTACGTCGTAATCGTACTTTACTAGATATGGTGCGATCTAAGATGTCTCTTACTGATTTACCGCTATCATTTCTGGGGTTATGCTCTAGAGACGGCTGCATTCACGTTAAATAGGGCACCATCGAAATCCGTTGAGACGACGCCATATGAACTGTGGTTTGGCAAGAAACCAAAGTTGTCGTTTATTAAAGTTTGGGGCTGCGATGCTTATGTGAAAAAGCTTCAAGCTGATAAGCTCGAACCCAAATCGTAAAAATGTGTCTTCATAGGATACCCAAAGGAAACTGTTGGGTACACCTTCTATCACAGATCCGAAGGCAAGACTTTTGTTGCTAAGAATGGATCCTTTCTAGAGAAGTTTCTCTCGAAATAAGTGAGTGGGAGGAAAGTAGAACTTGATGAGGTAACTGTACCTGCTCCCTTATTGGAAAGTAGTTCATCACAGAAACCGGTTCCTGTGACTCCTACACCAATTAGTGAGGAAGCTAATGATGTTGATCATGAAACTTCAGATCAAGTTACTACCGAATCTCGTAGGTCAGCTAGAGTAAGATCCGCACCAGAGTTGTACGGTAATCCTATTCTGGAGGTCATGTTACTTGACTAAGGTGAACCTACAAACTATGAAGAAGCGATGGTGAGCCCAAATTCCGCAAAATGGCTTGAGGCCATGAAATCTGAGATGGGATCCATGTATGAGAACAAAGTGTGGACTTTGGTTGACTTTCCCGATGATCGGCAAGCAATAGAGAATAAATGGGTCTTCAAGAAGAAGAATGACGCTGACGATAATGTTACTGTCTATAAAGCTTGACTTGTTGCGAAAGTTTTTCGACAAGTTCAAGGGATTGACTACGATGAGACTTTCTCACCCGTAGCGATGCTTAAGTCTGTCTGAATCATGTTAGCAATTGCCGCATTTTATGATTATGAAATTTGGCAAATGGATGTCAAAACTGCATTCCTGAATGGATTTCTGGAAGAAGAGTTGTATATGATGCAACCAGAAGGTTTTGTTGATCCAAAGGGAGCTAACAAAGTGTGCAAGCTCCAGCGATCCACTTATGGACTGGTCCAAGCCTCTCGGAGTTGGAATAAATGATTTGATAGTGTGATCAAAACATATGGTTTTATACCGACTTTTAGAGAAGCCTGTATTTACAAGAAAGTGAGTGGGAGCTCTATAGAATTTCTGATATTATATGTGGATGACATATTACTAATTGGAAATGATATAGAATTTCTGGATAGCATAAAAGGATACTTGAATAAGAATTTTTCAATGAAAGACCTCGGTGAAGCTACTTACATATTGGGCATCAAGATCTATAGAGGTAGATCAAGACGCTTGATAGGACTTTCACAAAGCACATACCTTGACAAAGTTTTGAAAAAGTTCAAAATGAATCAAGCAAAGAAAGGGTTCTTGCCTGTGTTACAAGGTGTGAAGTTGAGTTAGACTCAATGCCCGACCACTGCAGAAGATAGAGAGAAAATGAAAGATGTTCCCTATGCTTCAGCCATAGTCTCTATCATGTATGCAATGTTGTGTACCAGAACTGATGTGTGTCTTGCTATTAGCCTAGTAGGGAGGTACCAAAGTAATCCAGGAGTGGATCACTGGACAGCGGTCAAGAACATCCTGAAATACCTGAAAAGGACTAAGGATATGTTTCTCTTATATGGAGGTGACAAAGAGCTCGTAAAAGGTAACGTTGATGCAAGCTTTGTCACTGATCCGGACGATTCTAAATGCAAACCGGATATGTGTTTACATAGAACGGTGGAGCTGTCAGTTGGTGCAGTTCTAAACAAAGCGTCGTGGGGGGATCTACGTGTGAAGCGGAGTACATAGCTGCTTCGGAAGCAGCAAATGAAGGAGTCTGGATGAAGGTGTTCATATCCGATCTAGGTGTCATACCTAGTGCATCGGGTCCAATGAAAATCTTTTGTGACAATACTGGTGCAATTGCCTTGGCAAAGGAATCCAGATTTCACAAGAGAACCAAGCACATCAAGAGACGCTTCAATTCCATCTGGGACCAAGTCCAGGTGGGAGACATAGAGATTTGCAAGTTACATACTGATCTGAATGTTGCAGACCCGTTGACTAAGCCTCTTCCACGAGCAAAACATGAGCAGCACCAAGACTCCATGGGTGTTAGAATCATTACTGTGTAATCTCGATTATTGACTCTAGTGCAAGTGGGAGACTGAAGGAAATATGCCCTAGAGGAAAAAATAAATTATTATTTATTTCCTCATATCATGATAAATGTTTATTATTCATGCTAGAATTGTATTAACCGGAAACATAATACATGTGTGAATACATTAGACAAACATAGTGTCACCAGTATGCCTCTACTTGACTAGCTCGTTAATCGAAGATGGTTGTGTTTCCTAACCATAGACATGAGTTGTCATTTTATTAACGGGATCACATCATTAGGAGAATGATGTGATTGACTTGACCCATTCCGTTAGCTTAGCACTTGATCGTTTAGTATGTTGCTATTGCTTTCTTCATGACTTATACATGTTCCTATGACTATGAGATTATACAACTCCCGGTTACCGGAGGAACACTTTGTGTGCTACCAAACGTCTGGCGTAATCGGGTGATTATAAAGGTGCTCTACAGGTGTCTCCGAAGGTACTTGTTGAGTTGGCGTATTTCGAGATTAGGATTTGTCACTCCGACTGTCGGATAGGTATCTCTGGGCCCTCTCGGTAATGCACATCACTATAAGCCTTGCAAGCAATGTGACTAATGAGTTAGTTGTGGGATGATGCATTACGTAACGAGTAAAGAGACTTGCCAGTAACGAGATTGAACTAGGTATTGAGATACCAACGATCGAATCTCGGACAAGTAACATACCGATGACAAAGGGAACAACGTATGTTGTTATGCGGTTTGACCGATAAAGATCTTCGTAGAATATGTAGAAGACAATATGAGCATCCAGGTTCCTCTATTGGTTATTGACAGGAGACGTGTCTCGGTCATGTCTACATAGTTCTCGAACCCGTAGGGTCCGCACGCTTAAAGTTCGGTGACGATCGGTATTATGAGTTTATGTGTTTTGATGTACCGAAGGTAGTTCGGAGTCCCGGATATGATCATGGACATGACGAGGAGTCTCTAAATGGTTGAGATGTAAAGATTGATATATTGGACGACTATATTCGCACATCGGAAGTGTTCCGGGTGATTTCGGAGAAAACCAGAGTGCCGGAGGGGTTACCGGAACCCCCCGGGGAAGTATTGGGCCTTAGTGGGCCTGAGGGGAGAGAGAGAGGGAAGTAGCCCAGGAGGTGGCGCGCCCCCTCCCATGAGGAGTCCTAATTGGACTAGGGGAGGGGGCGCGACCCCTCTATCCCTCTCCCTCTCCCTCTCTTTCCTTCCCCCTTCCCTCTTCCTAGTTGGACTAGGAAAGGGGAGTCCTACTCCTACTAGGAGGAGGACTCCCCCCTCCTTGGCGCGCCCCAAGGGCCGGCCGGCCTCCCCCTTGCTCCTTTATATACGGGGGCAGGCGGCACCTCTAGACACAACAACTGATCTCTTGATCTCTTAGCCGTGTGCGGTGCCCCCCTCAACCATATTCCACCTCGATCATATCGTAGCGGTGCTTAGGCGAAGCCCTGCGTTAGTAGCAACATCATCACCATCATCACGCCGTCGTGCTGACGGAACTCTCTCGTGAAGCTCTACTGGATCGGAGTTCGTGGGACGTCATCGAGCTGAACGTGTGCTGAACTCGGAGGTGCCGTACGTTCGGTACTTGGATCGGTCGGATCGTGAAGACGTACGACTACATCAACCGCGTTGTGCTAACGCTTCTGCTTTCAGTCTACGAGGGTACGTGGACAACACTCTCCCCCCTCGTTGCTATACATCACCATGATCTTGCATGTGCATAGGAATTTTTTTGAAATTACTACGTTCCCCAACAAAAAGGACTAAGGATATGTTTCTTGTTTATGGAGGTTACAAAGAGCTTGTCATAAATGGTTACGTCGATGCAAGCTTTGACACTGATCCGGATGACTCTAAGTCACAAATCGGATACGTATTTATACTGAATGGTGGAGCTGTCAGTTGGTGCAGTTCCAAGCAGAGCTTCGTGGCGGGATCTACGTGTGAAGCGGAGTACATAGCTACTTCAGAAGCAGCAAATGAAGGAGTCTGGATGAAGGATTTCATATCTGATCTAGGTGTAATACCTAGTGCATCGGGTCCAATGAAAATCTTTTGTGACAATACTGGAGCAATTGCCTTGGCGAAGGAAACTAGATTTCACAAGAGAACCAAACACATCAAGAGACGCTTCAATTCCATCCGCGATCAAGTCAAGGAGGGAGACATAGAGATTTGCAAGATACATACGGATCTAAATGTTGCAGACCCGTTGACTAAGCCTCTTCCACGAGCAAAACATGATCAACACCAAGACTCCATGGGTGTTAGAATCATTACTATGTAATCTAGATTATTGACTCTAGTGCAAGTGGGAGACTAAAGGAAATATGCCCTAGAGGCAATAAAAAAAGTTGTTATTTATATTTCCTTATATCATGATAAATGTTTATTAGTCATGCTAGAATTGTATTAACCGGAAACTTAGTACATGTGTGAATACATAGACAAACAGAGTGTCCCTAGTATGCCTCTACTTTACTAGCTCGTTAATCAAAGATGGTTAAGTTTCCTGAGCATAGACATGTGTTGTCATTTGATGAACGGGATCACACCATTAGAGAATGATGTGATGGACAAGACCCATCTGTTAGCTTAGCATAATGATCGTTTAGTTATATCGCTATTGCTTTCTTCTTGACTTGTAAATATTCCTCTGACTATGAGATTATGCAACTCCCGAATACCAGAGGAACACCTTGTGTACTATCAAATGTCACAACGTAACTGGGTGATTATAAAGATGCTCTACAGGTGTCTTCGAAGGTGTTTGTTGAGTTGGCATAGATCAAGATTAGGATTTGTCACTCCGAGTATCAGAGAGGTATCTTTGGGCCCTCTCGGTAATGCACATCACTATAAGCCTTGCAAGCAATGTGACTAATGAGTTAGTTGTGGGATGATGCATTACGGAACGAGTAAGGGACTTGCCGGTAACGAGATTGAACTAGGTAGGAGGATACCGATGATCGAATCTCGGGCAAGTAACATACCGATGACAAAGGGAATGACGTATGTTGTTATGCGGTTTGCCCGATAAAGATTTTGTAGAATATGTAGGAACCAATATGAGCATCCAGGTTCCGCTATTGGTTATTGACCGGAGATGTGTCTCGGTCATGTCTATGTAGTTCTCGAACCCGTAGGGTCCGCACGCTTAACGTTCGATGATGATTTGTATTATGAGTTATGTGTTTTGGTGACCGAAGTTTGTTCGGAGTCACAGATGAGATCACGCACATGACGAGGAGTCTCGAAATGGTCAAGAGGTACAGATTCATATATTGGAAGGTTATATACGGACATCGGAATGGTTCCGAAGAGGTTCGGTGATTTCTTGGAGTACCGGGAGGTTACCGGGACCCCCTAGGAAAGTTAATGGGCCTAATGGGCCATAGTGGAGGAGAGGAGGCAGGCCACGGGAGGTGGTGCGCCCCCCCTTGCCCAATCCGAATTGGACAAGGGGAGGGGGCGCGACCCCCCTTTCCTTCTCCTTCTCCCTCCTTTCCCCTTTCCCCCTCTCCATTGGAAGGAAAGGGGGGGCGAATCCAAGTAGGAACGGAGTCCTAGTAGGACTCCCCCCTCATGGCGCGTCACCCCTGGCCGGCCACCTCCTCCCCCTCTCCTTTATATATGGGGGTGATGTCTACTACACAACCTTCTTCTTGTAGACGTTGTTGGGCCTCCAAGTGCAGAGGTTTGTAGGATAGTAGCAAATTTCCCTCGAGTGGGTGACCTAAGGTTTATCAATCCTTGGGAGGCGTAGGATGAAGATGGTCTCTCTCAAGCAACCCTGCAACCAAATAACAAAGAGTATCTTGTGTCCCCAACACACCCAATACAATGGTAAATTGTATAGGTGCACTAGTTCGGCGAAGAGATGGTGATACAAGTGCAATATGGATGGTAGATATAGGTTTTTGTAATCTGAAAATATAAAAACAGCAAGCTAACTATTGATAAAAGTGAGCACAAACGGTCTTGCAATGCGTTGAAACAAGGCCTAGGGTTCATAGTTTCACTAGTGCAAGTTCTCTCAACAATAATAACATAATTGGATCATATAACTATCCCTCAACATGCAACAAAGAGTCACTCCATTGTCACTAATAGCAGAGAACAAAAGAAAAGATTATTGTAGGGTACGAAACCACCTCAAAGTTATCCTTTCTGATCGATCTATTCAAGAGCCCGTAGTAAAATAACATGAAGCAATTCTTTCTGTTCGATCTATCATAGAGTTCGTACTAGAATAACACCTTAAGACACAAATCAACGAAAACCCTAATGTCACCTAGATACTCCAATGTCACCTCAAGTATCCGTGGGTATGATTATACGATATGCATCACACAATCTCAGATTCATCTATTCAACCAACACAAAGAACTTCAAAGAGTGCCCCAAAGTTTCTAGCGGAGAGTCAGGACAAAAACGTGTGCCAACCCCTATGCATAAGTTCACAAGGTCACTGAACCCGCAAGTTGATCACCAAAACATACATCAAGTAGATCACGTGAATATCCCATTGTCACCACAGATAAGCACATGCAAGACGTACATCAAGTGTTCTCAAATCCTTAAAGACTCAATCCGATAAGATAACTTCAAAGGGAAAACTCAATCCATTACAAGAGAGTAGAGGGGGAGAAACATCATAAGATCCAACTATAATAGCAAAGCTCGTGATACATCAAGATCGTGCCGAATCAAGAACACAAGAGAGAGAGAGAGAGAGATCAAACACATAGCTACTGGTACATACCCTCAGCACCGAGGGTGAACTACTCCCTCCTCGTCATGGGAGAGCGTCGGGATGATGAAGATGGCCACCGGTGAGGGATCCCCCCTCCGGCAGGGTGCCGGAATAGGGACCCGATTGGTTTTTGGTGGCTACAGAGGCTTGCGGAGGCGGAACTCCCGATCTAGGTTATGTTCTGGAAGTTTGGGTATATATAAGAGGTGTTGGTGTCGGGAACAAGTCAGGGGGGTCTCCGAGGCGGCCACGAGGTAGGGGGCATGCCCAGGGGGGTAGGGCGCGCCCCCCACCCTCGTGGGTGCCTCGGGACTCTTCTGGCCCATCTTCGATACTTCGTGGGCTTCTTCTGGTCCAAAAATATTCTCCGTGAAATTTCAGGTCAATTGGACTCCGTTTGGTATTCCTTTTCTGCGATACTCAAAAACAAGGAAAAAAAAGAAACTGGCACTGGTCTCTTGGTTAATAGGTTAGTCCCAAAAATCATATAAAATAGCATATAAATGCATATAAAACATCCTAGATGGATAATATAATAGCATGGAACAATCAAAAACTATAGATACGTTGGAGACGTATCAAGCATCCCCAAGCTTAATTCCTGCTCGTCCCCGAGTAGGTAAATGATAAAACCGAATTTTTGATGTGGAATGCTACCTAACATAATTTTCACTGTAATTATCTTTATTGTGGCATGAATGTTTAGATCCAAAAGATTCTAGACAAAGTTTTAGTATTGACATAAAAATAGTAATACTTCAAGCATGTTAACCGAGCAATTATGTCTTATCAAAATACCATAGCCAAAGAAAGCTTATCCCTACAAAATCATATAGTTTGGCCATGCTTCATTTTCGTCACACAAAATGCTCCCATCATGCACAACCCCGATGACAAGCCAAGCAATTGTTTCATACTTAGCCTTTTCAAACTCTTTCAACTTTTACGCAATATATGAGCGCAAGCCATGGACATAGCACTATGGGTGGAATAGCATATGATGATGGGGGTTATGTAAGAAGACAAAAAAGGAGAAAGTCTCACATTGGCGCGGCTAATTAACGGGCTATGGAGATGCCCATCAATTGATGTCAATGCGAGGAGTAGGGATTGCCATGCAACGGATGCACTAGAGCCATAAATATATGAAAGCTCATCAAAAGAAACTAAGTGGGTGCGCATCCAACTTGCTTGCTCACGAAGACCTAGGGCATTTTGAGGAAGCCCATCATTGGAATATACAAGCCAAGTTCTATAATGAAAAATTCCCACTAGTATATGAAAGTGACAAAATAAGAAACTCTCTATCATGAAGATCATGGTGCTATTTTGAAGCACACGTGTGGAAAATGGATAGTAACATTGTCCCTTCTCTCTTTTTCTCTCATTATTTTTTTGTTTGGGCTTCTTTGGCCTCTTTTTTTTATTTGGGCTTCTTTGGCCTCTCTTTTTTTCGTCCGGAGTCTCATCCCGACTTGTGGGGGAATCATAGTCTCCATCATCCTTTCCTCACTGGGACAATGCTTTAATAATGATGATCATCACACTTTTATTTACTTACAACTCAAGAATTACAACTCGATACATAGAACAAAAATATGACTCTATGTGAATGCCTCCAGCAGTGTACCGGGATGTGCAATGAATAAGGAGTGACATGTATGAAAAATTATGAACGGTGGCTTTGCCACAAATATGATGTCAACTACATGATCATGCAAAGAAATATGACAATGATGGAGCGTGTCATAATAAACGGAACGGTGGTAAGTTGCATGGCAATATATCTCGGAATGGATATGGAAATGCCATAATAGGTAGGTATAGTGGCTGTTTTGAGGAAGATATAAGGAGGCTTATGTGTGATAGAGTGTATCGTATCACGGGATTTGGATGCACCGGCGAAGTTTGCACCAACTCTCAAGGTGAGAAAGGGCAATGCACGGTACCGAAGAGGTTAGCAACGATGGAAGGGTGAGGGTGCGTGTAATCCATGGACTCAACATTAGTCATAAAGAACTCACATACTTATTGCAAAAATCTACAAGTCACCAAAACTAAGCACTACGCGCATGCTCCTAGAGGGATAGATTGGTAGGAAAAGACCATCGCTCGTCCCCGACCGCCACTCATAAGGAAAGAAATCAAAGAACACCCCATGCTTCAAATTTTTCACACAACGTTTACCATACGTGCATGCTACGGGACTTGCAAACCTCAACACAAGTATTTCTCAATTCCACAATTACCCAACTAGCATGACTCTAATATTACCACCTTTACATCTCAAAACAACTATCAAGTATCAAACTTATCATAGTATTTAATGCACTCTATATGAAAGTTTTTATTATACCTATCTTGGATGCCTATCATATTAGGACTAATTTTATAGCCAAAGCAAATTACTATGTTGTTCTAAAAGACTCTCAAAATAATATAAGTGAAGCATGAGAGATCAATAATTTCTATAAAATAAAACCACCACCGTGCTCTAAAAAGGTATAAGTGAAGCACTAGAGCAAAATTATCTAGCTCAAAAGATATAAGTGAAGCACATACAGTATTGGCGTCGGAAGTTTGGGTATATATAAGAGGTGTTGGCGTCGGGAACAAGTCAGGGGGGTCTTCGAGGCGGCCACGAGGTAGGGGGCGCGCCCAGGGGGTAGGGCGCATCCCCCACCCTCGTGGGTGCCTCGGGACTCTTCTGGCCCATCTCCGATACTCCGTGGGCTTCTTCTGGTCCAAAAATAATCTCCGTGAAATTTCAGGTCAATTGTACTTCGTTTGGTATTCCTTTTCTGCGATACTCAAAAACAAGGAAAAAACAGAAACTGGCACTGGGCTCTGAGTCAATAGGTTAGTCCAAAAGTCATATAAAATAGCATATAAATGCATATAAAACATCCTAGATGGATAATATAATAGCATGGAACAATCAAAAATTATAGATACGTTGGAGACGTATCAGGGGGCGGGGGCACCCCAAAGGCACACTAAGATTTCTCTTAGCCATGTGCAGTGCGCCCCTCCACAGTTTACTTCTCCGGACATAGCGTCGTAGTGCTTAGGCGAAGCTCCGCGCGGATCACATCACCATCACCGTCACCACGCTGTCGTGTTGTCGGAACTCTCCCCCGACCCTCTACTAGATCAAGAGCTCGAGGGACGTCATCGAGCTGAACGTGTGCTGAACACGGAGGTGCCGTGCGTTCGGTACTTGGATCGGTTGGACCGTGAAGACGTTCGACTACATCAACCGTGTTAACCTAACGCTTCCGCTTTCGGTCTCGAGGGTACGTGGACACACTCTCCCCCTCTCGTTGCTATGCATCTCCTAGATAGATCTTGCGTGATCATAGGAATTTTTTTGAAATTGCATGCTACGTTTCCCAACATGCATCTCTTGCAGCTTTCTTGTCCCTGACGTGTCTCTGCGTGCACACATTAAGTCTGTCACGTATCAAATTGTACTTCCATAACTGGTTCTGCTTGCAGAGTTTTTTGAAAAGATTCATCAGGTTCTTATTTCTAAACTGCGAGAAGAAATTAGCACCCAGATGGCGCATGCACCAACGCTCTGCAAGTCCTGCCATGGAGCTTATTCCTCAGGGCCTGGGTTTGTCAGTGTCCTTATCGCACTGAGTATACCTGCATGCCTGTCATGAAGGATGCACACATTGGCCTTCTCCTTCACAACTGATATTTTCAACTGCCTGAAGAACCATGTCCAACTTTCAACGTTCCCACTCTCCACAAAAGCAAATGCGAGTGGGACAACTTGATTTTGGCCGTCTTGACCTATGGCTGTTAGGGTCTGACCCTTGTACTTGCCAGTGAGAAAAGTACCATCAACACATATCACCGATCGGCAATGCCTGAAAGCTTCGATGCATACACCAAAAGAGAAGAAGAGACGATGCAGCACCCTCACAGTTGGGAACTCTGGCATGAACATGTCTTGGATATCGATATAGGTTCCTGGATTCCGCTGCTGCAGTGTGTGGAGGAGCTGGACAACAGAGTCATATGCATCAAAATAAGAATCAAATCTCCTCTCAAGCGCCGCATGCTTAGCCCTCCATGCCTTGCCATAAGAAATTCTGTACTTGAACCTGGCGAAGACTTTTGTCTGGATTGCCTTCACTTCAATAGCTTTGCCCTGCACTATCTCATCGTAAAACTACCGCGCAATAAGCATCGATGAAAGGTTGGCATGATCTTGAAGGATGCAGGGAATAAGACAAGTGTGATTAACTAAGTCACTGATCACCCAACTTGTGCCATACTTAGGGAGAAAACCGTGCACCCTGGCGGGACAATCTGCGTTCTTGCATACCATTGTCAGGTATTTCTGACTTGACACCTGAGATGTGAAAACCCTTTGCGTGGACATTGCCCAATTAATTATTGCATCCTTCAGGGCTTGCTTGTTGGGATACATAGCACCCGTTTCAATATTGTTCTGGTGATATTGCCAGGCAGAATCATGTCCATCGTTCACGGTCACTGCAGATGAGAAGTCATGATTCCATGATGCAGGATTTGGGACCTCCGCTGCATTGTCTTCTTCATTTGACTCGTCGGAATCATCGGCATGACCCCTATCAACATCGGTGTCTTCTTCTTCCATCTGGTCCTGCATGTGCCCATCTACCTCGTCAGCGTCCACCTCGCCACTGTAATCACCATTGGCATTTCCTCATTCTACCTGACTACTCTGCCCTGGTTCATAACCATCAACATTTCCTCCTACCTGACTGCTCTGTCCTGGTTCGTAACCATCATCTCCAGTATTTGACATAGATAACTGCCTCCCTCCACTGCTCTGCCCAGGATCGTAGCCACCCTCGCCTTCATGTGTAGTGACCTCCTTCACGACGGGAAGCACTAAGGCAATAGGATTGCATCCCCTGCGTTTACAACCTTGTAACCACCGCACCCAATCGAAGTCTCGCTCTATTGGCCTCAAATAAAAGTAAATTATTGAACTTGACCGTGTCCACAATGCATGAACACCGATGGTGTGTGTATCAGTATCAAGCCCTAAACTTGCCGCAATCCATTCTTTCAACTGATCGTCTCACCATGTTTGAGGTGCGCTCATTGGCACCTCTATGTGAGTAAATTCACTCACATCAGCTCCCATCTCAGTTGTTTAGACAGTACCAGGACCGGAGTAAAATATGAACTTCACTACATCGGACATCTCGGCTCACCTATTTTTTTAACAACGAAAGACAAGTATTAAGCAACAACTTAAAATACCCCCACTATAAAATATTAGACATGCATATATATTAGCTAGCTATATATTATGGAATATTAACGGAGTAACTAATACAATATACACACCTACAAGTATATTATGAATATTTGCCGGAGCAAATACAAATATTGACAGATTTAAATATTTGACATCTACATATATTACGGATTTTACTGGAGCAACTCCAAATACTGACACACCTAAATATTTGACATCCACATATAGTACGGAATATTATCGGAACAACTACAAATTTGCACACAACTAATTAGTTGACATCTAAATATATTTACGTTTGCTACCGGAGCAAATAACAATAATCGCACACCTAATTTATTCCACATCGAAACATATTAACGAATACTACCGGAGCAACTTCGAAAAATAAAATTTTGTTGAAATATATCCTTGAAGCGTGCGTGCGAACGACGAACGGCGGCCTTCAATCACCGGAGCCGGAAACTCCACCAAACTGCCGGAGCTTCACCTCCACCACACTGCCCCAGCTTGCTAATTTTTTTTAAATAATACATTTTTTATTAATTTTCATAAATATTACGCTGGGTAAATTTTTTTCAAAAATAATACACCGTCGGCCAGCTGCAGGCCGACTGGGCCTAGTCGGCCCACAGCAGGCCGATTGGATTCCAGTCGGCCTACAGCTGGCCGACTGGCCCCTGTCGGCCCACTGTGGGCCGAATGGAGCTAATTGCCCCCCTGTAGGCTAATTGTTTTTGCAAAAAAAATAGGCATAAAAAATATATATTTAAAAAAATGTTAATCATGTAATTAAAAAATGTTTAACATGTATAAAAAATGTTCCTGATATATACAAAAAATGTACAATATATATGCAGAAATTTTGACATAAAAAGTATGTTTTAAAAAGTGTTAATCATGTATTTAAAATTGTTTAATGTGTGTATAACAAATGTTCCTTATTTATACAAAAAATATAGAATGTGTATGAAAAAAAGTTGACACCAAAAAATTATGTTGGTGAGTTGGTGACAAAAAATAAATCAAGGTTGTGAAAAAAAGTATGATTGGTTGCTCTTTTTGTATGGAACTGGAACATTTTTTTCAAACATATTTTTTTGGTGTCAACTTTTTTTCATACACATTCTATATTATTTTTATAGATAAGGAACATTTTTTATACACACATTTAACAATTTTTAATCATGTATTTGAAAAAATGTCAACTTTTCAAACTTAATTTTTGGTGTCAACTTTTTTCATACGCATTCTATATTTTTTGTCTAAATAAGGAACATTTTTTATACACACATTTAACAATTTTTAAATACATGCTTAACACTTTTCAAAACATATTTTTTATGTCAACATTTTTGCATATATATTGTACATTTTTTGTATACATCAGGAACATTTTTTTATACATGTTTAGCATTTTTTAATTACATGATTAACATTTTTTAAACATATATTTTTTATGCCTACTTTTTTTGCAAAAACAATTAGCCCACAGCGAGCCAATTAGCTCCGGTCTCAGCCCACAGTGGGCCGACAGGGGCCAGTCGTCCAGCTGTAGGCCGACTGTAATCCAATCGGCCTGCTGTGGGCCGACTAGGCCCAGTCGGCCTGCAGCGGGCCGACGGTGTATTATTTTTGAAAAATTTTAATCCAGCGTAATATTTATGAAAATTAATAAAAAAATGTATTATTTAAAAAAATTAGCCCCCAGCTTCACCACCACCACCACCACCTCCACCCTGAAAAGAAAAATATCAGCGTAATATTTGTGCAAATTAATAAAAAAATATATTATTTAAAAAAATTAGCTTAGATCCCTCGCATTACCATTCCTTTTTCTGTGTTTTCTTTCGTTTTTCTGCATGGGAAAATGGGCCGGCCCAGTCGGCGGCCTCCTGTGTATGGTGCTGTCTATTTGAAGCTCTCTGCATCTGTCGACCGCACGCACAGGGTGAAGGAAAATGCTAGTCGCCGCTCGTTGCGGCAAGCGGTCGAAGCTTCACACAGGAGGAGGTCCGACCGAGCGACCGAGTGGGTCGGCCCGTTTTAGCGTTTCAGCAGACACTGGTTTTTGGGAACCTTCTATGATTCCAGCTGGTTTTTTTCCGGTTTTACGAACCTTCTAGAAGGTTCCTGAACCGGCCTTTACTTTTTCAGTTTCTTTTTCATTTTTCTTTTTTCTATTTCTCTTCTTTTTCGTTTTTTCTTTTATTTTTTTGTTTCTTTTATTTTTTCTTTTTTCTGTTTCTTTCTTATTTATTTTCCTTTTTTTCTTTTCAAGTTTATTTTCAAATTTTGTTTCTGAATTTCAAAAAAAGTTCCTGCTTTTCAGATATTGTTCACAAATTCAAAAAATTTTCTTGTTTTTCAATATTTGTTCACAAATTCAAAAAATGATCCCGGTTTCAAAAAATGGTTCCGAATTTTAGAAAATGTTCCAGTTTTTTAGAAAATGTTCGAATTATTTTTGTTCATTTTTTGAGAAATTTGCAAATAATGACATGGACTTCAAAAATATTCCTTTTTTAAATAATGTCACAAATTTTAAAAAATGTTCACAAATTCAAAAAATGTTCTTATTTTCCAAAAAATTTGTGCACCTATTGAAAAAAATTTCACATTTGAAATTTGTTTGGGATTTACAAAATTGTTCTCCATTACGAAATTTGTTCTAAAAATCCAAAATTTGTTTGTTATTTTAAAAATTGTTCCCATTTCAAAATTTTGTTCGAAAATTCTGAAAATATTCCTGTTTACAAAAAAGTTCATGGTTTTGAAAATATTCATGTTTACAAAAAATATTGTTCACATTTCAAAATTTGTTCTCCTTTAAAATGTATTCATGTTTTTGAAAATATCACTATCAGAAACTTGTTCACATTTTCGAAAAACTTTTTTTGTGTTTACCGAAAATTGATCGTAATTAAAAAAAGGTTCATATGTTTCAATATTCGTCCACAACTTCAAAATTGTTCCTGTTTTTCAAATTTTCTTGCAAATTCGAAAAATTGCTAACGTTTTTTTTAAAACTCATGTGGGTTCTGTCAAAAACGTTCCTACTTGTAAAAAATATAATCATAATTAACAATAAAAGATCGGAAAAAAAGAAAAATAATCCGATCTGCCGGTGTAACTAGGTCTAAAAGGTTCGCGTTGCCTTTTGACCAATAGAACGATTCGGGCGCAGTGGTTAGCATCCCTTGTCTGAAGGCTAGCGGTCGCAGGTTCGAATCGTAGCTTGAAGCTTTATGGTTGTTGTTCGTTCAATTTTTTGCACCGCTCGTTGCCTTGTGGGCCACAGCGAGTAACCAGTTTCGGTAATTTTATTTTACTGTTTTCCTGGATTTTATTTTGTGTTATTTGTTTTTACGTTTCTGTTTCTGTTTCTGTTTTGTTTTTGTTTTTGTTTCTTTTCGCATTTTTCGTTTTTTGTTCAAAAAGAAAGTATCCGTGTTTTGGGAAAGAATCTTTGCATGTTCCGAAGAATGTTCATGTTTTGCATGAAAATTTTGTTTTATTTGAAAAATGTTCTAGTTTTCAATAAATTTTTTGAAAATTCAGAAAATGTTCGGAATTTCAATTATTTTGTTGATGTTTCCTAAATTTGTACAAAAAATTTAATGTTTCAAAAAAAATTCATGTTTTCAGAAAAACGATCGGAATTTGCAAAAACTGTTCACACTGTAAGAACTATTTCGGGATTTCAAAAAAATTTCATGTCTTTAAAAAATTCTGATATTTTATGGCATTTTCTTTTTTTCAGAATTTTACAGATTGTTTCCGTTTCATAAATATTCTACATTTTGTTTTCCATAAATTCAATAAGTGTTTCGAAATTTTCCAAAAAACATTTTCTAGTCTCAATGTCACAGTGTTCTTAACATTTACACGCTTATCAGCAATCAACAAAAGGGCATCATTCCTACTGGTTAGCAGCTGTTGTTGGACTCTCATTTTGTGGAGGGCCTGGCACTTGCGCAACAGCATTGCCCATAGTAAAGGCAAAGATAATGTGTTTTCGTCCTGTCGGCCTTCTCGTCCCACTGCATCCCCGTGGTTGGGAATAGGGAAGCCAATTCATGAGCAAGGATCCACTTTGTTACAGTTACACATACATACATACATGCATGTGAGATTTTCTCTCTGGAGTTTTCATAAATTACAAATGCTTTTTAAATTTATTTTTCCAAAATATAAGGGCCACTTGAGCTCGGGAGCCAGAACAACTGCTCTCAACATAGCTAACTAATTCTTGTTCATAAAATAGTGAAATGTTCTTGGGGACCTTTCCATGCATTTGATCGTTGCAAGCTTTTTACACTCACTCAAACTGTAACATGTAGTTTACCGTATCAGTCAGGCTTGTTTGTCCAGAGCAAATATGATTCATGTCCAAGACAAAAATGCGCGAGCAGCTCCATTAACCATTTCTAGAGTATCTCTGAAAAAACAGTTTCACGTCAGAATTAGTACACGAATTTCAGCTCCAGGAGACCAAGACCTTCAGTGCTCAACAGGTAACGGAAATTGTGAAGAAGATAAAACAGGCTGAACTTGAGCTATCGTAACATGAAATAATTAGACATGGAGTATAGCAAGATAATCAAATTCGGTGGTTCTACGGAGAACAGCTAAAAAAAGAAGCACATCACTGCTCTATAGTGCCACATATCAGTTCATTATTGCCTGCTTTCTGTTCATACTACCAAAGCCGAAAATAACATAATATAAAGCATAATAACTATGGCAAAGAAGCTCAGATCCATCCGTTATATCCTTGTCATCTTACCAGTATTATGTACAGACTATTGAATGACAATTGACTAGCCTACTTTTCAAAGAAGGAACATGCTGACAGTCAATGAAATTATCGACTGTTGAGCATTGATCTGTCTCAGTTTGTGCAATAACATAGAGTATGTTTAATTCAATGTCGAAAATAAATGCTGAGGCCATCAATATTGCGATTCCCAGCAAGAACACCAGCACGATCTAGTTAAGCCAAGTTACAGGGTTAAAATCAACATGGTGCTGCATCGATCAAAACAAAAGAAATTGCAGACCGGCCCTAAACTAAACCTATAGACCTCATATTAAATCCCACCACATACAGACTACTACAACTGGATCCATAAAACCTGTACATCGCAAAAAGACTAGGGCAGCGCAAGATTCGGGGAAGGGTCCAACCACTTTGAGTCATTTGTATGCAGTCTTTCCTTGCATTTCTGCAAGAGGCTGTTTCCAGGACGGGAACCCATGACCTCATGGTCACAAGGCAACAACTTTACCGTTGCGCCAATGCTCCCCTTCATATGACAAGAAGACTAGAAGCTGCAGAAATAACTAGACAAGCATATATGATTCAAACTTTCCATGCTTCACAGGTCATCCTAATCATCAAGAGCTTGGCATATAACATACTACTTTAGACATATAATATCCAGCCTTGACTATCTATCCTTTTTCCAGTAACCGTCTGATAATATGATTCACCATCCAGGAGTTGGCAGTACAGCCGCTTCTCTCCATCGATAAAAAGAGAGTGTCAGCTTCTTCCACTGCCCCTTCTTTTTTTGCGGAAGTTTATTCCTACACTTACATGTGAGATCTTTCAATATTGCTCTATGAAATATTTAGCAAATTACTGTTCGTAAAACGGTATTCATGGATATATATATATATATATATATATACACACACACACACACAAATGTGTAATGTTTTTTTGGAGATCTTTTAATGCATCTGATTGTTGCAAGCATTTTACACTAGTTTTAAATTGCCATATGTAGATAACTGTATCAGTCAGTCTGTTTGTTCAGAGCAAATATGATTCAGGTCCAAGACAAACATTTTTGTGGAGTATTTCTCAAAGAATTGTTCTGCTTCAGAAATTAGTACAAGATCTTCACTGCATAGTGAGTAATGAAAAATTATGGGGAAGATGAAAGAACATGCTGAACTTGAGCTCATGTAACAGAAAATAAACTAGACAATGAATATAAAAAGATAATCAGATCCGGCGGTTCTACGGAAAGAAGAAAAACACTGTTCTGTAGTACCGAAATGTTACACCATCGGCTCTTCAAAAGGAACAGAGGAGAAAACCATGGTGAGCTCACCAAAATCCATCAGACTGTCACAAAAAAAAGGGATGAGATGAATTAACCGATCAACAATGTTAGGGCACACTTTAATTTGTTGGATTAAGGGGATAACGGTAATGACCCAGATTTCATTAGCAAAATAGTACTCTTCCGTACCAAAATATAAGACGTTTTTTAGGCTAGTTTAGCCAATAAAACATCTTATATTTTGATCAGATGTGGTACGTACTACCAAAGTCAAAAGGAAATGAATAGAAAATTAAAGCATAGCATAGCCCAGATTGCACACAAAGTGCAGACACAACTGACTTTATCAGCTCTGTCCCATGGCAAAGATGTTCCAAATACATCAGCCATATATCCTTATTGTAGTCGTACCGCTGTGATATAGAGTATGGAACCAAAAATAACTGGCTGACAGTCAACGAGAATTACCGGCAGAACCATATTAACTCTGAACATTGATCTGCACCAGTTTGTGCAACAACACATAGTATGCTTTTTTTTTAACTCTGAAGCCATCAATATTTCGATTCCCGGCGATATCACCAGCACTATATAATTAAGCCAAGTTACGAGGTTAAACTCAACATGGTGCTGCATCGATCAAAAATAAAATAAAATTGGAGCCAGACCCTAAACCAAGTCTGTACACCTCATAATCCATGCAAGCATATACATACAAAAGGCTAACGTACAGACTGCTACAACTGGACCCATACAACTTGTACATGAAAAGAAGACTAGAATCTGCAAAAATAACAACACAAGCATATATGATTCAGACTTTTGCATGCTGCCTCTTCACACACCATCCTAAGTAAATCATCAAAGCCACCACAACGGTCAACAAAACATCTCTCTAGTATCATGTTATGATTAACTAACCTCAATCTGGCTTCAGCAGCGTAGATCTCAAGCCGGTCAAACTCCGGTTCCTATATGGTCTGTCTTCTCCCATAGGTGTTTGGCTAGCATACTGCACATCTTCTGTTTAAGTTTGGATTCAGCTTTGTTTGTTCTGAACTTCTTCTATAGTGAATTTCTGCTTACATATAGTAAATGCATTTGTTGTACAAGCAGGAGGATACTTTGGCAGGCCTAGGCAAGCAACAACTAAAGTTTACCATGTATCAAACTAAACTGTGGCTGCTTCTTCATGAAAACGATACTTTGTAGGGAGCAATCCTATGTGTTCTCTATATTTCCCTTTCCCTGAAAAGAGAGAGATAAGCAGCGAAACGGTTTCAGCTTCAAGTGAGTAGCTCATTGCATCAACTTTAGACATATAATTCCCAGCCTTGACTAGCTCTCCTTTTTCCAGTAACATTCTGACGATAAGATTTAACATATAAGAGTCAGCAGTACAGCCGCTCTTCTCCATTGATAAAAAGAGATCGTCAGCTTCTTCCACTGACCCTTCTTTTATAAGATTTTTCATCATTATGGTGTAGGTAAAGACATTAGCTACCAAACCATTCGCTGATACTGCAGCAAACAAATCCTTGGCTTCTTGGTTTCGCTGAACCCTGTAGAAGGCATCAATCATTATATTGACAATTATAATATTGAATTTCACATTCATTGCGCTTAATTTCAGGAACAGCATGATCGCTTCGCTGTAGCAATTATTTCTACAAAGTCCACCAAGAACTATAGAGTATGTATCAATGCACACACTTACTCCAGATTCAACCATCTCATCAAACTTCTCTTTTGCAGCAACAGTTTGTCCAGCCAGAAATAATCCATCCAGTATGACGTTATAATTAACAGTTGTAGGTTTAAGTCCCTTGTGCAGCATCTCTTTGAACAGAATAAGCCCGTCATCAGTCCTTCTATTTTTGCAATAGCCATTAATAAGTATACCATACGTAAAGTTACAAGGTTCTAAACCATATGACACCATATCATCAAATACTTTCGATGCATCTGCCATCTTGCGGACTAGGCAGTATCCACCAATCAGTATATTAAATGTGCAAACATTAGGCCTCATACCTATGTGTGCTATCAAGCCAAGGATATCCCGTGCTTCTATTACCCTTCCTTCTGTGCATAGGTTCTGCATGATTGAATGGAAGAACTTAATATCAGGAGGAGGTATACCTTTGTTCATCATTTCAGTAAGCAATTCCTTTGCTTTCACCAAATCGCCGTGTGTACAAAATCCCTGGATTAGGGAACGATAAACAGCTGTGCCCTGTCGTACTCCTGTATCAATCATCTGATTAAACATAATCACAGCATCATCCAACCTACCCTTTTTGCAAAATGCATGTATTATGGTTGAATATGTGACTGCATTTGGACTCACTCCTTGTTTCTGCATTTCATTGAAGATAAGCATAGCCTTATCAAGCTTCCCAGATTTAGCATATGCATTAATCAGTATGTTGAAGATATGACAGTCAGGTAGAATACAGTATCTTGCCATTGAATTGAAGAGATTAATCATATCAACTAAGCATCCTTCGGTGGCATACCCATGAAGGAGAATAGCATATGAAACGGTGTTAGGTTTCAGGCCCTTCATGGACATTGAATCAAAAATTCCTGCAGCTTCTTTGCTTCTTCCATGTTTGCAAAGAAAGGTCATAAACATGTTGTAAGTATGCACATCTGCTGTAACCCTCCGACTTGTCATCTCTTTGAATACCCTAACTGCCTCCTTCCAATGGCCTGAAGAGGAATATCCATGGATGAGGCTATTATATGTCACATTATCAGGTACGACACCATTATCAACCATTTGACGAAGGAAATACTCTGCCTTGTCCATGGCTCTGGCCTTGCACAGCGCATCAATAACCGAGTTATATGTCACCACATCAGGTGTAACGCCCTGCAGCGCCATTTCATGGAATAGGCTGCATGCCTTGCTTACTTGGCCTTCCTTAAAGAAGCCGTGGATGACCGTGGTATATGCCACCACGTCAGGGGTGCAGCCCAGCTCAGGCATCCTGTGAAGAAGCACTTCCATGGCCTCATCAGCCCGCTTTGCGCGGCAGAGTCCCTTGAGAAGAGTGTTGACTTCTATGACGCCTGCCTTAAGTCCCGTCCTGAGGAGACGGCCGAAGAAGGCGAGCGCCAGATCCTGGCGGTTTGCGCGGCAGCAGCAGTCCATGAGGATGCCGTAGGTGCAGGCCATTGGCTGCACCACCCGTTGGCGGGCACCTTGGGACAGACGGCTGAAGAGGGCGACGGCGAGGGCGGGGCCGTTGCTGCAGGCTGCGGACGCAGGCGCGCGAGCCAGGGCGGTGAGAAGGTCGTTGGGAAGGCGCATGTTGACCGGATTAGCCTGCAGGAGCAATTGGTCGAACAGGTGGTGTGCGTCCTCCGAGGTGAGGCTGCCAGATCGCGCGCGCTCCGTGGCAGCAGCGAAGGCGGCGTGGGGATCCCAGCCCTGGCCGCGTGGGGGATGCGAGGTGGAGTAGGAGCGGCGGGCATGGAGGCGGGGCCGGAGGCGGAGGCGGAGGCGGAGCGGCGACATTAGCTGCGTGGTGGAGGAGAGGCGAGGGTGAACTGAAGAGTGGCCCGTTCGTCCAACTAAGTAGTGGTTGATTGTTTTTTTTTTGAGCTATGGATAATACTACCTCCGTTCCTAAACATAAGTCTTTCTAAAGATTACATTATGGACTACATACAGATCAAAATGAGTGATTCTACATTTTAAAATACGTCTATATACGTCCGCACGTAGTTTGTAGTGGAATCTCTAAAAAGACTTATATTTAGGAACGAAGAGAGTACATACAGTACAGTATAAAAACAAATTGTTGTTCCAAAAAATTTATTTTCTGATAGATATTGAATTTCTTATATATTATACTCTACTCATTTAGAAATACAAAGTAAGTCTCGACCTCGTTAAATAAGCCCGCCGCTCACAGCGACAGCGCCCGCTGCGTGCCCCACGCCACAAAGACGGCGTCCTCGCCCGGCGGCCGCGTCCCGCGTCGCAACCCGCAGCAGGAGGAGGAAGATGAGTCCCCGCCGCCGCCAACACCGGCCGGGCTTTGCTAGGGAGGGAGGGGAGACCGGGGGGGAGGTGGCTCGAGAGGGGCGGCTAGGGGCCCGGCCTCTCGCGGGAGAGGCGCGGGGCGAACGAGTTTTTCTTCCCGTTTTCTCAAGGACATTAATTACCATCCCTTACCAAGCCTTTTACACTGATTGGAATTATTATAAGATGCAAATCACCAAATCAGTTGCATGTTTGTTCAGAGCAAATATATGATTCAGATCCAAGGCAGGTAACAGCCAGCTAGCTTCTGGGATAGTATATTTGAAAGAACGCTTCTTTTTCAGAAAATACTTGTGTGATTTCAGGTACAAGACACACATGACCCCAAAAAACAGTTTATAACGTTCTTCTTACTCTGAAAACACACCAATGTTCTTTCTTTGTCTTCAAAATACTACAACACACCTTACAACATTTGATTGCTTTACAACAAGTCAAAAATCCAAACACCAAACAGAAAAAGAATACTCAGTATCTTTTTATTGTCTTCATTCATCAATACGATGAGTCGGCAGACTTGGAGCTCCCTCCAACTCAATCAGCTATATCTCAACACCCAGTACTGCTGTCAACAACAGAGTAACATCATCAGTATTGCAAAAAAAAAGAATAGATGAACTAATGAGTTATCTTGTTCTGCCTGAGCAATGCCTGTGCCATGACGACAAGTTCATGTAGGTTCCATGAGAAATACTTGCAGTGCATATACATGAAAAATGTTATACAGGACCTGACAACGTCAGATTAGGTACTATATGTGATTATCTTGGTGTTGATATATTGGTTTGTTTTCTTTGTCAGACCGCGCACATATGTATATTATCAGTAAAAGAAAGCATCATTAAACTTCTGGCTCTGCTTCTCTAAAAGGGATATGTATGCTTGTCCATACAAGTCTCAGATGTGTCCTAACTACCAAGTAGAGAGTTATATCCTATTCCAAACTTACAATTATCAAAGGATAACGAGGAATATTTTGCTCACAAGTGCAAGTGTTTGATCGCCTTCTTTTTTTCAAGACGGTTGTCCAGTCTCATAGCAGAATTTCTTCTCCAGCGATTCATTCTCCAATGAAGCTATGTAGATACATGGCTCCGTTGTTTCTTTACCGCCGCTTGACATTTCATAGTTGCTCTTACGCTTCCTACTAGAAGAAGGTGCTTCTTGTTGCTTTTCAGCACCTGTAAAAAGATGGGAAGACAAAAATGGTAAACACAGTTTTTACTAACAATTCAATCTGTCACGACAGATGCTAGTGTCAATTGGTGGTATTGTCATCGGGATCACTAAGGTTCCTAGTTATAATTCAGTTTCATCGAATATCATATGTTACGGTGATTGGAATGTGTGAACCCAAGGCCAACACTCCTGATGGACAAACAGGCTGGTGACAATCAAAGAAACTGTGAATTCAGGAGTCATACCTCCACAAGCATATAACTGAGGTGTGGATGGCTCACACGTGGTGGAAGTAGCCAGCAATCCAGCAGGTGGCCATGGCATTCGGTAAGGGTAAGCCATGCAGCGATGACAAAGAAATTTGTCCTTGAAGCTCAGGTTGTTGAGATGAATGAGGAAGCAATAATGCTTGCCACCCACACAGTGAAGTGAACTAAGAGCTAGTCCGGCAACCACCAGATGGATGGATGCTAAATCGCCGGTAGCCGGCCACCTCGCCTATTTGACTTGGCTTCTCCAACTCCCACCCATTTCTATTGTCGCCCTTCTTCTTGAGTGGTCGGTCGATGACCACACGTACATGTTGGAACATGCGTGCGAGCAAAACTAATTCAATGACCGACTAGTAATTTTGGGAGTCAGCTGTGGGTGGGTGGGTGCGCCTGCAAACTCACACATACTACTATCGGCGCGTACGTGCTCCTGCCCGGCCTGCCTGCCAATAACCTTTTTCTTTTTTTCTTCTTCTTTGTACTACGTACACGTACGTACGCGCTCCTCACTCTCGTCTCGTTCGCGTAATTCATTCGTCTCTTGGTTTCTTTCTTTCTTTCCTTCTTTCTTTCAATTTCTCGATTACCTCCTTGATCGATCGTGTGCTTCTCAATATATAACGAAACCAAAAAAATAAATAAAAATATGCAACATCGATCATCAAATTTACAACACAACCTGGTCTTCTATCTCTCTCCCACTCCCAGGCCATCTCTCGTATTTTACAAGTTCCCAAATATCGCTCGTGTCAAGCATGGCCATACCTCCCCCCTCCCTCCTTCCGAGACACAACAAAGCACTTGGCTCACCGCCGGGAAAAACGCAAGCTAGCCCTCGCGCCGACTTCCCTCGGGCGACCGTTGCCGTCCTCCTCCTCCCCCCGTCGCATCGATGGCCTCGCCGTCGCCATCGTCGTCTACGACACGCACGTGCGGAGACGAATCGACGACTTGTTCTCGTCATTGTCTTTTGGTTGGTTTTCAAACCATCCAACAAATTAAGGAGTACTACATATATATTTGAGATGGACCTCGATCGCCGGCTTTTTGGCTAGGCTAAGTCACCAGGCCGTGCCCGTCTTCCTCTTCCCCGGCCGTTGCCTCCACCGTCGTCCAAGCCGGCCTCTCGGAAGCATCGTACCAACATCCTTGTCTCCCTCATCTCTGCCGCCGCCGTAGCCGAGGTCCATGCATGGCCGGTCGTCGTCCCAACCGGAAGCAGTTGCGTCATAATCACGTGGCAGTCATGAGACTTTAGGTTCTGGAACTTTTTCTATGGCATATTTATTATTCCCTTTATATTCGACGAGAAGCCAGTTGGGACCTTCATACTGAGCAGGCATTCAAAGAAGATTTCTTTCTCTTCTTTCGTAAGAGCGGTAGCTGGCGGGACCTTCATCTTTGCTTGGAGGCATGCCCTCTTTTTCGTGCAAGCGTTGCAGGTCCTCCCGTGCCTTAGGTGTATCTTTTGTCTTCCCATACACGCCCAAGAAGCCTAGCAGGTTCACGCAAAGGTTCTTCGTCACGTGCATCACGTCGATCGAAGAGCGGACCTCTAGGTCTTTCCAGTAGGGTAGGTCCAAAAATATAGATTTCTTCTTCCACATGGGAGCGTGATTCTCAGCGTCATTCGGAATATCTAGTCCGGCGGGACCCTTTTCAAAGATTACGTGTAAATCATTGACCATAGCAAGTACGTGATCACCGGTACGCATGGCGGGCTTCTTCCGGTTATCTGCCTCGCCTTTGAAATGCTTGTCTTTCTTTCTACATTGATGGTTGGTCGGAAGAAATCGACGATGGCCCAGGTACACATTCTTCCTGCAGCTTCCCAGGTATATACTATCGGTGTCAAGTAAACAGTGCGTGCATGCGTGGTATCCCTTGTTTGTCTGTCTTGAAAGGTTACTGAGAGCGGGCCAATCGTTGATGGTCGCGAACAGCAACGCCTTTAGGTCAAATTCCTTCTTTTTGTGCTCATCCCACGTACGTACACCGTTTCCATTCCACAGCTGTAAAAGTTCTTCAATTAATGGCCTTAGGTACACATCAATGTCGTTGCCGGGTTGCTTAGGGCCTTGGATGAGAACTGGCATCATAATGAACTTCCGCTTCATGCACATCCAAGGAGGAAGGTTATACATACATAGAGTCACGGGCCAGGTGCTGTGATTGCTGCTCTGCTCTCCGAAAGGATTAATGCCATCCGCGCTTAAAGCAAACCATCGTTCCTTGGGTCCTTTACAAACTCATCCCAAGACTTTCTCTCGATTTTTCTCCATCTGCGACACGTCGTGGGTGCTCTCAACTTCCGTCTTTCTTACGGTCCTCACGTGCCATCGCATCAACTTGGCATGCTCTCGGTTTCGAACAGCCGTTTCAACCGTGGTATTATAGGAGCATACCACATCACCTTCGCAGAACCCTCTTCACGGAGGCTTGCCGTCAACATCACCGGGTCATCCCGTCGATCTTATACCGCAATGCACCGCATACCGGGCATGCGTTCAGATCCTTGTATGCACCGCGATAGAGGATGCAGTCATTAGGGCATGCATGTATCTTCTCCACCTCCAATCCTAGAGGGCATCGACCTTCTTTGCTGCGTATGTACTGTCGGGCAATTCGTTATCCTTTGGAAGCTTCTTCTTCATTATTTTGAGTAGCTTCTCAAATCCTTTATCGAGCACATCATTCTCTGCCTTCCACTGCAGCAATTCCAATGACGGTACCGAGCTTTGTGTTGCCATCTTCGCAATTGGGGTACAACCCTTTTTGTGATCCTCTAACATGCGATCGAACTTCAGCTTCTCCTTTTGACTTTCGCATTGCGTCCTTGCATCGACAATGACCGGCGGAGATCATCATCATCGGGCACATCGTCGGTTCCTATTGATCTTCAGCAGCCGCCCATTGCAGCACCATCATGCACATCGTCTGGTTCCTCTTGATGTTCAAGAGCATCACCGTATTCAGGGGCACATAGTTGTCATCGTACTCTTCTTCTTCGCCGTCTTCCATCATAACCCCTATTTCTCCGTGCCTCGTCCAAACATTATAGTGTGGCATGAAACCCTTGTAAAGTAGGTGGATTTGAAGGATTTTCCGGTCAGAGTAAGACTTCGTATTTCCACATATAGGGCATGGACAACACATAAAACCATTCTGCTTGTTTTCCTCAGTCACTTCGAGAAAATCATGCACGCCCTTAGTGTACTCGGAGGTGTGTCTGTCACCGTACGTCCATTGCCGGTTCATCAGCGTGCATCATATATAATTAAGTGTGTCAAAAATCATTACAGAACATCATGAATAGATAATTAAGTGACCAAATTAATAGAAGTTCATCATCACATAAAAACCAAAGTACATACATAGTTCTCATCTAACAACATAAAGCTCTGCAGAGCATTTAAATTAATTAAACTATACATTGAAACTATGTAAAACATTTCAATGCGAAAACAAATGCGATCATAATCGCAACCAAGGTAACAACTGATCCAACGGCATAATGATACCAAGCCTCGGTATGAATGGCATATTTTCTAATCTTTCTAATCTTCAAGCGCATTGCATCCATCTTGATCTTGTGATCATCGACGACATCCATAACATGCAACTCCAATATCATCTTCTCCTCCTCAAGTTTTTTATTTTTCCTTCAAGAAATTGTTTTCTTCTTCAACTAAATTTAACCTCTCGACAATAGGGTCGGTTGGAATTTCGGTTCAACAACCTCCTAGATAAATAAAATCTATGTCACGTTGGTGGCATAATTTTCATAAACAATAAATGAACCAATAGTTATGAAAAGATAATATATACCACATCCGAATCATAGACAGGACGAGGGCTGACGGGGGCGGATACCAAAACCATCGCACTATATAAGATGCAATAATAAAAGTAAGAAAATAATACAAGTATCTATCTAAACATACAAGTAAGAATATTTTCCTTTCGAAAGAAGATAAGAACAAGAGGCTCACCACGGTGGTGCCGGCGATGAGATCGGCGCGGGTGATCGACGGCGGTGAAGACGGGGACGGAGCGTGACGGACCGCTAAACCTAGACAAATATTAAGGAAAATGGAGCTTGGAGGTCGAGCTTGGAGAGGAGAAAGCTTAAGTAGTGTGGCTCGGGCATTCCATCGAACACCTTGTGTGCATAGGAGGTGAGCTAGAGCACCACCAAGCCCTCTCCCCTCGGCTAAGACAAAAAACAGAGCAGTGTGCTCTGCTCTTACGCGGGGGGTATATATAGGCACCTCATTGGTCCCGGTTGGTGGCATGAACCGGGACTAAAGGGCAGCCTTTGGTCCCGGTTCAAGCCACCAACCGGGACCAATGGTGGTGGGCCAGGAGCGAGGCCCATTGGTCCCGGTTCGTCCCACCAACCGGGACCAAAAGGGCCAGACGAACCGGGACCAATGGCCCACGTGGCCCGGCCGGCCCCCTGGGCTCACGAACCGGGACAAATACCTCCATTGGTCCCGGTTCGTGGTAGAACCGGGACTAATGGGCTGAATCGGCCTGGGCCATTGCCCCCTTTTCTACTAGTGCAAGTATTTCCGGACGGAGGGAGTACTACATCTCTATGCTAAAATCTACTGACCATCATTTATGTACTACTCCATCTCTAAGTATGCAACTAAAAAAATAGCTGCGAGAGAATGATGGTGTACTTAGTAGAGTAGAACTTTTTGTGATGGAGAATGCTTGGGACTGCTATAATCCTAGCACCTACGCATTCAAGCGTAAACAAAATAAAGAAGGAAAACCGCCATGCTAAGCAGCCAGAGAAAAGATCTCTCCATAGCTACGTATGCAAATGGAAATGAAAGAAACCAAAAGTGTGTGTACACTTAAACCACATAATCTCTTGACCCGTATGCATGGAAAGAAAAAAAATCATTGATGTTATAACCATGTGGCCACCCCCATGCAAAACTCACTTATTCAAGTAGCCACCTCGCCTCCCAATCTCATGCACATGCACGTAGTCACATCACTCTGAAATTCACGCCCAATCAAAGCATGCACCCACCAGCGACAAGACAAAACGAAAGCAAATAGATCCCATGCCGTCACATGAAACGAAGATTGACAAAACAAATCGCAGAAGAAAAACGCTACGGCCACACATCGTGTACCAGCACTTGGGCATCCAGTTCATGGAAAAACTGTTTTTTTAAGTTTTTTTTAGAAGATTTCAAAAGGAAAATATACGCCATTACCGTTTTTTAGTGGACCTTTACCTTTTATAATTTGTGAAAAGACATGAAGATCTGGTACCAGGTTCTGAACATGAGCGGCGACAAATAGAAGTTCACACAAAATAGAAAAGCTGACATACGAATGCACCAACGAAGTGCGGCCACAACTCAAATAACTAAAATAGAAAAAATATGTACATACAAATTTATATACTACATAGATGATTCACCGAGATCCACCAAACTCAAACTTAGCATGCGATATAAAAAAGTAAGTACTTCCCTTGTGTAATATGTATCTGTATCGATTACTTAATGCAATAAAACTTTCCCTTTTTAAAGCACCTTAGCATCCACAATGCCTTTATGTTCATAAAAAATCATTCAAAAATTTTGTTACTTAATAGACATGCAAAAAATTAAATGAATAAGTAGTAACCAACCAATTAGCAACATGGCGCATACATGATTTTAACATAGTATTGCGTGCACACTTCTACTAGACCACTTAAGACAGATTATTACCAACTAAATTAAATCTCACCCTAAGTGAAGACTAATAAGAGAATTTTTTTTAAATATATACTATAGTATACATTATTAACCATAACAAGGCGCGGCGTGCCGCCGCGCGGGTATATGCTAGTACTAGCTACACGATCACAAGTGATGGAGAGGGACGTGGGCTTTCTCTCCATCTCTCTTGGTGGCAGCCAATGGTGGTCTGGTCACACACAATAATGTATATCTGCAAATTATTCTACTGAGGTGTTAGATCGATGGTCACAGGAGGACTGGAGGAGAAACTGCTGATCCCTGAGACGTGGAAAGTAAGGAAAGTGAGTTGTTTGGAGATGAGAAGAGGGAGTTGACACTAGTGCAGAACCGACATGCTAGCACTGTTCGTAAAAGCCCTAGTGCCGGTTCCACAACCGCACTAAAGTGTGGTCACTAAAGTCCCCCCTTTAGCACCGGTTCAGCGACGAACCGGTGCTAAAAACCAACCACGTGCACGAGCCAGCTCCGGGGCAGGAGCCCTTTAGTACCGGTTGGTGACACCAACCGTACTAAATGTTTAATGGGTTTTGTTTTATTTTTATTTTCAATTAAATTTGTGTTATCAATTTAATTCTTTTTCGTTTGCTGGTATTTTACGATACTACACATTGTACACGTAAATAGAATTTCTAGTAGAACCAATCATGCATATATATATATTAATGTCTCATGAACCATCATATTAATTAATTCACACATACACACATGTATAGCTATATACAATTTGTCCTACATATGCATGTTGCCTTTGGAGCCAGTGGCATTAGCCTAATTGGTGCCTTCGGAGCACGATGGGGGCGGTAGCGGGTAATAGTATTCTCCCTTCGGATTTATGACCTGGTCGAGCAAAAATCCCGCTATTTCCTCTTGAAGTGCTTCTACGCGCTCCGTTTCTAGGAGCTTCTCCCGCACCTCTATGAATTGTTAAGAAGGAGATCAATATGCATGTGTATTAGTTGTGTGACTAAATATCGATAATGGTGTAAAAATTGTGAATAGTGTTTTGACAAGCGTACCCATTCATGTCTTTGAGATCTGCTCCTTTCGGACGCCATCATGCGAATGTTCTCGCAAACGCAGAATGCACACAGATCAGTCCCCTGCGCCTGCTTCAGGGCCTTTACGAGAATAGAATTTGATCAAATAATAATTAATCAAGCATGATAATTAAAGAGATGGCAGCTAGCTAGCTAGCTAGTACTACTTAATTACTTACCTTGGGTTGAAACCATTTAAGCTTTTGTTTCCATTCGCCTTCCGTGACGCTGATGAACCTTGCCCAAGCCCTGCCCGTCGACAAAGAAAATGAATAAAGGGGTTATTAATAGTTCATATCATGAAAAATGACGAACTAAATAGGCCGAGATATATAGTTAATAATGATTGAAATTACCTGTTGACTATCCCAAACAAGATGTTATAGTCAGTTTTTTCTTTGAGTAGTGAGTCCAGTATTTCAACTGTTCCGGCGTCGACTTTAATGATACACAAGACCCAGTGAAATATGCATGCACACACGTTTGCATGTCTTAATTAAGCGGGCATATGTAAAGCAAAAACATGTAGCTAGCTAGTAGGCAAAAACAGAGAATTTGTAGTACAAGACAGTGTGACTCACTGGAAGTTGTAAGGAAGTAGTATATCTTCATTGTATTTGAGGCGCTTCAAGAACTTTAGCATGTTGTCCTCTACGTTCTTTTGATAACGTGGATTTAGTTTCCATGTGTATTCATTAACGGTGTTTGGGTCAATGAACCCAATGCCAAAGCGTCCACCTTTTCTCATTTCATATATCTTCATCCTGCATATAATACCACAGAAAAGAATATAGTGAGGATAATTACAGGTAATGATTGATCAAAGGGATCATACAGCTAGCTTGACACTTAAATTACAGAAAGAAATCACTTACAGACAATAGCAACTGACGATAGATTTGTCGAGTGCGTCTTGATTGTATAACTGAAACAGTTCAGAATACTCAACGGACACAGCTTTCTCATGGAAGTAATGCTCCTCCTTGACATTCACCATGAGGGACAATCGATCGGAAATCTTGGTAATGTTCATGTACCATTGATGCAATTCATACATTCTCGTCGGGAGGTTCTTGACCTTGGCTGGCTCGACCAAAGGTTGGCCCCGGACATATTTCCGTTTTATTTCATCCTCTCTAAGCACAGGCATGGGCTCGATCTCGAGGAGTTGTCCAACAGTGATTTTGAGAACTTCAGCCTGCATTATATGGTCCTCCGTTATTACCATATTGCCCACCTCAGAGCGTAAACTGTTTGCCCACAATAATATTAGGCGCGCGATCTTTATCACGTGTTGTTGGCACAACAAGCGAGGGATCGATCGCGCCGCTGTTCTCCCAGCTGGGAATGGTTTTCCGCATTTTTGACAGTTGCTTCTTGTTTGCTCGATCCGAGCTCGCCTCCTTACGTGGGCGTGCTCGATTTAACTTCCGATGTGGCGCTCATAGTCTGTGTCAACAGGCTTGGGAGCTGGTGGTTGAGCCATACGAATGAAGTGGTCAATCGTTTCCTCGAGCACTTTCTCCCTTGGCGGCGGTGGCGGTTTCGGTGCAAAATGGGCTTCCACCTCGGACTTGATATGGCTGCGATTTCCTCCTCGGACCTGTCATAAGACCTCTGCGGAAGAGGCGTGAGGCTTGGACCATATTTATATCGCTTGGCTCCTTTGTACTTCTGTACTACCTCGACTCGTGCCGCTCGCACCATAGCTGCGGGTGTCTCTTCTGCGATTCTTGAGGCGGCGGAGACGCCTTGGTGTGAGGCTGAGTTGGGCGAGGAGGAGGTGGCCGCTGGCTGTGCGGACTTGGAGGAGGAGTGGCCTGAGGTTGTGCGGACTTGGAGGAGGAGGGCGTCGACGCTGTGGCGGACTTGGAGGAGGAGGAGGGCACGACACTTTGCTGGACTTGGAGGAGGTGGCTGACACTTTGCGGACTTGGTGGACTTGCAGGAGCGGGAGACTGCTGACTCGGTGGCGGACTTGACGAGGAGTCGGATGACGCGTGTCGGTGGCCTTGAAAGATGATGCAATCCTTTTCCATAGGATGATCGATGGTTGGCGTCTCAGAAAGCGCTCGTCCTCACCTCCAGGAATGTCAAGCTCTAGCCCGAATATGGCTGCACCACCTCGTCAACCATGGCACGAGCATAGCCCTCTGGAATCGGGATGCAATGGTAGGTTGCTTTGGGGTAGCTGGAAAAGCAACGCCGTCCGCCACCTTCATGGATATGTTCTTCATTTTGACGTGTAGCTCGCAGCTAGTGTTCTCCGTGATGTCATCCACGGGTATCTACCAACATTGCGTCATCCGGGGCGGAACCCACGCTGCTTCTCTGCATGGATGGGGCGGTGCTATTCAATGCTGGATCATCCGCTAGCTGCTGCAGCTGCTGAGACCCCCTTTGCTGGCTAAGTGAGTCGATCTGCTCCTGCTGCCGCTGGAATTTGACTGCCAATTCCGCTTGACTTGCTTCTAGGCCTTGAAGGCGTTCATAGTCCCTCTTCCTCTGCTCCTCCTCCATCTTCCTCTTCTTCTCCTTCGCAATCTTCTTTCTCGCACGGGTTCTGTAGTCGTTGTTCCAGTCTGAAAACCCCTCATACCATGGAATAGCGCCCTTGCCTCGTGTTCTTCCCGGGTGTTCAGGATTTTCCAGGGCACGCGTAAGCTCGTCGTTCTCTCTGTTGGGCTGGAACACCCCCGATCGTGCCTCTTCTATTGCAACAAGTATCGCATAGTCGGCTCCGTTCAGACATGCCTTCGTCGAAACTTTGCCTGTCTTCGGGTCCAACTCCCCCCCATGCGCATAGAACCAAGTCCTGCACCTGGGGGGCAACTCTTAGTATCCGGAGTGACACCTGCATCCTCCATCTCTTTCTCAGATTTATCCCACTTAGGCATTGCCACCGCATAGCCACCTGGCCCCAGCTTATGAAACTTATCCTTTTTTTTGGCATTCTTCTTGTTTATTCTCGACCTTTCCTTAGCTAATTCCGAATCCTTGAATTTTACGAAATCGTCCCAATGAGCACGTTGGTTCTCTAGTGTTCCCTCGAATACTGGAGTCTTCCTTCCTCCCTTGACGTACTTGTCCCATTCACGATTCTTGTGGTTCTTGAATGCAACCGCCATCTTCCTAAGAGCAGCGTCCTTGACTTTCTGCATATCTTCTTCTGTGAAATGATCTGGTAGGGTGAAATGTTTCATGAGAGTATCCCAAAGCAGATCTTTTTGATTCTTGTCGACAAAAGTAACATCTGGGCGTGGAGCAGCGTCCTCTTTGCCTTTTGTCCTTTGTCTTTTGCTGGCTCTCTCCATTCTTGAAGGGAGATCGGAGTTGGTCCTTCACAAGAACTCCGCTTGACGAATGAACTTGTCCGCAATCTTCTTAGGCGCTAATGGTTCGCCATTAGGTCTGACCGCCTCGATATTGTACTTTCGCCCTCCTTCAACTTTTGTTCGGGCCTCGTTTAGTCCTTTTGCTGAAGATTTGCTCGATCCGGATGGCTGAAAGAACAAAGATCGATTCGTTAATATATCTTCAAGTCATTTAAAACATGTGATGATCACCAGAAACCTGCTTATATAAATATATATACCTCGCCGGTCTTTGTTGTTTCAGGATCAACATGTTCTTCGTCATCGTCATAATCGTAGTTCATGACTTCATCAATTCGGTCGTCGCGATCGAATATCATATCACCCTCTCCGGTGTTGTTTAGAAATTCGGAGCCGTCATAATCTTCTTCATTCTGATTATCATCTAGCCCGCGTATCATATCAAACATGGTCGGTTCTCCCTCTCTGTCAGTATTGTCTGCCATAGCTTTTATTTAACTAATTCAAAAGAAATATAAAACAATTTAGTATTCAAATTACATCATCTCGAATAATAGATATAATCTCGAATACTTCGTCTCGAATAATAGATACAATCTCGAATACATCGTCTCGAATAATATATAATATTGAATAGGACATCACTGGCTAGCTAATTAAAGATCGAATACTACAGAAGAATCTAGGACACTCGCGGTTCCTGCGTCATGGCGGTGGACACCCAAAGAGAAGAACCCTCACGGGATCATAGCTGAAGTGAGATCCTCAAGATCTTGCCGGTATTGGAGAACCTGCCGCCCTCTAACGCAACCATGTAGCGATGGGCGTGCTCGTCCTCCTCCTCGACACGACGACGCGTACCTTCTCCGGCGGGCGGAATCCCTCCGCACCGAAACTGGCCCACGCGAACGCCACCAAACGAGATCGGGTCGACGACGGGACCCGGGGCGGGTTCCTCATCAAGCGGCGCGCCCTCGAGCAGCACCTCCCAGTGCCAGCCAGGCGAGCCAGTCCGGACATGGGCGGCTGGGCGTTGTCGCAGACGGGTCGACGGCGAGATGCGGGCGGGCATCGTCGAGAACAAATACTAGCTATATGCCCAAAAAATAATATTTTTTAATGATTGGATTTTGATAACTAAAATTTCTAACATTTCTACTATTTCAAAAATCTATATACTATTTCATACTAATTAAGCATCTAACACTAAAAGCAGAAAAAACAATTTCTATACATCCATTAAAAACAGAAAAACAACATTATATAAAAAATTCCATACTAATTAAACACTAATTATATCCATCTAACATGCATTCATACATATATACTAGTGAAAAACAATAATCTAAAAATCTAAACTAATTAAACATACAAAATACGTATATACTAATATATACATGCATTCATACATATATACGTGTATGTGTGTGTGTGTTCATCATGCTTGTGTGTGTGTGTATGGGCTCGGGGAGGCGGCGCCATGGTGGCCTTGAGGCGAGGAGAGGGTTAGAGGAGAGCTCACAGCAGGGGGCGACGGCAGACGGCGAGGCGACGGCCGGGGCAGCGACGGGCCAGGCGTGACGCTGGGCGGTGACGCAGGGACGGCGCGACGGGGACGGGCCAGGCGGCGACGGAGAGACGAGGGCAGGATGACGACGGGCGGCGACGGTGACGGGGCGGCGACGGCGACGGCGGCGGCGAGGGGACGGGGCGGCGGCGGCGACGGGTCGGTGTGGCGTCGATCGATCGAAGCGGGCGGTTCAATGGGAAGCAGAGGAAGAAAGCAGAGGAGAATGAAATTTTTCAAGTGTTGTATATATAGAAGGCACCTTTAGTACGGTTGGAGCCACCAACCGGTACTAAAATCTGTTTTGGCCAGCCAAGCAGCGAAGCGACCCCTTTAGTACCGGATGGTGGCACAAACCGGTACTAAAGGCCCCTTTAGTACCGATTTGTGCCACGACCGGTACTAAAGGGGTCTTATTAGCCAGCAGTGCGGTCTTGACAAGTTTAGTCCCACTCGCTAGCCGAGGGGCGACCGCACTGGTTTATAAACCCCGTGCGGTCGCTCTCTCGAGCTCCTCTCCAAAGCAGGCCTCTGGGCCTCGTGTTCTTTGCTGCCTGTGGCCCACTTGCCTTTTATGGGCCTGCATCCTGGCCCAACAATAGGTTGGGTTTCTAGTCGTATGCAGGCCGCTATGGCCTAGTAGGCGGGCTTTTTTGCTTTATTTATTTTTGTGTTGTTTTTTTTGTGTATTTAGAGTTTCTTTATGAATATTTTTGCTTTAGGTACAACAAATTACAAACTTTCTGTTAGTGCCCGTAGTTTTCAAATTTGAATAGTTTAAATTTTGAATTATTTGAAATTAGTGTGAATCACTAGTTTGTGAATAATTTAACTTTAAAAATCAGTAAAGGCATGAAAGAATTTGTTTGCACATAAAATTTCTTCGTTTCAAATGCCAAAACACATAACTACCCTAACTATTACAGAGATTCCCCTCGGGTGTGAAACACGAAGAAAGTGATGATAGTGAAGCCGATCACATCCCAGATCTTTGGGTGTGAAACTTTTTCTTCGCGTGTGTCCCTTTGCACCGTAACCATGGAAAATCTTCATCATTTAACGGATGCTCGGGTCAATATTCACTGTGAATGGAGAAATTTCATCAAACTTTTCATAATCTTCGACTTGTCTGTCTTGTCATCCACTCCCGATGTTTCTCTTCCTAGAAATAACTATGTGCCGCTTTGGCTCATCGTACGATGCATTAACTTCCTTATCTTTTCTTTTCTTGGCTTGGTAGACATGTCCTTCACATAGAAAACCTGTGCCATATCATTGGCTAGGACGAATGGTTCGTCGCATCGCAAGATTATTGAGATCCACTGTTGTCATTCCGTACTGCGGGTCTTCCGTTACCCCGCCTCGTGTCATATTGACCCATTTGCACCGAAACAAAGGGACCTTTAAACCACGTCGATAGTCAAGTTCCCATATGTCCTGTATATAACCATAATATGTTTCCTTTCCCTTCTTGGTTTCTGCATCAAAACGGACACCACTGTTTTGGTTGGTGCTCTTCTTATCTTGGGCGATCGTGTAAAATGTATTACCATTTATCTCGTACCCTTTGAAAGTCATTATATTCGAAGATGGTAACTGGGACAGCAAGTACAGGTCATCTTCAATAGAGGTGTCATGCATGGTGCGTGTACGCAACCAGCTGGCGAAACTCCTGGTTTGTTCACGTGTAATCCAGTCATCAGACCGCTCCGGGTGTTTGGAGCGTAGAAAATTCTTGTGATCATCCATATACGGAGCCACCAAGGCGGAATTCTGTAGAACTGTGTAGTGTGCTTCAGGTGAGAGAATGTCCATCCATACATATTATTTGTTCCCCTCCTAGCGTGCCTTTTCCATCCAGTCTGCCCTTATGCATGATTCAGGAACACCAATCGGCTTAAGGTCAGGAATAAAGTCAATACAAAACTCAATGACCTCCTCATTTTGATGGCCCTTGGAGATGCTTCCTTCTGGCCTAGCACGGTTATGAACATATTTCTTTAAGACTCCCATGAACCTCTCAAAGGGGAACATATTGTGTAGAAATACAGGACCCAAAACGTTAATCTCTTCGCATAGGTGAACTAGGACGTGTGTCATGATGTTGAAGAAGGATGGTGGGAACACCAACTCGAAACTGACAAGACATTGCACCAAATCATTCTATAACCTTGGTATGATTTCTGGATCGATTACCTTCTGAGAGATTGCATTGAGAAATGCACATAGTTTCACAATGGCTAATCGAACGTTTTCCGGTAGAAGCCCCCTCAATGCAACCGGAAGCAGTTGCGTCATAATCACGTGGCAGTCATGAGACTTTAGGTTCTGGAACTTTTTCTATGCCATGTTTATTATTCCCTTTATATTCGACGAAAGCGGACGGTACCTTAATATCGAGCAGGCATTCAAAGAAGATTTCCTTCTCTTCTTTGGTAAGGCGTAGCTTGCATGACCCTGATATATGCCGTCTTCTCCGTGCATACGTTGCTGGTCCTCCCGTGCCTCAGGTGTATCTTTTGTCTTCCCATACACGCCCAAGAAGCCAAGCAGGGTCACGCAAAGATTCTTCGTCACGTGCATCACGTCGATTGCGGAGCGGACCTCTAGGTCTTTCCAATATGGCAGGTCCCAAAATATAGATTTCTTCTTCCACATGGGTGCGCGCCCGTCGGCGTCCTTTGGAACAGGTTGTCCGCCAGACCTTTCCAAATATCACCTTCAAATCCTTGACCATATCATGTACATCAGCACCGATGCGGTGGCAAGGCTTCCTCCGTGATCCGCCTCACCTTTGAAATGCTTGCCTTTCTTTCTTACGGGATGCCTGCTCGGAAGAAATCGGCGATGTCCCAGTACACATTCTTCATACAACTATTCAAATATATCTGTCGGTATCATCCAAACAGTGCGTGCATCCGCGGTATCCCTTGTTTGTCTGTCACGAAAGGTTCTTGAGAGCAGGCCAATCATTGATGGTCACGAACAGCAACGCCTTTAGGTCAAATTCTTCCCCCATGTGCTCATCCCACGCACGTATACCTGTTCCATTCCACAGTTGTAAGAGTTCTTCAACTAATGGCCTTAGGTACACATCAATGTCGTTGCCGGGTATCTTAGGGCCTTGGATGAGCACTGGCATCATAATGAACTTCCGCTTCATGCACAACCAAGGAGGAAGGTTATACAAACATAGAGTCACATGCCAGGTGCTATGGTTGCTGCTCTGCTCCCCAAAAGGATTAATGCCATCTGTGCTTAGACCAAACCATACGCTCCTTGCGTCATCTGCAAACTCCTTCCCGCTTTCTTTCAATTTTTCTCCACTGCGACCCGTCACCGGTACTCTCAACTTTCCGTCTTTCTTACGGTCTTCTCGTGCCATCGCATCGCCTTGGCATGCTCTTTGTTTTGGAACAACGTTTCAACCGTGGTATTATAGGAGAATACCACATCACCTTGGCAGGAATCTTCTTCTGGGCGCTCGCCTCGACATCACCATGCTCATCGCGGCTGATCTTATAGCGCAATGCACCACATACCGGGCAAGCGTTCAAATCCTCGTACTCATCGCGGTAGAGGATGCAATCATTAGGGCATGCATGTATCATCTGCACCTCTAACCCTAGAGGGCAGACAACCTTCTTTGCTTCGTACGTACTCTCGGGCAATTCGTTGTCCTTTGGAAGCATATCCTTTATCATTACCAGCAACTTTCCAAATCCTTGTCAGATACACCATTCTCGCCTTCCATTGCAGCAATTCCAGTGTGGTGCCCAGCTTTTCTTGTCACCTCGCAATTGGTACAACATTTTTTGTGATCCTCTAACATGCGCTGCAACTTCTTCTTCTCCAAATCACTTGCGCAGTTTCTCTTTGCATCGGCAATGGCCCGACCTAGATCATTAACGGGCTCATCGATGCCTCTTCTTCACTTCTTCCGCATTACCGGCCCAGCTTCTTCCCGCATTACCGGCTCAGCTTCTTCCCCATTGTTGTATCATCGTATTCAGGGAACCCATGGCGGGATAGCTGTCGTCGTCCTCTTCTTCTTCATTGTCTTCCATCATAACCCTCTTTCTCCGTGCTTGGTCCAAACATTATAGTGGGGCATGAAACCGGACTCAAACAGTGGACGTGAATGGTTCTTGACGTAGAGTAATTGCGACCATTCTTACAGCCAGCACATGGACAAGGCATAAAACCATCCGCCCGCTTGTTTACCTCACCCGCAAGCAGAAAAGTATGCACGCCCTCAACGAACTGGGGAGAGCATCGGTCATCGTACATCCATTGCCAGCTCATCTTCATTACACAACACCGAATAGACCAAATTAATACAAGTTCATACATAAAGTTCATACAACACTTAAATGCAACAAACAAATAACTCTCTAGCTAAAGCATTTAAATGCAACAACAAATGCGATCAAGATCGCAACTAAGGTAACAATTGATCCAACAGCATAATGATACCAAGCCTCACTATCGATGGCATATTTTCTAATATTTCTAATCTTCAAGCGCATTTCTCCATCTTGATCTTGTGATCATCGGCGACATCGGCAACATGCAACTCAATTCCATCTTCTCCCCCTCAATTCTTTTCAATTTTTCTTTCAAGTACCCGTTTTCTCTTTCAACTAAATTTAACCTCTCGACAATAGGGTTGGTTGGAATTTCCGGTTCACATACCTCCTAGATAAAAATATCTATGTCAACTTGATGGGCATAATTTGTCATAAACACGAAATGCAACAAATAGTTTTAAAGAGAATATACCACATCCGAATCATAACAAGGGCGAGGGCCGACGGGGACGGATATCAAAACCATGACACTATGTATAACAAACAACGTCGGGTAAGATAATTATTATACGAGTAACTATATATCCAAATCACACAAACATCAATTTTTATATAAAATTTCATGAACAAGAGGCTCACCACAAGGTGGTGCCGCTGACAGAGACAGTGCTTGGCGATCGGCGGTGGTTACGACAGAGATTTAGAAGGCACTAAGTAAACCACACCTACATATGCAAACTAAGTGTTATTTTGACCTCAAATTGCATATAAATCAAATACTAGCACATATATATATTTCCTCCCAAATTACTAAACTCACAAATTAATAACTATATAAAGCATTGCAAGAGCTAATATAGCAATGAGAGATGAAAGGACAAAGTTGCTAACCTTTGTGATCACTTGAATGGATGGGGGCCTTCAAATCTTGACAAATTTTGGGCAAAATGTGTGATGAGCTCGAGGGGAGAAGAGGAAGAACAGAGAGGAGAGGAGAGGGGAAAGGGAAAAGAACAGAGCGAGCTGGACGAAGGGTTTATATGCAGGAGGACCTATAGTACCGGTTCGGCTAGCCGTTGGAACCGGCACTAATGTATACATTTGTGCCGGCTCTAATACAAACCGACACTAATGTGCTTCACGTTTGACCTTTTTTCTACTAGTGTGAGCTCGCTCGCGGGGAATGTTCTAGGAGCTTCAACAGCATCTGCAATGGGGCCCTTCCTTCCCACTAACCATCACAATAATGCAGATAAAATTAGCGAAACTACTATACAGACGACAGTCCCTGCACGACACGGGAACGACAACCCAAATCCAGCCGTCTACTTAACTTCAGTGTTGTGCATGAACGAGCTGATCTGCATTGTCGTTCACATATCGTCCAGCGCCCATCGTGTGTATAGCAGCGCTGTAAGATTAGCTAGCAACGGAGGAGAAAGAGAGGGCACCTACCTCCACCTAATAAGCGTGGAGATCAGGACTAGGGACAAAGCAAAGGATCATGGTGTTGATCTGTCCACCTTTTCGATTTTTCACATGCAATCCTAATAATACCTGAAAATCTTTAACATACACAAGTCGGTTCCTCCGCGCGCGAGCGTGAGCCGTCGTCAGTCAACGCCCGCCCATCCTTGACTCGTTTTTTATTTTCCTTTCATTTTTCCACTCGATCCGAAAAGTGCTCGATCGGGAGGGAGGCGCTCGATCGGCATGTACAGTAGTACGTGCCCCTGCCAATAAACTCTCTTTTTTTCTTTTCTTTGAACGTACGTGCGTGCTCTTTTTTTTTTTGAAACTCGTACGTACGTGCTCCTGAAACGAAACAAACACGCGCTCGTCTCCTTGCCCTAATCCATTCATCTCTTCTCTTGGCTTATTTCTTTCTTTCTTTTTTTCAAATTTTCGATTACCTCCTCCATCGTGTGCTTCTGCTTCTCAATAACGAAACCCTAGGAAAAAAAATATGCTCTCCTCCATGCAAAATCATTAAATTTACTCCCTCCGTTCCTAAATATAAGTCTTTTTAGACATTTCAAATGGAATACAACATACGGATGTATGTGGACATATTTTAGAGTGTAGATTCACTCATTTTGCTCCCTACATAGTCACTTGGTGGAATCTCTAGAAAGACTTATATTTGAGAACAGAGGGAGTACAACACAACTTGGTCTTCTACCGCGTCCTCGGTAATCTAGCCGGGTCCGATGGACAAGGATATACAAGGCGACGACGACGATAGGTCGTTTGCTCCTTGCCGAGATCGGGGTCCTATATATATCCAGCAGAAACCAACCAACCTGCTTTGGTAACGCGAGCTCCGGCTGCTATATACCACGTCGCTTGTTGATCCGTCCACCAACGGCCGTCCAAATTTTAAGTAAGCCAACCTTCAATTTAAGGACCAATCGGGCAATCGAACAACGGAGGTGGGGATTCGGGGAGAGACCCGGTCGGTTGCGAGGTGGCGCGGCAACAGGTCGATCGGTCCCGGTTCGCTCGGGAAAATTACCACGTCGTCTTCAACTTCGTCTCTCAAGCTAGCCATCTCTCATCTTTTACAAGATCCCAAGCATGGGTGTCCAAGCTTCCCGTCCGGGACACAACAAATCACTTGCCTCACCGCCCGCCGGGGAAAACGCAAGCTCCTGGCGCCGATGCATTTCTCTTCCCTCGGGCGCCCGTTGCCGTAGTCCTCTTCTTTCCGTCGCCGTCTCCATCGTCATTGTCTACGACGAGCACAATGACATCAAAAGTGGTTGGCGTCGATCTTCTGCGACCACCAAGAGGTTCGCCAAAACGTATGTTTGGCCAGTCTAAGCCACTTGCACTCACCACACCATGACAATAAGAGCATGTCCGAGGTACACGAATTCACAACTTGCACGTACTACTTGTCACGGATCGTCTTGATTGGTTTTCAAACTTCAATTACGTACTACTCTATACTTGACATCGATCGTCTTGGTTTGGAGACGCACAAGATCGACACCGCTGCTCCATACTTGTTGGCTTCAGTTTATTATATATACTAGCAAAAAGGCCCGCGCGTTGCAACGGAAGAAAAAAAATATCACACACTCTTAATTTACAAAAATATTTTATAATCTAAGAATTTCTAGCTATTTCTTAAATACATGAAGAGTTAAAAAGGTTGTTAAAAAGATACATGATTTTTTAATCATAAAAAGAGGTTTTTTTTTTCTAGAAAAGAACATTTTTTATGGTCCCCTATTGACGTAGGTACTTGCGCCCCTATTTCATCACTATTTCTTGTCATACATGTCATAGGTATTGATCCCTATTTCATCACTATTTATTTCTTATCAAACTTGTCTTTTATTTTATTTTTTTGTCATGCATGCCTCCTTTTTTTACTTTTTTCATGCATGTCCTTTTTTACTTTTTTCATGCATGTCCTCTTTTTTCATGCAGATACAGTTTTTTCGGAAGCTTCAACATTTGTTGAGAAAAATGTGAACAAATTTTAAAAAAAATCCAAATAATATTTGAAAATCATGCAGAATTTTCGAAATTAAAAAACTTAATTTTGAAAAGTGAAACAAAAATGGGAAAACATGTACAAAGTTTTGAAATTCTGAACAATTATTGAATTTTTTAGTATCGATGAATAATTTTGAAATATACATTGAACATTTTTGTCATATATGTTGAAAAATATTTAAATACACACTGAACAGTTTTGTGATATACACTAAACAATATTTAAAGACACATTGAACATTGTTTTTCATATAATCTGACCAATATGCACATTGAATAATTTTGTGATATACACCATGCGAACATTTTTAAATGTAGTTTTATTTTTAAATACATTGAACATTTTCTTAATATACAGTGAACATATCTTAAATGTATGATGAAAATTTTAATAATACACGGGTAAAGTCTTTGTATAAACAAGCAAAAGGAGAAGAAAACAAATAAAAAACAAATAAACACAAAAATGGAAACAAAGGGGAAACCAAACTAGAAGAGGAAAAAATCTAAAAAAATAAAAGAAAACCCAAATAAATGAAAAAAAGAAGAAAAAAAGAACTAGCGACCGACCCGCATGTTACAGCTGTAATTGGCCTGGCCCAACTCACTGCCCCTGCAGGCTTGGTGTCAACTATGTGCCGCTTGCGGGCCAGAAATAGTCGTCGCCGCATCACGTCACGTACCTACTATACTATGTCTATGTGCACCAGCTAGCTTGATCGTATCAGTAGGTGAGCGCGGTGGTGTTGGCGCCGAGGAGCAGCAGCTGCTGCGCCTTGAACTGCCTCCACTCGTGGAGCACGGCGTTGAGCCTGTCGATCTTGTCCTGCAGGCCGTGGATGCAGGCTGCGTGGAAGGTGCATATTTCATGGAAGTTGAACTTCTTCCACGCCTCGCACGCGCTATGGAAGTAGGTGGTGTCCACCAGGTGCACAGTCGCCCCGTGCCTCGCGGCCAGCTCGTGCTTCATCTCTCTGAACACCACCTGGTCGTTCTCCCCGGGCCACCGCGTCCTCGCCTCGTACCAGTCCCTGAAGAAGGCCAGGGATGCCGCGGTCGGCCTCGCGTACATGAACCCGCCATTGGCGGCCTTGTCCAGGTCGTACGGGTTGGCGCCGAAATGGTTGTCGCAGCCCAGGGTGATGTCGGCGCCGACCGGAATGCGCAACAACGGGTTCCGGAACCACAAGATGTCTAGGTCAGTGAAGAGGAAGGCATAGCCCAGCGCCAGCACCCGCGCCTGGAACCTGTTGCGCGCCCACATCATGTCCACGTAGTCCTTGTCATAGAACATGAGCTCCGACCCGTTGGGAGCGGCGCCGTTCGCTCCAGAGAGCAGGTGGCAGAGCGGGTGCATGCGCCGGCACCGCTCGAGCCCCTTGGGGTCAGTGGCCACCACCACCACGTGCTTGAGCATTGGCTCCGTCCTCACGCCGGTGCGGAGGCTGTCCACACGTGCACCTTTGATAGCCCACAACTATAAAAGTTCTTCAACTAATGGCCATATGTATACATCAATGTCATTGTCGGGGCGCGGCCGCCGCCAACTACGGCAAGTACCACATCAATGTCAGTGGGTCCCCTTGTCATCCACACAACCGAGCCACCACATGTACCACATTTTTCTTTCTCCCTGTCTCGACCACTCCGCATCTTTCTTTCTCCCCTTCTCGACCAGCGCCGCATGTACCTGGGACATCGTCGATTTCTTCCGAGTAGGCATCCCGTAAGAAAGAAAGTCAAGCATTTCAAAGGTGAGGTGGATCATCGGACGAAGCCTCGCCACCGTACTGGTGCTGATGTACATGATATGGTCAAGGATTTGAAGGTGATATTTGGAAAGGGTCCTGGTGATATTTGGAAGGATTGGAAGGTGATATTTGGATAGGAGCATACCACATCACCTTGGAAGGAACCCTCTTCCTGGGGCACATGCCCTCAACATCACTAGGGTCATCTCGTCTGATCTTATACCGCAATGAACCGAATACCAGGCATGCATTCAAATTCTCGTACTCCTTACCGGGGTAGATGCAGTCATTGAGTTATTTACCCAAAACCACCACACTTGGGGCTAGGGTAACAACTTGGTACCAGATTTAAGCCAGGGCACAAAAAACCACCAATTTCGCGCCTAACCTATAATAGAGAGCACTGATTGTCCGATAAGCCCGTGAAAACGGCGAATCGACCACCGGCCCCACTGTCGGTGACGTGGCAAAGACAAAAATTGACCGACCGATGTGGCAAATGAGAACCGGGCCCCACCTGTCAATGACTAGAAGGTCTTCTTCTTCCTCACTCTTTTGTGTGGCATTCCATCAAGCACCTTCAGGCGGTGAAGAGGAGCGACGTTCTTGCCCTTGTAGTCCACGGTCCACCTACGGACGGAGGACACAGCCAAGGAGCTGAGCTCCGGCGACGGCAAAGAACGCCTACACGGCCAAGGAGTGAGGCCGCGCCGCTCACCGCCCTCGCTGGTTCTCTAGTCAACGCGCGGCCTCACCTCGGCATGGTGCTCCGGCCGTCGCCGCCCCGTTGGCGTGCATGTGTGCTCTACACTAGCAGCTATAGTCAACGCGTGCGTGCACCTGCACTACAACAACAGGAGGGGGGAGGACGATGACGGCGTGCTCGGTGGCGAGCTCGCTCGGGTGCGGGCGACCTCGGGCTGTCGTTACCGTCCCCATCGGCGGCGGATCCGGCGGATCCGCGACCCTTCCTCTGTCCTGGCGCGAGAACGCCGACCACGCCAGCGCTCCATGGCTGCTCCACGCCCACCCGTCGGTGCTCGATGGAGAAGCGGACGAGCAACCGTTCCCCATGACCTCGACACCACCTCCGGAGCTTGGCGCGTGGGCGCATCGATGGTGGACGGTGGTAGGATGGTGACCTCGGCGAGGTCGCTGCGGCGGAGGGGAAGGACCACCTCGGCGCGCGGCCGACCTTGAACGGCGTGCGTGCGCGGTGGCGCCGCTGCGGCCGCCGACTCCGGCCTTTACGAAGCTCCTCCATGACATCGTTGGTTTTGCCCAGGTGGCAGCGGGCATGTCCAGAACCTGTTTGACGAAATGCCCATGCGAAGTGGAGGTAGAAATAAAAAAGAAAAATGAAAAAAAAGGAGAGGTTGGGTCATTGACATGTGGGACCCATGTCCACCTCGGCGTATTTGTCCACATAGGCATGCCACGTCAGCTCGACAGGTGGGCCCAACCAATCAGTTTCGCTGTTTTCGCGAGCAAATCAGACAGTCAGTGCTCTCCGTTACGGATTAGGCACATTTTCGGTGGTTTTTTGTGCCCTGGCTAAAATCTGGTACCAAGTTGTTACCCTAGCCCCAAGTGTGGTGGTTTTGGGTAATAATTTATGCGCATGCGCATGAAAGATTGCTAATGCCTATCAGCATAAGTTTTTTCTCTGACATAAATAATAAGCTCTAAATCTAAAAAGTTGCCATCAAGGACGAGTTTATAGCATCATGCATATAGCTGATGCACAAATTAGTGGAAGTAGGCGCCACTTGGTGGCTGTGGTGTACCTATCTACCTACCTACCCACCTATATAGATGGGTTGCAAATCATGTGAAGACCCACGAATAGTTGCATCGATCTGTATTTGCATACTTTCCTGATTCCAAAACGATTATGATGGGCCGGGGATGTGGATTTGGACCTGACTTAATAATTCATTTAAATGCAGAAGCTCAGATAAGATATATGGTAGCAAGGAATATAATAGTTGAAACCATAGGCTGTGAGATTGTGACCGTGAATAGGTGTACGTACGTGGCATGCTGTTTACTTAGGCGGGGATGCATGCGTATGGTAGGGGTTGGGGACATATATTGATCTGGTTGAGTCCTTTTTCCTGTCAGTGGTCAGCGCTCCAGCCGGGTGCTTGGAACCTAGTTGACCTATCCCATCTCACCAGTTGCCATACAGGGTGTCCCTTTCACCATCGGGTAGGGAGAAAAAGTGCCCACAGAAGACCGATCTGCAGCCAATCCACTTTGACACGGCGCAATTGCATGAGCAGAATCAGAACATGAGATTGGAAAGTTCAGTTTCTTGGTGCTCCATTCGGATAGTAAAGGGAAGTACTCCCTCCGTCCCATAATGTAGTGTCAAAAAGCGTCTTACATTAAGGGGCGGAGGAAGTATCAGTGATCCAAAGAAAGCTCTTGCCAGCTGGTCCCAAGTACCAACCGAGCTACCTAGTTAAACTCATTGTGAGCCCAGTGGCCGAGCTAGCCAAAAATCACTGGGGGCGAAAACCCAAATCATCAGTGTTGTGGGGGGTGGAAATGCTAAAAAGTCTCTAATATAAGCCTCCCTGAAAAAAATTCTTCAGTAATTCATCCTAGGCTAGGGGAGGGGGGGGGGCCTCCCTGGCCCCAACATAGCTCCTCCACTGTGTGAGCCATCGGTTAATTCGTCCATAGGGTAGATTGCATTATTAGCAGACAAACTAGCCTATGGAATATTCTTTCCCTCTCCTTGATAAAACTTTCAAGCTTTCCCCTGCCAAAAAATGGACAACTAATCTGAGCTTTCACAAATCAATGACACCTTTAATTGACAACTCCAAATGACTAGTCACAACTGCCTGATGAGCATGCAGTGAACATGTTCTAGGAGACTTCTGACTACTCAAAACAGTGGGGGGAAAAGTTAAGTGCATGTCGATATATAGATAGCACGGCCTTGTCATGATCAGATCGGATCAGATCAGTGTGCGAGCAAATCACCAAAATCAATGGTGGTAGAGATATAGATATGAGCGTGTGTGTGTGGGCGCGTGGGCGCGTGTGGGCGCGTGTGTGTGCGTGTGTGTGCGTGTGCGTGCGTGTGTGTGTGTGTGTGTGTGTGTGTGTGTGTGTGTGTGTGTGTGTGTGTGTGTGACATGCTTGTAGTTGACATCTCTGTATGCATGTGAGTGATTCCACCGCGCCCAGCAGCTGCTACTCTTCTTCCTTCCTCATCATCTGGTGATTGTGTAACTGGTGTACATGTACATGTTGACCAATTTGTGGAGCAAGAGCTATCTTATCTAGGCACACCGAACTTAAATTTAGTTTGTACTCCTATGATCCAGCTGAGCATTAGATGTTGGTAGCTAGAGATGGATCAACCACAAAAAAAAGTAGAGGCACAAGGCAGGAGCAGCATGGTCTCTGCTGCTCGGTTTCCCTCCTTTTCAGCTGGAAATTATAATCTCTAGCCTATCAGATGCCATTGCTAGTATTTATCCATAGGGGCCATAAGACTCGTAGGTGATGTTAATTGTAATTAGATCAAGGGTCAATGGGAAGAGACTTAAATATTACATTGCTGGTGATCCAGTATATGTGGAGGTAAATGTGTTGCACTTGATCACCCTCTAGAAATATTTTTCCTATCTGTTTCTATCTATCCTCTATAATATTATGCTCCCTAGTTTTTAAGGCCTCAAAATCAATTAAGGTCTCCAACTTCAAATTGGGTCATCCAATTTTGACCGGGCCAACAATTTCTCAAGGAGCTCTCATTTTCAATTCTTGTAACTCGCAGGGTGACCCGCCCATTTGCGCGGCTAGATTATATACATGTTCAATATCAATAGATACAATTGTCTCGAATTTCAGCAATTTTGACATGCTTTTGAAAACACAACACCATTATTTATACATGAATATACCTTGATAAAATGTAAACAAATATTATGCGAAATAGTCCATCTAAGTAAAATTATATAATGGGTAATTAGAATACTAAAGCATGAATAGTTTGTTACAATACTTTTGAAATATATTTTAGTGAAAAAATGCAAGTAAGAGTTATAACCTTGTGGTATCATTATCCACCTGCGTCATCATTTCTAGTACTAACTAAAAATACATTATTTTATGTATGCGGTCGTCTGTGTGTATATAGATGCTACACTCATAAACATCTTACTCTGATTTATGTTGTCGCTTGCCCATCTAATTTATTGTATTCATTGCTACATATTCACTGAAATTTGATAATCCTATACTCTAGCTCATTACTGCAGCTTATATACATGTTGATCTTCATTACTGCAGCTTATATACATGTTGATCGTGCACATGTCGTTTAAGTCAAGTTGCATTCCTGTTATGCACTTGTAACGCTATCACAACACCAAGTTACTTAATTTGGATCCTAGAGTCACTCACGGGTACCCATATGTAGGAAACCAGGAAGAAGGACAAATTGCCGTTAAGATTGTTCACAATCGGCAATTTGCAGCTGAGATTGTTCACAATCCACAGTTGCTCATGGATATGAAACCCGACTCTACGCCAGGATTGGATGGGTCACTGGTCACCGTCTTTCAAAAGTTTTGGAAGATATCAAGTTGGTGATCATGCCAATGTTCTAGGATATGTTTCGTTTTAACTTCAGTGTGATAACCATGACCCTCAAGATGGTAGGGGGCAATATAAAACGGTAGTGATAACTAGTGAATGCCAGTTGGGAGAGGGATGGTATGCCAACATTTTTCTGTGGCAACTTTATCAAGTAGGAGATGGCAAATCCTGTTGTTTAAAAAAAAAATCTTACCAAAAATTGACATGTGTTTGAAGAAACAAACAACGCCATACAACTAAACTTGCCATGTAAAACATTCACAAATGCCAACCCCTTCAAGTGAACGTTTGCCGGATATTGCGGTCCTATAATAAAACGTAAAGAAAGCCAGATCTCACTCTTTCCACGGTCCAGAAACATTGGAGAAGCTTCTTAGTAAATTTCTTCTTATTTTCAATGATAAACTGAAATGAACAAGTTTTTCACATACGGACGTACATGGAAGCTGCATGCATGGACACCCAGACCGGATGGATCTATATGCACACCCAGTAATGAACGATAGCCTGCACCAGCTAGCATTTCTCGTCGGCCGCTGTTCCATGATGCGGTTGCTCCGCCTTGCTGCTCGCGGCCGGCGTGGCCCACATGGCGCATAGGAGGTAGGCGGCCAGGTTGATGGCACCGAGCACGGCGAGTAGCCAGTAGAAGTAATCGAGGCGGCTGTGATTGATGGTGTCACCGAGCCAGGTGGTGGCACCCCTAACGAGAGAGACGAGGGCGCTGCTGAGGAAGAAGCCGAGGGAGAGCGTGGTGAGGAAGAGGCCGGTGCTCATGGTCTTCATGCTCTTGGGCGATCGCGTGATGAAGAAGTCCAGCTGCCCCGTGTAGATGAACGCCTCGCCCGCGCCCACCAGCAGGAACTGCGGAATCAGCATGAACACGCTGATCGGCAGCGCAGTCCCATTCCTGGCTGTGGAGGCAACCGTGAGACGCTTCTTCTCGCAGATGGCAGCAGCGACCATGCCGATGATGGACAGGACCAGGCCGATGCCGATCTTTTCCAGGTTAGTGAACCCCGGCCGGCCTGTGAGGTTTCGGCATAGCGGGATGAAGACGCGGTCGTAGACGGCGAGGGTCAGCATGATGGCGCCAACGAAGAAGACGGTGAGCGACGCGGCTGGGATCTCGAAGCCGCCGATGCGCCGGTCCATGGTGGTCGCCTGCTCCACCGAGAAGGTGATCATCTGCGCGTAGATGGTCCAGAACAAGATCGTCGTCGCCCACACCGGCATGAGCCTCGCCACCATCTTCACCTCCTCCACGCGGGACACCGAGCACAGCTTCCACGGGTTCGGTGCTGGCCGCCCATCCGGCCCCACCTCATTGTCCTCCTCACCGGCCATCACGGCCGCGCTGTCCAAGCACCGGAACTGGGCGGTGTGGTGGATCCTCGCGTGCTCGGGGCGGTCCTCGTAGAGCGCGGCGGCGGTGAGCGGCTGCTTGAGGCCGCGCTTCCGTGCGGCTGCGAGGAGGACCTGGAGGATGTGCACGACCGGGCTGCCGGAGCTCCGTTTGTAGCGGTACCTCTTGGTTCCCGAGAGGAAGACTGCGATGGCCACGAGCATGGCGCCAGAGCAGAGGCCATAGGCCCAGCTCCGGCCGACATGGTCCTGGATGTAGACGAGGACGGTAACTGCGAGAAGTGTGCCCAGGCTGATGAAGAAGAAGAAACGGTCGAAGAAGTATCCCATGGCGGCGCGCTCGCGATCATCACGCTCGTCAAACTGGTCGGTGCCAAAGCCGGAGACGCTAGACTTGAGGCCGCCGGTGCCGAGCGCGATGAGGTAGAGGCACACGTAGAGCACGCCCATCTGCAGACCCGTGGCCTCCTCGCATGGTGCCGCGCCCCCGCAGGGTGGCGGGCGGAGATGGCGTATGGTCGTCGACACAGCGAGGAGTCCGGTGCCGAGCGCCTGGACGAGCGCGAAGATGGCGATGGTGAGGTAGCGGCCGAGGAAGGCGTCCGCGAGGAAGCCACCGAGGAAGCAGAGGAGGAAGGAGGTGCCCATGAAGTCGGTGACGACATTGGCGGACGCAGCACTGGGCAGGTGCATCGTGTCCGTGAGGTAGGTCACCAGGTTCACGGCGATGCCCATGGTGGCCAGCCGCTCGCAGAGCTCGATGCCGACGACGGATGCCGCTCCCAGCCAGCTGCCGGTGCTGGACCTGCTGGCCGGGCAACCCCGGTAGTCGACCGCGTCCTGAACCAGGTTGCCGTCCTCGCTCCACGATGACCTCTCAACCTCCATTTTCCCTCCCTGCACCACACCACACGTACAAACACACAGTTAATGAGATGAGACACATTTAACGACATGCAAGAAGATGCACAGATTGATTGACATTTCCCGGTCTCAATCACGAACCATTTGTGCTAGCTTGAGGTCGAATGAAGAAGGACAAGATGGATGGATCGATCCTTCAGGAGAACATACCAGTGGAAAGAAGAAGACGACTGCTAGTGCCAGCTAGTTCTTGCTTGGTGGATCGAAGACGACCTCGCAATCTCGCATTTATAGGCGGGAGGAGGTGCACATGCTACACGATCACAGTGATGGAGAGGGACGTGCACTACAAGCCTGGAGCTTTCTCTCCATCTCTCTTGGTGGTCACACATAATAATGTATATCTCAGTATTATCATATTCCGGTGCTAGATGGTCGCAGGAGGAGAAACTGCTGATCCCTGAGACGTGGAAACTAAGGGAAGTGAACTGAGATGAGAAGAGGGAGTTCAGCTCGCAAGGAATGTTCTAGGAGCTTCAACAACATCTGCAATGGGGCCCCTCCTTCCCACTAACGATCACAATAATGCAGATAAGATTGGCTGGCAACGGAGGAGAAAGAGAGCGGACTTGCAAAGGCACCTACCTCCACCTGAGTGTGAAGATCAGGACTAGGGACAAAGCAAAGGATCATGGTGCTGATCTCTGTCCACCTTTTTTATTTTTCACATGCTAATTATATATGTCCACTCGGTGCGAAATTGGTTGGTAATGTAATGTCCTTGGTTTGGTTGTCGCTGGACTTAGTTTTAAACATACCAAAACTTGGGGACACATAAAATACAAGGAACCCATTGTGTAAGGCTTGTTTGGCTCAAAACATTTATAAAACGCATAAATAAGAACGTAGAAAAAATTTATTAGCATGTTGTATTGTGCATAACATATAGCTAGTACTGTTCACTTATGTATTTTCTTTCTCGCAAAGGTCACATATAGTCATATTTTAGGTGAAATTTACAGGTGCACAATACAACATAACCTATATATGTCCATGATTTTTTTCAGTTTTTTCTAAAAACACACAAGTGCCACATGCAATATGAGGTAAAATTTGCATATGGAGCAATGAGTTAATGATACTCACCCTTAATATCAACGATCCTCTAGCCATATATCAACCAATCGGTTCTTTTGGAGGGAGAGAGATCCCCCACCATGCATGAGAAAAGTAGCCTCCCTTTGCATCTCCTCCTCTAGTTTGCACCCCCACCACCTTTTGCACAAGCCTAACCCTTCTTTTCCTCCTTACACCTGGTCCTCTATTTTCCTGTGCATATAGTACAGGCCCATGAGTAAATAATAAAAAAGTAGCTAGAGAATCTTTCCCTTCTGATGCTTGACAAGTTGTCAAATTCAAGCCCTTCAATATAGACACTAAATCCTCACCATCCATCACTGACATAGTATCATAGATTCATAAATAGTCATATATATAGCCTCATAGGATTGACCAAAAGGCTAGCTCAATAAGGAAATGTTGACAGTAAACATAATGGGAGTTCAATACTCCTGATGAGCCCCACGTTGGAAATATGGTGGATTCTCTAGATCATACAATTATTAGCACACACATTCATGCCCGTTTCTCTGATATCATATATTGGTAAGAAATAATATATGCACATATGCATTTGCTTTTTTTCGAAGCCTACTAGTATATGATTTGTTTCTCTGATATAATAACATTAAAAAATTCCATCAAGAACGTGTTTATCGCACAATATTGCGGATGCACAAATTAGTGGAAGCAGGCGCCACTTGGTGGCTGTGATGTACTTGTCGGTAGCTGCCTACCTACCTACCAATCTATATGTATATAGGTTGTAGATCATGTGAAGACCCATGAACAGTTGCACGGATCCGATCTATATTTGCAAACCTTCCTGTTTCCAAAAACAAATATGATGGGCCCATCATGTGATTTGGACCTGACTTGATTTTTATTTAAATGCAGAAGCTCAGATAAGATATATGGGAGCCAGGAATATAACTGTTGAAACCATAGGATGTGATCATGAACACGTGTATTAGTTAGGCCAATGAAGTTGCATGCGTATGGTAGGGGGTGGGGGCATATATCAATTGATCTGGTTAAGTCCTTTTCCCTGTCAGTAGTCTGCACTCCGGCCGGGAGCTTGGAACCCAGTTGACCTATCTCATCTCACCACTTGCCTGCCATACAGGATGAGGCTAGCTAGTAAAGGAACATGGCAATGGCATGAGCAGAATCAGAACTGGAGATTGGAAAGTTCAGTTTCTGGTGCTCCATTCGGCTAGTAAAGGGAAGTATTAGTGATCGAAATAAAGAGAGCTCGTGCCAGCTGGTCCCAAGTATTAGTAGCCATCGCTTAATTTGTCCAAAGGGCTGATTGCATTATTGGCAGACGAACTACCATGTGGTATATTCTTTCAGTCTCCTTCACAGCAACTTTGAGCTTTTCCCCGCCAAACAAAGGGACAGCTAATTTGAGCTTTTATCAGATCAATGGCACCTTTAGTTGACAACTCCAAATGACTAGTCACAACTGCCAGATGAGCGTGCAGTGAACTTGCTCTGGGAGACTTCTCAGTACTCGAAGAGTGGGGAGAAAAGGTAAGTGCATGTGGATAGATGGCACCTCCTTGTCAGGATCAGATCAGATCAGTGTGAGAGCAAATCGCCAAAAGCTATGGTGGTAGAGCCTCATTGGGTCAGAACAAAAGAAAAGAGATATTTTTGCACATATTTGAGATGCATATGCTTGTAGTTGACATCTGTGTATGCATATGATTGACTCTATCTGATTATTCCACCGGGCCCAGCAGTGCTACATACTCTTCTTGCTTCCGCATCATCTGGTGATTGTCTGGCTGGTGTAGATGTATGTGCGGGCCAACTGTGGGGCAAGAGTTATCTCTTATCTACACACACTAAACTTAATTATGTTATGTATGACCCAGCTGAGCATTAGGTGTTGGTAGCTGAGATGGGGGGAAAGTAGAGGGATAACGCAGGAGCAGCATGGTGCTCCTGCATGCCTCTGCTGCTTGGTTCCCCTCCTTTTCATATGGAAATTATAATCTCTAGCTTATCAGATGCATACATACCATGTGAGAGATAGATCATGAGATCCATTCGATGTATGTACCTGAGGCTCCTGTGCATTGACGTGTCCGTGCCCCACTGGACCATACCTACCAACATATTTGTCCTGCATGCCTATGGTCACCATACCACTCCTGGTATTTATCCATCAGGGCCATAAGACTCGAAGGTGATGTTAATGGTAAATCAAGGGTTGTCAATGGGAAGAGACTTAAATATCATATTGCTGGTGATCCAGTATGAGTGGAAGTAAATGTGTTGCACTTGATCATCCTGAGGAATATTCTATCTATCTATTGTATACTAAAAGCGTAATAAGGGGCTCCTTCTCGAGGCATCCTGTTGATACGCATCACTATATTTCAATGATTGGATCTATAATTTAATGGTAACGATCTATCCAGAATCACGGGCAGTTTGGTTTGTGATTACGTTCCAAACACTGGTGCAAAATGGTACTATTAAGCTCCACGCCTCCACCTATCACACACCTTAGCGTTGTGATGCAGGTTATCACACGTATCACACACACACGTTACAAAAATCAAATCAGGTGCCTGAGAGTCAAATGTGCACGATGGCTAATCCATCGGGCATGATTTTGAAAAAAAGTCATGTGCGATAACGGGCACACAGTTAGGTTGTCCATCCTACGTGTGATAACTCATGATAGCGCAAACGATTACATCACCACAATAGTGCGGGCTACATGGCACACGATCAAAATCAATGAATTGTGTGCGATGATGGGGAAACAGCGCACTCATTACAAAACAGGGCCACCACGTGTGAAGTGCCGCACATGGTTGGCTCCATCCAAATCGTGTGCGATAACTCGTGATAGCGCATACGATTGTGTTGGGATTATTATATACTCTACTAGGTACACGATTGTGTTAAAGTAACTGTGTGCGATGAAAGGAAACATCACATACATTTGGTTGTGGAGCATCGTGTGTAAAGCATTATGGATTACACACTAATTACAAACAGATGACTAGATTTCATAGTCTTACAAGTCCAGACCAAACTAGAGTTCAATTCTGCTAAGAACATATATATATAGAGCAAGTCCAGACCAAACTAGAGTTCAATCATACTATAGTAGCTTTAGAACCTTATGGTACTAGCCTTGGTGTTGCTAGTATCACCGTCATGAACAAGTTCAACATTATTTGCCACTCGCCGCTCACATATGGCAGCTGCACCACAATCCCAGTAACATAGTTACACATCCTTCAAGGCCGCCTTGATCTTTAGATCCCTCATTAGTAGCCCCCTTGCACCTCCGCGTCCTCGGGCGGGATGACGCGAGACTTGTTGTCTGCCTGATTCTTCTGTGGTGCTCCGTCCAATGGTAGCATCTTAACTCCCCGACCTTCGTTGGCATGATCAAAGGAGAGGTTGCCCCCCCCCCATGAGGCATGGTCTATTGGGAGGTTCTCGGGACACCTCGCGCTATTAGTGGGTTCAGTTCAGTTCCGCAAGGAGAGAAAGGGTATTGATGGCATCAGCAGGACCGAGGGTCACTGACACGTCTTGTCACATCGAAGCTTTGACTGGCTGCATCGTGACGCCTGACGACGCCTCGGGTATGGAACTCTTTGGACCTCCCCCTGCTTTATTTAAGGGGGTTCGGGAAGAAGCGGTAGGGTCCATCACATCTCTTCCCCAACTTCCCCCATAGGAGTTTGCATCTCCTTCGCCGCGTCCTCCGCACTCAAGTGCCACCGCCATGCATTTCCACGGCTCACCTCGAGCTCTCATGGAGCCATCTTCCCCTTTGTCCCCGAGCCTCACACCGGGAGTTCCATCGGTAATGGTTATCCCCACATCAGCCTCGCCACCGGCCGAATCGAGGGGGCAGCCGGACACAATCATTCTGCATTCTAAGCTCAAGGCACGGACGACATTAGATGCGGCATGTGGGCCGATGCCCGGCGTTGAACTTGCCGACGCTGGGGAGGAGGAGAAGCTGCGGAGGAGGACGTCGTGGATGGGGAAGAGTGACCTCCAGCGAGGAGAGAGGGGCGAGGGAGCCCGTCATTTGGAGACGCTCCTCCTTCTCCCTCGACGAAATGGAGAGGTTGCAAGGTTTGGTTGTCTTACCCCATGATCTTCAGTGGTGCTATCCCGAGAAGGAGAGTACCCCACAACCTTTAGAGGGCGTGGGTGATGATCTTTAGCCCCCTTTTCAAGAGGGGATTCTCTATCACGGTCCACCCCTTCCTTCGTGGGTTGCTCCAGTATTATGAGCTGGAGATCCACAACCTGAATCCCAACAGGGTCCTTCAGGTGATCGAGTTCATCGCGTTCTGTGAAGGCTTCTTGGGGGTCAAGCCAGACTTTGCTTTTATGGAAAGCTCTATTTTTCACTAAGCTTTACTTCTCCAAGAAAGAGCTCTCTCAAGTCAGATGCCCTTGCTTCACCAGGAGGAGGAGCAAGGGGGCGCCGCAGATCATCGCCCCTTCCTCAAACATGGGTTGGCACAACCTACGGTTCTACTGCGCCAATGCAGGCCCTGATGGCATGATGGCGTTCAGCACTAGGGAGCCATCAACTATTAGGTCCTAGGAGGAGATCCTTTCTCAGGTGGACCTAAAAGCGGCCCGGGCTCTAGAGCCTCTCATCTCGGCCTTGGTGAGCAAAGGGCTCTTGGGAAGGGGGATCATGGATGAGTTCATCAGGAGTCGGATCTAGCCCGCGCACTTGAGACGTCAACCCATGTGGGCGCTGACCACCTTGGGTGACATCCCATGGTGCCTCGGTAAGGAGGTGCTAGGCAGGGCTCACAGCTTTGTGAATCATGTCAAAGGTGCGCCAGACCAGCAACCGTGAGCCGCCTATGATGGCACGCGCCTTCCTACTATGGGCTTGTGCCGGCTTTCTGTCTTCCACATGCGCTAACTCTTTCCTCCCGTTGGTTTGCTTGTTTTATGTTCCTTACTTCCTTTGCATCTCAGCTTTCCATTTCCTGGCAGTTCGGAGGCTTGCTAGTCAATCATGTACGTGAGCGCCTCCGGGACAAGGGGCCCTCAGTACTCTATCAGTGTGTCCTCCGAGGTGCCGATGACAAGGAACATGGGCCCCTCCTCTGAGGCGGGAACGGCTGAGATCTCATGCCCGGGCTCCCTTCTTCGTGCTCAACAGCTGAAAATTCCTTCCCTCAAGGGAAAAGCCGCAACCGCTCCGGAGAAGACAAATTCCGTCGAAAGGTCCCTAAAGAGAAGAGGTCTGGCTCATCCCCTGGTTTGGACGCCTCATACGATGTCCACTAGAACAGACATGTGCGCTTTGCCGCGCCCATCTGTCTTAAGGGTAGAAGTTTAAATTATTAGAGAAAAATTAGAATGATAGAAGTATTTGGTAGTTTCAAGGGGAAAATTATAACACCTTGCAGTTGCTGGTGGGGCATATGTGAGTAGGTTGTGGGTGAGATTGAGATATACAATGTATGCCCAATGCTTCTCCTATTCTTATCTGGATTGTTTGACTATTCTACTATTTTCTCCTATCTCTTATCAAATCACATGTTCCTCGACTTATTATTCTGTAGCGCGTCTCTAATCAGATGATATGGCATGCAGGCGTTTGTGCAAGGTCTCTGGCACCAAGCACCTAGTGTCAATTTTTATTAAGTTGTTTGAGTGCTATTTTATACGATTGTAACAAACCAAGAACGAAGAAGACAGTAATTACACTAAGCTTGAACATACCACTGGAATAATATATTTTTCTGAATGACTAAGCATCGGCATCTCCATCCTTGCAGAACAAAGCAAAGCCTGGTCTTCAGAGTGCTCTCCGTTCACCTAATAATATGAATACCATCATCAAGATTTATATGATACTCTCCGTTCACCTTATAATATGAATACCATCATCGATATTTCATTGTTCCATTCGAGGCATATAAATGCCCGACTGAGGATGCAATGTACAGTACAGGTGGTGCATAAAACAAAATTGTAGAATCCATCCATGAAGCTGATAGATGGTGTTCACTCTCGGTAACTATATCATGAGGAAACACAACTGAGAATCTCTCCGTTGCATTAGTGCCTGCAATAATCGTAGTAATATAAATCATGGCGGGGGCTGACATTGTCCAGAAGGATGTTTTCATATGGTTTTGCAATTAGTATACTTCATCATCAAAACATTCAATTAGTATACTCACCATAACAAACGGACAGGCTAAAGGAACGGGAGGAGCCGGGGCTGATCTTGGCGGCGCCCCAGCGATCGCCCGCGGATGACGGCGGCGGGGATCGGAGCTCGGCGGGGATTGCAGGCTGAGGAGGAGGAGGAGCGGCTCGCGGCGTGAGAGGCTCGATTTGGCGCGGCGGAGCCATCCACCGGCGCCGGCGTCGACCGAGGGGAGCGAGGGCAAGCTCTGTTTTGGCGGCTGAGCTGCTGCGTGCTCTGCCTTGGGCCGCCGCCGTACGCTTGCCCAGACAATTTGGCTGAAACCCCTAAAAAAAACCAAGATAAATGTGGCTGAACCCACCAAGTAAATACAAAAGATCAATGGGAGATTGGATAATATGCCCCTCTTTACTTGGGCAGTTGATAATTTGCCCCTCTTTATTTTCAGTTGGATGATTTACCCTGCTTTTCCTTTTCCAGTAGATAATATGCCCTTTTTAATTACTGTAATCATTTCTCAGTTTTTATCCCAATTATCATCATGCGAAATGACCCGACTGCCCTTGTGGCAAATTGCAATTATGTCCTAGTCTCCTTTCCCGTGTCGGACTGTTGGTCTTTGCTTCCACTGAACAGTCCATCTCCCCAGTTCATCCCCTTTCTCCCGTTCCTCTCTCTCCCCACTGTACATGTACTGAAGTGAGATCCTAGAGGAGGCCGACCAGGACACCTTGGACCCCATCTTGGCGGCGGATACCGCTGCAGCTCGGCGGCGGGGGGCTGCCGTTAAACTCGGAGACGCGGGCTGGCTCCTGCAGGTCGGAGGCGCTACAGCTCCTCTGCATCTCGGCGGCCCGGTAGCTCCGCTGCAGCTTGGAGCTGCGGAATAGGCGGATGGCGCCGTCGTTGCTCGTTTCGGCGAGGAAAATCCTCGCCGTTGCAGCTGCCACTACCTGCCGTAGGTGGCGTCTGGTCCGCCTGCGCCGGTACTCCGTGAAGCTGGTGACTTTCGTCGGCAAGGGAGGCTCTAGCAAGACCACATCGGCAGCCGTTGTCGCTCAGGTAAAATATCAATCGGTGCTTGATGCATCTGTACAAATTTTTGTGTGAGCTTGTTGCTACTACGCTACTAATAGCAAGCCTGAACGACATTGTTGGTAGTAATTAGCAGCTGGGCATGCTCCAATTGTCGGGCTGGGTACGTTGAAGTGCATTTTCTAATTAAACCACAGGTCAGGCATCTATATATGATGGTATGCATTCTTACATATGCACTTCGGTAGAACTTGGCAGGATATAACAACTTCATAGATAAAAAAATTAAACTGACAACAAGTATCCACTTAGTACATGGAATTCGATGTCATAAAAAGGACTGCTCGGTTCAAATGGCATAACAGTTTAATCTGAGTTTACATCAAGCAAATTAACAATAATTCTGAGTTCGTATCTCAGAAATTACATCTTCTTCCCCGCAAAAAAAAATTACATCTTCTTCCTCCTTGGGGTCATTTTTTTCTTGCATGCCGTAGAGCTTGAAGGGATGTGAGAAGTAGGCGATGGTACAGAAACATTCGTTGTTCCAGATGGTTGTGATGCATCGCCTTCGGCTATGGCCATAGCAAGTCTCCTGCATGTTTACACATCAGTTACAAAAGCAGGATTTCTTTTGTATGAATCAAATGTGCATATGGAAAATATAAACAGTTACCTCCTTGTAATAGGCCCAGGGCTGTTATAAAGGCTGGGAGGCACTGTGATTGTTGTTGTGCGTGTGGGTGTCGCAACAACAGCTGGAGCGAGCTCGTGAGCAGACATGTCGCTAGAAAGTTCAACCACACATGACATTAGAAATGGTATACTAATACTAATTTCATACTAATGTAGATGATATATAGTAGTAGTAGTGGTACTAGTACATGGGTTACCTCTCATTAGCTTCCTTCTTTTTACAAGTTGATTTTCTGTGCCCCAAGATTCCACATTGTTTGCACCTGTTTTTGGTGCCAAATCTCTTCTTTTCTTTTTCCTTCTGTTTGGCACCACCTTCTTGCTCATTTCGTTTGCCATCATCATCTTTTTTCTTCCGTTTGCCACCACCACCACCGTCTTCAAGGCAACTTTTGATCCTCTGCTTCCTCCTTCTCCCAACAGAGCTTTTTAAATCCGGTGGTATCATCTCAAAATCTAGAGTAACCTGAGGCCATTGAGACTTGTCTGTGATTGGTTCAATCTCTCCAGCATAGGCAGCCCGGAACCTACTCACAGAGTAGTAGTCATGCACATATGGTTGAAAGTTCACATCTGCTCTCTCTATAAGAAATGCAAGTGCATGCTCACAGGGCTTTCCAGTGTGCTGCCATTCTAGGCAAGTGCACTCATAGGTACCTATTTTGACAACGTGCCTAAGATTCTTCTTGCTGGTGTCCTTGACCTCACAACTTTCTCCGGTTGATCTTCCAACAACCAAATGGTCAAGTTGTCTAGTTCTATTATTTATTTGTTGAATGATGGCAGGCAGCGTCTCTCCCCGGAGCATTTCCCCAATCCTTCTCCTCCTCTCAACAAGTATCATAATTTTCTCTCTTATTTTGTCTGCTAGCTCATCCATGGGCAGATCCTTTGTTCCTTTGATCCAGCTATTGAAGCACTCAGCTAGATTATTGTGAATGTAATCACATTTTATTTCTGTGTTGAAGTCGCATCTCATCCACTTCAAATTATGATAAGTACACAAGTAGGTACTCACTGTAGGTTCAGCTTCGAAAATCTTGCCCATATGGTAGTTAAATGTTTCTAGACGGTAAGCCTTGGCTGCTGGCCACATGCGACCAAAAACATCTCCATGAAACTTCTTTTTGAAGTTTGCCATTAGATGCCTAAAGCATTCCCTTTGCTCAGCTTGAGGAAAAACAATTTTAACTGCATTCTCTAACCCTTTGCATGCATCAGTACAAATAGCTAGAGTTTGAAGATGTCCTATTGCCTTATGTAGTTGTTGCATAAACCAAACCCAGTTCTCCTCAGTCTCCGTACCAAAGTAACCAAATGCTAAAGGAAACATCCAGTTTTGTCCGTCTAGTGCTGTACATGCCGCCAATTGACCATTCCACTTTCCAGTCAAATGTGTGGAGTCTATACTGAGATATGGTCTACAACCAGCCAAAAAGCCATCAATGCTTGGCTTAAGTGCCATAAAAAATCTCCGGAAATACACTCCATCTTTTTCCCTCTTGACATCAACCTCAACAATGCTACCCGGAGATCTCTTATCAATCTCAGCTTTGAAGTTGAATAAATTCTGAAAGCTTTTTCCCCAGGTTCCATATAACATATTTGCGGCCCTTTCTTTTCCCTTTTGAACAGTATCATACCCAATAGTACATTTGTACTCTGCTTGTAGCTTTTTTAGGAGCTCCATGCCACCAATGTTTGGTTCACTTTGAAGATACCCAATTGCCTTTTCTGCCACCCATGCTTGGTCTGCCATGCTTGTAATCACTTTAGCGGTTGATGAACACTTATGAGGCATTACTATCTTGTTAACCTGCACAATAGCAACCATTAGGTGCAAGTAATTTTTAAAAAATGTTTCAACATAAAAAATGATTAGTGTTAGATAAGTTTATACCCTGACTGTTTTGCCATCTTCTATCGTTCTAGCAATTATACGCCAAGGACATCCATTTCCTTTACAGTGACCCACATATCTAGTAGTGTCACTATTCTTGGTCTTAATGTCAAACTTACCTCTAATAGCAAATGTTCTCATAAGCATCCTAAACTCTTTCATCGAACGAAACAAAGAACCTTCCTCTATCACAGGATGTTCCTTATCATACCAAAAGTGATCATCTTCAGGCATATGGTCAGGCACTGGAAGAGCCGCATCAGCAAGTAAGTCCTCATTAATATCAGCTATACATGCATCAACATTTGCAATCGAGGCTTTGATGGCTGCTTCAGATACACATTTTCGTTGCACAGGTTCATCATCGATTCCAAGCACCGAGCACATATTTTCTTCTGTTATAGGAACATCAATTTCGTCATCATTCATTGGTGCTATCTCAATCTGGGACCAATCAATGCTTCCTTCTGTTGTTGGTACGTATGTATCATTGCTAGCAACCGTCGTTCGCCTACTTGGAGAAGAAATAAGCATTTTAACATAAGGACATCATACAATTACTTACAAAATATTACATTCAAAAATAAAAACTATGCTAGATCTGAAGTATTTTTTCAGGCTTCATGTGAGTTTACTGTACTTTCTATGCAGGTTCATCAACGCCATATGGGATGGAGGGTCTGAGGCCGAAGGGAGGACCAAATGCTTACCAATCTGGAGCATCTTGTGGCGATCCATGGATACAGGAGTTGCCTCGTCCGGCACTCTGTGGAATCACCTCGCCGGCTGCTGGTGTGAACCCTCGCTGTCCAGGGGTCGCCTTAGTTGATGGCTTGGTGGCCGTCTGTCCAGGGGCCGCCGGAGTTGACGGCTTGGTGGCCGGCTGTCCAGGGGCCGCCGGAGTTGACGGCTTGGTGGCCGGCGGTGCATCCGCCTGTCCGCTGGGCACGGACATGATGATGCAACGTAATAGAATCAATCTACGATTTCTTGATCAGTTGGTTCTGTTGTGTATACCAACGTAAAGAGGGAAGGAGACTAGGACATAATTGCAATTTGCCACAAGGGCAGTCGGGTCATTTCGCATTGTGATAATTAGGATAAAAACTGAGAAATGATTACAGTAATTAAAAAGGGCATATTATCTACTGGAAAAGGAAAAGCAGGGCAAATCATCCAACCGAAAGTAAAGAGGGGCAAATTATCAACTGCCCAAGTAAAGAGGGGCATATTATCCAATCTCCCAAAGATCAATGTGGCCAACTGTTTAAAGTTACAGAAGGTGATTTCCCCAACATTCTCTGGAACATATACTAGCACTATATGATTATGATATCAACAAAATGGTCAACCTCCCTATGATTCTTCATTCACATTTGATAAATGAAGTGTCAAATATGTTCATCTTCATATTTTAAGGGTTTGGTTTAACAGGGTGCATGCATCTAAATCAGATCAAAACCTCTGGACCTTAAGTCAGAACCAAAGCAATCAGGCATACACAAAAGAACTACATACAGACACTAGAAGCTACAACCGGATAGATACAAGCTGTACATAGATACCAACACTAGAAGCTGCAAAGATGCAGCCCTACAACACGGGCACAAAACATTCACAATTCCGCTGCCTCTTCGCAGATCGCCACTCTAAAACCCTATTATACCATGCATACATTACACCTCAACGCATCTCTCTAGTAGATTCTGCTATGTGATCCCGCTCGCACGGTCAAGCCGGTTTCGGCGAAGCGGGCCTGTTGTTGTTCCCCTTGGTGGACGGCGGTCTCGAGCCGTTCAGGCTCCGGTTGCTGCTCGGCTTTCTCTGCAGCTGCGGGCGAGGGCTGTTCCCTCCCTCCTTGGCGTCGTGGAGCTGCTCCAGCGCCACGACGACCTGCTCCATGCTCGGCCTGTTCCTCGAGTCCACCGAGAGGCACTGCAGCGCCAGCGACGCCGCCTTCTGGGCCTTGGCGAGGGAGTACTGCCCGCCCAGACGGGGGTCCAGGACGCGGAAGATGCGCCGCTTGCTCGTCAGGTACGGCCGCGCCCACTCCACCAGGTTGTGCTCGCCGGTCGGCCGGTTCTTGTCCACCGCGCGCCGCCCCGACAGCATCTCCAGGAGGACCACGCCGAAGCTGTACACGTCGCTCTTCGTGGTCAGGTGGCCTGATCATGGAAATATTGCAGCAGGAAAATTAGTTTAAGTTCGGCATGATGGTTGATGCCGCAACCAGGGTGACAATGCACTCGCAATTCAGGTAGGTGTGTTTAGATTTTCAGCAAGATATTTGTGCAGATGAGGATTTTTTTTTTTTGACGCTGCAACGGCGGGCTTACGCCGGCCTGAACGAATATATTAAACCAACGTGAAACTTACAAACAGGTGAAGAGGAGGTACAAGGTGAGGGAGGGGGGGAGGTGAAAAAAAAACAGTAAAGTTACATTCAGGAGGTGCAGATGAGTTTTGAAAGGTTCTAGCCGAAAAATTAGTTAAGTTTGGCATCTTGGTCGATGACGCAACCAGAGTGAGAACGCAATCATGATTCAGGTAGGTGTGGTTAGATTTTCGGGCAAGATATTTGTGCAGATGAGGATTGAAAGGTTGTAGCCTAAAATTGGTTATGGTTGGCATCTTGGTCGATGACACAACCAGAGTGACAACGCAATCACGATTCAGGTAGGTGTGGTCAGATTTTCAGCAATATATCTGATATTTGCGCAGCTGAGGATTCTGAAAGTGGAATGATCAACCGACCTGTTGCAAGGTATTCTGGTGCAGCATACCCATATGTCCCCATCACCCTTGTGGACACATGGCTCTTGTCACCCGTCGGTCCGTCCTTCGCCAGGCCGAAATCTGAGAGCTTTGCATCATAGTTCTGAAGAAGAAATTGCGTGACTGTCAGATCAACCGATAGAGATATTTTGTGGACACAAAGGAAAAGAACCTTCCAGGCTGTAGACATATATACCGCATCTAGGAGGATATTAGAGGTTTTGAAATCGCGGTAGATGACTTTGGCCTTGTCACTGTGGAGAAACGCAAGCCCTTTTGCTGCTCCATGGGCAATTTTCATCCGAAGGTTCCAGGAGAGTGGCTGGAAATGTGTACTCCCTGAATGTTGGAACACTTTAGCATCATTCCTTCAAAACTGGAGAATAACACCCAGCGAATAAGAAAAGTAAAAGGCCAGGAACTTACTCCTGAATAGATGATTCTCTAAACTCCCACGGGGCATGAACTCGTAGACAAGAAGCCGCTGTTCGTCTTCAACACAGTACCCAACGAGCTTTACAAGATTCGGGTGCGATAGTTGTCCAAGGTAATTCACTTCAGCCTGCGCCCAAAAGAAAGAGCATGTCAGACACAGTGCAGAACTGAAATAAACAAGAAATCCCATTTCCAGCAGGCAAAATTGTCACTAACCAGCCATTCCCTATGACCCTGATAGCTTTCCTGGTTAAGCTTCTTTACAGCAATGACCATCCCGGTGCCTGGCTTAGTTGGGGTGAGGGTCTTCTCATCGATCCACCCCTTGAAGACTGACCCGAACCCTCCCTCGCCAAGCACACTGTCCGGCCTGAAGTTTCTCGTGGCGGTCCTCAGCTCATTGAAAGAAAAGGCCTTGACATTTGCTGACTCCAGAATCTCACCCTCGCTCCGTGGCACTGACGCCGCAGAGGCATAGCTGCTGGAGCTGCTCAAGGCCGCCCCATTCCTACTAGCATACTTGGAATTTGTCCCTGATCATCATCATAAAATGGTGCAGAGTTTCAGAAATGATTCGATCACAGTTTAGAATAATAAATAGGTTGCTTTCCCTTAATCATTTATCTTGTCTGCCTAACATTGAACAGAAAATAGGTCCATCATGGACAAGTTAGGTCTGAGTAACTATGCATTTTCTTCATTTAGTTTCGCTTATAGTAGAAAAGAAGGCTGAACATCCAAAACAGGACAGTCAATAACTTTGAAGAAAAGCACATGGATGTAGCCAAAAGTAGCATCAAAATTTGAGCTTTTCCTCTATATGTCTGATTTGAACTGGACACTCAGAAAAATCAGAGGAGAAGTCAGATAAAGTTAAGTGAAGCATTTTACTACATCGGAAGCTTCCTCTCTCCTAGGCCCAAAACGGAAAGGCATGATCCCTTGCACATGAAGCAGGTCAAGAGGAAGAGTCCAAGCTCGCGACAGATTTTTCCAAAGGAGGGGCTGAATTTTCCTAGGAGACAAATTAAGATTTTGCTGGACTGAATTTGGTGAGTCGCCAATCTTGAGCCGATTAAACAGAACGAAATCAGCATAACCGAGTTCTAGTCTTAGTTCCCGAAAAGAGTGAAGAGATGCAAAGTACGTACTCTAGTAGAGAGTTAACACAGAGCAGTGATTTATTGAGTAGTCTACTTAATATTTGGTGGGAAGCAGATTAAGTTAGTAATTCACCCTTCACCGAATTTATGCCGAACCAGTTGGGTTGCAGCGAAACCAGCATAACCTAAGACTGGTTTCGGGAAGGGGCAGAAGAGATGCGGAGCACGAAGTCAGCACGAACCAAACCAGCAAATTGGACGGGGAGAAATGGTTTTTTCCTTGAGAATTTATTCGAGCACCCGAGTACGTACTTGTAAGTTGTAAGAAAAAACTCTGGTTATGAACTAGTCGTATTGCTAGTACCAGTAGTAGCAGCAGCTTCGCAGAATAGCATCAGGAGATCGAGGAAGACGCACGCACCTGAAGGCGACGAGGAGGAGGAGGAGGTGTCGGAGCTGATCTTGGCGCCCCAGCAGTTCCCCATGGCGACTCGCTCGCCGGACCGACCGGCCCTCAAATCGAGCCGCCGGAGACGAACCAACCAACCAACCAATCAATCAATCAGCGAGCCCGGATCAAACGAGCAGACCTCCCAAATCGGCCGGACCGATTCAAGGCGAAGAGTGCCTCCCCGCCCAAATCGGAACCCCCTCCCTCCCCTGCTTCCAGAGCAGAGCAAGAAAGAGAGAGAGAGAGAAAGAAGAGAGAGAGGGGGGAATCGGAACTCCTCCAGGACCAGGAGGAGGAGGGCGGCGGTGGAAAGAAAGAAAGAAAGAAAGTATATGTGCCTTTTTGGGTGGCCGCTTTGCGTCTCCTTTCCCCCGTGCGCTGGCCGGCCCCCTCCTCCAACTTTCTCCCCCACCACGCACCACCACCACCGCCACGGAGCGGGCGAGAAAGCGAGCGAGCGAGCGATGGGACAGGACAGGACAGTGCAGGCAGGGAGGGGAGAGGGAGGGAGGAAGGGGAACCCGATACACTACCGCTAGCACCTGTGGAGGCGGGGCCTGCTTCTAGAAGGAGCGGGAGGGAGCCATTGATGGGGGCCGAAAAGGCGGGAGAAAGGGAGGGGCGGAGTGGTGGTTGGGGTTGGCCTCGCCGGCCGCCTTTGCTCGCGCGCGTCGACACGATGGCTAGCGCGCGGGCCCCGCGTGTGGGCCGTGGGGGGGCCGCGTGACGGGGCCTCGTGTGATTCTTTCTTTATTATTTTCGCCTTCGTCTGGCTGTGTGGAGCCCTGAGGGGGCAACGACGGGCGCGCGCACCTGGCCAACCGAGCTCATCGGCGGGGCTAACGATTAACCCAAACCTATCGCCACAATATTATATTACCCCGCCCCGATCTATTTTCATATTATTATACTATTATTAAGGCTTGCCATAGCAGCAACCTAAGACGCCCGTCTGCTTACGTGGCAGCTACCTGGGCAGAGAGATGTTTAAAGTCACATACTGTATTGTAGTACGTATTAGGTTATCATCACGTAGTGCTTTAAAAAAAATTTGAGCCTACTATCTACTTCCTCCGTCTCGTAATGTAATTTCCCTAATGTAAGACGTTTTTTTAATACTAGTGTAGTATCAATATTAAAAAAATGTCTTACATCATTGGACGGAGGGAGTAATAAATGGAACTACATACTGTAGGATACTGTTTCTATTTTCTACAACACTTTGCACTATGAAAATTGAGCCTACGTTTCTTCTTCTCTTTTTCTTTTTTCATGAAAAAAGGGCCTCCATTTTTTCGGTGGATGTTTTTCGTCAACTTGATTAGATCATCTACAGGATTATAGCTGGACTTGACAAATCCGGTCAGCGGATGCGTCCGGGCGCATCCGTGAACACTGGTTGGTCACGCCTTAAATTTCCCTTCTCACAATTGAACATCTTAATTACCTTATCTCAAATCTATACAAACTCATGCAACTACATGAACGATGCATTACACACATCGTCCTACTACAACATCAGGACATGACATCAGACTATCAAAAATTGGCATGTTTAACCTACGTACATGCTAGCTATGAAGAAGATCAATCCACGCCTGTCTTTGCCCTTCTTGGTGCCCTTGTCGTTCTTCTCGCGCAAGTACCGATCAAAGAGGCAGTACGAATCGAGTCAGGTCTGCTCATCGCCAGAGCTGCCTGACCCATCGTTGTCCTCCTTCTCCTCCTTGGAAGGCAGTCCGACAATGGCACGGAGGCCGATTATGCTCTCGGACGAGGGGCGCGCGTGTTCCTCCGCTGCCGCTTCTTTACAATGCGGACGCGGATGCCTTCCTCCTCTGCGACCGCCCGTGCCATTGCATCAGCCGCCTCCGCCGCCGCCATGTCGGCAGCAAGGCGCTGACCTCAGCCGCCCTCATCCTCTTCTTCCCACGGCGGGCACACTGACCCTCGATAGGACTCGTACTCCGACGGACCAGTGATGGGGAAAGGGAGATTGGAAGGCTGCCTAGAGGACCACGATGATCTAGCACCAGAGGATCTGAGCGCCCGATGCACCGACGCAATGGACTCGTGCTGGGAGATCCTGTCGTCGGAAGGGCGTTGTCCTCCGGGAATGGCGAAGTGCAATGCGGATGGCCATTTCCTTCTCCAAACCGTTGTCCTCCGGGAATGGCGAAGTGCAATGCGGATGGCCATTTCCTTCTCCAAACCGCACGGGTTGACACCCCAATCAACGGATCTGTACTGATGGTCGTCGGATCCGCTACACGTCAAGCCGGGAGAAGGCTTGTGATCGCCGATAGGAGCTTGGGTGGCGGAAGGGAGTGAAGTGGATAGTGTTTGGCCCAGGCACCGGATGGAGAAGAATATATATGGAGTCGGGTGGGCTATTATGGGCCAGGACCGACGTGATGGACGCGCCCCGACACTCCTGGGCCCCCTTATCCGCCCTACATTTGGGACGGGATATGAGGGGTGCCGGTTAGCCTAAGCGTTTGAGACCCGTTCGAGGCACCCGTCTGGGCAGTCTTTCGTGACCGATCACTAACTTGGCCGTCCGTCGGGGCGTATGACAGAGTTTGGGATGCCCGGCTGTAGATGTTTTCCGGCTACATGAGGTACGCGTACAACATGCTATTATAATATTCCGGGATAATTGAGAAAACGTCCCAACTTTTGCGGCGTCATTTTTTGTTGCGTCGCATTTATGACTTACTTGTGTCCAGCTCAGCAGTTGCAGACTCACCAATTCGCCTGGCTGTGTGGAGTCCGGAGGGGCATGGACCAGTCGCCAATCGAGCTTATCATCGGCGGGACAAAAATTTAAACAAAACTTATCTCCACAACATGTATCAGTATAAAACTAGTGCGAATAAAAAATTATGTCTAGTTGCCCGTGTGCCAGTATATTTTCTACTCCGATTATATACATTTGATGGTCCAGCACCGAGAGTGGTTCGATCGACGCATATAAAAGCGAATATTCAAATCCAAACGGTCAATTTCGGCTGCCCGTGATTGCCACGCCAGATCGCCGTCCGGTCCGTACAACGCCTCCGTTTTTCTTCCTGTGTTTTGTTTACGTGGCCGTTACGTAGGTGCGACACTATTAGTGGTTATCCGTACCATCGCCATGCTTTTTCTATTTGTTTCTAGTGGACCGCATCGTGATCGAGATCAACAAAATAATGCATCACCATTCGTGGACGAGGCACGATTCATGCACCCAAGATTTTCTTTTTATAACATTTACATATATATATATATATATATATATATATATATATATATATATATATATATATATATATATATATATATATATATATATATATGTATCTCTGGCCAATACTACAGTTTTGTGGCTGGTAACCAATTTGTCAAATCAATGGCGTATGTCCTCTAGACTAGTATTGTTGTGCTTGGCTGAGAAAATACAACGTGAACATGGACCTGCAGCTTGCCCCGCAACGTATGTACTCCTATTTACTTGTCGTGGTTTTAGTTCAAATTTTAACTAAAACCACGACGAGTAAATCGGAACGGACATATGTAGGTCACTATTAAATAATCCAACAATGGCTCTCGCGAACGCCACAAGGGGCGTGCTTTCGCGACGCGCGCCGCGATCTCTTCTCCGGCCGTCCTCGTGTCGGGCTCGACCAGATCCGGATCCTCGTCGAGCCCTCTCTTCGCCATTGTCCTTCTTCCGCTGGCTCCCTCGTGCTCCTCCGCCTCCCGCCGTCACCTACGCTGGCCTCGACCCGACGCTGATGGCTCCTTGTCCGCTTCCCCGCTGCGTCCGCGTCGTAGCCTGCGGCGGGCCGCACCCTCTCGGCCTTGCTGCTGCGTTGGCTCTGCGTTCGCGTCGGCTGCTGCCGCTTCCAGCCGAGGTGAAGCTCTGCTCTGCGCATGTGGGGGGCGGCCGCTGCCCTTGCTGGCGCCGCCTCGGCATCCGAAGCCGCCTCGTTCGTCGTCCGGCATCCCGAGACGACCTCGATGTTTGCCGTCTCGCCTTGCCCGGCGACCCGTCTGGTCCGGGCGATGTGGTGATGCCGTCCACAAGGCGTGGAGCTCCCAATGCTCGGGCAAGCAGCCTCCCAATGCGCTCTGCAGCTCGTCCCAATCGCTTCCACTTGCGCCGCTTCGACGCCGACCGATCGCCACCCGCCGCTTAGCGGCGGATGCCCTTGCTTCGGCGCAGTCGGACCCGCCATTAGTGGGCTTATGGCGGTGCTCGCCCCAATTGCGGTCGTGGCTCGCAGCCACCACCCCCGCTCCTCTTGCCACCGCCAGCCGCCGTCGCCCCGGTGTCGACGCCACACCCTTGACGGGCCAGTCGTGGCCGCTCCCGTCTTTGTCGGTTGGGGGGATCGCTAGGATGCTTCGGAAGGAAGACGACGTCCGCCGATCCCATGTGTTGTGCGCCAACAGCTCGTGGAGGAAACATTGGGAGACCGGCACTCGTTATCGCCACCGCCGTTCGCCATCTTCAAATGCCTTCCGTCGGCCCGGTTCCAATGCCCGGATGGCTCCTCCAACAGGGCTCGGGATCGATGCTTTCGTGTCTCTCCAAAGGTCATCACGCCACTCTTGCAGGGACCCAATTCGGTGCTCGGATGCCTTCGCTTCGCCACAAAGTGCGTTTTGTCATGCTCAAGACCGATCCGATCTGACTACAAAGCCGCGTGATGATGCTGCAAAGCCTAACCCAGCGCCAGATCGGAGGTTGACGCAACACCGGTTGACGGCAATTGCAACCCGCCCTAGCGGAGGAGACCGAGCTGCCAGACTGAGCTGCGCGACGCCTTTGCGCGAGTTGAGAGTGTTTTGGGAGAGCAGAGGCTGCTCGCCAAACTAGAGGTTGTGCCAGCTGTGTCCTCGCTTCTGAGCTTCAGATCGGGTCTCTGTTGGGGAGGAAGCAAGCCTCTATGGACATTTCTCCCCTCATGCTACATCATGTTCGCCGATGTCTGCATCGCTCACCGGCCCCGGTGTGTAGTCATCGATGAGGTCATGGCTCCAAAGGCCGGAGATTATGCCCGAGTTGCGTGGAGCGCTGTGGGGAGCCTACTTCACCTCTTTCAATGGTGCTTCCGAAGGAGATGGGGCAGGTGATGTCTGTGGGTGGCGAGGTTGATGAGGTAGGTGCGCTGGCACCTATCTCGGGCGCAACTACTGGGGTTTGCCTCGCCATGTGTGCAACCAAGGCGCTGAGTCCATTGTGTCGGTGGTACCCGTGGCTGAGCATGTTAATGCAGTGGTGTCTGTGAGGGACAAGGTTGATGAGATTCTATTTGAGATACAAGTCAGCAGCTTGCTCGCACGCTTGGAGGCGGTCAGCCCTGGATCTGCAAGATGATTGTGGAGAAGGCTCTCGTGAGCAAAACTAAGTCGAGTGACGCCACAGAAAGGCGCTCTGCAGCTGCTTGATGGATATTCATCAGTCTATTGGGCGGTCCATATGGTCTGGTTTGTGTTTGTCTATGTGGATTTGGCGGTGTTTGTGGACTTAGGCGGAGGTGCTCTTGTTAGGGGTTTGTTTGCGATGTAGTAGTTTGGAGGTTGATGGTCGTTCCATGTTGGGTTTGTTTATAGGGCTGATCGTGCGCTTCTGGAGTTGTATGCTCTGTGAGTAATCCGCATGTGGGTAATTTGTATCGGTTTTCGCTTGGTTTTCCGTTAATTAACTGAGCAATTCTCTTCTGCTTAATTAATCGATGAGGCAAATCTTTTGCCTCCGTTTTAAAAAAAAAAAAATCGGAACGGACGGATGTGCAAGTGGGAGTATTTTATATGTTGATTGATGGCCGTCACGAGTAGGACAGATACCAGGTGCAATTGGTTCCCTTCCCGTCACCATACGCAGTCTGTACATACATACATACACCGTCTCGTCTTGTCTCGTACGTGTACTTGTTTTTTCCGAGGGAAACCAGTCTCGTTTTCTCATTTCTCGGTGTGTATGTCCGTTGTCAAACTTCATGCATGTGACCAGCCGGTAGGATATATGCTATGTACTCCCTCCGTTCCCAAATAATTGTCTTTCTAGCCATCTCAAATGGACTACAACATACGGATGTATGTAGACATGTTTTAGAGTGTAGATTCATTCATTTTGCTTCGTATGTAGTCACTTGTTGAAATCTCTAGAAAGACAATTATTTAGGAACGGAGGGAGTATATGTAAGCATGTGTTTGTTTTCAAGTGGATCGCGTCACGATCGATCAAAGGATCGACAAAGCAAGGTTTCGCATACAAGTATCGGCCACACTCATGCATTTTTTTCAAGTGGGAGGAGGAGCATTCATGCATGAGGCACGATTCATGGATCACCAAAGGTACCGTGTGCATATGTTTTGACCTGGCCCCGTGCAAAGAGAGCTTGTGGCTGGTAAACTATTACTCCCTCCGTCCGAAAATACTTGTTCTAGAAATGGTTGTATCTAGATTTATTTTAGTTATAGATACATTCATTTTATCCATTTTTAGGACAAGTATTTCCGAACGGAGGGAGTAGTATGTACCCTCCGTAAACAAATACAAGAGCGTTTAGATCACTACTTCGATGATCTAAACACTCATTTTTTTTACGGAAGGAGTACGTACATATGATACGTACCGAGTTCTCAAATACTCCCTCCGTCCCAAAATAACCATCTCAACTTTATACTAGCTTTAGTACAAAATTGTATTAAGCTTGATACACTTATTTTGGGACGGAGGGAATAATTGCGTGTGTCTTGTAACTGGCATTGTTCGGGGTCTTCTGTTTTGCCTGATAGAATACGATGTGAACTTGGACCTGCTGGCCCCTACAATTTTGTGACCGGTACATGTACGTATGCAAGTAGGAGTATTATACAAGTAGGAGTATATATATATATATGATCATCACAAGTATGGCATGTATTCTAGTGGTTAATGCGCCGTCCGTGCTGTGCACCTGTCGTCTCCTTCCCCCCTTTGTTTATAAGTTGCGAAATTACGAATGAGACACATATTATAGTATGTAAAAAGATAAATTGAACATCTCGATTTTTGATTTATTGGTGTGCATTTTCTTAGTCAAACTTTGTGCATGCATGCGACCGGCCGGTAAATTGTGATAGTAGATATCATTTATATGTAGGTATATTCGCCTTTTTCAGTCAAGTGGATCACGACCGACACAACAGATAATGATTTTCGATACATCACCATATTCACCGTGCATATGTTTTGACCTGGCCAGGTCGGAGACTTTCTTCAGCTTGAGTTGGGTTAAAAGCACGAAAGGTATTTGCACCATCACCGTCCTCAAATAGAGTGTTTTCTACGGTCGCTCCATGGAAGAAAAGGATGAATCGAAATATCGCTGGTTACGGCTGCGTGCATGTGTTTCTTTTTTCTGTGTGTGCTGGCAGATATTATAAGAAAATACGTCCGCAATTGTCAAATCAATCTAGTGTACACTGTCTCTTGTGTACGTAAATAATTGCTACTCCTCCATATATACACTCCCGGCCACGACGCTCGCTAATCGTGGGAGTAGTTTGGCTGACACTACTAGAAAAAAGGCTATTAGTGGCGCACCCAATATTGCCATTAGTGGCGCACCATGGGTGGGCCACTAATACCACGCCACTAATAAGGAATACTAATGGCGCACCGGCGCGCCACGTTAATCCAAATAACAGTGGCGCACCACTGGTGCGCCATTGGTATTCCACATAGTGCGCCACTGGTAATCATATGGGTGCGCCACTGATATTCATACGGGTGCGCCACTGATATTCATACGGGTGCGCCACTGATATTCATTTGGGTGCGCCACTGTTATTTAATTGGGTGCGCCACTAATGTGCAAGATGGTGCGCCACTGGTATTGCAGCAGGGGTCCCTACTGATGCGCCACTGATATCCATATGGGTGCGCCACTGTTATTTAACTGGGTGCGCCACTAATGTGCAATATGGTGCGCCACTACTATTAATTCTAGGAATTTTTTTTTCTGCATTTCTGGTATTTGCACAGGTTACAAAATACAATACATCACAGAATATAAACAGCACATAATACAAATCATCACATTAGTCTCCGAATTCGAAATAGCGAACAAAGTTCAAATATTAGACAAGTTTAGGTCTCGAGACCGAGTAGCGAGTTTGTCGTCACATTACAAAGTTGATATCATCTAAACTACCATCACATAGAAGAGAGCTGCGGTCACGATGAGCATCATCGCGATGAAACTAGTCTTCATCCGGTTCCTCCTCCGCCCCTCCTCTCTCCCTCTAGATAGCGCCAGATCTAGCTTCCGCCTCCGCCCTAGTGGTGTACCTTTGTAACTGTTACCGCTGAACGGTGAACCTGTCTCCGACACTCCTCCCAATCGTCATAGACTCCGAAACCCTACCCTTGTACACGACATACGACGGCATCTCTATGCACTAGACAAACAAAACGTTAGTAGCAATTCACAGATAATATATAAGTATGCAACAAAAGGATCGGAAGAGAAAAGCAACACATTAATAGCACGGTTCATGGTCCTACTAATAAATAGCATCGATTACATATAAGTTGAACGACTCTCCAAACTAAAGAGACATACAAGTTCATTAAAGTTTAATTACAACACGAGCTAATCGACATTTCAGAACTATATACCATCAATACTTTCTTCGACTCGACTCAGGGACCGGACCGTGGATGAAGCCGCCGTCATCCGTCGGCGTCATGAATGTGCGGTAGTTGTCAGCCTGCATTCGTAGCGTTGTTTCTATTTCCTGTTGGACGGTTGATATTTGAGGTGGAACTGCCCGAGGTAAAGGCGACATCTTGATGATGATTTCCGCAAACTCCGATCGGATGCGAAAGAATTCTTGTCCGATGTCCATGTCCTGGATTGCCGACAAGCGCAAGCGCCCAATCTTGGAGACCCTTTGGTAGCATAAGGTGATTATGGTCCCGTATGATCGCCCGCATGTGATGGAGGGCGAGTAGGCATCCTTCGACTGCTAGGCGGCTGCTTAACGCAGGGGAACGCCGTTCGTGGGTGAACACGCGCTTGCCGTATCTACACATTTCCTTCCTGAAGGTGCCTCCAGATTTGGCGAGCCGGGAGAGCATCATCAAGAACTTTCTTGATATTTGTGTAGTCTTTCTTCGATCGACGGTCCGAGTCGAAATACGTGGCCGTGGAATATTTCGGGCTTAAGAGGATGAGTGTGCAACGGTGTCACTGCACAAAACACGGAATGTTAGAAAAAAAGAACGATCGAAATCTAAGAAATCATATGTTACGGGCGGTGAGGGATGACTTACTCAGGAAAGTAAGGCACGAGGAAGGTATCCTTATCTTTGTTCGCCATAATGACGCCGAGAGGTATGAACTCGCGATTTGCGGTCCCCAGCGCTGTCCAAGTGCTTGGCACGCATGTAGAAGGGGTCGACTATCACGATGTCCGGGTCTTGTCTCTAATGATCTGCATCTCCATATTGAGCGAAAATAGCCGAATGAAGGTGTAGTGCAGCGGATGAAGGTTAAACATAGCGAAGATGTCATCAAACCGCAGGACGATCATACTCCCAATGGTGCCATCGACAAAGCCCTTGCCCTCGGCACCTTGGCCACGAAAACGGGTATGAGTCATCTTTCTCGAGAGACGCCGCTTCTCCATAGAAAGAACACTGTCATGCAGACTCCGATAGCACCGTTGCAGCCTTGAGCAGATTAGCGGTAGCATCGGCCTACCCGCCACATGCATCGCCTCATGATATCCTTAGGTATTGGTGGCCCGCCCCGAGCACGGATCGTACTCGGTGCCGGCTGGCTCGCACCCTTGTTAGTTTTTCTTTTCCGCCCCTTCTTTGGCTTCGCTGATGTAATGGGATCGAGGTCTCGCTCGAGACCACCTTCTTGAGTGTGGTGGGGCTGATAATATTTCCCACCTCGGCTGTTTGAGTCTCGGTGAAGGCGGCAGCTGGAGGCGCTCTCGAGAACCGAATGACGACGGCGCTCTGTTGTAATTGGGTTTCTCCGCGGTACCAGCTAGATCGCGATCGACTTTTGCAGGTTGGGTTCTTGAGAAGGAGGCGCCAAGAATTCGCCACCGTACCCACCATGTTCGTTGAAGTAGTCATCGACGTTGACAAATGTACCGTCGTCCGACGTCCGGATCCTGTGCCATATGCATGCCCGGATCAATCGACGGCGGTAGCGTTCGGCGGTCTTGCCATGGCTTGGCGCCGGCAGGATCGGCGGTGTTGTTCGTGGGGTGGTGACCCCGCCCCAAACGAATCTGGCTCTTCGCCAAAGCAATGGCCAGTTGAAGCAGCGCCGAGGGTCATCACATCCTCTTCGCCGGCCCCATGGGGTCGACACGGAGGTAACAAGTCGTCGCAGCCCCGCAGCACCAACCAGTTGAACCCTATACACGGTGGGTGGCATCGGATTATGGTGGAACACGCGTTGCCCGGTTCAACGATTTTGGCCTTGGCGACATCGATCAACTTGCCGCCCACGGCGCAGGAGAGTGCATGGAACTTCGCTGGCGGCGCCTGCGAAACATGTAGGGCGCCGGGATGCCCACCAAAGGCAAGGAGATGAAGTCATCGGCCGAGGCTTAGTTACCGTGATGGCGCCGAGCTCGGCTAATGTCGAGGCACCGCCAACGGCGGGCGCGCAAGTGACGGAGGGGCCGCTTGCTGCCGAGGTGCCGCCGGCGATTCTTCCCACACCCGGTGCATCAAGCTCCAATGCCGCGCCGCACCGGAGACACCAATGACGCCCGCCGGAGACACCACTCCCGCGCTACAGCGAGTTGCTGCCCGTCAAGTTGAATCGGGCGGCCCCTGCTGGCGCCCACAAACCACCCCCGCAGCCCCTCAACCAAGGTAGGCATAATGGCGGTGATCGTCGCTCCCAGCTTGGTCTCGCACTTGCTCTTCGACTATCCGAGGAATCTGCGCCACTTTTGCCTTGAGTTCTTTAACCTCCTGGCTTTCCAAGCTGGTCTTTCTCTCTTTCGCCCAGTCTTATAGTATTCCGACCATTTCGTGGACAAGCCTTCGCCGCCACACGACCAGCCGACGCCGGCTTAGTTAACTTATCCTTCGTTTCATTACATTCAACGCCCTATTTAAAGTGGTGTCCCAAGGCGACGGGAGCTCGAGACCCCGCGCTCGCTTTCAGCTTCTGCGAAGGAACGTGAACCATTTAGAAATTTGGCTTCATTAATTAGAATGCAACCATATGGAGCTAATTACGCTGGGTGTATTCCTTACTGTAACAAGCTCAAGCGCCTTCACCTTCGGATCCGTGGTAAGCTCCTTTGTTACCGGGTCCTCCTTGTACCGGCTCGATATAGTTCCTGGTCTGCTTTTCATGGCGGTATTTATCAAGAGGGGCGGTAGGTTTGCTCGAGACGCCCGCGTCCTCCTTGTCCCATTTAGGTTCCGCCACTCAGAACCGCCGGACCGAAGTTTGTGGACCCCTAAGTTCAATTCCGCATTTCTTTCCCCATCGACTTGATTCCACGGATGCGTTGCTCTCGCACTTGGTCTTGAACTCCGTGTAGTCAGCTTTGCTGATCGAAGGATTTTCTCCTTGATCTTCTCATAACTATCACCTCTTTCAATCATTTTCTTCACCCGGCTCTCCAAGAAGCCAGGGCCGTGCTCATCTTCGTGAGGGCGGCACTGTTCACTTTATTCCCCGAGAGGCGTGTGTTTGCGAAGTCACCGGGAACTTGTATCGCTCGTGCAGCTTCGTGAAGAGGAGGATCCGCAAATTCCTCGCTCACGATGCCTTAGGTTCTCGGTGTTGATCGTGACGGTGCTCGGACAATGCACCCGAGTTGTCCCGCTGCACCCATCGACTAATTCTTTGGGCGCCGTTGGATGCCCACCGGAGGACACTTCAAGAATTCCTCCTTGACGGTGCCGAGCACGCTCGGGCGCCGGTCCTTCCGCTGCCTCTTCGGTTGGCTACCATCTGTGCGTTCGCTGCCATCATCGGTGGTGGCATCCCGGCGGCACCATCACAGGTGTCATCCCCGACGCCACTAGGGGTTGTGTAGTCGGGATCGGTGTCTTCCGCGCGTCCTCATAGCGGTGAGGGTATTCTCCATCTCCGGGACAGCTCCTGAATGGCTTGCCGCTCGAACCGCCGCCTCATCGTTGTCGGCCATGTTCGCCTAAATAGGAAAAAGTTTGGTCAAAAGTTGGTTATTGTCAAGGAACAAGATCTCATCATTTAGGGTTTGTGAGGAATTATCATGGTCTCATCACTTAGGGTTTGTCGACACCGAGGCATCCTAAAAGCTACGGTTTTATCATTTAGAGTGCCGTTGATAGAAGCTATTCAGAACTAGTCCTACTTAATTCTTGATCCTACTTAATTAAGTACTAAGATACCCCGGCCCATGCATTAGTCGCAAGTACCCCATATGTCCTATTTTTAGCAAAGTCATGCTAAAATTCACGGAAAATTTCAGCATGACCTTTGCTGAAAATAGGACATATGGAGTACCCGAACTTGCCGGAACGGAAGTTAATCGACATTCCGGCAAACTCAAGGGCCTCTCGGGGTACCTGCAAAATCATCACGACACGATGGTCGGAGACAAAACCCAGCAAACTAGCACCACAATGTGCCTCTACTTTCGTATGGATGAAAAGGCCACAGACCATATGGTCCTCTGCTTTCATATGGACAAAAAAGGCCTACATATAGGCACAACAGAGCAGCAAGCCCATCACTCTTTTGGTGAACAGAAACTATGTTTGAATCTGTATAATAACAGAGCAGCAAGTCTATTGTCCAATACTGAACAAGTGTACTTTCAGAACCATGATAATAATTTAAGTAAAGTAGTATAAGAACCTGTATAGGAACATGGCAGTAGCCATATAACTAGTGCTTATATACCTACAAGAGTGTAACAGGACCAACAGCATAACTGCATTTAAAGAAAATACAACAGTAGTATAAACCTACCAGTAGTATTGCAGTGTATATTTCCTTCTAATAGCTCACTGGTTTGACTAGAATTTTGATAAAACAGTAGCAATTCTTCTCGTAAAATATGACTATCAACAAACCTCACTAGATCTATTAACTCTATTAACACTCATCATCGCAACTCTATTAACCGCAACTCTATTAACTAGGAGGAACAAGCAGACCCTACAAATCACATATTAGACACAAAGATCCAGGATTGCCCCACCCTCCACCATCGTAGCGGCGGGCAGAGGGAAGGGGAACCTGAGGAGGCAAGAATCTACGGTCGCCTCATTTTCTCCTTACCCTTGGAAAACCCTTGTGTGTGTGCGCACTGCATATGTGTATGTGCATCTTTGTTGTAATTGAACTGAATCACTTCCCGTGGGCACTGCTTTACATGTCTCTGTGTATCTATTACGAATGCAACACAGTCTGTACAAATACAAATAAGAGAGCTCCCAATTTCATCTTTTTTGATGTGGTAAAATATTACACCTAAGTTTTTTCTACGGAAAACTTTACTTGTCCCTTTTTTAGCTATGGTATGTGTCACATCCTGCATGGGCCAACATTATTAAGGAACTGATCCCACATTATTGAGAAAGCATCGATCCGCATGATAATGTATTCTTCTTGGACAAGCACATATAGTCTCCATGGGTAATTATATACATATCTCCCGGATGTGACCATGGGATCCTGCTTCCCCTAAAAAGAAATGTCGATGTGGGGCAAGATAAGATATGCGTATTTAGCAACTGTGCTTCTATCCTCTAAAAAAGCATTTGAATCTTTTGCAGGTAAAATATATGATGTAACCACTGGCAGTAACCAGCATCACAATGCACGACACTCTTCTTTATACTACAATGCACAAAGCATCACAATGCACAAAGCACGTGAAGGGAAGTACAAGAGAGCCAGCCTTAATATGTACTCTTCTGTTAAGCACACTGCTGTCATAATAGGTACGTGTATTCTTCCCCGGTATAGTTTTACCAAATCAGAATGGGAATTAAATGATTTTCCGCTAACCAATTCACGCCATCAAAGGACTGAATTAAGAACTGCAAGCTGAGGCTAAAATAATACTCCAGCAGGGAGAAAATAGTAGTACCAAAATTTCTGATTTAGTGGATATGGCGGTTTGGTCTGATCTGCCTACCTAGCTATCATGCACTTTCTCCTTTCCTCGAGATGTTGCCTTCCGTTGCTGTGCTTCTTCTTCCTTGCTTTTATCTTCTGCTCCTTGTTCCTCCTCTGCGGCAGGAGCGCGAAAAAAATTAAAATAAATTGACAAAGTCTTCTGACCAATACATATAAAGAGTGGTGCACATTTACCTACAGACTTGATCAAGTGCTGGGACAGTGCAGCACTCACCCCGACAGCATCCTCGTCTGCAAAACTACTGGCAGTAACCACTTAACACTTTATGTCTGACGAAACTGAACTTTAGGTTCAGACAAGTTTTGAGACAGAGATGATTAGCTCGAACAAGTAATTAAATTGAACCCTAGAATGAAGTAGAAGCTAGATTAACACCCTACGAACCCTAAGCTAGTACCCAATTGAACCAGAGCATCATAAAAAGGTATGAACCCTAGAACAGGAACCCTCGAATTCGACAGAGAGCTGGCAGCAGAGAGAAGTTAGATTAGAGAAAGAGAGAGGGAGAGGAAGGGAACTCACGAGGAGGAGGGCGTCGGAGGAGGTCGTCGGAGGAGGGCGTTGGAGGAGGTCGCCGGAGGAGGGCGTTGGAGGAGGTCGCGGAGGAGGGCGCGGAGGACGCCGTCGAAGGAGGCGCGGAGGAGGTCGCTGGAGGAGGCGCCGGAGGAGGTCGCCGAAGAGGGCGCCGGAGGAGGTCGTCGGAGGAGGGCGCCCAGATGGGAAGAAGCGGCCGGATGAGGTCGCGAGGAGGGCGCTTGAGGAGGTCGGGGACCATGGTCCAGCCGGCAAGACGCTGGGAAGGAGAGAGGGCGAGGCGAGGCTGCGCGTGGGGGAGAGGGCGGAGGCGGGCAAGGGTGGGGGGCGGGCGGGGGGGGGATTTAAAAGGGAGAAGAGAAAGCAGGGGGAGGAGAGGGAGGCGCGGGGAGAAGAGAAAGCAGGGGACATGCGCCATAACAGATCGATATCAATGGCGCACCAGGGGACATGCGCCATAAACAGCTCAATATCAAAGTCATAAGAATTGTGTGTGTGGTTATGGACAGAACCACACACATGGCCTAGTGGTTGGCGCGTTGGTTATGGACAGAACCACCCAGGTTCGAATCCTGGCAACCCCACTTTTTGCATATTTTTTAAAATTTTATTTTAACCTTATGATAAACATCCAAACACTTTAAAATAAACACATGGCAATTTTAATACTCCCTCCATTCCTAAAAGTAGGGCGTATAATTTTTTTACAATGCATCTCCTTTACTCAATCACAATATAGAATCATTTACAATGCTATGGCATGGTTGAAATCAAGTGAGATGAAATAACAGTCATCAAAGATTGACATGAAATAACAGTCGTCAAATTAAGATTGAGTTTGCATGTAAAGTAATATAATGTTTAAAAGATCTTTAATAATGGTTGAAATCAAGTGATACATGTAATAATTTAGTTGCATGTAATAATTGAGCTTGCCACTGACACACACACACACGCGGCCGACACGTCGTGATTCAATCTTAGCTATCTTTTCACAATCTTCTTGCCCTTCTTCCTCGCGGTTGAATAATTTAGCCCGGAACCCCTTGAATTGATCTTCTCTTGAACGGACGCCCTTAGGTAGGGTGGTCCTGCTTCTTCTTGTGGTGTATGGTACTTCATCGTCGTCGTCATCTTCCATCTTCGGTCGCCGATTTGTCAAAGTCTTGCTCATTGGCGACTCCATCCATTCCGATGATGTTCCTTTTGCCTCTCCTCACGACAACACGACTGGGCTTTGGCGGTCGGTAATGAAGAAGCATTGGTCCACTTTGGAAGCCAGTACCATGGCTCATTTTTCATGGTGACGCTTATACCATGGGTCTTGATTTGGCTTCGGTATAACCATGGTGGTGAAATACCGGTCTTCTTTTAGGACGCTCTTGGCCCATCTGACACGGAACATCGTTACCCCGGAGTTCTGATAATCGCTCTTCATGTCCTTTTCCTCGGTGTAGAATGTGTAGCCGTTGATATCGTGACGCCTCATAGGTCATCAGGTTGTGCTCGGCGCCTGTGATAAGGCGAATATGAGTTTTCTTCCGCGAAGAATCCTCATGTAAAGGGTACGACGAAGCTTCTCCTTGAACCAACGCGTGAAACATGAGTTATGCTCTTTGATTATAGCTCCTCCGCCCTCTGTTGGCCTCGGTCATTGTACGCCTTCTCAATAAAGATTTTGTGCTCTACCACCCAAGGATCGACCACGCCTATGTGTTGTAGCGCGACTAGGTTTGCTCTTTCAAAGTCGGCGAGTCGACCCATGAAGTCGACATGCATTTCGCGGCGACCTCGCGGTGACCCCATCCAGCGAGCCTGCCGAGGTGCCTGCTGACGGGCAGACCAACGGGTTCTCGATGCCTAGATAATTCGTGCAATACGAGATGCACTCTTCGTCGAAAGCCCCGGCTATGCTTCCTCTCGACGTGACATGTTGCGAACGATCCTTTGATGACACCATTCATCCTTTCGAACGGCATCATGCTGTGCAGGAACGCCGCCCGAGTTGGATGATATCCTCCACTATATGGACCAGCAGATGCACCATAACGTCAAGAATGCGGGCGGAAGTACATCTCAAGCTCGCATAGTATCACCACGATCTCTTCCTCGTAGCCTTCTCGAGTTGCCTCACGCCAACCGACTTCCGAGATGACGCCGAAAAAGTTGCATAGGCCAAATAGCGTGTCACGGACGTGTCGCGTCCATGATCCCACGGATTGCAACCGGAAGTATCTGCGCCATCAAGACGTGATACGTGAGACTTCATCCCGCTGAACTTCGCTTGGCTGAGTCTAGGTATCTGCTTATCTTCCCAGCAGAATCGTAAGGAAGTTTTACTCCCACGAGGCAGGTGAAAACTGCTCGATCTCCTTCCGACTTAGAGTGAAGCACGCGGGAGGGTAGTCATATTCGATCTTCTTGGCCTTTTGCCTTTGCGATGACTTCTCCGTGTCCTTCGCCTCATCATCATCATCATCATCATCATCATCATTAGGGCGCCAGAGCTCCTCCCCGATGCCCATTTTTGCAAGTCTGCCCTTGCTTTCGCCCATCTTTGGTCCTCTCGGCATGTTGAGCAGGGTACCAAGCAGACTCTCGCACACGCTCTTCGTGATATGCATGACATCAAGGCTGTGAGGCACACGGAGGATCTTCCAAGACGGCAAGTCCCGTAAAACAGACCTCGTTTTCCATACCTTCAGCAGCTGCTCGGCGCCTTTCGCTTCTTTCCCGACGGTGGGCACTCTTTCCAATTTTTCAACAGCTCGTCTATTTCCTCGCCGCTCCTCGTACGTGGGGGTCTTCGGGGTTCGGTTTCACCATCGAACAGATCCTTGCGTTTTCTCCATGCGCCATCGTCGCGAAGCCACCTTCGATGTCCCATGAACACGGTTTTCAAGACCGGGATCTCTATCTAGCTGGCGATACGCGTTGTGTCATCCATGCACCGTGCGCATCCGTAAAATCCATGGACTACCTGCCCCATGAGATATCCGTAAATCGAGATAGTCGTGCACCGTCGTGAGCGGTGCGGCTCTCATAGGGAAATATTCTTTCTCTGCGGCGTCCCACGTATTGGCTGGCGTTTTCACAGCGTGTCTAGCTCCTCCTTCAGCAGCCCCAGATACAGATTGATGTCGCTCCTGGTTGTTTCGCCCTTCAATTAGCATACTCATGTGAATGTACTTCCTCTTCATGCACAACCAGGGGAAGGTTGTACATCCACACAAACACAGGCCAGGTGCTATGTGTGCTTCTCTGGCTGCCAAACGGATTGACTCCATCGGTGCTCGCGCCGAGCACGATGTTCCTGGATCCTTCCCAAATTCTGGGTATTCAAAATTCAACGCTTGCCACGGCTCGCATCCTTAGGGTGACTCAGATCTTGTCTTTTTATCTATCTCCGGATCATTTGCGCCATCTTCGCTTCTTCTCCTCCCTATCCGCGTGCCAACGCAGGAGCTTTGCTACCTTAGGATCCGCGAAATACGCGCAGACGAGGAGTGATCGGAAAGTACCACACCACTTTTCGAGGAGCTTTTCCTCTTCTTGTATCGAGTGACACCGCACACCGGACATATGGTAGACTCCGCGTGCTCGCCCGATAAATGATGCAATTGTTCATGCAGACATGGTATTTCACGTGCGGTAAATCCAGAGGACACACGATTTTCTTCGCCTCCAAACTGGTCGGGCACTTGTTCCCTTCGAAGACGTTCGTGCGTAATGACATGTTCTCGTCGAAGCATGCGTCCGTCATTTTGTGTTTTACCTTCATCTCCAGAGCCATGAGCGTTACTTTCAGGCGGGTATCCTCGGGCCTGCATCCTTCATACAATGGAGTAACCGCGTCTGTCTCCAGTTGATCCAGCTTGGCTTTCTCTCGGGCGGCAGCTCTTGCGTTACCCGTCTGCTTGCGAAGCAGCTCTTGAATATGAGGGTCATGCACCCAGCCCATCGATGGTCCATCGTCGTCTGCTCCGGCATCTTCATCTTCATGATCATGCCCTTCGTCTTGATCTTCCTCATCATCATGTCCGCATCTTCTACATGATGACCGTGTCCTGCATCTACTTCGTGATCATGTCCCGAGATTCTTCGCCTTCTCGCCCGCCTCGCCGCTATTGTCTTGCTGCCCTTCCTTTTTCTCGCTTGCGCCCCCATGGATGACTTCATAGTCATCTTCATCACCTTGCCACCAATAGCCATCCATGAAACCACGCAAGAGCAAGTGGTCCCGCACCTGCCCGGAATCCGGGTCCGCAATAAGGCTCTTCAGCTTGCATCTTCGACACGGACATCTTATCTCCGCCTCGTTCTTTTGAAGCATCTCGGCCTTCATGAGCTCAAAAACCTATTTACGATGCCTTCGGTCATCGTATGCGGACCATGGTCGCTCAAGGGTAGAGCAAAATGATATTTTAGAACAAAAAAATTTGGCATGACTTTGCCTAAAAATAGGACCAAAAAGAATGCATATAGTGCCAAATTCTTGCCGAAACGGAAATGAATCAACATTCCAGCAAAATATTGGCAACTATCGCATTTCAAATACCGGTACCTGCAAACACAAACATATGCAACACCACAAACATACGTAGATCTCTAGGCCATAAAAAGTGTGTACGTTGTTGGAGACGGAGAGAAAAGTAGATCTAGAACATAAAGAAAGCTTTCCCCTTACTTACCTATCAAAAAAAGGAAATTTAACCACTTAATTTGGGTGAATCTATGGTGCAAATGAGGTGAGGAGGAGGAGCAAGAAGACCAAATCTGTTTTGGTGGAGGGGGGAAAGTGAGTGTGTGGTAGGTGTGGCTGCCTAATTATAGCTACTGCTCCCAGGTTACCAGTGGCGCACCCCTTCACTAGTACGCCACTAGTAGCCAGGAATACTAGTGGCGCACCAGTGAAGGGTGCGCCACTGCTATGTTTTTTGGATTAACCACGCCAGTTTACAGTGGCGCACCAGGCAACGTGCGCCACTACTATCAAAAATAGTAGTGGCGCACCACGGCCTGGTGCGCCACCGTAATCCCGGCATGGCTGGCTACTGTTCGTTCAAAAAATAGTAGTGGCGCACAGGGCAAGGTGCGCCACTACTATCAAAAATAGTAGTGGCGCACCTTGTCCTGGTGCGCCACTGTAAGCCTGGGCATGGCTGGTTACTGTTCAAAAAAATAGTAGTGGCGCACCCCACACCTGGTGCGCCACTAGTAATGTCACTATTAGTGGAGCACCTGTTTGTGGTGCGCCACTGCTATATAGTAGTGGCGCACCACATCTCTGGTGCGCCACTAACAGTGATATTACCTATAGCCGTTTTTCTAGTAGTGTGAGAAGCACGACCTGCGGTGCGTTGGCGCCGCAACAGACAGAAACGAAATTTCGAGTTGGTAATCAAGACCGTGGAGAGGATCCACTGGTGTAGTGCACACATTGTTGATTGGTTTGAGAAACCTTTAAATAAAATTGTAATGATCCTCACAAACAATGTACTTTTTATCTCTAATGAAAAAAGTTTTCGTTTATCTCAAAAAGAAGAGCGTCCATCACACTGGTCGGTGGTTCCTATATTCTCGTGCTAGCTCATTCCGGCCTTTCTCCCGGCTTGCCGCCGTCGGAGAACCTCATGTCCTTGTCGTGACCACAAACTTCTCTTACTAAGTATTTTATGTTTTTTGTGACAAGAGCTTTCAAATAAGATCCATTTTGAATATGTTTTGACGAGTTTTTAAAACTTTGTTAAGTTTCAACCGTTGAAATTTGGTACGAGCAAACGACAGAATCATAAGTTTCAGAAACTAAAACTTAGAACTTGGTCTGCCCTCGCGTGAAATCCAACATCTTTGAGGATCGCAGGGGCAAATGGACGGCTGGCACAGGTGGACAGGTGCATGCCCCTCCGAATTTCCACGATACATTCGCGTTGCGTGAGCTCCTAGCCTCTTCCACACCACCACTTCTCCGCCCTGTAAGCTCCCAGGCTCCCAGCCCCCTTCATGCCCTCCGTCGTTGTACATGCAACATGCCTGCTGCCTCGGTCAACTTCTCCTACCGAGCCGAGCCACGGTTTGCTCCTATGTCGCAGCCTCAAGCGTTGGTGAGCTCATGTGTCATTGCTTTTTCAAAGAATATGTGGCTTCATTGTTAGTAGTATATGTGAAATTGTGAGTGCCATGGCTTGAATTAATATGATGTGGTAATGCAGATTAAATAAGAATTTTGTATGCAAAATGAGGTGAGAATTAGCAAAGGGGAAAACATTGGGAGGGATCTGCTAGTTCACACCTTCCCAAAACCCGAAACTCCGCCTAATTGTTTAGGGAGACTCCCGATAAGTAGGTAATGGGAGTTATATAAGTATATTGGATCTGCTAAAGATGCACTTAGTTAACACTATTGTGTCTAAAGCTTAGGTAAAATTGTATGATGCTAGCAGTTAATCCTCACTAACATATTTATCTTAACATGCTACCATGCCACCTCAGCATGCGATCATGCATGGAAAAATACCCACCTCAACATGCAACGTGCATGCAAAAGGCTCAATTAGTTTCATTATATTAAGCTACTTATATTCAATGAATATTTTATAACTAAATCTATTTTAAATATTTTTTAAATTATTAATCCAAATATTCATGTTCATAAATGAAAATAGAGGGATGCTTTAAATAATCCACATAAGCTATTGAGGTTTAAGACTTTAACACCCTAAAACGCTATCATGGTAATTATTCGGTCTAAGAATGTAACAACCGCGTAAGTAAGTTTGAAATATATACATACTTCGGTTGAAGTAGCAAATTGTTTGGGTGGATTAGGTCGTTATCATGTTAGTCTTGCACATTAATGATCCCTAGTTTGAACTTGGGCTTAGACAATTTTATATTTTGTGGTTTATACAAGCATTTTGACTTTGAATTTGACAGTGTTTATTGCATATCCCTATTTCATGTGAACAAAGGAAGCACGTTTGTTTCACAAAAAACACACATAAGTTAGAATGTCTATCATATTTTGATGCTTTTTCTTCAATTCATTTCTGAAATTCTGCAAGCCAAACAGATTATTAAATTATATGCGCACACACCCCACATGGCCGATCAGTCTTAATTCCTTGCGTGCGAGCAAATTCAACTCCTCCAGCAGCGCTGGGTCCTAGAGTACGGCGAGAAGAGGCGAATGGGCGAAGAGGGCATCAAAAACTGGAAAGTCGGTGACTAATACCATGTATACGCTAATTACAGACTAACAATTAAGATGGAAGATACGGAATAGAGAGGAGCCAATGGCTGCTGGCTGGTACTAGTGGGCCTTCTCACATTGGGTGGGGGGGGGGGGATACATGTGTACCTGCCTTGGTATCGTTAATTGTAGTATATATACTCGACGTTAGCTCGATCATTGGAGGGCGGGGGGAGGACCCTGCTCGCCCCCTGTCTCCGCCACTGTTAGTGGCTTCATTTTTTTATGAAATTGATATGTGGCTTCATTGTTAGTAGTTCGTGTGAACTTGTGAGTGCCATGGTTCGCATTAATATGATGTGGTAATGTAGATGAGATGAGAATTTTGTATGCAGAAGGAGGTGTGAATTAGCAAAGGGGAAAATATTGGGAGGGATCTGCTAGTTCACACCCTCCCAAAACCCAATACTCTGTGTATTTCCTTTAGGGAGACTCACGACAAGCGGCTACTGAGTTATACAAGTATACTTCGTCTGCTAAAGATGCACTTAGTTAACACTATTGCGTATGAAGCTTGGGTAAAAAAAAGAAGAAGCATGATGCCAACATTTAATCCTCACTAACACATTTATCTTAACATGCAACCATGGCAATCATACATGGAAAAAAATACTCATCTCAACATGCAACATGCATGCAGAAAAAGGCTCAACCATTTCCATTATATTATGCTACTTATATTCAATAAATATTTATCATTGCATATATTTTAAATATTATTAATTCAAGTATTCATGTTCACATAATCAAACAATTCCCACAACAATGCGCAAGGTATTATCTAGTATGCAGAGTAAATAAAACAAAGGGAGAGAGTATTAAATAATCCAAGGAAGCTATTGAGGTTTAAGCCTTTAACACCCTATAATGTTATCAAGGCAATTTTTCGACCTAAGAATCTAACAGCCGCGTAAGCACATTTGTGATAAAGACACGCTCTACTTGGCTTCTAGTAGCAAACTGTCTGGGTGGTGTAGTTGGTTATCACGTTAGTCTAACACACTAAAGGTCCCCAGTTCGAACCTAGGCTTAGACAGCTTTCTCTTTTGACATTTTTTTCGAAAGCATTATTAGTTTTCAGAGCATAATTGGTTAGATGCCAAAAGTTGGCATGCCAAATTTTGGCAACTGCCAAATATTGGCCAGAGATCGGTTGCTTGCCTTCTGGCATGCCAAATTTTGACAACTGCCAAATATTGGCTAGAGATCGGTTGCTTGCCAATTCTCGTTGCCAATCTCACAAAAAGATGTCAAATGTTGGCAACTTTTGATTTTGCCAAATGTTGGGTTGCCAAATATTGGCAATGTCAAATGTTGGTAGCAAACCAATTATGCTCTCAATCTCCGGCAAGGGACAAAGTACGAGAACGGGGTCTTTTTTTTTTGCGGGGACGAGAACGGGGTCTTTGGTGGCGCGATAAAAACCTAATATTTGGCATTGGCAACTGCCAAATATTGGCTAGAGATCGGTTGCTTGCCTTTTGGCATGCCAAATTTTGGCAACTGCCAAATATTGGCTAGAGATCGGTTGCTTGCCAATTCTCGTTGCCAATCTCACAAAAAGATGTCAAATGTTGGCAACTTTTGATTTTGCCAAATGTTGGCTTGCCAAATATTGGCAATGTCAAATGTTGGTAGCAAACCAATTATGCTCTCAATCTCCAGCAAGGGACAAAGTACGAGAACGGGGTCTTTTTTTTGCGGGGACGAGAACGGGGTCTTTGGTGGCGCGATAAAAACCTAATTATGTTTCTTCATGTATGTATTTTTCTTTTGCTTGGAATTTTTTCATGTAGACAGTGTTTAGTAGGATTTTTAAGTTTCTCCCATTCATGTGAACAAAATACCAAAGTTTTAAGAGTTTTTATGTTTTCCAAAATACATCTTTCTCTTTTGACATTTTTTTTGGAAAGCATTATTAGTTTTCAGAGCATAATTGGTTTGATGCCAAAAGTTGGCATGCCAAATTTTGGCAACTGCCAAATATTGGCTAGAGATCGGTTGCTTGCCAATTCTCGTTGCCAATCTCACAAAAAGGTGTCAAATGTTGGCAACTTTTGATTTTGCCAAATCTTGGCTTGCCAAATATTGGCAATGTCAAATGTTGGTAGCAAACCAATTATGCTCTCAATCTCTGGCAAGGGACAAAGTACGAGAACGGGGTCTTTTTTTTTGCGGGGACGAGAACAGGGTCTTTGGTGGCGCGATAAAAACCTAATTATGTTTCTTCATGTATGTATTTTTCTTTTGCTTGGAATTTTTTCATGTAGACAGTGTTTAGTAGGATTTTTAAGTTTCTCCCATTCATGTGAACAAAATACCTAAGTTTTAAGAGTTTTTGTGTTTTCCAATTATCTGATTTCTATCCTGTTCCTTGCGTACGGGCAAATTAAACTGCTCCAGCGAGGGAAACTCTCGAGTACCGAACCAACCAAGAGTGATCAAAAGTAATTTTCCTATTTTTGCCGACACGTGATAATCACGTGGCGATACTTTCAGCTGGCATGCAGTGCAAGGTGCTTACGTACGCACCTGTAGCTTTCACCACTGGGGTTCGCTATGTCGGCACGTCTCGTCCATCGCTTTGCGATTGCAACTAGCACTTCTCGGCTAGTAGATCATTTAAGCAGAGCGGCCAGCTCTTCGCACGGTGATCCACTAGCAGACCAGCTAATTAGTCACTAGTATTGTCTAAAAAAACTAGTTAGTCACTGTTGTCTGATTTTTCTTTCCGAAGTCACATTCTAAAGTTTCACAAAATTCTGTAAAAAAATCCCACATGTTCAAATGGATTTAAACCATATGTGCGTACAGTTTTGCCGATGATATAGGTTGACATGCGGATTACACTCGCTTTCACTGTTAAAAACCCACGTGTTAACTTATTTCATCATGGAACTTTATACACTGTAACTGTTAAAAATCCACGAAATGTCATGTTTGTGTAGCTCACATGTTAACTTATTTCATCATGGTACTTTATACACTTGTAGAAGACATCCATATGAACATGTAGTTTGTTTCTAGAATTCCTTGAAAGTTTGAGATACGGTTTAATTTTTTTAATTTTTTTTCAACATTTCAGCTCCTAAACTCCGCCCTCGAACACCCCCCCCCCCCCCCACCACCACCACCAACCCGGCCTTTTTATTCGTACTATAGGTTATCCATTTTAATAATATCTTTGGTTTTAATATATGTTTCCTTACTTTATGCTCTATGGTTTCCTAAAAGAAATTTTAGATGAATACGTAGACTTCCTCACTGGTTTATTTTATATTTTCCATACACCATATATTAGAAAATTGTTCACCGTAAATTAAAGATGTTCAGTGCATAGAAAAATGTTTAATATGTATTAAAATATTTATCAAATATTTAAACTATTCTATAGAAAATAAAATGGAAATCCCAGAAAAAAGTTAGTAAAAGGGAAAGAAAACATAAACTAAAAAAAATAAAAACCCAAAACTAAAATATAAATTCGAAAGAAAATACAAAATAGAAATGGTTGGGAAAAATAAAAGCCCAATAAAAAGAATAGCAACATCCAAAAAATCGAATTAACAGTGTTGCCTCTTACTTCTAATTAAGGAAAATCTACTGTGGCGGTGGAGCGCTCGTACCACAACCTTAAATGGGTTGGGCATTGGGACTCGTTGTGTGAGCTGTACTGCTGTAGCATCTACTCCCTCCGTTTCTAAATATTTGTCTTTGTAAAGATTTCAACAAATGACTACATACAGAGCAAAATGAGTGAATCTACACTCCAAAATATGTCTATATACATCCGTATATGGTAGTCCATTTGAAATCTCTAAAAAGACAAAAATTTAGGAAGGGAGGGAGTATTTGATGACAACCCCTAAAAAAAGAAAATCTATTTGATGACAATTCCTCAAAAAAAATCTATTTGATGGCAGGACTAAAAAAACTATTTGATGGCAGGCGTCAAAAAGGGCAGTCCATATTTGATGCTCGCGAGTATCAAAGGAATTCCCTAGCTGACGCTCACTGCGTCGAACTGTCGGCGTTTCATGCAGGCCCATTAGAAGCGTTCCACCGATCTCGGTTTTGAGCTCCCGATGCCTCAGTTTGGACCCTCTCACGGTCGCGAGGATGTTTCATTTCATTTCTGTTTATTTTTTTAATCTTTTATCTGTTCCAAGTTATTTTTTTTGTTTCCTAGTTTGTGAATTATACAAAGTTTAATGGTGTTTATGTACAAAAATGTATAGTGTATATTTAAGCAAATGTTCACCCTATATTACGAAAATGTTCAACATATTTTTTTAAATGTTGATTATGTATTTTAAAATTGTCAGCGATATCCCAAAAATTTTCATTGTGTATTTTAATATTTGTTCAGCATATATCAAAAATGTTCAATGTGTATTTAAATATTGTTCAGCCTATATCTAAAAAAATCAGCGTGTATTTAAAAATTGTTCACCGTATATGGAAAAATTATTCAATGCATGTTTTAAAAAAATCATCATATATAAAATTTCACTAATTGTTCGAAATTTGAAAAGGTTTATTCCTGTTTTTCATATTTTACTCACCCCCCCAAATAAATCATGTTTTTAAAGCTTGTTAGAATTTCAAAATTCGTTTAAGATTCTCAAATGTTATTCGTATTTTGTAAGAAATTATTTTACATTTTTCCATCAAATATTTAAAGTGGACTGCCATTTAACTTATACTTTAAACCTTAGTCGCGCTTGACTGGCAAGTGACAAAACTCTGCAGCTCGAACTCACTGCATGTGCTATTTTTTTCGTCAATTTTTTTTTTCATTTGGTAGACTCCCGTGAATGAGCCAGCCTGTTATTGCGCCCGTTCAGCGAAGGCATGTCTATTGAACTCTCTGCCTGCGCTATTTTTTGTCACTTTTTTTTCATTTGCTAGACGCCGCGCATGGGCCAGCCTATTATTGCATCCAATAGCAACTGGCACTTGGAATGAGACGCTGGTACAGTCAGTTTTTATTCGGTTTGATGCAGATGCTATCTTAAAAATTCCGGTTTGCACTCGCAACACTGAGGACTTTTGGGCGTGGTTCCCTGAGAGAAAAGGGAATTTTACAGTCAGTTCTGCGTACAGGTTTTTAGTGAAAACCAAAGTACAGAGAGAAGAATGGCTAGAAGGAAGGAGTGGATCATCAAGCACGGGAGATGAGAAGGCATGGACCGAACTGTGGAAAATTCAAGTGCCCTCAAAAATCAAAGTTTTCCTTTGGAGGCTGGCGCGTCATTCGTTGCCGACTACAGACGTTCTACACCACCGAAATATGGCAACACAAAATGCGTGTCCCTTGTGCGGCTGTCAAGATTCATGGAGGCATGCACTCCTTTCATGCTCCATGTCGAGATGTGTCTGGGCCCTTGCGGAGGATGAACTAGTTTCCAAGATGGCCCGAGCTACAGGATCCCAACGCTAAGTCTTGGCTTTTGATCTAGCTTCATCTTTGAATCATTCGAGCTTCACTAGGATGGCTGCCACTTTATGGGCTGTGTGGTATGCAAGGCGGAAAGCTGTGTATGAGGGAATTTTTCAAAACCCGCAGCAGACTATAGCATTTGTGAACTCCTTTATATCAGAACTTGACCAAGTTGCAGCTTCCCAGGCTAGAGATGTATCGGCGAGAGCATCGCATGTTCAGCCAAACAGTTGGCTGCCTCCAACACATGGTACTATCAAGATGAACGTAGATGGAGCAATAATCAGAGGCAATTGAGGGGGAGCAGTCGCAGCAATTTGTCGTAATAGTGAAGGCACCTATTTGGGATCGTCGGCGGTGGTTTATCGGGGCATCACGGACCCGTTAATTCTTGAGACGTATGCATGCAGAGAAGCGCTATCGTTAGCGGAGGACTTGGCCATTCAGAGCTTCACGGTGGCCTCAGATTGCCAGGGAGCCATTACTGATATCAACATGGGAACGAGGGGGCCTCATGCAGCTATAGTACATGAAATTATGGCGCGGAGATCCAGTTTTACTTCATGTACTTTTGTTTTTGAGCGTAGAAATTATAACTTCGAAGCTCACAATCTTGCCAAGTTTGCTTGTAATTTAGATATAGGTAGACATATTTGGTTGGGCTTGCCTCATGACCCAACTCATGTACCTATGAACATTATCAATCAATAAAGTCGGGCGAGATTTCTCAAAAAAAAAAAAAAGATATCACGCGGGACCAGTAGCACTCTATTTGGGGTCTCCTTTTTTCCAGGTGATTTCAGGGCCTGTGCTATCCTTCTGGTCACATTTTTTGATTTGGTAGACACCCAAGAATGGGCCGGCCTATTTACTGGACGCACGTGGGCATCCAATAGGAGGACTCAGATGTCGCGGGCACCAGTAGCACTCTATTTCGGGGGACTCAATTTTCTGGTGATTTTTGGGGGGGGGGGGTGCTCCTAAGCCCCGACCTATGCTAGGAATACAAGAGAAACTAATCAAGGGGCACCCTTCGCGCGAGCACCGCTAGGGTCAGTTTGGTCAGCTGAGAGCACGTTACTTGGCGCGCTCTCTGCTGTCGCCACGTGTCGCATGCTTACGCGATTTCGAGTTTTAGATTGGGTTTTTTCTTACTTTTTCTGCCTTTTCGGTTTTCTCTTGGTTTTCCCTAGGTCTTGGAGAAAAAAATAAATATATTTTTTGCATGTTTTTCCCATGAAAACACATATTTGCTTCTCGCGGAGGCACATCTGTGCGTCTCGGAAAGGAGAAAAACATGTTTTTCTGCTTCTATGAGATGCACGGATTTGCTTCCATGATAGGCTCTATGAGAAGCACAGATTCGCTTCTCGTGGAGAGACATATTTATTTCCACGAGAGGTGTGGCTATGCCTCCCAACAAAAAAGAATTTTTTTGCTTCCACGACATGCACAAATTTGCTTCTACGAGATGGACAGATGTGCCTCTCGAAAAAAAAATGTGTTTATTTTGTTTTGCTTTCACGAGAAGGACAAATTTGCTTCCCGTGGAGGCACAAATCTATTTTCCAAGGAAGCACGGTTGTGCCTTTCGAAAAAAAAGAGAGCTACCAGCTTCATGTTTTTTCTGTCAGTTCTGTTTTTTACTACATACTTGTGTTTGTCGAAAGCTATTACCATGGGATCTCTACGCGAGAAATACAACGGTAAAACGGTATGGGATTTTGATGCATGGTTGAGGAGATAAAATATTTTGAAAAAAATGAATCTACAAGAAAATAAAAAGAAAGACTCCTTGGTTGCGACAAGTGGTGCACTGAGCGCCACTCGCCGATTTAAAAGTGGGTGTGGCTTTTACAAAGGCTATTCCTAATTAGTTCCCCACGGGCTAGCTTCGGAAGTCCATATGCGGGGCATGGCTCCCTTCTTTTTTCAATTTTTTTCTTTGTTTTTCTGCTCTTTACTTCTTCAAACGATGTTCAGGAATTCAAAAAGAAAGATCAGAATTTAAAACAAATCCTGAATTTTATGAAGTTTTTGTACTGTTCGTACATTTTAAAAATGTTCATGAGTTTGGAACGTTCCAATTTTTTTAAAATATTCAAGAATTTAAGAACTATTCTTAATTTTAAAATGTTCCAAGATTTCAAAAAAATGTTCCAGATTCAGAACATATTCACGATTTTGAGAACTGTTTCTGGATTTCAAAAAAATGTCAATTAGAAATATGTTCTAAGATTTAAAAGTTGTTCGGGAATTTAAAAAGATGTTCTGCTTTTAAAAATTGTTCCTGTGTTTGAAATATATTTCAATTTTATTCTTTTTCGTGATTTAGAGAAATTTTCAAGGATTTCAAAATTTGTTCATGATTTTCAAGAAACATTCCCAGATTCCGCAATTTCAAAAAGAGATTTTGATTTTTTTTTACCAAATTAAGAAAACTGTATATGAAGTCGTAAAATATAGACATTGAGAACTATTCACGATTTTACAAAATGTTCAAATTTTATAATTTTGTAAAATCGAATTTTAAAATTGTTCATGTATTCGAAAATTGTTCCATATTTTTCTAGTGGAAAATTTGTTCCATATTTTATACGAAATATGAAGAAAGAATAACATAAAATACAAAAAATTAGGAAATGAGAAGAACCCGACAGGAAACAACAAAGCAAAAAACAAAACTCAGAAAACTGACAAACATCCCGGTCCATTTATGTGCTATTACCCGACCCGCGCGCTAATATGCCTCGCCTGTAGCGAGCGCCGATCGAACGATGGCCCACAGCGATCCATATAATGGGCGAAGCTCATCATGCAGGACCTTACGGTTTTATTTTCTTTACTTGCTCGTGGTTATTCACATAGAGGTGCTCACCTCCCTCACGTGATTAGACTAAAAAAAACCACTCTAACGCATAGGTGCTTCAAACTGTTTTTTTCCTTTTAAAACTGGTTTTTACAAATAAATAACAAGTTTCAAAAACTATTCAAATAATTTCAAAAAAATCTGAATTAAAAATACTTCAATAATTAAGTAAAAATCATGAATTTAATAAAATTTTCACTAATTCAAAACGAAATTTTTCATAGATTCAGAAAAAGATCATGAAATTGGAAACGTGCGAATAAATTTAAACAATGTCTCATGAATTCGAAACATGTTAGGGGATTCAAAACAAAGATTGTTAAATACAAAAATGTAAAAATATTTGCGAAGTAAGAAAGTTTCATGAATTACATTTTTGGAAAAAATAATTTACATATTTCCTGAAGTTTTTTTCTGAAAATGTGAACAATTTTTAAATTGCTATAAAAATTGTATTACTTTAAACCATTTTAGATATTTCTTGAATTTTGAATAATTTGAAAATTTATGATTTGTTTTGGAGACCGCAAACAATGTTCGAAAATGTGAACATTTTTGAAGTTTGTGAACATGTTTTAAGTTGTGACTTTATTTGATTATAGTCATTTTAGAAATCATGAGAATAGTTTTTGAAAAACTTGAACTATTTTTAAAAACCAAAACTATTTTCTGAAAAAGCAAAACAACTTTTGCAAATCTGAACAATATTTTATGCTTTTGAACTTTACTGAATTTTGTGAATTGTTAAATAAATATAAAGAGAAGAAAAGGAGAACAAGGAAAAAGAAAAAGAAATCAGAAGAAAAGCACTCTGGAGACCAGTGAAGAAAACAACTAAAAAAGAAATGGAAAAAATCAACCAGGGCGTTGCTTTCGGCCTGTACATGCACCGGACAGCAGCGAGATTGATCAGGAGCGGTTCGATAGCCAGCGCCTACTTCGTTGTTTGAGGTCAGATGGCCGGTTCATATTATATGAGAAGTAAAAGGACTTTTTTGCGAGCGTCTCAAATCCCTTTGTCTCCCCTTCAAGAAAAGGCAGCTAGGGTTTCCTGCTTATCATCGGCGGCGCCGTCGATCTGCCATACCTTCTGTGGCTTTAGGGCCATGGGTGTATGGTGGATCCCGGCCCTTATCGGCGGGAGGGCTCCGTTTATAGGTGCTTCTTCAAGTTTTATTAGAGTTTGTGCTCTGCTCAGGAAGACGAGGTGGTGACTGCTCCTTAAAAATGAAATAAGGTTCTCCCTTCTTAGCCGCCGTCCCGGTAGGTCTAGCATCGTCAGAGGGCGTATGGAGGTGTGTCTCCGGCAGATCTCGCGAGATTAGGTCGGTAGTTGTCTTTGGTGGATTCACTCAGATCTAGTCTTTGTTTATATATCTTCTGGTTGGATTCTTTCGATCTACACTTCTCTTCATCGGCTGCGGTTCCTGCTCCGGTGCGTTGGTCCTATGGAGCCTTAACACGATGACTTCCCGTTTGTCTGCTACAAAAAGTTGTGCCCTGCTTCAGCGAGGGAGGGTTGATGACGCTGGTGCGCCTTCAGATCGCTTCTGTGCTTATAGTCGTCGCTAGATGGTCTACGAACCTGGTTGTAATTTTTATTATTTGTTGTGTTCATTGTACTGTCATAATTGAAGATGAATAGATCAAAAAAATTCCGCAAAAAAGTTCTTTTTAGTGTAATTTAACAACGTTGGATGAGAAAATGGACAGTGTCATAGAAAGCACAAAATTTAGATTCAGGCTTAAATAGGGAAAAAATATATTTTTCAGTGTCAAATAGGAAAAAAAATCAAAATAGTGTTAAAAAGGAACTCTTTCATTGTAATTCTGCATCTTTGAAATGAAACTCTCATTTATCCCACTAGCTAGTTTGACCCTCCTAGCCGGGCACATGCACGTGTGCAGTTAGAGCATCTAGCCGGACTTGTCAAATCCGGCATCCTATACACCCACGGACATGTTCGGGTGCGTTCGTGAACAGTGACCGGGTAGTCCATAAGCTCGCGTGTCCACAACTGCATATTTCATATCCGACACTCTATATCCATACAAAAACATGCAATGTATTACGTAGATCACCAGATGGGCAAAATCGAGAGGAAAATGACTCTAAACCGATAGCAAATAGGCATAAATTCAAATGTAAACATCATCAAAGATCGGTCATAGTTCACATAGTTCATACTGTGTGCCAAATGCTAACTAGATACTAGGAGGTAGATACTACGAGCTAGATATGAGAGGGTGGAGCTTTACCACTTCCTCGCCGGCCCTTTGCCCTTCCGGTCGTAGGCACTATTGCAGGCATTCGTGACAGGAGGTGGGTCGATGTCGGAGCCGTCGGAGTCGGAGGACTCGGAGATGAAGATGTAGCCCTTCACGCACCAGATGACGCAGTCCTGCTTGCGCTTGAGCTTGGCCGCCCTCGCTGTTGCCTCCTGCTCAGACTGCTCAATGTCGAGCCAGGGCTGCTTGGCACTGATCCTTCGGAGCAGCCGGGCGTCCATCTCCGCCGTGGTAAGTGATCGACGGTACACCCATCGGAGGAGACGCTCCTCCTCGTAGGGCATCGTCATCACGCAGCGAGGGCGGCCGGACTGCGCATCCGCGTCGGACGCGGTCCCCATCTCCCTTGTCCTCTACCTCTGCGGCGGGCGGCACGTGCCTTCGATTTCGGAGTCCGCATCCGCGGCGCCGGTGGAGCGGGCACTAGAACCCGGTGCCCGCACGGAGGAACGTCCAGAGATGGAGGAGGCCGCTAGGAGGGCAGCACTGATTGGGCTGCTCTCGTAGGTCGGCGCATGGGGCGGGAAGGGCCGGTGCTGCAGCGACGAGCGACAGGTGAAGTCACACCTGAACCGGAGCTGCCGCCCGTATCGACCCGCGGGCGCTCCAGCGCGATACGAAGCGCCAGCTCGTCCTCGTCTCCGGAGCTGCTGTCGATCGGAGCGGAGCGGAGTGAAGTGAGCCTAGGGTTTGCTCCGAAGGGGGATTTTGTGGGATTGGGATGGGCCAGAGATGGGCCGGGCGGACATGGTGGAGTGCCCGGGCATGCCGGGGCCGCCTCATATCTGCCCTAGATTTGGGCTGAATATGAGGGGTGCCATCAACCCGTGCATTTGAGGCCGATTTAGGGCGCCAGATTGGCTTGCATTTTCATGACCGATAGGTGACCGGGTCGTCCGCCCACGCGTTTGAGACAGGTAGGGCGCTCGACTGTAGATGCTCTTAGTTTGATCCACGTCCTAGTTTGACACATACACGTGTGCAACTATAACTTAAAAAAAAAAACTCGACCCAAGGGGAGAGAAATCCCGAAGGCATCATATTGTAAGGTCGAGAAAAGGCCCCGAACGCCGGCTTGCGTAGCGCAAGTATACACAGCGAACGCGCTGGCTTGCACAACACAAGTATATACGCAGCGATTGAACCCTGGTTGGTTGTCAAAATCATGCGTAGCTCTGTGCACAACTTCAAATTCCTCCCTCACATGTGGCTCCCTCAGGCTTAAACGTGAACCGAAAGTGGGCTGCAATTTTAATTGCGTCAGCCGGGTCTCAAGACCTCTTGGCTCCGGTACCATGTAGAAATGCATCTTTAGTCAATGCAACCAAAAGACCGATCTGATTGAAGAGACTAGGCATCACATTATACGTCAACACCTTTTACCGCGTATTATATGTGAAAGAACTTGGTGGCTTACTTGCCCTCTGTTTTAGTAATATATACGTACTAGATAGCTTATTATTAAGAACTTGCACTTACATTTCAAACACATACACTTGAGAAAACATAGACATCACAGCACAAAGCACACGTAGGACCACACAAATATATATAGTACTATATCGTATATCATCTGCAGATACGGTGCCATGTGCGTGCACATGCATTGATGCAGCTTATTTTAATTCCAGAATACGCTGCGCGTCATATGTATATTACCCAGCGCGCAGACTATATGATATAGTGCTATCTACATGACGGGGTAGGCACCGTACATGGCGATGCCACACAGCCCGCGGGGCCCGTCGGCTCCTCTGCGCACGAAGAAGAAGCCCTTCTGACCCCACGTCTGCCCCCACGAGTTCTTGGCGATCCAGTACTCTTCTCCGGCGGCGGTGACCCCGTAGCCGACCACCGTCACCACGTGGTTCTGGCTGGTGGTGCACGGCCCCTTGTACACGCCGGACTTGTAGTTCTGCAGCACGGGGCCGCTCCCGTCGATCTGGACGGTCACCGGCCTCCCAAGCACGGCCTGCGCCAGCGCGCTCTCGCTGCTCCCCGGCTGCACCTCCTGGACGCCCGTGATCTTGCCGATGCGTCTGGCGGCGTCGTGCACCGCGCATCTGCCTCTCTTGGCCATGTAGGGGTACTCGGCCTCCGTGAGGAGGCCCCCTTTTGATTTGATCCATTGAAGTGCGCTCTTGGGCCACCCGTAGCCGCATGGCGAGCTGAACACGCCCGTGCTGCAGTCCACCAGCTCCTGCACGGACAGGTCCACCAGCTCCCCGCCATTTATCTTGTTCAAGCTCTCCACCGTCGCCGCCGCAGCAAACGCCCAGCAGCATCCTGAAGCAATATCGTGCAACAAGTTTGTGTCAGTCGTAGAAGTTGATTTGTGAGAAAACAAAGCATAATCAAGTCACTAGTCAACTTTTTCATGCATCAGAATGTACTACATACGCATTCATGCATAATCGTTTTGTAAGTACATCATAAATTACGTGCTTAAGTTTACGACATTTGTATACAAACCGCATACCACATGCCCCTTGTTGCTTAGCAGGCGTGACAGCGCCATGCTCCCTCCAGTCGAACTGCCGAGGGGGGTCAGAGGTGGTCATTGTCAAATTACCGTCCTCCCCAACAGTGTTCTTGGATGATACCACCCCTTCCACGACATCACCCGCCAAAGTAGTGATGAGACCGCCACCAGCATCGGCGCCACCGACATACCGTGCCATGAACTCCTCGTTAGTGAGGTCGGTGAACTCGTTCTCACCGAGCTCATAGCCGAGCCTCTCGGCGTCCCTGTTGGAGGCCTCGATGAGGTCGACGTTGCGACGGTACACCTCAAACCGCCGCAGCTTCTCGGCGGCACTATGGTACGTCCGGCCATGCGCTGACATCCACCGGTGGAACCTACCCAGCATCAGCAGGTCATGGTCGTCTCCATCGCCAGACGTAGCACGAGAGGAAGGCAATGTGGTGCTGGACAAGGCGATCAGGAGGACCATGAGAGGCCACGAGCGGAAGAGGGGAGCCATGCCCATGTGTTGACGCAAGAACACTTGATTTTGGTGATGCTCGTTTATATAGTGGCCACATTCAAAAAAAAAAAGGAGGCTGTGGCCGCCGAGATGCCAATTATTTGCTCGGCGTGCATGATGTGGACTGAGGAGCTACACCTCACATCATGCTACTGTTAGGCATTGGTGTCATTAATTATGTGATGTTTGCTCACATGCTATGCTCATACGTGGCATGACTATATAATTTTTATGATTTTATCCGGGCATATGTACGGCTGCCGATAACTTTATTAATTTGTTTACACACATATATATACAAATCCAGAAAAATTAGGAGGCAATGGTGTTAGTATATGATGATTGCTCTCCATTGCCCATGCCATGCTCGCACATAGCATGCCTATGTGATTTTATTTGTGTCTATCTACGGCCACCCATAACTCTATAAAATTGTCTTTATATGTACAAATTTAGAAAATGTTTAGCAGATCGTAGCAATTTGATTTTGTTCTCAAAGTTAGAAAACTCTAACACCAGATTGACGATTCTCTGTATGGCTTGCACTCTAAAGAATTCTCAATTGTATGAGAATTAGCAAACATGTTTTCCTTTTTATTTATTCTCTCGTGGATCATGCCCATGGACCGGCGGTCCCATGCATTTGAAAGAGCTGTATCGCACTGATTATGATAAGATGCACTACATCTTTTTATTTCACATGTCTTCATCAATGGTGCCCCTTCCAGGTCCCAAGAGGCGCCATATATAGAGTGTCGTGACTAGCTTAATTACAGGCATGGACCTAACTAGCTAGCATGCATATGGCGTACTCCGAAACGTCTTATAAAAAGTTTACAAAGGGAGTACTTTCTCTGAGAAAATTTCATACCTCCCCAGTCTCAAAATAAGTGTCTCAAACTCAATATAACTTTATACTAAGGTCAGTATAAATTTGAGACATTTATTTTGAAATGGAAGAAGTATATAAGATTGTCGAAACATGTGTATACCTTTCATGCCGCCGCCTTTCGGTGGCCATTGTTACCCTTATTTATAGTTCATATCTGCTATACTAGCACATATGCCCGTGCGTTGCAACGGGAAAAAAAAATTAGGATTATGTGCAATCACAATGGTTCATAATGCATACACTATGAATAAACGCTAGTTGTCCCACCTATATATGCAAAGAAACATTGATTGTCCCATTCACCTTAAATCCAACAGTTCCACTGATGGCAAGGAGGCGCACACTGAGGTCTAGAAGACATACGTATCAGCCGCACAATCACAAAAGGAGCCATAGCGTAATTGGGAGTTCCATGTAAGGTCATTGGTGCATAGCGTAGTTGGGAGTTCTTTTTCTTCGCGGGGGCGTAGTTGGGAGTTCCATGCAAGGTCATCGATGCCTATTAGACGCCCAGACCACAGACACTCATCTGGACATTTGCCGGCTAGCTATGCCTCGCTTGATGCAAGGATGTCTTTTGCCCCGTACAACATGAAATATCCATGCATCTGTTTCTTGGTATAATTAGATTTTTCATCCACGCACAGGCCTAGCGAAATAACGAGAGGAACCCGTCAGGCGAACAACGAAGGCCCAACCCAGCAACGTGGAAACTCAATCTTGTGTGGGCTTCAACTTTGCCTGCATGGCCCATGCCATGCTCGTGCATGGCATGGCTATGTGATTTTTTTTGAGGGGGTTTATAAATACTGTACATACTGTACAAATTTTTCCGATGCTGTTTGCGTCCATGCCGGACGCATGGCTATGTGATTTTATTTGTGTCTATCTACGGCCACCCATAAGGCCATAACTTTATAAATTTGTCTATACATGTACATTTAGAAAATGTCCAGCGGGTTGTAGCAATTTGATTTTTTTCCCCAAAGTTTAAAAACTGATGAAATCTTGCATGAAACTCAACACCGGATAGACGATTCTCTGAATAGCTTGCACTCCACAGAATTCTCAAGCGTATTACCTCCGTCTGGTTTTCTTAGTCCTCATTATATTTTGGGCCAAACTTGAAGCACATATTAGGCTAGCAAAAATGTTAATACATGTCACTAAAAATCATTGTTGAAGAAATTGTTAACCGGTAGCAGCTCGGATGGCTAGCGAGTAGAGCATTAATAGGCTAATTGGCAAGTTAATCGACCATTTAATCAATTAATCGACCGAATAATCATTTTATTGGTTACTCGGTGACCCTATGATCAGTAGTGATTAATAGGCAAGTTAAGTGGTTACTCGGACGAATTCTTGAATAGGGCTAAAAATTATATTGTTGAATTCATATTTTAATATGATTTTCATTGATATTATATTTGCTTCACATAACTTATATATTATTTGTTAAATTTATGGTCAAAATATAATCATAAAAACAAGGAGACTAGTAAACCCGGATGGAGTGAGAATTTTTTAGAGAGAAGATGGAGTGAGAATTACTAGCAAACAAGGTTTTTTTTTTATTCCCTCGTGGATCATGCCCATGGACAAGCGGACCCATGCATTTGAAAGAAACTGTATCGCACTGATTAAGCTAATATATACAAGAGTTTGCTAGTAATTCTCCATCATTTTTCATTTTACGTGTCTCCATCATTGGTGCCCCTTCGAGGTTTCAAGGGGCGCAATATATATAATGGTGTGACCAGCTAAATTACAAGCCTGCACCTAGAGCTTTTTCTTTTTAGGAACCGATAGAAGCACTGCCTTTTCTTATAGAAGAGCGAAAAACGCGATGTGCCTTTTCTTATAGAAGAGCGAAAAATGCGATGTACAGAGTGGCGCACGTTTTATAGGGAACTACATGATACCCCGCCCGTTGCTGCAGAACTTGTAAAGTCTACTTTTCGCAAACAACTTGGGAGGAGCACATTATAGTACTTCAAAAGTTGGCATCTAATAAAGAACTGATGGTATATTGTTATTTCCATTTGTAATGGTGAATGATAAATGGATACATGGCATGGACTTGGACTTAGCACTAATATGACATAGTTATGTATGTTTGTCCATGGTAGTCAGGCTAGATTTTGTAAGAGCATAGAAACAATTGAAGTTTGTGAATGATATTTTTAGTTCAGACTATATGTTCAAAAAAGGCAATTAGATTCACGTGTAGAGAGTTAACCCTGTTGAATTAAAGAAGAAAATAGGGCCATATGAAATTGGAGATTGCTTTTTGCTGTTGTGTGCTCTGAAGTCAAAAGAATTAATAAGAAAATCCAAAGAATTGACCATGCAAATATTGCAATACTATGTTCAACAACAAACTATAACGATAACACAAAGCGGATCACTGCTATTTGGTATTTAGCTGCCTATTTTCACAACCCACAAATGAATGCATACTTTTCACAAAAATAAAATGAATGCAGATCTCAGCCCTTGCCGGTGGGAGGGTTCAGTTTTTAGATCTTTTTTCAAGCTTTGTTAGGGTTTGTATCCTGCTCAGGAAGGCGAGATGGCGGCGGCTCCCTGAAGATGGAATAAAGGTCTCCCCACCTAGCCCCCGTTCCGGTGATGCGTTTATCGTCATCGGTGGGCGTGTGGAGGTGTGTCTTCGGCGGATCTGTCTTTGGTGGATTTGCTCGGATTTGTTCGTCGTTCGTGTTCATTTGTGTGTCCTCAGGTTGGATCCTTTTAATCTACACTCTTCATCTGCGGCGGTTGCTGTTCTGGTGCGTTGGTTCTATGGAGTCTTAGCACGACGACTTCCCGACTGTCTACTACAACAACGTTTGCCCGGCTCCGGCGAGGGAGGGGCGATGACAGCGGCGCGCCTTCGGCTCGCTTCAGTGCTTGTAGTCGTCGCTAGGTGGTCTACGGATCTAGATGTAATTTTTTATTATTTTCAATGTTCGTTGTACTACCATGATTGTAGATGAATAGATTGGAAGTTTTTCCCGAAAAAAAAAATGAATGCACATATAACAGAAACTGTAACATGAATTATTTTGCTTAGAAAATGTACATTGCTAGCATTACCGCATATGATTATTTGAGAATGTGAAATGATAGGAAAGGACAAACACACGAGAAAGTTTGAAATGATGCGATCGAGAGAGGCATGAACAGCCAAATGATATGATTTAAACAACCAAAGGAATCATCAATATGTAGCTGAGCTATTTACCTCTCAAAGCTGCAAAGGCAGCCTGATTTGAAACCTACATAATCTGCCGAATCAGATACTGATCTAATTTATTCTATAGAAAGCAAAGATGATTAGAAATCATAATAACCAGCAAAGGGAAGAACTTGGCATGTATTCCAAATCCAGTTAGCTCATCTATGATTATGATGACAACATGGGGCTAGCGCTCCTGCTATGTGCATGGGATGTGATTGACACTCTTGGAGAAAATGTTGGTGCACCTTGAAACTAAGATGAGATAAGAGTAGACTCGAAAAGTAAAAAAGGGAAAGGATAAACCAACACAACACAAATGGAAAAGAAGATCTTCATGTCAACTTTATTAGGTATGAATTGCAATGGAGCCTGCAGTGTTTTATTTCTCCGGAAAGATGCCCGGCCTTCACAAATGCAACGAACTGATAAAGCAAAAGATAAGGATCAATCATAATATTGGTCTTGATTTTTTTTTTCAAATTATCAATCTGCGGAAAGAACAACTATATATAATAAACTAAATCATGGAAATATAAACGTTCTAACTCCAAATTCTTCAAATATTTTGGTTCATAACCATTTAACCACATCGTCAATGTTACCAGCATAATGCGGAGACTGCGATATCTACAGGTGAAGGTAAGGCCATGACAACAAGGCAATATGTAGTGCATGAAACCTAGCCTCCCGGGTCGCTCCTAGCGACTAGCGACTCTGGAGGCCTCCCCGCCGCCACCAAAAACAATCTCCACCGCCGCCGCCGGAGGAAGCCACCAAGGCTGATGGCGGCGACGGGCTCCCCACGCCCCCAATTTGTTCCTCTCCCCAACCCATTTTCTCTCCCATCTCGCCGATCTACATCTCATCTTTAGGTCGGCCGCCGTTCGTCCTCATGACCCCGCCGCAGATCCTCTTTTTGGGCTCAGCTCTCCTCTGATCCCGCGCCAGATCGTGGCATCCCAGGTTGCTAAGCCCAATGGGCAGCCCAAGAGTAGCTGCTGGAGCAGGCAGTGGAGGATCCAAAAGCAGCAGTGACAACACACTGCAGGAATGCACCGGTGGCCTTGTAATGTGGGGAGCGGTCGGATCTGGCTTCCCCATGTCCGGCAGCTGCGTTGGCAATGTTGGGCGCCATGGCTGCGACTTGCTCTTCAGCTTGGCTCCGTGTCGTGGCAGGCAACAGTTGGGCGACCCTCCATGTGTGGCTGGTAAGGTGAGATGCAATCTATGGACGTTGGCTTGATGCAAAGGGTATGATTGTGCAGCAGCGGTGGCGAGATTTTTAATCTAGCACATATAGCTGCTCGGATCGTGGAAAAGCAGTGGCGACATCATACGATTGACTTTGATTTGTGTGCTTCTCAAGTACCCAATCTCAAGCTCCGAGGTGAAAAATCTAAGTTTGGCACGAGTTGGTTATACCTGGCAATGACGACGTGTTGCATTGTTACCTTGTTAAAGGCGTTGCTCGGATATGCTCGGATGTTCTTCAGGGTGAAAACCTAGATTCGGCTTGGTGGTTGGATCCGATGACGGCGGTGCTTGATCGTCGTTCCATTCATAAAAGCGTTGTTGTTGAAGAATCTCATAGTCCTTGTGGTGTCAAAAATGGTTGGTGCGAATATGGTCGTTGTCGTAGTTTGTTGATTGCTTCATGTTTTTTTTTTCTCGCCCAGGCATAGCTTTGGTCTTGTATGACTTTGCTCTTTGCCAAAATGGTTTGCGTTTGTGTATTTGTGTTGGCTGTGTGTATCCTAGTTATGCAGAGGCTGGGTGTGTATTCATTATGTTTGTATCAAGATGATGCTTCATTTCGAGTCAATAAAAATCACTATTTATTGAAAAAAATGTGAGGTGACTTTAGCAGCCGCATGAACAAAACCCCGGTGTCGAGAGTAGACACATATATCATGGCGCATAGTATTGTTTAACGCAGCAGGCCCGGCGCACGCGGTGGACGCATGGCCGGCAGCAGCAGGGCACGGCCAGCACGACCGCATGCACAGCCATGGCCAACAGTAGCAGGGCATGACAGGCAGCAATAGGGCACGACCAGACCAGTCACGGCCAACAGTAGCAGCAGGGCATACCCAGCTCACCGCCGGCGCCGGCGCCCGTGCACGTCGCCCACCACGCCACGACGCTCGCGCATGTTGCCCAGCTCGCCGCAACATCTGGGCACGTCGTCCAGCTCGCCACCGGTGCTCGCGCACATCGCCGCCGATGATGGTTGGCCGGTCCTCTAGCTCCAGCCCGGGCCAGAGTGTCGCCTCTAAAATCCATTTGCCGGCGGGCCGTACCGGACCAGACCATGTACACCCTGCGGATGGACGGAGCCAGGTCGAGGTAGTTACGGTCCCAGGAGAGGCATCGTCGACTCGGTGGATGGTACCTCGAGTGCCGTGGATAACATATCCGATGAGGAAATAAGAGAAAAATCTGATTAAAGATCAAATGTAGTCTATCTAATAGAAATTGATGGAGGGAAAACTTACGGTTGCATGATGAACCTCGGAAGAAGAGGAATGACAGGAACAGAGAGAAGGACGGGTATGTTTCTCCTCCTCCTCGTAGATCTAAAAAACTAAAAGCTATCAGGCAACAAAATCTCCCTCAGATTTATGTACGAACACACTGGAATATTTAGGAACGATGAGAGAGAGGGGAAGAAGAATCAACATGATGAAGAAGAGAGGATTGCATATTAAGGGGCACCCGAAGAGACCTGAGGAGTCTGTCGACCACAACCCAGGACTTGTGTGATTATGTGCTAGACAAAACGATGAAACCATCAGTGCTACTGTTTATCTGAGAAAGTTGGCATCAGTGGTAATAGAACTCACGGATGAACTAATCTTGTGTACCGTGGCCAGATGGGATTGCCTGCTGGCTTGTCCGAGGCCACCGGCGTGACACTAGTAGAAAACAGGGCTTTGGTTCAGGCCAGATAAGCCCATTAGTCTCGGTTCAGTCACAAACCGGGACTCATGCCGGCATTGGTCCTGGTTCGTGAGGTCAAGGGGCCTGCCAGGCCTCGTGGAGGCATTGGTCCCGGTTCGTCTGGCCCATTTGATCCCGGTTGGCGGGACGAATCGGGACCAATGGGCCTCGCTCCTGGCCCATCACCATTGGTCCCGGTTGGTGGCTTGAACCGGAACCGGGACCACCTTCTTTGGTTCCGGTTCCAGCCACGAACCGGGACCAATGTGATGCCTATATATACCCCCTCACCGGCGAGCAGAGCACTCCACATTGCTCTGTTTTTTTTTGGCCGACGAGGGGAGGGCTTTGTGGTGCTCTAGCTCACCTCCTATGCACATGAGGTGTTTGATGAAATGCCCAAGCCACACTACTTAAGCTTTCTCCTCTCCAAGGTCGACCTCCAAGCTCCATTTTGCTCAATATTTGTCTAGGTTTAGCGGTCTGTCACGTCCCATCCCCGTCTTCACCGCCATCGATCGCCCGCGCCGATCTTATCGCCGGCACCACCGTGGTGAGCCTCTTATTCTTATCTTCTTTCTGAAAGGAAAAAAATTCTTACTTGTATGTTTAGATAGATACTTGTATAATTTTCTTACTTTTATTATTGCTTCTTATTATATAGTGCGATGGTTTTGGTATCCGCCTCCGTCGGCCCTCATCCTGTCTATGATTCGGATGTGGTATATATTATCTTTTATAACTATTTGGTTCATTTATTGTTTATGACAATTATGCCGACCAACGTGACACATATTTTATTTATCTAGGAGGTATGTGAACCGGAAATTCCAACCGACCCTATTGTCGAGAGGTTAAATTTAGTTGAAGAAGAAAACAATTTCTTGAAGGAAAAAATAAAAAAATTGAGGAGAAGAAGATGATATTAGAGTTGCATGTTGCGGATGTCGTCGATGATCACAAGATCAAGATGGATGCAATGCGCTTGAAGATTAGAAAGATTAGAAAATATGCCATTCATACCGAAGCTTGGTATTATTATGCCGTTGGATCAATTGTTACATTGATTGCGATTATGACCGCATTTGTTTTCGCATTGAAATATTTTACATAGTTTTAATGTATAGTTTAATTAATTAGATGCTCTGGAGAGCTATATGTTGTTCAATGAGAACTATGTATGTACTTTGGTTTTAATGTGATGATGAAGTTTTATTAATTTGGTCACTTAGTTATCTATTCATGATGTTCTGTAATGTTTTTGACACACTTAATTATATATAATGCACGCATATGAACCGGCAATGGATGTACGGTGACAGACACACCTCCGAGTATATTAAGGGCGTGCATAATTTTCTCGAAGTGGCTGAGGCAAACAAGCAGAATAGTTTTATGTGTTGTTCATGCCCTATATGTGGGAATACGATGTCTTACTCTGACTCGTAAACCATTCACACTCACCTGCTTTATAAGGGTTTCATGTCACACTATAATGTTTGGACCAAGCACGGAGAAATATGGGTTATGATGGAAGACAACGAAGAAGAAGAGGACGATGACAACTACGTGCCCCCTGAATATGGTGATGCTGCAACGGGGGAAGCTGTTGAAGATCAAGAGGAACCAGACGATGTGCTCGATGATGATCTCCGCCGGGTCATTGTTGATGCAAAGAGACAGTGCGAAAGTCAAAAGGAGAAGCTGAAGTTCGATCGCATGTTAGAGGATCACAAAAAAGGTTTGTACCCCAATTGCGAAAATGGCAACACAAAGTTCGGTACCGTACTGGAATTGCTGCAGTGGAAGGCAGATAATGGTGTGCCTGACAAAGGATTTGAGAAGCTACTGAAAATATTGAAGAAGAAACTTCCGAAGGATAACGAATTGCCCGACAGTACGTATGCAACAAAGAAGGTTGTATGCCCTCTAGGATTGGAGGTGCAGAAGATACATGCATGCCCTAATGAGTGCATCTTGTACCATGGTGCGTACGAGGATTTGAATGCATGCCCGGTATGCGGTGCATTGCGGTATAAGATCAGACGAGATGACCCTGGTGATGTTGACGGCGAGCGCCCCTGGAAGAGGGTTCCTGCCAAGGTGATGTGGTATGCTCCTATAATACCACGGTTGAAACGCCTGTTCAGAAACAAAGAGAATGCCAAGTTGATGTGATGGCACAGAGAGGACCGTAGGAAAGACGGGAAGTTGACAGCACCCGCTGACGGGTCGTAGTGGAGAAAAATTGAGAGAAAGTACTGGGAGGAGTTTGCAGGTGGCGCAAGGAACGTATGATTTGGTTTAAGCGCGGATGGCATTAATCCTTTTGGGGAGCAGAGCAGCAAGCACAATACCTGGCCCGTGACTCTATGTATCTATAACCTTCCTCCTTGGCTGCGCATGAAGGGGAAGTTCATTATGATGCCTCTTCTCATCCAAGGCCCTAAGAAACCCGGCAACGACATTGATGTGTACCTAAGGTCATTAGTTGAAGAACTTTCACAACTGTGGATTGGAAACGGTGTACGTGCGTGGGATGAGCACAAACAGGAGGAATTTGACTAGCATGCGTTGCTGTTTGTCACCATCAATGATTGACCAGCTCTCAGTAACCTTTCAGGACAGACAAACAAGGGATACCATGCATGCACACACTATTTAGATGACACCGGAAGTATATACCTGGACAAATGCAGGAAGAATGTGTACCTGGGGCATTGTCGATTCCTTCCGACCAACCATCAATGTCGAAAGAAAGGCAAGCATTTCAAAGGCGAGGCAGATCACCGGAAGAAGCCCGCCATGCGTATCGGTGGTCACATACTTGCTATGGTCAATGATTTAAAAGTAATCTTCGGAAAGGGTCCCGGCGGACTATCTATTCCGAATGACGCTGAGGGACGCACACCCATGTGGAAGAAGAAATCTATATTTTGGGACCTACCCTACTGGAAAGACCTAGAGGTCCGCTCTTCAATCAACGTGATGCACATGACGAAGAACCTTTGCGTGAACCTGCTAGGCTTCTCGGGCGTGTATGGGAAGACAAAAGGTACACCGAAGGCACGGGAGGACCTGCAACGTTTGCAGGAAAAAGACGACATGCCTCCAAAGCAGTACAAAGGTCCTGCCAGCTACGCTGTTACCAAAGAAGAGAAGGAAATCTTCTTTGAATGCCTGCTCAGCATGAAGGTCCCGTCTGGCTACTCGTCGAATATAAAGGGAATAATAAATATGGCAGAGAAAAAGTTCCAGAACCTAAAGTCTCATGACTGCCATGTGATTATGAAGCAATTGCTTCCGGTTGCATTGAGGGGGCTTCTACCGGAAAATTTTCGATTAGCCATTGTGAAGCTATGTTCATTCCTCAATGCAATATCTCAGAAGGTGATCGATCCAGAAATCCTACCAAGGTTAAGGAGTGATGTGGCGCAAAGTCTTGTCAGTTTCGAGCTGGTGTTCCCACCATCCTTCTTCAATATCATGGCGCACGTCTTAGTTCATCTAGTTGACGAGATTGTCGTTCTGGGCCCTGTATTTCTACACAATATGTCCCCCTTTGAGAGGTTCATGGGAGTCCTAAATAAATATGTCCGTAGCCGCGCTAGGCCACAAGGAAGCATCTCCATAGGCCATCAAACAGAGGATGTCATTAGGTTTTGTGTTGACTTCATTCCTGACCTTAAGAAGATAGGTCTCCCTCAATCGCGGTATGAGGGGAGACTGGGTGGAAAAGGCACACTAGGAGGGGACTCAATAATATGTAGGGGCCGTTCTTGGTCTCAAGCACACTATACGGTTCTACAGAATTCTACCTTGGTGATCCCGTATGTCGATGAACACAAGAACATTCTGCGCTCCAAACACCCGGACTAGTGTGACGACTGGATTACATGTGAACACATCAGGAGTTTCAGCAGTTGGTTCCAAACACGTCTCAGGTGTGATAACACTGTTTATGATGACCTATACACGTTGGCAAGGGAACCATCTTCAACTGTAATGACTTACAAAGGGTACGAGATAAATTGGAATACATTTTACACGATCGCCCAAGATCAAAAGAGCACCAACCAAAATACTGGTGTCCACTTTGATGCAGCAACCAAGAGGGGAAAGGACACATATTATGGTTACATAGTGGACATATGGGAACTTGACTATGGATATGATATTAAGGCCCTTTGTTTAAGTGCAAACGGGTCAATCTGTCAGGAGGCGGGGTACAGGTAGACCCACAGTACGGAATGAAACAGTGCATCTGAACAATATGGGGCACACAGACGAACCATTCGTACTAACAAATGATGTGGCGCGGGTTTTCTATGTGAAGGACATGTCTACCAAACCAAGAAAAAGAAAATATAAGGAAGCAGATACATCATACGATGAGCTAAAGCGACTGCTACCTCTTGAGCTTGCGTTGGTCCCCGAAGAGGAGAGGATAATGCAGCAAAGTAGCGTAAGTATTTCCCTCAGTTTTTGAGAACCAAGGTATCAATCCAGTAGGAGGCCACGCACGAGTCCCTCGTACCTACACAAAACAAATAGCTCCACGCAACCAACGCGATTAGGGGTTGTCAATACCTTCACGGTCACTTACGAGAGTGAGATCTGATAGAGATGATAGATAATATTTTTGGTATTTTTGGTATAAAGATGCAAGGTAAAATAAAAGGCAAAGTAAAAAAGCAAAGCAATAATAAAGTGATGGAAGATTAATATGATAGAGAATAGACCCGGGGGCCATAGATTTCACTAGTGGCTTCTCTCAAGAGCATAAGTATTTTACGGTGGGTGAACGAATTACTGTTGAGCAATTGACAGAATTGAGCATAGTTATGAGAGTATCTAGGTATGATCATGTATATAGGCATCAAGTCCGAGACAAGTAGACCGACTCCTGCCTGCATCTACTACTATTACTCCACTCATCGACCGCTATCCAGCATGCATCTAGAGTATTAAGTTAATGAAAACAGAGTAACGCCTTAAGCAAGATGCATGATGTAGAGGGATAAATTCATGCAATATGATAAAAACCCCATTTTGTTATCCTCGATGGCAACAATGCTGCCCCTTCTGTCATTGGGAAAGGACACCGCAAGATTGAACCCAAAGCTAAGCAGTTCTCCCATTGCAAGAACTACCAATCTAGTTGGCCAAACCAAATGGATAATTCGAAGAGACTTGCAAAGATAACCAATCATACATAAAAGAATTCAGAAAAGATTCAAATATTGCTCATAGATAATCTTGATCATAAACCCACAATTCATCGGTCTCAACAAACACACCGCAAAAAGAAGATTACATCGAATAGATCTCCACGAGAGAGGGGGAGAACATTGTATTGAGATCCAAAAAGAGAGAAGAAGCCATCTAGCTACTAACTATGGACCCGAAGGTCTGAGGTAAACTACTCACACTTCATTGGAGAGGCTATGATGATGTAGAAGCCCTCCATGGTGGATTCCCCTTCCGGCGGAGCTCCGAAACAGGCCCCAAGATGGGATCTCGTGGATACAGAAAGTTGCGGCGGTGGAATTAGGTTTTTGGCTCCGTATCTGATCGTTCGGGGGTACGTAGGTATATATAGGAGGAAGGAGTACGTCGGTGGAGAAACAAGGGGCCCACGAGGCAGGGCAGCGCGCCCTGGGGGGTAGGGCGCGCCCCCACCCTTGTGGCCACCTCCTGGCTTTCTTGACGGGGGGTCCAAGTCTCCTGGATCATGTTCGGTGAGAAAATCGCGTTCCCGAAGGTTTCATTCCATTTGGACTCCGTTTGATATTCCGTTTCTTTGAAACTGTGAAATAGGCAAAAAACAACAATTCTGGGCTGGGCCTCCGGTTAATAGGTTAGTCCCAAAAGTAATATAAAAGTGGAAAATAAAGCCCAATATGGTCCAAAACAGTAGATAATATAGCATGGAGAAATCAAAAATTATAGATACGTTGGAGACGCATCAGCGCCACATAGTTCTTTCAGGAAAAAGAGACATCGTGGGATTGGATGGCAAGACAGACATGTCTGAAGATTATAAAACATTTCATCCGATGAAGATTATCCATGGTTATGGCGCAAAAGCAAAGGACACAAGAGAAGAAAAAGTGAACAAATGAAATCCCTTTGTAACAGATGAGTTTTCGTCCGAAACCCTCATACCTCCAAAGAGATTGTCTGTTTTGTACACGAAGTGCATCCAGATTTTGTCGTAACCCTCTCAACATTTTAGCACATGCTATGTGGGTGAAATGATGATACCATGCCAACTTTCAACCTTTTCAGAGTTCATTTGTAGTGCTTTTCAATTTAAGGGCCATTTAGCTCAAAAAAATCAGTACATGCATGAAAAATACCAAATGAAGTCAGAGAGGGTTGAAAATTGATGATGTGGCTTTGAATGGTGCATTTTGAACACACAAAAATTCTGGAGTTCAAATAAGTTAAAAAAATGGAATCCCTTTGTAACAGATGAGTTTCCGTCCGAAACCCTGATACTTCGAAAGAGATTGTCCATTTTGCACACGAAGTGCATCCAGTTTTGTCGTAATCCTCTCAACTTTTTAGCACATGCTATGTGGGTGAAATGATGATACCATGCCAACTTTCAACCTTTTCAGAGTTCATTCGTAGTGCTTTTCAATTTCAGGGTCATTTAGCTCAAATAATGAACTAATATAAAAAAGAATGAACTAATAACAAAAAGAATGAACTAATAATAATCAATTTAAATATTCTGTTATGATCAACTAAAACAAAACTATAATATCCTTAAATAGCAAAAGAATCAACTAAAAAGCTTTTATAAAACTCCAATAGCAAAAGGAATCAACTCAAAAACTTTTATAAACCTCTAGTATTATTGAAAGTAAAATTATATAAAATTTATGCAACCAAAATTATCAAAGTATTTTCTGTTCAAAACATTAAAAACAAAAGATTTTTCATAATTTTTTTGTTAGAAACTTTATTAGCAAAAAGAATTATCATAAAGAATTTTTGTTAGAAACTAAAATAACAAAATTTGTTTTTGAATATAATGATAAAACATAGTAATATTAAATAGGAGGAAAAAGAATCACTCAAAATCTATTTTATAGTAAAGTTATTCAATAACTAGTGATTCACACAAATTTCAAAAAATTCAAATTTAAACTATTCAAATTGGAAAACAAATGGCACTAACAGAATGTTTTTAATTTTTATTACCAAATAGCAAAAAGAACTAAAAAATAAAGCAAAAAACAAAAGAAAATAAATAATACAAAAAAAACTGGAAAAAATAAAAAAAATGCCACCTACTTGGCCATCACGGTCTGAATACGACTAGAAACCCAACCATGGGCTAGGATTCAGGCCCGCAGATGGCCCGGTAGGCCTATCAGGCATAGCAGTGTCAGATTAGGCGTGTAAGCCTGCAATGGAGAGGAGCTCGAGAGAGGTGCGGCAGTGGGGTGATAAGTCCATTTTGCATCATGCTTTTATATCGATATTTATTGTATTATGGAATATTATTACACGTTACGTCACAATACTTATGGCTATTCTCTCTTATTTTACAAGGTTTACATAAAGAGGGAGAATGCCGGCAGCTGGGATGCTGGGCTGGAAAATGAGCAAATATTGGAAACCTATTCTGCACAGCTCCAAAAGTCCTGAAACTCCACAAAATTCATTTTTGGAATTAATGATAATTATTCAGCGGAATAAATACCTGAGGGGGGCCACCCACCCTCCACGAGGGTGGGGGGCGCGCCCCCTGCCTCGTGGGCCACCTGGCAGCCCTCCGGTGCCCATCTTCTACTATATGAAGTCTTTTACCCTGGAAAAAATCATAAGCAATCTTACAGGACGAAACTCCGCCGCCACGAGGCGGAACCTTGGCGGAACCAATCTAGGGCTCCGGCGGAGCTATTCTGCCGGGGAAACTTCCCTCCGGAAGGGGGAAATCATCACCATCGTCATCATCAACGATCCTCTCACTGGGAGGGGGTCAATCTGCATAAACATCTTCACCAGCACCATCTCCTCTCAAACCCTACTTAATCTCTTGTATCAAATCTTTGTATCAAAACCTCAGATTGGCACCTGTGGGTTGCTAGTAGTGTTGATTACTCCTTGTAGTTGATGCTAATTGGTTTATTTGGTGGAAGATCATATATTCAGATCCTTAATGCATATTAATACCCCTCTGATTATGAACATGAATATGCTTTGTGAGTAGTTACGTTTGTTCCTGAGGAGATGGGAGAAGTTTTGCTATTAGTAGTCATGCGAGTTTGGTATTCGTTCGATATTTTGATGAGATGTATGTTGTCTCTCCTCTGGTGGTGTTATGTGAACGTCTACTACATGACACTTCACCATTTTTTGGTCCTAGAGGAAGGCATTGGGAAGTAATAAGTAGATGATGGGTTGCTAGAGTGACAGAAGCTTAAACCCTAGTTTATAAGTTGCTTCGTAAGGGGCTGATTTGGATCCATATGTTTCATGCTATGGTTAGGTTTACCTTAATACTTCTTTTGTAGTTGCGGATGCTTGCAATAGGGGTTAATCATAAGTGGGATGCTTGTCCAAGAAAGGGCAGCACCCAAGCACCGGTCCACCCACATATCAAATTATCAAAGTAACGATAATTCCAGGTGGGAGCGCTTTTCTCTAAATAAGAACTTGTCCAGGCTTGTCCTTTGCTACAAAAAGGATTGGGCCACCTTGCTGCACCTTATTTACTTTCATTTCTTGTTACCCGTTACAAATTACCCTATCCCAAAACTATCTGTTACCTACAATTTCAGTGCTTGCAGAGAATACCTTACTGAAAACCGCTTGTCATTTCCGTCCGCTCCTCGTTGGGTTCGACACTCTTACTTATCGAAAGGACTAAGATAGATCCCCTATAGTTGTGGGTCATCAAGACTCTTTTCTCACGCCGTTGCCGGGGAGCGAAGCGCTTTTGGTGAGTGGAACTTGGTAAGGAAATATTTATATAGTGTGCAGAAAGTTACTGTCACTTGTTACTATGGAAAGTAATCCTTTGAGGGGCTTGTTCGGGGTATCTTCACCCCGACCAGTAGAGCAAAGCGTTGCTCCTCAACCTACTGAACCTACTGAAAATGTTTACTTTGAAATTCCTTCGGGTATGATAGAGAAACTACTAGCTAATCCCTTTGCAGGAGATGGAACATTGCATCCCGATTTACACCTTATCTATGTGGATGAAGTTTGTGGATTATTTAAGCTTGCAGGTATGCCCGATGATGTTGTTAAGAAAAAGGTTTTCCCTTTATCTTTTAAGGGAGATGCATTGACATGGTATAGGCTATGTGATGATACGAGATCTTGGGACTATAAATGATTGAAATTGGAATTTCACCAGAAGTTTTATCCTATGCATCTTGTTCATCGTGATCGTAATTATATATATATAATTTCTGGCCTCGCGAAGGAGAAAGCACCGCTCAAGCTTGGGGGAGGCTTAAGTCAATGTTATATTCATGCCCCAATCATGAGCTCTCCAAGAGAAATGATTATTCAAAAATTTTATGCTCGGCTTTCTCCCAATGATCGCACCATGCTCGATACTTCTTGTGCTGGTTCTTATATGTTGAAGACTATTGAATTCAAGTGGGACTTATTGGAAAGAATTAAATGCAACTCTGAAGATTGGGATTCCGATGATGGTAAGGAGTCAGGTATGACTCCTAAGTTTGATTGTGTTAAGTCTTTTATGGATACCGATGCTTTTCATGGATTTAGCACTAAATATGGACTTGACACTGAGATAGTAGCTTCCTTCTGTGAATCATTTGCTACTCACGTTGATCTCCCTAAGGAGAAATGATTTAAATATAATCCTCCCATTGAAGTAAAAGTAGTTGCACCTGTTACAGTTGAAGAAAATATTATCACTTATAATGATCCTATTGTTCCTGCTACTTATGCTGAGAAACCACCTTTCCCTGTTAGGATAAAGTATCATTCTAAAGCTTCAACTGTGGTTCGTATGAGTAATACTAGAACATATACACCTCCTGAGCAAATTAAAGTTGAACCTAGTATTGCTATGGTTAAAGATCTCTTGGTTGATAATATTGATGGGCATGTGATAACCCACAAGTATAGGGGATCGCAACACCTTTCGAGGGTAGAGTATTCAACCCAAATTTATTGATTCGACACAAGGGGAGCCAAATAATATTCTTGAGTATTAGCAGTTGAGTTGTCAATTCAACCACACCTGGATAACTTAGTATCTGCAGCAAAGTGTTTAGTAGCAAAAGTGGTATGATAATAAAGGTAACGGTAGCAAAAGTAAAGATAATTGTTTTGGGGTTTTTGTAGTAGTTGTAACAGTAGCAACGGAAAAGTAAATAAGCGAAGAACAATATGTGAAAAGCTCGTAGGCAATGGATCAGTGATGGATAATTATGCCGGATGCGATTCCTTATGCAATAGCTATAACATAGGGTGATATAGAACTAGCTCCAATTCATCAATGTAATGTAGGCATGTATTCCGTAAATAGTCATACGTGCTTATGGAAAAGAACTTGTATGACATCTTTTGTCCTACCCTCCCGTTGCAGCGGGGTCCTTACGGAATCTAAGGGATATTAAGGCCTCCTTTTAATAGAGAACCGGAACAAAGCATTAGCACATAGTGAATACATGAACTCCTCAAACTACGGTCACCACCGAGAAGTATCCAGATTATTGTCACTTCGGGGTTGTTGGATCATAACACATAATAGGTGACTATAGACTTGCAAGATAGGATCAAGAACACACATATATTCATGAAAACATAATAGGTTCAGGTCTGAAATCATGGCACTCGAGCCCTAGTGACAATCATTAAGCATAGCAAAGTCATAGCAACATCAATCTCAGAACATAGTGGATACTAGGGATCAAACCCTAACAAAATTAACTTGATTACATGGTAAATCTCATCCAACCCATCACCGTCCAGCAATCCTACGATGGAATTACTCACGCACGGCGGTGAGCATCATGAAATTGGTGATGGAGGATGGTCGATGATGACAACGGCGACGAATCCCCCTCTCCGGAGCCCCGAACGGACTCCACACCAGCCCTCCCGAGAGAGATTAGGGCTTGGCGGCGGCTCCGTGTCGTGAAACGCGATGAAACTTTCTCTCTGATTTTTTTCTCCCCGAGACGGAATATATGGAGTTGGAGTTGAGGTCGGAGGTGGTCCAGGGGGCCCACGAGATAGGGGGTGAAAGGACATGCGGTGCCCCCATGTGTGGTTTTGGTAATTGATGACATTCTCTATGGACTAATGGTTGCATTGAGTTATATTTGAAGGATTTGTCCATAGGCATTTCTTGAAGTCCATGGGTTGGTTTCAAGGAGTTTATGTGTTGACCAAGGTGCTGTTAAGGAATTATCCAAAGATTGGTCATGTGAGTGTTGAGCTTATTGCAAGCATGTCTTGAAGAAGAAGATTGTGTGATCATTCATGTTTACCTTCAAGACATCATCCAAACTAAGAGAGTTGGAAAGATTCAAGGTTGATCAAGACTAAGTCAAGAGTGAATCAAGTTGATCAACTCACAAAGCGTAAAAGATGTACCGAGAGGGATCAAGTGATCCCATGGTATGGTAAGCATTTTCCATTGCACTTTGTGTACTAACCCATGGTCTATGTGAGAGTTCTATGTGGGGTTAGGTACATGTCCACGGGCTTGCGTCAAGAGGAAGATATCATACAACCCATGGAAAGGATGACATCAAGTAGTGATCGTCATCAAGATTGTCATGTGCAAGTTCAAGTGTAGCATCACGAAGATATCAAGTGCTTGAAGCTTGCCATCCATTGTGGTGTCAATGGACTTGTGAATATGTGCCGAAGAGTGGCTCACCCATAGTGGAGTATGGGGGAGCAATCATCTAGTCTCCATCGACCCCAACGCAATCAAGAAAGGTGGTCCATCTTGCGGAGGACAAGATCGTCATCATCTAGCTCAAGTGGATCATGTGCAAGGCAAAGGTTTGCCCTTGATAGGTTTTCTATTTTACCGGTCTCATGGTGGTAGTTGGGAGACTGGGTTATAGGATCGATAGCCGTACTATCAAGGGGGGCTCTCAAGCGAGTAGCTTGATCGTATCGTTCGTCGAGGATCTCAAACCATTGCATCCTTGCATCATGTTTCTTGGTTCTTGTTTGGTTCTCTTTGTGAGTCTTAGAGCTTATAGTCATCTTGATGACAAGCTTGAGTTCATCGAAAACGGAGTTTGCATGCGTCTTCTATGATGTTTTCGGTGTTGGAGGTTTTACCGGTCTTATCCGAGGAAGGGTTCTCACCATTTTCTTTTGGGCCTTTTCTCATTTGCTTATTATTGGTATTTCTATCAATATTGTGTTAACCCTTGTCTCTAGCTTTCCAACAAACTTGGTTTCGTCAAATTCGGAGTCCGAATGCAGAAGTTGTGGTAGTTTTGGTGTTCTGAAAAGGCTGCAGCGGTACTACCGCGGGTAGGAGCGGAAGTAATTTTTTACTACCACCCTTGGGAGCGGTACTACCGCTTGGAGCAGTACTACCGCGGCTACTTCCGTGGCTACTTCCGCTCGGGACCAAAAACTCGTCACAAGTCAAGCGGTGGTAGGCACGAATGTAATTTTTTAGTACCGCTCGCAAGCAGTAGTACCGCTACCCTTAGCAGTAGTACCGCTACCCCTAGCGGTAGTACTGTGATGTCAAGCGCTACTACCGCTCGGTGCGGGCTGTGAGCATAACGGTTGGATTTTTCCCCACCTATAAAAGGGGGTCTTCTTCCCCATTGAACCTTATCCTTTGAGCTCGCGTTCTTCCCCCATTGTTGACCTTCTTCGAGCTTGCTAACTCTCAATCCCTCCATGGATTCTTGCTAGTGTTTGAGGGAAAAGAGAGAGGAGATCTAGATCCACATTTCCACCAATCACTTTCTCCTCTAAGTGAGGCGAACCCCTTGGATCTAGATCTTGGACTTCTTCGTGTTCTTCGTTCGTTCTTCCTCTCATTTTCCTCCCAAGCATTAGTTGCTTTGGTGGGATTTGGGAGAGAAGGACTTGGGCACTCCGTGTGCCCTTGCCATTGCATTTGGTGCATCGGTTTGAGTTCTCCATGGTGATACGTGGAAGTGAAGTTTGAGAAGCTTATTACTCTTGGGTGTTTGGGCATCCTAGAGCTTGTTCCTCTTGGGTGCCTTGGCGCCCTAGACGGTTGGTGGTGTTCGAAGCTCAATCTTTGTGGTGTAAAGCTCCGGGAAAGCGTCGGGTTCTCCAATTAGGTTGTGGAGATCGCCCCGAGCAATTTGACAGGTACCGATGACCGCCCCCAAGGGTTGCCAAAGTGTACGGGTTCGGTGACCGCCCCCAAGGGTTGCCATTTGTACGGGTTCGGTGACCGCCTCAAGGGTCCCTTAGTGGAATCACGACATCTTGCATTGTGCGAGGGCATGAGGAGATTACGGTGGCCCTAGTGGCTTCTTGGGGAGCATTGTGCCTCCACACCGCTCCAAACGGAGATTAGCATCCGCAAGGGTGTGAACTTCGGGATACATCGTCGCCTCCGCTGCACTCGGTTATCTCTTACCCGAACCCTTTACTTATGCACTTTACTTTGTGATAGCCATTTTGTTCTTTGTCATATATCTTGCTATCACATAGTTGATTATCTTGCTTAGCATAAGTTGTTGGTGCACATAGGTGAGCCTAGTTGTTTTAGGTTTTATGCTTGACAAATTAACCGCTAGGTTTATTCCGCATTTGTTCAAGCCTAAATCGTAATTATTTTAAAGCGCCTATTCACCCCCCCTCTAGGCGACATCCATGATCTTTCAGGGGGGCGCGCCTGGGAGGGGGGGGGGGCGCCCCCCTGTCTCGTGGATAGGCCCTAGGCCCCTTGGTGTATTTCTTTCGCCCAATAATTTTTATAAATTCCAAAAAGTGCCTCCATTGATTTCCAGGACATTCCGAGAACTTTTCTTTTCTACACATAAAACAACATCATGGTAGTTCTGCTGAAAACAGCATCATTCCGGGTTAGTTTCATTCAAATCATGCAAGTTAGAGTCCAAAACAAGGGCAAAAGTGTTTGGAAAAGTAGATACGTTGGAGACGTATCAACTCCCCCAAGCTTAAACCTTTGCTTGACCTCAAGCAATTCAGTTGATAAACTGAAAGTGATAAAGAAAAACCTTTACAAACTCTGTTTGCTCTTATTGTTGTAAACATGAAAAGCAGCATTCAAGTTTCAGCAAATATTATGAACTAACCATACTCACAATAACACATAGGTCTCACAATTACTCATATCAATAACATAATCAGCTAGCGAGCCATAATAATAAAACTCGGATGACAACACTTTCTCAAAATAATCATAACATGATATAACAAAATGGTATCTCGCTAGCCCTTTCTGAGACCACAAAACATAAATGCAGAGCACCTTTAAAGATCAAGGACTGACTAAACATTGTAATTCATGGTAAAAGAGATCCAGTCAAGTCATACCCAATATAAACTAATAATAATGAATGCAAATGACAGTGTGCTCTCCAGCGGGTGCTTTTTAATAAGAAGGGTGATGACTCAACATAAAAGTAAATAGATAGGCCCTTCACAGAGGGAAGCAGGGATTTGTAGAGGTGCCAGAGCTCGATTTTAAAATAGAGATTGAATAACATTTTGAGCGGCATACTTTCGCTGTCAACACAACAACTATGAGGTGGCTGTATCTTCCATACTACATGCATTATAGGAAGTTCCCAAACAGAATGGTAAATGTTTATACTCCCCCAAACACCAACAAGCATCAATCCATGGCTTGCTCGAAACAACGAGTGCCTCCAACATACAACAACCCTGGGGGAGTTTTGTTTAATTATTTTGGTTTGCTTTGATCTTTTGGATCATGGGACTGGGCATCCCGGTTACCGGCCCTTTCTCATGAATGAGGAGCAGAGTCCACTCCTCAATAACCCACCTAGCATGGAAGATATAGGCAGCCCTAGTTGAAACATGAGCTGCTCGAGCATACAAAACAGAATTTCATTTGAAGGTTTGGAGTTTGGCACATACAAATTTACTTGGAATGGCAGGTAGATACCGCATATAGGAAGGTATAGTGGACTCATATGGAACAACTTTGAGGTTTAAGGAGTTTGGATGCACAAGCAGTATTCCCGCTTAGTACGAGTGAAGGCTAGCAAAAGACTGGGAAGCGACCAACTGAGAGAGCGACAATAGTCGTAAACATGCATTAAAATTAATTCACACCGAGTACAAGCATGAGTAGGATATAATCTACCATGAACATAAATATCATGAAGGCTATGTTGATTTGATTCAACTACACGTGTGAACATGTGCCAAGTCGTGTCACTCAATTCATTCAAAGGAGGATACCATCCCATCATACCACATCATAATCATTCTAATAGCATGTTGGCACGCAAGATAAACCATTATAACTCATAGCTAACCAAGCATGGCACAAGCAACTATAATCTCTAAATGTCATTGCAAATATGTTTACTTCATAATAGCTAACTCAGAAACGATGAACTCATCATATTTACAAAAACAAAAGAGGTCGAGTTCATACCAGCTTTTCTCGTCCCAATAAGTTCATCATATATCGTCATTATTGCCTTTCACTCGCACGACCGAACGATGTGTATAATAATAAGAGTGCACATGCATTGGACTAAGCTGTAATCTGCAAGCATTCAACTCAAGAGAGAAGACAAGTAATATGGGCTCTAAATTAAATAAACAATCATGCATATGAGAGCCACTAAGCATTTTTAATATGGTCTTCTCGACCCCCAAAAGAAAGAAAAGAAAATAAAACTATTTACACGGGAAAGCTCCCAACAAGTAAGAAGAAGAACTAGAAATCTTTTTGGGTTTTCATTTTAATTTCTACTACAAGCATGGAAATTAAACTAACTATTTTTTTGGTTTTTCTTAAGGTTTATCAAACACACAAGAAGAAAACTAGAAAAAGAAAATTAAACTAGCATGGATAATACAATGAAAGAGTATGAGCACCGACGACTAGTGTGTGAACATGAATGTAAAGTCGGTGAGAAATACGTACTCCCCCAAGCTTAGGCTTTTGGCCTAAGTTGGTCTAGTACCAAGGACCGCCTGGCTGATATCCATAAGTGAAACTGGGGTTGTACAGAGATGCAGAGGCAACAGCCTCCTGAGCAGCAGCGTGTTGGCGAGCTGCCTCCATTCCCCTCTCATATTCAGTTGCTTCTTCCCTGGTGACAACATATCTTCCTTTTTCCTGATAATCAAAAAGGTAGGGAGCAGGAAGAGTAACAGGGACCTCCCCTGCGTCTGTCATAGATTAGTCGATAATGGAGGAATTGTTCATTCCTCTCAAGAAAATGATGATGGAACATAGCTTCTTTATCCAAATAAACAAGAGGTAAAATTATATCCCCCTCTCGTGGAGCTATATTAAGAAAGTTAGCCACACGGGTTGCATAAATTCCTCCAAATAAATCTCCCTTTCTACTATTATTCGGCAACCTACGTGCAACTATTGCCCCCAAGTTATAACCTTTATAACCTGACACAACACTCTTGAGGACAAAAAGGTCAGGAGCACACATGTGACATACTTCGTCCTTACCATTAATGCATCTACCAATAAAGAGAGCAAAGTAATGTATAGCAGGAAAATGAATGATCCCTATGGTAGCTTGTGTTACGTCCCTAGATTCTCCCACAGTAATACTAGCAAGAAAATCTCTAAATTCAGATTTGGGAGGATCATTAATATTACCCCACTGCGGGAGTTTGCAAGCAGTTGTGAAGTCCTCTAAATCCATGCTATAAGATGTATCATAAATATCAAACATGACACGAGGAGAATTACGCCACAGTTATATCTAAACCTCCGCACAAAAGAATCAGTCAACTGATAGTACTGCGGACACTTATCTTGTAAGAAGTCCTCCAGCTTGGCATTACGCACATATGCGTCAAATTCCTCCTTGAAGCCTGCTTCGACCATAAAATCATCGGATGGCCACTCACAAGCCCGTACCTTTGCGTCCCACGGCAATTCAACATCTTGCTCACGTATAGCAATCCTTGGCCCTTTCTTTGCCGAGGAACCTCCTTGGTACATTCTTCTAAGCATATTTCTTTTTCTGAAAATTTCTGAAATTTTAGTAACTTCAAAATAAAAGTGAATAAAACTAAACAAGATTGATAGCAACTACTCCTACAAGTGCCTAGAGCCTATATCATGAATTGGAATTGCTTGGGACCTCCAAAAATTTAACATGCAAGCTCAAGAACATGGTCACCTATGCAGCAAAAATTTGCAATGAATAAAGCACTAGAACAAAAACTAATTGGACCAATGGAGGAGTCACATACCACGCAATAATCTCCGAAAGCAGTTTTGTGTATGGAGCTTTGAGCAAGGAGATCGAAAATCGCAGCAAAATGAGCTAGGACTCGTGCTTGAGCTGGATGGGGATTTTTTTGGGTAGAAGATGGAGTGTGTGGGTGCTGGCATAAGTGGAGGGGGGTCACCAGGGGCCCACGAGACAGGGGGGCGCGCCCTACAGGGGGGCACCCTCCTCTCTCGTGGCCTTGTGCTTGGCCCTCCTGCAGTGTTTTCAGTGCCTAAAATCCTCAAATATTCCAGAAAAAATCATACTAGATTTGCAGGGCATTTGGAGCACTTTTATTTTCAGACTATTTTTTAGTGCACGGATAATTCAGAAAACAGATGGATAATACTATTTTTGCTTTATTTATTCTAAATAACAGAAAGTAAAAAGAGGGTACAGAAGGTTGTGCCTTCTAGTTTCATCCATCTCGTGATCATCAAAATGAACCCACTAACAAGGTTGATCAAGTCTTGTTAACAAACTCATTCCGAATAACACGGAACCGGAGAGAAATTTCGAATAACACTAAGTTACCTCAACGGGGATATGAAAATCCCCAACAATAAGAATATCATACTTTTTCTTGACAGTAGGGAGAGGAAATTCAAGACCTCCAAAAATGATAGTTGGAACTTTTTCAATAGAATAGATGCTATGAACTTGAGATTGTTTCCTCGGAAAGTGTACCGTATGCTCATTACCATTAACATGAAAAGTGATATTGCCTTTGTTGGAATCAATAACAGCCCCTGCAGTATTAAGAAAAGGTCTACCAAGGATAATAGGCATACTATCGTCCTCAGGAATATCAAGAATAACAAAGTCCGTTAAGATAGTGAAATTTGCAACCACAACAGGCACATCCTCACAAATACCGACATGTATAGCGGTTGATTTATCAGCCATTTGCAAAGATATTTCAGTAGGTGTTAACTTATTCAATTCAAGTCTACGATATAAAGAGAGAGGCATAACACTAACACCGGCTCCAAGATCACATAAAGCAGTTGTAACATAATTTCTTTTAATAGAGCATGGTATAGTTGGAACACCCGAATCTCCAAGTTTCTTTGGTATTCCACCTTTAAAAGTGTAATTAGCAAGCATGGTGGAAATTTCAGCTTCCGGTATGTTTCTTTTATTTGTGATGATATCCTTCATATACTTAGCATAAGGGTTTACTTTTCAGTTAAACGCATACGTAAGAAAATAGGTCTAATCATTTCAGCAAAGCGCTCAAAATCCTCCTCATCCTTTGACTTGGATGGTTTAGGGGGAAAGGGCATGGGTTTCTGAACCCATGGTTCTCTTTCTTTACCGTGCTTCCTAGCAACAAAATTTCTCTTATCATAACGTTGATTCTTCGATTGTGGGTTATCAAGATCAACAACAAGTTCAATATCTACATCATTGTCTTTGCTAGGTTGAGCATCAACATGAACGTTATCATTAACATTATCACTAGGTTCATGTTCATCACCTGATTGCGTTTTAGCATCAGAAATAGAAATATCATTGGGATTCTCAGGTGTGTCTACGGTAGGTTCACTAGAAGCATGCAAAGTTCTATCGTTTTTCTTCTTCTTCTTTTTAGAAGAACTAGGTGCCTCTAAATTATTTCTCTGAGAATCTTGTTCGGTTCTCTTAGGGTGGCCTTCAGGATACAAAGGTTCCCGAGTCATTCTACCAGTTCTAGTAGCCAGTCTAACATCAAAGTCATTTTTAATATTTAATTCATCACGCAAATCATTTTGAGCTTTTAAGTACTTGCTCAGCTTGAGTAGCAACAATAGAAGCATATTTGCTAACGCGGTGAAGTTCATCTTTAACTCTAGCCAGATTATCACCTACACGTCCTATCTCGAAAGCATTATTCTTTAACTCTCTACCAACATAAACATTAAAACTTTCTTGCCTAGCCATAAAGTCATCAAATTCATCTAAGCATGGGCTATGAAATTTAGTAGAGGGTATTTCAACTTTATCATATCTATAGAGAGAATTTACCTTTACTACCTGTGTCGGGTTATCAAGACAATGTTGTTCTTCAGGCGGTAAATTAAGACCATGTATTTCTTCATTAGGAGGTAAATTCTTAACATCTTCGGCTTTAATACCTTTTTCTTTCATTGATTTCTTTGCCTCCTGCATATCTTCAGGACTGAGAAATAAAACACCTCTCTTCTTCGGAGTGGGTTTAGGAATAGGCTCAGAAGTTGGCTCAATTGGTTCAGGAATTACTTCAGGAACTAGCTCAGGAAGAGTCCAATTATTTTCATTAGTCAACATATTATTCAATAGTATTTCAGCTTCGTCGACTGTTCTTTCCCTGCAAACACAACCAGCACAACTATCCAAGTAGTCCTTGGAAGCATCGGTTAGTCCATTATAAAAGATATCAAGTATTTCATTTTTGCTTAAGAGGATGATCAGGCAAAACATTAAGTAACCGGAGAAGCCTCCCCCAAGCTTGTGGGAGACTCTCTTCTTTGATTTGCGCAAAATTATATATTTCTCGCAAGGCAGCTTGTTTCTTATGAGCAGGGAAATATTTAGCAGAGAAGTAATAAATCATATCCTGGGGACTACACACACAACCAGGAGCAAGAGAATTATACCAAGTCTTAGCATCACCCTTTAATGACAACGGAAATATCTTAAGGATATATAAATAGCGAGACTTCTCATCATTAGTAAACAAGGTGGCTATATCATTCAACTTGGTAAGATGTGCCACAACAGTTTCAGACTCAAGACCATAAAAAGGATCAGATTCAACTAAAGTAATAATATCAGGATCAACAGAGAATTTATAATCCTTATCAGTAACACAGATAGGTGAAGTAGCGAAAGCAGGATCGGGTTTCATTCTAGCATTAAGAGACTGCTGCTTCCATTTAGCTAATAATTTCTTAAGATAATTTCTATCATTGCAAGCAAGGATTTCCATAGCAGATTTTTCATTCATAACATAACTGAAAGGACATGCGGTGCCCCCATGTGTGGTTTTGGTAATTGATGACAATCTCTATGGACTAATGGTTGCCTTGAGTTATATTTGAAGGGTTTGTCCATAGGCTTTTCTTGGAGTACATGTGTTGGTTTCAAGGAGAGTTTTGTGTCGACCAAGGTGCTATTCAAGGAATTATCCAAAGATTGGTCATGTGAGTGTTGAGCTTATTGCAAGCATGTCTTGAAGAATAAGATTGTGTGATCATTCATGTCCACCTTCAAGACATCATCCAAATGAAGAGAGTTGGAAAGATTCAACACACAAAGCGCATAAGATGTACAGAGGGATCAAGTGATCCCATGGTATGGTAAGCATTGTCCATTACGCTTTGTGTACTAACCCATGGTCTTCGTGAGAGTTCTTTGTGGGGTTAGGTTGCGGTGTGCAAATTCAAGTGAAGCATCACGAAGAGATCAAATGCTTGAAGCTTGCCGTCCATTTGGTGACAATGGACTTGTGAAGATGTGCCGAAGAGTGGCTCACCCATAGTGGAGTATGGGGGAGCAATCATCTAGTCTTCTTCGAGCCAACGCAATCAAGAAAGGTGGTCCAACATGAGGGAGTCAAGATCGTCATCGTCTAGCTCAAGTGGACCATGTGCAAGGCAAAGGTTTGCCCTTGATAGGTTTTCTATTTTACCGGTCTGATGATGGTAGTTGGGAGACCGGGTTATAGGATCGATTGCCGTACTATCAAGGGGGGCTCTCGATGAGTAGCTTGATCGTATCATTCGTAGAGAGCTCAAACCATTGCATCCTTGCATCATCTTTTTGGATTCTTGTTTGGTTCTTCTCCTTGTGAGATTTGGAGCTTATGGTCATTTTTATGACAAGCTCGAGTTCATCGAAAACGGAGTTCTCATGCATCTTCTATGATGTTTTCGATGTTGGAGGGTATGCCGGTTCTTCTCTGTTGGAGGTGTCACTCCTTCGCTGTTTTGATGCTACTCGTTGTCTTGTTTCAAACAAGCTTGAGTTTGCTCAATTCGGAGCTCATATGAAGAAGTTATGGCAGTTCTGGTTTTCCTTGGAGTATTCTTTGTTTTCGTGGTTGTGGCTTAAGGTTGGTGCCAGCGGTAGTACCGTGACCCTCAGCGGTAGTACCGCCGAAGCTCCCCAGCGGTAGTACCGCTCTCGGAGCGGTAGTACCGCTCCAAGCGGTAGTACCGCTCTCCGAACGGTATTACCGCTTGGGAGTTTCGGCCGTAGTACCGCTGTGCATCTGGGCTACTTCCGCCTCGATTCTCGAACGAAGTTTTTCGTGTCGGGTTTTGCGGCGCTAGTAGCGGCAGTAGTAGCGGTAGTACCGCTCTGGGGCCAGTGGCCAGACTTTCTCTTCAGCGCGGTAGTACTGCTGGATAGGGAGCGGTAGTACCGCCCTCAGCGGTAGTACCGCCCTTCCCTAGCGGTAGTACCGCCTGTCTTGAGATTTTTCAGTGGGGTAACGGTTGGATTTTCCCCCTCCTAAAAAAGGGGGTCTTCTTCCCCATTGAACCTTATCCTTTGAGGTCGTGTTCTTCCCCCATTTTTGACCTTCTCCGAGCTTGCTATCTCTCAATCCCTTGCTAGTTTTTGGGGGAAAAGAGAGAGGAGATCTAGATCCACATTTCCACCAATCACTTTCTCCTCTATGTGAGGGGAACCCCTTGGATCTAGTTCTTGGAGTTCTTGGTGTTCTCCTTCTTGTTCTTCCTCTCATTTTCCTCCCTAGCATTAGTTGCTTCGGTGGGATTTGGGAGAGAAGGACTTGGGCACTCTGTGTGCCCTTGCCATTGCATTTGGTGCATCGGTTTGAGTTCTCCACGTGATACGTGGAAGTTACAAGTTGAGAAGCTTATTACTCTTGGGTGCTTGGTGCCCTTGAGCTTGTTCCTCTTGGGTGCTTGGGCTCCCTAGACGGTTGGTGGTGTTCGGAGCTCAATCATTGTGGTGTAAAGCTCCGGGAAAGTGTCGGGGTCTCCAATTAGGTTGTGGAGATCGCCCCGAGCAATTTGACGGGTTCCGGTGACCGCCCCCAAGGGTTGCCAAAGTGTACGGGTTCGGTGACCGCCCCCAAGGGTTGCCATTTGTACGGGTTCGGTGACCGCCCTCAAGGGTCCCTTAGTGGAATCACGGCATCTTGCATTGTGCGAGGGCGTGAGGAGATTACGGTGGCCCTAGTGGCTTCTTGGGGAGCATTGTGCCTCCACACCGCTCCAAACGGAGATTAGCATCCGCAAGGGTGTGAACTTCGGGATACATCGTCGTCTTCGCGTGCCTCGGTTATCTCTTACCCGAGCCCCTTTACTTATGCACTTTACTTTGTGATAGGCATATTGTTCTTTGTCATATATCTTGCTATCACATAGTTGCTTATCTTGCTTAGCATAAATTGTTGGTGCACATAGGTGAGCCTAGTTGTTGTAGGTTTTGTGCTTGACAAATTAACCGTTAGGTTTATTCCGCATTTGTTCAAGCCTAAACCGTAATTATTTTAAAGCGCCTATTCACCCCCCCCCCCTCTAGGCGACATCCTCGATCTTTCAATAACCCTTAGGAACAACATGTAAAACATAATCATTGGGGGAACCTTCATCATCACTATCATCAATAATAGGTTCTTCAATATTTTCATCCCCCCTAACTCTAGCAAGTTGTTCATCTAGAAATTCACCTAATGGCAAAGTAGTATCACGCACAGAAGTAGTTTCATCATGCATAGCAAAAGTGGCATCATCAATAACATGCGACATATCAGAATTCATAGTAGTAGCAGGTTTAGGTGTCGCGAGCTTACTAATAACGGAAGGAGAATCTAGTGCAGAGCTAGATGGCAGTTCCTTACCTCCCCTCGTAGTTGAGGGCAAAATCTTGGTCTTAGCGTCTTTCAAGTTCTTCATAGTGATCAACAGATATAAATCCCAAGTGACTCAGAGAATAGAGCTATGCTCCCCGGCAACGGCGCCAGAAATTAGTCTTGATAACCCACAAGTATAGGGGATCGCAACAACTTTCGAGGGTAGAGTATTCAACCCAAATTTATTGATTCGACACAAGGGGAGCCAAAGAATATTCTTGAGTATTAGCAGTTGAGTTGTCAATTCAACCACACCTGGATAACTTAGTATCTGCAGCAAAGTGTTTAGTAGCAAAAGTGGTATGGTAATAAAGGTAACGGTAGCAAAAGTAAAGATAATTGTTTTGGGGTTTTTGTAGTAGTTGTAACAGTAGCAACGGAAAAGTAAATAAGTGAAGAACAATATGTGAAAAGCTCGTAGGAAATGGATCAGTGATGGATAATTATGCCGGATGCGATTCCTCATGCAATAGTTATAACATAAGGTGATATAGAACTAGCTCCAATTCATCAATGTAATGTAGGCATGTATTCCGTAAATAGTCATACGTGCTTATGGAAAAGAACTTGTATGACATCTTTTGTCCTACCCTCCCGTTGCAGCGGGGTCCATACAGAAACTAAGGGATATTAAGGCCTCCTTTTAATAGAGAACCGGAACAAAGCATTAGCACATAGTGAATACATGAACTCCTCAAACTACGGTCATCACCGAGAAGTATCCTGATTATTGTCACTTCGGGGTTGTCGGATCATAACACATAATAGGTGACTATAGACTTGCAAGATAGGATCAAGAACACACATATATTCATGAAAACAAAATAGGTTCAGATCTGAAATCATGGCACTCGGGCCCTAGTGACAAGCATTAAGCATAGCAAAGTCATAGCAACATCAATCTCAGAACATAGTGGATACTAGGGATTAAACCCTAACAAAACTAACTTGATTACATGGTAAATCTCATCCAACTCATCACCGTCCAGCAAGCCTACGATGGAATTACTCACGCACGGCGGTGAGCATCATGAAATTGGTGACGGAGGATGGTTGATGATGACGACGGCGACGAATCCCCCTCTCCGGAGCCCCGAACGGACTCCAAATCAGCCCTCCCGGGAGAGATTAGGGCTTGGCGACGGCTCCGTGTCGTGAAACGCGATGAAACTTTCTCTTTGATTTTTTTTCTCCCCGAGACGAAATATATGGAGTTGGAGTTGAGGTCGGAGGAGGTTCAGGGGGCCCACGAGATAGGGGGCGCGCCTAGGGGGGGCGCCCCCTGTCTCGTGGACAGGCCCTAGGCCCCCTGCTGTATTTCTTTCGCCCAATATTTTTTATAAATTCCAAAAAGTGCCTCCGTTGATTTCCAGGACATTTCGAGAACTATTCTTTTCTACACATAAAACAACATCATGGTAGTTCTGCTGAAAACAGCGTCAGTCCGGGTTAGTTTCATTCAAATCATGCAAGTTAGAGTCCAAAACAAGGGCAAAAGTGTTTAGAAAAGTAGATATGTTGGAGACGTATCAGCATGTTATTTATTTCTGTGAACAGGCTGCTAACATTGCTAGACCCGATGCTAAGATACATAGACCTGTTGTAGGCATGCCTGTTATTTCTGTTAAAATAGGAGATCATTGTTATCATGGCTTATGTGATATGGGTGCTAGTGCTAGTGCAATACCTCATTCCCTATATGAAGAAATTATGCATGATATCGCACCCACTGAAATAGAAGATATTGATGTTACAATTAAGCTTGCAAATAGAGATACTATTTCACCAATTGGGATTGTTAGAGATGTCGAAGTCTTGTGTGGGAAATTTAAATATCCTGCTGGTTTTCTTGTTCTTGGTTCCCCACAAGATAGCTTTTGTCCCATTATATTTGGTAGACCCTTCTTGAATACTGTCTTGGTCTTGCTTCTATTGCTGTGCCTCCTACTGACCCGTTAGAACAATATTTGCTAGACCATGAAAATGATATGTTTATGAATGAAAGAAGGGAGATATATGAAGTATTCTTTAAACATGGTCCTATTTTGAAACACAACTTACCTGTTGAAATCCTAGGGGATCCCCCTTCACCCAAGGGTGATCCCGTGTTTGAGCTTAAACCTTTACCTGATACTCTTAAATATGCTTATCTTGATGAAAAGAAGATATATCCTGTTATTATTAGTGCTAACCTTTCAGAGCAGGAAGAAGAAAGATTATTCAAAACTCTGAAGAAGCACCGTGCTGCTATTGGATATACTCTTGATGATCTTAAGGGCATTAGTCCCACTCTATGCCAACACAAAATAAAATTGGAAGAAGATGCCAAACTAGTTAGAGATCATCAACGAAAGTTAAATCCTAAGATGAAAGAAGTGGTAAGAAAGGAAATACTAAAGCTCCTTGAGGCAGGTATAATTTATCCCGTTGCTGATAGTCAGTGGGTAAGTCATGTCCATTGTGTCCCTAAGAAGGGAGGTATTACTGTTGTTCCCAATGATAAAGATGAATTGATCCCGCAAAGAATTATTACAGGTTATAGGATGGTAATTGATTTCCGCAAATTAAACAAAGCTACTAAAAAAGATCATTACACTTTACCTTTTATTGATCAAATGCTAGAAAGACTATCCAAACATACACATTTCTTCTTTCTAGATGGTTATTCTGGTTTCTCTCAAATACCTGTGTCAGCGGATGATCAAGCAAAGACTACTTTTACTTGCCCTTTCGGTACTTTTGCTTATAGACGTATGCCTTTTGGTTTATGTAATGCACCTGCTACCTTTCAAAGATGCATGATGGCTATATTCTCTGACTTTCGTGAAAAGATTTGTGAGGTATTCATGGATGATTTCTTCGTTTATGGATCCTCTTTTGATGATTGCTTGAGCAACCTTGATCGAGTTTTGCAGAGATGCAAAGATACTAGTCTTGTTTTGAATTGGGAGAAGTACCACTTTATGGTTAATGAAGGCATTGTCTTAGGGCATAAAATTTCTCAGAGAAGTATTGAAGTTGATAAAGATAAAGTTGATGCTATTGAAAAGATGTCGTGTCCCAAGGACATTAAAGGTATAAGAATTTTCCTTGGTCATGCTGGTTTTTATAGGAGGTTCATTAAGGATTTTTCTAAAATCTCTAGGCCTATGACTAATTTATTGCAAACAGATATTCCTTTTGTCTTCGATGATGATTGTGTAGAAGCATTTGAAATACTTAAGAAAGCTTTGATTTCTGCACCTATTGTTCAACCACCTGATTGGAATTTACCCTTTGAAATTATGTGTGATGCTAGTGATTATGTTGTAGGTGCTGTTCTAGGGCAAAGAGTTGATAAGAAACTAAATGTTATTCAATATGCTAGTAAAACTCTAGACACTGCCCAGAGAAATTATGCTACTACTGAAAAAGAATTCTTAGCAGTGGTATTTGCTTGTGATAAGTTCAGACCTTATATTGTTGATTCTAAACTAACTATTCACACTGATCATGCTGCTATTAAATATCTTATGGAAAAGAAAGATGCCAAACCTAGACTTATTAGATGGGTTCTCTTGCTCCAAGAATTTGATTTGCATATTATTGATAGAAAGGGAGCTGAGAACCTCGTTGCAGACAACTTGTCTAGGTTAGAGAATGTTCTTGATGTCTCACTACCTATTGATGATAGCTTTCCTGATGAACAATTAGCTGTCATAAATGTTTCTCATACTGCTCCATGGTATGCCAATTATGCTAATTACATTGTTGCTAATTTATACCACCTAGTTTCACATACCATCAAAAGGAAAGTTTTTCTATGATTTAAGACATTACTTCTGGGATGACCCACACCTTTATAAAGAAGGAGTAGATGGTGTTATTAGACGTTGTGTACTTGAGCATGAACAGGAACAGATCCTACGCAAGTGTCACTCCGAAGCATATGGAGGACACCACGCTGGAGATAGAACTGCACATAAGATATTGCAATCCGGTTTTTATTGGCCTACTCTCTTCAAATATGCCTGTAAGTTTGTCTTGTCTTGTGATGAATGCCAAAGAATTGGTAATATTAGTAGACGTCAAGAAATGCCTATGAACTATTCTCTTGTTATTTAACCGTTTGATGTTTGGGGCTTTGATTATATGGGAACTTTTCCTGCCTCTAATGGATATACACATATTTTAGTTGCTGTTGATTATGTTACTAATTGGGTCGAAGCTATTCCAACTAGTAGTGCTGATCATAACACCTCTATTAATATGCTTAAAGAAGTTATTTTTCCGAGGTTTGTAGTCCCTAGATACTTAACGACTGATAGTGGTTCACATTTTACTCATGGTGCCTTTCGTAAAATGCTTGCTAAGTATGATGTTAATCATAGAATTGCATCTCCATATCACCCACAGTCTAGTGGTCAAGTAGAATTGAGTAATAGAGAGCTCAAATTAATTTTGCAAAAGACTGTTAATAGATCTAGAAAGAATTGGTCCAAGAAACTTGATGATCCATTATGGGCCTATAGAACTGCATATAAGAATCCTATGGGTATGTCCCCATATAAAATGGTTTATGGAAAAGCATGTCACTTACCTCTCGAATTTGAACATAAGGAATATTGGGCCATTAAAGAGCTCAATTATGATTTCAAACTTGCCGGTGAGAAGAGGTTATTTGACATTATCTCACTTGATGAATGGAGAACCCAAGCCTATGAAAATGCCAAGCTGTTTAAAGAAAAAGTTAAAAGATGGCATGACAAAAGGATACAAAAGCATGAGTTTAACATAGGTGATTATGTTTTGCTTTTCAACTCTCGTTTAACATTTTTTGAAGGAAGACTTCTTTCTAAATGGGAAGGCCCTTACGTTATCAAGGAGGTCCATCATTCCGGTGCCATAAAAATAAACAACTTCGAAGGCACAATTCCGAAGGTGGTGAACGGTCAAAGAATCAAACACTATATCTCAGGTAATCCTATAAATGTTGAGACTAATATTATTGAAACCGTAACCCCTGAGGAATACATAAGAGACACTTTCCAGAACGTTTCAGACTCCGAAAAGGAATAGGTATGTGGTACGGTAAGTAAACCGACTCCAAAAAAGTTCTAATAACAATTTTTCTCCGTTTTGGAATATTTAAGAAAATAGGAAAATAAGAAGTAGTCCGGGAAGGACACAAGGCATCCACGAGGGTGGAGGGCGCTCCCTACCTTACTGGGCGCGCCCCCTGCTTCGTGGGCCCCTCGTGTGCTCCCCGGACTCCGTTTTCTTGCACAATACTTCTTTTGGTCGGTAAAAATTCATTATATAATCTCCCGAAGGTTTTGACCACCATATCACGCAAATATCCTATGTCTTTGTTTCGAGCTATTTTCTGACAGATCTAGAGCACCATGACGTCTTCAAGCGCTCCCAAGGACAAGTTTTTCGAGAGGGTCATCAACCCCTACCTCGCAGATGTGCTGCATCACCCGCAAACCATTGAGATGCGTGAGGGGGTGCTGCACATCCGCGATGTGGAGGAACCAAGGAGTACCGTAAGCGTGGAGACAAAGCTCAAAGCGATGGAACAACAAGTTTTCAAGTGCCAAGGGATGGTGGAGCGCGGACTTAACGCCAACCAGATGATGATCGCGGAGTTCACCAACAACCACAAGCTGGACGCCAAGAACATTGGGGAGACCATCTTCAAGCTTCATGAGAAAATCGAGCACCTCCAAGCCCAGATCTATGACCTGCAAAACAAAACTGTGAGTATGAATATAGATTCAAAAGGATGAGTTTGGCTGCAGATTTGAGGATCCTGGAGACTCGATCATCCTTCTATGATGTTGAGCCTATGCCGTGGAAGACGGACGACAAGCCTACATCATCAACAACCCCTTTTTCACCACCTCCAAGGACATAATCACATGGGTATGGGCACTCCCCTTGGCAACTGCCAAGCTTGGGGGAGGTGCCCCGGTATCGTATCACCATCACACTCCCATCTTTATCATTTTTCTTAGTTCGATCCTTTTGGTAATATCTTGATCTAGTAGAATAAAGTTTTGGTATGAATTAGTTTTGAGTTTTGCTTTGTGATCCCTCTATGTAATCGAGTCAGTGAGCTATATAATAAAGGTTAGTGTTGAGTCAAGGGCTTTGCTTCTTGCTATGATATTAACACTACTGAAATCAGGGAATTTGCCGTCAGCCAGTTCTTTGCCGCCAGCTAGCGCATGACAAAGAAGGTCTTTGCCATCAGCTACCAAGAAGCGGACGGCAAAAAATTGGCAGATGGCAAAGAAGGTCTTTGCCATCAGCCATTTCTTTGTCGTCCGCTGGCTGACGGCAAAGAGGGAGGTGGCACCCACTAACGAAAAAACTTAACATCCCCCCTCTTTGTCATCGCAGCAGACGGCAAAGATAAACAGAAAGCGGACGACAAAGGCTAACCTAACTAACCTAACGAATGGCTGAGCCCCCCCCTGTTATTCTCTCCTCCCCCCGCGCCCAGATCCACCCACCCACCGCGCCGCCCGCGCCCCGCCCCTCCCCCACCGCCGACGCCCCACCATCCTGCCGCCCGGTGCCCGCCACCCGCGCCGCCTCACCATCGCCCGCCATCACGCCTCGCGCCACCCGCCCACGCCCGGTGCCGCCGCCTCCACCGCCCCCCCCCACGCCGACGCCCACCATCCGCCGCCCGCCATCGCCTCGCCCCGCCTCCCGGCCGTCCGACTGCCCGAGCCCCGCCACACCCCACCCGCCCACCACTCCGGCGCCAGCGTCGCCTGCCCGTGAGTATGTTTTTTTCTGCTTTTTCTTTTTTTGCTGTTTAATTGATGTTTAATAGTTAGTGTTAGTTTTAGTGTTAGATTTAGTGTTAGAAAAGAAGAAGATTTAGTGTTAGTGTTAGAAAAAGAATATGTAGAAGAAAACAAGAAGAAGAAGAAAATAAGTAGAAGTAGAAGAAGAAGAAAAGAAGAAAAGAAAAGAAGTAAAAGAAGTAGAAAAAAGATGAAAAAGAAGAAGAAGAAGTAGAAGAAGAAGAAAACAAGAAAAGAAAATAAGTAAAAGAAGTAGAAAAAAGATTTTGTTATACATTTGTGAATTATGAGTTAGGTCATATATTTGTGAATTATGAGTTAGGTCATATATTTTTCGATTTTGTTATGAAAAACTTCATATATAATTGCGTTGATCGGGTAGATTTAAATGTGCAGTTGTTTCATCGCTGCGAGGTTTGGTGTTCGACGACCTCGCCGTGCGTTTGAGGAGCTCTGCCCCTTCGTTCGTGGGTGAGCACAAATGACATGTCCTCCTCCCCCATTAATTATTTTCTCTGTTCCGGTGTTCGTGCCGATGAAACTTGATAGCTAGCTATATATGTGTGTTGAATCATCAGTATGCGTAACCAATATGTGTCTCCCGTTAGAAAACGTTATAGTTATAAATATGCATGCATTTGCATATTTATAACCTTGATTCTTTCGAATTGTCCAACGCTATCCATGGACAGCCCGAGTATGTGTAGATTGGCTTCGTTTTCCCATATGCTTTGCTCCAGATCCGACGCATAAATTTCGTCAGTGCCTCCCCTATTCTTCTCCGGTTACACATCCTCTCTGTTTATTGCAGAGACATGTATCGGGAGAACAGCGGGGAGGTGCTGCCAAAATTTTGCATCGGAACCAGAGCATAGCATGGGAAAATGAACCCAATCTACACATACTCGGGTGGGATTAGGACCTATCATTACCTATTAGAGTGTAGGTTGCATGGACGTAATAAAATTGACAAAGTAGATCAACTGATGAATATATACATGGTGAATTATATATATATTTGTTGTGTGTCCAGTAGCTCTGAAAGTCAAGATGAGTTCGTGCGTGGATGTATACCGATCACACTGGTCAGAACAAATGGAGCGCTGAATGGTTCACAAAAACCAAGGGGTTTGTGCAAGCCGCATTTGCAAATGGCCAGAGGAAAACCTGGTGCCCCTGTTTCCGGTGCGGCAATTGGGAAAAGAGGACAGAGGCTGAAATGGGCAAACACCTGCAGAAGAGTGGTTTTACGCCCGATTATACGGTGTGGACATATCATGGTGAGTCTGCCCAACGTGACCGAGCTGAGGTGGATCGTCGTCGCACCGACGAGCATGGTAACGGGATGGAAAACATGGTGCAAGACTATGATGATGCTCGGGATTCGGACGAGGAGATGGAGGAATCTGCAAAGGCCTTCAATGAAATGTTGGAGTCTTCAAAATGTCCGCTCCACGAGCACACTGAGCTTTATCAGTTGGATGCCATCTCACAAGTAATGGCTCTGAGGGCTCAGTTCAACTTGGGCAGAGAATTCTACGACGCAATGATGACAGTATTTGGACGCTTTCTACCCAAAGGCCATGTAATGCCTGCAAACCTGTACCAGTCGGACAAAATCCTCCGTGCACTGAAGATGCCCTATGAGAAGATACATGCCTGTGAGAAAGGATGTGCCTTATTTAGGCTTGACTATGCAGACTTGAACTATTGTCCCATTTGCAAGTCTTCCAGGTATGTTGTGGTAGAAAACGGTATGGGTGAGAAGACACAGACCAAAATCCCCGTTAGTGTTCTTCGGTATATGCCAATCATACCAAGACTTCAATGTCTTTTCATGGTCGAAGAGACGGCCAGACAGATGACATGGCACAAAACAGGCAAAAGAACCGAACTAGATGCTGATGGGAATCTGATGATGGTACACACATCAGATGGTGTTGCGTGGAAAAAGTTTGATGAATTACATGCTGACAAAGCGGAAGATCCGAGGCATCCTCCAGTCGGCGTCAGCACGGATTGGTTCAGTGTGTTTGGTATGACGGCAGCCCAATACAGTTGTTGGCCCGTATTTGTCTTTCCAATCAATCCCCCCCCGGACAGATTATGCAAAGAAAGAACATTTTCCTGATGTTTATAATTCCAGGGCCCAACTATCCGGGGAAAAATATGAATGTGTACATGCAGCCGCTTAAGGACGAATTGCAAGAAGCCTGGGATAATGGGTTCAAAACATATGATGCCTATAGCAAACGGAACTTCATAATGTGTGTCTGGTACATGTACTCGACGCATGACCTGCCGACGTATGCGCTATTCGTTGGCTGTTGTGTGCATGGAAGGTTCCCATGTCCCACATGCAAGGGAGCTCTTGAGTTTCGTTGGCTTCAGGCCGGTCGCAAGTTTTCTTGCTTCGACATGCATAGACAGTTCCTAGATCCTCGCCATAAGTTCAGGAAAGACAAGAAGAACTTCATCAGAGGTAGAGTTGTCAAAAACTCTGCACCACCTGCGTTGACAGGCCAACAGACCCTGGACCAGTTAAATGCTCTCGAGCCAGATCCAGAGCGTCCAGGGTACTTCAAGGGGTATAATTCTAAGCACGCATGGACTCACAAGACATGCTTATGGGATCTGCCTTACTTCAAAGACCTCCTTTGCCCACACAAGATCAACATGATGCACACTGAGAAGAATATCTCTGAGGCACTTTTTGGTACATTGTTCGGCATAGATGGGAATTCAAAGGATAATACTAAGGCTAGAGTCGATCTGGAGGCCCTATGTGATAGGCTGTTACAAAACATGAAAGAACCGAAAGGAAAGCAGAACTGGACGAAGCCGAAGGCATGGTTCAATCTTGGAAGGCCAGCTATGAGGGAAATTATCTTGTGGGTGAAAATGCAGTTGATGTTCCCCGATGGGTATGCAGTGAATCTAAAGAGAGGAGCAAGTCTTGATAAATTGAAGATATTTGGTCTCAAGAGTCATGATTGGCACATATGGATTGAGCGGGTAATGCCGGTGATGTTGCGTGGCTTCATCCCTGAGGATGAATGGCTAGTACTGGCAGAACTCAGCTATTTCTTCCGTATTCTTTGTGCGAAAGAACTATCGCCTGGCGTGCTAGAAGAAATGGAAGAGTTGGCGCCGGAGTTGATCTGCAAGTTAGAGAAGATCTTTGCACCGGGCTTCTTCAATCCAATACAGCACTTGATTTTGCATCTCCCGACCGAGGCAAGATTGGGGGGGCCCATGCAAAATCGTTGGTGATAGCCAACTGAGAGGATGCAGAAGACGCTTCGAGAAAAATGTAAAAATAAACGTAGAATTGAAGCATCGATGGCTGAGGCATTCATCACTGAGGAGGCGGCAAACTTCGTGACAGCACACTACGAAGCCAAAAATCGTCATTTGCATAATCCGAAGCCTCGGTACAATGCTGACGACCCTAAGAAGGGTGGATCCAACCTCAGCCTATTCAAAGGGAATCTCGCACCAGCCAGTGTTTCAAATCCAGTATCTTTGGATAACGAAGAATGGCGGACCATTTCGTTGTATATCTTCAACAACCTGATAGAAGTGCGGCCGTACATCGAGTAAGTTCTCGGTACATTGTTTCGCAACTTCTATTTCCTTTGAACTGCTCTTATTCCTGGATATTTCATACAGTCGATACGTCGCCATATTCTCGTATGGAGCGGTGATCCGTAAGATTCCGTTGAAGAGTATGAGCTTCTCGCAAAGCAAGGAGGCGGCTATCCGGTTTCATCTCTTGGTTCAAACAAACGGTAATTTCTATTAGACAATTTCATTTCATTCGCTAATTTGTGCGTAATGCAACAATCCTTTCAGATATACTTGTAGGCTAATTCAGAGTCTATGGACGCCTTGAATTGAGACAAGTCGCTAATGGTTTTGACTATAAGGTCCGTTCATTTGACAAATACGACATCAACGGGTATCGCTTTCGTACCTATGGCAAAGAGCTATCTATGGCCGACCGAAAGTCTACAAATTGTTGTGTATCTGCTATCGGCGAAGGAGGTACCGAGTATTATGGGAGAATTGAAGCAATTTATGAACTTCTATTCCATGGTGAAAACCCACCGAATGTCGTAGTATTCAAATGTTATTGGTTTCAGCCGAAGGAGACTAGAAGGACTCATGAACATATAGGGCTAGTTGAAATCAACCAAAGCACCCATTTAGATGTTCCTGATGTCTATATTACGGCTCAACAGGCTGAAGGAAATATGCCCTAGAGGCAATAATAAAGTTATTATTTATTTCCTTATTTCATGATAAATGTTTATTATTCATGCTAGAATTGTATTAACCGGAAACATAATACATGTGTGAATACATAGACAAACATAGTGTCACTAGTATGCCTCTACTTGACTAGCTTGTTTATCAAAGATGGTTATGTTTCCTAGCCATGGACAAAAGAGTTGTCATTTGATTAACGGGGTCACATCATTAGGAGAATGATGTGATTGACTTGACCCATTCCGTTAGCCTAGCACTTGATCGTTTAGTATGTTGCTATTGCTTTCTTCATGACTTATACATGTTCCTATGACTATGAGATTATGCAACTCCCATTTACCGGAGGAACACTTTGTGTGCTACCAAACATCACAACCTAACTGGGTGATTATAAAGGAGCTCTATAGGTGTCTCCAAAGGTAGATGTTGGGTTGGCGTATTTCGAGATTAGGATTTGTCACTCCGATTGTCGGAGAGGTATCTCTGGGCCCTCTCGGTAATACACATCAATTAAGCCTTGCAAGCATTGCAACTAATGAGTTAGTTGCGGGATGATGTATTACGGAACGAGTAAAGAGACTTGCCGGTAACGAGATTGAACTAGGTATTGAGATACCGATGATCGAATCTCGGGCAAGTAACATACCGACGACAAAGGGAACAACGTATGTTGTTATGCGGTTTGACAGATAAAGATCTTCGTAGAATATGTGGGAGCCAATATGAGCATCCAGGTTCCGCTATTGGTTATTGACCGAGAATAGTTCTAGGTCATGTCTACATAGTTCTCGAACCCGTAGGGTCCGCACGCTTAAGGTTTTGATGACAATTATATTATGAGTTTATGAGTTTTGATGTACTGAAGGAGTTCGGAGTCCCGGATGAGATCGGGGACATGACGAGGAGTCTCGAAATGGTCGAGACGTAAAGATCGATATATTGACGACTATATTCGGAGTTCGGAAAGGTTCCGAGTGTTTCGGTATTTTTCGAGTATCAAGAGTTACGGAATTCCCGGGAGTATATGGGCCTTATTGGGCTTTAGGGAAAGAGAGAGAGAGCTTGGGCCCCAAGGCCTAGTCCGAATTGACTAGGGGAGGGCTGCGCCCTCCTTCCTTCTCTTCTCTTCCCCTTTCCTTGACTCCTACTCCTACTACTTGGAAGGGGAATCCTACTCCCGGGGAGTAGGACTCCTCCTTGGTGCGCCCCTCCTGGGCCGCCACCCCTCCCTTGCTCCTTTATATACGGGGCAGGGGGCACCCCATAACACACAAGTTGATCTACGGATCGCCCTTAGCTGTGTCAGTGGTGCCCCCTCCACCATATTCCACCTCGGTCATATCGCTGCGGAGTTTAGGCGAAGCCCTGCGCTGGTAGAGCATCATCATCGTCACCACGCCGTCGTGCTGACAGAACTCATCCCCGACACTTTGCTGGATCGGAGTCCGGGGATCATCATTGAGCTGAACGTGTGCTGAACTCGGAGGTGCCGTACGTTCGGTACTTGGATCGGTCGGATCGTGAAGACGTACGACTACATCAACCGCGTTGTCATAACGCTTCCGCTTACAGTCTACGAGGGTACGTGGACGACACTCTCCCCTCTCGTTGCTATGCCATCACCATGATCTTGCGTGTGCGTAGGAATTTTTTTTAAATTACTACGTTCCCCAACAGTGGCATCCGAGCCTGGTTTTATGCGTAGATGTCATATGCACGAGTAGAACACAAGTGAGTTGTGGGCGATACAAGTCATACTGCTTACCAGCATGTCATACTTTGGTTCGGCGGTATTGTGAGATGAAGCGGCCCGGACCGACATTACGCGTACGCTTACACGAGATTGGTTTCACTGTTACGAGCACTCGTGCTTAAAGGTGGCTGGCGGGTGTCTGTCTCTCTCACTTTAGCTGAATCAAGTGTGGCTATGCCCGGTCCTTGCGAAGGTTAAAACATCACTAACTTGACGAACTATCGTTGTGGTTTTGATGCGTAGGTAAGAACGGTTCTTGCAAAGCCCGTAGCAGCCACGTAAAATTTGCAACAACAATGTAGAGGACGTCTAACTTGTTTTTGCAGGGCATGTTGTGATGTGATATGATCAAGACGTGATGAGATATAAGTTGTTGTATGAGATGATCATGTTTTGTTGAAGTTATCGGCAACTGGCAGAAGCCCTATGGTTGTCTCTTTGTTGCATAAGATGCAAGTGCCAAATAATTGCTTTACTTTATCGTTATGCGATAGCAATAGTTGCAAGAGCAATAGTTGGCGAGACGACCATGTGACGACACATTGATATAGATCAAGATGATGAAGATCATGGTGTCGTGCTGGTAACGATGGAGATCATGACAGTACTTTGGAGATGGAGATCAAAGGCGCAAGATGATCATGGCCATATCATCTCACATATTTTGATTGCATATGATGTTTATCTGTTATGCATCTTATTTTGTTTTGTTTGACTGTAGCATTTTAAGATGATCTCTCACTAATTATCAAGAAGTGTTCTCTCTAAGTATGCACCGTTGTGAAAGTTCTTCGTGCTGAGACGCCACGTGATGATCGGGTGTGATAGGTTCTACGTTCAAATACAACGGGTGCAAAACAGTTGCACACGCGGAATACTCAGGTTAAACTTGACGAGCCTAGCATATAACAGATATGGCCTCGGAACACGGAGACCGAAAGGTCGAGCGTGAATCATATAGTAGATATGATCAACATAGTGATGTTCACCATTGAAAACTACTCCATCTCACGTGATGATCGGACATGGTTTAGTTGATTTGGATCACGTGGTCACTTAGATGACTAGAGAGATGTCTATCTAAGTGGGAGTTCTTAAGTAATATGATTAATTGAACTTAAATTTATCATGAACTTAGTCCTGGTAGTATTTTGCTAATTATGTTGTAGATCAATAGCTCGCGTTGTTGCTTTCATATGTTTATTTTGATATGTTCCTAGAGAAAATTGTGTTGAAAAATGTTAGTAGCAATGATGCGGATTGGATCCGTGATCTGAGGTTTATCCTCATTGCTGCACAGAAGAATTATGTCCTTAATGCACCGCTAGGTGACAGACCTATTGCAGGAGCAGATGCAGACGTTATGAACGTTTGGCTAGCTCAATATGATGACTACTTGATAGTTTAGTGCACCATGCTTAACAGCTTAGAATCGGGACTTCAAAGACGTTTTGAACATCATGGACCATATGAGATGTTCCAGGAGTTGAAGTTAATATTTCAAGCAAATACCCGAGTTGAGAGATATGAGGTCTCCAACAAGTTCTATAGCTAAAAGATGGAGGAGAATCGCTCAACTAGTGAGCATGTGCTCAGATTGTCTGGGTACTACAATCGCTTGAATCAAGTGGGAGTTAATCTTCCAGATAAGATAGTGATTGACAGAGTTCTCTAGTCACCATCACCAAGTTAGTAGAACTTTGTGATGAACTATAGTATGCAAGGGATGACGAAAACAATTCCCGAGCTCTTCGTGATGTTGAAATCGACGAAGGTAGAAATCAAGAAAGAGCATCAAGTGTTGATGATTGACAAGACCACTAGTTTCAAGAAAAGGGCAAAGGGAAAGAAAGGGAAACTTCAAGTAGAATGGCAAACAAGTTGTCACTCCCACGAAGAAGCCCAAAGTTGAACCAAAGCCTGAAACTGAGTGCTTACACTGCAAAGGAAATGGTCACTGGAAACCGAAATACCCTGAATATTTGGTGGATAAGAAGGATGGCATAGTGTACAAGGGTATATTTGATATACAGGTTATTGATGTGTACCTTACTAGAGTTTATAGTAGCCCCTGAGTATTTGATACTTGTTCGGTTGCTAAAAATTAGTGACTCGAAACAGGAGTTACAGAATAAACAGAAACTAGTTGAAGGGGAAGTAACGATGAGTGTTGGAAGTAGTTCCAAGATTGATATGATCATCATCACACACTCCATATACTTTCGGGATTAGTGTTAAACCTAAATAAATGTTATTTAGCTTTTGCGTTGAGCATGAATATGATTAGATCATGTTTATTGCAATACGGTTATTCATTTAAAGTCGAAGAATAATTGTTATTCTGTTTACATGAATAAAACCTTCAATGGTCATACACCCAATGAAAATAGTTTATTGGATCCCGATCGTAGTGATACACATATTCATAATATTGATGCCAAAAGATGCAAAGTTAATAATGATAGTGCAACTTATTTGTGGCACTGCCGTTTGGGTCATATCGGTATAAAGCGCATGAAGAAACTCCATAAATATGGATTTTCGGAATCACTTGGTTATGAATCATTTGATGCTTGCGAACCGTGCCTTTGGGCGAGATGACTAAAAACTCCGTTCTTCAGAACAATGGAACGAGCAACAAACTTGTTGGAAATAATACATACTGATGTATGCAGACCAATGAGTATTAAGGCTCGTGGCGGGTATCGTTATTTTCTGACCTTCACAGATGATTTAAGCAGATATGGGTATATCTACTTGATGAAACATAAGTCTGAAATAGTTGAAAGGTTCAAAGTATTTCAGAGTGAAGTGGAAAATCATCGTAACAAGAAAATAAAGTTTCTGCGATCTGATCGTGGAGATGAATATTTGAGTTACGAGTTTGGTCTTCAATTAAAACAATGTGGAATAGTTTCACAGCTCACGCCACCTGGAACACCACAAACGTTATGGTGTGTCCGAACGTCGTAACCGCACTTTATGATATGGTGCGATCAATGATGTCTCTTACGATTTACCAATATCGTTTTGGGGTTATGCACTAGAGACAGTTGCATTCACGTTTAATAGGGCACCATCTAAATCCGTTGAGACGACACCGTATGAACTATGGTTTAGCAAGTAAACCTAAGCTGTCGTTTCTTAAAGTTTGGAGTTGCGATGCTTATATGAAAAAAGGTTTTCAACCTGATAAGCTCAAATCCAAATCGGAGAAGTGCGTCTTCATAGAATACCCAAAGGAAACTGTTGGGTACACCTTCTATCACAGATCTAAAGGCAAAACATTCGTTGCTAAGAATGGATCCTTTCTAGAGAAGGAGTTTCTCTCGAAAGAAGTGAGTGGAGGAAAGTAGAGCTTGATAAGGTAATTTGTACCTTCTCCCGAATTGGAAACTAGTTCATCACTGAAATCAGTTCCAGTGATGCCTACACCAATTAGTGATGAAGCTAATGATGATGATCATGAAACTTCAGATCAAGTTATTACCGAACCTCGTAGGTCAACCAGAGTAAGATCCGCGCCAGAGTGGTACGGTAATCCTATTCTGGAAGTCATGTTACTAGACCATGATAAACCTACAAACTATGAGGAAGCGATGATGAGCCCAGATTCCGCGAAATGGTTTGAGGCCATGAAATCTGAGATGGGGTCCATGTATGAGAACAAAGTGTGGACTTTGATGGAGTTGCCCGATGATCGGCAAGCCATATTGTATAAATGGATCTTCAAGAGGAAGTCAGACGTTGATAGTAATGTTACTATATACAAAGCTCGACTTGTCACATAAAGGTTTTCGACAAGTTCAAGGTGTTGACTACAATGAGATTTTCTCAACTGTAGCGATGCTTAAGTCTGTCCGAATCATGTTAGCAATTGTCACATTTTATGAAATCTGGCAAAAGGATGTCAAAACTGCATTCCTTAATGGATTTATTAAAGAAGAGTTGTATATGATGCAACCAGAAGGTTTTTTCAATCCTAAAGGTGCTAACAAAGTGTGCAAGCTCCAGCGATCCATTTATGGACTGGTGCAAGCCTCTCGGAGTTGGAATATACGCTTTGATGAGTTGATCAAAGCATATGGTTTTATACAGACTTTTTGAGAAGCCTGTATTTACAAGAAAGTGAGTGGGAGCTCTGTAGCATTTCTAATATTATATGTGGATGACATACTATTAATTGGAAATGATATATAAATTATGGATAGCATGAAAGGATACTTGAATAAGAGTTTTTCAAAGCAAGATCTCAGTAAAGCTACTTACATATTGAGCATCAAGATCTATTGAGATAAATCAAGATGTTTGATAAGTTTTTTCAATAAGTACATACCTTCTCGAGATTTTGAAGTGGTTCAAAATAGAACAGTCAAAAAAAGTTCTTGCCTCTGTTGCAAAGGTGTGAAATTGAGTAAGACTCAAATCACGACCACGGCAGAAAATAGAAAAGAGAATGAAAGTCATTCCCTATGCCTTAGTCATAGGTTCTATAAAGTATGCTATGCTATGTACCAGACCTATTGTATACCTTGCTCTAAATTTGGCAAGGGAGTACAATAGTGATCTAGGAGTAGATCACCGGACATTGGTCAAGAATATCCTTAGTGAGGACTAAGGAGATGTTTCTCGATTATGGAGGTGATAAAAGAGTTCGTTGTAAAAGTTACATCGGTGCAAACTTTTACACTGATCCAGATGACTCTAAGTCTCAATCTGGATACATATTGAAAGTGGGAGCAATTAGCTAGAGTAGCTCCGTACAGAGCATTGTAGACATAGAATATTTTGCAAAATACATACGACTCTGTATGTGACAGATCCGTTGACTAAATTTCTCTCACGAACAAAACATGATCATCCCTTTGTACTCTTTGGGTGTTAATCACATATCGATGTGAGCTAGGTTATTGACTCTAGTAAACCCTTTGGGTATTGGTCGCATGACGATGTGAACTATGGGTTTTAATCATATACAGATGTAAATATTGGTGTTGAATCACATGATGATGTGAACTAGATTACTGACTCTAGTGCAAGTGGGAGACTGAAGGAAATATGCCCAAGAGGCAATAATAAAGTTATTATTTATTTCCTTATTTCATGATAAATGTTTATTATTCATGCTAGAATTGTATTAACCGGGAACATAATACATGTGTGAATACATAGACAAACATAGTGTCACTAGTATGCCTCTACTTGACTAGCTTGTTTATCAAAGATGGTTATGTTTCCTAGCCATGGACAAAAGAGTTGTCATTTGATTAACGGGGTCACATCATTAGGAGAATGATGTGATTGACTTGACCCATTCCGTTAGCCTAGCACTTGATCGTTTAGTATGTTGCTATTGCTTTCTTCATGACTTATACATGTTCCTATGACTATGAGATTATGCAACTCCGTTTACGGAGGAACACTTTGTGTGCTACCAAACGTCACAACGAATCGGGTGATTATAAAGGAGCTCTACAGGTGTCTCCAAAGGTAGATGTTGGGTTGGCGATTTGAGATTAGGATTTGTCACTCCGATTGCTCGGAGAGGTATCTCTGGGCCCTCTCGGTAATACACATCGCTAAGCCTTGCAAGCATTGCAACTAATGAGTTAGTTGGGGATGATGTATTACAGAACGAGTAAAGAGACTTGCTGGTAACGAGATTGAACTAGGTATTGAGATACCGATGATCGAATCTCGGGCAAGTAACATACCGATGACAAAGGGAACAACGTATGTTGTTATGCGGTTTGACCGATAAAGATCTTCGTAGAATATGTGGGAGCCAATATGAGCATCCAGGTTCTGCTATTGGTTATTGACCGAGAATAGTTCTAGGTCATGTCTACATAGTTCTCGAACCCGTAGGGTCGGCACGCTTAAGGTTTCGATGACAGTTATATTATGAGTTTATGATTTTTGATGTACCGAAGGAGTTAGGAGTCCCGGCTGAGATCAGGGACATGACGAGGAGTCTCGAAATGGTCGAGACATAAAGATCGATATATTGGACGACTATATTCGGAGTTCGGAAAGGTTCCGAGTGATTCGGGTATTTTTCGGAGTACCGGAGAGTTACGGGAATTCGCCGGGGAGTATATGGGCCTTATTGGGCTTTAGGGGAAAGAGAGAGGAGAGGTTGGGCGCCCCCCCAAGGCCTAGTCCGAATTGGACTAGGGGAGGGCTGCGCCTCCTTCCTTCTCTTCTCTTCCCTTTCCTTGACTCCTACTCCTACTACTTGAAGGGGAATCCTACTCCCGGTGGGAGTAGGACTCCTCCTTGTGCGCCCCCTCCTGGGCGGCCACCCCTCCCTTGCTCCTTTATATACGGGGGCAGGGGGCACCCCATAACACACAAGTTGATCTACGGATCGTTCCTTAGCCGTGTGCGGTGCCCCCCTCCACCATATTCCACCTCGGTCATATCGTCGCGGAGTTTAGGCGAAGCCCTGCGCCGGTAGGGCATCATCATCGTCACCACGCCGTCGTGCTGACGGAACTCATCCCCGACACTTTGCTGGATCGGAGTCCGGGGATCGTCATCGAGCTGAACGTGTGCTGAACTCGGAGGTGCCGTACGTTCGGTACTTGGATCGGTCGGATCGTGAAGACGTACGACTACATCAACCGCGTTGTCATAACGCTTCCGCTTACGGTCTACGAGGGTACGTGGACGACACTCTCCCCTCTCGTTGCTATGCCATCACCATGATCTTGCGTGTGCGTAGGAATTTTTTTGAAATTACTACGTTCCCCAACACAGGCGACCCAAGTATTCTATCTACCGTGGGCTTGCCAAACTAATCCAAATCTGAAAGGTTGGGATGTTGTTTATGAAGTGCCACCACGTGCTAGACTATCTCCCCCAAAGGAAGAGGATTATGAACCTCACATTAACCCAGACACATATGAAGGAGAATTTTTCAAGAGACACGTCTTTCCAAAAAGCGTTGCAAGAACCGCTATACTTCACCCCAAGACATTGAAGTAGACAGCGACAGTGAATCCGACATCACCCCACAGGAGGAACAAGAAGAGCCGGAATAAGAAGAGGTTACTGCTGCGGATGACTTGTCAATGCTTGATCGATTACGTCAAGGTGGCCTTCCACATGTTGATGCCACTGAACCCTATGAGCCCGTCATTGATTATAGTGATTATGATGATTATGCATTTATTGATGATACTGATCGAGATTATTAGTAGTGTTAGGTATTCAATTTTTTTATGTTGTACTTGATGGTGATACACTTAAGTGATATACATATTATTATACATGTCGGTATTTCTTTTATGTTGTACTAATTTCGTTTTCTCTTTGTCATGGCAGGTGTTGAAAGATGGAAGGGGAGCCGACTGAGGCCAAGGACAAACGTGCCCAAATTGAAGTTGTGCCACACCATCAAGGCAGCTCCAGCTTATATCAGTTCGGGCGGAACTGGGTATGTGGTTTGCTTCATGATTCATGCAATTCATTCATCATTCTATCTTGAGCCCTTTAATTACTAATTTACTTTGTAGGCATGCTACAATAAGATGGATAAGGTGCCAGAGGGGTACGACCTGTATGCCATGGCCCACACTGCCTCTTACAAGAAATTCAAGGGGAAGGCGAGGAAAGGGGAGGACTTTAACCCTAGCCAGGGTCCCATTGATCCAGAGCAGGTGATGATATCTGGTGGCGGGAGGTCCCGTGGCTCCATAGGCATTGATCCAGAGATTGCTCCTGAGACCACGGCGAGTTTAATTTGAATGGACGTTACTTGCTAGTCTTAACATTTGAGTGTCATCATGCTAACGAAACATTAGAAATGATCTTTGGTGCAGCGTAACTCCAGACAAGCATCACACGATCCTTCTTCAGCTACTGGCACGAGCCAGCCCGCTCCTACACCTCCATGATCACGGTAAGTTTCTCTAGTTTTTTGCTTAACAAATGCATAAAGACCTAGACTTAGCTTTATTTCCTCCAATATGCTTACCTTAATGACCTAGAGTTAGCTTCTTTTCCTCCAAAATGACTTAATAACCTTACTGACCTCCAAAACCAGCCATTTTACCTAAGTTAGCTCTAAAACGATCTATACTTAGCTTTGTTTCCTCCAAAATGACCTAAGTTAGTTGTAATATGCTTAGTTAACTAGGTTTGCTCAATAATGACATGTACTTAGCTAACTTATGTAAAAAACGACATAATTAGCTTAGTTAGCTCATAAACGATCCATTTTACCTAAGTTAGCTCTAAAATGACCTATTTTACCTTAGTTAGCTCATAAATGATCCACTTTACCCAAGTTAGCTTTAAAATGACCCATTTTACCTAGATTATCTCCAAAATGATCCATTTTACCTACGTTAGCTCTAAAATGACCCATTTTACCTACGTTAGCTCCAAAATGACCCATTTTACCTATGTTAGCTCCAAAATGACCCATCTTACCTACTTACCTCTAAAATGATGCATTTTACCTAAGTTAGCTCATAAATGATCCATTTCACCTAAGTTACCTCACAAACAATGGAGTGCTTCTTCTTCTAGTCTTCTTCTTCTAGTCACCTTTTCCTAACTTTCTTATTTGCCATTTTGCAGATTTCATTCACTTCTCGGAAGCTAGCTTGCTATGATGGAGTGCTTGTTTTTTATTTCATTCTCTTCTAGTATTCTTCTAGCTTGCTACGATGGAACTTGCTATCTTGATGAAACTTTGCATTGTAATATGTATGTGCAACTTCCTAATGGTTGCAACTTATGTGTATGTGCAAATTGCTATGTATGAATGGATGGAACTATATATGTATGTACGATGAAACTTATGTGTTGGATATGACATATGTTTGCTGTTAAATAGCCCTGTGAAATATATATATATATATATATATATATATATATATATATATATATATATATATATATATATATATATATATATATATATATATCATATATATTTGCTGTGAAGATTGTTGGATTTAAAAAACAGAAAAAAGAGGCAATGCATTATCTTTGCCGTCACTTGATGGCAAGGACCCTTTGCCGTCCCTTGTGACGGCAAAGAAGACACGTGGTTGCCACCTGTGCTCCTCGAGCTGACCCATTTGGCCAGTTTGCCTCACAGGCAGACGGCAAAGGACCACCACATTTGCCTACAATGGCGGACGGTAAAGAATAGGTGGGCAGTGACGTCCAGCTGACGTCACCAGGCGGACGGCAAAGGCCAGATAATTTTTGAGAGTAGGAAGAGGAAATTCAAAACCTCCAAATATAATCGATGGAACTTTTCCAATAGAGTTGATGCTATAAACTTGAGGTTGTTTCCTCGGAAAGTGTACCGTGTGCTCATTACCATTAACATGAAAAGTGACATTGCCTTTGGTGCAATCAATAACAGCCCCTGCAGTATTCAGAAAAGGTCTTCCAAGAATAATAGACATACTATCGTCCTCGGGAATATCAAGAATAACAAAGTCCGTTAAAATAGTAACATTTGCAGCCACAACAGGCACATCCTCACAAATACCGACAGGTATAGCAGTTGATTTATCAGCCATTTGCAAAAATATTTCAGTAGGTGTCAACTTATTCAAATCAAGTCTACGATACAAAGAGAGTGGCATAACACTAACACTGGCTCCAAGATCACATAAAGTAGTTTTAATATAATTTCTTTTAATGGAGCATGGTATAGTGGGTACTCCTGGATCTCCAAGTTTTTTTTGGTACTCCACCCTTAAAAGTATAATTAGCAAGCATGGTGGAAATTTCATCTTCCGGTATCTTTCTCTTATTGGTAATGATATCCTTCATATACTTAGCATAAGGATTTGTTTTGAGCACATCAGTTAATCGCATACGCAAGAAGATAGGTCTAATCATTTCAGCGAAGTGCTCAAAATCCTCATTATCCTTTTTCTTGGATGGTTTGGGAGGAAAAGGCATGGGTTTCTGAACCCATGGTTCTCTTTCTTTACCATGTTTCCTAGCAACAAAGTCTCTCTTATCATAACGTTGATTCTTTTATTGTGGGTTATCAAGATCAACAGCAGGTTCAACTTCTACATCATTATTATTACTCGGTTGAGCATCAACATGAACATCATCATTAACATTTTCACTAGGTTCATGTTCATTACCATATTGTGTTTCAGCATCAGAAATATATATATCATTTGGGTTCTCAGGTGGTTCAGCAATAGGTTCGCTAGAGGTTTGCAAAGTCCTATCATTTTTCTTTTTCTTCCTTTTAGAAGAACTAGGCACATCAGTTTTATTTCTCTAAGAATCTTGCTCAATTCTCTTAGGGTGGCCTTCAGGATACAAAGGTTCATGAGTCATTCTACCAGTTCTAGTAGCCAGCATAATCATTTTTCTTACTATTCATTTCATTTAGCAAATCATTTTGAGCCTTAAGTACTTGTTCTACTTGGGTGGTAACCATAGAAGTATGTTTGCTAATGAGTTTAAGTTCACCTCTAACATTAGCCATATAATCACCCAAGTGTTTAATCATATAGGTATTTTGTTTAATTTGTCTACCAAAATAAGCATTGAAGTATTCTTGCTTAAACATAAAGTTATCAAACTCATCCAAGCACTGACTAGCAATTTTAGTAGGAGGGACTTCAGTTTTATCATATCTATAGAGAGAATTTACCTTTACTACCTGTGGCGGGTCATCGGGATCAGGAGGTTCTTCAATAGGTAATGGATCAAGATCATATGTTTCTTCAATAGGCGGTAAATTAAGACCATGTATTTCTTCAATAGGAGGTAAATCCTTAACATCTTAAGCTTTAATACCTTTTTCTTTCATAGATTTCTTTGCCTCTTGCATATCTTCAGGACTGAGAATTAGAACAGCTCTCTTCGTCAGTTGGTTTAGGAATAGGCTCAGTAATTGGCTCAGGAGCTGGCTCAGGAGGTGACCAATTATTTTCATTTGTCAACATATTATTCAATAGAATTTCAGCTTCATCCGGTGTTCTTTCCCTAAAAAGAGAACCAGCACAACTATCCAGGTAATCTCTGGAAGCATCAGTTAGTCCATTATAAAAGATATAAAGTATTTCATTTTTCTTAAGAGGATGACCAGGAAAAGCATTAAGTAACTTGAGAAGCCTCCCCCGAGCTTGTGGGAAACTCTCTTCTTCAATTTGCACAAAGTTGTATATTTCCTTTAAAGCAGCTTGTTTCTTATGAGCAGGGAAATATTTAGCAGAGAAGTAATAAATCATATCATGGGGACTACACACACAACCAGGATCTAGAGAATTAAACCATATCTTAGCATCACCCTTTAATGAGAACGGAAATATTTTAAGGATATAAAAGTAGCGAGATCTCTCATCATTAGTGAACAGGGTGGCTATATCATTTAAATTTAGTAAGATGTGCCACAACAGTTTCAGATTCATAATCATGAAAAGAATCAGATTCAACCAAAGTAATTATATCAAGATCAACAGAGAATTCATAATCCTTATCGGGAACACAAATAGGTGAAGTAGCAAAAGCAGGGTCAGGTCTCATTTTGTCTCTAAGAGATTCTTTACTCTATTTAACTAACAGCCTCTTAAGTTCGTATCTATCCTGGAAGGCAAAAATAGCTGCAGAAGATTCCATATCAAAAAGATAACCCTCAGGAATAGCGGGCATTTCTTCATCATCACTTTCATCAATATTATCAGTTTCAATAATTTCTCTCTCTCTAGACCTAGAAATTTTTTCATCAAGAAATTCACCAAGGGGCACAGTAGTATCAAGCATAGAAGTAGTTTCATCATAAGTATCATGCATAGCAAAAGTGGCATCATCAATAACATGCGACATATCGGAACGAATAGCAGAAGCAGGTTTAGGTGTCGCAAGCTTACTCATAACAGAAGGTGAATCAAGTGCAGAGCTAGATGGCAGTTCCTTACCTCCCCTCGTAGTTGAGGGATAAATTGTTGTCTTAGCGTCTTTCAAATTCTTCATAGTGTCCAGCAGATATAAATCCCAAGTGACACAAAGAATAGATCTATGCTCCCCGGCAACGGCGCCAGAAATTGTTCTTGATAACCCACAAGTGTAGGGGATCGCAACAGCTTTCGAGGGTAGAGTATTCAACCCAAATTTATTGATTCGACACAAGGGGAGCCAAAGAATATTCACAAGTATTAGCAGCTGAGTTGTCAATTCAGCCACACCTGGAAACTTAATTTTTACAGCAAAGTATTTAGTAGCAAAGTAGTATGATAGTAGTGGTAACGGTAAGAGAAGTAACAGAAGCAAAAGTAATATTTTTGGTGTTTTGTGGTGATTGTAACAATAGCAACGAGAAAGTAAATAAGCGTAAACCAGTATATGGAGAACTCATAGGCATTGGATCGGTGATGGATAATTATGCCGGATGCGGTTCATCATGTAACAGTCATAACATAGGGTGACACAGAACTAGCTCCAATTCATCAATGTAATGTAGGCATGTATACTGAATATAGTCATACGTGCTTATGGAAAAGAACTTGCATGACATCTTTTGTTCTACCCTCCCGTGGCAGCGGGGTCCTAATGGAAACTAAGGGATATTAAGGCCTCCTTTTAATAGAGAACCGGAACAAAGCATTCGCACTTAGTGAATACATGAACTCCTCAAGCTATGGTCATCACCGAGAAGTATCCCGATTATTGTCACTTCGGGGTTGTCGGATCATAACACATAATAGGTGACTATAGACTTGCAAGATAGGATCAAGAACACACATATATTCATGAAAACATAATAGGTTCAGATCTGAAATCATGGCACTCGGGCCCTAGTGACAAGAATTAAGCATAGCAAAGTCATAGCAACATCAATCTCAGAACATAATGGAAACTAGGGATCAAACCCTAACAAAACTAACTCGAGTACATCATAGATCTCATCCAACCCACCACCGTCCAGCAAGCCTACGATGGAATTACTCACACACAGCGGTGAGCATCATGAAATTGGTGATGGAGGATGGTTGATGATGACGACGACGACGAATCCCCCTCTTCGGAGCCCCGAACGGACTCCAGATCAGCCCTCCCGAGAGGTTTTAGGGCTTGGCGGCGGCTCCGTATCGTAAAACGCGATGATTTCTTCTCTCTGATTTTTTCTCTCCGAAAGCCAATATATAGAGTTCGAGTTGGCGTCAGAAGGTCTCCAGGGGGCCACGAGGTAGGGGGGCGCGCCCCCACCCTCGTGGACAGGGTGTGGGCCCCCTGGTCTTCATCTTTGGCGAGGATTTTTTATTATTTTTTCTAAGATGTTCCGTGGAGTTTCAGGTCATTCCGAGAACTTCTGTTTTTTGCACATAAAACAACATCATGGCAATTCTGCGGAAAACAGCGTCAGTCTGGGTTAGTTCCATTCAAATCATACAAGTTAGAGTCCAAAACAAGGGCAAAAGTGTTTGGAAAAGTAGATACGACGGAGACGTATCACTAACATACCGATAACATGATATGGCAGGATGGATATGGTCTACTTATATGCATAAGTAGTGGAAACGTGCATCAGCATTCGATTTAAACAACTCATTCATACCTGACATCGATGCTCAATATTATCTGATTGTTTAGGCTCTTTACATATTTGAGAGCCTGAATATGAATAGGGGCACGGGGGCTACAACGAATGTCATTCCCAAGCACGAATAAAGTGGATAGGCATAAACAAATTAAAATTTTCACTACCTTATCGGTTCAACGGTACAAACATAGCAAAAAGGTAAGAAGAAGGGGGAAGTATGACATGAACAGTAAAGGAAAAAAAGTTGGATATGTAGGCAGAGGATGGCAACCGCTATGGAGAGGACAAAGACGACGTGTCGACCATCCTTGATTTTCAATAATATGGATGTGTCTTCTGGAGGATGAACTCGATCCGGATCCAATCTGGCTACGGGAGATGAGATCCATTCCCAGAATGAATTAACAACAACACCGACATTGCTCTTTGCGTAGCTGGACATCAACCTGCGACATGAATCTTGCAATAAACAGAGAAATGGAGGGTGTCTTTGCTCTAGGAGTAGCTAGACATCAACTGGAAGCAACAACATGGGAGTCAACACAGAAAGGAGGAAAGGAGAAATGGGACAAAGGGGATCAGGCAAGACCAACCTTTGTGTGAAGATGTGGACTATGCAGTGCGAGAGATGTTTGAATGATGTATGCATCTACGTGAGCCTGTTGGTATAAAAGACAAACTAATCATTCAAGAACAACAAAAAATATTTTACTACAAAAAGCACAAATAATCAGCTATAAATTGTTCTAGAAAAATCAGCCATGAATTATAAAAAACACATATGATTAATGCACATCGTCTAGGGAAAAGGTATAGTGCATGTACATATTTTTTTTGCATAAATTATGTAATATTGGTGATGCAATCCTTTTAAAGTATAATTCCATGTTACATATACTTCATGGGCATATGAACAAAAAAATACGATCGTTACAAAATCATCCATATTGACTCAAAGGTGATGCCTATGATACTTCTCAGGGAAACATTATATACTAAAAATAATAAACCTTAATACACCTAAACGGGATTGTTAAGCCAGCCACACACCATGTAGACATCACTGCAGCGGCATGAGGCAAGCCCATGGATTCGAGCACGTAGCACTAAAAATTTTGAGCGACAACATAACCTCCAGATATCTCGCTGAAATATTAAAGGGGTAACTCTGATATCTTTAAAATCACTACTTCACAACCAGCCCAAAGAATTTTTGAATATAAATTTAGTTCAACCAAACTATATTAAGTACTAGCCCGCGCGAAGAGCGGGCCACTTTGCTAGTTGATAGAAAAGTGCATAGTTATGAGAATATCTAGGCATGATCATGTATATAGGCATCACGTCCGCAACAAGTAGATCGAAACGATTCTGCATCTACTACTATTACTCCACACATCAACCGACTCCTGCCTGCATCTAGAGTATTAAGTTCATAAGAACAGAGTAACGCATTAAGAAAGATGACATGATGCAGAGGGATAAACTCAAGCAATATGATATAAACTCCATCTTTTTATCCTCGATGGCAACAATACAATATGTGCCTTGCTGCCCCTACTGTCACTAGGAAAGGACACCGCAAGATTGAACCCAAAGCTAAGCACTTCTCCCATTGCAAGAAATATCAATCTAGTAGGCCAAACCAAACTGATAATTCGAAGAGACTTGCAAAGATAACTAATCACACATAAAAGAATTCAGAGAATATTCAATTATTTCTCATAGATAAACTTGATCATAAACCAACAATTCATCAGATCTCGACAAACACACCGCAAAAAGAGTTACATCAAATAGATCTCCAAGAAGATCGAGGAGAACTTTGTATTGAGATTCAAAGAGAGAGAAGAAGCCATCAAGATAATAACTATGGACCCGAAGGTTTGTGGTAAACTACTCACAACTCATCGGAGAGGCCTTGGAGATGATGTAGAGGCCTTCCATGGTCGATTCCCCCTCCGGCGGAGCGCCGGCGAAGGCTCCAAGATGGGATCTCGCGGATACAGAAGGTTGCGGCGGTGGAAATAGTTTTTCGTGGTACTCCTAGATGTTTCAGGGTACATGGATATATATAGGAGGAAGAAGTAGGTCGGTTGAGCCACGAGGGGCCCACGAGGGTGGGGGGCGCACCCACCCCCTTAGGGCGTGCCGGGCACCCTCGTGGCCGCCTCGTTTGCTGCTTGACGTCCACTCCAAGTCTCCTGGATTGCATTTGTTCCGAAAAGATCGCTCCCGAAGGTTTCATTCCGTTTGATATTCCTTTTCTTCGAAACACTGAAATAGGCAAAAAAACAGCGATTCGGGCCGGGCCTCCGGTTAGTAGGTTAGTCCCAAAAATGATATAAAAGTGTAAAGTAAAGCCCATAAACATCCAAAACGGGTAATATAATAGCATGGAATAATAATAAATTATAGATACGTTGGAGGCGTATCACATTACGCTTATCTAAAACTCAAAATGCCAAGAGCATGCAGTGTTATAACAGTTCATGGAAACATGGATCGTTCCCTCCGTACCGAGGAACACACCGCGGCCCTAGCAGCGGAAGTGTAGGTCGGCCTTATCAAGCCAAACGCCACATCGGCGGTCAAGCCATCGGACCCCGTCAAACGAGTCCAAACTACCCCGCATAATGATAGTCCAGCTCGTCAGGAGCTCGACTAGCAATCCGGCCTCTGGCCTCACCCCAACCAAGCAGCGGTGTATGTACCACGTGCTCATAACTACGCACTAAAAATACCATGGGCGACGATGGAGGCATATCTAGGATAAAGTCCACAATACGGCTCAACCGTATCCGATCCCCAATCTATCTTTATCTTGACTTCATTTTTCCTTTTCAGGTTCTTTACAACCCACACCACTATTTTTATGGTGACAAGGGCCCTTTTTACGGCCCCTTATGAAAACTTATTCATTAATCCTTTCAAAGGATTACACTCCAAGACGAAAAGCAGCTCGGGTGTACAGCGGAGTACCTAAAGGATCTTTCAAAGATCACCTCCCCCCTTGTTATTAAATACCCGTACGCAACTTTCCCCTTGGCTCGGCATGTAAAATAGCCTAGATGCTTATAGCATTATTTGTACAACTACATTTTGACGTATCATTCAGACTATAATGGAAACTGTTTTTCGCCCAAATTATTTGGTACTGGCTTATTCCCTATTCGGTGTTTTTTCCTCTTCATCATCTGATTGTCATGTACACCTTGGCTTGACCTAAATCGCCAGGGGCTCTATTCAGCCACATACATTTTTTAAAAGTTCCAACACTTTCACAAGTACAATTCGTCGTCCTGAATCTAGCATTATATGCATCAGCTCCGAATCATGTCTTGGGTCAATAGTTGGGTTGCCCGGCTCCTGTGGTTACTACCTTACTTTCCGATTGTTCGGCTAAGGAAGTAAAGGGAGAACTACTGCGATTGTGTTTCTGGTTGGCCGGATAAACACCTTAGTAGAGAAAGCCGAAAACTGACTGTCATGATACAGCGAGAGCTGGTCAGCTATTCGGTGACTCAGTACAAATCTGTTGCGATTTTTTCCGTGTCACACGAAGGGCCGGTTTTTACCTGGCTAGGTGTCTACAGCACCCGAGTTCGGATAGCCGAACAAGACCAGGGGTTGCGCCTACAATGTATTTATCAAACTCCTATGGCTAAGTGAGAGTGATAAAGCCGCATAGTCCGATTGCATGGTTCGCCGCACTAGCACCTCCTTCAAGGACCAAGTCATTGAGTTAAGTGTGCTTTTGTGCTATTCCGAACACCCCCGTAGTACCTACGCGAGGGGCTGAAGCCGACGACTGGCCAACTCTCAGATTTAATAAACAACCACAACGGAGGATAAAAAAATTTCACAGGAAAACAAGACTAAAATTATCCGAACACTTTGTTTTCATTACAAAGTTCGGTCATCACAGGTACATTCATTCAAACATGATATCCTTCGAACATAGGCCCTCTATAATGCGGGATCCTTCAAGGACATCGTTGAAATACTTCTCCGGCATACGATGTTCCTTGCCTGCGGGCGGTCCCTCGGTTGCAAGACTGGTAGCATTCATCTTCACCCACTGTACCTTGACAAGGGCGAAGGCCATCCAGGCACCTTCGATGCAGACCGACTGCTTTATAGCATCTAACAGTGGGCAGGAATCGACCAACCACTTCACAAGCCCAAAGTAGCTATTATGTATTGGTTCGGCTGGCCAGAGATGGACTATCACATCCTTCATGGCCAGTTCGGCCATCCTATGTAGCTCGGTCAGCTGTTTCAGCTGATTGCTAAGGGGCAAGGGCTGCTCTGGCTCAAGGTATTGTGACTAGAATAGTTTCTCTGTTGAGCCCCCCTCTTCGGCTCGGAAGAAATCCACAGCATCTGCAACACTTCGGGGCAGATCCGCAAACGCTCCTGGGTAACTCCAAATGCGTGTCAGAAAGTTACACTTCCTCCTTATGTATTTGCTCAGCATATTAAAAGTCTTACCAGCTGCGATCTTCTTAGCTTCACGGATCTCCTGATAGGCACCTTGGGCTTCAACCCGGGCCTCCTTCGCACTTTGGAGCGCCGCAGCAAGTTCGGATTCTTGATCCGACACCTTGTGATCCAAAGTCTCACACTTTCTTATAGCATATGTGAGCTCTTGTTGGACTTCATCCAGCCTCGCCTCATGCTTTCAGCGGGCGGTTCGTTCCTTGTCTGCCTCCTTCCTAGCTTCGGCCAGCGCACTCTTAAGGGCTTCAACCTCAGATGTGTCAACTATGCACATAAACATAAAGCTTAGTCAGATAACAAAATTGGAATTCATATCAGTTCATATCTGCTTCAGTATAACATACCTTGTTTGGCCTCCAGCCTCCGCTTTAGCTCGGAGACTTCGGCCGCATGCGAAGTTGCTGCCAGCTTTGCAGCCTGCTCATCCAAATTAGTTACATATGTTAGCTTCTGTGGAGCATTATTCGATCCTCTGTTCGGCCTTTCTCCATGAAATGCCGAACAAAGTCTCAGGGGCTGCTATCTATATACAGGTATTCCTTTTCTAAGTAATTAAAAATATATTACTTCACATACCTCAAAGCCTATTAGAAGGCTGGTGTAGGCTTGGTTCAATCCACTTTTAGCAGACCGAACCTTTTCAACCACCGTACCTATAAGGGTACGGTGCTCCTCCACAATGGAAGCACTTTTAAGCACTTCCATCAGAGTGTCCGGCGCCTCTGGATTTATTGAGGACGCCGGTGGAGACGGCACACCCCCATCCACTACAAAAAAAAGACACCTCCGTGACATTTTGGGCCGAACGAAAAAAATTTATGTCATACTTATGACACTTCTATGACGATAATTGTGACAAAACCCGGTACCATCATAGATGTGGTGGGCTCCTAATATGACAAAAAATCATGACAGAAAATGGGCTTTTCATCCTGGGCGGGCCGGAGACGCAGCTGCATGACATTCTTTGGGCCGTCCATGATGGAAAAAACCGTGGTAGAAGCGAGGGCGAGGAAAATTTTGGCGAGTTCCCGGTTACAGTGGGTGGTTAGGGGCCGAGCGATGCGTGTTTCTCTCGTACACGACGCGTGCGTGTGTGCGGCGTTAGCTCTAATCAACCCGAAGCGAGGCGTTGGGCTCTAACTGAACCCGGCGATTACCTTTGCGAACTCTACGCGTTCTCGAACCCGAGCGATCGATCGATGGCTGTTAATCGAACCCGATCGGCGATTCGCCGCCATCTGCTGCTAATGAAGCCGATCGATGCTGCCTCTGGATGAATAGTGAGCATTGCGGGGGGGGGGGGGGGTTGGATGAACAGTGAGCGGTGGGGGTGGATGAACAGGACCCCGTGGTGTTGCCTCTGGATGAACAGGACCGCGATCGATCGAGCCGGTTGGGGCTGGATGAACAGGACCCCGTGGAGGGCTGGATGAACAGGACGACCCCGTGGAGGGCTGGATGAACAGTAGACGGTGGAGGGGTGGATGACCAGTAGCCCGTGGAGGGGTGGTTGAACAGGAGACCGTGGAGAGGGGTGGTTGTGTAAGTGCATCTAGTGCCCCTTAATGATTTTGGTGGATTGAAGACTTATAGGTTAAGGAACTAATGCGTTTGTGAGTGTACACAGGTCTATAAGTCTATGAGGAGTTTGATATTTACAGAGAAAGTTGACCCTAAAATGAAGTTCTTCGATCAAGACTTTGATATTTTGAAGACTTTAGAAGACTTTGAAAGTGAAGAAATTGGTGTGACCTTGAAGACTTGGTATTCATTTGAGGAACATGAAGCATGAAGACTTTTGTTTTCGTAGTTTCATTTTCTCCTTCTTGAGTCATAGGAAACACGTCTTCGTTAAAGGGGTCGAGGAAATACTAAGGAAAAATTTCCATGTGATGCTCAACTCAAAATCCTACACCTACCAATCCCTTGAGTGAAGCCTTTGGAAATCTCATACAGTTCACCAATTTCTTGATGTGAGACGAAGTTCTTACAGTCACGAGAATTTGTCTTGACCGAGGAGTTAGGTATTCGCCAGTCGGATTGCCTACACAAAGAGGAACATGATAGCCCGAGGAATTTGATATTCAAATTTCCGACCGTTCTTTGTCTTCTTGCGCCACTATCCCAAAATATCTTATCCACCTAACTTTCATATCATTGAAGGGCATTTATGTCTTATCATGTCGGGCTGCTCCTAGGCTATAAATAGCCGCCTACAACCACTAGCTGGTTGGCTGCTCCGAGAGAACTTGACACTTGTCATTTGAGAGCAACCCATCCTCCGAGGACTTTGGCGAAAACCATCGAGTGAGGAAAACCCAAAAACCAAACCCCTACAAACCCAAAGTGATTGAGCATCATCAAGAGATTGATCCTGCATGGATCCGGCGCTTGTTACCTTTGAAGACTGTGCTTCTTCCAATCGGTTAGGCGTCATGGTCTAGAGCATCCAAGAGGAATTGTGGATCGCCGAGTGACCAAGTCTGTGAAGGTTTGGAAGTCGCTCAAGACTTACCACGAGTGATTGGACGAGTGCATGTGACCTTAGTTCAAGGAGAATATGGTGAGGACTTGGTGTCTGAGCTGCGTGCTCAGCCGATCGGGTGTCCGGGACTGTGTGTCCTCGAGTTTAAATACTCGGCCGCTCCAACCAGACGTATAACCGAGACAGCAGTTGGAACTGGTCTACCAAATAATTGTCTTCACCAACCTAACTGGTTCTATTTCCTCAACCCTTTCATTTCCTCATTCTTGTGTTGAGTGTTTGTTCATATCTGTGTTTGAAGACTTTGATCAAGACTTTCTCAATTTCCTCAGTTCAATTTCTTGATCTGTTTGTCTTCATCTTGTGTTATCCTGTGATTACGCTTTACAGACTCTGTGCTAGTCTTCATTTCATCATGATGACCATGCATGTATTCTGTTATGCTTACTTCGAGTACTTATTCCGCTGCAAGTAGTTCTTCGCTAAGGAATTTCCTCACCGCAAATTCCTCGATGAAGAATTCATAAAATCACCTATTCACCCCCCTCTAGTCGATATAACGCACTTTCAACTGGTATCAGAGCAAGGTACTCCCTTGTTCTCTGTGATTTTGGTTTAACCACCTGGAGTTTTAGTTATGTCGACCGCATGTATGATCAAGGTCTCAGCAGGGTGTCCTACCTTTGATGGGACGGACTACCCATACTAGAAGAACAAGATGCGAATGCATCTTGAAGCAATTGACAACGATCTCTGGTATGTTGTGGAAAATGGTGTTCCCTCAGTCACACCTTCTCTGAATGCTGCTGATGTGAAGAGATTCAAGCAACTCGATTCTCAAGCGAAGAATATCATATGTGGCCATCTGAGCAAAGGTCAGTATGGAAGAGTGAGTGCTTTGGAAACTGCTAAGCTTATCTGGGATAGGCTGTCCAAAGTGAATGAAGGAGTCTCAACTCAGCGTGACTCCCGAGTTGATGTTCTTCGGAATCTCTTCAACCGCTTCAAAAGACTCGACAATGAAGATGTTCAACAAACCTTCGATCGCCTCACTGACATCTCAAATGACCTTCAAGCACTTGGCGCCACTGACATCACCGACCATGAGGTGGTGAAGAAATTATTGAGATCGCTTGATTCCTCATTTGATACTCGCAATCGATGATACAAGAGCGTCTGACTACAAGTCACTTGATCCAGTGATATCCTCGAGAGGCTAAATACTCATGAGTTTCAGCTTGCAAAAGAGAGATCTCTATGGTTCTAGCTATGGAAAACACGTGCCTCGAAAGCCAAGGTTGTGTCTGCAATCTGAGTGTGAAGACTCGGTAGTAGCCTTGGAGATCCCAAGAATTAGGCCAAGAGCTAGCACTCGCTCGTGAAGAAATTCCAAGTTCTCAAGACGTGGTCGCTTTGGAAAATCCTCAAGAAGCAGTGATTCCTCATCCGGTGACTATAAGAGAAGACTTTGTCACAAATGCAAGAAACCTGGTCACTACATCCAAGATTGTCCTCGATGGGAAAAGGAATTAAAGAAGAAGAAACACAAGGATTACAGTTCGATGGCGCCAAAAAGAAGAAGAAATCATCAAATCTTCATCATCAAAATCCTCAAAGCCTTCTTCTCACAAGAAGAGCAGCTCCAAAAGGCTCGGGCATTCATTGGCAAGGAAATGGACTCGAAGCTGAATATGAGGAACATGAGGAAGAGGAGGCATCGGAAGAATCTGAGTCCGGTGTGGCGAGTCTAGCTCTACCATCTGCGTTAACGACAAGTCCATCTTCAATTCTCAAGAAAATGACCTCACCAACAAAGCTGATGAAGATAGTGATGACTACGCTCCCACCTATTGCTTCATGGCAAAGGGTGCCAAGGTACTCAAATATACCTCCTCTGAATCTAGTGAAAATGAATCTGATGATGATCTAAAGCCCAGTTACTCAAAACTTGCTAAGATTGTTGTAAAACAACAAAGGGCTTTGGAAAAGGTTCAAAACATGCTAGATAAGAGTGATGATATGTTAGGTGAATAAATGGATCGCACTAAAGCCCTGACTGAAAATCTTCAGAGACTTCAGTCTAGGTTTGACAGCCTTCAAGGTCATCATAACACTCTCTTATCTGATCATGAGAAACTTTCTTATGAATTTCTTCAAAGAAAGCAAGACCTTGAGAATCTAAGAGTGAGTTATGAAGATCTTCAGAAGGAGCGCGATTCATTACTTGCTCAACAAATCAGCGCTTCTCAGGAAGAATTTGTTCCTCCATGCTTAAAGTGCATTGAACGTGAATCTGCTAATTCTTCACCTGAATGTTCAAATGCTTCAACTGTTACAAATTCTTCACTTGCCTCTGCTATCACTAATTCCTCATCTGAGGACATTGCTAGTATCACTGACGATGCAGGGCTGAAGGAATTGTATATGACAGGCATGTACAAAAGCCTCAAAGGGCATCAGACTCTTTGTGATGTGCTTAAAAAGCAGATCCTCAACAGGAACCCTAGGAAAGAGGGTATTGCCTTTGAGAGGAAACTCAATGCTGATGGAACATATTGGAAGCCTGAGTAGTACCCCAAAACCTCATGGGTTGCTGCAAAGGGACCTCCAGTTGATCCATCTAACTTATCTGGCTTTACATGTGAATCTCCTCATTCTTCTGATGAGTCATTTGACTCCAACTATAAACTGTTCAAAAATCAGAATGGTGAAGTATTTGCTAGAAATGTTGGCACTAACTGCAGGAACGGTTCCCCTATGAAGAAAATCTGGGTTCCCAAGATGTGCCTTGAAAGTCTTCAGGTGAATGTCTTGATGACACCACCTGTGAAGAATAGGAACCCCAGATCAAATTCTTCATATGGACCAAATTCTTCATATGGATCCAAGTCCTCATACGGACCAAATTCCTCACGTGGATCAAATTCCTCAAAAAGTCCTCATATGATTATCATCGTGCTAACAACTCTGTTTCGCAGGGTAGAGCTAAGGGCTATGAATATCTGCATTATTCTTCAAACCAATATGTTCATAAGTCCTCGAAGAATTTCTCTGCTTATTCATATGCTTACCCTAACCCCTCTTATGTGAAACGAAATGGATTGGCCTCTATGCCACCATTCTCGTATGGTGCTCGCAGAGTGATGAACTCTTTGCCACCCCTTCAGATGTGGGTGGTGAAGAAAAAGAACTAATCTCTTCTGCAGGGTCAGGTCTCCGGCGTGCCTTAACGCTCTGAAGAATTTCTGGGGACCTGACAAAATTGCCTGAAAGGACGCAGGCTAATCATGATGAAATGAACTTTCATTTCACACGCCCTCATACTTGCTTATCTGTTATCTTGACCGATGAAATTCATCGATGAACTTGATATCATATTCTTCACCGATGAAGTATATGAGATCGTAAGTTGTACTAATTCATCTGCAGGATGATCAACCCAAAGCCACTGAGTGGGTTCTCGATAGTGGATGTACAAATCACATGACTGGTGACAACAATCTATTGATGGATGCTCCCTTATCACCGTCACATCTGAAGCATATCATCTTTGCTGACAAAGGCAAAAGTCAGGTATTGGGTCTTGGTAAGGTTGCGATCTCTAAGGACATACACATGGACAAAGTCATGCTTGTTGAGTCCTTAGGATACAACCTCATGTCAGTCTCAATGCTTTGTGATGTAGATATGGTTGTTATCTTTGGCAAGTATCGTTGTGTTGTGATTATGGAAGCTGACAATTCCAAAGTCTTCGAAGGCTTTAGGAGAGGAGACTTGTATATTGTTGACTTCTCTACAGGACCACAACCAGCCGTGTGTCTACTTGCAAAAGCTTCAGAAGGCTGGCTATGGCATCGGCGACTTGGTCACGCAGGCATGAGGAATTTGCATACGCTTGCGAAGAAGAAGCATGTCATTGGCATTGAGAATGTAAAATTCCTCAAGGATCACTTATGCGGAGCCTGTGAAGCTAGAAAAATGACCAAGGCCAAGCATCCAGCGAAGACTATCATGACCACTACTCGTCCCTTCGAATTGCTTCACATGGACCTCTTTGGTCCCAATCATTACTCAGCTGTCGTTAATGATGCATCTCTATATGGCTTTGTTATTGTTGATGATTACTCTCGCTACACATGGGTACACATTGTTACTTACAAAAATCAAGTGCAGGAAGTCTTCAAACGATTTTCCTCGAGGGCTTCAACTAACTTTGGTGTGAAGATCAAACACATCAGGAGTGACAATGGAATTGAGTTCAAGAATTCCGGTCTTGATGCCTATCTTGATGAACTTGGTATTACTCATGAGTTATCTGCTCCTTATACTCCTCAGCAGAATGGCGTCGTGGAGCGCAAGAACAGAACTCTTGTTGAAATGGCTCGCACTATGCTTGATGAATACAAAACGCCTAGTCGTTTTTGGATTGATGCAATTGATACTGCGTGCCACATCATCAAGAGTATATCTTCACAAATTCTTCAAGAAGACTGCCTATGAACTCCTCACCGACAAGAAACCCAATGTAAGTTATTTCAAAGTCTTGATTGCTAAATGCTGGATTAGAGATCCTCATCACAATTCTAAATTTGCACCGAAAGCACATGAAGGTTTTATGCTTGGTTACGGAAAGGACTCGCGCACCTACTGAGTCTTCAACATCGCTCTTCACAAGATTGTTGACATTGTAGATGTGCGGTTCGATGAAACTAATGGCTCGCAAAGAGAGCACCTACCTTCGTGTTAGATGAACCAGCACCGAGGATTCTATCAAGTTCAAGGCAACCGAGGATGTCATTCCTCTTCAAGAATCTGCTCAAGAATTCATTCTGTCTGCCAAGAACGTTGAGTGATGCACTGAAGATAATGTCAAGACAATGGTGCCGAGGAAAATGATCAAATTCCTCGACGACAACCAGCTCATCCTCGCGTTGCAAAAGAAGTGCAAGTGGAGAAGATCATCGATGACATTAAAGCGCCAGTCCTCTCACACGCTCAAAAGCTTCACATTTATCTAACTTTTGTGGGCACTATGCTTTTGTCTCTATCACAGAGCCCACTAAGGTAGATGAAGCATTTACGAGCCGAGTGGATTCAGGCTATGCAAGAAGAATTACATCAGTTCGAGCTCAACAATGTCTCGAACTGGTCAAACGTCGAGATCCTCGCAAGCATAATATCATTGGCACAAAGTGGATCTACCGCAACAAGCAAGATGAAAATGGTCTTGTGGTGAGGAATAAAACACGACTGGTAGCTCAAGGCTACACACAGGTTGAAGGAATTGATTTCGATGAAACTTTTGCACCTGTTGCTAGACTTGAGGCTATTCGCATATTACTTGCTTATGCTAATCATCATGATATTATCTTATATCAAATGGATGTGAAAAGTCCATTCCTCAATGGTAAGCTTGAGGAAGAAGTATATGTTGCTCAACCCCCAGGTTTTGAAGATCCAAAGAATCCCGACAAAGTCTTCAAACTCAACAAGGCCCTCTATGGTCTCAAACAAGCGCCACGGGCGTGGTATGATACATTGAAGGAATTCTTCGTGAAGAATGGCTTCACACCCAGTTCACTTGACCCTACTCTCTTTACTAAATCTTATGATGGTGAACTGTTTGTGTGCCAAATATATGTTGATGATATTATCTTTGGCTGTACTGACCAACGTTATAGTGATGAATTTGCCTATATGATGAGTGAAGAATATCAAATGTCTATGATGGGAGAGTTGAAATTCTTCTTAGGTCTTCAAATTAAATCAACAACACAATGGCATATTCATATCTCGGAGAAATACCTCAAAGATGTTACGAGGAAATTCGCATGCAAGATTGCAAAGGCGTCAAAATTCCTATGCCCACAAATGGCCATCTATGCAATCGATGAAAATGGTATTGACTTGATCACAAGGTATACCGCTCCATGATTGGTTCTTTATTGTACTTATGTGCATCTAGGCCAGATATAATGCTTAGTGTTTGCATGTGTGCCCGATTTCAAGCTACACCGAAGGAATCACACCATAAGGCTGTGAAGCATATTTTTCGATATCTAGCTCACACACCAACACTAGGATTATGGTACCCCAAGGGCTCTGCTTTTGATCTCATTGGATATTCTGACTCTGACTATGCTGGCGATCGTGTGGACCGCAAGTCAACTTCTGGCACTTGTCATTTCCTCGGACGATCTTTGGTCTGTTGGTCCTCGAAGAAACAGAACTGCGTATCACTATCTACTGCGGAAGATGAATACATTGCTGTTGGCTCGTGTTGTGCCCAATTGCTGTGGATGAAGCAAACTCTCAAGGACTATGGCATCAACGTGAAGAATGTGCCTCTCTACTGTGACAATGAGAGTGCCATCAAGATTGCTCACAACCCAGTTCAGCACTCGAAGACAAAGCACATTCAAATTCGTCATCATTTTCTTCGTGATCATGTGTTGAAGGGCGACATCTCCATCGAGCATGTGAAGACTGAAGAACAGCTAGCCGATATCTTCACTAAGCCCTTGGATGAGAAGAGATTTAGCAAGTTGCGGTGTGAGCTAAATATCTTAGAATCTTGAACGTTCTTTGAAAAGGACACACATCCGACACTTATGCAAAATTGATGACTTAGATGTGCAACACATGAAGAAACATTTTCTTCAATCAATGAAGAATAACACTCTAAGTGTGAAGAAAGTAATGAAGAATTTGATTCTCGTAACCCTCGACAATTGTACGCGGTGTCTGAAATCATCATTCTTATCTGATGGGTCACGCCACCACCAAAGTTGAAAATCTTCAATTTGAGTATTTCCTCAGTTTTGAAATTCTTCAGTTTTAAAATTCTTCAACTTTACAAAATCTTCACTGTTTCCGTCGTCTTTCTTCATTGGCTATATATATATATATATATATATATATATATATATATATATATATATATATATATATATATATATATATATATATATATGTTATGTCCTCTATGCTATACTCAATCCAATCTATTCACAAATTCTTCATGTGCGCTCTATTTGAAACTCGTTCAAAATCTTCACTGTGTCCTTGTCAGCTGAAGAAATTGCGAACGGAACTTTAAAACTGATCTTACCCAAATTTTCGGTTTTGCCGCTCAAACCATTCCGCATCCCACGATGCATTATTTTATTCACCCACGATCGTACATGATCTCCACTACACAGTACGTGGGTGACACATGTCATGAGAAGGAGAATGGTCAGGGGCACTTTCGTCCTAAATCTTCGGGCGAACAGTTTTTCACTACCTCTATAAATACCCCTCTCTCCATCCTCACTTCTTTTACTCCGCTCGACCTCTCTCTCCCGCTCGAGCTCCTCAAACCCTAGCGCCGTCGCTAATCGATCGTCGCCGGTGAGGAAGAGCTTCACTGCCTCGACCTCATCGTTGACGTACTCGCGCCGACTGCGGAAATCCTCACTCCGCCGCCGCCATAGCTGTCTTCCTCCGCCAAGTTAGGGCGTGGAAGATCTGAACAGACGAGCTTCACATCTACAACACCCAGTTCGTCTTGTTCTTCATTTCGGGTAATTAAAAGTTACTTTTACTACCCTCGTTGATCCAAATCGTACACTACAAAATCTTCAAAGGTGTTTTATTCTTCAAATCCTCACACACAAACAACTCACAAGCTATATGCTCTTGATTCGTTTCTCTAAGCAATCATTTTCTTCAGATTCCTCAATTGTGTGGATCCTCGATCTGTACAACTCTGGAACCTAAGACAAAGAACGCTTAGTGAAATTCTTCAAGGCTCATCTGGTCAAAATCCTCAAAACTTGTTCTTTTTGAAAAACCTTCTGAGAACGCATATGACCTCTCCAAATTCCTCGCAACTATACTCTGTTCACAGGTACACCTATCCGCTGCTGAATCGCTAGGTTAATTCTCATCAACTTAACTCATTTGCAGCGTTCCTTGAAGAAAAACTGCATACTTCTTCAGAGAACTCAATTGTTCAAATTCCTCAACTGAAGAATATGGCAGATGGTAAGAAGCCATAGAAAGGAGGAAAGAAACCTGAGGTTATGACTGCGTTTGAGATCCCTGAGGAAATTTATGCTGACTATTGCACACCTGATGAAGAAAACAAAAATCAGCGCAAGGTGCGTATTCAGAAGATTGAATGGAGATGGGCAAGGGAATGGAGGGAATACAGATATGTGACTCCAAAGTACATGAAGAAATTCGCTCTCAATCCTCCATGCCCAAGAGCTCCATTGGCACCTGGCCAAGTAGCTGACCCCACAAGCATCAAACGTGGTGAGGACTTTCCTGAAGAATGGGCTAAGCGCCAAGCTAAACTGGCAAGACAAGCCAAGGAGGCAGTGAAGAAATTCAATGAGGATTCTGCCACTGCTACTACTACTGAGGCCTCGGTCAAACCGAGGAAATCCATGCCAAAGAAGCCTGCTCATAAGCCAAGTGTTTCACCATCAGCGCCCTCAAGGCAAATTCCTCACACTGCTACAGCTCCACCAAAGTCCTCAACAGCTCCGTCAAAATCCTCAGTTCCTGTGCATCTGGCTACATGTCAAAGGACTGCTGGCTTCTCCATTGCCTCTGGTGTCTCAGCAAGTTCCTCAGCAGCACCAATTTCATCATCTGGCCCGACTCTGCTGAAGACCAAAGCAACAGCTGGACGAGGTCCTCGGCCAAGTCCAAAGAAGAAACAATTTGCATTCCATGTGCCTTCTGATGATGAAGCTTCTGATGATGAACTTGCGGAAATCATCAGAGATCGCCAAGAAAGGGCCGCTAGAGCCAAAGGCACATTTGTCCCACTGCTGTTGGATCCGAAGAAAATCCTCGATTATATTGATCTCCGGCACAAGGATCCAAACACCCCTATGCCTAATTTTCATCTGACCCCTGGACAAAGTCATATGTTGACCCATTTCATCACCAAGAGAAATGGAAGTTTGAAAAGGCAAGAGAGATCAAGAAGGCTCAATACGAAAGGAGAAGTTCTCAAGAAAACATTGTCAAAATGACACCGAGGAACTTCTCAAGGTCCAGATCGAAATTCAAGACCTCAAAGAAAACTTCGATTCTTACTTATGCTGATTGGCAATGAGCCAAGGTCAGATTCACAACCCGACAAAAAATTCACAAATGTTGCTGCCCCAACGCAACATGAAATTCCTCAGTGAAGCCTCACTCAGCCGATCAAGAACATGCCAAGACCGGCGATGAAGTTCAGCGGCTGATGAAAATGCTAGTTCCTGTGGCTGATGATCCCATTCCAGTATTGAAGAAATTGCGTGGCATCCACTAGTGGTGCGCTGAAGAAACTGAACAAGTCAGGCAATCTGCATCGGTTGTGCTCAAGAAATTCAACCAGATTCCTCAGCTCCTCTGCGCCAACACCAACTCCAATTCTTCCATCGCCTCGATGAGAAGAAAACCAAGGCTGCAGAACGAGCTGCAGTGAAGAAAAGGAAGGCATCAGCTGTGTCAAATTCTTCGGCTGCGAAGAAAATGAAGCCAATGACCAGCTCATTCGAAAATCCAATTGATGCTGTTCCGATTTCCTCCATGCCATCAAAGGACCTTGTTCCTTTTGGAGAAGACTATGAGATCCCAATCGGATCTGATGAAGAACACCATTCTGCTGCTTCGTAAGAGCAGATTGATGAAGAAATTGAAGTGGATGCAATCCCTTCAACCCCAGTCATTTCCTCACCTATGCCTCAGTTCACAGCTGAAGAGGCTGGTGTTGAGGAAATTGAATATGAAGATGTGGATATTGGGTGCACCACACCTGTGATGAATGATGACTTTTGGGAAAGTCTGCATCCCAATACTCCTCTCTTCACCCCGCTCCAACAGATTCCTCAGTCCCCTGCACAAACAGTCCAAATGGACTCTGAAGAAACTCAACCCACTTGCTCTGTGCATGAAGAAATTCCAGCCACTAGTGCTGATGAACCTACTGCTGCTGATCCTCAGACTGCACCTGTTGAGGAACAAGAAATCCCTCAGCCTGAAGAACCTGAGCTCGCGATTCCTGAGGTGGTGATGCAACTCACCGACACCCCTCTGCTCAAGCAAAAGAATCCGTTCTCAAGCAAACAAAAGTTCAAGGCTGATGATTTCTTTGCCGAGCATGTATTCTTCACTAACTATAATCCATATGATTCTGCTCGCATAAGGAAAAGGCGTTTCTGGACTGCCAGCCAAGCCAATTTCTATTCCTCAGTGCTCTTCAACAAAGACAAAGTCTTCGATCATGCTCATATTCCTCATGTGGACATGGAGTCTCTGCCAGGCTTTGAGCCAGTGCTCAATGTTCTTCACGACGCAGGACTTCTGAATTTCTGCACTGATATCTGTGACTGGAATGAAGAACTCATTCTTCAATTCTATGCAACGCTGCACATCACCGGAGACGCTGAAGACGTGAACTCATGGGTATTAGATCGATGTCCGAAAATACTCACTACAAGGCACCAACAACTGAATTGCTTCGTGCTCTACCACTCGATCCTCCACTTGATGGTACTCGTTGTATCTACAACGAACCGAACTTTCAAATCACTATATGCAAGTCTTGATGAAGCCTTTAAAGCCAAGGCAGGCCCCAAGAACCAAATTCCTCGTCAAGGAATTATTGTATGTGCCTCGGACTATCTATCGGATTCTGACGAAGACAATGAGTCCTATCAAAGGCCACGACTCGAATGATGAAGAAGTCGTTGGCATCATGAAGAATATGCTTTTCAACATCATCCATGGTGTTCCCGTCAACTTCCATGATTTCTTCATGAGGACTCTGGCAAACATTGCTATGTCACCATTTGAGCTGAAGCCTTATGCGCCTTGGATAATGAGATTCATCAGGACAAGGTCTTCACTCAATTACAAGGCTGATACTCTGAACCACTGTAGCTACTTGCCCCCGATTGAAGTCCTCAAACGGACATTTACCTCAGCTGATGACAAGGGCAAGGTTACTGATGTGATATATGAAGGCATTCGTCCATTGGATGACAGTTTCGCAAAGCAGCATCCTACTCCACCAATGATGACTCGCCACACATGACTCGCCGAAATACCTCACCAAGCAAAGTCCTCAAGCCATCGCACCTGGGTGATGACTAATCGTGAGTTACTCCTCGGTCTTCATTAGAAGGTTGATCGCAATCATAAATGGGTCAAGCGTCGCTTTGGTTCAATTCTTCACAACATGACCTCAACACACAATGCAAAGGAGAAAACCACTACTACCTCCATGAAACCTTCAAACGCACTGGCTGTTCTTTCACATGTCTACAAAGGCGGAAGAACTGACGACAATGGGACTCAAGGAAGAATTTGACTGGTCTGCACCTCCTCCGAAGAAATACAAGAAGGTCAAAGTTCCTTCCTTGGTGGCCAGCTCCTATTCTTCATCGCGCGACACTGATGAAAATGAAGACTTGGACGACACGGCGGCAGGTCCTACTACAACAACCGACCCCAACAACGCTGGCGCTCCTTCTTCAACTTGAAATTCTTCAGGAGCGTTAGTCCTCAGTTTCGATCCTTTTGGTCATTCGATGACAAAGGGGGAGAAATTTGAGTTAGTCTTCAAGCGGGAGTTAGTCTTCAAGCGGGTCTATTTTATTGCCCATAAACAGTAATTTATCTTTGTTAAGTTACAACTCTCGTTCTTCTGAAACTTTTATTGGATCGAGTTGTAATCTTAAACCCGATGGTGCTTTGATACTTTTGATGCATTATGCTCTTGCACTATGCTCTGATTCTCTTGAGCTTCTTGAAAATCTTCAAAGGGGATCTATTTGAGCTTTGATACTCTTGATCGTTATTTTGCATGCTTGTTCCTCATTAATGTTATCGCACGATGCTGAATTACATCAAGCACCATATTTCATCATGCATTTCAAATTCTTCATATTATATGTCAAATGCGTATGAATTACAAGATATAGGGGAGATCTCCATGATTCAACTCTTCAAATGTGCATTGCCTCAAAAGCAAATTCCTCACCATGCACATCTTCAGGGGGAGTTCTTCTATATCTTGCAATCAAATTCCTCATTATCAGTATTTACACTTCATATGTTTATCCCGTTGAAAACTTAACCTATATTGTCATCAATCACCAAAAGGGGAGATTGTAAGTGCATCTAGTGCCCTTAGTGATTTTGGTGGATTGAAGACTTATAGGTTAAGGAACTAATGCGCTTGTGAGTGTACATAGGTCTATAAGTCTATGAGGAGTTTGATATTTACAGAGAAAGTCGACCCTAAAAATGAAGTTCTTTGATGAAGACTTTGATATTTTGAAGACTTTCGAAGACTTTGAAAGTGAAGAAATTGGTGTGACCTTGAAGACTTGGTATTCATTTGAGGAACATGAAGCGTGAAGACTTTTGTTTTCGTAGTTTCATTTTCTCTTTCTTGAGTCATAGGAAACACCGTCTTCGTTAAAGGGGTCGAGGAAATACTAAGGAAAAATTTCCATGTGATGCTCAACTCAAAATCCTACACCTACCAATCCCTTCGAGTGAAGCCTTTGAAATCTCATACAGTTCACCAATTTCTTCATGGATGAGACGAAGATTTTCTGTCACGAGGAATTTGTTCGACCGAGGAGTTAGGAATTCGCCAAAGTCTGATTGCCTACACAAGAGGAATATGATAGCCCCGAGGAATTTGGTATTCAAATTTCCGACCGTTCTTTGTCTTCTTGCCACTATCCCAAAATATCTTATCCACCTAACGGTCATATCATTGAAGGGCATTTATGTCTTATCATGTCGGGCTGCTCCCTAGGCTATAAATAGCCGCCCCCTACAACCACTAGCTGGTTGGCTGCTCCGAGAGAACTTGACACTTGTCATTTGAGAGCAACCCATCCTCCGAGGACTTTGAGCGAAAATCATCGAGTGGGGAAAACCCAAAACCAAACCCCTACAAACCCAAAGTGATTGAGCATCACTGAAGAGATTGATCCTGCGTGGATCCGACGCTTGTTACCTTTGAAGACTGTGCTTCTTCCAGACGGTTAGGCGTCATGGTCTAGAGCATCCAAGAGGAATTGTGGATCGCTGAGTGACCAAGTCTGTGAAGGTTTGGAAGTCGCCTGAAGACTTACCACGAGTGATTGGACGAGGTCTGTGTGACCTTAGTTCAAGGAGAATACGGTGAGGACTTGGTGTCTGAGCTGCGTGCTCAGCGATCGGGTGTCCGGACTGTGTGTCCTCGAGTTTAAATACTCAGCCGCTCCAACCAGACGTATAACCGAGACAACAGTTGGAACTGGTCTACCAAATAATTGTCTTCACCAACCTAATCTGGTTCTATTTCCTCAACCCTTTCATTTCCTCATTCTTGTTGAGTGTTTGTTCATATCTGTGTTTGAAGACTTTGATGAAGACTTTCTCAATTTCCTCGCTTCAATTTCTTCATCATTTGTCTTCATCTTGTGTTATCCTGTGATTACGCTTTCTAGACTCTGTGCTAGTCTTCATTTCATCATGATGACCATGCATGTATTCTGTTATGCTTACTTCTGAGTACTTATTCCGCTGCAAGTAGTTCTTCGCTAAGGAATTTCCTCACCGGCAAATTCCTCAGTGAAGAATTCATAAAAATCGCCTATTCACCCCCCCCCCCCTCTAGTCGATATAACGCACTTTCAGGTTGAACAGTAGCTGGTGGAGTAGCGCGCGATGGAGGCTGGATGAACAGGAGCCCGTGGATGAACAACCGCAGGTGGAGGCTGGAGGAGGTCGACGGTGGATGAACAGTAGCCCGTGGAGGCTGGAGGAGGTCGGCGGTCGAGATGAACAGTACCCGTGGAGTCCTGTTTTGCGGTACGCCACACCCCTCCCGATGAACAGGACCCCCGTTTCGACCGTAGCGCTCCAACACAAGTCCGTTTCCTCTGTTTTGCGGTACGCCACACCCTTCCCGATCAACAGGACCCCGTTTCGACCGTAGAAGGTCCAACATAAGTCTGTTTCCTCCGTTATGCTGTACGCCAGACCCCTCCCGATGAACAGGATCCCGTTTCGAACGTGGACGGTCGAACACAAGGCCGTTTCCTCCGTTCTGCGGTACGCCAGGCCTCGTTTCCATTGCCTGTTCCGTCCAAGCCCTCCCGATGAACACGATGACGCATTCCGTTCCGACCCAGCCGGTTGGCTCCCCATGAACAGGACGACGCTGTTTCTCCGTTCTCACCCAGCCATGTACACGAGCCCTGGCCGTACGTATGCGCGAGTAGGCGTCCGAGACCTCGCCCTTATGTACGTACGTGGCCGTATTTTCTTTCTTGCACACTGGCTGCTGTACATACGTGTACATGCTATGTGCGCGCCTCTACTACGACACGTGCGCGCCTCTACATCCACCAGTATGTACGTACACGTTCGCCACCAGAATGACAACGCTACGTACGCTTCGACCAGGTGGGTCCCGGCTGTCAGGCACTTCCTTGCGTGCGAAGATGTAGCTGGTGGGTCCCAGCAGTCAGGGGGGCGAATCGTTCTTTTTTGCCCGGACGCACTTCCTTGCGTGCGAAGATGTAGTTGGTGGGTCCCGGCAGTTAGGGGGGAAACATTTTTTCGTGAAATACAGTGGACCGTCCGGTGGGTCCCTGCTGTCAGGTGGAGGAATCATTATTTTCCGCGTAATAAGGAGGCACTTCCTTGCTGCGGCCGTGGACCCCGCTGTCAGCCTCTCCACGTACAATCCACGTCCGATGAAAGTCGTTCCTTGATCACGTTGACCATGCCGCCCTGAGAGCACCAGGGCGGTGGATGACGACGGGGCCTAGGAAGGGGACGATGCGGAGCCGGGGAAGACGCAACAGTGGAAGCCCGCGCGGAGAGGAGTACGAGGGTTCACTGGTTCGGCTGCGGTGTGAGGCTGCAGTCGCCGCAGGGCCTGGCCAGCGGTGGGAATAGTAGGGGGCGGTGATGCCTCCGCGGCAGCACAGCCGGCCACGGGAGGCGGGAGCATGCGGCACGACCGGCGCTGCTTTGGGCGGCTGGAGCAAGAAGACCAGAGGTTGAAAAAGCACTATGGCCGTTGGATGGACATCATACGGTCACTGGAGTATTGACTAAGTTGACAAAGCCCTCCGTCCCCGTCAACTTAGTAGGCCCACAAGTCAGGCACCCACTATGGTGGGCCCAGCTAGCAGGGGGTATTCATTTTTTGTGCGTAATAAGGAGGCACTTCCTTGCGTGCGAAGATATAGCTGGTGGGTCCGACCTGTCAGCGGGGGGAACGTTTTTTTCACGAAATACAGAGGCCCTTCCGGTGGGTCCCAGATGTCAGCTGGAGGAATCATTATTTTGCGCGTAATAAGGAGGCATTTCCTTGTGTGCGGCCATGGACCCAACTGTCAGCCTCTCCACGTAAAGTCCACGTCCGATGGAAGTCGTTCCATGACCATGTTGATCACGCCGCGCCGAGAGCAACAGGGCTGTGGACGACGGCGAGGCCTAGGAATTGGACAACGTGAAGCCAGGGAAGATGCGGCAGTGGATGCCCACGCGGAGAGGAGTATGAGGGTTCACCGGTTCGGCTGCGGTGTGAGGCTGCCGTCGCCGCAGGGCCTAGCTAGCGGTGGGAGTAGTAGGGGGCGGTGAGGCCTCAATAGCAGCATAGCCGGCCACTGGAGGCAGGAGCAGGCGGTCTCGCCGGCGCTGGTTTGGGCGGCTGGTGCAAGAAGAGCAGCACTTGAAGAAGCAGCAGGACCGTTCGATTCAAATCCAATGGTTATTGCTGCTACAATCGTTTGTTGACTAAGTTGACAAGCCCTGCGTACGCGTCAACTTAGTAGGCCCACAGGTCAGCCTCCCAACCGGTGCGCCCCAAATTTCAGTGGGAGGTATCATTTTTTCGCGTAATAAGGAGGTAGTTGATTGCATGTGGCCAAGCCAGCGGAGGGAGTAGGGTGGGCCGGGGAAGCCTGCGCGGCATCACAGCGGGCCACAAGAGGAGGGAGCAGGCAGTCCCGCCGGCGCTAGTTTAGGTGGCTGGAGCAGGAAGATTGGAGATTGAAGAAGCATGTCGGCCGTTGGATGGACATCCAACAGTCACTGCTGCTAGAATCGTGTGTTGACTGACAAAGCCTTGCGTAAACAAGTCAGCCTTGAAATCTGTGGCGCGTACAACCCATTTGCTATTATTTTTAAAAATTTTACTCATTTTCTAATTGATATGGAATTTATTGCAGCCCGTTTTCCATTTTTAGAATTGCTGCCCATTTTCTGGTCAGTACCAGGGTTAAAAAAATTAACTAAATATGTGCGAAATTTTGAAAATTCGCAAATTTTTGCTGGGGAACAAAATATTCTTAATCCAAAAATTAGTAGTCGTACTAAAACAAATTTAAAAATAAATTAGTACTATGTCATGTTAAATCCAATGAAATACTATAAAATATCAGTGAAGAACAAAAACAATAAAAGAAACTAATATCCCATTTGCTATAATTTTTTTTGGAATTGTCAACCCCTTTGATATTACTTTTAACAGACACTGACCATACTCTTTGGCCTGGCCGGAATGCATCCCTCCTCGTCTTGAAAGATTTGCAGCCCAGTAAGTCGAAGAAAACAAATAGGCCTAGCTTGGGTATTCTTCAAAAATAAATACTGGGCTACCTATTTTCCCAAAGAAAAACCTGTTGGGCTGGTCATGTTGCTAGATGGGCCACAGAGACCGCACAAGCCAGCTTATAGCCTGCTCCTCCAAATTGCTACTCAAAAAAATTTGTGCAATTCTGTCGTTAATTTACTATACATTAAAAATGATGTGGGTCCCAGATATTAGCAGGGTGGATTAGAGTACAAAAACGAGGGGTGCATCTGAGTAGTAAAAGAGGCGCTTGCTTGTGTTCTGGAGTGGACCTGGTGGGTCCGTACTATCATACTCACAACTACAGTTCTCTCCCGATTCACTATGTTGACAGGGGCCATTTAAAAAAAACTATGTTGACAGGGCCGGACGGCGGCGCCGCGGCGAGCGCACCAAGGCGGAGGATAAAGTGTTGTCGCCAATGTGCTGGGCTGGGTTGAACATTCTTATTGAAAAACAAAAATGGACCGGAACTATTTACGACGTTGACTACGATTTGCATGGGTCCGCTGGTTGTAGGAAGAAAATGCTGGGAGAAAGAAGACTGGTCGCTATCTTTGCCTAAGAATAATATCGACTGAATGTAACGACACTATCAAAGGAAATTATGAATTTAAAGAACTGGTGCATGAGCATTTAGCTTTATTTATTTATTTACTTATTTATGTTTAGGGGACCATGAGCATGTACCTAGGTCGGATTCATGTGAGAGCCTCCCTTCCAGTTAATTATGGGCTCCTCTATTGGGCCTTCTTCAGTGGGTTGCATGTTATTAACAAGTGGAAAATGTGTTCAGATGCATAAAATAGTATGCGTTACGTGCAGTGCAGGGGCACTAAGGATCGAACCGTGCAACGACTTCCAAAACATTGTGTTTGTAGTTCTAACAACACATTTATTCAACCAACAGACGAAATATACTACCGATTGTACATTGAAAACAGCAGCATCAGCAACCAGGGCTAGGGGTGCAACAGAAGCAGTAAGCAGGCCAGAAGAGTGAAGACGCATCTCTCTCTTCCAAACCAAACATCAGCCATTATTACAAAAGGGCTACCAAAAAAGAACAAGTGAATGCATCAAACTAAATAAAGATCCTACTACACCAAGTGTATGCATCTAACTAACTGGCTCAGTTAGATGTTACTATTTATTAAGCTATGGAGATTGGCTGACGGCTTGAACCAGATGGGTGCCTGACGGGGGAAACTCCAGCCAGCAGGTCGAAGTCTGATACTTGCAACCCTCTCTCCTACTTTGGCCTGCAGAGCGTGGCGGCACATATCAGGTTATGGTGCATGCAGAGACGCATGGTACGCTGTGTACACACAGTTTTGCCTGATGAACGAGACCGCGCTGCCATCATGATCCTTGTCGTCGGTTATCTCCTGGCTAATCGGATAATTCAGTCCAACAAACAGAGAGCGTGTACCAAGGCTACTTACCAGCCTCCAGTCAAAAATTCCTGAAGGCCCAGAGAAGCTGGGATCCTGCTCAAAGACCTTGCAGTGATTGTGATTGTATTCCGCAAAACAACACGTCCGGTACGTGCGAACGATCATTAATCGTTCGCCTTCGTCTGATCGAGCCAGGAACCACCTGCAACTGTCATGCCACTTTTCTTTAAAAGGTTCTGGGATTAGGAAGGGTAGGGACACCAGGCCGCCTACAACATCATATCAAGTTGGAGTCAAATAAAAAAGGGCTCTTGATGTAGTCAATCTTAAGAACAACATGTTATGAGCATGAATATTTTTTCAGTAGATGTTGACAGTAATATAAGCAAGCCATCATGATATCATAGGAAAGTAACATACTGCAGAATCGCTGTTTGTAGCGATGATTGGAGTAGGCCAGCAATACGTCCAGCCATAGAAGGAGTCGACAGCGTAGATGAAGACCTTGTGTTCAATGGCATCAGAGAACCATGGAGGTGTATGATCCTGCGATGGACGTGCAGATTTATCCACTTACCGCAGTGACCTGTCAGATCGGCGAGACCGCGGTTGAGGAACGCAATTAGCCTGAAGTCTTTATTATTCGCAGATCTTGTGGGCACTTGGCAGATTACAACCTTGAGCAAATCAAACTTGGTATGTTGGCTACTGTAAGATTCTGAGTATTCTGGGCAGCGGTGCTAAAGCAGTGCAGTGTTAATCAAAGGAAGGGGGATCAACCGCCGGGTGTAGACCTCCACGAGCATCCAGCTGTCGCGACCGTCGACGAGCACCATCCAAGACGTGTTCATGCCGACCCAGTACATACCGTTAATGTAGTTGAGGGTGACGGGGATCGGATCGCGGTCAAGGGGGTTGATGATCGCCACCCTACGATCGTTATGCTGCGTGACACGCCGTTTCTGAAGATCAGGCGGCATCAGTAAGCAAGGAGCTGGCTTAAAAGGCTCCGGCCTGAGGGCTTTGAGAAAATGGTACAGTCGCGACGAGCACGCGGCGAGCGACATGGTACTGAGATTGTCCATAGCGAAACAATGAGCTTGATTACCTCTGTGGGGAGCGAATTCCATCCACTCTTTCAGCGGACGCTGCTCGGTTCAGCCATTGTTAGTGCTTGGGTTTTGGACGAGGGGAGGCGCTTACCGGGATGGAAGATTGGGCGAGATTATGTGCGGACAAAGATGGAGAAGCGAATATGTCTGCGGGAAGTGGACAGTGATGATGACTATAGCACGCCGCTTGACTTACGAGACACATACCAGCAGCGAGGGTCATATCAATGCCGGACAACTTGCTTGAGTGATCACAAGATCGTACTCCCTACAAGACCTACTACTATGCCCTAACTTGCTTCAGTAGAGTAGTAGAGTAGGACTCTGCTCTACTACTAGCACCGGAGGAGTAGTATATTCTAATCTAAAATAGTTATAAACTTCAATGCCCGAGCGTGGGATGACTACGAACCGTGCTAACTCCAATCCCCAGCAAACGTTCGCTGGGAGACATGGCAGTTGCAAACGCCCGCGATGCAGTTACAGTACATGTATATGGCTTAAAAACAGGCCACCGTCGGATGAAAATCTGACAGTTATGTGGGATTTGCCAGGATTGTGCTCGTGCCGAACAATCGCCAGATATCATTACTAAAAAAAGGTTAAAACACCCGGGGAAATAACTTGCACCGGCTGACCACTAACAATGATACTAACATCCTGTCAAAAAACAATGATACTAACATAGTTGTAAAATGGTCAAAGACCGTGTCTACGTGGTGTTTGGAATTATATGCAAAAAATAGCAAGATGCCCGTGCATTGCACGACACACCATCATCACCAACTCGGTTTTTTCTCTACTCCTACTCCTATAAAAGACTTAGTTGGTGATGATGGAGGCGAGGAGGCATGTTCAGCCAAGGCGTGCAGACGGGCGCAAGATACTATTCGATTTGTTATAAAAAACAAAGAAGAGTAGTAGAGATAGAGATAAGAGTAGAGATAGAGACATAGGGAGGAGCATGAGGTTGTGGGAGATAAGGGTGAACAAGGCAAGGCCTTATCTGTAAATGTGGAGAGAGGTGCGGGTATCTTTTGTAAAATTGTCATAGTTGGCTTTCTATCCGTCAGATATAGATCGGACGGTCTATATTACAAGATGGCAAGCACACAATCATCACCAACTCGGTTTTCTATAAGAGTAGAGACTAGGGAGTACTAGTAAGGACACCATCTACTGCTTCGTGTGCTACTCCTGCTCTCCATTCGGCGGCCACAACGTCCCCTACAGCCACTCCCTCCTGTGCTCCATTCAAGTAGTATTTGTTGAAATTTGGGGAGCGACTCTGCAACAAATGGCAGCCACGACTTCACCGATTTACTTCTTCCCCGACCTCGCAACCTCTACCTCAACGACATGGGCGATAACTCAACGCCAACGGTGCTGCTCCGTTGCACGTATGTGTTTCCGTCTTCCTGTTCAAATCGTTGTAGAATTCATGTTTCTACTCAGATCCTACTACTATGCTAGTCCACATGATTAGCTTCATCTCTGTTATAGCCGCATGATTTATTTTGTGCTTATTCGGATTAAATCTCATAGTAACTTGCTCTTATATTCAATCGGCGAACGTCCCTACAGCCACTCCCGCTTTCACTTGGACGGCCTGGTCGATGCCTCCAAGGAGCCCTTCGCTCATCGCTATGAGTGCCCGATGCCATTTTGGGGCTCGCCCGGCGACATGGTGCATCACTTGAGATGCGTGCAGCGGTCACTACCGGCCCTTGGCGGAGAACATCAAGTACGAGACGTGCTACCACTACAAGAAATATGTCAACTTATGACCACCACTATTGGTCACTAAAAGGTCACAAATTTCCATTTATGACATTTTGTGACCAAAAAGAAAGTCAAAGCTGGCCGTCAGAACCGACTATAGCGACCTTTCTTCCGAATGGTCAAAGACATTTACGACCAAAATATTCCTCTTGTGGCGTTTTGGTCACTAGCAACCTCCCCTGTGCCACGAGGCATCCAGCGTGGCAAGCGATGTGGCACAAGATTCAGCCCGGTCCAATTCGATTTTCTACATGGGCCGAGCCCAACAATTCAGCCTATTTGTGTTTTTTTTTCATCAATTTTTTGTTGGGTTCATGGGCCAAGCCCAACAGCCATTTATTCTTTTGGGCCAGCCTTTTTTCTAAGCTTCTTCCATTTTTTGGGCCTCAGCCTTTTTGCGGTCCATTCATTTTTTTGTCCAATATTGTTTGGGCTAAGGCCTCTTCCAGCCCATCAATATTTTCAGCCCGCTAATTCAAAGGACTGGACAACAGAGAAACAATTCAGTTTTTTCAATTTTGCTATCAAAGCAACATTTGTTTCACTGTACAATCATACATCATCTGTTGCAGTTACATATTCATCACATTATCTATACATAAGAAGCAGCGACTAAAAGATTGTCATAACAAACGACGGCCACTCAAAAGAAAGATCACCATCACAGCTCCAGCGACTACTAATATACACTACAACTTCCACTTATGTGCAAACCTACAAGAAGGCCAAACAAAAAAGGAATCGCTGAATATTCAGAGACCACTGCCATGCTGCCGATTGGATTTGGTTGCAGCCCTTCCAGTTTGCTAATGGCATCTCTCCAGCACCATATCTCATAACCTACAAAGAGAACATAAACCAGCATAAGAATTTGAAACTTCTTCTAATTTGAAACTTCCGGTAAACGATAAACTTGAGGTAACATTCAGGACAGCAGCACTGCTCCACTGTTTGATATAAGTGGCTGCTGCATGTCGTGTGTATAGTACTATAGTTTCATCTTCAGACCAATCAACGCCAAGTTTCAAAGAAAATCTGATGATAAGTTGCACCAAGATTTAGCAAGGTGCGTACCTCCAAGTGGATGAGCGAGCTCTGAGACCCACTCCCTGACCCTCTCCGCAGATGCTCCCGTCGAAGCATACTGCATCATAGCAAGCGCAAAAATTCAGAAAACTACAGCTGGTGTAAAGATGCACCAAACTACAGTTTAAGTAAAACTATAAGAACACAAAATAAAACTACAAAAACTACAGTTTCAGTAAAACTATAAATTAGTTTAGATTGTGAGAGCATACATGACCATCAGCAGTAACCATTAACAAAAGAAAATAAATTATGTCGATGCTGGAAATAACATCTTTGGAGTAGTTTTAATTGAAAAAATCTATAGAATACTCCAGTAATTAGAGTACACAGCTAACATGCTGGAAAGAACATCACACAGGCAGGACAAACTACTCCATCTCTGCACTACAGGCAGGAAAAACTATAGGAGTATACAGCTACTCATACGGGAGTACTATGGGCAAGACAAATACAGGAGTAAGATGTTGATCATGTTAGATTCAGACTATCACTGGTAGTGTAATTTTCTACTACATAAACATCTACTGAACCAATGGTGAATAATAGCTTATTGTAGGAAAAATCATTTGGATAACAGTAACTTGTTCAGATAGTCGGAATCAATTAAGCTGCAATCAATTAAGCTGCTTAGGCATCTGTGTACGTGATTGTCTTGCAAAGAATCGATCAAAATCACTAGTAGCACAAAGGACCCTCGCAGACATTTGTAATAGTACGCAAACTGACCTTGTGCATTGTACATGTAAGGTAAGGTAAATAGAGTTCCCAGCAGACAATGTGTTCTAGTTATTAAACAAATGCTCGCCAAGATAATTAGTACAGTGGTGAACCGAGCGCAGTAATAATCCAAAGGTGATACTAATAAGCAGTAGGAACCTCCCTACTTTTGTGATATAAAACTAATATCAGACCAATTTTGTACCAAGTTAAAGTTACTTCAGATTGTGAACAGTTAGCTCGACTAACATTTTCTAAACCTTCTAATTATAAGTTCCACAACCTAAACACACTATGCAACCATTTGTGTGCTCTCTGTCAAGCTGAATTTAGGCCTTTCCATGGAGCAGAGAGCATAGATTCGATCACCGGCCTTGTGCCAAGTCCCCCACGCCTTCCCGTGGCGGCCTTCACAACAATGACCTGCAAGCAAAACACGCCAAAAACTAAGTCACGCATGCATGCTAGTAATCCACTGTCCTGTAGTTGTTTGGTTATTATTTTATATTAATATGAATAATCCAATATGTATTATCTGTTTTAAAAAATGAAGTAAACAAGTTATTCAATATTTCTTGGAAGAAAATATGGCTGGCTGGAGAACCTGCTATCCGAAATGTCTAGACAATGAAAAAGAAGCAGCATTATCATTAACCAGCACAGAAATTTAGTAAAGTGGGAACCCAGTAAGGAGCTATGTATCTTTGTTCTAATAATTTTCACTGTATCTTCAGAGATTGCTCTAAATTCAGGATGGTTCAGCTTTCATTCTAAGATGTGTGCAACATTGCCATCCTTCAGAAGGAAGCTACAGGGAGTCTCAAGGAAATTAAACCTGCAAAGAGGCCGTGATGGAGACACGAGGAAATTGTGCAGAAAATACTACAACCACATTTCCTCATATCACCATCACATATCCACAATTCTCTTTTATACTAATTGCGCCTAGAACATTTGCTAGAAAGAACATGCTTCCACCTTGTTTCAACAGAACTTTTAAACTTAATAGTAATGTGCATCCATGGTATCATCAGTCTTAACCAAACCAGAGCAAGTAAAGGAGCCAATAGTTCTAGTTCAGGTCATGTTATCATATCAGGTATTGCATAGAGACATGATTCACACTTTCACAGATGTGGTAGACAGAGATGCGGAAGCCTTTCTAAATTGGCGCAGCTCCAATTAAATTAAGCTTAGAGGAAGGCAATAAGCGAACAGTCTTAAGATGTAGTACCAAACAATAGTGAACACATATTGAAACTTAGTCCACTAACTAAACTAAGGACCAATTCAATTAGCAGCAGATATATAGCTACCAAACCATATTTTGCAAAGATGTCTCTCCCAGAAAACCATATCCCCTACTCTCGAGCATCCAACAAACAAAGAATAATTCTACAGAGGCAGTCATGCAGATAGATATTCCTTCACCTAAGGTTCAGGTAAGTGCAAGAAGCATGAAAGAAAAATTTTCAGAGCATCATTACCCAGTCATACTCTCCGCGGACCCTTTCCACTCCATACTCCATGCCTCATACACTCCACACTCCAGCAACAGCACCTGCAGATTAACAGAAGAAGCATCCGAATGTGTCAGCAACAGCACCTGCACATTACTAGATGTCTGAATCGGGAAGAACATGTTTGAATGGAGAAGACGGAAACAGGACTCAAGCGAACAAGATAGAGGAAAGGAGAGGACCTTCCATGGCCCTCCTCTTGAATCGGCATCGGCATCGGCATCCCCAGCAGCTTCTCTCTCCATGGTTTCCTTCCTTCACCGTGCAGGGAGGGAGATGAGATGGGAGGGCAGCAGCTTCCGTCTCCATGGACTCCTTCCTTCACCACCAAGGGAGATGAGATGGGAGGACAGTGCCTGCACACGACTGAACGCACACACGCCTACATCAGATGAGATGCGGAGAGGAAAAAAACCAGAGATAGAAGAAGAAGAAGAGAATGAGAGGAGGGGTCTGACCTCCTACAGTCTCACCCTGGCCATCTAGGGTTCCTGGATCCGTCGAGGAGGGAGGGAGGGAGCGAGGCCTGCAGCTTGTTGAGCGACTCATGTGCCTGGTCAGAGCAGCGGACGTCGACGAGCCACTGGTCAAGCTGGTGGTGGTGCTGCATCATGGCGGCGCCCTGGATCGGATTAGATCTGCCCCGTGAGGACGGATTTGAATCGGAATGCAAGGGCGGAGGGAGGCGGCGCAGGGGAGGAGGCCGTCCGCCACAGCGAGCCCGCGAGCCCAGCGAGCGCCTCAGCTGCGATGACCAGCCGCTCAGAACCGCTTCGCGATCGATGGTGGCGGCCCGGTGGCTCAGCCAGATGCCGCCGCCGAGGACGACGAGGGAGAGGACGGTGGTGGTGACCATGTCCACGACGCCCTCCGTCTCGGGAAGTTGGATCTAAGAGTGGGGAGGGGAGGGATCTGGATGGGGAGGGCCGAGCGGCGACCGTATGGGAGGAACGCCGGAGGAGTGGGGTGGGGGCGGCGGCACGTCGAGATCCAGAGGGAGGGAGTGAGGTTGGGGCGGCGGGGATCCAGTGGTGTCTTGGCGGTGGATCCAGAAGGGAGAGAGGGAGAGAAGGTGGAGAAGGTTGCGGTGGGGAAGTGGGGGCGTGGGGGGTTGTGTTAGGGCTAGGTGGGTGAGAGGGTTGGGGGCGAGGGCTACCGTTGGATCCACGAGCATCCAACGGTGCTTGATGCATGATCCGCGTGAGATGGCTATGGCCCAATCAGAACGCAGCATGCGTGTATAACGTTATGACCATTTAGTATTGGACGTTATGACCATTCAAAATTGGTCGTGGTCAAAAAAAATAAAGTGTAAAATCATGTCAACATTTTAATTTTTATGTTTTGAGTGTCCAAAATGAATTTTTTTTGTGAAGAAGCTATCAAATATTTGCACAAGGTGCATCTTGGAACTCCAAACAATGTTGAGTTGGGGAGTTTTCACTTTCATTGCACAAAAGAGCCATTTTTCATTTTTCGAGTTCCCGAAATGAGTTTTTTTTGTGAAGAAACCTACCAAATAATTATTGCAAAATTGGACCAAATTATTTTTCTAAAATACTAGGCCATATTTAATGCACAATTGACCAAATGGTTGGGTGTAAAAAGTTTTGATCCACCTCTGATGAAAAAGACAAATTTCCGCCGATTCAGCTGGAAGCGGGTCAAATTTGAACTGCAGCTACCTCATAGTTTGCTCTTTATTTTTTCAAAAAATCATTTCTAGGTACATAAGTATCTATTTAATCAGAGAAACACCAAAAAAATATAAGATTCAACCACTAGCTAGGAACAGTCATTCCCGCCGTTTTGACCGCATTTTGAAACGGGCATAAAAAATTCAAAACAAAATCAAAAAATTGGAAAACCTTCGCATTGTGTCACTATATGTGACCAAGTTTCCAGGAAAAATAATAAACTTGTAATACGGTAATTAGTTTTAAAAAGTGTTCTCAGAAATGAGCTATCATGTGTGAAGATTCATGTATTTCAACCCAAACGATCAATCCTGTGTCCACATTCATGGCATAGTTTGTTCAAATGATCTCATATTGTGCACAAGAGTGCATCTTGAAATTCCAAACAATGTTGCCAAAGGGAGTTTTCATTTTCTTTGCACGGAAAATTCATTTTCCATTTTTCGAGTGCCCGAAATGAGGTTTTTTGTGAAGGACCTACCATATATTTGTTGCAAAATTGTACCAAATCATTTTTATAAAATATTAGGACATATTTAATGCACAATTGACAAAATGGTTGGGTGTCAAAAGTTTTGATCCACCTCTGGTGAAAAAGACAAATTCCCGTCGATTCAGCTGGAAGCGGGTCAAATTTGAACTGCAGCTGCCTCATAGTTTGCTATTTATTTTTTCCAAAAATCATTTCTAGGTACATAAGTATCTATTTAATCAGAGAAACATCAAAAAATTTCCAAGATTCAACCACTAGCTAGGAACGGTCAAGCCCGCCGTTTTGACCGCATTTTGAAACGGGCATAAAAAATTCAAAAAAAATCAAAAAATTGGAAAACCTTCGCATTGGGTCATTATATGTTACCAAGTTTCCAGGAAAAATAATAAACTTGTAATACGGTAATTATTTTAAAAAAGTGTTCTCAGAAATGAGCTATCAAGTGTGAAGATTCATGGCTTTCAAGCCACATGATCAATCTCATGGCCACATTCATGGCATAGTTTGTTCAAATGATCTCATATTGTGCACAAGGGTGCATCTTGGAATTCCAAACAATGTTGCCAAAGGGAGTTTTCATTTTCTTTGCACGGAAAATTCATTTTCCATTTTTCGAGTGCCCGAAATGAGGTTTTTTTGTGAAGGACCTACCATATATTTGTTGCAAAATTGTACCAAATCATTTTTATAAAATACTAGACCATATTTAATGCACAATTGACAAAATGGTTGGGTGCCAAAAGTTTTGATCCACCTCTGGTGAAAAAGACAAATTCCGGCCGATTCAGCTGAAAGCGGGTCAAATTTGAACTGCAGCTGCCTCATAGTTTGCTATTTATTTTTTCCAAAAATCATTTCTAGGTACATAAGTATCTATTTAATCAGAGAAACATCAAAAAATTTCCAACATTCAACCACTAGCTAGGAACGGTCAAGCCCGCCGTTTTGACTGCATTTTGAAACGGGCATAAAAAATTCAAAAAAATCAAAAAATTGGAAAACCTTCGCATTGTGTCATTATATGTGACCAAGTTTCCAGGAAAAATAATAAACTTGTAATACGGTAATTATTTTTAAAAAGTGTTCTCAGAAATGAGCTATCAAGTGTGAAGATTCATGGCTTTCAAGCCACATGATCAATCTTATGGCCACATTCATGGCATAGTTTGTTCAAATGATCTCATATTATGCACAAGGGTGCATATTGGAATGGCAAACAATGTTGCCTAAGGAATTTTTCATTTTCTTTGGACGAAAAAACCATTTTCCATTTTCTGAGTGCCTGAAATGAGTTTTTTTTGTGAAGGACCTACCATATATTTGTTGCAAAATTGTACCAAATCATTTTTATAAAATATTAGGGCATATTTAATGCACAATTGACAAAATGGTTGGGTGCCAAAAGTTTTGATCCACCTCTGGTGAAAAAGACAAATTCCCGCCGATTCAGTTGGAAGCGGGTCAAATTTGAACTGCAGCTGCCTCATAGTTTGCTATTTATTTTTTCCAAAAATCATTTCTAGGTAAATAAGTATCTATTTAATCAGAAATACATGGTTTGATGGCGAGACATCGAGGTTTGGATGGTGGCCGAGGGCCCCAACTCCAGAGCGCGTAAGCTCGCATGCCCGCCGCGTGGTCACCGCGTGACCGTGGCGTTGCCATGTATTCTAGGCGGCCTAGGCATGTATAGTGGGTTGGGCACTCCCCAGGTAGGTGCTAGGAAGAAAATCACAACATAAGATTCTCACGAGGAGACCGATCGATGCTCAAACATGAATAAGCAGCCAAGTGTTTGATTTGCGGTACGGAAAATGCACATGGCTAATGGGCGTGAGTTTTGGCTGAGGACGATCAGTTACTAAGAATACCGTCTTCACAAATTTTCACCTCAAAAGGAGGAGCCTAGGTGGTACTTGCTTTACAAAGTACCACACTGGACATAAATACGAATGTTGAAGCTGGGCTCAAAATAATGAATGGATTGAGTTGGCATTTGGTGGAGGATGGTTATTTGGGCATAGGAAAGCACTGTAGAAAATGGATACCATTTGGACATGCCAAAGTGGTACTTCCTTCACAAACTGTTGTTCTGAACAGAATAGGAAAATGAATATTTTTGAATTATTTTTGAACTAGGAAAGGAAGGTTTTTACATATTTGACGAAGATATGACCCAAAGAATTTATGAGATTTTTTTGGGAATTTTGGGAATGACAGAAATATAGGTTGCTTCACAACCTAGGGCAAAAACTGCCACATGGACATGACACATAGGCAAAACTGATGAGATGGCGCCTAGTCATCGCAACCCACCACAATTTACAAGGCTATGACCATCTATATTGGTCGTTAACAACTAGAAATAAGGCAGCGGACTACCGCTGTTAGCTTTATGACCATTTCATGTAAGGAAATTATGACCTTTCTGACCAAAATGGTCGCAATGGTTTAGGGTTTGGAGCCCCTCGAACAGCTATTGACCAATTGGTCTCAAATGGTCATAAATCTATGACCAATTCTTCCAGGGTCACTGACAGAAGGTCATAAGTTGACATATTTCTTGTAGTGTACCCGTTCACCATGCCAGAGTCGTTGGAGGATCACCGCCGCCTGCTAGTCCCGGAGGAGGACGACAGCGTCTTCCTCTTGATCGTGGACACTGGCGAGGCCCGCGCAGGCCGCCGCCCCATCTCTGTAGTGTGCGTCAGGGGCGACGCCGCTGACGCTGACACTAACATGAGGCCAATGTACGGGTGCGTGCTCAGTGTTACTACCCCTCCGGGTCACGTGGGCGGCGACACCGGCTACATCGAACTGACTTGGACTCTACGAAGCTGGGACCTTCCCGCCGATGTGGACATGGAAAACCCATGGTCTTACTTACCCGCCAACGCGGTGCACGGGGACTCCAAGGAGGTTCACCTGGACATACGCATTATCAAGTTAAATGTTGATCATTAGTCTTCGCTCAATGTAATCCGCTGTTTAAGCATGTGGAGACTTCCATGCATGATCTTGCTCTATTGGAGTATCGCGCATGAATAAAAGTGTATCCGTTTATGGTTTAGTCTAGAATCTTCCATGTATGAACTTTTACTACAGTACTGGTGAAAGACTTACTATGAACCATTTCTTACATCTCCTCTTCCCCTTCCAAGTCATCCTGATTTAATCCCGCTGTTTAGGTGTATAAGGGCATGGTTAATACTTAATAGTATAGCCAACGGTTGACTACAAGAAAGTGCCATGTCATCTGTAGCCAACATGTATAACAATCGATACTCAAAAACTATAATTCTTAAAGATCATTTCTTGCAAAGCACAGTAAGTGTTATTTCTTCACAAGTTTCGGATGCAGGTTGAACAGTTGAACGCTTTTGTTTGCAAAAGATAATTTTTTATCTATTTCACTCGGATGTTTGTGAGCTCTAGAGATGAAATAATATGCGAAGAAACCTATCGATACCCGTTACACATGATATGCCCCCCACATCCTTTGTATAAATAAGCAACTCCCTGATTAGTGCATTTCACTCTTCCGTGCAATGCATGGGCACCTTACTACTATAGATTAGTACGACCAAAAATTGAACTAACATTATACTCCCTCCGTCCCAAAATAAGTGTCTCAACTTTGTACTAGCTCTAGTACAAATTTGTACTAAGCTCAAGACACTTATTTTGAGACGGAGGGAGTATATAGTACGATAAATGCTGATGCATGTCACCTAAAATTATATCATTGAAAACTATGTTCAAATACGAATCCAATGATATAGTTTTTGTTGACATGCACTAACATTTTGTCAGTTAAATCTTCAGTCAAATTCAATGGGGAACTAATAAACCACGACCGATGTAGTACAAACGTAGAGGGCGGTGCTGCACGGGAGTCTCACCCCGCTCGTGGCGCGGCAGTAAAGCCGTCATATCACAAAACCCAACCACCGCCAGTAATAAGTGGCCTCGTAAAATAAACCGACAAGCAACCATCACATCCCTCCATCTTTTTTGCATTTCATCTCTCTGCATTTACTTTCTCCGGTTCATCTTGCACACTCGATCCCTAGCTACTACTCCTAGTATCCCTAGCTACTACTCCTAGGGCCAGTTCTTTTGGCGGCTTAAAATATAAGCCGTCTCTTTCCCAGCTTTTCCCATAAGACTAGTCACAGTGGAGAGTAACATTAAGGCGCCTCACTCATTTATTTGGGCTTCTAAACTACTACTAGTACTCCCTTCATTTTTATATACAAGGCCACAAACTCAAATTACAGGTACGAAGATAAAAATCAATGTGTGCTTTACAAGTCAATTTATTTTCTCGTTTACCGGGTTAATTAATAGGGTGCATGCACATTAGAAGAAATTGAGTGGCCGTGAGAGAGGAAATAGATGAGTTTGTCATTATCATCCACTACATGCATGCTAGTAATTAAGCCATGGGTTACTAGTATGAGGAAACATCATTAATATTTGTCTCGATTACTGTTGGTGGCCTTGTATAGATGCAAAATGTATTTTTTATAGTGGCCTTGTATACAAAAATGGAGGGAGTACCTCCATCCTGGTTTATTTTTCACCATTGTAATTTGTGGTAAATTTTGACCAAAGATTTAACTGATAAAATGTTAGTGCATGTGACATCACAAACATTTCATTAGTTAAATTTATGATCAAAATTTGCCACATATTACAATAGGGACCAATAAACTAGGACGGAGCTAGTAGTAATGGGATTACTACTAATCTAGAAGCCTAAACGAACTGGCCCCTGGTACTCCTACTAGTAGTACTAGTACTCAAGTTGGAATTTCAATTGCACGACACAACTTGTTAGGCAAAAAATTCGATACAGGGTGTAGGAAGCGGTTTGGGTTTGCATGCCTTTCCGACCAGTGAGATACTCCGTACATAGTACCACAGAGAAATAACCACAGAGAAGGAAGCTAAAAGTAAACAATCAAACAAGCATTTTGGCATTTGTTTTGCATTGAATCGTTTCACAAGCTTGATTAGTGCTATTTTTCTACTTCTACAAAAACCGCATCGTAATGTTAAAACGTGCATTTGCCCGTACATAAGTAATAGTAGTACTCCCTCTGTCTAGGTGTATAAAGTCTTCCCTCCTTCTTGGTCACGGTGCACAACCAAAGATGACTTATTCACCTGGATGGAGGGAGTAGCACAGTCTGCAAGCATATAGAGATAGAGATGTGTAGTGTGATAGTATATAGTACTAAAGTTTGTGCTGTATGCACCTACTTACAAAATGCGTACGGATACACAAGGTTTCCAAACTTTCCCTCTTACATACTTAATTAAGGACGCTAATAATTCCCGAACGTTCGAGATTTATCATTTGCGTCCCAAAACTAATGAGACCACCTTACGAAACTAAATTATACTCCTACTAAAAGCCACGGCGCTCGCAGGAGCGCTTGCGGCGCGCCACGAGTGCCCTGGTGCGCGGCCGTTTCCCAGCGCGCTAACACAACGCCTCTTCCTCAGCCTCGAAACTCGCGAGGTGCTGATTGGCAGCTTGCCGGCGGGCGAGCGCGATCTCACCTTTCTGGTGATACAGTGCCAGCAGGTACTCCTCCTTGCTGGAAGAGTGCACCCGGTCCACGTACTGCCAAGCGTAGATGAGGCACTTGGGCCCGACTGCACTCAGGGCTTTGGCACGGGCGTCCTCCGCCACCCTCATGGCCCTTGCATGAGCCTTCTGCCAAAGAACGAATTGCCTGACTCTCTTGGACGCGACATAGACCTGCCAGGCAGCTTGCCCCGCGGCGCGCTTCTCTTCCTCGGCCTTCTTCTCCGCCTCTATTTTGGCATGCTATTCCGGCGGCAAAGCCTCCCACATGGCGACATCCATTTCTTTCCAAAGCTCCTCAAGGCTGGGGGGCTCGACGGGCGGCGCGGTGTTCTCCTTGTAGCGGGGAGCCGACGCGTCCTCCAACACGCATGCTGGCGAGATTGGGAACACCGATGCGTCCACCTCGATGCGTCGCGATGAGGAGTGGAATGCCGATGCGTCCCCCTCGACTAGTGGCGGCGAGGAATGGAACAGCGACGCGTGACCGTCCGGGAGGTGCAGCGAGGGGCGCCTAGGGCTTGGGAGGGGCGATGCCATGGTGGTCGATGTGAGAGGGAGGGGGTGGAGATAGCGATGAACGTGAGTGTTCTTTCGAATGCCGTGGGAGGCACAGTATTTATAGCAAGCAATGGCACACCTACGTAAGATATGGACTGAGCTGCACTGACTTAACTGCAGGTCCAGTTGCGTCACTAACATGTGGGCCAGACCCTTGTGGGGCCCATATGTCAGTGACCCAATGCACCTGCAGTTAAGTAACTGAAGCAGCGTCCCGGAAGATATGTTGCGTGATTAACGTAACAGCCACGTGGGCATATTTGTTGGAGTAAATTACGGGGGAGGGAAGGGATGGAAATATTGCTGGTGACAACGGATTGGACGAGCGTGGGGGAGGAGACTCATGCATGCAGATTTTTTCCACACGGGGTGGAGTGGTGGGACCGCCGGAGGGAGAAGGAGAGTCTGGCAGGCATACTATTTCCACACATGGAGAGGAAAAGATTTGGAGACGAACGGGCTTCCTGCAGGTATGGGGAACAGTGCATAATAAGTCATCTTGCATGCCGGGCTAGGTATAGTCTCAAGTCATTAAAAACATACACGCCCCACACATATTCATATTTCAAGGTGCACTAAATTATTGCATGTGATGATTAAGGCTGGCCATAATGGTGGTATCTTAGCTGGTATCATGCACACGGGAATAGCAAATATGCTGATGTGGCAAAGAATTAAAGAAGAGAGGGGGGTTAGAGTAACTAGTGTTCATGAATGCATTGGTAAACACATTTTTTTGTGAAGAACGACAACATTAGTTGAGTACTTTTGCAGACTACAAAAACTATTCCACCGCCTCTATCTTGCTAAGAGTAGGTGAAATTTTTGAATCAAGCCCTTTAAACTAGAAGGGAGGTAGTAGTACTCTAATAGCTAACCTTGTTGTGATGACAAGATAGGACATGGCACGCACCTGGACGGAGGAACTAGTCTACATTGTGCATTTAAGTTTTGTCTGAAGTCAATGTACCTCTACTTTGACCAAACTTATAGAAAAATGTATCAGCATTCACAATGTCAAATCAATATTTTTATACTCATTATAAAACGTAGTTCTTTTACTCATTATAATCGGTAATGTAGATATTGATATTTTTAGTATAAATTTGGTCAAACACTTTGCAAACGGTTGACGGAAGTAAAAAGGACCAAAGGGAGTATCATGCATGCGGAGTAGGTAAAAAAATTGCTCATTTCTAGCCGGTCGAAGTCTCAAAGGGTGCGACCGCGCGAGGGAGGCGAAGGTCGTGGGAGGCACGACGGTTGATGGAATTAAGTGAAGTTACATCCACGCGCCGGCATGGCGTGCGAACAGGCAGAAGCTATACCGTCAGGCCTATGATATGGGTCTAGTAGACATGACATCTAGTGGGTCCCGCATAGTTCTCAAGAACTCTTTGGGGGCTTGCAGTCGTTTATCCACCGGGCAAGCCAGCAACCCCACGCCGTTCGCACGCCTACTCGTCCCCGTCTTCTACCTTACAACAGTTTGCTCCAGTCGTCCCGTCCTTTCACATTAGTTTGCTCCCAGTTTTTTTTACGGGGTACAACAGTTCAACTTCTCCTAACCCTCCTCCAAAATCAATGGCCTCTCAAATCTCCATGGTCGCTGCAGAGTACCAGGTTAGAGCCATCACCGGCGATGAGTTCATCGTCATCTACACACGTGGATCCGCGACGGTGAAAGCATGGCTTGCTCGCTTCCTACGCATGTTCAACAGTTCAATGGATGAGTGGGTCGCTGGGCTAGATGTTGAGTACACCACAGTCCTGGAAAGAGAGAAGATTCTAAAAGAGGCAGAGAGGAATAAGCCCGCCGTGATCCAGGTTTGCGTACCTAACGTTTGCTTGATCTACCACATATGCCATGCCGACGTTGAGTGCCAGGATTTTAAGAACTTCCTCAAGGATGAAAGAGTGAAATTCGTTACTATAGACTTTAGGAACGGCAGGGATGTCCTGCGTCGGGTAGGTCTCGTTGTAGGCCAGCCCTTCGATCTCCAGAAGGCAAGCCTGTTGTCCTCCTCTCAGCCTTCAATGCTGACCCTGGCAGCAACCATGATTGATCCTTCCTATGCTAAACTGAAGAAACCTCATCACGAGTTTCATCATGCATGGGAGTGGAAGACATTAGATGAAGATCACATCCTGTACGCAGCAATGGATGCCTACCTTTGTTTAAATATCTACAAGGGTTGGATGAAGAAGCAGAGCCCAGTGTCCGGTTCAAGCAAAGAAGCGTCGGCGAAGAGGAAGAGGAAGAGGAACGAGGACGAAGTCGAGGACGTGGACTCGGACTCTGAGTAGGTGGCAGTGTCGTCGCTCATGCTGGTTCTACTGCAGTGTCAAGCGAACTAGTTGCTTAGTTTATTTTCAAGGGTGTGTTGTGCTGAGGCCCCAGCAGAACTATGTTTATGTTCTTTCTCGTTATTTGAACTATTTAGTACGTACAGTAGTACTAGTACTATGTCTTACTACTGTTCTTCTTGCAGTTGGTACTACTACTCGTATCTTCGTGTTCCTACTGTACTTAATACGTTCGTACTAGTAGTATAATTTGGGTTAGTCGATTTGTGAAAGAAGTTCGACGGAGCGAAGGAAGAAGACGGAAGAAGAGGTGGAAGAAGCCCTTCTAGCCATCCATGTTGCATCAAACGGCTCACAAGAGTCGAATGACCCAAATTGCTCCTTCAGATTGCAGGATCCACATGGCATTCAACGTCTTGAAGGTAGATTCCGCGTCCGCACCCGGTTCGCGGGCTCGACGCACGCACGACCGGCTTTCTCCGCGACAGCCACCATGTGCGCCTCCTCCGCGTGGGCGGAGACGACAATGACACGCTAGTTCCTCCTCGCCGGCGTGTTGGAGCACGCGCTCGTCCTCCTCTTCATACGCTGCGTGCGTAGACGCGGCTCCACCAGCTGCTCGCATGCTTGGCAGAGCGGCGGCATCACGAGAAGGGACTGCAGACGACGTGAGCGGACGAGCCTTCGGCTTCATGGCACAGGGATGGCGGCGACACGGCGGTGATGGGCGAGAAATTGTTGGCCGGAGCAGGTGGGCGCCGACATGCGCAACGGCGGCGGCATATTGATGAGTGCGCTTATGGGAGCTTACTTTAGTTTTATATAGGGTTGGTCAAACTTAAAAGAAAACCCTACTAGTACACGTAAACGTTAGACTTAGGCAGCGCTTTTATTAGTTAGTACCACAGCCACGATACGAAATCATGTGCAAGCGCGTGAACCGCGGCCGCGCGGTCGATCGAACGGTGTGTCACCGTGTCGCGCTCGAAGGTCATCCACCGAACCTTTTTGTGTGTGTGAAAACAATCCCCGAATATGACTCAACTTTTTTTCTTGGAAAAGTTCTTGACACTATAATATTTCCATATATTTGAATTTAGCTCCAGTTCATGTTTATTTGGATTTGGACGTTTTAGGTGCGCCCTAGTTTTTTTTAATACTGATTTTGTGTGTGTGACTGAGAGAGAACGTGTGTATGTGTCTATATGTGTGTTGTGGCTGAAGGGCAATGTGGAGACGGTGTGCGTGTGATAGAGACATAGAGAGGTGTAAATGTGCAAATGATCATGCATGAGTGAGACATAGACAGATGCTGATACGTTGTGTATACATAAGAGAACGGTCTTCTGGTTTACTTGTGTGTGTGTGTGAGAGAGAGAGAGAGGAGCATCCGTAACACAACAACCATCTCTATCGATCCGTCCGTCCCTCGCACGATCGCATGTAACACATGCATCAACGCGTACATTTTGACACCCCCACCCGGCCCCTGCCCACCTCAAGGCCCGCACAATCTCTTCGTGAATACCCATTTATCTCCTTAGGTTTGTTTTCTCTCAATATCTGACACACACACACACACACACACACACACACACACACACACACACACACACACACACACACACACACACACACACCCTCCCCCGAGCACACAATTCATCCCTATCCAAGGTTATATGACGACCACTCTCGCGTGTGCTTCTTTGCACCCCAGCATGCACAACACCTCAATCTTCAAAGCGGGCATCGAGGAGATCGAAGACGGCGACCACACCGCGCTAGAGAATGCGGGGCCATTTGGAAGCAGGATGATGTGACGACGGCTGACTGACTCCTCCCCCCGCCCTCTCTCTCGCACAAAATTACCAATCCCTCTCTCCCCCGCACAAAATTATCAATCCCTCAACCCACGAGATCCTTCCCCTCTCGTCCATGTTTTTCCAGCTCCCTCATCAAACTTGTTGTCTCTTCTCCTTCCACGTATAAAGAATCCGGATGCACATGCATCTCACGTATATTACATGTGTCCGTCTTTCTCGCAGGCCTAACTTCTTCCTCTCTCTCTTTCTCTCTCTATCTATCTCTCGGTCTCGTTAGGTTTGTCTCCTACTCTCTCGTCCACATACATACAATCTTTCCCGCCCTATCTGCTCCATCTTCGCAAGCTCTCTCTGCACGTTTCATTCACACATTGGGATATGTTCAAAATGTTGCTTCTATAATGGTCGATGTAGAGTTATGGTTGGTTTTGTTGCATCCTACAAAGTAATAACTATGAAATGCATTTAGATTCTCATTTGACTGTGATTATGTGAGTTTGAGCATGTTGTGAAGTATTATAGACCTTGTATACATCTTGGAATTCGACAATGATTGTAACTACTAGTCATCAACCCGTGCATCCGCACGTGCTAGTTTTGATAATGGTACAATAGTCTATACTTTTAGGGAAGTTTAGTTCTTTGAAGACGGCTATTTTTGAGTTGCTCTCCCTCCAGCCTCCACATGTCGGTGCCACCCATTGAGTAGTGTTTCCAACATATTTGACATCTCATTACGTTTTCTCATGGATTATGGTTCAAAGTTTCTCATAGTGATGCAAAAACATGCATAACTGTATTTGTGTGATCTTTCAAAAATTCAACGCACACACTTGTTTATTATGTGTGATCGTACATTTAATTTGTTGAATTGTAGTTTTATACCTTCAGTGATATGACACAGAAACACATGACATGTAATACAAAAAATATTAAACATATCGGTAATTGGTCTTTATCGAAAAAATTGGTAATTGGTCCAGACAAAATTGATGGGTATCTTAGCATTAAGAAGGATTCTAATGAGTTCTAAATATTTCTCAGAGGCCGGTTTTCAATAATACTTATAGTTTTGAAAAATCTATGTTGTAATTTTATGTTTTGGAAATATTTTAGCAAATATAAAACAAAATGTTGCCTTTTGCCACACACATGTCTATGAAGTAAGGACTCGCCTATTTTTATTGCGAGTTTTATCATGTAATATTTTGAATCGTATATTACTAAGTTATTATTTTTAAATCACCCATTTTAATTATGATGAACACTTACATTTTTTAACTCTATCTTTGGAAATTATAATTTAAAAATAGTTTGAGTAGATCCGCACCATATTTTTGTAATAGTTTTATGGGATACCCAGACAAAACTCCAAGTTACATGCTCAAACAAAAAAACTCCAAGTGAAACAAAATTTATTGTTTGCTTTTAAAAATATAAGTCACTCAGTTCAGTTCAGAATAGTATATAATTATTTCCCATTACAAATCAACTTACTTTTCTTGAACACTAAAACTAAACATTTAACCTCGATCACTATATTCAACTAAGACATACGATAGTTTTATGTTGTAAAAATGGTTAAAATCCACACATGTAGAGGTCACATATGACATACATATGTGAGATTTGGTAAAATAATGTGATAATTTTTAACTCAAAGAAAATAATATGTGAATTTATGATCTGTACTTATGGTAATTTAGATACATTTTCCAGCATATGTTACTATTACCTAGTGTTACTTAGTGCACAAATAACTTAATTTCCTATTTTTCTCAGCTTGAAAATGGTATTTCGTCATATGCATATATGTGGCTATATATGTTTACATGCACGCAAATTTTCATATTTGAAAATAAATAAAATATGATCTCCCCAAGATTCTTTATCCTGATGCCAAGTTAGTGGAGGCCGATTCATGCTAATTTTTTCGTTCTTGTTGGAGTTCAGATGTATGCATGCATGTAACTCCATGGGCAGCTTGTTAACTCAATTTTGCATATCCGAACAAAGCATACGCATGAAAGTAAACCACTATTTGACTACGGGAAGATTCATTGACCACCTCATCAGCGAATATAGTCAATGAATGAATGAATGTCGAGAAACAAACTTTCCAGGTTAACTTGTAATTTTATATTGTTGGCCTGTAAAAATTCCTACAGTGTTGGTTAAGACAGAGATCGTGTTATTTTGGTTAAGGATATCACAATTGCTTACCGGAGATTATGCTATCTCTTGATCGTATACCCCAGGATCAAGCGGCCAGAACGTGATGCGTCAGCGATCTGCAAACACCAGCAAAATTTGGAAAGGAAGAAAATAGGCTCGTTAGCATATTCTTTGGCGGTAATTTCATCCAATCAGAAGCCTGGACACCATTGGTTTCGTGCGTCGGCCCCGAAATCCATGAGCATACGGCTGTACGTGCATGCACCATGCATCATATAGGCATACAGCCGCTAGCTTGCTTCATCTATGTCAAGGCCAAAACCATTGGCGATCAACACATATCGGAGGCCGTTTGGACAGCGCCATAACGTCGGCCGGAAAGTCCAGCATACGGCTGTATCGTGCGTGCACTAGACATCATATAGGCATGCAGCCGCCAGCTTTCTTATCATTAGAGCACGACTCCCTAGGCGACTCCCTAGGCGATCCCTGGGATGCCGGCGGCGGCCTGCCGGTCCCTTGATCGGCGGGTGGGAGGCCGGTTCTGGGCGTTGGCCGGCGAGGGAGACGAGGGGGAAGGCAGTGAGGAGGAAGATGCAGCACCGTCGACCCCGTCAATGGCGGTTCCGCCGAGTTCACTGGAGTTGGATGGAACGCCATCATCATTGATTTGCAATCTGTTGAATCAGGGGTACGACGAAGATGATTTGCAACAGGTCACTACTAGGAAAAGCCTACTAATGGCGCACCTAATTTGGCTATTAATGGCGCATTAGTGCTGCGCCATTAGTGCCACGCTATTAGTATATTTTACTAATGGCGCACCACTGGTGCGCCATTAGTATCTGGTGTACTAATGGTGCACCACTGGATGCGCCATTAGTATATACAACAGTGCGCCATTAGTATGCCTCCCAGGGGGTCATGTATAACCAGGTGCTTTGGCATACTAATGGCGCACAACAGCAAGATGCGTCATTAGTAACTTCGGCATACTAATGGCGCACTGTTTAATGATGCGCCATTAGTATTCTTTGGCATACTAATGGCGCACTGTGATGTGATGCGCCATTAATATGAATATTAGGTTTTTTTTTAATTTTCTGTTTTTTGCACATGTTACAAAATATATAATTGGACAAAATATAGACAGCACACAACAACAGATTCGTCGAATACAATAGAAGATTAGTCTCTGAATACAATTCATCATATTAGTCTCTGAATACAATTCATTATATTAGTCTCCGAATTGAAAAGACCGAACAAAGATAGAACATTATATTACAAGTCTCGAGACCACGAGTAGCGAGTTTGTCTTCACATTACAAGTCGATATCGATCATCTAAACTACCATCACATAGAAGAGAGCGGTCAACACGACGAGCATCATCACGATGAAACTTCGTCTTCATCCGGTTCCTCAACGCTCCTCCCTCTCCCGCTAGATAGCGGGCGTATCTAGATTCGCCTCGGCCCTAGTGGTGTACCCTTTGTAACTGTAACCGCTGAATCGGTGAAACTGTCTCCGACACTCCTCCCAGTCGTCGTGACTCCGAACCTTACCCTTGTACCACGACATACGATGGCATCGCTATGCACTAGCCAAACGAAAACGTTAGTACCAATTCACAGACAATACATAAGCAATATATAAGTATGCAACAGAACGATCGGAAGAGAAAAGCAAGACATTAATAGCATCGATTACATCTAAGTTGAGCGACTCTCAAACCAAAGAGACATACTACAAGTTCATTAAAGTTTAATTACAACATGAGCCAATCGATGTTTCAGAACTAGACACAGCATCACTGCTTTCGACTCGACTCAAGGGACCGGAGCGTGATGAAGCCGCCGTCTATCGTGGGAGTCATGAAAGAACGGGCGTTGTCAGCCTGCATTTGTAGCATTGTGTCGATGTCACTGTTGGACGGTTGATTTCTGAGGTAGAACTGCCCCGAGGTACGAAGGACATCTTGATGGATGATTTCCGCAAACTCCGACTGGATGCGAAAGAATTCTTGTCTGATGTCCGCGTCCTGGATTGCCGACACGCTCGCGGCCCAATCTTTGAGTTTACTCGGTAGCAGAAGTTGATGATGGTCCCGTACGATCGCCCGCATGTGATGGATGGCGTAGTAGGCACCCTTCTGACCGCCAGGCGGCTGCTTGACGCAGCAGAACGTCGTATTGTGGGAGAACACGTGCTTGCCGTACTTACGAATAGGCCTGGTGAAGGTGCCTCCAGATTGGGCGTAGCCGGGGAGAACATCATCAAGAACCTTCTTGACATTTGTGTAGTCTACGTTCGACTGACGGTCGGGGTCGAAATACGTGGCCATGGAATATTTGGGGCTTAGGAGGATGAGCGTGCAATGTGTCACTGCAGAAAACACAGAATGTTAAAAGAAAAACGATCGAAATCTAAGAATTCATATGTTACGGGCCGGTTGAGGGGAGGACTTACTCGGGAAAGTAAGGCACGAGGAAGTTATCCTTATCTTGGTTTGCCAGAATGACGCCTTCGAGGTAAGAACTCGCGACTTGCGGTCCCAGCGCTGCCCAAGATCTTGCACGCATGTAGAAGGGGTCGACTATCACGATGTCCGGGTCTTGTCGCGAATGATCCGCATCTCCATACTCAGCGAAAATAGCCGAACGAAGGTGTAGTGCAGCGGATGAAGGTTCAACATAGCGTGGATGTCATCAAACCGCAGGACGATCGTACGCCCGATGGAGTTATCCACAAAGCCCTTGCCCTCTGGCACCTTGGCCACGAAAACCGGGTATGCCACATCCTTCTCTCTGAGATGCCGCTTCTCCAAAGAAAGAACACTGTCATGCAGACTCCGCATAGCACCGGTTGCAGCATTGAGCATATTTGTCGGTAGCATCGCCCTACCCGCCACATGCACCCTCCTCGAGATATCCTCAGGTGAAGGTGGCCCGTCCTGAGCATGGATCGTACTCGGTGCCGGCTGGCCCGCACCCTTGTTAGTCTTTCTTTTGCGTGCCTTCTTCTTCTCCTGTAATGGGACCGAGCTCTGCTCACAGACCGCCTTCTTGAGTGTGTTGGGGCTGATAATATTTCGCACCTCGCCTATCTCGAGGCTCGGTGAAGTCGGCAGCTGGGCGCTCTCGAGAGCTGAACGGCAGACGACGCCTGTTGGAACTTGGCTTCTCCGCGGTACCAGCTAGATCGCGCACGTCTTTTGTTGGGTTGGGTTCTTGAGAAGGAGGCCCCATGAAGTCGCCACCGTACCCATGATCGGCAAAGTACTGATCGACGTTGGCAAATGTATCGTCGTCGTCGTCGTTCTGATCCTGTGCCATATGCATGTTTGGATCCAGTGGCATAGGGATGTCCGGCACCGTTGCGGCGGTCTTGCCATGGGGCCGACTTGGCGGCAACACGATCGGCGGTGTTGTCTTTGGGGTGGTGTCCCCGCCCAAACGAATCTGGCTCTTCGCCAAAGCAGGGCCAGCTCAGCAGGCGCGAGGGTCATCACGTCATCATCGTCGGCCCCGACGGGATGAATCGGAGGTAACAACTTCGTCGCAGCCTGGCAGCACCGAACCAGTTCAACCCTAAACAAGTTGGGTGGCATCCGGGTACCGTGGAACAAGGGTTGCCGGTTGAACGATTTTGCCCTTGGCGACATCGACCAACTCATTGTTCACGGTGCAGGAGAGTGCACGGAACGTCGGCGGCGCCTCGCGAAACATGTAGGGCGTCGGGGATGCCCATCAAAGGCAAGGAGATGAAGTCCTCGACCGAGAGAGGCTTAATTAGTTACGTGATGATGGCGTCGAGCTTGGCTAATGTCGAGGCACCGCCAACGGCGGCGTGCAGATTGACGGAGGGCCGCTTGCTGCAGAGGTGCCGGCGGAGTACACCCGGTGCATTAAGCTCCGTGCGGCGTCGGAGACACCAATGCCGCCTCCGCCGAGACACCAATGGCCCCGCCATCGCATTCTGCGAGTTGCTGGCCGTGAAGCTAGGAATCGGGCGGCCCTCGTTGGCGCCCGCAATCCACGACTCAACCCCTGGATCAAGGTAGGCACAATGGCGGTGATCGCCGCTCCGAGTTGTTGTTGCACTTGCTCTTGGACAATCTCCGAATCCGCGCCACATGTGCCTTGAGTTCTTGAACCTCGCTACCGGCTTTCCGAGCTGGTCTTTTCTCCTTCCGCACACCAGCGTATAGTATGACCCCATTTTGTGGACAAGCCTTTGCCGCCACACGACCAGCCGACGTCGGCTTCGAGCTTATCCTTGTTCTTCATTACATTCAACGCCCTATTTAGAGTGGTGTCCCAAGGGTTGCTCTTAGTCGACCCCGCCATCGCTTTCGATCGCTGCGGAAGGAATGTGAACCATTTAGAAATTTGGCTTCATTAATTAGAATGCAACCATATGGAGCTAATTACCCGGGGTGGTATTCCTTACGTAACAACCTCAAGCGCCCTGGTCTTGGATCCGTGGTAAGCTCCTTTGTTTTCGGTCCTTCTTGTACCGGGCCCCGACAAAGTTCCTGGTCTGCTTGTCACCGTATTTATCAAGAGGGGCGGTAGGCCTTGCTCGGCACGCTCCGCGTCCTCCTTGTCCCATATAGGCTCCGCCACTCTGAACCGCCGGGACCGAGTGTGTGTTCCCTAAGTTCAGCTCCGCATTTCTTTCCCCACTGACTTGATTCGGAGTTTGCGGTGCTCGAGCAATTGATCTTGAAGTCGTTGTAGTCATCTTCGTGATCGAAGGATTTTTCTCCTTGATCTTCTCATAACTCTCACCTTTCTCGATCATTCTCTTCACATTGCTTTTCCAAGTAGACAGGGCCTTGCTCATCTTTGTGAGGGCAGCATTGTTCACTTTATTCCCTTTGAGGCTTGTGTTTTCAAAAGCAGCGGGAACTTGTATCGTTCGTGCAGCCGTGAAGAGGAGGTTGCGCAAATTCCCTCGGTCGGGATGCCTCGGGTTCTCGGTGTTGATCGAGACGGTGCTCGAAGAATGCACCCGAGCTGAAGCGAGTACCCTTGACTATTCGTTCGGGCGCCATTGATTCCGCCGGAGTCCACTTCATAACTTCCTCCTTGAGGGTGCGGAGCACGGTCGGCGCCGGTCCTTCCGTTGCATCTTCATGTTGGTTGCCATCATGCGTGCGCCGCCATCATCGGTGGTGGCATCCTCAGCGCACCATCGGTGGTGGCATCGGTGGGGTCATCCTCGGCGGTACCATCGGTGGTCTCGGGATCGGTGGGGAAGGCGGCGTCCTCATACAAGTGAGGTTGTTCCTCCATCTCCGGGACAGCTCCTAATGCCTTGCCGCTCAACCCCGGCCTCATCGTTGTGGCCATGTTTCTCTCTAAATAGAAACAAAGTTTGGTCAAAAGTTGGTTATTGTCAAGGAACAAGATCATGGTCTCATCATTTAGGGTTTGTCGACACCGAGGCATCCTAAAATCTAAGCTTTTATCATTGAGGGTTTTTCGACGCCGAGGCACCCTAAAAGCCTAAGCTTTCATCATTTTGGTTTTATCGACACCGAGGAACCCTAAAAGCCATGCATTAGTCACAAGTACGCCGGGCACTTGATCCTACTTAATTAACTACTAAGATACCCGGCCCATGCATTAGTCACAAGTACCCCATATGTCCTATTTTAGCAAAGTCATGCTAAAATTCACGGAAAATTTCAGCATGACATTTGCTGAAAATAGGACATATGAAGTACCCGAATTTGCGGAACGGAAGTTAATCGACATTCCGGCAAACTCAAGGGCCTCTCGGGGTACCTGCAATATCATTATCCCCGCGTAATGAAGTCGCCAATGGGTCATTTCAGAAGATCACAAGTAGCATCATCACAAGTACAACATCATCTATAGCTTTATATTAACAAAGCATCAGCACATATACAAAAGACCACTTATGCCAACCGTATGGTTTATATCAGATTCAGAGTTAGAAACAGGAAAAACCGGTGCTTCAAAGCCTACTGGACACAATTTACATCTATCAGTACGGGATGTCCTGACTAATTTCAAGTGTTCACAGGTGAACTTGTACCATGGATGAGCCTAGTGCTTCATTAGTCAACTGAACAAAGATAACAGGGCATAACACCATACATAAAGTGATGAGCATACATACTACTGTCCAAGCAAATTAACTGAATAGTATTGTGTCAAGTTCAGTTTGAAAATTCAGTTACTGCTTGAGTGATTTGACACCAAAAATTAAAACCATGGATAAGCAGGTGATGTTTTGCAGGTTTATGCCTATCTATCTGTCTACCTATCAAACAAACTTGTCATGCACCAGTAATAAGAACCCTGGACTGATAAATATATGCTTATGAATCAAGCTGTAAAAAACCTGTAAGCTGCTTAACAAAATGAGAGTCGTAAGTAGCATGTTAACTAGAGCCATGGATAAGCAGATGATGTTTTGAAGGTCAGATAGAGTATATGGCTATCTATCTATCAAAAAACTTATTATGCACCAGGAATAAGCACCATGGATAGATAAATAGATGATATCCTTCAGATGAAATATATGTTTATGAAGCAAGCAGTAAAATCCTGTAAGCTGCTTAACAAAATGAGAGACGTAAGTAGCCTGTTAATAGCACCCAGGGCAAAAAGATGCTTGCTTATGGAATGTAACCCAATTAGTATACAGTAAATAAAAGTGACAAGTGTCATTCTAGCTCTCTGATCGATACCGGATTTCGATATACTGAAGCGTTGTACAGATCTTTTTACAAGAAACAACTTCTCTTCCATTTGGCAGAAAATCTCAGGGGCGCTCAAATTGCTGAAAACAACCGACTAACCGAAACTGAAATGTACGTACACGTATCAATGAAAGGAACTTGCTATGCACTAAAAACAACAATTTGGATGGGATGTCATCTTTGTGTTGGGCTTAAGCTAGTAGCACCCAGGCCAAGAATATACTTGCATATGGGATGTATCTCAATTTTATACAGTAAATTAAAGTGACAAGTGCCGTTCTAGCTCTCTAACCGGTACTGCACTTCGATACACTGAAGAGTTATGCAGATCTTTTTACAGTAAACATTTTTTCTTCCATTCGGCAGGTCATCTAATTAAGGGGGGCTCAAATTGCTCAAAAGGGCCGACTAACCAAAACTGAAACATATGCCTATCAATGAATGAACTTGCTACGCACTAAACATAATAAAACCGATATTTGGTTGACTTTTGGCTGGTCAATGTGTAGTGTTCGGAAGAAGATATTTGCTTATGGAAATGTCTCCCTCCAGTTCAAATGCTAAGCTCAAAGATTTTTGTCCCTGTCCTTTTTTTTGTGAAGCACATGTGTACATTCAGAACATAAGAAAGATGAAAAGCCGACGGATGCTAGGTCGGCTTGAAGAAAATGAAAACAACAAGTGCAACTCTGGACTCTAGTCTCTAACCAATACGCGCCGCCGATGAACTGAAATGTTGTTCACAAGTTTCAGAATGCATATTTCTCCATTTGCAGATCATTTCTTCCAGGGCACTCAAACCGACCGACTAACCAAGACCGGATCCAAGATCCAAGTCAATTATATATCCAGAATTGCAACGGGGCAGGAATCCACTACAAATGCGGAGATCATTTCAGTGGCCCTCAAAAAAAGAAAGAGAAGGGCCGACTAACAGGAACAGAACTAGGGTTGATTCGGTTGCACTAGAGGCAGGGAGCTTGGACTTGGGGGCGGGGAGGAGGCGGAGGGATGTGGAGGCGCAAGGAAGGGGAGGAGGGAGGAATGGGGAGGAAGGGTGGAGAGGGAGGAAGGAGGAAGGAGGAGAGGTACTGGCGGAGTGCGGCCGGTCGCGGGAGGGTGGCGACAGTGGTGTGGACGGGAGAGCGGCGCCGACGCCGGGCCTCAGCGGCGGTGGTTGGAGACAGGCGACAGGGACGACGGGCGCCGCGATGGGCGAGGGGCAAGGCGGCGGGCGGCGTCCGAGGCGGTGGGCGGCGGCCGAGGCGGCGGGCAGCGGCGTCGGGAGAGGAGAGGGAAGGGATCGAGGCGAGGGCGAGGGAGGGGATAGGTGTGGGCCCGGGAGGAAGTATGGATGGGGGGCGGCACAATACTAATGGCGCACCACACCTCGGTGCGCCATAAGTACATCCATACTAATGGCGCACCTCACCCTGGTGCGCCATTAGTACTTTTTTTATTTCTGCTCGAGCCAACAGGTTATCTCCCACCTAACCTGATCCACATCAAGTTCCCTCTACTAGCTCGACCGGCCAGCAGCCAGTTCTCACACCAGGAGGTCCTGGGTTCGATTCCCAGGCTCCACAAAATTTTTTATGCATTAAAAATGTTGTTTGATACTTACTTGTGTTTAAATATGTTCAAACTTGTTTAAATCATAACAGTAATATTTTTTTATAAGACAGTAATATTTTTTTAAAAAATATCATCAAACAGTAATGCCGGTGGAGCGGGGAGGTGCGGGGTGTGCGGGGGTCGGGCGGTTGAGTAGGGAGGGGTGCGGGGGTCGGGCGGTTGAGTAGGGAATCGAGGGTGCGGGCGGTCGGCGGCGGCGGCCGTGGACCGGATCTGGCGAGTGGGACAGCGATCGAGATGGAGGGATCGAGATGGAGGGGATCGAGTGTCCATGAAATTAAAAATATTCATGATAGTTCAAAAAGTGCCCATGAAATACAATCGAGAAATGAAGTCTACGATTTAAATACAATCGATCTTAGCTAGTTATCTCTTCACAATCTTCTTGCCCTTCTTTTTCGCAAATGGAGTTCTTCTATGGAACGGACGTCCTTTAGGTAGGGTGGTCCTGCTTCTTCTTGTGGTGTATGCTGCTACTTCATCATTGTCGTCATGTTCGATCCTCGGGTCGCCGTACTTGTCGAAGTCTTGCTCATTGGCTACTCCATCCATTCTGATGATCTTCCTTTTGCCTCTCCTCACGACAACACGACTGGGCTTTGGCGGGTCGGTAATAAAGAAGCATTGGTCCACTTGGGAAGCCAGTACCCATGGCTCATTTTTCGCGGTGACGTTTGCGCCCGCGGTCTTGGATTTGGCTTCGGGTATAACCATGGTGGTGAAATACCAGTCTTCTTTTATGACGTTCTTGGCCCATCTGACACGGAACATCGGGACCTTCTCTCCAGTGTAGCTCAGCTCCCAGATCTCCTCGATCCTTCCGTAGTATCTGTCCTTGTCGTTACCGGTGTAGGATTCCATCGTTACCCCGGAGTTCTGATAACCATCGCTCTTCATGTCCTTGGCCTCGGTGTAGAATGTGTAGCCGTTGATATCGTACGCCTCATAGGTCATCAGGTTGTCCTCGGCGCCCTGTGACAAGGCGAATATGAGTTGTTCTTCCGCGGAAGAATCCTCATGTAAAGGGTACGACAGAAGCTTCTGCTTGAACCAACGCATGAAACATGAGTTGTGCTCTTTGTGTATATCTCCGTCCGTCCTCTGTTCGCCTCGGTCATTGTACATCTTCTTAATAAAGGTTCTGTGCTCTACCACCCAAGGATCGACCACGTCTATGTGTTGTAGCGCGACTAGGTTTGCTCTTTCAAAGTCGGCGAGTCGACCCTCGAAGTCGACATGCATTTCGCGGCGACCCTCACGGTAACCCCATCCAGCGAGCCTGCCGAGGTGCTGTGACGGGCAGACCAGCGGGTTCTCGATGCCTAGATAATTCGTGCAGTAGGAGATGCACTCTTGATCGAAAAGACCGGCTATGCTTCCTTCGGGCGTGACATGTTGCGAACGTATCCTTTGATGACACCATTCATCCTTTCGAGCGGCATCATGTTGTGTAGGAACGTCGGCCCGAGTTGGATGATATCCTCCACTATATGGACCAGCAGATGCACCATAACGTCGAAGAATGCGGGCGGAAGTACATCTCAAGCTCGCATAGTATCACCACGATCTCTTCCTGTAGCTTTCGAGTTGCCTCACGCCAATCGACTTCCGAGAGATGGCGTCGAAGAAGTTGCATAGGCCAAATAGCGTTTCACGCAGACGTGCGTGTCCATGATCCCACGGTTGCAACCGGAAGTATCTGCGTCATCAAGACGTGATGATCGTGAGACTTCATCCCGCTGAACTTCGCTTCACTGGGCCTAGGTATCTGCTTATCTTCCCACAGTAACCGTAAGGAAGTTTTACTCCTAGGAGGCAGGTGAAAAACTGCTCGATCTCCTCGACTTAGAGTGAAGCACGGGAGGGTAGTCATTTCCGGTCTTCTTGGCCTTTTGCCTTTGCGACGACTTTACGTGTCCTGCTTCAGCCTCATCATCATCATCATCATCATCATCATCATTAGCGTGAAGCTCCTGCTCGATGCCCATTGATTTCAAGTCTGCCCTTGCTTTCGGCCCATCTTTGGTCCTCTCCGCATGTTGAGCGGGGTACCAAGCAGACTCTCGACACGCTCTTCATGATATGCATGACATCAAGGCTGTGAGGCACGGGTGGATCTTCGATGACGGCAAGTCCCGTAAAACAGACCTCGTTTTCCATACCTTCAGCAGCAGCTCTGGCGCCTTCGCTTCTTTCCGGCTCTGGCGCCTTTTGCTTCTTTCGGCGGTGGGCAGTCTTTCCAATTTTCAACAGCTTGTCTATTTCCTCGCCGCTCCTCGTACAGGCGTTTTGAGTTCGGTTTCACCATCGAACAGATCCTTGCGTTTCCTCCACGGGTCATCGTCGCGAAGCCACCTTCGATGTACCATGAACACGGTTTTCGAAGACCCGGATCTCTATCTAGCTGGCGATCGTTGTGTCATCCATGCACCTTACGCATCCGAAAATCCGTGGACTACCTGCCCCGCGAGATATCCGTAATCGAGATAGTCGTGCACCGTCGTGACGATCACGGCTCTCATAGGGAAATATTCTTTCTCTGCGGCGTCCCCACGTATTGGCTGGCGTTTTCCACAGCGTGCCAAGCTCCTCTTTCAGCAGCCCCTGATACTGATTGATGTCGTTCCTGGTTGTTTCGGCCCTTCAATTAGCATACTCATGTGAATGTACTTCCTCCTCATGCACAACCAGGGGAAGGTTGTACATCCACACAAACACAGGCCAGGTGCTATGTGTGCTTCTCTGGCTGCCAAGCGGATTGACTCCATCGGTGCTCGCGCCAGACGATGTTCCTTGGATCGTTCCCAAATTCTGAGTCTTGAGTTCAACGCTTGCCACTGGCTCGCATCCTTAGGGTGACTCAGCATCTTGTCTTTTTATCTATCTCCGGATCATTTGCGCCATCTTCGCTTCTTCTCCTCCCTATCCGCGTGCCAACAGGAGCTTTGCTACCTTAGGGTCCATGAAATACCGCTGCAGGCGAGGAGTGATCGGAAAGTACCACACCACTTTTCGAGGAGCTTTCTTCCTCTTCTTGTATCGAGTGGCGCCGCTACACGGACATATGGTAGACTCCGCGTGCTCGTCCCGATAAATGATGCAATTGTTCATGCACACATGGTATTTCACGTGCAGTAAATCGAGAGGACACACGATTTTCTTCGCCTCCTCCAAACTGGTCGGGCACTTGTTCCCCTTGGGAAGACGTTCGTGCCAGAATGACATGTTCTCGTCGAAGCATGCGTCGGTCATTTTGTGTTTTACCTTCATCTCCAGAGCCATGAGCGTTACTTTCAGGCGGGTATCCTCGGGCCTGCATCCTTCATACAATGGAGTAACCGCGTCTAACTCAAGTTGATCCATCTTGGCTTTCTCTCGGGCGGCAGCTCTGGTGTTATCCGTCTGCTTGAGAAGCAGCTCTTGAATATGAGGGTCCTGCACCCAGCCCATCGATGGTCCAGCGTCGTCTGCTCCGCCGGCATCATCATCTTCATGATCATGCCCGTCGTCTGCTCCGGCATCTTCCTCATCATCATGTCCTGCATCTTCTACATGATGACTGTGTACAGCATCACCGTCGTGATCATCTCCTGGGGATTCTTCGTCTTCTCGCCCGCCCGAGCCGCGGTGGTTGTCTTGCTGCCCTTCCTCATTTCTTGCCCGGCCCCCATGGACGACTTCGTAGTCATCTTCATCACCTTGCCACCGATAGCCATCCATGAAACCACGCAAGAGCAGGTGGTCCCGCACCTGCCCGGAATCCGGGTCCGCAATAAGGCTCTTCAGCTTGCATCTTCGACACGGACATCTTATCTCCGTCTCGTTCTTTTGAAGCATCTCGGCCTTCGCGGACCTCAAAAACCTATTCACGATGCCTTCGGTCATCGTGCGGACCATGGTCGCCTGCGGGGTAGAGCAAAACGATATTTTAGAACCAAACAAAAATTTGGCATGACTTTCCCTAAAAATAGGACCAAAAAGAATGCTTAGGGCCTGTTCTGGAACTCTCCCAGCTCCACCAAATCCACGATTTCAGCTTCTGGAGCGAGCTCCTCACTTCACCCAGCGATCAAAAAATGTTCTGGAGGGACGCTGGCTTCTCCCTTGGCTGCAGCCTAGCTGGGAGGCAAAAGGCCTGTTAGGCTCCCATTGGGCTGGCTGGAGGCAGCCCAGATGTGTAGCAGAGTTTTTTTTTTCACAGTTGTCATGCCTTGGGCTAGCTAGTCATGCGTGGTGATACACACATTTGGCGTGTTAAAAAAGGATACACATATGGCTGGGCGGGGCTGTACGTGGTGCCTTGGGCTTATAGCATGCAAAGTTCTTGTTAATACAGTAGCTACTGCAGCTACTTTTGCTGTACAGGAACATGTACAGAGAGATTGCCGTTTGGTACATGGAGCAACAAATATACAGCAATCATGTAATATTCGAAAGATCCCAAATTTTCGAGCTAACATAGGTCATAATTTAGCAGAAAAACTTGTTCATGGCACAAAATCTTCATTTGCCAATAAGTTTGCAAATCAATATGGTCACGCATAGAAAATCATGAACATGATTTCTTCACCAACTAAGAGCAATGGCTGTAGCTAGTTCATGCCTAAACAAATCCATGTTAGGACCGTTTCTGTCGTTGTTGAAGCATTCGATGCATTTGAAGGAATGGCATACTTCTTGTATCTATCAGGAATAGTTGGAACATAAACCGGATCTCTCTCACACCGAAGAAAATGGAGATGCTCTTTGTCATGGAGGCGGACGTAGTTGTGTGGTGTCATGGTGGCCGCAACAATCATCTTTTGTGTTGCAATCGAGTAGTTTGGCATCTTGAGCAAGATTTGCCATTTCATCTTCCATATCATCCATATCATCCAAGCCTCACTTTAGATGAAGTAGGTGTTGCCTGAGATGCTTGTTCTTCCATATCATCCAGATCAAGGTCCTCGATCTCGTCAACATTGATGGATTCTTTCACTGCCGCACTAGAAGGGGGAGGTATGCCAGAAGAGGGATTCCAATGGTCTGTACCATCAGTTGTGATATCTCCAAAAATAACCCGTAACTTTTCTTCATTAGCAAGTCCTTTCTTCTTGAACTTACCACAACCTTTAATATCCTGTAATGCAACAAGTGAAACACATTATTAGTAAATAAACAGATATGGCTAAATTAAGATACATGATATAACAGCAAAAGAACTCACAATTTTAGCCTTCTTCCACCACTCATCATCTTGTGACACGGTGTTGTTCACATAGTCCCATCCGGCTCCGGTCTCCCGAAACTTGAGTTTCTTGAACAAGGTGAAATCAGCTTTAAGCTTGTCCCATTTGTTTTCCAATTGGGTATGTGTGTAGTCAAGCCCGGTTCTCATCTTAAATTGTCTTGTCACCTCATCAAATGCATTTGGGGTCAAATAATTGCCTGGCCTATTTCCAGCGTCCACTTGCTTGGCGAACGACTCGCACACAATCCGAGTGTTTTCAACACTCCATTCAGCAGTCATGCTTGACACTTATCTACGAAAATGCATGTCACATTGGTCCTCCCATGTACTAGCATAATATGTAAACTGAAGTTTTTTGCAAAGCCAAAATCATGTCATATCTGAATAGCACTTCACAAAGTCAACTAATATCTTAGCAGTACAGCTAATATCTTAGCTCTACACAATTCAAACTGTTAATATGCTACCAGTACTACACTTCACAAATTACATTCACCAAATTAAGCAGGCACTAGTTCATACTGTATATATCTTAGCAATACACATACAACACTGCACAAAAATTCAGTTTCCATTAACAGTACAGGGGCACCAAGTCTGACATAGGAGCTCAAAAGTTCAGTTTCCATTAACAGTACAGGGGCACCAAGTCTGACATAGGAGCTCACCTTGTGGTTTAGGCGAGGGGGCTCGGCCTCCGGGCTGCTGCTCCTGGCTCCGGCGTCAATGGCGACCTGCTGAGTTCGCCATTGTCAAGGGCTCGCTGCTCCAACCTGGTGCCGGGACGAGCACCGCTGAGCAGGGGATCCGGCGGGAAAGAGGCCGGGGTGGCCGGATCTGTACGCGCAGGAGGGGATTCGGCCGGCGACGGGGGCAGCAGGTCTGGCGGCGCGACTGGCGGCAGCGAGGGTTCGAGGAGGGAGCAGAGGAGCGAGAACGGTTTGAGTCTGGGCTTCTCTGTTCTGTACGCGAGCCGTGCAAGGAGGGTGTGCGCGCCAATCGTTTTCCTGGGCGGTGGCAAAGCGCTATAAATACAAGGAACTCCAGATTCTGTCAATTCGTGGAGCTGGGTTTTCCTCGCTCCACAAAAATGCACTACGGCCCATCCCAGCTTCGCTATTTCAGCTTCTCGGAGCTAATGCGTTCGGCTTCGTTTTTCACGTGGAGATTGGGAAGCTCAGAGTGGGAGAGTTCCAGAACAGGCCCTTAATGCCAAAATTCTCGCCGAAACGGAAATGAATCAACATTCCGGCAAAATATTGGCAACTATCGCATTTCAAATACCGGTACACCTCCAAACACAAACACATATGCAACACCACAAACATATGCAACACCACGAACATACATAGATCTAGCTAGGCCATAAAAAGTGCATGTGCACATTGTTGTAGGGAGAACAACATAAATATAGCTTCCCCCCTTACTTACCTATTAAACAAGGTAATTTAACCACTTAATTTGAATGAATCTATGGTGGAAATGAGGTGAAAAGAGGAGGCACCGAGACAAGGAGGAGGTGGAGAGAATGAAGTGGGGAGAAAGTGAGTGTGGGTAGGAGAGGCTGTCCAAAATATCTTGTTGCTGCCCACTTACTAATGGCGCACCAGCACTAAATCGCCATTAGTAATCCAGGTTACTAATGGCGCACCTTCAAGGCGGTGCGCCATTAGTAGTTTTGCAAAAAAAAAATACTAATGGCAAGATTGATCCACGTGCGCCATTACTAATTTAAACTACTAATGGCGACTTCATCTGGATGCGCCATTAGTATGTTTGGACAGGCGCACTAGTTCAAAAAAAATTTGATACTAATGGCGCACCCTTTGCCTGGTGCGCCATTAGTAGTTACTGAAGGAAATATGCCCTAGAGGCAATAATAAAGTTATTATTTATTTCCTTATATCATGATAAATGTTTATTATTCATGCTAGAATTGTATTAACAGGAAACATAATACATGTGTGAATACATAGACAAACAGAGTGTCACTAGTATGCCTCTACTTGACTAGCTCGTTAATCAAAGATGGTTATGTTTCCTAACCATGGACAAAGAGTTGTTATTTGATTAATGGGATCACATCATTAGGTGAATGATCTGATTGACATGACCCATTCCATTAGCTTAGCACCCGATCGTTTAGTATGTTGCTACTGCTTTCTTCATGACTTATACATGTTCCTGTGACTATGAGATTATGCAACTCCCGTTTACCGGAGGAACACTTTGTGTGCTACCAAACGTCACAACGTAACTAGGTGATTATAAAGGTGCTCTACAGGTGTCTCCAAAAGTATATGTTGGGTTGGCGTATTTCGAGATTAGGTTTTGTCACTCCGATTGTCGAAGAGGTATCACTGGGCCTTCTCGGTAATACTCATCACCTAAGCCTTGCAAGCATTGTAACTAATGAGTTAATTATGAAATGATGTATTACGGAACGAGTAAAGGGACATGCCGGTAACGAGATTGAACTAGGTATTGGATACCGACGATCGAATCTCGGGCAAGTAACATACCGATGACAAAGGGAACAACGTATGTTGTTATGCGGTTTGACTGATAAAGACCTTCGTAGAATATGTAGGAGCCAATATGAACATCCAGGTTCCACTATTGGTTATTGACCGGAAACAGTTCTAGGCCATGTCTACATAGTTCTCGAACCCGTAGGGTCCGCACGCTTAACGTTACGATGACAGTTATATTATGAGTTTATGAGTTTTGATGTACCGAAGGAGTTCGGAGTCCCTGATGAGATCGAGGACATGACGAGGAGTCTCGAAATGGTCGAGACGTAAAGATCGATATATTGGACGACTATATTCGGACTTCGGAAAGGTTCCGAGAGATTCGGGTATTTTTCGGAGTACCGGAGAGTTACGAGAATTCGCGGGAGAAGTATTGGGCCTTATTGGGCCATACGGGAAAGAGAGGGGCTGCCTAGGGCAGGCGCGCGCCCAAGGCCTAGTCCGAATTGACTAGGGGAGGGCGCACCCCCTTCCTTCCCTTCTCTCTTCCCTTTCCTTCTCTCCTACTCCTACTACATGGAAGGTCTCCTAGTTGGACTAGGAAAGGAGGGAATCCTACTCCCGGTGGGAGTAGGACTCCTCCTGGCGCGCCCTCCCTTGGCGGCCGCCCCCCCCCTTGCTCCTTTATATCACGGGCAGGGGGCACCCCATGAGAGACAAGTTGATCTACGGATCGTTCCTTGGCAGTGTGCGGTGCCCCCTCCACCATATTCCACCTCGGTCAATATCGTCATGGAGCTTAAGCGAAGCCCTCGCCGTAGAGCATCATCATCGTCCTGCCACGCCGTCGTCTTGTGGAACTCATCCCGACACTTTGCTGGATCGAGTCCGGGATCGTCATCGAGCTGAGCGTGTGCTGAACTCGGAGGTGCCGTACGTTCGGTACTTGGATCGGTCGGATCGTGAAGACGTACGACTACATCAACCGCGTTGTCATAACGCTTCCGCTTTCGGTCTACGAGGGTACGCGGAAACACTCTCCCCTCTCGTTGCTATGCCATCACCATGATCTTGCGTGTGTGTAGGAAAATTTTTGAAATTACTACATTACCCAACAGTTACAACTACTAATGGCGCACTTCATCTGGATGCGCCATTAGTATGTTTGGACAGGCGCACTAGTTCAAAAAAAAAAATTTGATACTAATGGCGCACCCTTTGCCTGGTGCGCCATTAGTAGTTTCATCTCTAATGGCGTATCAGCTGGTGGTGCGCCATTAGTATATACTAATGGCGCACCAGCTGTCTGGTGCGCCATTAGTGTCAATCCCATCTATAGCCCTTTTTCTAGTAGTGGGTGGTTGAGTCCTTGATGCCAGCTTCCGATCCGGCGAGGGATGGCCTGGCAGCAGCTAATCACAAGGAGGTGATCCGGCGGATAGTGCTTCGCCGGCTTTCGTCGCGGCCTTGGAAGGGTCCGATGCCCAAGGTAAGATTGCCAGAGTTGACGTTTGGTGATTTTCTAACCCCAAGGGCTTGGCTGCAGGTTCATCGGCGGCGGAAGAAGGGGCGGCGGCCGGCGGTGGCACCAGTGACGGGGGCGAGCCAGATCTCGATTCGGGAGGCAATGCAGGAACGTTTGAATTTGCTCCTGGGCTGTTGTGGGCCGATTTCGGGGGAGATCCAGGTGGGCTCAGGGCATGCGGCCCAGCCTTTTTCTTCTGAGCATGCGGCTCGGGTGGTGGTGGATGGGCCGTGCGAGTTGCTGAGCGCGACTCAACCCAGCATGGCCAAGTTTAGGGTTCGACCGACGAGGGCAAAGCCTGGCTTTCGTTCCTGCGGGATCAGAAGGGCATTGCGGGTGCGAGCAGACGCGCCACCCATCGACAGAACCTCCTTTGCCGCGGTGCGCATGGCGCTACTAGGAAAAGGGCTATAGATGGGATGGACATTAATGGCGCACTGTACATGTGATGCGCCATTACTAAATACTAATGGCGCACCACATCCCACGGTGCGCCATTAGTAATTTTTTAATTTTTCAAAACTACTAATGGCGCACCGTGGGAGTGGTGGCGCTGGCGCACCACATCCCACGGTGCGCCATTAGTAGTTTTGGCCCAAACATTCCCCCGAATGCACCCCCTGGACCGCCTTTTCAGTTTCAAAAAAAATAAAAGAAAATGATAGAAATGTCAAAAAAATAAAAGAAAATAAGATTCCCATGTGATATGTGGTCTAGTTGTTAGCAAAATTTACAAACATGAATTTTCAACTTTTTTGCAAAATCTCTAGAAATTTGTAAAATGGGCATAACTTTTGCATACTGAACTCGGATGAAACAGTTTTTATATGAAAATCATCTACTCGAAAAGTTACATCCGAATATTCGAGGGGGACCCGTTAAACATTTTCAAAATCCTCAAAACCTAACAGAAAAAAAAAGATATGGGGCTTTTAAGATCTGAAGAGGCAAAAAAATTCAAAATAATTCAAACTTACTAATGGCGCACCTGCCCACGGTGCGCCATTACTATCTTCCCGCCTTCAAAATTCAAAATAAATCAAAAAAAATAAAAATAAAAGTTACTAATGGCGCACCTGCCCATGGTGCGCCATTAGTATCTTCCCGCCTTCAAAATTCAAAATGAATCAAAAAAATTAAAAAAAAGTTACTAATGGCGCACCTGCCCTTGGTGCGCCATTAGTATCTTCCCGCCTTCAAAATTCAAAATAAATCAAAAAAATTAAAAAAAATAGTAATGGCGCACCTGCCCACGGTGCGCCATTACTATGCTATATATATGGCTGGGCGTGTCCTCTCCTCCTTACCTCTTCATTCTTCTCCTCCACTCCACCTCTCCTCCACTCCTCCACTCCATCTTCCCTTCTCTCCTCCACCATACTACCCTCCTCCTCTCCGGCGACCTCCTCCTCCTCCTCTCCGGCGACCTCCTCCTCCCTCCTCTCCTCTCCTCTCCTCTCCTCTCCTCCCCTCCCCTCCCCTCACGGTTTCTCCTCCCTCATCTCCGGTGAGCTCCTCCTCCCTCCTCTCCGGTGAGCTCCTCCTCCCTCCTCTCCGGTGAGCTCCTCCTCCCTCCTCTCCGGTGAGCTCCTCCTCCCTCCTCTCCTCCCATCCCCTCATGGTTTCTCCTTCCTCCTCTCCGATGCTCCGGTTAACTCCACTCCGGCGACCTCCTCCTCCTCTCCGGCGATGCGGGGAGGCGCCTCTCTCACCTCCTCCTCCTCCTCTCCGACGAACTCCTCTCCGGCGAACTCCTCACCGGTGAACTCCGCTCCGGCAAAAGAACACGGCAAAAGAACGTACAAGATCCAAAAACAGGAACAAAATTTGAAATAATATCGTGCAAAAAAACGAGCAAAAAATGGGCAAAAAATCGCGATCCAGATCCAAATTCAAAATTCAAAAATAGCAATGGCGCACGGTGGGGGTTAGACAGTGCGCCACTACTATTTTCCCGCCTTCAAAATTTAAAAATACCAATGGCGCACCGTGGCCTATACTAATGGCGCACCAGTGGCCTATACTAATGGCGCACCGTGGCCTATACTAATGGCGCACCAGTGGTGCGCCATTAGTAAAAAATACTAGTGGTATGATACTAATGGCGCACCAGTAGTGCGCCATTAGTAGGCTTTTTCCTAGTAGTGTGGCGGGAGGAGCGGATCAGGCTGCGGCTGCTGGTTCTTTGGGATCGGACTGGGCGGTCTGCTTTGGCCGTCAATGGAGGGCGTGGCGGGGCCCTTGGGTCGAACAGCAGCAGCGACGGGCGGAGCTACTGCTCGTGGAGGTTTTGCGAGGAGAGATGGCGGGCTGGCTATGGTCGGGCCGCCGGAGGTGGCGGTGGAACGCACTATGGTCGCGGCGGCTACGGCAACTCCGGGACCGGCGATGGTCGCGAAGTGGCGGGCGGAGGTGTCTTCAGGGCGCCGGTGCGCCAGTTCGATGGGGAGGGTCGAGGAGCATCGGCCGGCGCCGGGCGTGGCGATGCCGGTGGACGTGCTTTCCACGCCCCGACTGGAGGTTTCGTCCAAGGGCCGGCAGGTACTCAACAATATGTGCCTCGCCGGGGAGGTTTTTTCAGAGGCTGGCGCGGTGGTACGGGTAGATTTGGCCAGAACGGACCCCGTGCTCCGCGTGGAGACCCACCACCCCGCCGTGACACGGCGCAGCTTACTGAGACTACAAAGTCGGCGGAGGACAATGCGGCTGCCTCAACTTCGGTGGCTGTCGCAACGGTAGCGAAGCCGCTTACTGCGGAGGTGCGGTAGTTCGAGATCTAGCGAATGTGGTTGTTCCGGCTGTGCCGACGCCGGTGGAGGATGCTTCTGACAAAGGTGATAATGATAAGATGAGCAAAGGTCAGCGCAAGAGGGAGAAAACGTATTGTTTCCGTTGTGGTGAACCAGGGCACTATGCGGCAGGTTGTACGACCGAGCTCTGTGATATCTGCTTCAGACCGAAACATGAGGCAGGTTGCCCACTTTTGTCAGCTCCTAAGCCGGTGGTGAATATTTATGGGGTGTGTGATGAAAAACTTATGTTCTTTGAGACACCTACGTTGAGATCCTGTAGACCACGGCTTGAGAATGCTAGAACTGTAATCATTAGAGTGACTAGGGGCAATCTTTCGGAGGACCAAGCGATTTTGCAACTAAAGAGATTGGTTTCTAGTACGTTTCAGTGGGCGCTTATTCGGATTGATGAGACTACGTTTAAGGTTGATTATCCTACAAAGTTTGATCTAGACAAGATTAATGAGTTTGGCATGTGTAAAGTTCCTGGAAGTGCTTGTATTCTTGAGTTTGATGAGTGGAAGCGCAATGAGCCGGTGGGAGTGCCGCTTGCTCAGATTTGGGTCAGATTCTATGGGCTTCCTCCAGAATCGCTGAATGATTTCTTGGAGACTTGGAGCCTGGGATCTCTTATTGGAAAGACTCTGGAGGTCGATATGCCTTTCACGCGCATGCATGGCATTGCACGTATGCGAGTGGGAGTTTTGGATGTGGATGCGGTTCCGTGCTTCTTAGGTTGGGTTTATGAGGGTATGAGCTATGACCTGAGAATTGAGATTGAGGGGGTTCCGATGTTACAGGATGCTGACAATGCCATGGGTACTGATGGTGGGACTGATGGTGGGGAAGGCAGGCAAGATGATCTCATGGACCATGATCAGCATATTAACCGGTCTGCAGCTTCCGGAGGGCAGGGTCAGGTATCTGAGGCCCCAGTGGGCAAGACCTCCTCCGCGACGCCCATGGCGGGGCTTCGTCGTGACGTGCTTGATCCGACTGTGACACCTTCTGGGGTTCTCAGAGTTGATCTGGACGATGAGGACCTTACCCCTATGACTCCGGTGAGCACGACTCGCAACCCCATGTCGGCGCGTACGGCAGGACTTCGGTTCGGGTCCTTTGGTGCGGTCTCGGCGCCTGGGCACCTGTGGGGGGATCGGGTGGAGAGAGATGACCCTGTTGAGCAGGAATTACCCCCGCTATCTCCAGTACGGTGCTCTTTCTCTGAGGGTGGGGACGATTCGGCGGCGCCGAGGTCACATAGGGGGAGCGACTCCAGGCAGGCGGCCTCAGTCCCTCCCTCGTCGGTGGAGTTCACGGGCATTTTGCATCAGCGTGATACTCCTTCACCGCGACGACAGCAGGAGGCGAATGTTGTGGTGGCGGGGTTTGGGCCTTCTTCCCTTCCGGATCCACGGGGAGACACGAAATATCCACAGTTGTCGCAGGAGGTGACGACTGTGGAGGCGCTTTCTGTTCGAGCAGCTCAGGAACCGAGGCCGGAGGTGGCTGATCCAGTGGCACCTTCCGGACAGGGGATGGACATTTCTATCCCAGAGGTAGTGGCCTTTGGGGGTATCCCTGATTCGGCGACGGATGGGAGGCGGTCCAGCCGGCGTATTCAAGGGCAGCCGGTTGCGGATGAGTTTCAGCTCGGATGTGCCATGCGGTTGGCCAAGATCCGCGACATGGAGTCTTCTACAGGTCTGTCTTTAAATTCCAGTTGTTCTGTTTTACACTTTTCTGAAAATGATATTATGCATAAGGCGGATAATCTGGGTATTTCGTTAGGTAATAACAATCGCGAAATAGTTACTTCTATCAATGAACTTCTTGATCTAGAGACAGATAGAGCAATGGATATGCTTTAAAAATTTAGCGGCTGTAAAACCAATGCAAGAAAGAGAGATTAATGAGTTGGGTATGTGTGAGTTGGAGGGTTTATGCGAGGACCTGGTTCCTACGAACTTTCTGCATGAGGAAGCTTTGCAAGAGGAGGGGCATGCGGCCACTCTATCTTCACCTATAGATCTCGGCGAGGATACTAGTCTTGCGGACTGTATGATCCTCCCTCAGGCACTAAAGCGTAAACGGCAAAAAAAGGTATATGGCCTTTCTGCTGTGCGTCGAAGTGCTAGGCTTAAGTTTAAGAAGAAATTCCACGACGATTCATGAGAGGCATTTTTTGGAATAGCAGAGGTCTTAGGGACTTGGCTAGGCGTAGGTTTTTGGCGGATGCTTCTCGGGAATACAAACTTGATTTTATTGTGTTACTTGAGACTGGTAGGGATAATTTCACTTCGCAATTTCTTGGAACGATCTCAGGTGGTCTTGACTTTGATTGGCATTGTCTGCCACCTCGGGGAAGATCTGGCGGGATACTCCTCGGTGTAAATTGCGACTCCCTGGAAGTACTAGATGTATTATGGGGGGAGTTTGCAGTTAAGTTCCATGTGCGGTCGAAAGCTGACGGGTTCAGGTGGGCTTTAGTAGCTGTGTATGGGGCAGCGCAGCCAGAGCTAAAACCGGACTTCCTCGTTGATTTAGTTAGGATTTGTGGGGATGATAGTTTACCTATTCTCGTTGGTGGTGACTTTAACATTATTAGAAGACGAGAAGAGAAAAATAATGACAATTTTGATGGCCGATGGTCTTTCATGTTTAATGCGATCATTGAAAGCCTAGACTTGCGAGAGATTGATCTCACAGGGAGGCAATTTACTTGGGCTAATACTCTTCCAAATCCAACTTATGAAAAACTTGATAGAGTCCTCACAAGTATAGAGTGGGAACAAAAATTCCCTCTAGTGACGGTGCAAGCGTTACAGAGGGGAATATCTGATCATACACCCCTTCTTGTAGACTCTGGTGAGGCGGCTCACCATGGGAACAAGAATCTTTTCTCTTTTGAAACGGCGTGGTTCGAGAGAGAGGATTTCCTTGAGTTAATCACAAGGGAATGGGTGAAGGAACACAGGGGCGTGTCACGTATTGATCGATGGCCGTATAAGATTAGACATCTTAGACAATTCTTGCAAGGATGGGCTAGGAACAATAGTGGTGCTTATAGAAAAGAGAAAGAACGATTGTTAATGGTTATTAATGACCTTGACATAAAAGCTGAAAGCACTGCGCTGGAGATGGATGAGCGGGTGGCTAAAAGAGATGCTGAAGTTAGTCTGGCAAAGCTTCTTAGAGAAGAGGAATTGAGGTGGGCACTTAGAGAGAAAGTGCGCCAGGTTGTTCAAGGCGATAACAATACACAATTTTTCCATATGATTGCCAATGGGAAACATAGGAAAAAGAGAATCATTCAAATTGAACAAGATGAGGGTATGGTAGTTGGTCATGAAAATCTAAAATTGTATATCACCAATTATTATAAAAATCTTTTTGGGGCCCCAGCTGAGAACTATGTCACCCTCGATGCGGGCAAGGTGGACGACATTCCTCAGCAGAGGGAGGAAGAGAACGAAGTACTCACTGCACCTTTTACAGAGAAGGAGGTGTTTGAGGCGATATCCCAAATGAAAAATAACAAGGCACCTGGTCCTGATGGATTCCCAGCTGAGTTTTATAAGAAATGTTGGGGTATTATTAAAGGCGACTTGATGCCCATGTTCCAGGATCTTTTTAATGGCCACCTTCAGCTTTTTAAGCTTAACTTTGGTACTATCACGTTGTTACTGAAGAAGGCGGAAGTGATTCGCATCGAGCAATTCAGGCCAATATGTTTGCTCAATGTGAGCTTCAAGATTTTCACAAAGGTTGGCACTAACCGTTTGACTCAGATTGCCCATTCTGTGGTACAGCCAACCCAGACTGCCTTCATGCCAGGACGACACATTCTCGAGGGGGTGGTCGTTCTTCATGAGACCTTGCACGAAATTCACTCGAAGAAACTCGATGGGGTGGTCTTCAAAGTGGATTTTGAAAAGGCATATGATAAAGTGAAATGGCCATTCTTACAGCAAGCCTTACGTATGAAAGGATTCGATGAGGCTTGGAGGAAGCAGGTCGAATCATTTGTACAAGGAGGCAGTGTTGGCATCAAAGTAAATGATGATATTGGTCAGTACTTCCAGACGCTAAAAGGATTGAGACAGGGAGATCCGATGTCTCCGATCCTTTTTAATGTGGTTGTTGATATGTTGGTTGTTCTTGTTAATAGAGCAAAACAGGACGGCCAAGTAGGTGGTCTTATCCCACATCTGGTTGAGGGTGGGGTCTCCATTCTTCAATATGCCGATGATACAATCATTTTCATGGAACATGACCTTGTCAAGGCCAGAAATATGAAGTTAGTACTTTGCCTTTTCGAACAGCTATCAGGGTTGAAGATTAATTTTAATAAAAGTGAGCTGTTTTGCTTTGGACGCGCGAAAGAAGAACAAGAAACTTACAAGCAGTTGTTCGGGTGTGAATTAGGCACGTTACCCTTCACGTATTTAGGGATTCCGATTCATCACCGCAAGCTCACTAATAAAGAGTGGAGATGTATCGAGGATCGGTTTGAAAAGAGACTGAGTTGCTGGAAGGGCAAACTTCTGTCTTATGGAGGTCGATTGGTGCTTATTAATTCTGTTCTCACAAGTATGCCCATGTTCCTCCTCTCTTTCTTTGAAGTCCCGGTTGGGGTGCGGAAAAGATTGGATTTTTATCGATCTAGATTCTTTTGGCAAATTGATGAAAACAAACAAATATTTTTGGACCAGGGAGTATATTTCATTTTTGGGTATGACTCCAATATCAGTTATGGGTATATCTTCAAGGCATATACTTGTACCTAAAAAAAGTATAACTATTTTGGGCATTTACACATTTAAGGTATATCATTTCTGGGTATGTCGCGAAAGCATATGTGTGTCTTCGAAAAGAGTACGTGCGCACGATGACCTAGGTGTATGTACATACAAAAAGATGGTGGGTGGGTATCTGCATGCATCGTACATACAAAAAAGTTAAAAAAACAATTAGAATGATGTTTTAAATTATTTGATCACTTCAATTTGTATATGAAAGCTAGTCGCAAAAAGTGTGACCGATCCTTTAGAAAAATGCCAGATACCTTGGAATATGTATCATCAAAAAATACATAAGAATGGGTATACTTTATGTGCTAATGACTCCATGAAATGGATTACTTTCCAAGTTTGTTTGCATGCACTGGTCGCCTCAATCTATAGACGAAAACTAGTCGCAAAAAGTGTGACTAGTCCTTTAAAATATTGTCAGATACCTTGAAATGTATATCATTAGAAAATACATAAGAATGGGTATACGTTATATGCTAATGGTGTGTTAGACACATGGGGTCATGTAATTCACCGAGTATACAAGACCTTTAATAAATAATTAGGTATATACGTACATAGACGGGGATATCCTAGGTATGTATATGTACTCCAAAATATCTTGGGTATATATGCATGTATGCATCACATGTATTTTTAAGGGGGTTAACTGAATGTATAATGATGGAAAATTATAGAAGAAACAATATGCGACTTTGCTTTGGAAAGGAATCATTGCTAGCGAACTAACCGAATATTATTTCTTTGGAAAGTAATCACTAACCGCTATAGTGCATGCAAACAAACTTGGAAAGTAATCCATTTCATGGAGGGCAGGCCATGATTAAATGGATAAAAGTTGCACTTAGGAGCAAGGTGCCCAGGCACCTAGGTGCCCCAGTTAATTTACCTATATATATATATATATATATATATATATATATATATATATATATATATATATATATATATATATATATATATATATATATATATATATATATATATTGGCAAAATGGGATGTAATTTGCAGACCTAAGGATCAGGGAGGCTTGGGAATTGAAAATTTGGAGGTGAAAAATAGGTGTTTACTCAGCAAATGGCTGTACCGTCTATCGATAGAAACAGATGGAGTTTGGGCTCAGCTTTTGCGTAACAAATATCTCTATGCCAAAACTCTAGCCCAGGTTACGGCCAAACCGTCTGACTCACCGTTCTGAAAAGGGGTTATGAAGACGAAGGTAGCCTTCTTCAGCAGGACTAAGTTTATTGTCGGGAATGGACATGAGACTAGATTTTGGGAGGATACTTGGTTAGGTGACTCACCACTGGCCTTGCAGTATCTGTCCCTTTACAACATAGCACAACGGAAAGAGGTCTACGTTGCTACAGTGATGGGCTCCGTTCCTCTTAATATACAATTTAGGCGATCTGTTATTGGCGAGCGTTGGGATAGATGGCTACATCTTGTGCGTAGGTTAATGGAGGCTAACCTTTCCGATGTACCAGACACTCTGCAATGGAAGCTTTCCAGGTCAGGAGTCTTCTCGGTTAAATCCATGTACACGGACTTGATTAATACTGGGACTATCCCGCGGACGGTGCATATTTGGAAAGTTAAGGTGCCCTTGAAGATAAAAGTCTTTATGTGGTTTGTGCATAAGGGTGTCATTCTCACTAAAGATAATTTAGCTAAGCGTAACTGGGAAGGAAGTAAAAGATGTTGCTTTTGTGATCAGGACGAAATAATAGAGCATTTATTTATCAATTGTCCGCTTGCTAAACTACTTTGGCGAACTATTCATGTTAGCTTCAATATAACTCCACCTCTCACGATATCATGTTTGTTTGATAACTGGTTGGCTGGAGTGGAGCCAAAGTCTGCGGCGCATATCCGAGTGGGAGCATGTGCATTACTTTGGTCTTTGTGGACCTGTCGCAATAACGTTGCCTTTAACAGACAAACCATCATTAATTTTTTGCAGGTCATCTTCAGAGCATCTACTTGGATCCGTACGTGGTCATTATTCAGCCGTGCGGACCCCAGGGAGCATATGGATATTGAGTGCAGCCGATGGGAGATGGTTGCACGGGATACTTACAACCGGTTTGGATGGCGATCCACTAATAGGATAGGCATTTAGAATCCTAGTCTTTGGGCGCCGGTTGTGATTTTATTTTTGGGCCGCTTGTGGCATTTCTTTGGTTACTAAGATCTTTGTTTATTTTTTAGACTTCTTGTTGGAACCTTCGGCAACTTTTTTAATAATGGATGTGTGCATCAAGAGATGCAGAGGCCGGGGGTAAGCCTCCTTTTCAAAAAAAAACACTAGCTTCATCTATGTGCGATTCTCAAGGCAAAAATCATTGGCAATCAACACATATCGGAGGCCAGTTCTGGATAGCGCCATAAAATCGGCCGAAAAGTCGTGGGTGACTTGCATCGGGAAAAGCACCAGGTCGGGATTGCCTCGATGCTTCCTGCCGTGGCATGTATCTTGATAGGGCAACAAAAAATAATTCGTTTATATTTTTAGAATCACGGGTTGATAGATTATAATTTTTTTTCTTTTTAGTTGTGAAAGTGGGACATCTTTTTTAGTTGTGAACGTGGGATTGTGATGACTCTTTGAGGGACTAACATCCCATGGCTGGAGATTTATATATAATTTGTATTTTTTTTCTTTTTAGTTGTGAAAGTGGCACAAATTGTCAGGACTCTTTGAGGCACTTCATCCCATGGATTGTGATGACTCTTTGAGGGACTACATCCCACGGCTGGAGATTTATAATTTGTTTTTTTCTTTGTAGTTGTGAAAGTGGGATGAATTGTGAGGACTCTTTGAGGCACTTCATCCCACGGCTGTAGATTTATAAATTGCAGATCCAACGGACAATTTATTATGTTTTCCTAGGATTAATGTGGTAACTCTAATGGTGCCTCCAATTAGTAAATATATAAGATACTAGTCATCAACCCGTGCAATTGCACGGGCTAGGGTTTTTATGTAGTTTTAGCATTATGGTATTATTCTAATATAAGGTGGAAACAAAAAAATTAAGTAAAATATCAAGAAAAGCACCAAAACAATCAGTACAAAATAACTACCAAAACAATTGGTGTGCACTCATTGTTTCATGTAGAAAAAATCTAAACTAATGATTCACATCTAACATTGCACATAGATGAATGCTATGTTGACAGGATTGATCTAGTGGAAGATTTAGCCTTGTTGATGCAATTGTGACAGGCTAACTTCCATGAACAATTGGTTCACACAATATTGCAAATATTAAACTTAGCTGGAAAAAAACATTTTTTCATTCAAACTCCGAGATGCTATTTCTCAGTTTTATACACGTAATTCCCAAAATATTAGTAAAATAAAGAAGACAGCCTACCAACTTTTGTCAAGAATATATCCTGAAATATCACTATACATTGTGAAAATATAATTCACAAACAAACCTGTAAGCAGAAGGTCATGCTAGTCGAACAGAAAATACACATAAAATCAACCCATATTTTTAATATAAACTATGGGTTATTTTTTTATCAACCACTTAATAGAGGATTACTTTATATGAGTATTGAGAGTAAAGGATTAAGGGAACCACATAAGTATCTAAGTATTGAAATGGTGGGAATTTATTGTGTATGTCGACGTGGCCATGGAATTGGATATTTTTTCTGAATTTTGCGTACAATATTATTTAGTACATGAAGTACGTGAGAAACTCTATTTAAATAGAAAAACAAAAATCATAACTTAAAAGGTTAAGATTATCATATTAAGTGTTCTTGGACGTAAATACACTTATAGCGCACTAATGCATACTGCATGAGAGTAAGCTCTCGTGCCCTGAGTAAATTAAGGATAAGGAGCAAGCTAGCAAACCCAACGGCCTAGAGAGATGAACGCATGTGCAGCAGAATAGCTATTTAATATTATATTGTGTGGTTTTTCTATAAGATATAAAGATTGGTCGACTGGAAGATCAAAATTAGTTTCCATGTTTACTGATGAAGTAGTTATTACCTTCTCCAAGCAAAAAAAGTGACACATTACTTACATCTTTGTGATCCTAAATGTAAGTATGCATAACTAATAAAAGTTGGCCAATTAAATATGAGGTTCAAATTGTAACTTAGTATAAGTTTATGAGTTATTATTGCATTCCTCTGCTGGCCTGCACTTCCCATAGAAAAGCTGAAGACTAATCTCAAATAGACATCCATGTTCTTTGAAACCGAAAGAAATAACATATAGAAGTTTGGCAAATAAAACGACATAGTAGATGTTTTCCTCCATATGTACTGGTATATATACAATTCCCTGTTCTCTTATGTTTACTGAACGGGAAGAACTTCATAGATCACAAATAGGTTCATTAGGATCACACAATGCAAAGTGCAACACGCAGGTCAAGGGAGCCAAAATCCTCTTTTTCCTAACTGACCTCAACCCTTGTATTCCTTATTATTGTTATGGCAACTGTGCAAATAAGATTTTCTGCGAGATGTCCAAATTAGACTAAGGTAGAAATATCAATTCCACTGAATTAATAAGGATAAACGAACATGGCAATGGAAACCTATGATTTTAGGCATGCATCGTTAACAACTAAAATCATTGATGCCTCGTGCAAGCAAAAATATATGTAGAATTATTGAGTACAACCTAACTATATGCCACCATGATGAGATAAACTAATACATTAGCAGTGGTCTGGAGAGCGGTCACCAAAAAATAAACTCGTAGTGTTAGAAGTAGTGGCAAAAAGCCAAACACTGGATAACAAATTTTATTTTTGAGAAGCACAGGACAACACATGCCACTCAACATCTGGTAATATTGCGAACGGTGATACAACACTGACCAAAGCTCCGGATTAACTTGCCAGTAGTGACACGTACCAGTACTGATTATCAATCAAGTCAAAATCCTAGAATATCACCTAATTGTTTGGATGCGACCAATGCTTAGTTTATTTTAATTGTACGCATAAGAATAATACAATACATGGTTTCTCCTTTCCCAGGTCAAATCAACTTATAGAACAAAAGATAAAGAAAAGATCAAGTTGCTTACCCGAGATTAGTAAACCTTGTTTCGCAACTGAGTACAGGCTTCCGGCTGACGGTACGAAAGATGGCTATGTCTGATCCTATCCTTGGAGGCTCCAGGTTAAGTAGACGACCAAAAAAGTCTCATACACATCCTTGTCGGTTCGTGGGTTGGAGGATGGTGCTGAGTGCTGACTCTAATGAACATATATGTAGGCGGTCGGTGGTTCACCCTCGCAGGGCGGCTGAAGATGGGCTTTCTCCAATTGAAATCAGTCGTTGAATCCGGCATGGCCGAGGTGTGAAACGATCTCTGCGCACTTCCATGCGAACAGGGGGCTGGATATGCTCCCGATCCTAACCTTGTCCTTCCTCATGAGGTCATGTACGTGATGTTGCTGCCGCAGAGATCGTCGGCGGTGCACGCTGCTAACGCGTTGCTGAAGAAGCCATGCGGAGGCAGAGACGGCTTGTCCAATCTCCACCACGCACTTGAGTCAATCGCAGGAAGGTTGCCAGTTTAAACCTTTTCTTGCCAGATCTATAAAGAGAGACGCTCAGATTTCTGATTCCTATTTTCTTTTTAAGGGAAATAAAGAGAGACCAATGGGGGATGATGAGTACGTCGGATAGGAGAGGAGACCAAAGGGAGGACGATTGGCCTACGTCAAATAGGAGAGAGAAATACAGATAGTCCAAGCGAATGACAATTGGTGTACGTGGGATAAGAGAGGTTTCATCCAACGGCTATAGACACTCAATAAATTAATCAGATGGCTAAAAGTTATTAATCCTAGGATTAACGTGGTGTCTCGTATGGTGCTTTTAATTAGTGAATATAAGATAAGATTGAATTGTATAGACCGTTACATTTGAAGTCAGTAGCCTAATATATTTATTTCACAATTTTAATAAATGATTAGTTCACTACAAACTAAGAAAACAAATGTGTATTTCCTTCGTTTTTATTTAAGTCTGCGTATTAGCATTGGTCAAATTCAAGTTTTGTAAACTCTCAGAAAGCTTATAACAAAAAATATTAACATATACAATAACAAATAAATACCATAGATTCATTATTGAATGTACTTTCACATCATACATATTTGTTATGATAAATGTTTATATTTTTTTATAAACTTGGTCAAACTTTAGGAAGTTTGACTTCGGTCAAACCTAATATGCAGAGTTTACTAGTACTACTCGCTAGTTGCTTAGCCGAATCACTCAACACGCCACACGGGGAGTTCAGTGTCACAAAATTTTGAGGTCGGCGGGAAAGTCTTCCGCGACCCTGATTCGAGCAGTGGGAAGTTACCATCATAGCCTTCGGAACAGGCCTACGGATGACGCTTGGTAGGGGGTTGTTTTCATAACTTCAGGTTCACCCTACCCAGCCAACCCCACCCCGGCATCCAGAGTAGTACACCTGAATACTCCCCATTTTCAATCCCCACCGCAAAACAGACTTCTCCACGGCACCGCAGCCTTCGTGCCCCTCCCCTTCTACATCGGCGCACTCGTCCACCGCAGCGCATCTGCCTCATCAACGACCTCATACGCCGCACTGGAGCCGGTCCACTGTCGTCGTCGTACACGGAGCCTCTTCCCCGGCACCGTCTTCTGATACGTCTCCAACGTATCTATAATTTTTGATTGCTCCATGCTACTTTATCTATTGTTTTGGACTATTATTGGGATTTATTTTTCACTTTTATATTATTTTTGGGACTAACCTATTAACCGGAGGCCCAGCCCAGAATTGCTGTTTTTTGCCTTTTTCAGTGTTTCGAAGAAACAGAATATCAAACGGAGTCCAAACGGAATGAAACCTTCAGAAACGTGATTTTCTCACCGAACGTGATCCAGGAGATGGACCCTACGCCAAGGAACAACGGAGGCGGTCACGAGGGTGGGGGGCGCCCCCTAGGGCGCGCCCCCCGCCTCATGGGCCCCCTGTTGCTCCACCGACGTACTCCTTCCTCCTATATATACCTACGTACCCCCAAACGATCAGAACAGGAGCCAAAAACCTAATTCCACCGCCGCAACTTCCTGTATCCACGAGATCCCATCTTGGGGCCTGTTCCGGAGCTCCGCCGGAGGGGGCATCCACCACGGAGGGCTTCTACATCAACACCATAGCCTCTCCGATGAAGTGTGAGTAGTTTACTTCAAACCTTCGGGCCATAGCTAGTAGCTAGATGGCTTCTTCTCTCTTTTTGGATCTCAATACAATGTTCTCCCCCTCTCTCGTGGAGATCTATTCGATGTAATCTTCTTTTTGTGGTGTGTTTGTTGAGACCGATGAATTGTGGGTTTATGATCCAGCTTATCTATGAATAATATTTGAATCTTCTCTGAATTCTTTTATGTATGATTGAGTTATCTTTGCAAGTCTCTTCGAATTATCCGTTTGGTTTGGCCAACTAGATTGGTAGTTCTTGCAATGGGGGAAGTGCATGGCTTTGGGTTCAATCTTGCGATGTCCTTATCCAGTGACAGAAAGGGTTGCAAGGCACGTATTGTATTGTTGCCATCGAGGATAACAAGATGGGGTATTTATCATATTGCATGAATTTATTCCTCTACATCATGTCATCTTGCTTAAGGCGTTACTCTGTTTTTAACTTAATACTCTGGATGCATGCTGGATAGCGGTCGATGAGTGGAGTAATAGTAGTAGATGCAGAGTTTTGATCTACTTGTCTCGGACGTGATGCCTATATACATGATCATACCTAGATATACTCATACCTATGCTCAATTCTGTCAATTGCTCAACAGTAATTTGTTCACCCACCGTAGAATACTTATGCTCTTGAGAGAAGCCACTAGTGAAACCTATGGCCCCCGGGTCTATTCTCATCATATCAATCTCCATCACTTTTATACTTGCTTTGTTTTTACTTTGCTTTTACTTTTCACTTTGCATCTATATACCAAAAATACCAAAAATATTATCTCTATCAGATCTCACTCTCGTAAGTGACCGTGAAGGGATTGACAACCCCTAATCGTGTTGGTTGCGAGTAGCTATCGTTTTGTGTAGGTACGAGGGACTTGTGCGTGGCCTCCTACTAGATTGATACCTTGGTTCTCAAAAACTGAGGGAAATACTTACGCTATTGTGCTGCATCATCCTCTCCTCTTCGGGGAAAACCAACGCAAGCTCAAGACGTAGCATCTTCCACGGTCTTAGATCTACCCCGGCACCTAGAGAAGCACCATCGTCGTGGACAATGAACTGACTCCCGTTGCCGACCATGACTCATAGAGGCCGCCGCGACCATCGTTCTCCTCCTCGATTGGTAATGTGTGTATTGAATCACTTAGCAGTACATGTGCAGTTCCAATTCTGTTCATACCTACCCTTCAAATTTCCTGGGTGCTATTGTTCCCGTAAAAGTAATGGGCTATAGCCTCCATTGTCCAACAGAATATCAGCTTGTAATTGTGCGTCGCTCCTGTATCACGCTGTGCTTGGGTAGGTTTTTCATCTGCAACCAGTAGTGTGGCAAATGATGGAAAGTTTTTTAGAACTAGCAAGATGCCCATGCGTTGCACGCATCAAGATGCATTTGTATGAGTAGTTTATCTTGTGGAGGAAAAGGATGAACGAGGAAAGGCCTTATTTGCAAATCTGGAGAGGGGTATGGGTATCTTTTTACAAAATTCTCATTGTTTCCTTCCTATCTGTTAGATATAAATTGGTCGGCCTATATTACAGGATGGCAGGCACACCATCATCACCAACTCTGTTTTTTCATAAGAAAAAAAGTATAGAGAAAAAAAGTAGACAGTAGAGAAGTAGAGATAAATATTAAATATAAAATTGAAAAACAGTATAACAGAGCGATCTATGACCCCTCACAGCGATTTGAGATCGCACACCGTTAGATCTGCCCACGGAAGCACCAGATCTCGCTATGTCATCCCACAGCCTTTTTTTTCACCTCACTCGCCTGCGTGAGCTCGCACGAGACATCCGGCTAACATAACTGGGCTGCTGCTCCACAAATCGTCCTACGCGCTCTCTCATACACCGGGCCGTGGCACAAAAAAAAGAAGAAACTTGTCAGATCACAGGTGGGGGATTCATGGCGATCCCTTTCAAATCCCTCTCAGCCGGTGGGAGTGCGGCGGCTTACCCGTGGAGCTGAGAAGAGGCAAAGACCATGTGGGCATGAGGAGGCGGTGGATACTTGCCCGCTGAAGCAGAGGAGAGGCAAAGACGAGGGTGGGCGCGACGGCGGTGGCGGCCATGGCTCCTGCACGAGGAGGTCTTTTCCACCAGTATCCATTTTGTTTTCGGCTGCAGGCCTCTAACAACATTTAAACCTGCAAACAGTCCATGTCAAATTGATATGCTCCTGCGGTCCTGCCACTACCAATTTCCTGTAGCTGGTACAGCTCCAGCGTTCAAGTACTAAGTGTCTCGTTGAGGAACTTTGGCCGGCAGACTGATCAATTGCCGCCTCTGATTCAGACTATTAGCACAACTTGAGGAATTGTGCTCACATGGTCATACCCTTCTTGTTTGAGATTCCCCCTGCACTCTAATTATCACTCACAAAAGGTTCTGAACTGATCCAGGTACATATGCAAATTCCACATAATGCTACCAACCGATACCACTTATTTAAAGTAATTTCTAACAGGATTGAAAATGTTTTGTTTGGTTTGGTTAGACTTGTGTATTTTTATTTTAAAACAAGACATATGCAGTGCATGTATTGAAGATTGTATTGTTGTGCCTTATGAAGTAGATAGATAGATAACATTCTTATCCTAAACGAACTTTTTTATGCTATATTTATTGAGGATTAAGATTAGGAATTGACACCATTTGGCCGCTCTAGACTAAGCATACGGTTTCAACCCTTTTCTCTGTCCTCAACATATTCCATAACCTTCCTTTTCGGCAATTCAGTACTCAGGTAGGCTATACTTCCCTCATTTTTATGTATCTTTTTGCAATGCGCAGATTATAGCGAGGTGTTGAATTCCAGATTACGCGAGTAAGAAGAAACAAGGAGTCAAGGAGTGTATTTTAACTGGCCATGCTTATAAATAAAACTTGACCAACATGCCCTATAGCATATGTGGTATTTTTTTTCCTTATATTAAAAGTACTACCTTCATCATTGCATGAAAAAAAAGGAAAACATGTGTGGTATAGTCATCCTACAAAAACATGGCAGACAGAATAAAGCCAAAATCCGCATTCTTGCAAGCGTAATTAGTTATACTATAAATGTATAATATGCAAACAAAAGTCAAAGTGATCCAACTTTTCCAGGCTACAAAAGATTTTACCGTTTGAATGTAGAAATGGACGGGCGTGACAATGTGCGCCAATATGATCTAGTAAATATAATAGTAGAGAAGGGAGTAGAGATAGCAGAGACGTCGGGAAAGGATCGTGCGCGCACGGGAAAAAGCGGTCGGGCGTGTGCTAGTTTTGGCGCGCGGCGTCCGGCGCGCTTTATAAAATCCAACGCCCTCCCACAGCTCTGTGCCTTGCCACCACTCTCTCCCCGCTCTGTGCCTCGCCACCGCTCTCTCCCCGCTCTTTCTCGCCTCGTCGCCGCTGCGCCACCATGCCACCGCGTTGCCGGGAAACTTGGGGATACCGCGGTGTCCGCGCGTGCCCCTCCGGCGGCTTCTCCTCTGAGATCCGGTTTCGCGGGATGCGCCTCGGCCTCGGCAATTTCGACACCGCCAACAAGGCCGCCCGCGCGTACGACGCGGCGATGTGGTGCCTCCGGTGGCCTCATAGAACATTGAACTTCCCCAACGTGCCGACGCGGGAGCGGGCGCAGGAGCTCGCGCCTCTGCCGCGGCTTAGCACCGACGAGGATCGTCGCGACAACTGGAAGCGGGAGCACCATCTTGGCATCACCGAGATGGACGAGGAAACCATAGCGCTGTGGCGCCAACGCTTCCCGCAGGACATCATCAACGAGCGTGAGTTCTACGCGCAAAGGAGGGCGGAGAGGGATAAGAGGAGGGCGGAGCGAGCCGCCTATCGTGAGGACAAGCGTAGGCGAAAAGCGGACGCTCAATTCAACATGAGGCTAGGAGCAGCGTCGCCCTGGGAATCCGACAACGATCGGTATCTTCACGCCTACAGTCAGACGTCGGAGGAGGACATCACCGAGGAGGAGTCAGACGACGAGGAGTAGTTGAATTATCTTTTTTTTATCTATCAATGCTGAGAACTATCCTCTACTCTCTAGTCTCTCTACTTCTCGATCTCAGCACTGTAAACGCTTTTTTAAAGCTCCGCATGTTGCAATTCTGTTGGAGATGCTCTAAGATGGCAGATGAGTGCTTTAATGTTGCCCACAAGATGCGCGAGTATTACTAGTAGTGTATTTTTCTTGTCATGTTGAGATTTTAAAACCATGAGTGCGAACATGCAGAGTAGCAATGAAGACCAAACATGGAATATTGGGGACATCTTCAAGGATCGTGGCAAGTTAAAGAGGAGCTGCACCGAACCTGTAAAACGAGCTTTGGTAAGTAACACCCTTTCAATTACTTTCGTTTAGCCTCGTGTTCTTCGATGTGTATATGTTGTAGTTTATGTTTCTCTTAAGCCTCGTGTTCTTCGATGTGTAATAAGAAGAGTCTTAATCGTCCTAATGCTTTCGTTTTTAGCTTGATGTAGGAAGTGGGTGTTCTCACCTTATAATCTGTTTTTATTTTTTATTTTTCCTTTTGAATTCACTTCTCCGAGTTCTGTTTATCTAGCTTCTACTAAATGGATCTGGATTGCTCTGAGTATTGATCTAAAAAAGAAGTAACTTTTTGTCAGGATGCAGTTCCTGTGAGGAGGGAAGTATGGTCAACCTCGAGATTATGATTCCAAAATGAGGCTAGATTACATACAAGGTGCCAGTTCCCTAATGATGTTGGATTAGACACAGGGTGCAAATTCCCAGATGATGCTGAATTACACACAAGCCAGGTGGAGTCGTTAGCTATTCGTGTCCTCGTGGCTCTAGTAAAGGCTGAAAGAAAGCGTGCAACAGCCCTTGAGAATGTAGCTGAGTTCCTGAAGAAGCGAAAAGAGCAATCAGATGCTCTCTTCACCCAAGCCAAAGAAGAGATGGAAGAAGCCAGAAATAAGCTAGCAAAGGCAGAGCAGGCTAGGCGTCTCCGGCTATCTAAAATTGTTGTCAATACAAAATTTCCTTCATAATATCTAGGTTCAAATGTTTATCCAGTCAGCATGCCTGTTGTGATGTCCGTGCATCTACTGATGTGGCACAATTTTTTTTTTCCGGGTCACGTAATAATAGCAATTACTTTCCAAAGAATAACAGACGAAGCATTGGACATGGTATAGTTCACGCGCAAGCCCGACATTCCAAGTTCAACTTTCACATCAAACTCATGTTCACAGATATCTGCACATTCATACATAATGTCCACAACCATGATACACTTCAAAGCCAAAAAAATGTAAGGAGAGTTATAAATAAAGAAAAACCTCTACTAGTTCCTGCTACCAATGCAAGCACAACAAGTCAAGACCATGTGTAAATTAATTATATTTTAGTCATTTTTGTGTTCTAAAATGCCGGCCGGCTCACGGAAGGACGTGTTGCCGGCACACACGCGGATTTAATGAAGGCGGGCGGGGCAGTCTGAAGCTGGTTGCACGCGGCGAGGAGGCGTGCTCAGCCGGGCCTGCAGCGAGTGGGTCCCTCTTGGCCGGCGCGCCGGTTCAATGCCTGCGCTATGAGAGGTCGCGTCCATGTCAGAGCAATCACTCCCTTCAGTCCTTTTTTGTTTGGGTATAATAAAATCTCGTTTTCCATTCACATTTTACAAGTAAAATTTGTGGACAAACTTTGACCCAAAATACGATGCGGACTAGTAAAACAGAATGGAGGTAGTAGTTTTTTTTAATCAAAGAAGGGTTTCACCCTTCCGATTTTCATTACTGAAAAACCAGCATCTAAATCTAAACCATAGTATTTTCCCTAGAACTACCAGGTTCAACATCTCGCAACATAAACCCATACAACCATACGCCAAGGAGGTACATAGTACTATGAATTCCATTTTCGCTCCATACTAATCGTTCTAAAAACTACTTAGTACTTATAACGCGCCATTGAAAATCGAAACTCTTAACCCCGCTAAAAATGATATTTTAAACATGGCTACTCGATCTATGGCAACTGGCGAGCCACCGCCTCCAAGTCGTTCACCTGTGGTCCCGACCATCAACTCCTACGGATCAAATTATCACGCGAGCTGACTATTCCTACAAAGGTGCTCCACCACGTACCCGGTACCCGCGAATGCAGCAATCGTGCACCTAGGGTTTTAGGGTTTATTTGTTAACGTTGCCTTTACGTAACACTCATGTGTGCGAGACAGCGAGAGACCGACTGCGTGCGTTCGCCTCTTCTCTTCGTATATGTACTCCATCGTTTGTCTGGTGTCCAAAAAATTATAATAACTACTAGCAATATGCCAATGCGTTGCCACACGATCAAAGTAGATTAATACATATTCACCGATTTGATAGGAAAAAAATTCTAGTTTTGAAATACGTATATCACTAAAAATATGTTATGTTGCACTCAAAATATATTTCTTTGGCGGTTTTGGTGAGATAAGGGAGGAATGTTGTTGGTTTCAAGATTCGAGAAGTGGTATATGTCTAATTTCTACTCTTACTAGCAAGATGCCCGTGTGTTGCACAGAACATCAAGATCTTGTGGGAGAAAAGGATGAACGAGGGAAGGCCTTATCTGCAAATGTGGTGAGGAGTGTAGGTAAATTGCCGTATTTTCCTTCCTATCCGTCAGATATAAATCGGACGACCTACATTGCAGGATGGTAGGACCGCCATCATCACCAACTCTGTTTTTTATCCCTACTCTTATAAAAAGCATAGTCGGTGATGATCGTGTGCCTATCATCCTGCAATATAGGCCGTCTGATCTATATCTGATGGATAGGAAGGAAACTATGGCAATTTTGCAAAAAGATACCCACACCCCTCTCCACATTTGCAAATAAGGCCTTCCCTCGTTCATCCTTTTCCCACAAGATAAACTACTCATACAAATGCATCTTGATGTTCCATGCAACGCATGGGCATCTTGCTACTTGTTGCAAAAAGCCAATGTGTGTGTGAGAGAGAGGGAGAGTGGAGGAGGACAGAGTGCATGTGTGACAAAGACACAAAGAGTGTGCGTGCGAGAAGTATCAGCTTAAAATGATGCGATAGTGTGTGTGTGCACGATCGAGAGGGCGTGTCTCGAGAAGGGAAGAAAAATCTACATAGATACAAGGAGTGGGAGGGAGACATGTATGCGATAGTGGAAGCACGAGTGTGCGGGTGTATAAACCTATCTAGAGGCTAGTCGATAAATGTTTGTGAGAGAAATACGAGTCGGGGTGCGAAAGCGAGAGTTGTGTGTGTGTGTGTGTGTGTGTGTGTGTGTGAGAGAGAGACGGTAGTCGGGAAGGGGAGTGGGATCAGGAGTTGTGTGTGTGTGTGTGTGTGTGTGTGTGTGTGTGAGAGAGAGAGAGAGGGGGCGGGGTTGTCTGATCGGTAAACAAATGAATAATGTCAGTCTGGGATGGAGACGAAAAGGAGATCGCAACAAATGTTATGTCTACAGGAGAGAGAGAGAGAGAGAGAGAGAGAGAGTAATTTTAGTGGTATGAGTCATATCTAGAGACATATATGGTGTGAGAGAGAATCCCATAGAGAGAAAGACAAAGTGAAAGACGGGTGAAGACTGTGTGTGTGGTGGTGAAAAAGAAAGCTTAGGTACCAAGTGATACCAGAGAACAGTAGAGACGTGAGAAATAATGAAAACTGTGTAATGTATAATGATAAGGAGAGTGTGACACTTCTCAAGGGAGACGTTGAGAGACCATGTTTGCGAGGATAGGAGAAACATGAAGTGAGCGTACGGGTGAGCTGGAGAAAAGAGAGTGATAGCTACATGAAGGAGCATGCATGCGAGAGAGATGGGCGTGAAAGGAGTGAACATAAAAGGGATTCAAATATTTGAATTCGAGATGATGATACATGTAATCCATACTCGAACCAAAATTGATCTATCAAACATGCATACTCATATGAATTCACGCGCATCTATGTTATTTAATATGTAGATATTACTGATCCATACATTTTAGTAGAACATAATTTGGTTTAAATTTTTTGAATTCAACCTTATGATTTTGAGATCATTGTATTTGTAAATCATATTATACATATAAAGGAGAAGAATTCTTTGTTGTGCTTTTGAAAGTATATATAAAAAAATGATGTATATAGAATTTAATTCCAATCGAAAATGGATCCCGCCCGAAAAAAATAGAATACAAATGGGATTAGAATTGAGTTGGCATGGTAAACGTGCACTCTGCAAAATTTGAACGAAGCGGGGAAAGTTGCAGTAACCACCCGAAACCAAAATCTGTGAGATGGAAATTACTACTGCTTATCCCTGCCATGCAAAGCCTATCTGCTGGATTTCAATAGGTTTCGATAGGGGTAGGTTTGTAATTTCACCCAAATGTGACATAACCGCCTCTCATCCGGATTCATACACGGTAGGCGCCAAAACACAGTGTGTCCTCGGCCGAAATCGACTCCCTCCCCAATTCATACACGGTGGGCGCCAAAAACAAACTCTCCTCGACAAATATTTGGTGTATGCGAGATTACCGTCCTATCCCCAACCGACTAATATTGTTGTGATGTAGGAAATTTGAAACGGGGGCTAAGTTTGTAAATTTCCTCGCATTTGAGACAAGCGCGCCCTGAATACATGGTTCCCCCCTTCCTCTCTACCTCCCTTTTCCCCATTCGTACTCCGTGGGAGCCAAAACACCCTCTCCACCCCAGCCTCCTCCGTCCGCCACCCCATCCACCGCCGTCCTCCTCCACCATGCCGGACCTGATACCCCGACGCCGCCGTCCATTACAAGAGATCGACCTCTCTCATCCACAGCTTCGGACCAGGATCCTTGCATCCCGTCCTATCGCTTCATCCCCGCCGTCCTCCACCTTGCCGGCGCCGCTACTACGACCGTCTCATCCACCGCGCCCCACCGCCACCGTCTACCCTCCTAGATCTGCTTCCACGCCGCCGACAGCCATCGCTACCACAGCACCGTCAAATTCTCAGCAGATGCATACACGGCGCCGCACCAGAGGCGGTACTCTTTCGTAACTGCTCAACTTATTTATCGCAGCAAGAAAATAGATCGCCACTGCTTTACTCTGATTTCTTGTCTTGGTTGCGAAGTTGCCTTTGTCCGGTTTGCACCTTCAGATCCACCATGGCATGCTCAACACTATACTCCCAATGCTTATGGTTTTCCCCTTTTATATTCCACACTAGTTAAATCACAGTAGACTAAATTTCAATATTGGGTCAGTCGATTTTTCAGAGCTCGCCGGAGTTCGCCGGTGCGAACGAAGGGGCTCGGGTGGTTGTGGGGGGCGGTGGTGGGGCCTCGCCAAATGAAGAAAACTCGACGCGGCTGGGGGCGGGGGTGGGGGTGGGGGTGGTGGAGGCACACAGGTGGTGGGGGACGGTGGTCCGGCCGGCGGCCCGTGGTTTGTTCTGTATGGGAAGAATTAGAGACGAGGAAGAAGGAGGGTGAGGAGACGTAGGATCTTCATCCAACCGCCTAAAATGGTCGAGAGACAGCTGGGAGTTGCATTCTTAATGCGCTCTTGTTCATCATGTTTGGGCACTGCGCAACCAACATTTTATTATCCAAAATCTGCTTGCTCTTATTTACCATGTTCCTCTTCCATTCTTCTTTAGTATGTACTCTCTTCGTTCCTAAATACAAGTCTTTGTATAGATTCCACCATGGACTACATATGGAGCAAGATGAGTGAATCTACACTCTAAAATGTATCTGGATACATCTATATGTGATCCATAGTGGAAATCTCTACCAAGACTTATATTTTGGAACGGAGGGAGTATGATAGTAGTACAGTATGTTCCTTGTACTGAAGATGAGCAGGGACATTTGAAGTGTAGAGGTCTATACGGTCGGTTGTGATGGACACTTTGAGCCTCTTTGATTCGTAGGATTTTGTAAACATAGGTATAGGATTTGTAGTGGCCTGCCCACTTGAATCCTATAAGAATGGCAAGGAAATGCGGGGAGCTATGTCGCCTTTGAGAGTTACACTGATATTAACAGTACCGCACCTTCAGTTGAAGAGAACTGGTATCCGAAGCCTTTCTAGCCGTACCGGCAGTACTAGCACATATATTCCAGCAAGTCCCACTTTGCTGATTTTACTCCAATGCTTACGGTTTTCCTGTTATATCTACACTATGATCTATGTAGCTGCTTTGTGTCGCACTAGCAGCAGTCCACTCTTGAAGCTAAATACTGCAATGACTTACAAAATTGGCACCAAGGCATTGATTGCCATTCTGGATGCAATGAAACTCATATGCTCCCCACCTGTTGATTCTTGTTCAGAATATGATCCTAATGACTATTCTAACCTCGAGGAGTCAAAGGCAGATGGCATGTCCTATTCACCCATCAAGGTGCCTGTTCTAATTTGGCAAGGTTTTATTGATTGCACGTATCTTGCATATGTTGTCTCGCATTTCTTCTATTTTGTTGCACTGCCATCTACTTAGTTTACTCATCATATATGTCAAGATGCCATGCCCATCCATTATCAATACATATTCCATCTGTCATCATACCATGTTTTTCCACTCAAATGTTGTTCTTGTGCATCAGACATCAAAAAGGAAGAGAGTGATTGCCGAACCTGAAGGAGCACCAGCAAATTCCTTGAAAAACGTGATTGTGCCATAGAAATCAGACAGCACCCCACTTATATTGGATGTACAACCAGTGACACAAAACGTAGGACCGACTCCAGAAGACTGTACACATACTTCACTGGCCACACCACTAGCCCCACCACACAGGACCTGCACTCCAGCAAAAGGTATGCCGATTTCAGTTGCCATGGCACCAGTCGTACCACAGAATAATCCCACTCCAGCAAAAAGTACAGCAAGTCCACCGGCCGAAGACCTATCCCAACTACAGAGACGGCCAATTCCTACAGATTGGAACCCCATTCCAGTTATTCCCAGTTTAAAAGACAATGCTTTCAATGTTGTTAGGGACTCGTGCATATATTCCCATCATGGGAAGATTATAGTGAAGACAAACACCATTTTCACATCTTCCTGTCCCACTTACGTGTAAGTGCTATTATTCATGGTGATTATTTTCCTGTTTTCTGCTGATTGAGCACATAAATTATTTACATTACATTGTTGTAAGTAGGCGAGGGTCAATCTGGATGGTCATGACGAGCAAAGCTTGCTTGCGCTTTTCAAGGAAGCATTGCAGCAGTATCGGTGTTACCTAAGGAAATCATACTTTGATGGCAAGTCTATAAACAAATTTCCGGTGAAGTCTCATGTGCTAAATTTAGAAGACATTCAATGGAAAAAAACCTTGTTATGCACTGGTCTCATTCCCAGGATGAGGTACTGTCTATGAAATCACATGACAATTTGAACTTCTACTTTTCCGCATGTGCCTTACGGATCTTTTTTTGCAGGAATTCTGCTCAAAGAAGAATTCTGGTTTGAAAAGAACGCCAGGATATCGCAAATATGCTGCCCGTTGCTTTGCTCTTGTTAGTACCTATTGTCCTGTATCATCGTACTTGCATACATACCTGTTTCATTATGTGACAGCAGTATGCATGATAGCTTTCTTATCAATTGTTCGCTCCAAATTATCTGATATGTATGAATGGTTACATTAGTGTAGAATATATCCAATGCCAATGAATTTTTTTAGCTCTGCATTGTTCTTGTAAGTACATGATGTCCTTTATTAGTGTACTTATATTGATAGGTAGTTGTTCATGTACCATCACTCTGCAGCTTATTTTCCTTTGCCCTCCATTTTCTACACATCAGATCTATATTTATTCTTACCATAAGGTTGGATAACACCGATGGTACTGAAGAAGTTTAGTTGTGCGTTGCTCTTGGTTGTACCTTTTGCCTGTATCGCTGCACTTACATTTATAGCTACTTGGTTATGTAGCATCACTCTTCATCTTATCTTAAATATTCTCCATTTTTTCATATATTATCACATCTATATTTACTCTTAACAAAATATAGAATAAAGGCAATGCTTATGTAGCATGGACAAGGGCTTTATAGAGCCTGTCTTCACCAATAATGTAAGTTTGTCCTTCTCAAGCCTTCAAACTTTGTTGTGTATATTTGGTTAGGCATGACAGCAACAGCTATTTATTTTTGGTGTTTGCATCAAATTGCGTGTTTAATGTTTATTATGTAGTTCATAAACAAAAGTTTGTCCTTCTCAATTTAAGTTTTCAGTTGTACAACCAAGTTCCTTCTTCATACCATGTAGATTAAACTATACAGAGCAAGTGATCTTTTGCACTGCATGTATGCTTCTGTTCTTCATCCGTAATCCAGTGGTGTGGTGAACCTACCCACTACAGCAAAATGTCATATTCTGCAATGTCTTAACTATGAACAATGTCATATCATTCTACTATTATTTAAACTGTATCTTTATTTGCCAATCTGAAATGGGATAAATTGACAGCACACTAACAATTGATACTTATGAGTTCTTGATCCGTAATCTAGTGGTGTCGTGAAGCTGCCAACTCCTTCACAATGTCATTTCCTGCCATGTCTTGACCTGAACAATACCATATTGTGTTAATGCAATTTTAAACTGTGTCACTTTGTGATGAATTGTCAGTACTGATACTTTTATGTGCAAAACCTGTCATCTATCTGCTTGTTTATCTTTCAGAGTGAGGAAGATATAAGTGTTAAACAAGCGCAGTCTCATCAGCTTGCTCAGCTGCTTGCGCTGCAGCTCCCCAGCAGGGCTAACCTTTCTTGAACTCTATTGAAGTGCTGTCGGTTTTGTATATTATTTTGTCGGTGTGTTTATTTGCACTGGTGGCGATCTTTGATGCCCAGTGTATGTAATCTGCTGCTTGTGCTTTATTATCATAGTGGCGAACTTTGATGCCCAGTGGATGTAATATGCCGTAATTTCTTTATTGTATAGTCTAGGTTTTTTCTTATTCACGATGCTGCAGTTATTTTACTGTATATATATCATGTCTTCGCAGTAAACTGGCCAAATCGTAAAATTACAGTACATATTTGGGCCGTCATGCAATCACGATGTATGATCCGCATCATGGGCCCCGTCATCTTGGTCCGTTAAAAGGCCAAAAGTAAACTGGCCCACTAGTAGATTCGGGCGTTTAATAGGCCAATTAAATCGCCGGCCCTCTTTTCCCAAGAAACTCAATGGGCTTTTAGGAGGCTGAGAAGTAGGTTGGGCCTAAAACGTGCCGAACAGCTCACGAGCCGGCAGCAGCCCAAAATGGACCCCGGCCCATGATTGTGCGAATCAAATCACGGGCTTTTAACAGGCCAAAATTGTCTCAGTCCTTGTTTGGCCCAATCAGATTATCGGCTGTGAGCAGGCCGGATGCAAACCGGGCCGTAGTTAGGCCCAACTATATACCGGGCTTTTAACAGGCCGAAAATAATATAGGGTCGAAATGTTAAACGGGCCCTTAACAGGCCGAAACTAATATCAGGCCGAATTACTAAATGGGCCTTTAGCAAGTGGGCCCAAAAGCATAGCGTCCAGCTGACGGGCTGAATCTGATATGGGCCATAATTTAGCCCAAAGCCTCTTAAAGGGCCGGACCTGATCTGGGTCGTAATTTGGCCCATAACGTGATAGGCTTTTAACGGGCCGGATCTCATATGGGCCATTATTAGGCCCGGAATGTGGCTGGCCATTAATGGACCGGATCAAATATGGGCCGGCATTTGGCCCAAAACATGGCAGCCAGTTAATGGGCCGGCCTACAAGGGTCCTCAAAATCTTGTGGGCCTACGGCTGGGCCGGCCCATTAATGTCGGCGAAATCTCGTGGGCCTTTACCTGGGCCGGCCCATTATTGCCCGCAAAAAATATTGTGGGCCTTTACCTGGGCCGGCCCATTATGGCACACAAAAATTTTGTGGGCCTTTACCTGGGCCGGCCCATTATGGCCCGCAAATCTTGTGGGCCTTTAGTTGGGCCAGCCCATTATGGTCCGCAAAATCTCGGGGCCTTTAGCTGGGCGGCCCATTATGGTCCGCAAAATCTTGTGGGCCTTTAGTTGGGCCGGCCCATTTAAACTTTATGGGCTTGTCCATGTGTCAACGTATCATAGGCGCATCTCGCCCATTGGATGAGTGACACCTGTGCCAACGCGGAGCTGACACGTGTTTCCTCCAGCCAATGATGATTTTACACGTGGAAAATCCCCATTGGTCCGGGATGTTAACAGGTTATCGGATCCAAAACCGGACCCGACAGCTTAACGGCATTCTGTTACGGTGGATGCCACGTGTCGGTCACCCTTGACGAAAGCACTTCTGTGACGCGCGATTTATCGTCATGGAAGTGGACACTTCCGTGATGATAATTTTGGTAATGTCATGGAACACTTCTAGGATAGCACAGGTATGACTATCTTGATTCTGTCATAAAATCATCATGGATGTACATGCATGACAAAAAACACGACCTACTGTGACAAACACGTATCATCACGGAAGTGTATTTTCTTGTAGTGTTCTCTTGAAAAAGGTTGCCGGACCGATTCCGGAGTCGTATGGGTCTCTAGAATAATATTCGGTTGGGGGCCAAATTGAGTGTTGCCCCCATCGTCGGTCTCCATGGGGGTTGATTTCCCCCTCTCTTCAGCAACAGAGGTATTACCCTCCATCGCCACCTTCACGGCCTCCCGAGACAATACTTCGGTGTTATCCTGGGCAGTGGGTGGAGAGATCTGCGGAGGCGACTCGCTCTCCATCGCATTCATCCCTAGCGAGTTCCCAGATGACGATGATCGTTGGGGGAGATCGCAAGACGGGCTATAATGCGCACTTCAGTATGATAAAATAATAATGAATAAAATCATATATGTATGGTGTCTTCGGATACTTACGATTCAGCCGAAGGCTTCGGCCTGGGGAACCGCTTTGGGTTGGCGTCGGCATCCGCTTCGGAATCATCCGAAAACGAGGGTTTCCCCTTCTTAGCCGCCTTTGCCTCCAGATCCGCGGAAGCCCCCCTTTTCTTCTTCCCCCCCTTGGGGGGAGAGTTACTCTCTTCCTCCTCTACGTCCTCGTCATGGGAGGAGGAGGCTTCGGAGTCTTCGGACATGGTGTCCGAAGTACCTTTACGGCGAAGGCCACCTCTGTTCTCCTTGCCCTTCTTCTTGGTCTTCTTCTCCGGCGCCTAATACGGCGCCGGAACTAGCATCTTTGTCAGCAAGGGGGTGGCCTGGTCCTCGAGCAGTGGAGCCGGATAGTTGATCTGCTCCGCCTTCTTTGTCCATCCCTGTGGGAGTAAGAGAGTTCAATATACTCCTTGAAATTGCAAATAAAAGTTATCATAAAACTTACATGAGTGGCCGGGCGTGCACAGTCATAACAGCGGTCTTCGGTTGTCTCTGGCCATGACTTTTGAGTCTTGAAGAGCAGCTTCCATATGTGTTCGTGCATTGTGCCGAAGAACCGCTGCAGAGTACGAGGACCGGCTGGGTCGAATTCCCACATATATTGAGTCCAACGTTGACAAGGGAGAATCCGGCAAAAAAGCATCACCTGGATCACGCTGGCGAGGCTGGTGTTCTTGTTTATCATGCCCTTGACGTGGCTCTCCAGCGCCGTCACCTCATCAGGCGATTCCCAATCCAGACCCTTATTAATCCAGGATGTAAGCCGCATCGGGGGCCCCGATTTTAACTCAGGAGCAGCGGCCCATGCGGCGTCGCGGGGTTCTGTGATGTAAAACCACCCCTGCTGCCATCCTTTGACGCTCTCCATGAAGGTCCTGTTGGGGAACGTAGTAATTTCAAAAAATTTCCTACGCACACGCAAGATCATGGTGATGGCATAGCAACGAGAGGGGAGAGTGTGTCCACGTACCCTCGTAGACCGAAAGCGGAAGCGTTATGACAACGCGGTTGATGTAGTCGTGCGTCTTCACGATCCGACCGATCCAAGTACCGAGCGTCGGCACCTCCGAGTTCAGCACGTTCAGCTCAATGACGATCCCGGACTCGGATCCAGCAAAGTGTCGGGATGAGTTCCACAAGACGACGGCGTGGTGGCGATGATGATGCTCTACGGCGCAGGGCTTCGCCTAAGCTCCGCGACGATATGACCGAGGTGGAATATGGTGGAGGGGCACCGCACACGGCTAAGGAACGATCCGTAGATCAACTTGTGTGTCATGGGGTGCCCCTGCCCCGTATATAAAGGAGCAAGGGGTGCGGCCGGCCCTAGGAGGAGGCGGCTGAGGAGTCCTACTCCCACCGAGTAGGACTCCCCTTCCTAGTTGGATTAGGACTTGGGGAGGGAAGAGGAAGGGGCGCCCCCTCTCTTGTCCTATTCGGACTAGGGGAAGGGGCGTCGGCCTGCCCTGGCCGGCCCTCCTCTTCTCCCTCATGGCCCACTAAGGCCCATTAACCCCGGAGGGTTCCGTAACCCGGTGTTCCAGAAAATCGCGATTTCACCGGAACTATTCAAGTCCAAACATAGGCTTCCAATATATCAATCTTTATGTCTCGACCATTTGAAACTCCTCGTCATGTCCGTGATCACATCCGGGACTCAACAAACTTCATTACATCAATACTCATAAAATTGTCATCGTAACGTTAAGCGTGCGGACCCTACGGGTTCGAGAACTATATAGACATGACCTAGAACTATTCTCGGTCAATAACCAATAGTGGAACCTGGATGTTCATATTGGTTCCTACATTTTCTCTTAAGATCTTTATCGGTCAAACCGCATAACAACATACGTTGTTCCCTTTGTCATCGGTATGTTACTTGCCCGAGATTCGATCATCGGTATCCAATACCTAGTTCAATCTCGCTACGGCAAGTCTCTTTACTCGCTCTGTAATACATCATTTCATAACTAACTCAGTAGTTACAATGCTTGCAAAGCTTAGGTGATGAGTATTACCGAGAAGGCCCAGATACCTCTCCGACAATCGGAGTGACAAAACCTAATCTCGAATTATGCCAACTCAACATATACTTTTGGAGACACCAGAGAGTACCTTTATAATCACCCAGTTATGTTGTGACGTTTGGTAGCACACAAAGTGTTCCTCCGTAAACGGAGTTGCATAATCTCATAGTTGCAGGAACTTTGTATAAGTCATGAAGAAAGCAATAGCAACATACTAAACGATCAAGTGCTAAGCTAACGGAATGGGTCAAGTCAATCACATCATTCTCCTAATGATGTGATCCCGCTTAATCAAATGACAACTCATGTCTATGGTTAGGAAACATAACCATCTTCATTAACGAGCTAGTCAAGTAGAGGCATACTAGTGACATTCTGCTTGTTTATGTATTCACACATGTATTATGTTTCCGGTTAATACAATTCTAGCATGAATAATAAACATTTATCATGATATAAGGAAATAAATAATAACTTTATTATTGCCTCTAGGGCATATTTCCTTCAGTCCCCTTTGGCTAGTTAACGTTGGGGAGTTTACTCACCATGGCGCCGCTGCACTCCGCGTGTTGGCCCTCGACAACCTTTGGCTTCACATTGAAGACCTTGAGCCATAGGCCGAAGTGGGGAGGGACGCGGAGGAATGATGTAGGACCTTGAAGTATGTCTAGAGGGGGGGTGATTAGACTACTTGACCAATTAAAAACATAACTTTTCCCAATTTTAGACTTTGGCAGATTTTAGCTATCTTTGCACAAGTCAAGCAATCTTCACACAATTCAAGCAAGCATGCAAAGAGTATATGAGCAGTGGAATTTAAAGCATGCAACTTTTTCTAGTAGTGGGTGGTTGAGTCCTTGATGCCAGCTTCCGATCCGGCGAGGGATGGCCTGGCAGCAGCTAATCACAAGGAGGTGATCCGGCGGATAGTGCTTCGCCGGCTTTCGTCGCGGCCTTGGAAGGGTCCGATGCCCAAGGTAAGATTGCCAGAGTTGACGTTTGGTGATTTTCTAACCCCAAGGGCTTGGCTGCAGGTTCATCGGCGGCGGAAGAAGGGGCGGCGGCCGGCGGTGGCACCAGTGACGGGGGCGAGCCAGATCTCGATTCGGGAGGCAATGCAGGAACATTTGAATTTGCTCCTGGGCTGTTGTGGGCGATTTGGGGAGATCCAGTGGGCTCGGGGCATGCGGCCCAGCCTTTTTCTTCTGAGCATGCGGCTCGGGTGGTGGTGGATGGGCCGTGCGAGTTGCTGAGCGCGACTCAACCCAGCATGGCCAAGTTTAGGGTTCGACCGACGAGGGCAAAGCCTGGCTTTCGTTCCTGCGGGATCAGAAGGGCATTGCGGGTGCGAGCAGACGCGCCACCCATCGACAGAACCTCCTTTGCCGCGGTGCGCATGGCGCTACTAGGAAAAGGGCTATAGATGGGATGGACATTAATGGCGCACTGTACATGTGATGCGCCATTACTAAATACTAATGGCGCACCACATCCCACGGTGCGCCATTAGTAATTTTTTTTAATTTTTTCAAAACTACTAATGGCGCACCGTGGGAGTGGTGCGCCTAGCGCACCACTCCCACGGTGCGCCATTAGTAGTTTTGGCCCAAACATTCCCCCGAATGCACCCCCTGGACCGCCTTTTCAGTTTCAAAAAAAATAAAAGAAAATGATAGAAATGTCAAAAAAATAAAAGAAAATAAGATTCCCATGTGATATGTGGTCTAGTTGTTAGCAAAATTTACAAACATGAATTTTCAACTTTTTTGCAAAATCTCTCGAGAATTTGTAAAAATGGGCATAACTTTTGCATACGAACTCGGATGAAACAGTTTTTTATATGAAAAATCATCTACTCGAAAAGTTACATCCGAATATTCGAGGGGGGACCCCGTTAAACATTTTCAAAATCCTCAAAAACCTAACAGAAAAAAAGATATGGGGCTTTTAAGATCTGAAGAGGCAAAAAAATTCAAAATAATTCAAACTTACTAATGGCGCACCTGCCCACGGTGCGCCATTACTATCTTCCCTCCTTCAAAATTCAAAATAAATCAAAAAAAATAAAAATAAAAGTTACTAATGGCGCACCTGCCCATGGTGCGCCATTAGTATCTTCCCGCCTTCAAAATTCAAAATAAATCAAAAAAATTAAAAAAAAGTTACTAATGGCGCACCTGCCCTTGGTGCGCCATTAGTATGTTCCCGCCTTCAAAATTCAAAATAAATCAAAAAATTAAAAAAAAAATAGTAATGGCGCACCTGCCCACGGTGCGCCATTACTATGCTATATATATGGCTGGGCGTGTCCTCTCCTCCTTACCTCTTCATTCTTCTCCTCCACTCCACCTCTCCTCCACTCCTCCACTCCATCTTCCCTTCTCTCCTCCACCATACTACCCTCCTCCTCTCCGGCGACCTCCTCCTCCTCCTCTCCGGCGACCTCCTCCTCCCTCCTCTCCTCTCCTCTCCTCTCCTCCCCTCCCCTCCCCTCACGGTTTCTCCTCCCTCATCTCCGGTGAGCTCCTCCTCCCTCCTCTCCGGTGAGCTCCTCCTCCCTCCTCTCCGGTGAGCTCCTCCTCCCTCCTCTCCGGTGAGCTCCTCCTCCCTCCTCTCCTCCCATCCCCTCATGGTTTCTCCTTCCTCCTCTCCGATGCTCCGGTTAACTCCACTCCGGCGACCTCCTCCTCCTCTCCGGCGATGCAGGAGAGCGCCTCTGCGGTCACCTCCTCCTCCTCCTCTCCGACGAACTCCTCTCCGGCGAACTCCTCACCGGTGAACTCCGCTCCGGCAAAAGAACACGGCAAAAGAACGTACAAGATCCAAAAACAGGAACAAAATTTGAAATAATATCGTGCAAAAAAACGAGCAAAAAATGGGCAAAAAATCGCGATCCAGATCCAAATTCAAAATTCAAAAATAGCAATGGCGCACGGTGGGGGTTAGACAGTGCGCCACTACTATTTTCCCGCCTTCAAAATTTAAAAATACCAATGGCGCACCGTGGCCTATACTAATGGCGCACCAGTGGCCTATACTAATGGCGCACCGTGGCCTATACTAATGGCGCACCAGTGGTGCGCCATTAGTAAAAAATACTAGTGGTATGATACTAATGGCGCACCAGTAGTGCGCCATTAGTAGGCTTTTTCCTAGTAGTGTGGCGGGGAGGGGAGCGGATCAGGCTGCGGCTGCTGGTTCTTTGGGATCGGGACTGGGCCGGTCTGCTTTGGCCGTCAATGGAGGGCGTGGCGGGGCCCTTGGGTCGAACAGCAGCAGCGACCGCGGCGGAGCTACTGCTCGTGGAGGTTTTGCGAGGAGAGATGGCGGGGCTGGCTATGGTCGGGCCGCCGGAGGTGGCGGTGGAACGCACTATGGTCGCGGCGGCTACGGCAACTCCGGGACCGGCGATGGTCGCGAAGTGGCGGGCGGAGGTGTCTTCAGGGCGCCGGTGCGCCAGTTCGATGGGGAGGGTCGAGGAGCATCGGCCGGCGCCGGGCGTGGCGATGCCGGTGGACGTGCTTTCCACGCCCCGACTGGAGGTTTCGTCCAAGGGCCGGCAGGTACTCAACAATATGTGCCTCGCCGGGGAGGTTTTTTCAGAGCTGGCGGCGGTGGTGCGGTAGATTTGGCCAGAACGGACCCCGTGCTCCGCGTCGAGACCCACCACCCCGCCGTGACACGGCGCAGCTTACTGAGACTACAAAGTCGGCGGAGGACAATGCGGCTGCCTCAACTTCGGTGGCTGTCGCAACGGTAGCGAAGCCGCTTACTGCGGAGGTGCGGTAGTTCGAGATCTAGCGAATGTGGTTGTTCCGGCTGTGCCGACGCCGGTGGAGGATGCTTCTGACAAAGGTGATAATGATAAGATGAGCAAAGGTCAGCGCAAGAGGGAGAAAACGTATTGTTTCCGTTGTGGTGAACCAGGGCACTATGCGGCAGGTTGTACGACCGAGCTCTGTGATATCTGCTTCAGACCGAAACATGAGGCTGGTTGCCCACTTTTGTCAGCTCCTAAGCCGGTGGTGAATATTTATGGGGTGTGTGATGAAAAACTGGTCATGTTTCGGTCTTAAATATTCGCCTAAGCTCCGCGACGATATGACCGAGGTGGAATATGGTGGAGGGGGGCACCGCACACGGCTAAGGAACGATCCGTAGATCAACTTGTGTGTCATGGGGTGCCCCCCTGCCCCCGTATATAAAGGAGCAAGGGGGGTGCGGCCGGCCCTAGGAGGAGGCGCGCCGGAGGAGTCCTACTCCCACCGGGAGTAGGACTCCCCCCTCCTAGTTGGATTAGGACTTGGGGGGAGGGAAAGAGGAAGGGCGCCCCCCCCCCCTTGTCCTATTCGGACTAGGGGAAGGGCGTCTTGCCTGCCCTGGCCGGCCCTCCTCTTCTCCCTCATGGCCCACTAAGGCCCATTAACCCCCGGGAGGGTTCCGGTAACCCCCCGGTGTTCCGGTAAAATCGCGATTTCACCCGGAACTATTCCGAAGTCCAAACATAGGCTTCCAATATATCAATCTTTATGTCTCGACCATTTCGAAACTCCTCGTCATGTCCGTGATCACATCCGGGACTCCGAACAAACTTCATTACATCAATACTCATAAAATTGTCATCGTAACGTTAAGCGTGCGGACCCTACGGGTTCGAGAACTATATAGACATGACCTAGAACTATTCTCGGTCAATAACCAATAGTGGAACCTGGATGTTCATATTGGTTCCTACATTTTCTACGAAGATCTTTATCGGTCAAACCGCATAACAACATACGTTGTTCCCTTTGTCATCGGTATGTTACTTGCCCGAGATTCGATCATCGGTATCCAATACCTAGTTCAATCTCGTTACCGGCAAGTCTCTTTACTCGTTCTGTAATACATCATTTCATAACTAACTCAGTAGTTACAATGCTTGCAAAGCTTAGGTGATGAGTATTACCGAGAAGGCCCAGAGATACCTCTCCGACAATCGGAGTGACAAAACCTAATCTCGAATTATGCCAACTCAACATATACTTTTGGAGACACCTGTAGAGTACCTTTATAATCACCCAGTTATGTTGTGACGTTTGGTAGCACACAAAGTGTTCCTCCGGTAAACGGGAGTTGCATAATCTCATAGTTGCAGGAACTTTGTATAAGTCATGAAGAAAGCAATAGCAACATACTAAACGATCAAGTGCTAAGCTAACGGAATGGGTCAAGTCAATCACATCATTCTCCTAATGATGTGATCCCGTTTAATCAAATGACAACTCATGTCTATGGTTAGGAAACATAACCATCTTCGATTAACGAGCTAGTCAAGTAGAGGCATACTAGTGACATTCTGTTTGTTTATGTATTCACACATGTATTATGTTTCCGGTTAATACAATTCTAGCATGAATAATAAACATTTATCATGATATAAGGAAATAAATAATAACTTTATTATTGCCTCTAGGGCATATTTCCTTCAGGTCCCCCTTTGGCTAGTTAACGTTGGGGAGTTTACTCACCATGGCGCCGCTGCACTCCGCGTGTTGGCCCTCGACAACCTTTGGCTTCACATTGAAGACCTTGAGCCATAGGCCGAAGTGGGGAGGGACGCGGAGGAATGATGTAGGACCTTGAAGTATGTCTAGAGGGGGGGTGATTAGACTACTTGACCAATTAAAAACATAACTTTTCCCAATTTTAGACTTTGGCAGATTTTAGCTATCTTTGCACAAGTCAAGCAATCTTCACACAATTCAAGCAAGCATGCAAAGAGTATATGAGCAGTGGAATTTAAAGCATGCAACTTGCAAGAATGTAAAGGGAAGGGTTTGGAGGATTCAAACGTAATTGGAGACATGGATGTTTTTGTCGTGGTTCCGATAGGTGGTGCTATCGTACATCCACGTTGATGGAGACTTCAACCCACGAAGGGTAACGGTTGCGCGAGTCCACGGAGGGCTCCACCCACGAAGGGTCCACGAAGAAGCAACCATGTCTATCCCACCATGGTCGTCGCCCACGAAGGACTTGCCTCACTAGCGGTAGATCTTCATGAAGTAGGCGATCTCCTTGCCCTTACAAACTCCTTGGTTCAACTCCACAATCTTGTCGGAGGCTCCCAAGTGACACCTAGCCAATCTAGGAGACACCACTCTCCAAGAAGTAACAAATGGTGTGTTGATGATGAACTCCTTGCTCTTGTGCTTCAAATGATAGTCTCCCAACACTCAACTCTCTCTCACAGGATTTGGATTTGGTGGAAAGAAGATTTGAGTGGAAAGCAACTTGGGGAAGGCTAGAGATCAAGATTCATATGGTAGGAATGGAATATCTTGGCCTCAACACATGAGTAGGTGGTTCTCTCTCAGAACTGGCAAGTTGGAAGTGTAGGTTTGTTCTGATGGCTCTCTCCATGAATGAAGAGGAGGTGGAGGGGTATATATAGCCTTCACACAAAATCTAACTGTTACACACAATTTACCAAACTCGGTGGGACCGAATCAACAAACTCGGTCGGACCGATTCAGTAAACCTAGTGACCATCAGGGTTTTCGGTGGGACTGACATGCAGCTCAGTAGAACCGATATGGTTAGGATTAGGGCATAACGTAATCTCGGTGAGACCGATTACACAAACTCGGTGAGACCGATTTTGGTAATTAGCTAACCAGAGAGTTGGTCAGGTAAATTCGGTGGGACCGATTCGCTCTTTTCGGTGAGACCAAAATGTTACGAAAGGGAAATAGAGAGTTTACATTGCAATCTCGGTGGGACCGATCGCTCACTTCAGTTAGACCGAAACGTTACGAAGGGAAACAGAGAGATTACAATCCCATCTCGGTGAGACCGAGATCCCTATCGGTGAAACCGATTTGCCTAGGGTTTGTGGCAGTGGCTATGACATCTGAACTCGGTGGCGCCGGATAGAAAGAATCGGTAGGACCGATTTTGACCTTAGGTTTAGGTCATATGTGGGTGTGAGAAAGTAGTTGAGGGTTTTTGGAGCATATCACTAAGCACATGAAGCAAGAGGCTCATTAAGCAACACCTCATCCCTCCTTGATAGTATTGGCTTTTCCTATAGACTCAATGTGATCTTGGATCACTAAAATATAAAATGTAGAGTCTTGAGCTTTTGAGCTTGAGCCAATCCTTTATCCTTAATATTTTGAGGGATCCACTTTCATCATCCATGCCATGCCATTCATTGAGCTTTCCTGAAATATTTGTCTTGGAATAGCATTAGCTCAATGAGCTATATGTTGTTATGAATTACCAAAACCACCTAGGGATAGTTGCACTTTCAATCTCCCCCTTTTTTGTAATTGATGACAACATATAGATCAAAGCTTCGACAAATGATAATAAGATTGAAAAACATCGTCGCTTTGAGAAGTATGTGATAAGCAAGAGCTCCCCCTAAATTTGTGCATATTTTAAGATTTGCTTTGGACTGCAAATGCACAAGGAATTAGGCTCATGGGTTACTCTTCCATGTCACATACATCTTGGTGGAGCGCTCAAAATAATAAAGATTGAATACATGCACTCATCACCAAGCAAAGTGAATGATCATATAAGGATAAGTAAGATAATATCATCTAACAAGCATAAGTGTAGCTTATGATCAAACACATGATCATCAATGTCTCACAGATAATAGCATAGTATCTTAAGCAATCAAAAGCAAACAAAGTTCAACCAAGAAGACAAGAGAGAACAAAAGCAAACTCTCTCTCTCTCTCGAAGCCTATGATCTATACATTTTTCTCCCCCTTTGGCAACAAGTTACCAAAAAGTTCCTAGAAAATGCATAGTACTATATCGTCTCTCAGGCTTGGTTTTCAGTTGGTGGCGTAGAGATGGCTCCTTGGACGAAGACTTCAGTTGATGTGGAAGGAGCTGAAGGAGTTGGTGCTGGAGCTGGTTGCGCTGGAGCTGATGAAGTGACTCTGGTGTCTGTTACTGGCTCTGCAGCTGATCTCTGAGCTCGAGGCACTCTGGAAAATGCATCAGTGGTTGTCCTGCCCTTCCTCTCCTACATGTCATCCTGTAGCTGCTCCACAACTGACTGAATCTCAGTTACTTTGACATCAAGATCATAGAATTTTTGTTCCATGATTCTTTCCAGACTCTCCTGGTTTTGAGTTAGGGTGGCCAACCCTTTCTCAATCCTCAGAGTTGATGCTATCAAGTAACTAAGCTGGTCCTGCTTGCTCTTAAAAAAGTACTCAGATGCCTCCTCTTGTGTTGGCATCTTGGCAGCCTTCTCTTTCTTTGCTTTCTCCTTCTCCTCTTGAGCTTGTACTGATGATGGTTCATTCTCATTCATCACAACTTGATTGTCCTCAAAGTCAAGATAGAGAACAAAGTGTTCCTTATCCAACAGATACTTTCCTGTGCCCATCTTTGAGTTAATCAACTCCTGAATTTGTGGGGCATATCCACAACTTCTCTTTTGGTCTGCAGCTATCCTCTTGATAGTCTCAACCATGAGGCTCATGACCTTGAATTTCTGTGGCACATCAAATATGTGTAGCAAATTAATTGCATGCCCTCTGATCATGTTGTGGTCACCTGATTTGGGCAAAAGAGTGTGCCTTAGGATCCAGTTGATCGTTGGCAGCCCTGACAGAAGAAAATGGACTGACCCAAGCTTGAATGTCTCAAGAGCTTTGTCTGGGATCTCCTTGTACATCTGTGACATAGAGTTGTGATCCATCTTTTTCTTGGCATAAGCGTCCACGTCATCTTCACTCTCCTTTGGGGCATTGATCAGACTTGCCCATTCCTCAATAGTTGATTGGTATCTCGTTCCTTCATACATCCAAACTATCCTGCCATCTGGATGGAAATGTGTTATGGAGTAGAATTGCATAATGAGCTCATCATTCCAGTTTGTGAGCTTCTACCCAACAAAGTCTGCAACTCCACACGCACTGAAGCTGTCATACACTCCAGGATAATGTTCCTCATTCTCCTTTATGTAGGTCCAGTCGACCCACCTCATATCACACACTATGGGCTTCTTGTCCAACAAGATTGTCTCATAGAAATCCTGATGTTCCTTTATGTGGAACCTGTAATCAACAGCAGTACTTCTCCTGGTGGCATATGGAGCTGACTCTCTCCATAGCCTCAACCCTAAGTCTCTCCTGATCTTCATGTTCTCAGCCACAGGATGAGCATCACTGTGGTCTGGAATCTTGGGTTTGAGCTTCCTTAGGACTTGTCCTTCATCATCTTCCTCAAGCAGCAACATCGAGCACTTTGGGGCCTTGTTCTTTTCAGCAGCTGGTATACTCCTGGTATTCCTCTTAGGTGCACTCTTGGGCTTGGAGGCAGCTTTGGGTGCTTCTTTGGGCTTTGATGTTGCAGCCCCTGACTTTATAGCATCACCCATCAGCTTTTGTGCCTTGGGTGCTGGTGCAGCAACCTCTTCTTCTTCCTCCTCTTCCATCATGGAAGGCTTTCCAATCACTCTGGCCATGGTCTTCTTGACCCTTTCCTTCCTTTTCTTTCCTTCTACAGTAGGCTCTTTGGGTTGGGATTCCAAAGATGCTTGAGTGGAGGCTCTGGCTTTAGACATTGGTTGTCTTCCTGCAGTTGAGCTATACTCCTTCTTGAGCACTTTCTTCTTTGAAATTGCCTCATCTTCTATTGCCACATAATCCTCATCCTCAGATTCTGAGGTTCTCTTCTTCCTTGTCCTGGTGGCAGCTTTGGACAAATTGCTGGGAGTGCTTCTGCTTCCCTCATCTGAGCTGCTAGAGGGACTAGTGCCCTCACTCATCTGTATCTGCTCCTCTGACTTGTTCTGGCTGTCACTTTGGTCTAACATGCTGCACACACTGACTGCTGGCCCTATGAATAGTTATAGATGAGATAGAGTGGATGAGCATCACAAAATGCAGAGATTTTTGCAAAAGAATGATTCAAAAAACTTAGTTTTAGTTTTCCACGGAAAGCATTTCGGATCAACCGATTTTCAAACTCGGTGATACCGAAGCAATTTTGGAACCTAAACTAGTGAACTCGGTCAGACCGAGTCACAGTAGGGGAAACCCTAGTCCGCGAAGGAAATGGGGGATGAACACTACCCTTTCACTGGGCTCCGGAGTGGGAATGATCTGTTTTTTAGCAGGGAGCCGATGGACTATGTCTGTGGCCAGATATCCAGCCTCCCGGAGCTCCGTGATGTTCTCCTTCGTAACTGAGGAGTCTATCTATTTGCCATGTGCTCCAGATCCGGACATGGCTAGGAGTGGTTGGTGGCGAATGGAAAGGATTGAGACTTGGGCGCTGGAGCTCGAATGACGGATAGGCAGAGGAGGAAGAAGGCGTAGGGTAAAAAGATGGATCATTATCTTCTTATAAAGGCAGTGGATGTCAAACGCCCCCTCACAAGCCTTAAATCGCCTATTCCCAAGGGGACATGTGAACGGCACGGTTGGATAACCCAAACCCCTATTTATGAAAATCCCGTGATAAGGGGACATGGTCTCCGCTTTGACAAGACGTATCAATGGCTGCGCCTCAAAATACGAAACGAGGTTGTGAAACGGTTCAGAATGCTAATAAGGCCAGGACATAACGCCTCGCCAGAAAAATCGTCTATGGACGTGGATTATTTTATTTCGAATGTTTTTGCCCTTACAGCTTAAGGTTGTGATTGTTTAATAAAGTCGGATACAGCTGCTTTGCGTGGAGTACTTCGTTGAAGTATTCGAAGAAGGAACCTGCCTTGCAATGCCGAAGACAATCTACGAGCCGAACACATCGTCATTGAAGTTCAGGGGCTACTGAGGGAGTCCTGGACTATGGGGTCCTCGAGGAGTCGGCTGCTACCTCTTGAGCACTGCGTTGGTTTTCCATTGAAGAGGAAAGGGTGATGTAGCAAAGTAGCGTAAGTATTTCCCTCAGTTTTTGAGAACCAAGGTATCAATCCAGTAGGAGGCTCCTCAAAAGTCCCTCGTACCTACACAAACAAACAACAACCTCGCAACCAACGTGATAAAGGGGTTGTCAATCCCTTCACAGTAACTTGCAAAAGTGAGATCTGAGAGAGATAATAAGATAAGATAAATATTTTTGGTATTTTTATGATATAGATTGGAAAGTAAAGATTGCAAATAAAAGATAGATGGAAAACTTATATGATAAAAGATAGACCCGGGGCCATAGGTTTCACTAGTGGCTTCTCTCAAGATAGCATAAGTATTACGGTGGGTGAACAAATTACTGTCGAGCAATTGATAGAAAAGTGCATAGTTATGAGATTATCTAGGCATGATCATGTATATAGGCATCACGTTCGCAACAAGTAGATCGAAACGATTCTGCATCTACTACTATTACTCCACACATCGACCGACTCCTGCCTGCATCTAGAGTATAAAGTTCATAAGAACAGAGTAACGCATTAACGAAGATGACATGATGTAGAGGGATAAACTCAAGCAATATGATATAAACCCCATCTTTTTATCCTCGATGACAACAATACAAAACGTGCCTTGCTGCCCCAGCTGTCACTGGGAAAGCACACCGCAAGATTGAACCCAAAGCTAAGAACTTCTCCATTGCAAGAAAGATCAATCTAGTAGGCCAAACCAAACTGATAATTCGAAGAGACTTGCAAAGATAACCAATCACACATAAAACAATTCAGAGGAGATTCAAATGTTTCTCATAGATAAACTTGATCATAAACCCACAATTCATCGGATCTCGACAAACACACCGCAAAAAGAGTTACATCGAATAGATCTCCAAGAAGATCGAGGAGAACTTGGTATTGATATTCAAAGAGAGAGAAGAAGCCATCTAGCTAATAACTATGGACCCGAAGGTCTGTGGTAAACTACTCACAACTCATCGGAGAGGCCTTGGAGATGATGTAGAGGCCCTCCGTGGTCGATTCCCCTTCTGGCGGAGCGCCGGCGAAGGCTCCAAGATGGGATCTCGCGGATAGAAAAGGTTGCGGCGGTGGAAATAGTTTTTCGTGGTGCTCCTGGATGTTCTCGGGGTACATGGATATATATAGGAGGAAGAAGTAGGTCGGCTGAGCCATGAGGGGCCCACGAGGGTGGGGGCGCGCCCACCCCCCTAGGGCACGCCATGCAACGAGAGTTTTCTGGTTTAGTACCACCTTGCCAATTGACGAGAATTCTAACGAAGGGATGGCCATAAAGGTTGGTGCCTAGAAAATTACTTTTCACGCGCTTCGTCAGTCTGACTATGCGAGCATAATTTTATTTTATTTTTCTCAGTTTCGGTTAATTTGGTTAACCAGATCGTTTTTGCTTTTGAACCAGAAAACCGAATGTCAAACATTGTGCAAATTTGGAAACTGAAACCAAAAACCTAAACAAATGGTTAGTTTGTTTTTTTGTTGTTGTTTGGGTTTGGTTTTGCACACCCTGACTACTTCTGGCCCGCAAGCGGCACATAGTTGACACCAAGCCTGCAGGGGCAGTGAGTTGGGCCAGGCCAATTACAGGTGTAACATGCGGGTCGGTTACTAGTTCTTTTTTTCTTCTTTGCTTTCATTTATTTGGGTTTTCTTTTCTTTTTTAGATTTTTTCCTCTTCTAATTTGGTTTCCCCTTTGTTTCCATTTTTGTGTTTATTTGTTTTTTATTTTTTCTTCTCTTTTGCTTGTTTATACAAAGACTTTACCCATGTATTATTAAAATTTTCATCATACATTTAAGATATGTTCACTGTATATTAAGAAAATGTTCAATGTATTTTAAAAATAGAACTACATTTAAAAATGTTCGCATAGTGTAGATCACAAAATTGTTCAATGTGCATATTGGTCAGATTATATGAAAAACAATGTTCAATGTGTCTTCAAATATTATTTAGTGTATATCACAAAACTGTTCAGTGTGTATTTAAATATTTTTAAACATATATGACAAAAATGTTCAATGTATATTTCAAAATTATTCATCATATACTAAAAAATTCAATAATTGTTCGAATTTCAAAACTTTGTACACGTTTTCCTTTTTTTTGTTTCACTTTCAAAAGTTAAGTTTTTTGAATTTCAAAAATTCTGCATGATTTTCAAATATTATTCGCATTTAAAAAAATCATATTTTTCTCAACAAATGTTGAAGCTTTCGAAAAAACTGTATCTGCCGCTATACTTAGTGCTTTAATTATTCTGCTGCAAATTAGCCACGAATAGTTGTTAGCTCGTCGGCCTATTAGGACTGCAAACCGAGCTTGAGGTCCGGATTTTGTCTCCCCACTTCTACCCTCTTTTTTTCTGACATTTAGTTCAGCACCCGCAAATGGACCGGCCCGTTCAACCTAACGTATGGTGTACACATTTCAATGGTGATCCACCATATACAAACATACGTATAAAAGTGAAAGGTGATCTATATTTAGCGGTTCAATAATCAGTAATATTGTTTCAACTGGAAATTGTCAGGTATGGTAGCAGGTCCTTAAACCACTTCCTGCAATTCACAAATCACAAATCATTCTCAGTGATGTTCAACTACTATATACTGTTGGAATCCCATGCTAATTTAAAATTTGTCTTACTTGGCGAGCTCCCTCGAGGTGCATGCAAGCATTTTGTCATAGGAAGCTAGCTCATCCTTTCGCAAGGGGCTCTTCATGCTTCAAAATGGCAATTGAGCCCGGCCTGGTTCTCCTCGTTCGATCTCATGAACCCGCAAAGTCCACCCTGCAGAATCAAAAGGATTGGCACACTCAGTAATGAAAAGCGCATCTGAATGGATTAATCATGTGGTGTTTAACTTGTAACTTACATCTCTCTTGTTGCACTTGTAGAAGCGATGCCCTGCATTCGCTCCACCACGAGCAATCCACGCGATGGCCCGCTCGCCGATGTCGGGGCACGGGATGAGCGTCAATATCTCATGTTCATGATGACGTATACATGAAAAACTAATCTAGAGATGGGAGACTGGTTGTCGTAGCGGATCTGTTCGGATTTGGATTGATTTAGCAGGGTGTGGAGAAGACGAGCCCTGTTGCGAAAGGTTGGTGACTGCAAAGCTGCAACGGTCGGGCACTATAGATGTACTCCATCACGCCATTAGCCCGGGAATCTTCTACAAGACGGCTCATATCGTCTACCTCCGTCCCGAGCGCGCTTTGCATCTCTAACGGCGTAACGACTGATGCTTGTCACACATGGCCATAGGACACTATAATAAACCAAATACAGAGTTCGTACTTGGGGCTATACTTCTTGGGTTGTGCATCTCGAGACGAAATGGTGGCAGAGATAACAAGCACACAGGTGCTCGAGCTCACAAAAGCACATTCATGAAATAAACCATTTTAATAAGTTATTAATGCAAATTAGACGCAAAGAACAATTTCTGCAATTTTAACATGTGAGAGAGTTGCATATTGTGAATCTAAACAAAATTCTAAGCATTTTACATATATAAGTCATTAAAACATGATGCCCGGTTTTTTTAGTTATTAAATGCATGAACTAGAGGAACTTCTGTGTAGATCTGCCATTTACTTGATAATTCCTAAAATCGCAGACAGGGAAAAAAAATAGCCCGGGCCGATTCTAAGCTAGCGGGCCGCACAGGACTGAGCGCAGAATACAAAAGTCGCCCCAGGCGAGGACTAGGGCGCCCCTATTTCAGCGCAAGACGGGAGGCTTCTGTCGCTGAGGAGCGCGCGAGCTGGGCCGGTCCACGGGCGCAAAGGCCACATATTTTTTTCCCTGCTTTTCATGTTTTCTGTTTTCTTTTTTACTTTATTTTTTGTACTTTTGTTTACATTTTAAAATATTCTATATATGTGTGTATATATATATATATTACAAAAAACACTCATCAAAAAACAATAGAAAAAATGTTGAAGAAGTATTTGAAAAATGTTGAACATGTATTTAAAAAATATTTATCATGTATATACAAATGTTGAACAAGTATTTGAATTTTTTAACAAGTATCTAAAAATATGTTGATCATGTATATAAAATGTCAAACAGGTAAATGTTTAATTATTTGAAAATGTTGAACGATTATTTGAAGAAATAATGAGCATGTATATAAAATATTGAACAAGTATTTGAAAAAAATGTTAATCATGTATAAAATAATGTAGAATGAAAAACAAAAAGAAACAAAGAAATGAAAAATAGGAGAAGAAAAATAAATAAAAGGAAAGAAAACAAAAAAAAACAAAGACAAAACGGAGAAAACCGGCTGTGATCGCCTCTAGTAGATCACGATCCTACTACTAATTAGTAACTGGAAGAGGGCGCAGTGGTTCGTTGCCCCCTCATGACTAGGGTTCATTCTTGGATCACACTCCTTTTCTTCCACATTTTTTTAATCTACGTGCTCTAAAATAGGCTGGCCCAACACTGTTTACATCGTCACGAGAGTTTCACGACTCGCTTAAGCCGCCACGCGAGGGAGAGGGCTAGTTTTAAGGCTAAATTTAGATGGGCTTTAACATTAGGAGGAGACGAAAAAATGGTCTGGTTGCACATTTTATTTACAAAAACCTCTAATGTTTAAACTGGCTACTGTTTCAAAATTTGTTTGTTTTGATTTTACAAAATGTTCAGAAATACAAAAAACGTTCGCCTTTTTCCAATTTTGTTCACAACCCAAAAATAATAATTTCTTTTCTTTTTTCTTTCCTGCTTTTCTTTTTCATTTTAATTTCTGAAAATTACTTTTCCTTTTCAAAAATGTTCAAAACTTAAAAATTGTTCCCATTCTACAATTTCTTTTTCATTTTACAGAAAATGATGCTGTTCTCAGATTTTGTTCAGAAATTCAAAAATATAATTTCAAAATTTGTTTGTTTCATTTCAGAAAATGTCCAAAATTCAAAAATGTTCTTTTAAAAACATTTGGTTACAAACCAAAAAATTTGTTTCAAAAGAATTTCCAGTTTCCCAAAAAATGTCATGTTTAAATTTTGTTCACAAATTGGAAAATATTTTCGAATTTCAAAAGAAATGTTTCTATTGCCAATTTTTTATTTGTTCAAAAAAATGTTCTTATTTGGAAAGTAAGAACAAATCGGAAAATAATTTTTTTTGTGAACAAATTTGGAAAATATTTCCGTTTACAAAATTAGTTCATAGTTTTAAAAAATGTTCTCGTATTTAATTCTTGTTCCTATTTGTTTATATTTTTATTGAGGTGCTTTGTACTACTTTGAAAATTTTAATATAATCTTGAGGTCATTTTGACAAAAAAGTAAAAGCTGACCTGATGATGCTGACCTAGCCGGCGAGGGATATATCATGGACTTGTTTAGCGAGAAGTTGTGTAAAATCTGGGTGTAGCAATCGTTTCTGCGCTGCACAGTGCTCCCGGGTCACTCCCCAGGGCGGCTCCGAAGCGATCCTAGATCCACACAAAAGGTACCATGTCGCAGCTCCCTTGCCGCCGCTGCCGCCGGCATCGGCCGCGGTGGCGGCGGGCCCATCTGTCAAGACGGTGAGGGAGTTGTTGAGGCGGCGATGGTCGCTTCTCGTCACACATGCGGCGACGGGGCGCTCCCTGGCCGTGTAGGCAGCGACGCCCTTCTGTCGTTGTGTGCGCAGCGGCTGCTGTGTACTCACGCGGTGGATCTGTTCGGCGTTCGGTGGGGAGAGGGCCAGATCTGGGCCTGTTTGGCTACTTCTTGGAGGCTAGTCATGGCGGTGTATGGCCGGTGGAAGCAGCAGCACCGGAGGGCGCGGCAGGTGTGGCGCTAGCGGGGTTCGTGTGTGCCTGCTCGCGCTGGCCCGAGGTAGCTTGAGATGGTAGCCGCTTGCCCTGGTGGCTGGGGTCTGGAGGCGGCTCGGCCAATGACGTGGTCGGCGTGGCCGCGGGCCACAACCCGTGCGCGAGGTGAGGAGGGAGATGAATGGCATCCTGCTCGGTGTTGCATCCTCCTCATGGTGGTTCGAAAAAGCTCGACGCTGCTGCAGGTGGGGGGATGAGATGGTGGTGGCTGGAGGGAGAGGAATGGCGTTGTTGCATCCTGCGTCGGGAGATGAATGGCCCGTATGCATTGCATCCTCGAGGAGTAGAATGGCGTCCTACTTGGTTGCATCCTTCTGATGGGAGAAGAATGGCGTCGCTGCAGGGTTGCATCCTCCATCCAGTGGGGGACACGGATGCAAGGTTGGAAGCATGTCAAGCTTGTCGGAGATGTGCGGTTTGCTGTGGAGGCAGGGGTAGTGGTTTGGTGTGCATGCTGATTGGATCCTGGGCTTGAACTGTGTAGGTGAGACGGCCGGCAAAAGTCGTACTCCGGTTGTGGCCGGAGTCATCGATGGCGGCGCCTTATGGCGTCGCTCCCTTGTTGGAGGCATCGATGTAGCTGCTCTCGCCTTGTCTTTCCTGCCATGCTCCGCGGGAAATCTTTGGTCTAGTTTAGATCGGACGATGGCGGCGCTATCCGGCATCGTGTTCCCTCTTGGGGGCATCGTCCTGGAGATGGATCCGGTTAGAGGGACCCGTAATTTGTGAAGATGTGTGTGTTGTTTGCCGAAAGGCGCCGTTTGTACGGTTTTCGGGTCCGGTTTCCCTCATAAACTGGATCAACCTTCTTCTTATCATGTTCAATGAATTTAGCAGTAATACTAACATTCAAAGAAAAAAAGTTGTGTAAAACATTATTGTGGAGTCTAAATAGTCAATTAAGATTGACACCACCAATGCCTCGATTCACCATCTCTACCAGACTATTTTTCACACAACACTGCACCAATGCCGCATCGTCTCCTCCCACTCGTCTTGCTCAGCGTTCACGACCCACACACCAAGGCCATGCCTCGCTTCTCCTCCACCACGCCCATGTCGCCACTCCGCCTCCGCCTCCGCCTCCGACTCGGCGCCCGCCACTCCTCCTCCACCTCCCATTCCTCACGCAGCTGGGATCCCCACTCCGCCTTCGCCGCCGCCACGGAGCGTGCGCGCTCAGGCAACCTCACCCCGGAGGACGCACACCACCTGTTCGACGAATTGCTCCGGCAGGGCAATCCTGTCCAGGAGCGCCCCTTGAACAAACTTCTCTCCGCCCTCGCCCGTGCTCCGGCGTCCGCGGCCTGCGGCCATGGCCCTGCACTCGCGGTCAACCTCTTCAGCCGCATATCCCAAGGCGCCCGCCGACGGGTGGCGCAGCCAACAGCCTGCACCTACGGCGTCCTCATGGACTGCTGCTGCCGCGCACACCGCCTGGATCTGACGCTGGCCTTCTTCGGCGGTCTCCTTAGGACGGGCCTGGAGGCAGACCAAGTCATCTTCAGCACCCTCCTCAAGGGACTCTGCCACGCAAAGCGCACAGATGAGGCTCTCAACGTGCTGCTTCACAGGATGCCTGAGCTGGGCTGCACCCCCAATGTGGTGGCGTATAACACCGTCATCCATGGCTTCTTTAGGGAAGGCCAAGTAGGCAAGGCGTGCAATCTATTCCATGAAATGAGGCAGCAGGGCGTTACACCTGATGTTGTGACGTATAACTCGGTTATTGATGCGTTGTGCAAGGCCAAAGCAATGGACAAGGCAGAGTATTTCCTTGGTCAGATGGTTGATGATGGTGTCGTACCTGATAATGTGACATATAATAGCCTCATCCATGGATATTCCTCTTCAGGCCACTGGAAGGAGGCTGTTAGGGTATTCAAAGAGATGACAAGTCGGAGGGTTACACCAGATGTGCATACTTACAACATGTTTATGACCTTTCTTTGCAACCATGGAAGAAGCAAAGAAGCTGCAGGAATTTTTTATTCCATGGCTATGAAGGGCCTGAAACCTGACAACGTTTCATATGCTATTCGGCTTCATGGGTATGCCACCGAAGGATGCTTAGTTGATATGATTAATCTCTTCAATTCAATGGAAAGAGACTGTATTCTACCTAACTGTCGTATCTTCAACATACTGATTAATGCATATGCTAAATCTGGGAAGCTTGATAAGGCTATGCTTATCTTCAATGAAATGCAGAAACAAGGAGTGAGTCCAAATGCAGTCACATATTCAACCATAATACATGCATTTTGCAAAAAGGGTAGGTTGGATGATGCTGTGATAAAGTTTAATCAGATGATTGATACAGGAGTACCACCAGATGCATCTGTTTATAATTCCCTAATCCAGGGATTTTGTACACACGGCGATTTGGTGAAAGCAAAGGAATTGCTTACTGAAATGATGAACAAAGGTATACCTCCTCCTGATATTAAGTTCTTCCATTCAATCATGCAGAACCTTGGCACAGAAGGAAGGGTAATAGAAGCACGGGATGTCCTTGGCTTGATAGCGCACATAGGTATGAGGCCTAATGTTTGCACATTTAATATACTGATCGGTGGATACTGCCTAGTCGGCAAGATGGAGGATGCCTCAAAAATATTTGATGATATGGTGTCATATGGTTTAGAACCTTGTAACTTTACGTATGGTATACTTATTAATGGCTATTGCAAAAATAAAAGGATTGATGACGGGCTTATTCTGTTCAAAGAGATGCTGCGCAAGGGACTTAAACCTACAACTGTTAATTATAACGTCATACTGGATGGATTATTTCTGGCTGGACAAACTGTTGCTGCAAAAGAGAAGTTTGATGAGATGGTTGAATCTGGAGTAAGTGTGTGCATTGATACATACTCTATAGTTCTTGGTGGACTTTGTAGAAATAGCTGCAGTAGCGAAGCGATCACCCTGTTCCGAAAATTAAGCGCAATGAATGTGAAATTTAATATTACAATTGTCAATACCATTATTGGTGCCTTCTACAGGGTCGAGAGAAACCAAGAGGCTAAGGATTTGTTTGCTGCTATTCCAGCCAGTGGCTTGGTTCCTAATGTTGTTACCTACACCATAATGATTAAAAATCTTATAAAAGAAGGTTCAGTGGAAGAAGCTGACAATCTTTTTTTATCGATGGAGAAGAGCGGCTGTAGTGCCAACTCTTATAAAAGAAGGTTCAGTGGAAGAAGCTGACATCATGACGCAGAGAGCTTCAAATAGACATCACCACACACAGGAGGCCGCCGACAGGGCCGGCCCATTCTCCCATGCAGAAAAAGGAAAAAACACCGAAAAAGGAATGGCAATGCGAGGGATCAAACCGTGTAACTATTTTTCTGTTAGTTCACCGCTAGCCCCTGGACATTAAAAAACGCCGGGATCCCGAGAATCACAAGTCCGGCGGAACCCTATCTTTTCGATAGCTTTCCAACGCCACCCCAACCGCCTCTATCGGAGCCCGAATGCACCGGCTACGCCTCTCGCAAAACTATACGAAGAAGTCAAACCTCCGGGCCAAAGAGTCAAACGCGGGCACCGGCCAAGCACTCCCGTGCCGAAATTTGGGCGGGAAAACGAAGGCACGCTAATCGGGGCCGCGTGAAGCCGAAATTTGAGCGGGAAAGCACCCAAATCTCGGGGAGCTCGGCGTGGCCTCCCGGGAACGGGAGGGAAGGCCCCATGGGCAACCGGGAGAGCCTGGAACGCCGTGGCAGCGCGTGGGATCCCGTGCATGCGAGTACTGGCCATCACGTGTGCCTCGGTAGCCGTTCCCCGTGATGATTTGCTTTACCAAACATCTCGGAATCGTCCAAAAACGCCGCCTCGGGGCCGAGGCGGTGTCTACGACTTCTCTCGATCGGAGCCCGTATGCTCGAGCTACGGGGTCGTATATACCCGAGGCTACCTTGCGTACGGAGCCATGATCGCGTGCATGCAATCATCCCCGACCAAAGGTAATTTTTTTTTCTTTGAGAAAAACAAAGCGAACTATAAACAATGTGCAGGCTTGTGGTACGATGGAGATATAGTTGCGGCGGCTCCCAAATACCAAAAGAAACAAAAAAAAGTGAACTACGAATGGTATTTAGGCTATGATGGTGAAACAATATGGAGGAGTTCCGTCCATATATCACGAAGACAAGTAAGGTGTCCAAGGTTTGGACGCGAGTCTCGATGCACGGCGTCGAAAGGGGAGAGGGGGTTTGCTTATTCGCCAATCGATGAAATGTGAAGTGACATTTTGGAGTTAATTGCTTCGTTATTGCGATATGACGATGACGATGACGATGATGATGACGACGACGATGATGATGCGATGCTTACGAAAAGCACACGTGGCACACAAACGGTACTACTGGCGAACACGCGTGCGGGATTAAATCCGGCCGGTCAAAAACAGGCGGGAAAAAAGTTGTTTGATTCGAAATTGCGGGGCCGGTAAACCCTAGAAACGGCCTTTTTTGGCCATGATTTTTTCCTGAATGGATCCAAAGTCCCGAAGTCTATATAGTGGTAGGATCAGTGCAGAACCGGGCAATAGCACCGGTTCGTAAGGCCCTTTAGTGCCGGTTCCATAACCGGCACTAAAGTGTGGGCACTAAAGCCCCCCCTTTAGTACCGGTTCAGACGAACCGGTGCTAAAGGGAAACCACGTGGCACGAGCCAGCTCCAGGGGCTGGAGCCCTTTAGTATCGGTTGGTCTTACCAACCGGTACTATAAGGTTTGGGGGGGTTTTAGTTTTATGATTTCTTTTTCATTTAATTTTGTGTTTCCATTTTAATTCTTTTTCGTTTGCTGGTATTTTACGATACTACACATTGTACACGTTATGCATATATATATATATATATATATATATATATATATATATATATATAGAATTTCTAGTAGAACCAATCATGCATATATATATATATATATATATATCATCAGTGTCTCACAAACCATCATATTAATTAATTCACACATACACACATGTATAGCTATATACAATTTCTCCTACATATTGGTGCCTTCGGAGCACGATGAGAATTGGAAGTGGTTTTCATGGGGGCGGTAGCGGGTAATAGTATTCTCCCTTCGGATTTATGACCTGATCGAGCAAAAATCCCGCTATTTCCTCTTAAAGTGCTTCTACGCGCTCCGTTTCTAGGAGCTTCTCCCGCACCTCTGTGAACTGCTAAGAAGGAGATCAATATACATGTGTATTAGTTGTGTGACTAGATATCGATAATGGTGTAAAAATTGTGAATAGTGTTTTGACAAGCGTACCCATTCCTGTCTTTGAGATCTGCTCCTTTCGGACGCCATCATGCGAATATTCTCGCAAACGCAGAATGCACACAGATCAGTCCTCTGCGCCTGCTTCAGGGCCTTTACGAGAATGGAATTTGATCAGATAATAATTAATCAAGCATGATAATTAAAGAGATGGCAGCTAGCTAGCTAGCTAGTACTACTTAATTACTTACCTTGGGTCGAAACCATTTAAGCTTTTTTTTCCATTCTCCTGGGGTCACGCTGATGAACCTTTCCCAAGCCCTGCCCGCCGACAAAGAAAATGTATAAAGGGGTTATTAAATAGTCCATATCATGAAAAATGACGAACTAAATAGGCCGAGATATATAGTTAATAATGATTGAAATTACCTGTTGACTATCCCAAACAAGATGTTATAGTCAGTTTTTTCTTTGAGTAGTGAGTCTAGTATTTCAACTGTTCCGGCGTCAACTTTAATGATACACAAGACCCAGTGAAATCTGCATGCACACACGTTTGCATGTCTTAATTAAGCGGGCATACGTAAGCAAAAACATGTAGCTAGCTAGTAGGCAAAAACAGAGAATTTGTAGTACAAGACAGTGTGACTCACTGGAAGTTGTAAGGAAGTAGTATATCTTCATTATATTTGAGGTGCTTCAAGAACTCTAGCATGTTGTCCTCTACGGCCTTTTGATGACGTGCATTTATTTTCCATGTGTATTCATTAACGGTGTTTGGGTCAATGAATCCAATGCCAAAGCGTCCACCTTTTCTCATTTCATACATCTTCATGCTGCATATAATACCACGGAAAAGAATATAGTGAGGATAATTACAGGTAATGATTGATCAAAAGGATCACTACAGCTAGCTTGAGACTTAAATTACAGAAAGAAATCACTTACAGACAATAGCAACTGACGATAGATTTGTCGAGTGCGTCTTGATTGTATAACTGAAACATTTCAGAATACTCAACGGACACAGCTTTCTCATGGAAGTAATGCTCCTCCTTGACATTCACCATGAGGGACAATCGATCGGAAATCTTGGTAATGTTCATGTACCATTGATGCAATTCATACATTCTCGTTGTGAGGTTCTTGACCTTGTCTGGCTCGACCAAAGGTTGGCCCCGGACATATTTTCGTTTTATTTCATCCTCTCTAAGCACAGGCATGGGCTCGATCTCGAGGAGTTGTCCAACAGTGATTTTGAGAACTTCAACCTGCATTATATGGTCCTCCGTTATTACCACATTGCCCACCTCAGGAACGTAAACTGTTTGCCCATAATAATATTGGGTGTGCGTACTGTCACGTGTTGTTGGCACAACAAGCGAGGGGATCGATTGCGCCGCCTGTTCTCCCAGCTGGGGATGGTTTTCCCGCATTTTTTGACAGCTGCTTCTTGTTTGCTCGATCCCGAGCTCGCCTCCTTACGTAGACGTGCTCGATTTAACTTCCTGATGTGGCGCTCATAGTCTGTGTCAACAGGCTTGGGAGCTGGTGGTTGAGCCATACGAATGAAGTGGTCAATCATTTCCTCAGGCACTTTCTCCCTTGGCGGCGGTGGCGGTTTCGGTGCAAAATGGGCTTCCACCTCGGACTTCGATATGGCTGCGATTTCCTCCTCGGACCTGTCATAAGACCTCTGCGGAAGAGGCGTGAGGCTTGGACCATATTTATATCGCTTGCCTCCGCCTGTACTTCCTGTACTACCTCGACTCGTACCGCTACGCACCATAGCTGCGGGTGTCTCTTCTGCGATTGCCGAGGCGGCGGAGACGCCGGCCGACGGGCTGAGTTGGACGAGGAGGAGTGGCGCTGGAGCTGTGCTGACTTGGAGGAGGAGGGCCTGAGGTTGTGCCGGACTTGGAGGAGGAGGGACATCCGACGCTGTGGCGGACTTGGAGGAGGAGGAGGCTCGACACTTTGCGGACTTGGAGGAGGAGTGGCCTCGACACTTTGCCGGACTTGGTGGACTTGCAGGAGCGGGAGATGCTGACTCGGTGGCGGACTTGACGAGGAGTCGGATGACGCGTGTCGGTGGCCTTCAAAGATGATGCAATCCTTTTCCATAGGATGATACGATGGTTGGCGTCTCCGAGAAAGCGCCGTCCTCACCTCCGTGAATGTCAAGCTCTAGCCCGAATATGGCTGCACCACCTCGTCAACCATGACACGAGCATAGCCCTCTGGAATCGGGATGCAATGGTAGGTTGCTTTGGGGTAATCGGAAAAGCAACGCCGTCCACCACCTTCATGGATATGTTCTTCATTTTGACGTGTAGCTCGCAGCTAGTGTTCTCCGTGATGTCATCCACGGGTATCTACCAGCATTGCATCGTCCGGGCGGAACCCACGCTGCTTCTCGGCATGGATGGGGCGGTGCTATCCAATGCTGGATCATTCGCTAGCTGCTGCAGCTGCCGAGACCCCTTTGCTGGGTAAGTGAGTCGATCTGCTCCTCGCCGCCGCTGGAATTTGACTACCAATTCCGCTTGACTTGCTTCTAGGCCTTGAAGGCGTTCATAGTCCCGCTTCCTCTGCTCCTCCTCCATCTTCCTCTTCTTCTCCTCCGCAATCTTCTTTCTCGCACGGGTTCTGTAGTCGGTGTTCCATCTGAAAACCCTCATACCACGGAATAGCGCCCTTGCCTCGTGTTCTTCTCGGTGTTCAGGATTTCCCGGGCACGCAGAAGCTCGTCGTTCTCTCTGTTGGGCTGGAACACCCCCGATCGTGCCTCTTCTATTGCAACAAGTATCGCATCGTCGGCTCCCTTCAGACTTGCCCTCGTCGAAACATTGCCTGTCTTCGGGTCCAACTCCCCCCCATGCGCATAGAACCAAGTCCTGACCACAGGGCCCAGCTCTTAGTAACCGGAGTGGCACCTGCATCCTCCATCTCTTTCTCGACTTATCCCACTTAGGCATTGCCACCACATAGCCACCGCCCCACTTATGGAACTTATCCTTTTTTTCGGCATTCTTCTTGTTTATTCTCGACCGTTCCTTAGCTAATTCCGAATCCTTGAATTTCACGAAATCGTCCCAATGAGCACGTTGGTTCTCTAGTGTTCCCTCGAATACTGGAGTCTTCCTTCCTCCCTTGACGTACTTGTCCCATTCACGATTCTTGTGGTTCTTGAATGCAACCGCCATCTTCCTAAGAGCAGCGTCCTTTGAAGGAAATATGCCCTAGAGGCAATAATAAAGTTATTATTTATTTCCTTATATCATGATAAATGTTTATTATTCATGCTAGAATTGTATTAACCGGAAACATAATACATGTGTGAATACATAGACAAACAGAGTGTCACTAGTATGCCTCTACTTGACTAGCTCGTTAATCGAAGATGGTTATGTTTCCTAACCATAGACATGAGTTGTCATTTGATTAACGGGATCACATCATTAGGAGAATGATCTGATTGACATGACCCATTCCGTTGGCCTAGCACTTGATCGCTTAGTATGTTGCTATTGCTTTCTTCATGACTTATACATGTTCCCGTAACTATGAGATTATGCAACTCCGTTTACGGAGGAACACTTTGGTGCTACCAAACGTCACAACGTAATCGGGTGATTATAAAGGAGTACTACAGGTGTCTCCAAAGGTACATGTTGGGTTGGCGATTTGAGATTAGGTTTTGTCACTCCGATTGTCGGAGAGGTATCTCTGGCCTTCTCGGTAATACTCATCACCTAAGCCTTGCAAGCATTGTAACTAATGAGTTAGTTATGAGATGATGTATTACGGAACGAGTAAAGAGACTTGCCGTAACGAGATTGAACTAGGTATTGGATACCGACGATCGAATCTCGGGCAAGTAACATACCGATGACAAAGGAACAAAGTATGTTGTTATGCGGTTTGACCGATAAAGATCTTCGTAGAATATGTAGGAACCAATATGGGCATCCAGGTTCCGCTATTGGTTATTGACCAAGAATAGTTCTAGGTCATGTCTACATAGTTCTCGAACCCGTAGGGTCCGCACGCTTAAGGTTTCGATGATGTTATATTATGAGTTTATGAGTTTTGATGTACCAAGGAGTTCGAGTCCCGGATGAGATCGGGGACATGACGAGGAGTCTCTAAATGGTCGAGACGTAAAGATCGATATATTGGACGACTATATTCGAGTTCGGAAAGGTTCGAATGATTCGGTATTTTTCAGAGTACCGAGAGTTACGGGAATTCCGGGAGAAGTATTGGGCCTTATTGGGCCTGCGGGAAAGAGAGAGGGCTGCCTAGGGCAGGCCGCGCCCCAAGGCCTAGTCCGAATTGGACTAGGGGAGGGCCGCACCCTTCCTCCCTTCCCTTCCTACTCTCCTACTCCTACTAGGAAAGGAGGAGTCCTACTCCCGTGGGAGTAGGACTCCCCTTGTCGCGCCTCCTAGGCCGCCACCTCCTCCTTGCTCCTTTATATCTCGGGGCAGGGGCACCCATGACACACAAGTTGATATACGGATCGTTCCTTAGCCGTGTGCGGTGCCCCCTCCACCATATTCCACTTCGGTCATATCGTCATGAGCTTAGGCGAAGCCCTGCGCCGGAGAAGTCATATCGTCGCGGAGCTTAGGCGAAGCCCTGCGTCGGTGGAGCATCATCATCGCTCCACGCCGTCGTCTTGACGGAACTCATCCCGACACTTTGCTGGATCGAGTCCGGGATCGTCATCGAGCTGAACGTGTGCAGAACTCGGAGGTGCCGTACGTTCGGTGCTTGGATCGGTCGGATCGTGAAGACGTACGACTACATCAACCGCGTTGTTATAACGCTTCCGCTTTCGGTCTACGAGGGTACGTGGACATACACTCTCCCCTCTCGTTGCTATGCCATCACCATGGTCTTGCGTGTGCGTAGGAATTTTTTTGAAATTACTACGTTCCCCAACAGTGGTATCAGAGCCTGGTTTTATGCGTTGATGTCATGTGCACGAGTAGAACACAAGTGAGTTGTGGGCGATATAAGTCATACTGCTTACCAGCATGTCATACTTTGGTTCGGCGGTATTGTGAGATGAAGCGGCCCGGACCGACATTACGCGTACGGCTTACTCGAGACTGGTTTCACCGCTTGAGCACTAGTTGCTTAAAGGTGACTGGCGGGTGTCTGTCTCTCTCACTTTAGTTGAACCGAGTGTGGCTACGCCCGGTCCTTGCGAAGGTTAAAACAGCACCAACTTGACAAACAATCGTTGTGGTCTTGATGCGTAGGTAAGAACGGTTCTTGCTCAGCCCGTAGCAGCCACGTAAAACTTGCAACAACAAAGTAGAGGACGTCTAACTTGTTTTTGCAGGGCATGTTGTGATGTGATGTGGTCAAGACGTGATGCTATATTTTATTGTATGAGATGATCATGTTTTGTAACCGAGTTATCGGCAACTGGCAGGAGCCATATGGTTGTCGCTTTATTGTATGAAATGCAAACGCCATGTAATTGCTTTACTTTATCACTAAGCAGTAGCGATAGTCGTAGAAGCAATAGTTGGCGAGACGACAACGATGCTACGATGGAGATCAAGGTGTCGCGCCGGTGACGATGGTGATCATGACGGTGCTTCGGAGATGAAGATCACAAGCACAAGATGATGATGACCATATCATATCACTTATATTGATTGCATGTGATGTTTATCCTTTATGCATCTTATCTTGCTTTGATTGACGGTAGCATTATAAGATGATCTCTCACTAAAATTATCAAGACGTGTTCTCCCTGAGTATGCACCGTTGCTAAAAGTTCGTAGTGCCCAGACACCACGTGATGATCGGGTGTGATAAGTTCTACGTCCATCTACAACGGGTGCAAGCCAGTTTTGCACACGCAGAATACTCAGGTTAACTTGACGAGCCTAGCATATGCAGATATGGCCTCGGAACACGGAGACCGAAATGTCGAGCGTGAATCATATAGTAGATATGATCAACATAGTGATGTTCACCATTGAAAACTACTCCATCTCACGTGATGATCGGTTATGGTTTAGTTGATTTGGATCACGTGTTCACTTAGATGACTAGAGAGATGTCTGTCTAAGTGGGAGTTCTAAAGTAATATGATTAATTGAACTTTAAATTATCATGAACTTAGTCCTGGTAGTATTTTGCAAATTATGTTGTAGATCAATAGCTCGCGTTGTTGCTTCCCTATGCTTTTATATGTTTGTTTTGATATGTTCCTAGAGAAAAATTATGTTGAAAAATGTTAGTAGCAATGATGCGGATTGGATCCGTGATATGAGGTTTATCCTCATTGCTGCATGAAGAATTATGTCCTTGATGCACCGCTAGGTGACAGACCTATTGCAAGAGCAAGATGCAGACGTTATGAACGTTTGGCTAGCTCAATATGATGACTACTTGATAGTTTAGTGCACCATGCTTAACGGCTTAGAATCGGGACTTCAAAGATGTTTTGAACGTCATGGACCATATAAGATGTTCCAGGAATTGAAGTCAATATTTCAAGCAAATACCCGAGTTGAGAGATATGAAGTCTTCAACAAGTTCTATAGCTAAAAGATGGAGGAGAATCGCTCAACTAGTGAGCATGTGCTCAGATTGTCTGGGTACTTCAATCGCTTGAATCAAGTGGGAGTTAATCTTCCAGATAAGATAGTGATTGACAGAATTCTCTAGTCACCATCACTAAGTTACTAGAACTTCGTGATGAACTATAGTATGCAAGGGATGACGAAAACAATTCCCAAGCTCTTCGTGATGCTGAAATCGACGAAGGTAGAAATCAAGAAAAGAGCATCAAGTGTTGATGATTGACAAGACCACTAGTTTCAAGGAAAAGGGCAAAGGGAAGAAGGGGAACTTCAAGAAGAACGGCAAGCAAGTTGCTGTTCGAGTGAAGAAGCTCAAGTCTGGACCTAAGCCTGAGACTGAGTGCTTTTGCTGCAATGGAACTGGTCACTGGAAGCGGAACTACCCCAAGTATTTGGCGGATAAGAAGGATGGCAAATTGAACAAGAGTATATTTGATATACAGGTTATTGATGTGTGCCTTACTAGTGTTTATAGTAGCCCCGAGTATTTCATACTTGTTCGGTTGCTTGAGATTAGTAACTCAAACAGGAGTTCTGAGAATAAACAGAGACTAGTTGAAGGGAGGTGACGATGAGAGTTGGAAGTAGTTCCAAGATTGATATGATCATCATCGCACACTCCCTATACTTTCGGGATTAGTGTGGAACCTAAATAAGTGTTATTTGGTGTTGAGCATAAATATGATTTGATCATGTTTATTGCAATACGGTTATTCATTTAAGTAAGAGAATAAATTGTTGTTCTGCTTACATGAATAAAACCTTATATGGTTACACACCCAATGAAAATGGTTCATTGGATCTCGATCATAGTGATACACATATTCATAATATTGAAACCAAAAGATGCAAAGTTAATAATGATAGTGCAACTTATTTGTGGCACTGCCGCTTAGGTCATATTGGTGTAAAGCGCATGAAGAAACTCCATGCTGATGGACTTTTGGAATCACTTGATTATGAATCATTTGATGCTTGCGAACCGTGCCTTTTGGGCAAGATGACTAAAACTCCGTTCTCCGGAACAATGGAACAAGCTACTGACTTATTGGAAATAATACATACCGATGTATGCGATCCAATGAGTGTTGATGCTCGTGGCAAGTATCGGTATTTTCTGACCTTCACAAGATGATTTGAGCAGATATGGGTATATCTACTTGATGAAACATAAGTCTGAAATAATTGAAAAGTTCAAAGAATTTCAGAGTGAAGTGGGAAATCATCGTAACAAGAAAATAAAGTTTCTGCGATCTGATCGTGGAGATGAATATTTGAGTTACGAGTTTGGTCTTCATTTGAAACAATGTGAAATAGTTTCGCAACTCACGCCATATGGAACACCACAGCATAATGGTGTGTCCGAAAGTCATAACCGCACTTTATTGGATATGGTGCGATCTATGATGTCTCTTATCGGTTTACCACTATCGTTTTGGGGTTATGCATTAGAGACAGCTGCATTCACGTTTAATAGGGCACCATCTAAATCCGTTGAGATGACACCGTATGAACTATGGTTTAGCAGTAAACCTAAGCTGTCGTTTCTTAAAAGTTTGGAGTTGTGATGCTTATGTGAAAAAGTTTTCACCTGATAAGCTCGAACCCAAATCGGAGAAGTGCGTCTTCATAGAATACCCAAAAGAAAATGTTGGGTTCACCTTCTATCACAGATCCGAAGGCAAGTTTTTCGTTGCTAAGATGGATCCTTTCTAGAGAAGAAGTTTCTCTCGAAAGAAGTGAGTGGGAGGAAAGTAGAACTTGATGAGGTAATTGTACCTTCTCCCTTATTGGAAAGTAGTTCATCACAGAAATCAGTTCCAGTGATTCTTACACCAATTAGTGAGGAAGTTAATGATGATGATCATGAAACTTCAGATCAAGTTGCTACCAAACCTCGTAGGTCTTCGAGAGTAAGATCCGCACCAGAGTGGTACGGTAATCATGTTCTGGAAGTCATGTTACTAGACCATGATGAACCTACGAACTATGAGGAAGCGATGATGAGCCCAGATTCCGCGAAATGGCTTGAGGCCATAAAATCTGAGATAGGATCCATGTATGAGAACAAAGTATGGACTTTGATTGACTTGCTCGATGATCAGCAAGCCATGTAGATAAATGGATCTTCAAGAGGAAGACGGACACTGATAGTGGTGTTACTATCTACAAAGCTCGACTTGTCACAAAAAGGTTTTTGACAAGTTCAAGGTGTTGACTACAATGAGATTTTCTCAACTGTAGCGATGCTTAAGTCTGTCCGAATCATGTTAGCAATTGCCACATTTTATGAAATCTGGCAAATGGATGTCAAAACTACATTCTTTAATGGATTTATTAAAGAAGAGTTGTATAGGATGCAACCAGAAGGTTTTGTCAATCCTAAAGGAGCTAACAAAATGTGCAAGCTTCAGCGATCCATCTATGGACTGGTGCAAGCATCTTGGAGTTGGAATAAACGCTTTGATAGTGTGATCAAAGCATATGGTTTTATACAGACTTTTGGAGAAACCTGTATTTACAATAAAGTGAGTGGGAGCACTACAGCATTTCTGATAAGTATATGTGAATGACATATTGTTGATCGGAAATAATGTAGAATTATTCTGCAAAGCATAAAGGAGTATTTGAAAGGAGTTTTTCAAAGAAAGACCTCGGTGAAGCTGCTTACATATTGAGCATCAAGATCTATAGAGATAGATCAAGACGCTTGATAAGTTTTTCAATGAATACATACCTTGACAAGATTTTGAAGTAGTTCAAAATGGAACAGTCAAAGAAAGAGTTCTTGCCTGTGTTACAAGGTGTGAGATTGAGTAAGACTCAAAACCCGACCACGGCAGAAGATAGAAAGAGAATGAAAGTCATTCCCTATGCATCAGCCATAGGTTCTATAAAGTATGTCATGTTGTGTACCAGATCTATTGCATACCCTACCACTAAGCTTGGCAAGGGAGTGCAATAGTGATCTAGGAGTAGATCAATGGACAGCGGTCAAAATTATCCTTAGTAGAATAAGGATATGTTTCTCGATTATGGAAGTGAAAAAGGTTAAATCGTAAGGGTTACGTCGATGCAAGTTTTAACACTAATCTAGATGACTCTGAGTCTCAATCTGGATACATATTGAAAGTGGGAGCAATTAGCTAGAGTAGCTCCGTGCAGAGCATTGGAGGCATAGAAATTTGCAAAATACTTACGGCTCTGAATGTGACAGACCCGTTGACTAAAATTATCTCACAAGCAAAACATGATCACACCTTAGTACTCTTTGGGTGTTAATCACATGGCGATGTGAACTAGATTACTGACTCTAGTAAACCCTTTGGGTGTTGGTCACATGTCGATGTGAACTATGGGTGTTAACCACATATAGATGTGAACTATTGATGTTAAATCACATGGCGATGTGAACTAGATTATTGACTCTAGTGCAAGTGGGAGACTGAAGGAAATATGCCCTAGAGGCAATAATAAAGTTATTATTTATTTCCTTATATCATGATAAATGTTTATTATTCATGCTAGAATTGTATTAACCGGAAACATAATACATGTGTGAATACATAGACAAACAGTGTCACTAGTATGCCTCTACTTGACTAGCTCGTTAATCAAGATGGTTATGTTTCCTAACCATAGACATGAGTTGTCATTTGATTAACGGGATCACATCATTAGGAGAATGATCTGATTGACATGACCCATTCCGTTGGCCTAGCACTTGATCGCTTAGTATGTTGCTATTGCTTTCTTCATGACTTATACATGTTCCCGTAACTATGAGATTATGCAACTCCGTTTACGGAGGAACACTTTGGTGCTACCAAACGTCACAACGTAATCTGGGTGATTATAAAGGAGTACTACAGGTGTCTCCAAAGGTACATGTTGGGTTGGCGATTTGAGATTAGGTTTTGTCACTCCGATTGTCGGAGAGGTATCTCTGGGCCTTCTCGGTAATACTCATCACCTAAGCCTTGCAAGCATTGTAACTAATGAGTTAGTTATGAGATGATGTATTACGGAACGAGTAAAGAGACTTGCCGGTAACGAGATTGAACTAGGTATTGGATACCGACGATCGAATCTCGGGCAAGTAACATACCGATGACAAAGGGAACAAAGTATGTTGTTATGCGGTTTGACCGATAAAGATCTTCTAGAATATGTACGAACCAATATGGGCATCCAGGTTCCGCTATTGGTTATTGACCAAGAATAGTTCTAGGTCATGTCTACATAGTTCTCGAACCCGTAGGGTCCGCACGCTTAAGGTTTCGATGCGATTATATTATGAGTTTATGAGTTTTGATGTACCAAGGAGTTCGGAGTCCCGGATGAGATCGGGGACATGACGAGGAGTCTCGAAATGGTCGAGACGTAAAGATCGATATATTGGACGACTATATTCGGAGTTCGGAAAGGTTCGAATGATTCGGTATTTTTCGAGTACCGGAGAGTTACGGGAATTCGCCGGGAGAAGTATTGGGCCTTATTGGGCCCTCAGGAAAGAGAGAGGGCTGCCTAGGGCAGGCCGCGCCCAAGGCCTAGTCCGAATTGGACTAGGGAGGGCCGCACCCTTCCTCCCTTCCCCTTCCTACTCTCCTACTCCTACTAGGAAAGGAGGAGTCCTACTCCGGTGGGAGTAGGACTCCCCCATGGTCGCGCCCCCCTGGTCGGCCACCTCCTCCCTTGCTCCTTTATATACGGGGCAGGGGGCACCCATGACACACAAGTTGATCTACGGATCGTTCCTTAGCCGTGTGCGGTGCCCCCTCCACCATATTCCACTTCGTCATATCGTCATGAGCTTAGGCGAAGCCCTGCGCCGGAGAAGTCATATCGTCGCGAGCTTAGGCGAAGCCCTGCGTCGGTGGAGCATCATCATCGCCACCACGCCGTCGTCTTGACGGAACTCATCCCGACACTTTGCTGGATCGGAGTCCGGGATCGCCATCGAGCTGAACGTGTGCAGAACTCGGAGGTGCCGTACGTTCGGTGCTTGGATCGGTCGGATCGTGAAGACGTACGACTACATCAACCGCGTTGTTATAACGCTTCCGCTTTCGGTCTACGAGGGTACGTGGACATACACTCTCCCCTCTCGTTGCTATGCCATCACCATGGTCTTGCGTGTGCGTAGGAATTTTTTTTTTGAAATTACTACGTTCCCCAACATCCTTGACTTTCTGCACATCTGCTTCTGTGAAATGATCTGGTAGGTGAAATGTTCCATGAGAGTATCCCAAAGCAGATCTTTTTGATTCTTGTCGACAAAAGTAACATCTGGACGTGGAGCAGCGTCCTCTTTGCCTTTTTGTCCTTTGTCTTTTGCTGGCTCTCTCCATTCTTGAAGGGAGATCGGGAGTTGGTCCTTCACAAGAACTCCGACCGATTTAAATGAACTTGTCCGCAATCTTCTTAGGCGCTAATGGTTCGCCATTAGGTCCGACTGCCTCGATATTGTACTTTACCCTCCTTCAACTTTTTGTTCGGGCCTCGTTTCGTCCTTTTGCCTGAAGAATTGCTCGATCCGGATGGCTGAAAGAACAAAGATCGATTCGTTAATATATCTTCAAGTCATTTAAAACATGTGATGATCACCAGATACCTGCTTATATAAATATATATACCTCGCCGGTCTTTGTTGTTTCAGGATCAACATGTTCTTCGTCATCGTCATAATCGTAGTTCATGACTTCATCAATTCGGTCGTCGCGATCGAATATCATATCACCCTCTCCGGTGTTGTTTAGAAATTCGGAGCCGTCATAATCTTCTTCATTCTGATTATCATCTGGCCCGCGTATCATATTGAACATGGTCTGTTCTCTCTCTCTGTCGGTATTGTCTGCCATAGCTTTTATTTAACTAATTCAAAAGAAATATAAAACAATTTAGTATTCAAATTATATCGTCTCGAATAATAGATATAATCTCAATACTTCGCCTAGAATAATAGATATAATCTTGAATACATCGTCTCGAATAATATATAATATTGAATAGTACATCATCGGCTAGCTAATTAAAGATCGAATACTACAGAAGAATCTAGGACACTCATGTTCCTGCGTCATGGGCGGTGGACACCCAAAGAGAAGGAACCTCACAGGATCATAGCTGAAGTGAGATCTCAAAGATACTTGCCAGTATTGGAGAACCTGCCGCCTCTAACGCAACCATGTAGCGATGGACGTGCTCGTCCTCTTCCTCGACACGGCGACCTCCTCCGGCGGGCCGGGTCCCTCCGCACCGAAACTGGCCCACGCGAACGCCACCAAACGAGATCAGGGTCGACGACGGGACCCGGGGCCGGGTTCCTCATCAAGCGGCGCGCCCCTCCAGGCAGCACCTCCCAGTGCCAGCCCGGCGGAGCCCAGTCCCGGACATGGGTCGGCTGGACGTCGTCGCGGACGGGTCGACGGCGAGGATGCGGGCCGGGCATCGTCGAGAACAAATACTAGCTATATGCCCGCAAAAAGTAATATTTTTTTAATGATTGGATTTTGATAACTAAAATTTCTAACATTTCTACTATTTCAAAAATCTATATACTATTTCATACTAATTAAGCATCTAACACTAAAAACAGAAAAAACAATTTCTATACATCCATTAAAAAACAGAAAAACAACATTATATAAAAAATTCCATACTAATTAAACACTAATTATATCCATCTAACATGCATTCATACATATATACTAGTGAAAAAACAATAATCTAAAAAATCTAAACTAATTAAACATACAAAATACGTATATACTAATATATACATGCATTCATACATATATACGTGTATGTGTGTGTGTGTTCATCATGCTTGTGTGTGTGTGTATGGGCTCGGGAAGGGGCGGCGCCCATGGTGCCCGCTGGGGGCGAGGGAGGGGTTAGAGGGGAGAGCTCACAGGTGGGGCGACGGCGACGGCGAGGCGACGGCGGGGCGGCGACGGGCAGGCGTGACGCGCTGGGCGGCGACGCAGGACGGCGCGACGGGACGGGCCCGGGCGGCGAGAGACGAGGGCGGCGACGGGACGGGGCGGCGACGGGACGGGACGGGCGCGGCGACGGGATTGGGGCGGCGACGGCGACGGGTCGGTGCGGCGCCGACGATCGGGCGGGCTGTTCAATGGGGAAACAGAGGGAGAATGAAATTTTTCGAAATGTTGTATATATAGAAGGCACCTTAAGTACCGGTTGGAGCCACCAACTGGTACTAAAGGTCTATTTTGGCCAGCCCAAGCGGCGGGAAGCGACCCCCTTTAGTACCGGGTGGTGGCACAAACCGGTACTAAAGGCCCCCCCTTTAGTACCGGTTTGTGCCATGACCCGGTACTAAAAGGTGTGCTTGCGCAGTGCGGTGCGGCAAGTTTAGTCCCACTCGCTAGCCGAGGGGCGACCTGCACTGGTTTATAAACCCCGTGCGGTCGCTCTCTCGAGCTCCTCTCCAAAGCAAGCCTCTTGGGCCTACGTGTTCTTTGCTGCCTCAGGCCCACTTGGCCTTTGCGGCCTCAGCATCCCGGCCCAACAACAGGTTGGGTTTCTAGTCGTATGTAGGCCGCTCTGGCCTAGTAGGCGGGCTTTTTTATTTTATTTTTGCTTTATTTATTTTTGTGTTGTTTTTTGTGTATTTAGAGTTTTTTGTGAATATTTTTGCTTTAGGTACAAAAATTACAAACTTTCTGTTAGTGCCCGTAGTTTTCAAATTTGAATAGTTTAAATTTTGAATTATTTGAAATTAGTGTGAATCACTAGTTTGTGAATAATTTAACTTTAAAAATCAGTAAAGGCATGAAAGAATTTGTTTGCACATAAAATTTCTTCGCTTTCAAATGCCAAAATACATAACTACCCTAACTATTACAGAGATTCCCCTCGGGTGTGAAACATGTAAGAAAGTGATGATAGTGAAGCCGATCACATCCCAGATCTTTGGGTGTGAAACTTTTCTTCCGTGTGTCCCTTTGCGCCAGTAACCATGGAAAATCTTCATCATTTAACGGGATGCTCGGGTCAATATTCACTGTGAATGGAGAAATTTCATCAAACTTTTCATAATCTTCTGACTTGTCTGTCTTGTCATCCACTCCCACGATGTTTCTCTTCCCGAAAAGAACTATGTGCCGCTTTGGCTCATCGTACGATACATTCGCTTCCTTATCTTTTCTTTTTCTTGGCTTGGTAGACATGTCCTTCACATAGAAAACCTGTGCCACATCATTGGCTAGGACGAATGGTTCGTCTGCATAAGATTGTTGAGATCCACTGTTGTCATTCCGTACTGCGGGTCTTCCGTTACCCCGCCTCGTGTCATATTGACCCATTTGCACCGAAACAAAGGGACCTTTAAACCATGTTGATAGTCAAGTTCCCATATGTCCTGTATATAACCATAATATGTTTCCTTTCCCGTCTTGGTTTCTGCATCAAAACGGACACCACTGTTTTGGTTGGTGCTCTTCTTATCTTGGGCGATCGTGTAAAATGTATTACCATTTATCTCGTACCCTTTGAAAGTCATTATATTCGAAGATGGTAACTGGGACAGCAAGTACAGGTCATCTTCAATAGAGGTGTCATGCATGGTACGTGTCTGCAACCAGCTGGCGAAACTTCTGGTTTGTTCACGTGTAATCCAGTCATCAGACCGCTCCGGGTGTTTGGAGCGTAGCAAATTCTTGTGTTCATCCATATACGGAGCCACCAAGGCGGAATTCTGTAGAACTGTGTAGTGTGCTTCAGTGAGAGAATGTCCGTCCATACATATTATTTGTTCCCCTCCTAGCGTGCCTTTTCCATCCAGTCTGCCCTTATGCCGCGATTCAGGAACACCAATCGGCTTAAGGTCAGGAATAAAGTCAATACAAAACTCAATGACCTCCGCATTTTGATGGCCCTTGGAGATGCTTCCTTCTGGCCTAGCACGGTTATGAACATATTTCTTTAAGACTCCCATGAACCTCTCAAAGGGGAACATATTGTGTAGAAATACAGGACCCAAAACGTTAATCTCTTCGCATAGGTGAACTAGGACGTGCGTCAAGATGTTGAAGAAGGATGGTGGGAACACCAACTCGAAACTGACAAGACATTGCACCAAATCATTCTGTAACCTTGGTATGATTTCTGGATCGATTACCTTTTGAGAGATTGCATTGAGAAATGCACATAGCTTCATAATGGCTAATCGAACGTTTTCCGGTAGAAGCCCCCTCAATGCAACCGGAAGCAGTTGCGTCATAATCACGTGACAATCATGAGACTTTAGGTTCTGAAACTTTTTCTCTGCCATGTTTATTATTCCCTTTATATTCGACGAGAAGCCAGACGGTACCTTAATACTGAGCAGGCATTCAAAGAAGATTTCCTTCTCTTCTTTGGTAAGAGCGTAGCTTGCATGACCCTGATATATGTCGTCTTCTCCGTGCATACGTTGCTGGTCCTCCCGTGCCTCAGGTGTATCTTTTGTCTTTCCATACACGCCCAAGAAGCCAAGCAGGGTCACGCAAAGATTCTTCGTCACGTGCATCACGTCGATTGCGGAGCGGACCTCTAGGTCTTTCCAATATGGCAGGTCCCAAAATATAGATTTCTTCTTCCACATGGGTGCGCGTCCGTCAGCGTCCTTCGGAACAGGTTGTCCGCCAGGACCCTTTCCAAATATCACCTTCAAATCCTTGACCATATCATGTACATCAGCACCAATGACGGTGGCGAGGCTTCGTCCGTGATCCGCCTCACCTTTGAAATGCTTGCCTTTCTTTCTTACGGGATGCCTGCTCGGAAGAAATCGACGATGTCCTGTACACATTCTTCATACAACTATTCAAATATATATCGTCGGTATCATCCAAACAATGCGTGCATCCGCGGTATCCCTTGTTTGTCTGTCCCGAAGGTTACCGAGAGCAGGCCAATCATTGATGGTCACGAACAGCAACGCCTTTAGGTCAAATTCTTCCCCATGTGCTCATCCCACGCACGTACACCTGTTCCATTCAACAGTTGTAAGAGTTCTTCAACTAATGGCCTTAGGTACACATCAATGTCGTTGCCGGGTTGCTTAGGGCCTTGGATGAGCACTGGCATCATAATGAACTTCCGCTTCATGCACAACCAAAGAGGAAGGTTATACAAACATAGAGTCACAGGCCAGGTGCTATGGTTGCTGCTCTGCTCCCCAAAAGGATTAATGCCATCTGCGCTTAGACCAAACCATACGCTCCTTGCGCCATCTGCAAACTCCTTCCCGTACTTTCTTTCGATTTTTCTCCATCGCGACCCGTCACCGGTACTCTCAACTTTCCGTCTTTCTTACGGTCTTCTCGTGCCATCGCATCGCTTGGCATGCTCTTTGTTTTGGAACAACGTTTCAACCGTGGTATTATAGGAGAATACCACATCACCTTGAAGGAATCTTCTTCCTGGGCGCTCGCCCTCGACATCACCATGCTCATCGCGGCTGATCTTATAGCGCAATGCACCACATACCGGCAAGCGCTCAAATCCTCGTACTCACCGCGGTAGAGGATGCAATCATTAGGGCATGCATGTATCTTCTGCACCTCTAACCCTAGAGGGCAGACATCCTTCTTTACTTCAGACGTACTCTCGGGCAATTCGTTGTCCTTTGGAAGCATATCCTTTATCATTACCAGCAACTTTCCAAATTCCTTGTCGATACACCATTCTCTGCCTTCCATTGCAGCAATTCCAGTGTGGTGCCCAGCTTTTTCTTGTCACCCACGCAATTGGGTACAACAATTTTTGTGATCCTCTAACATGCGCTGCAACTTCTTCTTCTCCAAATCACTTGCGCAGTTTCTCTTTGCATCGGCAATGGCCCGACCTAGATCATCAACGGGCTCATCGATGCCTCTTCTTCAGCTTCTTCCCGCATTGCCGCCCAGCTTCTTCCGCATTACCGCTCAGCTTCTTCCCCATTGTTGTATCATCGTATTCAGGGAACCCATGGCCAGGATAGCTGTCGTCGTCCTCTTCTTCTTCATTGTCTTCCATCATAACCCTCTTTCTCCGTGCTTGGTCCAAACATTATAGTGGGGCATGAAACCGGACTCAAACAGGTGGACGTGAATGGTTCTTGACGAGAGTAATTGCGACCATTCTTACAGCCAGCACATGGACAAGGCATAAAACCATCCGCCCGCTTGTTTGCCTCAGCCGCAAGCAAAAAAGTATGCACGCTCAACGAACTGGGAGAGCATCGGTCATCGTACATCCATTGCCGCTCATCTTCATTACACAACACCGAATAGACCAAATTAATACAAGTTCATACATAAAGTTCATACAACACTTAAATGCAACAAACAAATAACTCTCTAGCTAAAGCATTTAAATGCAACAACAAATGCGATCAAGATCGCAACTAAGGTAACAATTGATCCAACAGCATAATGATACCAAGCCTCACTATCGATGGCATATTTTCTAATCTTTCTAATCTTCAAGCGCATTTTCTCCATCTTGATCTTGTGATCATCGACGACATCGGCAACATGCAACTCCAATTCCATCTTCTCCCCCTCAATTCTTTTCAATTTTTCTTTCAAGTACTAGTTTTCTCTTTCAACTAAATTTAACCTCTCGACAATAGGGTCGTTCGGAATTTCCGGTTCACATACCTCCTAGATAAAAATATCTATGTCAACTTGATGGGCATAATTTTTCATAAACACGAAATGCAACAAATAGTTTTAAAAGAGAATATACCACATCCGAATCATAACAAGGACGAGGGCCGACGGGGACGGATATCAAAACCATGGCACTATGTATAACAAACAACGTACGGGTAAGATAATTATTATACGAGTAACTATATATCCAAATCGCACAAACATCAATTTTTTATATAAAATTTCATGGAACAAGAGGCTCACCACAAGGTGGTGCCGGCGACGGGACGGTGCGGGCGATCGACGGTGGTTACGACAGAGATTTAGATGCACTAAGTAAACCACACCTACATATGCAAACTAAGTGTTATTTTGACCTCAAATTGCATATAAATCAAATACTACCACATATAATTCCTCCCAAATTACTAAAACCCACAATTAATCACTATATAAACCAATGCAAGAGCTAATCTAGCAATGAGAGATGAAAGGACAAAGTTGCTAACCTTGGTGATCATTTGAATGGATGAGGGCCTGCAAATCTTGACAAATTTGGGGCAAATTTTGTGATGAACTCGAGAGGAAGAAGGGAAGAACAGAGGAGAGGGAGAGGGGAAAGGGGGAAGAACAGAGTGCGGGTGGACAAAGGATTTATATAGGACGAAATTTAGTACCGGTTCGTGCCACGAACCGGTACTAAAGGTGCTGGAAGGGCCCCATTCTGACAACATCCTGCCACCACTTTCATTAGTACCGGTTCGTGGCACGAACCGGTGCTAAAGGTTTGCCACGAACCGGTACTAAAGAGCTCCTCCCGGCTAGCCGTTGGAACCGGCACTAATGGCCACATTAGTGCCGGTTCTGTTACAAACCGGGACTAATGTGTCTCACATTTGACCCTTTTTCTACTAGTGGGAAGACCCCTGGACATTAAAAAACGCCGGGATCCCGAGAATCACAAGTCCGGCGGAACCCTATCTTTTCGATAGCTTTCCAACGCCACCCCAACCGCCTCTATCGGAGCCCGAATGCACCGGCTACGCCTCTCGCAAAACTATACGAAGAAGTCAAACCTCCGGGCCAAAGAGTCAAACGCGGGCACCGGCCAAGCACTCCCGTGCCAAAATTTGGGCGGGAAAATGAAGGCACGCTAATCGGGGCCGCGTGAAGCCGAAATTTGAGCGGGAAAGCACCCAAATCTCGGGGAGCACGGCGTGGCCTCCCGGGAACAGGAGGGAAGGCCCCATGGGCAACCGGGAGAGCCTGGAACGCTGTGGCAGCGCGTGGGATCCCGTGCATGCGAGTACTGGCCATCACGTGTGCCTCGGTAGCCGTTCCCCGTGATGATTTGCTTTGCCAAACATCTCGGAATCATCCAAAAACGCCGCCTCGGGGCCGAGGCGGTGTCTACGACTTCTCTCGATCGGAGCCCGTATGCTCGAGCTACGGGGTCGTATATACGCGAGGCTACCTTGCGTACGGAGCCATGATCGCGTGCATGCAATCATCCCCGACCAAAGGTAATTTTTTTTCTTTGAGAAAAACAAAGCGAACTACAAACAATGTGCAGGCTTGTGGTACGATGGAGATATAGTTGCGGCGGCTCCCAAATACCAAAAGAAACAAAAAAGTGAACTACGAATGGTATTTAGGCTATGATGGTGAAACAATATGGAGGAGTTCCGTCCGTATATCACGAAGACAAGTAAGGTGTCCAAGGTTTGGACGCGAGTCCCGGTGCACGGCATCGAAAGGGGAGAGGGGGTTTGCTTATTCGCCAATCGATGAAATGTGAAGTGACATTTTGGAGTTAATTGCTTCGTTATTGCGATATGACGATGACGATGACGATGATGATGATGACGACGATGATAATGCGATGCTTACGAAAAGCACACATGGCACACAAACGGTACTACTGGCGAACACGCGTGCGGGATTAAATCCGGCCGGTCAAAAACAGGCGGGAAAAAAAGTTGTTCGATTCGAAATTGCGGGGCCCATAAACCCTAGAAGACGGCCTTTTTTGGCCACGATTTTTTCATGGATGGATCCAAAGTCCCGAAGTCTATATAGTGGTAGGAAGACGCCTGGACATTCAAAAACACCGGGATCCCGAGAATCGCAAGTCCGGCGGAACCCTGTCTTTTCGATAGCTTTCCAACGCCACCCCAACCGCCTCTATCGGAGCCCGAATGCACCGGCTACGCCTCTTGCAAAACTATACGAAGAAGTCAAACCTCCGGGCCAAAGAGTCAAACGCGGGCACCGGCCAAGCACTCCCGTGCCGAAATTTGGGCGGGAAAACGAAGGCACGCTAATCGGGGCCGCGCGTGAAGCCAAAATTTGAGCGGGAAAGCACCCAAATCTCGGGGAGCACGGCGTGGCCTCCCGGGAACGGAAGGGAAGGCCCCATGGGCAACCGGGAGAGCCTAGAACGCCATGGCCGCGCGTGGGATCCCGTGCATGCGAGTACTGGCCATCACGTGTGCCTCGGTAGCCGTTCCCCGTGATGATTTGCTTTGCCAAACATCTCGGAATCGTCCAAAAACGCCGCCTCGGGGCCGAGGCGGTGTCTACGACTTCTCTCGATCGGAGCCCGTATGCTCGAGCTACGGGGTCGTATATACCCGAGGCTACCTTGCGTACGGAGCCATGATCGCGTGCATGCAATCATCCCCGACCAAAGGTAATTTTTTTTCTTTGAGAAAAACAAAGCGAACTACAAACAATGTGCAGGCTTGTGGTACGATGGAGATATAGTTGCGGCGGCTCCCAAATACCAAAAGAAACAAAAAAGTGAACTACGAATGGTATTTAGGCTATGATGGTGAAACAATATTGAGGAGTTCCGTCCGTATATCACGAAGACAAGTAAGGTGTCCAAGGTTTGGACGCGAGTCTCGGTGCACGGCGTCGAAAGGGGAGAGGGGGTTTGCTTATTCGCCAATCGATGAAATGTGAAGTGACATTTTGGAGTTAATTGCTTCGTTATTGCGATATGACGATGACGATGACGATGATGATGACGACGATGATGATGATGTGATGCTTACGAAAAGCACACATGGCACACAAACGGTACTACTAGCGAACACGCGTGCGGGATTAAATCCGGCCGGTCAAAAACAGGCGGGAAAAAAAGTTGTTCGATTCGAAATTGCGGGGCCGGTAAACCCTAGAAGACGGCCTTTTTTGGCCACGATTTTTTCCTGGATGGATCCGAAGTCCCGAAGTCTATATAGTGGTAGGAAGACCCCTGGACATTAAAAAACGCCGGGATCCCGAGAATCACAAGTATCTGCTGCAAGGCTTGGATTGACGTATGTTGGGATGATCTCATATGGATAAATGATAGATCAAGGGCTTTTAATACTGAAGTAGTATCCATACGTATGACTGGTGATGCAAATAATGGATGTGGAAACTATATGAATGTCAAGTGGAGAGTTAAATGATTTATCAATGTTGATTTTACTAGTATTATTCTTGAATATCAGGTATTCATTTCAAGTAATAATAACCTTACTCTACAAATTTAGCATTATTTTGATACTCTGCCAGTGTTGTGTTGTTTACTAAATTCTCTATTTGTTTCCAAGTGATAGGATCTTGAGACGGCCCTCACGGGAGTGGTCGCCGCCCCCGGTCAACTATGGTCACCTCCGTTAGCACCCACCGGCAGGATCCCCCTCCCCCTCGCCTCCCCCTTATCCACCATTTCATGTCCACCACTGGGAGGAGCGGCGGTTCCGCTGGGGCATATGCAAAGCCTGGAGACATCCCATCGACGGGAGGAGAAGGACTGTCTTCGTCGCGTTTGTGCACTTCCGTGAAGAGGACAACTCGAGGTGAGGCGAACCGCTTGGCAGGAGGAGCTCGAGCCGAGGTGAGTCGCCTCTGATTCTGCAACACGCTCGATGTCTGCCTCTTCCCCCACAACCGCACACGAGAGGCCAGGCCTTGGACTAGGTAGAGCAGGAGCAGTTCCATCTCCCTCACCAATGCATCCCCGCCCTCATCTTGATCAATAATGAACTAGAGGTACCAACTCTTTTCTTTACTCTTTCATGGTGAATCCATTTTTATTATCCCTGTTTGATAGTTTTTCTCCTCTTGACCCAAATAAAGAGATTTGATGTGATGATTGAGGTAGAAGGCTAGCTGAACATATTGATCAAATGTCTGCTGATGTACTTTATTATTCTTTATTTCATTGTTTTTTGTTTGGTGACCGTGAACTCTATAGGTAGAGGAGCATAGGACATAAAGGTGCATAGCTATTTTGTCACTACTAATATATATGACTAATTAATGCCCACAAAGTTTTAATGGGATAATAATGAGAGATTATCAAGGAACAGAGCTCTCTGGTACTTCATATATGTGATCCTTTTAGTAGCCCGCAAGATGTCTCAGGACATGCTCATAAGAGGATAGGATGTGATACATGTTTGCTCAAACGGTCCAAGACTTGGATGAACAGTTGGAATAAAGGATCTCTCTCTGTCTCCACCATGGAAAAAATAGAATCAACCCTTCCTCTTATTAATCATGTGCAGCCTCTTTAATTTGCCTTCCTAGCCTGTGTCATTTGGTTCTGAAATGTTTTCTGCTATGTAATTTAACAATTTAATTTCGTGCGTCATGTGCAGAGAGGTCCAGCATGATCTAAGACACATGGGTTTTCTGTTCTCAACTTCTCATGTCTGATTTTATTTCTTTTGCTTTGTGGTTAACCAGAGCTCAGAATCAAGATTAAGGTGTGCGCTCATATAACCTATGCGGTGTCATGGTTGTTAAATCCTGCTCACCATGGCTCACTATTGCATTTGGAAGTTGGAACTGTATCTTAGATTGATTTGCTATGATGGGATATAAATAGCAGCCTTACTGATGTGTCACTTTACTTGGGTGCTTGCTGCTGAAACTTCTATATTTCTATTTCAGAATGTAGTTGAGCACAAAGCAAAAGGGGTGATGTTTGCCCATAGATGCATGATGATGATCATTTCCTGGTGAGTTTGTGTTGCCCATAGAGAACTTGAAATAGTCATGGATGGACCTGTGAATGAAACAATAACAGGCATGCATTCATTATGCTCTTGGTAGATATTTTCTAGTTATGCTTGTGCCCGTCAATTTGTATTAATGTTTATTTTGTATTGCTCTACCTACATTTTTTTGTTAAATGCCGCGTCTGTCGATATTGTTTCATTTGCACACAACTAGCTATCGTCGGGTACAACACTAATGTCGCTATTTAGATCCTAAACTATGCCCTTTATTATTAACATACCCTTTTGAATTTTCTTGCAGTTGTAGGTTTGCTAACAGTTCTTGGGTCGTCTTGCATGATTTTGCTTTTATACATATATATTTATTTGAACTGTGGCTTTTCTGATGCACCTGTGCTATTTTTAACTCTATTGAGATGCTGAATGTTTTTTCTTTTACTATACATCTGTATCTACTTATTGGCTTGATGTTTTCTTACCCATTTTGTTTTCTTCTTTGAGAAGGCTACACGTGTTCTAGGAATTATGCAAGCTATGAAAAAGTGTTATCTTATTTCATCTCTCTGCTGCCTCTCGACATTTCCATTATGAGATATATTGAGTAATACGGATATATTGTCTATTGCCGGGGTTAGTTAAAACGGGGCCATGTGGAGTCCGCCATGGGTTAATAATGTTGAGGTCTTTTGCATATCTCATTTGAGCAAAGACCATTATTTGAATGCTGATTTAATGTGCCTTTTATGCTTTGTTCTTCTAGAAGAGCACAACGCTGGGTGGATATTCTTCTACCTTAGCAGATGAGATCGATTGTATTTCAAGGTATGTACTTTCGCTTGCCCCATAAGTTTATAACAGTGTCTATCTTTGTCGTCTCTGCTTATTTCATTGCTTTTCTCTTAAAATGGACAAGATGAGACACTGAAGGAAAAAGAAGCTTTGCCCTCCGAACATGAAGCCTAGGCTCTAGACTGGGTATCTCTTAAAGTAATCATACTTTTGGTGCGTTTCGTGTGATCCTCATATTCGTTAGTTAGTTAACCCATATGCTATACATTCCTCTTACATGCATTTGAGGATTGGCTATGCATGACCTTATCATTTTGGTCATGACCGTGCAAAGAAATGATGGCTCGGCTGTAGGGGCATATCAACAGATGCTAGCTTGAGTTGGTCCTTTGTTCTCAATGGATTTGTTATTATTATGCTCTGTCACCCAACATACATTGTTCTTGATTTGTACCTCCTATTTTATTTGTTGTACTGTCCAAGGACAAGCAAATATTGTGGTTAGCATATAAGACTAAGTTGTATTGAATGTTTAATAGTTGTCGTAACGTGAGCTGCCATAAAACACAAGATCTTTGATTGTGGTGCAGATTTGTCAAAGACGGGAAGAAGTATCCCGAGGAGGAAGACATGATCCTGTGTGGAAAATTGGTGAAAGTGTGTACGACCATGGGAAATGGATGCCTCCTGCTACCAGCTGCACCCTGAGGTGTGTTTCTTTGCAGGTATCTGATTAGGTCAAAAGCGACAGGAACTTTATGTACGCTGAGTACTCTCTTTTGCCTGGCATAGTGAACGAGAACAGATCAAAATTAGTGGACCAAGTATATATGTGCTATCCTTTTACTGGTGTACAGAGAACATATTCCAGCATGTATTTGGGTGTATGAACTGTTGTATCGATGATGTCGAGTCGCTGTGCGTACATGTCATGGCTTCATATGCATATATAAATTGTTGTATCCACTTTGTACCTTTGTATCATGTGTAACATATATTCTAATTTACGCTGAATATGATTCAATCAAGTTCAGATTTTGCGAAGTATATGCTTTCCTTTGCATCGTCATACTGTCTTTAATTTTTCTGCCGGGTTAGCTAAAATGAAACCAGGTGGGTGCGGCAGGTGGCGTGAGCTGCGAAACAATTCCACATTGTTTTAAATGAAGGCCAAACTCGTAACTCAAATATCCACCTCCACGATTAGATCGTAGAAAGTTTATTTTCTTGTTACGAGGATTCTCCAGTTCACTTTGAAATTCTTTGATTCAAATGTTTCAGACTTGTGTTTCGTTGAGTAGATATACCCATATCTGCTCAAATCATCTGTGAAGGTCAGAAAATAACGATACCCGCTACGAGCCTCAACACTCATCGGACCGCATACATCGGTATGTATTATGTCCAATAAGTCATTAGCTCGTTCCATTGTTTCGGAGAACGGAGTTTTAGTCATCTTGCCCATAAGGCATGGTTCGCAATTATCAAATGATTCATAATCAAGTGATTCCAAAAGTCCATCTTTATGGAGTTTCTTCATGCGCTTTACAAAACAACAACCACCAATCAGGTATTTGGATCCTAGACACCTACAAGAGAGCAAAAAACTTAACAACAGGCAGGTCTCATGAAAATGAAGCCTTTAACAACAACAATATTACACGGCAGCAGAGAGGGAGCTGGCCAAGTCGAAAATCTAAGACAAGACAATCAACCAAAACAACCAACCATGCCCAAGCACCCGGCAAAAATCAGACGCCGAAAAGACAAAACCAACACACTGGTGTTTGTAGTCGTACTCTTCATCACACAGAACAAAATTGTACTATTGTCAAAAACCAAAACTGTATCTATTTAATCATGTTAACCTCTCACCGAGATAGTTGCATACATGGCTTATGCATGAGCCCAAAACATCAAGATAGTTACTGCGACATAATGACACTAATTGACCACACATCTTTCGTATACAGATCGATCTTCAGACGTGGCAAAACTATGCAAAAAGACTAACTGACCACAAATGCATCTTGAACTGACAAGATGAGCTGTGCAAGAGGAACAAAATTGAACAAACTAAAAGCACATTGATCATGTTCCATCCAGAACAGCAAAGATGGCTGCCAAAATTTCATCACTAGCCCACTGCACGACGACGATCTTCTCGAGAGGATTCTGATCAGCCTCCCGGGGGCGGCGTTCCTCGCCCGCGCCATGCCCGTCTCCGACCGCTGGTGCCGCGTCATCTCCGACGAGGGCTTCCTCAAACGCTTCCACGTCAGCCACCCATCGTCGCCCCTCGTCGGCCTATTCGTGGACAGCAAAAACGAGCGCATCCCCCGCTTCCACACCGGCATCGCCACCGCCAACCCCGACATCGCCTCCGTGGTTCGCCGCACCGACATTTGCCTCACCCGCCTCGACGATGCTCTGCGGTGGCGCCTCCGGGACTGCCGCAATGGCCAGCTCCTCCTCTCCGGAGCCGACGGTTCACTGTGCGTCTATGACCCGCTCTCTGCAGCCAGGACCCTAGCATTTTATGGCCAACACCCTATACTTTTTCATTCCTTACAAACAAGCCCAAAATTTCGACAAGTCGTGGGAAAATTCACCGGAAATTTCGGCAGCATAACGCGTCGTCGGGAAGAATGTACCTCGTCGTAAGCATCCAACTACGTCCAGTGTCTATCATTTGTAAGGCAGCGTAACGCGTCGTCGGGAAGAATGCACCTCGTCGTAAGCATCCGATAACGTCCACTCTATCGTTTCTAAGGCAAGGCAGCATAACGTGTTGCAGGCCCATTGCCAATGTACGGCTTGCCGTGTGCACCCAACTTAACTCGTTTCTCCCAATACGGTTCAGACCAGAACGACGGCACACCAGATGAACGCAAATAGCAGAATGCAAGTAGTAAAACAAATGCACCTTCTTCTCCATCATCGATCATCAAACCATGCATGTCCTCGGCCCACTCCAAGAACCTGCTGCTCTAGCATCTGCTTCCATCCTTCTGTCCATCACCTAGGATGGCTGGGCGGAGGATCAAACAAACAACACTTGTTAATATACCAACTGAAACTACAATAGCAAAAAATTCCAACACACACACACACAGAGACAGAGAGGGATAAAAATGCAAATGGAACTTCAGTTCACATACATGCATGTAGGATAAATACATAGCAAACAATAAGATGATGACTCCAGATTAATGCAGCAGACCATCGACATCCTACCGAATCATCAACGTTACTCTTCTACCTTTCTTTCTGCTCAAACAGAGCCATGCATGCATGTATTCCACGTCTCCAAGCAAGGCCTACATATATGCAATAGTGCAGAAACTTGATGGCATTGTTTCCGTTTAATTATCATGGCAACTTCTAGATGACAAATGAAAAAGGAAACATTAATTAACAGCCTTTTTCTCCCAATGTGTAGTAAACCATTAACATGCGTGTGCCCACTGTAACTCTTTTTCCAACCTATCAACGCAAAGATACGCAACAATGCGTATTCACGAAAAAAAACGAAACTGACAGTAGTCAAGCTAATCATACCACACGCACTGACAAACATATGGTATACCTTAACTCAATACGAGCGCATTCAATTAACGCCCATATGCTTTAAAACTCAAGCAATTTGTTTTGTCGAAACTGTACTTGGTTTTCACCTTTGCTTCCTCTTACATGTAGACTTGTAGTGCCATGCTTTTTTTTCAAAAAATGCATGAGTAGTAGAACTACAAATGAAGCTGCTCACAACGATGTTACGGAAAACAAAAGACAAGGTGGACGATTTGGGTTTGCACCAGCCTGCAGCAAACTCTCAACACATTCAGTCAAGATATCGTAAAACAAACACCTAATCAGTCCACCTGGACACGAACATTTATTCATTTTGGTGGAGCGTCGATCATCAAAGTTTCAGAGTTAAGTAGTTCCTGAATATACTAACTAATTATTAGGTTTGTGATGACAAGCTACTCCTGTTGCATAGTAGAATTGCTAGGATTTGACAGACACAAGTTTAGATCAGACAAGGAAATTCACATAAGAAAGGTAGCTCCAGCCTCACCGTTCCGACTTTGAACTCAAGTGATTAAAAATGGCAAAGCATGTTGAACAGATGTCAATCCATGTATTGTTTCTGCACTAACCTCTGATTGAATTGACTTGTGTTATGTTGTGCTCCTGGCCGGCGACTACCTGCCCACACCTTGTGTTATGTTTTCTTTTCAATTTAATGAGCAAAGTTTAAGGTCCATAGGCTCCTTCGTATCCTGTGGAACATAGAATTCTACATTGGCTGAACAAATTGACATTTCAACTTTCCTAGAGGCATTGTCGCAAACACCTTGCGAGCGAGCTCAGAGCGTGCACCTGCTGCATAGACTATACTAATCGCAAGCAAGCAAAGCAACCATTTCACGATTCACAAACGCCGAGAAAAATTTACAGTACCTTATCCTATCCTGGAGGACACAATCTACACAGCAAGAATTCCAAATCCCTTGGACAACCTGACACTACGCTGAAACAAAACATCCCGACTCCGAAGTCTCTATCCTAATCATGACAGAAATGACTTGGAAAAATGTATCAGTTCTCCCTAATACACGATAACTGATGTAGATAAAACTACTCTGTATAAAGTCTCTCATTAGCCTCTTGTTAGGTACTCGAATATATTTGGCAAACACAAACCTCAGAGCCAATTAACACATAGCCGGCGTGTATTTCAGGATACAGAGCAGATAGGGTAATCAAAAAATGTATCCCCATGTTCATCAATTTACTAGCAAAGAAACTAGAGCAGAAGGTTCAGAGAAGAGCACCTGCATGAAGGAGTCAGAAGGGAGGAGGGAGGGAGAGGGACCGTGCTCCGGCATGTAGCGCTGAGGTCAATGGTTGCCGGGGAGGCGAATCCGGGCATGGGGGATGGGATCATTCCACGGGTAGGGGCGGCATCCAGGCCGGCGGCGTCGATGCAGGACGGGGCCACGCGAGCCCAGGCCGCCGGCGATGCAGGGCATGGGCGGTGCGAGCCCATGCCGTCGGTAATGCAGGGCAGGGGCGGCGCCAGCCCAGGCCATCGGCGGGTGGGTAGACGGCCGGCTGGGGGTAGGGCGGCGTCCAACAGACGATGGGTCGGGGCGAGAGGTGCGGCGCCGACGGGGGGAAGAAGTGGATCGAGGGTAGGAAGGCGACCAACAGAAGGTGCGGTGGGGAGGTGGCGCGGGGAAAGCAGAGAAGGTGGTGGTGCGGAGGCAGCGGCCCGGGCGGAGCAGGGGAGGTGGTTTCTTGGCGGGGCCGGGCAAGGGGGGTGGTGGTGGTGTGGCGCTGGGGCGGAGGGAGAGAGAGAGGATCTGGGTGGGTGAGGAGAAGATAAGGTGAGTTCGTGAGAGAGTATTTTTTAGGGATGAGAGAGAGAGAGTGGTGGGGTGGGAGTGTGGATCGGGCCGGGGTGGACACGCTTAGTAGTAGCGTGGGGTCTTACCTGCGCTATTACTACTTACTTAGTAGTAGCGCCGGTTTTATACCCCTTGCTACTATTATGGCCTATCCTCGGAGCATTGTGAGAGACCACTTAGTAGCAGCGCATGTTTATACCCCTCGCTACTACTATCAATTTAGTAGTAGCGTGATTTTTATACCCCTCGCTATTATTAATTAACAGTAGCGCCTATTTTTAAACCGTGTTATTGATAAACTTCTGTGTATAAGGTTTTCCCGGTACTGGTACTTGCTTCGTCGATAGTCGACGCTGAGTAGGTTCAACTTGCTTTCATGGAGGCCCCGACAGATGTTCAGGAGAACTAGCTCGCCGTTGTCGGTCCGATCCATTGATGAGGCCATGCGTCACGTTAGCCCAACGTGCTAGCTAGCTCGCAGATTCCTCTGATCGATCTGCAGAGCGGAAAATAAATTCATCAAGACCGACCTAGACTGATCCTAGCTAGTCTTGATCGACACGGCCCAGCTAGACATAAAGTATCAGATTTTTGAGCAGCTAGTTAACTCAAGACCTCAACCGATCCAAGTCTTTGAGAAACACATCCTAGCTGGACAGTACTACATATATATAGGGACATTATGAGATTGATTATCAGGTAATAAATAATAGACACTTGCCTTGCCTCTAGAGCAAAAACTAGCTAGTAAATCATATTGAACAAGCATGCATTTATTTAAACATAGCAATAAGGACATCATCTTCGAGTGTGATGAAGATGTTGTTGTTAGTACAGACCCATCATCGCGTTCATGAAGATGGCGTTGACGGTGCCAGTCTGAACAATATGCTTGCATGTGCTCCATCCATTGGCCATGTCAAGCCAACTTGGATCGATGAAGGACCATCACGTTAACCTAACGTGCTCGCTCACAGATTCCTCGGATCGATTGCCCTAGTAGCTATTTCATTACGACCTCGATCGGTTCAAGTCTTTGATCGACATGGCTGAGCTGGACACTAGCTCATATTTTGAGGTTAAACTTGCAATACTCCCCATCCGTATTAAATCACAATTTTTTGTGTTTAATTGCTTATTTAAGCTCTAACAGTCATCATCTATTAAGTCATATCTGCCTGTCCTTTGGAAAAATCAGGCAAATGATTTGAACGAGCATGCATAGGACATCATCTTTGAGTCGACCGTGCTGACTTTGTGCTTAGTGGAAACTTGATTTTTGGTGACGTCTAGGGACGTAGTAGATCAAGGAGGCATCTTGGTTCATGTCTGAATTAACTACTACTTAACCTCAAGTTGTGGAGAAGTTGATTGTTATTAGTTTGTCGCAACAGTTTTATGTAATCGACATGATCAGACAATTAAAAATCAATCAGTTTCTAGGTCGACCCATGGATCCCAAGTTTTATTACAGAGGTAGATCTGGTGAATCGATTTTGCTGTGCGTAAGATAGTTATGCGTACAATTTTTCTACGAAACTGATTTAAGCCGCACATCTCAGAGAGCTGAATTGATCCAAGGAATGAAAGATTGTTAGCATCGTAACGATGATGCACTCGATCTATTACTCTTCCTCACAAATTTGAGTCTCAAGTGTCGGTTTCAATCCGGATACAAGAATCAGGTAAGGGGATCAGGAACAAAGAAGCACAGCTAGTGGCCGCCGGGTTCGTCCGTGATCCACTGGATAACCAGAACGTTGCCTGCTCCTTGGTACATATCATGGGAGAAGCACAGCTACTCCTATAATATAATATTGTTTTTTTACACTAATGTAGTATCAAAAACATTCATATATTATGGGACAAACGGTGTTTGGACGTGCTTGGCTGGCCATTTCTAGGCCAACCGTATACACTTGTAAAATATGTATCCATGAAAATAAGGTGGAAGACTAAAATGTCTGGTTGGCCGTGAAGTACAGTCGAGGCCTGATCCAGTAGAAATTTTTCTCCTCGTTGCTGTATGCAGCTTTCGCTCCGGTCTGCGCGGTGACAAATCGATTCACTCAATTTTCACTCGCCAAATTCCGCTTGTTGCACCATGTGATGTCACGCACTGGCAGATTTTGATGGCGTCACACTGACGAGTCGAGCTTGTGCATGTGCACAGCTTGCTAGGCAGGTCCGTTGACATGCGCATGCATGACACAGTGACAAAAGAATCTACTCCACTCACATACATTCCTTCCTCCCATGTACTTGCCTTGTCAATAATCCACGCTGAGTAGGTCAACTTGCTTTCATGGAGGTGCCGAGAGATGCTCATGAGCAACTAGCTCGCTGTTGTCGGTCTGATCCATTGATGAGGCCATGCATCACGTTAGCTGAACATGCTAGCGAGCAGATTCCTCGGATAGACAAAGTATCAGATTTTGAGCAGCCCATAGCCGCCGCACTCCCTGACAGGGGTTGCTCCCGGGTGTGTGGGGTTTCGGGTCTAAAAAGCACCTGCCGATTGTCCTGCGTATCTCACTGTTGGAGCTACGGTGCATTACTTCCGGCGTCGAGGGTATACGTGACGTGTTCGTGTGTCAGCAAGCGTGTTGAGCATCTGCTGGTTGTACCCAGCACCGACCGGAGATCCTTGGAGTACTGTCGCGTCAGACCCTCCGCCAAGCTCCAGTAGCGAGTCGGACGCGTCTGGCTCTGAGCCATAGCAGTTCAGTTAAATCCGGTGAGATTTAATTTCAACTTCTTTGCTAATTATCCCGAGCTGGCAAAATTATAGATCCATTTGGAAGGTAATCGCGTGTAAAGGCTGTCCAATTGGCTGTTGTTGAGATCAATCATGTTGTTGAATACATCACAGCATAGTTTCCTAGTGCAATATTCAGTTACAAACTTGTAAAATTGGGTGTCTAGTTCTGATGTTCAAGTTCAGTCTCTGCACTTTAGTCAATTACTTGCTGTTCACGATGGTGATTACTGATGGAGTAGTAGATGTCAACTCGTACTTTTACAAAGACTTAGTCAATAACTCTTGTGTGTGTGTGTCGGTAGGCTGCATGAAAAGTGTTTGACGAAATGCATAAACCAAAAGTAAGTTTTACTCCGTTATATATAAGGATCGATTAGGTCCGGCGAAAACATAGTGGAGCAAATACACTCCAGTAAGAGTTTACTCCACTATTTATTGGGGACCGGTTAGAAATGCCCTAAGAAATCTAGTCCCTTCACATACGTTCCTTCGTCCCATGTGCTTCGTCTATAGTCCAAGCCGAGTAGGTCAACTTTGGTTTCATGGAGGTCCCAAGAGATGCTCAAGAGCAACTAGCTAGCTGTTGTGGATCGATGATGGATCACGTTAGCCAAACGTGATAGTGTGCACCGCGCAGATTCCTCGGATCGATCTGCAGAGTGGTAATTAATTTCATCAAGACCGATTCTTGTCTTGACAGACACAAAAGTATCTGATTTTGAGTAGCTAGTTAACTGAAGACCTCGACCGATTCAAGTCTTGGAGAAACACAGCATGGCTGAACACGTACTATATGTAGTACTTTTGGAGGTTAATCATACTCTCATGATCATCAGGTAATAAATCATAGACACTCGGCCCTAGTGCAAACACCATGGAAATCATCTTGAACAAGCATGCATTTTAAAAACATACCAATAGTGACATCATCTTCAAGTCTCATGAAGACGACTTTGTTAGTACAGACCAGGGTTTTGGTTACCGCTCGAAATTTAAAGATTTACCATGCTTGCCACATATTTAGGCCCTCCTCGGTAAATGGTCATTTCGAGCAAAAATATCAAGTTTTTTGAATTTGTTGAATTCAAACGCTCAATGTATAGTAAAGTATGGCTGCACCTCACAGCACTCCCGTAGACAACGTTCTACTGAGCTAGTACCTCTTTTATGATATAGATAAGTTAAAGTGCTATCTATATCTATTTAAAAGAATTTGAATTCAAAATTGAATTATAAGTTGTTTTGAAATTCGGTCAAAATTAGCTTGAAAATTCATGGTAACCGTGGTAAACATGTTTACCGGTCCTCCCTTGTAGAAATTCCCCATTCGTTAATCAAAACTTTGGTACAGACCCAGGAGCTCATTCATACGAGGGACACCATCAACCGTGCCATCACGCCTGAACAATGTGCTTGCATGTACTTAGTTCTTTCTGTTTTCTTTTTGCGCCACGTACTCACATGCGTGATCCGGGTATCCTGCGATCGATGTTGGATAAGGTTTTCCCATCACTTTTTATCATTCGCCCATGTACTCTTGTATGGTTGCTTTGTATATAAAGTGGGACGAAAGTCAGTTTTGAGAGAATATTGATTCCTTAATCTGGTATATACGTACTAGAAATTTTGCTGATTTCAGTACACAGATTTGTATTAATACTAAAAATTGAATTCGTATTCTGCTTGAGATATATAATGAAGTCACGTAGATGGACAGCTCCAAAGCTATGAACTACTCCCTCGGTCCCAAAATAATGGTCACAAGCTTAGTATAAATTTGTATTGAACCTAATACAAAGTTAAGACACTTATTTTAGGATGGAGAGAGTAGTATATACACGAAGTCAGTGCTAGTGCCAGATGACATTAAATGTACCAAGTCGAATGTTGCGGGCTTGGGAACTTGGAATGCACAGGGATGCATAGATTATCGTGGTGACCACCTCTATTAGTTCCCTTTGTATTATGTGTCAAATTTTGACCATAGATTTAAGTAAAGAAATATTAATGAAAATTTGTATAGTTGGATTCGTATTTTAATGTAGTATCCAATAATATTATTTTTAATGCCATGCATCAATGTTTTATTAATTAAATCTAGGGTCAAAATTTGACACAAAATATTAAGGGGACCAATAAACCAAGACAATAAAGGTAGTAGCAGGCAAGAGGCATCGGTGAGTTCACAGAACGTGATGAGCCAAGAGGGTCGATGAATTATTAGGCTACTCATTAACTAGTACTACAAAGTGGATCAGCCAAGAGGCATCCTCTATAATTAGCGAACCTGTGGCTAGCTAGGACCCATATCATTAGCAGAGAGAGTTCCCTTCCCTTGCTGCATATTGAAGGATACTCGGACGACAAAAAGGGAGAGACCGAAAGAGAGTATGGGTTTCTCTGGCGCTGTGGAATGGTGGGATGAGTGGCAGCTGCGCGTTCTGGTGCTGGCCAGCCTCTTCATCCAGTACTTCCTCTTCTTCACCTCCATGGTGCGCAGGTTTGCTCTTCCAGCATGGCTCAGGCTTTTCATGTGGCTTGCCTACATAGGCGGGGATGCTGTGGCGATATACGGCCTGGCCACCCTCTTCAACCGCCACAAGCAGCTGCCTGCCGATGGGACCGGATTGGAGGTCCTGTGGGCGCCTTTCCTGCTCATCCATCTCGGGGGGCAACACATGATGGCAGCCTACAACATTGAAGACAACGAGCTGTGGACGCGGCACGCCATAACCGTGGTGTCCCAGATCACGGTCGCCCTCTACGTCTTCTGTAAGTCGTGGTCTGGAGAGAAGAAGTTGCTTCAGGCGGCAATCTTGCTGTTCGTCGTTGGGATCGTCAGATCCGTCCAGAAGCCATGGGCTCTAAAGAATGCCAGTATCAGTGCCATGGTCGCCTCTTGCTCTCCATCCACACGAAGGAAGCCAGGTCCTTTTGCAATGTTCTGGGCACTCTGCACTTCCATTGGAGGCGGTGAATTGTCCGATACAGGAATAGAAGAAGGCGCAGCCGAAGAAAATGACATCCCACTTGGAAAATTTGTAGAAAAAGCAATAAGTGACCTTGCAGCCGTAGAGTTAGCCAGAGGTCAAGGGGAAGCGGAAAAATATTCTTCAAGCTCTATGGTAATCCATGCTTGCAGGCTACTTGTAGACATATCACCTTCATACTCTAGTCGGATTAATATCCTATCTCATTTTATCAAACTTGATTGCGAAGGCTTACATTTGACCTTAGAAAACATGCTCGATCGGTTATTTGGGATCCTTTACACAAAATGGCAGATGATAGCCAGTCTCCTTGGCATATCTTTGCACCTCTTGTCTCCATTCCTGACCATACCTTCTGTCATCCTCTTCTCCACAAGCCACAAATATCTTGACTACAACGCAGCAGATGTCAAGGTAACATACATCCTGTTCTGTTGTACCTTGCCACTGGATTTCCTACTGCTCTTGCTCAGTCTTTTCATCCAATTCTTTGGATCCGTCAAGGTTTCCCAGTATAGCCTCTTGTCGTTCTATGCTCGTAAGAAGAGGCCCACTACATTGATGAAGCTTGCCACAGTTTTCTGCTGCAAGGACTATGTTAACATGCATTGTTATGTAGAACACGAACCATCTGATTCCTCCAAGAAAATTACAGAGTTGGTCGATGGATATGTGAGGAAGGGGTGGAAAACATACATCAAAGGCACTGACAGCTACACGGAATTCAACAGCCGCAGGGGTGAGTGGACGCTGAAGGATCAAGGCCACGCCGAAAAGCTGGGGTGGAGCTTGGAGATGGCGTTCGATAGAAGCGTCCTTCTCTGGCACATCGCCACGGACCTCTGCTTTCACCACGAAAGCACAACCCCTTGCAACCCAGACCCTGCCGCTATAAGCAGAGTGATATCCAACCACATGGCTTACCTTCTCTGCATCCGTCCTGAGATGCTGATGCTTGGGACCAGGAAGGGTATCTTCAGTATTGCCTGTGAAGATATCGAGCTCACGGTGGCTGGCAAGTTAGAACCGGACGTAAAAGGACTTGCGCAGGCAATTCTTCACAGGGGGCAACAGCCTCGCTCGTCAGAAAACATCAAGATAGGACCTCTGGTCCCCAATGCATGTAGGCTTGCTAAAGCATTGATGGAGCTGCAGGATGAACAGGCGAGGTGGAAGGTGATCGAGGGGGTATGGGTTGAGATGCTATGCTACTCTGCCAGTAGGTGCAGGGGGTATTTGCACGCCAAGAACATGAGTGCTTGTACGGAGCTGCTCTCTCGTGTCTGGATCCTCTTGGCATTCATGGGGATGGAGACATCTGCCGACAGGTATCAGAAGAAGTCGGAGCCTCCCGAAACCAAGAAAAAAGAAGAAGTAAAAGGTGTAGACGTTGGTGGTGAAGGAAGATCCATCCAGCACAAGATTGACATATCTATCTAAGTTATATCCCGAATCTTTACTTTGTTTGTTGATGATGTATCACTTTTATCTTTTCGTTTGTATGGCCACTTGACCACTCTGTCTCTGTTGGTGTATATCAATAATACAAATATTTGCCAAGAGATATCTTTGTGTGTTTGCTAATTCATTTTGTACGTTTCAGTATGCAGTGCTTCTGTGGTTGATTCTGTATGGTTTCTGTAACCCTGTTGTTCATACTTGTATATTTCGTATGTTATTAGTACTCAGTGCGAAGTGATTTGATGTTGGTCTGCTTTTCCCTACTACTAACTGATACTATAAATGTACGGTGTGGTAGGTATTTCTGCGTCTTGCTGCTGCTGTGAGCATCTTGTGTTTCCTTTTCTAGTTTTGTCGTTTATTGTTTCAGCAGCGACAGTTAATAAATGCAGAAGACTCCAACTGTAAATAATTCAGGCTATCTTAAATTTTCAGGATTCAGATGCTTTGGGATTGGTTTCTCACGCTTATTTTGGCGGTATTTATAAGCACTTCCATAGTCACCTTTATTTCAAAGAATTAAGCAGCTTTGTGAGCAAAATGTGGCCACAAATGTATCACACAGACCAATATCTTGGTTTGACATCCTTCAATTAGTGTGAATGTTATATTCGAATCCACCTTTGACCATTGTGTGTTTCCTTTGCTAATCACGTAGTGTCTTGCTTCTGACCCTCCTAAATCTATATTCTAGCTTAACTGGTTTAGGCTTCGGCACTGTGGTGTTATGTCTGAAATTCTGGAGAAAAGATATCTAAAAAGATGAAAATTGACATATTCTGCTGATAATGCTGTTGCTGCTGTTGTGATCAATAGTCCCTATGAGGTGACAACTTTGGAACTCCTTTATCAAATAACTAAAGCCAGATCTCTGGAAAAGGTCCCTGAAGCTCTGGCCGACCCATTCAGCATCATGGTTCCACTGTCAAAGTCGATGCAGGAGATGATGGGCAGCAGCGCAGCTGGAAGAATGTTCAGGCTTCTTCTTCAACAGGGCAAGGCTGAAAAGACTTGCATTGATCAAATGAATTCAGCAGCCTCATGGATGCTTATGCTGAATTGGTGATGCATCGAGGACCTTGATGAAACAACTGAAGAAATAACTGACGAAACTGAATCGATTAAATGAATTCGTCTGCCTGCATGCAAGGAAATTGTCTAAATTGAACCTTGATGAGCTTAAGACATCAACGCCTATTTGTCTCCTTATATCAGATCTCAGGGATCCATCTTCCTCCCCCAAAGCCCTGCCATCAGACTATCAGAGAGCTCGCCCCGTCCAAGCAATGGCCGAAGCCCCAAGGATACTACCTGAGGATTACTAGCAGCAGCTTTGTATAGCAAGGCAAAGCTATGTATAGCAAGACATTCACCGGAAATTTCGGCACCATAACGCGTCGCCGGGAAGAATGTACCTCGTCGTAAGCATCCAACAACGTCCACGGCCTATTCTATCGTTTGTAAGGCAGCATAAGCGCGTTGAAGGCCCATTGCCAATGCCCGGCTTGCCATGGGCCGACAACTTAAACTTGTTTCTCCCAAGACGGTTTAGAACAGAATGACGGCAGAGCAGATGAGCGCAAATAGCAGAATGCAAGTAGTAAAACAAATGCACCTTCTTCACCATCATCGATCATCAGACCATGCCCTCCACCCACTCCAAGAACCTGCTGCTCTAGCATCTGCTTCCATCCTTCTGTCCATCACCTAGGCTGGCTGGGCGGAGGATCAAACAAACAACACTTGTTAATTATTATACCAACTGAAACTACAATAGCAAAAATGTCCAACACACACATAGAGACAGACAAAAACGCAAATGAGGCTTCAGTTCACATGCATGCATGCAGGATAAAATACATAGCAAACAGGCAAATGGAAGACACATGCATGCATTTTTCCAGATTAATGCAGCAGACCATCAACGCGTTTCTGCTCACCAAAGCCATGCATGTATTCCACGTCCAAGCAAGGCATATATATGCAATACTGCAGAAACTTCATAGCATTGATTTTTCTATCATGTCAACTTCAACTACTAATTACTCTTGTACCATACACTACACTACATCAGCTAACTCCATTTTCATTCTACCATACTGTCAAGCAACGAATAAAGCTTATGAAGAAATAGCGAAGATCAAAAACAAAAGAAAAGACACAATTGTTCCTTGTAATCTATGAAAGTAAGGATCACCATATATGCTGTGTCGAAGACAGACTCAAGCCGTGTGGTCAGTTGACCAATTGACCACATAGTATATTGACAAAACCCTCAAATACATGTAATAATGCAAAGTATAGTGATGTATTAAATTTATAAACACGCATACGGTTGACATCACAAGTTTAAATTGACACCACATGCTTGCATTCCTGGCACCACCACTGCATGTATGCTTGCCAAAGGGAAGACACCTAAAAGATGCATGTTTGTAATACAACCAAAGAAACACCTAACAAAACTAATAGTCTAGAATGCAACATGTACTTGTTGTTCCTATCCAAAATTATTTGTTTGGTACCATTAAGATAGGGTAAGGTACTATCCTATAATTTTCCGCGCATATAAATATCTCAACACACAAAGAAAATAGATGACAAATGAAGAAGGAGACATTAATTAATAGGCTTTTTTCCTAGGTAAAACATTAACATGCTTGTGTTAAAAGGCAACTGATATTAGTCTAGCTAATCATCAAGGTTTCGGCTCAACAAAGTCATGCATGTATTCTACGTCCAAGCAAGGCTTATATATGCAATATTGGAAAAACTCCATGGCATTGATATTCCTTTTATAATAGCAGCGTGTGCTACTCGCTGTCAAGCAAATGAAGAAAGCTTATTAAGCAATACTGAAGACATAATGGTTCCTTGGTAATCTAAGAAGCTATGCAGTGAAGCAGCTCACAGTAGTGTTAACGAAAACAAGAGACAAGGTGGACCATTTGGGTTTGCACCAACCTCCAGCAAACACTTAACACATCCAGTCAATATGTTGTGAAACAAACACCTAGTTAATCCTCCTCGAGAGGAACATTTACTTATTTTGGTGGAGTGTTGATCATTCGGAGTTTCAAAGTGAAGTAGTTCCTGCATACTAGTACTACTAACTAATTATTAAGTGTGTGAAGAGAGGCTACTCCTGCTCCATTGTACCACTGCTAGCATATCATCATCATTATCATATCATATCATAGCACACTCTTATGAATCATACTATTAGTACCAATTAATTAATTTTGACATGTTATTAAAGAGCTAGGTCATGTGGTCAATCAGAAATGCATGCACCTAGCAGCCTGTAGCTAGGATTTGACGGACACACATTCAGATCAGAGAAGGGAATTCACACATGGAAGGTAGCTCCAGGCTCACTGTCCCGACTGTAAACTCAAGAGATTAACACTGGTAAACCATGTTAAACCATGTTTACGGATGAACGGAAGGAAGTATCGAACAAATGTCAATGCATGTATAGTTTTTGCGCTAACCTCTGATTGGATTGACTCGTGTGATGCCGTGCTCCTATCCAGCGACTACCTGCCTGCACCTGTGTGTCCATGTCAATACATGATCGCATCACTACATTGCCATGCCAGCAGATCCAACAGAAAATACGCATCAGTCAAAATGGCAGCATACCAAGATTTCAATGAAGGTTAGATCAACCGGAAAAGGGAGTGCGCTTACATTACACAATAGAGAGGGCGGAAGTTGTGGACGAGTTATAGGTAGCGGCTGGGGTGCCCAAGACAGGGGGATGGTCACACGGCATATTTGATCAGCCTTGATGCGCTTCGGTATGGGTAGACAAGGGGAGTTGTTGGGTTATTCGTTCAGCGGAAAGGAACATCAAGGGGGAACGGGAGGGAGCCATTTATAGGGAGAAGAGAGGAGCGTGGGCATCATGCATAGAGCGGGCGAGGAACGTGGGGAGGCGTTGGATGGGAGAGGGATCCGCGTGAGTCCGCATTGATGGATAGGATGGGGTCGAAGAAAGCCAAGCGGGATTGAAACGAGAGGGGCCTCGATCGGTGCCATGGGCGGAGTAATGCAAGAGGAGGCGCGGCTGCATGCGTTGGTTTGGGAGAGAAATAAAGGAAGCAACGCCTGATTTCAAGGTGGAAGGAGCCCTTTGATCTCTCTATTGAAGTTTTGGTATGTAGTACTACTAGGAGTAACTTTCTTTCCTGAAAAGCTGGACTACTCCCTCAATAACGCATCGTACAGAGAGATTATAATGGCGGGTAGTTACTATCTCTGCATGCATGCACATCTGCAGGCTTGGTCAATTGCATGTCTCAGCTTGACAAATCAGATCCGTTTCTCTGTAGTACCCAGTACTGTCTATAGTATTTTGGAAGAAGCGTGAAAGATCCCATGGACGATATATATAGTTTGGCCTCTTCTCTTCGTTTGCGCTATGAAGGAACTAATATATATACATACTAGATGAGACCCCGTGCGTTGCTGCGGGAATTTATATATAGCACTGCATATGAATAAAATTTGTAATGAGAAATAGTGTATGAGAACCTTTAATGGAATTTGCATCACTAAATTGAAGGTTTTTAACCTTTATGAAATAATATGATTAGCCAAATTCCTAAGAAAAATCAAGACAATTTGTGTACTACCATAGTATCTCTCCACATTTCCTTAATTGGAATGCATTGCTAACACGGAGTAGAATAATTCCTTAAATAAACACGGAATAGAATAATTCGATAGTCTATTAGAAGTGCTTCAGAGTAAGAAAAAAAAAAGAAATTTCATCTTAATCCGTGAGTCTTCAGATGTAATGCACCCAAATGGGGATTAGGTTGCAACATGTCCACCATGATCCATTTTTGAGAGAATAACCAAAGGTGTACAAAATGGCATAGGTCCTGAGTAGGACAACATATACACTCCTTTTTGTCACACCTTTTTCAATAGGCTGCTAGCCATCACAGAACTATTAAACCAAATGATTATCAGAACGGGTCATATTTGATACTCTGAGCAAGGACAAACCTTTTAGGCTATGAGTGTCATTAAACCAGAACAATCATGTAGTGATACGGTAACCACATATCAAGAGCTGCTGTAGTTTTGAAGACATAATATCCTACGTGCTTAGCCTTACAGAAGATTATTTGATTGTAGTTATACATGCACATGCTTGAAACTGAACATCAGTTACTATTCCAGCATCTATCTCCAAACAAAAAAACACATGAGATAATTAGAGCTCCTTGACTCATTCTTTTGGATGCAATGCATGTACCTCCGAATGCCTATCAGCGATCAAACAAAACATTCTATTTTGAACACCTGCAATAGAAGAACGACAATGTCAGTCGCATGCATAATGGTACCACTCAAGTATTAGATCGGTTTCATGTCACCGAAATAATAGTGCCAGGAAAGAACATACTGACGATGAACTACACTATGTCATATGCTCTGATTCTACAAATCAATTAAAGGATGCAATAAAATATCAATATGATTCATACTAATATGCGTGTGAGAGAGATGCAGACTATAGTTGCAGGTAGTACATGGCAAGTTTCATCTGTTTATTCCTTCAAGAACAATAAAAAACAAAACAGATTTTTTTCGCCATCTACTGCTTCTAATCAAAACCACTGAAGAACATATTGATGATGAACTACACTATGTCGTCATATGCTCTGATTCTACAAACCAATCATGAGATAGATGCAGACTATAGTTACATGTAGTATATGGCTAGTTTCATCTGTTTATTCCTTCAAGAACAATAGAAAACGAAAATGATTTTTGCACCATCTACTGGTTCTAATCAAAACCAACCAGATCGGGGAGATGGGCACAATCGACGTTTTTTGACACATGCTTGCCAGCAGTGCTCGAGTTAAAGAGGACTATAGGTGAGAGAGAAATACCGGACTTGCTGACGTCGAGGAGATGGCCGGAGATGGTACAAAACTTTCTTCTAAAAATAAGGCTTCATAGTACGTAGTTCCTACGACACACAAACAGATCTCCAAACTAAAGCGAACTCAATTTTTTTTCCTCATATCTAAGGAGATATATAGGAAGGAGAGCCCCACCTTTGGTGCAGCAGATGATAGAGGAGGACGCCGAAGGTGGTACGTCTGGCCGGCCTGGAGCTCTGGCCGGCGGCGGGGTGCATGGCTTGGGGCAGCGGAGCCTAACGGACTTGATTCATTGGCAACGCTGTGCAGGCTCGGTTCAAATACGAAGATTACAGGGGCTTGGGTCGGCAACAAAGCTCAGGTCTCTGGCGGCGGCGGCGGCGGCGGCGACTCACAAAGAATTGGTCGGCACCATCGCTCCTAAAGGTGAGGCGTTTCAATTTGATCTGCAATGGTTGGCTATGTATCTTTGAAGTGAATCCAGACCAAGGGTTGATTTATTTTTGAGAGTGGATCTGGACGCAGAAGACGAAGAGAAAGTGAAAATAGGGAGGAGACGGAATGCAAGGAGAGTGGGATGGAGATGATAACGCAATCGGAAATAAATGTTACGGGTGAGATTGGGAAGGCATGATCCAATTCAGCCATAATTATCTGCATGCATGGGTTTAGGCAAGTAGTAATTCACAGCAACGAATTAAGTTGCACTTGGACGTACAGTAACTAGTTGCGTGACCGCTTGGCACTAATTCTCCGTGTCAATATGTGTCAGTTTCACGCGCACATCATGGCTGTGTGGCCCGTGCCTAGCCAAACAAAGATAGGGAGAAATCGTTTTTATATGTGAGATCTATTTGATAACATGGACAACTTGCAACGATGTGGCACATCGCTGATGTGGACAGTGTGCATGGTGGGAGAATAGGGAGTAATAGGGAGCAACTTCTTAATAATGATAGATTGGGAGTAAATGAAGGAGGGATACTATGAAATCCACAGCAAATTCATTTTCTGCCGTTATCTGACACTCCTACTAGGAAATCCATAACAGCCTGGAGAGACTAGTACGTATCTATCTATTTATATCCATATTTTTCTCCCTTTTTTAGGGGCTGGTATCTACTTATTCGTGTAAATATCTTGGAAGCAAAATCTGCTACATCCATATATGCTTTTTTTAGGGGCTATGGTGATGATGTAGAAGCCCTCCGTGGTGGATGCCCCCTCCGACGGAGCTCCGGAACAGGCCCCAAGATGGGATCTCGTGGATACATGAAGTTGCGGCGGTGGAATTAGGTTTTTGGCTCCTGTTCTAATAGTTTGTGGGTACGTAGGTATATATAGGAGGAAGGAGTACGTCGGTGGAGCAATAGGGGGCCCACGAGGCAGGGGGCGCGCCCTAGGGGGTTTCCTGTTACTTCTTGGAGTAGGGTCCAAGTCTCCTGGATCACGTTCGGTGAGAAAATCACGTTCCCGAAGGTTTCATTCCGTTTGGACTCCGTTTGATATTCCGTTTCTTCGAAACACTGAAATAGGCAAAAAAGCAGCAATTCTGGGCTGGGCCTCTAGTTAATAGGTTAGTCCAAAAAATAATATAAAAGTGGAAAATAAAGCCCAATATAGTTCAAAGCAGTAGATAAAGTAGCATGGAGCAATCAAAAATTATAGATATGTTGGAGACGTATCAGGACCTTTGGTCCCGGTTGATGGCACCAACTGGGACAAAAGGTTGGCATTGGTCCCAGTTGGCGCCACGAACCGGTACCAATGCACACCTTTCGTCCGGGGTGGTACTACCAACCGGGACCAAAGGCCTTGCGCTGCCCGCAGCCAAAAAGTTTAGTCCCACCTCGCTAGTTGAGAGGGGCTCGGAGTGGTTTATAAGCCCCACTGCCGCTCCCCTCTCGAGCTCCTCTCGAATGCAAGCTTACGGGCCTAAACACACTGTATCTGCATGTGGGCCTACTGGGCCTTCTGCAGGCCGTGGTGGCCCAATAGGTGACACTTTTTTCCCCAGTTTTTTGTTTTATTTTTTGCGTTATTTATTTTATTTTGTTTTTTGCGTTATTTATTTTATTTTTTTTGCTTTATTTTTTAATTCTTTTTGCTTTTAGGCCACAAAAATTATAAACTTTCTGTTAGTGCCATTAGTTTCCAAATTTGAATAGTTTAAATTTGAATTCTTTGAAATATGTGTGAATCACTAGTTTGTGATTAACTTTACTATAAAAATAGATTTTGGAGTGATTCTTTTCCTGCTATTTAATATTACTGTGTTTTATCATTATATTCAAAAATAGATTTTGTTATTTTAGTTTCTAACAAAAATTCTTTATGGTAATTCTTTTTGCTATTAAAGTTTCTAACAAAAAAGTCTTTATGAAAATTCTTTTTGCTTTTAATGATTTGAACAGAAAATACTTTGATAATTTTAGTTGCATAAATTTTATATAATTTTAGTTTCAATAATAGTAGAGGTCTATAAAAGCTTTTAGTTGATTCCTTTTGCTATTGAAGTTTTATAAAAGCTTTTAGTTGATTTTTTTATATTGAAGAATATTATAGTTTTGTTTTAGTTGATCATAACAGAATATTTTAATTGATTATTTTAGTTCGTTTTTTTTTTTTTGCTATTAGTTCATTCTTTTTGCTAGGGGTATATCATGGGATTTTTTTCATACAGAGAAAATGCCTAACATCGTTGCAGACTCCAAATGGTCAATTAAGAATGACACCACCAATTGTTTGATTCACCATCTCTATCGGCCTATTTTGACATAGCACTACTTGGCTTCCGACGCGACCATGATAATCAACATGACACCATCCTGCCATGAGAAAGCCATCATGCCGAGTTCATTTCCAGGCATCCTGCGTGGCATGATGGCATCATGCCATTCTCTCTGCCCATGAGTTGATTACCCCAAAGCATCTGATACTGGAGCACAAAGAACCACAACAGAAGCATGTTACTCATGTCGGGCACATCTGAAGAAGGAAAGGCATTGAGAACCCCCGCCACCTGTGACGCCCCCGATTCAATCGTACACTAATCATGCACGCAAATGTGTACGATCAAGATCAGGGACTCACGGGAAGATATCACAACACAACTCTAAAACATAAAATAAGTCATACAAGCATCATAATACAAGCCAGGGGCCTCGAGGGCTCGAATACAAGTGTTCGATCATAGACGAGTCAGCGGAAGCAACAATATCTGAGTACAGACATAAGTTAAACAAGGTTGCCTTAAGAAGGCTAGCACAAACTGGGATACAGATTGAAAGAGGCGCAGGCCTCCTGCCTGGGATCCTACTAAACTACTCCTGGTCGTCGTCAGCGGACTGCACGTAGTAGTAGGCACCTCCAGTGTAGTAGTCGTCATCAACGGTGGCGTCGCCTCCTGGCTCCATCGTGCAGTTGCAGCAATCGAGTAGAGATAGGGGAAAAGGGGAAACAATGCAACCGTGAGTACTCATCCAAAGTACTCGCAAGCAAGGAGCTACACTACATATGCCTGGATATATGTGTAAAGGGCCATATCAGTGGGCTGAACTGCAGAATGCCAGAATAAGAGGGGGATAACTAGTCTTATCGAAGACTACGCTTCTGGTCACCTCCGTCTTGCAACAGGTAGAAGAGGGTAGGTTGAAGTCCTCCAAGTAACATCACATAGCAATAATCCTACCAGCGATCCCTCCTCGTTGCTCGAGAGAGAGCAACCACCGTTGTATCCGCACTTGGAAGGGTGTGTTTTATTAAGTATCCGGTTCTAGTTGTCATAAGGTCAAGGTACAACTCCAAGTCGTCCTGTTATCAAGATCACGGCTATTCAATAGATTAACTTCCTGCAGGGTGCACCAACTTACCCAACACGCTTGATCCCATTTGGCGGACACACTTTCTCGGGTCATGCCCGCCGCGGAAGATCAACACGCCGCAGCCCCACCTAGGCTCAACAGAGAGGCCAAGACGCCGGTCTAAACCTAAGCGCCAGGTCCGGGCCCATCGCCCATAGCACACCTGCATGTTGCGTCTGTGGCGGAAGCGTAACTAGCCCCTTAATACAAGAGCAGGCTTACGTTCCAATCCGGCGTGCGCCACTCGGGCCGTGGCGTCACGAAGTGCCGGCCGATACCACGACGCCGAGTGCCCATATCTTTCCCACGTAGTTGGTTAGTGTGTATAGGCTCGTAGCCAACTCGGATCAAATACCAAGATCTCGTTAAGCGTGTTAAGTATCCGCTGAACGCCGAACAGGCCAGCCCACCTCTCTCCTAGGCGGTCTCAACCTGCCCTGCCGCTCCGCCACAAAGATCCACTCATGGTGCTCCACCACCGACCCGACTTTAGTCTCCACATGTATCATGTATAAAGTATATAGTATATACCGTGATCACCTCTCGAGTGATCACGGCCCGATAGTATAGCACGGCAGACGGACAAGAATGTAGGGCCACAGATGAATATACTAGCATCCTAAACTAAGCATGTAGGATTGCAAGTAAAGGTAACAATGAGAGTAGCAAGGACAAAGCTATGCATCGGATAGGTATAATGAAGCAAGAACATGCTACACTACTCTAATGCAAGCAGATAGAGTAGAATAGGCGATATCTGGTGATCAAGGGGGGGCTTGCCTGGTTGCTCCGGCAAGAGAGAGGGTTCGTCAACTCCGTAGTCGAACTGGGCAGCAGCAGCGTCGGTCTCGTAGTCTACCGGAGAGAAGAGGGTGAACAAACAATGAATACCATGTAAACAGATGCATATCGATGCATGACATGACAAGTAACGATGCTAGGCGTGCCCTAACGTGGTATGAGGCGGTACCGGTTAAGGGGGGAAACATCCGGAAAATATCCCTGGGTTTCGTGTTTTCGAGCGAGAGAGCCGGAGGGGAAGTTGCGGTCCGATAGGTTAGGGGTGTGTGGCGGACGAACGGACTGCGATCCGGATTCGCCTCGCTGTTCGAGCAACTTTCATGTTAAAAATATTTTAATCCGAGTTACGGATTAAAAGATATGATTTTCTAAATATTTTATTAATTTCTGGAATTTAATTAATTCGGAAAACAAATTAATGACATTAGCATGATGTCATGCTGACATCAGCAGTCAACAGAGTTGACTTGGTCAACCTGACATGTGGGTCCAGGGGGACCCACCTGTCATCCTCTATTTAGGTTAATTAGGGTTTAGGTTAATTAGTTAGCTTAATTAACTATTTAGTTTAATTGGTGATTAGGTTAATCTAATCAGGATTAATTAACTTAATTAATTACTTAATTAACTAATTAATATTTTAATTATTTTAATTATTATTTATTTATTTATTTAATATATTTTTTAATTCTTTTTTTAAAACGTTATGGGGCGGGGCCCCCTAGTCAGTGGCCCGAGGGGGCCTAGCGGGTTCGGGCGCTCGGGTGCGGATGTCACCCGAGCGGGTGCTGGGCAGCGGGCGCCCATCGGAGCGGACCCGAGGCGACGGGAAGGGCGCGTGTGTGCGCCGGAGCGAAGGTGAGGCGGGTGCGGGCGAGGGCGCTGCCTGGCGTGGCCGAGCCGGTCGGAGTACGCCTGGGGTCGCGAGGGCCACGGTGAGGGCGGGGCGGACACGGGATAGAGGGGTGGCGTGCTCGGCACAGGAGCTCACCGCGGGACGGTGGGGTCTAGGCAGCGGGGGTTGAGGAGGAAGACGTCGACGACGGCGTAGAGGAGGCAGTCCAGTGGGGGAGCGCCGGCGACGGGCGGCGGGACGAAGCGGCGTGGCGACGTGGTCCCGGCGAGGTGTTGGACGGGACGCGGCGACGGCGGGCAGCGGGCTCGAGGTGGTTGGTGGACGAGGAGGGGCGGCGCCGGTCGCCGGCGACGAGGGCGGCGGGCGACGAGGTCGGGGCGCGGCGCTGAACGGCGGCCTCGGCACGGGCGCAGGAGGAGGCCGAGGCATGCGGGCGATGGCGGCGCCCACGGAGACCTCGAGCGGCACGCACGCCGGGCGGCGGCGGTTGCCGACGAGGCAGCCGCGGGGCGGCTCCGCGGGTTCCGGCGGCGGCGGGCGCTTTTCCCGATCCAGATCGGGGAGCGAGGCGGCGGGGGGGGCGAGTGGGGTCTCGCCCCGCCCGGATTGGATCGGGAGGGGAACGACGTGGGGAGAGTCGGGGCGAGTGGATAGGGTTCGGGTGGGGGTGAGAGGATAAGGGAGGTGTGGGGGTCGGCTGGGCCGTGCGGGTGGGCTGCCCGACTGGGCCGGCCAGTTGGCCGGTGGGTCGAGGCCCCGGGGGGGGGGGGGCGCTTCCTTTGTTTTGTTTTGTTTTGTTTTTACTTATTTTTTCTTTTCTGTTTTAAATTTTATTACTCTAATTGTTTTAGTTTTGTAAAACATATAGTTAGCACCTAAATTACTAATAGTATTTATACCACTGCCACAATTATTCTTGTAGTTATATAAAGTAGTTTTTAATAATTTAATTATTTAAGAGACGTTTAAATTATTGTTTCAGCGGCTGTTCCTATTATCTAATGCACTTAAACATTGTATGTTAATTTGGATCCACCACCATAATCATCTATGATTTATTTGCTACACTTTGAACATTTTAGATTTGACTTCCTCAAAACTTTTACCGTTTGACTAGATTTTGAATTTGAATTTGAAACGGTTTCGAACTAATACGAGATTAACAACGGTAATCGTGGTGACATGGCATCATTACCAGAGGGTTACTGTAGCTTGATTACCCGGGCGTCACAATTCTCCTCCACTACAAGAAATCTCGTCCCGAGATTTAAGAGGGGAGTAAGGGGGAAGGTTTGGTAACGAATCTAGCGGGTCTTCTCATCCTGGCTTGCTCTTCTCGAAGAGGCCGGTTCAATACATTGATGTCTTCATTTCTCTGCTTCAGGTCATCATGATGAAGTCGACGCCTTTTCTTCAGGAACTCCATCGTACTTACGAAAGAATAAAGGGTGGGCACTCTGGGAGAACGGACGTCGGCAAGGTTGACTATCGGGTCGACAACATCGAGGAAGGTGGCGGAAAGTAACTCTCGAATCGAATCTTAAGAAAATATCGAGAGCAAAGTAAGGAGGTAACCTGGGAAGTTTCGAGCGGGCAGGCAATCGTTCGATGCATGTTACAGGGCGTGAAAGGGTCAAAACAACGGGAATAAGTATTGTGTCTGATACCAGACCTGAAGGTGGCTCATGAATTACCCACGAGGCCACGCGCGAGGAATAACTTTGACACTGGGGTGTACAGGAGAGTTAGGTTTCGATCTTGTGAAACTGTGGGTTATGGGCCCACCATGTGGGTTAAACGTTGAAAGAGCGGTGACAGCTTGCACGGTTATGATAGCAAGGCATGCCGAGAATAACCTCGCCGCTTATGTCGGTAACAACGTCGGTACCAAGGGCGAGGGCGAAGAGAACCATCTTCCCGCTTTCGTTGAACGAGGCGGACCAATAGGCAAAGTTCTCGTCCATCGGTGGTTACCGGAATGTCATCACAAAAATAACAGGGTCTTTCTGACAGAATTGTACACCGAGGTGTTTACAAAAGCAGGAGAATATTACTGCTTAGATCTCATAGATCACAAGAAAGGTTAAACCAAACAATGAAAAGGAAGATATGATTATCAGATTTAACCAGATCAATGGAAAGGAAAAATGTGTTTAAACACATATTCCAGGGGTATATCCTTCCCAAGGACAAGCAGATGATATCCATGACAGGATAGAAGGTAGAAAACCATTTAGGTAAGGGGAGAAAAATTTCATGACATTACCCATACAACGGTGTTTGGATAATTGATAAAGATAATTTAGCATTGTGCTTCAAATGTTCTTGGTGATTAACGAGTACCACGACATGCTTGTAGCAATGATAAGGTGTTTCAATCAAGGGCGGACTTGGATACACCAATGATCCATCAGAGTAACTTATAAAATAAGTCCTATAATTTTCTCCAGGAGGAATGGGTATCCTTGCAAAAGAAATAAGAATGATAGGTCCTCCAAAGGGGTGCTAGGCATGACATCATATTACCGGGTCATCAAAGGACCAACAACCTAACTCCCGGAAAGTTGTCCCAACCATCATATCTCGACCGAGATTTAGATCCAATTGGCGTCATGATACCTCGCACTGGGATGTCCGAGAAGAAAAGGTGCAACACAAATAGACGAAATGACATTTCAAGATTCTCGTGAAATGAACTAAGGGAGCGGGTTCTTGAAGCAATAGTTCATCCTTAAACCAAGGAGAGGATGAGGGGGTAGCTGATGGAATCAACGAAAATCCTCGAGATTTCCAAAAAGGTGGATTTCCACAGTTATGTGAACAAGGAGATAACATTTGTCGGATCAAATGATAAAATGGTGTATGCTCGAGGAGAACATACACAGTTAAACATTGGATGAGAGGTGCACCGAAATATGGGCTGGGTTGCACGACCAACGTCGAAATGATGATTCAATAATCAATAGTCTAGGAATGAACGATTGACCATTAACTTCAGAGCAATAGGGTTGCTAGAAGTACAGAATCCAAACAACACCGTTCACTTGTTGGTACCCCGGTCGGAATCAACACGAGGACCATGAAAGAGTGGTGATGGTGAGTAGTATCACTATACCAAGAACTCTTTAAGAGGTGGAGCAGTCCTCACAACATCCTTGATACTAAAAGATGGTAATACTCCAAGGTAAAGAAGAACAAATGCTAGATAGCAGGGAGCTCAAGGTATAACACAAAACACGAACAAGTTTGTGTTGAACGGAAGGCAATAAAGTGGTCAAAGTTAACACAAATCATCGGGGCAAGGATGGTATTTCTCATCATGAACTCAATTGACATCCTGGAAGAGCTCATAAGGTTGATGATGATCACGACACATTTGTCGATAGATTTCATGAAGATGTAATCAATCAGCGACGACATCAAGTCAAAGGAATGATGAAGCGGAAGGTTATTGGAACCATGGGTAGGACACAAACTTGATATCAAGCTTGTTGTTCAAGATGGAACGATATGATGAGCAAAGTCTACGTAAGCTTAGCTCATCGTCGAAAACTTTGCTCCGGGAAGGACCAGGTAGCACAGTTAAAAGTTGCACGATAATGATATGGCCGATCAGGCTAGGTATGACATGATCGAGTACAAACTCGGACTTAAAGAAGATTATCAAGAGTTTTTGAACTGTAGGGCAGACTCGGTTCAGTTATCGGTGTTTTTTTTAGTGTTTAATAACTCAGAGCCCATGAAAACTGTAATCAGTGAGAATGTAGTACTTGATGAAGAACTCATAAGAAGTTATGCAGTTCCAAGATAATCTCGAGATACCAGGGGGGTAATACTCGAAGACGGATCACAGTAGAGGTTGACTGGGGTATTGCTCTACTGAAGGCAAGTGCTTAAACTTGCACAAGAAGTGGTATTTAAAAGAGAACATGGTCGGAATCACGATTGCAAAAGGCCAGATCCCAGATATAAGATGAACTTATACCAAAGGAATAATTAATTTAAGAGAAGCTTTAATGATAAGATCTACATCGTGTCCATGGGCATGAACACAAAGTTCAAGGTCGACTCCCACTTCTCCAATGCATAACCTTTCATTCACTTCTCGCTCGATGAAGTTGCGAGTGTTGAAATTTTATCCGCGAAACACCGTAAGAGTATGGCTCGTGAAAAATTTCGGTTCACACGGTTTAGAGAAGGCATATGTTCAACCCATAGGGCTTCTTAGAAACATATACCACAAGTTCCAAGAGTAAATAACACAAGCCCGAAAGCGAGCATGGTTGGCCAAGCAGAGGATACAACTTAACAAAGGCATTATGTATCGGGGAAGAACTCACAAAGTGATCAAATGTGAAAGACACCGCCGGATAACAATCCAACAAAGGACTTGATGGTCCACAAAGGATCGATGTGAGTATCGATACTCCACCGTAAGAGGAAGGAATGCAAATGCAACAAGTTATGGCATCATCTGAATAATTCAAAGCTTAAGTGCAAAGGAATTATGATTTAAAACAAAGGATCGAAGCGGATGCTCGATCAAGGATGGTTCAATTTAATATACCGAGGCACAATCGATTTACGATAGTTTGGTCGAGAACCAGCTCATGTTCAAAATGACGTCTGAGCTAGAAAGATAATCCTAGGACTCGACTGACGATTGTGAACATTCACAACGTATTGAATCAATGGACTCAAAAATGATGGTGTCAAAGCATGCCAATATGATTACTATACTTATGGGATTAACCATAATGAAAGCAAACAAGAAATTCCAAAAGCAACAGGCTACTCAGGGTTTTCGGCAGGTCGAATGGCACTTTGAAGACTTTTGGGAAACACCTGAACAACTGGGGATGAGCGGATACTCGATAAAGGCGAGGAATTATCCGTAGGGGGTATTCGTTAGGCAAGAACTACAGGGAAGTAAGCTCAAATGATTCTCGAACAACGAAGAGCAGTCCAGGGCACCTGTAATAACAAGATCAATGGGATTGAATGTAGGCAAGTGTGTCCAGTTATCCATACCGATAATAGTGGTAGGGATTTGCAAAAGCGGTCGGCACAAGCGTCTCGGGAAAACAACGAATAGTATCTTCGGAACCTTCAGTAGGCGATCGTTGTAATAAGGGGCTCTCCGGGAGGAAGTAGTAACGGGAACCTAAAGTTAGATTTTAGTAAAAATCGTTTATCCCGAGTAGAAGAGAGTTCAGAATCACAGAGTAAAGGTCGAGGAGTAAAAGATCCTAGTACCACCCGATGGCGACGTGGGCCCGTAAGGCACACAGCCAAGTTAGTAAAAGTTGTTTGCAATGTCTAGACTCGACTTCGGCCAAGGAGTGTGGAAGGGGGATTCCTACAGGCAGTCGACTCTGATACCAACTTGTGACGCCCCCGATTCAATCGTACACTAATCATGCACGCAAATGTGTACGATCAAGATCAGGGACTCACGGGAAGATATCACAACACAACTCTAAAACATAAAATAAATCATACAAGCATCATAATACAAGCCGGGGCCTCGAGGGCTCGAATACAAGTGCTCGATCATAGACGATTCAATGGAAGCAACAATATCTGAGTACGGACATAAGTTAAACAAGGTTGCCTTAAGAAGGCTAGCACAAACCGGGATACAGATCGAAGAGGCGCAGCCCTCCTGCTCGATCCTCCTAAACTACTACCGGTCGTCGCCGCCGGACTGCACGTAGTAGTAGGCACCTCCAGTGTAGTAGTCGCCATCGACGGTGGCGTCTCTCCCGGCTCCATCGTCTAGTTGCAGCAATCGAGTAGAGATAGGGGAAAAGGGGAAACAATGCAACCGTGAGTACTCATCCAAAGTACTGCAAGCAAGGAGCTACACTACATATGCCCGGATATATGTGTAAAGGGCCATATCGGTGGACTGAATCTGCAGAATGCCGTAATAAGAGGGGATAGCTAGTCTTATCGAAGACTACGCTTCGTCACCTCCGCCTTGCAACAGTAGAAGAGGGTAGGTTGAAGTCCTCCAAGTAACATCACATAGCAATAATCCTACCGGCGATCCCTCCTCGTTGCCACGAGAGAGAGCAACCACCGTTGTATCCGCACTTGGAAGGGTGTGTTTTATTAAGTATCCGGTTCTAGTTGTCATAAGGTCAAGGTACAACTCCAAGTCGTCCATTACATCAAGATCACGGCTATTCAATAGATTAACTTCCTGCAGGGTGCACCAACTTACCCAACACACTTGATCCCATTTGGCCGGACACACTTTCTGGGTCATGCCCGCCGCTGAAGATCAACACGTCGCAGCCCCACCTAGGCTCAACAGAGAGGCCAAGACGCGGTCTAAACCTAAGCGACAGGGTCAGGGCCCATCGCCCATAGCACACCAAGACGTTATGTGACGCTGTGGCGGAAGCGAACTAGCCCCTTAATACAAGAGCAGCTTACGTTCCAATCCGGCGTCGCCACTCGATCGGCCAAGGCGAAGTGCTTCGTGATACCACGACGCCGAGTGCCCATATCTTTCCCACGTAGTTGGTTAGTGCGATAGGCTCGTAGCCAACTCGGATCAAATACCAAGATCTCGTTAAGCGTGTTAAGTATCCGCGAACGCCGAACAGGCCAGCCCACCTCTCTCCTAGGCGGTCTCAACTCTGCCTGCCGCTCCGCCACAAAGATCCACTCATGGTGCTCCACCACCGATCCGACTTTAGTCTCCACATGTATCATGTATAAAGTATATAGTATATACCGTGATCACCTCCCGAGTGATCACGGCCCGATAGTATAGCACAGACGGACAAGAATGTAGGGCCACAGATGAATATACTAGCATCCTATACTAAGCATGTAGGATTGCGTAAAGGTAACAATGATAGTAGCAAGGACAAAGGCTATGCATCGTGATAGGTATAATGAAAAGCAAGAACATGCTACACTACTCCAATGCAAGCAGATAGAGTAGAATAGGCGATATCTGGTGATCAAGGGGGCTTGCCTGGTTGCTCCGGCAAGAGAGAGGGTTCGTCAACTCCGTAGTCGAACTGGGCAGCAGCGTGTCGGTCTCGTAGTCTCTTGGAGAGAAGAGGGGAAGAAACAATGAATACCATGTAAACAGATGCATATCGATGCATGACATGACAAGTAACGATGCTAGGCGTGCCCTAACGTGGTATGAGGCGGTACTGTTAAGGGAAACATCCGGAAAATATCCCGGGTTTCGTGTTTTTCGAGCGAGAGGAGCCGGAGGGGAAAGTTGCGGGTTCGGTAGGTTAGGGGTGTGTGGCGGACGAACGGATCGCGTATCCGGATTCGTCTCGCTGCTCGAGCAACTTTCATGTTAAAAATATTTTAATCCGAAGTTACGGATTAAAAGATATGATTTTCTAAAGATTTTATTAATTTCGAATTTAATTAATTATTTAATTAATTCGAAAATAGATTAATGACATCAGATGATGTCATGCCGACGTCGCAATCAGCAGAGAGTTGACTTGTCAACCTGACATGTGGGTCCAGGGTACCCACCGCCATCCTCTATTTAGGTTAATTAGGGTTTAGGTTGAGTAGTTAGCTTAATTAACTGTTTAGTTTAATTAGTGATTAGGTTAATCTAATCAGGATTAATTACTTAATTAACTAATTAATATTTTAATTATTTTAATTATTTATTTATTTATTTATTTAATATTTTTTTAATTCTTTTTTTTAACGTTATGGGGCGGGGCCCTAGTCGATGGTCTGGGGGCCTAGAGGTTCGGTGCTCAAAGCGGATGTCACCCGAGCGGTGTCAGGCAATGGGCGCCCATCGGAGCGGACCCGAGGCGACGGACGGGCGCGTGTGTGCCGGAGCGAAGGTGAGGCGGGTGTGAAGCGGGCGCGGCCGAGCCGGTCGAGCACGCCAAGGGGCACGAGGGCCACGTGAGGGCGGGCGACACGGGATGAGGGGTGGCGCGCTCGGCACAGGAGCTCACCGCGGGACGGTGGGGTCTAGGCAGCGGGGGTTGAGGAGGAAGACGGCGACGACGGCGTAGAGGAGGCAGTCCGGTGGGGGAGCGCCGGCGACGGGCGGCGGGGACGAGCGGCGTGGCGACGTGGTCCCGGCGAGTGGGGGGACGGGACGCGGCGACGGCGGGCAGCGGGCTCGAGGTGGTTGGTGGACGAGAAGGGCGGCGCCGGTCGCCGGCGACGAGGGCGGCGGCGACGAGGTCGGGCGCGGCGCTGAACGGCGGCTCGGCACGGGCGAGGAGGAGGCCGAGGCATGCGGGCGATGGCGGCGCCCACGGAGACCTCGTACGGGCACGCCGGCGTAGGTGGCTGTCGACAAGGCAGGCCGCGGGCGGCTCCGGCTGGGTTCCGGCGGCGGCGGGCGCTTTCCCCGATCCGATCGGGGAGCGAGGGCGAAGGGGGGGCGAGTGGGGTCTCGTCCCGATCCGGATTGATCGGGAGAAACGACGTGGGGAAGAGTCGGGCGAGTGGATAGGGTTCGGTGGGGTGAGAGGATAAGGAGGAGTGGGGTCGGCTGGGCGTGCTGGGTGGGCTACCGACCGGGCAGCCAGGTTAGCCGGTGGGTCGAGGCCGTGGGCGCTTCCTTTGTTTTGTTTTGTTTTGTTTTTACTTATTTTTTTCTTTTCTGTTTTATATTTTATTACTCTAATTGTTTTAGTTTTGTAAAACATATAGTTAGCACCTAAATTACTAATAGTATTTATACCACTGCCACAATTATTCTTGTAGTTATATAAAGTAGTTTTAATAATTTAATTATTTAAGAGACGTTTAAATTATTGTTTCAGCGGCTGTTCCTATTATCTAATGCACTTAAACATTGTATGTTAATTTGGATCCACCACCATAATCATCTATGATTTATTTGCTACACTTTGAACATTTTAGATTTGACTTCCTCAAAACTTTTACCGTTTGACTAGATTTTGAATTTGAATTTGAAACGGTTTCGAACTAATACGAGATTAACAACGGTAATCGTGGTGACATGGCATCATTACCAGAGGGTTACTGTAGCTTGATTACCCGGGCGTCACACCACCGCTAGTAGTAGACCTCCAACCATTAGGTTTGGGACAATGTGGGTAGAGTTTCATGACGCAAAATTCACTACCTAGATGCTAAAAAAACCAAGTTATTTACCCAAAACCGCCACGCTTGGGAATAGGATAACAACTTAGTATCAGATTGGGGCAAGGGCATAAAAAACCACCAGTTCTGCGCCTAATATGTAACACAGAGCATTGATGCTCGAATTTGGCCACGAAAACAGTAAAACCGACAGGTGGGGCACGCCTGTCGGGATGACATCGCGGGGGTTGCTCGACGCCGTTAGACGGCAACACACGACCGTTCCCAAGCCCGTTTATTAGGTCTAGCCAATCCTTCGCTTGGCCGTCCCCCCCAAATTCAGTTTTCCTCCTGTGCTCCCCCTGGCCAGCAGCGTTGGCGGCGCCGGCGATGGCCTGGATGCACTCGACGCCGGTGGTTCGAGGTTGTCGAGCGGGAAGCGGCGACGCCCGCGTGTGTTCACCATTGGCCTGTTTGGCCGGGAACGGCCGTGTGTAGCCGTCTAACAGCGTCTGTCAACCCCCGACACGTCATCCTGACAGGCAGGCTCCACCTGTCGGTTTCGCAGTTTTCACGATCAAATTCGAGCATCAGTGCTCCGCGTTACCCATTAGGCGCGGAACCAGTGTTTTTTTGTGCCCTCGCTCAAATCTAGTACCAAGTTCTTACCCTAGCCTCAAGCGTGGTGGCTTTGGGTAAATAACTCTCAAAAAATTAAATGCTTAAAAATATCTTTTTTTATGGGAATACTTAAAAAAATACTATATATTTTTGGCTTCCTGGTACATTTCTAGAGCTTGCGACTAAATTTATATTCTTGATCTAAAGAAAGTTATAATTTATATTCTTGATCTAAATAAAGTTATATTCCTGACAAATTATGTGATTTGAATATATCCATATTCAAAAATATTACCTGCAAAAAGTGAGTACTAGTGCTAGATAACTGAACGTTGCCACCTAGCACATTGGTAGAGTACCGCTTGGAAAAGCACTAGCCCCGTCGTCCCCCACTCGTCTTGCTCCCAGTTCAGGACCAACGCCATGCCTCGCTTCTCCTCCACCTCGCCACCCCACCTCCGCCTCCGCCTCCGCCTCTCCTCCTCCACCCCTCATCCCTCACGCATCTGGGATCCCCACGCCGCCTTCGCCACCGCCACGGAGCGAGCCTGCTCTGGCACGCTCACCACGAAGGACGCACACCACCTGTTCGACGAATTGCTGCGGCAGGCCAATCCTGTCCAGGAGCGCCCCCTCAACAACCTTCTTGCCGCCCTCGCCCGCGCTCCGGCGTCCGCGGCGTGCAGCGATGGCCCTGCACTCGCAGTCAACCTCTTCAGCCGCATATCCCAAGGCGCCCGCCGACATGTGGCGCACCCAACGGCCTGCACCTACGGCATCCTCATGGACTGCTGCTGCCGCGCACACCGCCTCGATCTGGCGTTCGCTTTCTTCGCCCGTCTCCTCAGGACGGGACTTAAGGCAGGCGTCATTCAAGTTTGCACTCTTCTCAAGGGCCTCTGCCGCGCAAAGCGGGCAGATGAGGCTCTCGACGTGCTGCTTCACAGGATGCCTGAGCTGGGCTGCACCCCCAACGTGGTGGCATATACCACGGTCATCCACGGCTTCTTTAAGGAAGGCCAAGTAAGCAAGGCATGCAATCTATTCCATGAAATGGCGCTGCAGGGCGTTACACCTGATGTGGTGACATATAACTCAGTTATCGATGCGCTGTGCAAGGCCAGAGCAATGGACAAGGCAGAGTATTTCCTTCGTCAGATGGTTGATAATGGTGTCGTACCTAATAATGTCACATATAATAGCCTCATCCATGGATATTCCTCTTCAGGCCATTGGAAGGAGGCAGTTAGGGTATTCAAAGAGATGACAAGTCGGAGGGTTACAGCAGATGTGCATACTTACAACATGTTTATGACCTTTCTTTGCAAACATGGAAGAAGCAAAGAAGCTGCAGGAATTTTTGATACCATGGCTATGAAGGGCCTGAAACCTGACACCGTTTCATATGCTATTCGCCTTCATGGGTATGCCACTGAAGGATGCCTAGTTGACATGATCAATCTCTTCAATTCAATGGCAACAGACTGTATTCTACCTAACTGTCGTATCTTCAACATACTGATTAATGCATATGCTAAATCTGGAAAGCTCGATAAGGCTATGCTTATATTTAAAGATATGCAGAAACAAGGAGTGAGTCCAGATGCAGTCACATATTCAACCGTAATACATGCATTTTGCAAGAAGGGTAGGTTGGATGATGCTGTGATAAAGTTTAATCAGATGATTGATACAGGAGTACGACCGGACGCATCTGTTTATCGTTCCCTAATCCAGGGATTTTGTACACACGGCGATTTGGTGAAAGCAAAGGAATTGCTTACTGAAATGATGAACAAAGGTATACCTCCTCCTGATATTAAGTTCTTCCATTCAATCATGCAGAACCTATGCACAGAAGGAAGGGTAACAGAAGCACGGGATGTCCTTGGCTTGATAGCGCACATAGGTATGAGGCCTAATGTTTGCACATTTAATATACTGATCGGTGGATACTGCCTAGTCGGCAAGATGGAGGATGCCTCAAAAATATTTGATGATATGATGTCATATGGCTTAGAACCTTCTAATATTACGTATGGTATACTTATTAATGGCTATTGCAAAAACTTAAGGATTGACGATGGGCTGATTCTGTTCAAAGAAATGTTGCGCAAGGGACTTAAACCTACAACTTTTAATTACAACGTCATACTGGATGGATTATTTCTGGCTGGACGAACTGTTTCTGCAAAGGAAAAGTTTGATGAGATGGTTGAATCTGGAGTAAGTGTGTGCATTGATACATATTCGATAGTTCTTGGTGGACTTTGTAGAAATAATTGTAGCGGCGAAGCAATCACGCTATTCCAGAAATTAAGCACAATGGATGTGAAATTCAATATTATAATTGTCAATATAATGATTGATGCTTTCTACAAGGTTCAGCGAAACCAAGAAGCCAAGGATTTGTTTGCTGCAGTATCAGCCAATGGTTTGGTAGCTAATGTCTTTACCTACACCATAATGATGAAAAATCTTATAAAAGAAGGGTCAGTGGAAGAAGCTGACGATCTCTTTTTATCAATGGAGAAGAGCGGCTGTACTGCTGACTCTTATATGTTAAATCTTATCGTCAGAATGTTACTGGAAAAAGGAGAGCTAGTCAAGGCTGGGAATTATATGTCTAAAGTTGATGCAATGAGCTACTCACTTGAAGCTGAAACCGTTTCGCTGCTTATCTCTCTCTTTTCAGGGAAAGGGAAATATAGAGAACACATAGGATTGCTCCCTACAAAGTATCAGTTTCGTGAAGAAGCAGCCACAGTTGTGTAGTTTGATACATGGTAAACTTTAGTTCTCCTAGGCCTGCCAAAGTATCCTTCTGCTTGTACAACAAATGCATTTCCTATATGTAAGAAGAAATTCAGTATAGAAGAAGCTATCAGGATGACGCAAGGAGTACAAATCAAACGTGCCCAGAACAGAAGACAGACCTAGGCCTGCCAAAACAAAGCTGAATCCAAATTTTAACAGAAGAAGCAGCAACTAACTGAAGATGTGCAGTATGCTAGCCAAACACCTACGGGAGAGTGACAGGTGGTCGAGCCGTTCACTCCTGCCAGTATCCATGGCTTGGCCTAGCATGGAATCGAGTCAGCCAGTCCCTGGCGGTTTCAGGTGGCTCCACTGAAGATGCTTTCATTTCTCTGAAATTTACTGCAAAACTGTTTTTTTTTTTCGTTCTCGGCAACTTTGAATTTCAGAGACATAAATGTACCAAGCATTACAAGGAACAACATGAGCAGGGGAGAAGAAAGGACATGTGTACAGAGAGCCTTACACGTATGCGCTGGAGACACAGCATTGCAGTCTGCACAAGTCTGCATCTTTTGTGCTTGTGCAGTATTTTTTGCACATGTTCTCTGGATACAGTTGCAGCAGTGTTAAGGGTGAGTTTTTTTTTTGTGTGTGTGTAACCTTGCATAAATTGTGAGGTGTAGTGGTTGTGTTTAGAGCATGGCTCCAATTCTTCTTCTAGATGCAGATTCTGTTCGCTGTGCTGTGTTGTTGGCTTTTTGCACAAATCACAAACTGAAGCAGATCAATATTCTGAGTTGATATGGCCCCTTTCCTGAAGAAAATTAACTGTTGCAAAGTTTCTTCTGCGCGGCCCCATTTTTTTTTTCAGTTTCGCATGTCCTGAAACTTCCGGAACCGCACTAATCTGACAATTTTGCAGGTTTTAACTGAGAGGGGAACTTGATGAGAGTTGGATTACGTTTGCAAGCCTGATTAGTTTAATTTTGTAGCTTTCGTCCTCTCGCACTAATCTGATAATTTGCTGATCTATTTCTTGTACTAGGCTCCGAATGATTTCTCTGAGTGTTGTGATGGATATGATGCCCTGACTATTTTTTTTTCATTGACCTGAAGATGGGTTTCATGCCCTGACTAATTGTTTTTTTTTCCGTGGCAAGCTGCTGGGTTATTTATCCAGTGGCAAGAATTTGGGGTGATGAAATTTTTCATATGGTAGCCGTGCAGTCGGATCTTCAAATTGCACGATGTTCTCGGCATCAGGACCGTTGAGCTTTGGGGCGTGTGCCTAGAGGAATTTTGGAGGATTCTAATCCTCAAGTATTTCTTTCTACGTGGGTTGTTTGATTCATAGGATTGCAATCCATAGGATTTCACACCCGGTTTGTTCCAGCTGTTTGCCTTTGCATGATTTTTGGAGAAGGAACCTTTAGCACTTTGGACTTGCACCACCACTCAAAAAGATCAGGAATCTACAAAAATGCATCCATGCTTTTGCCATTCACTCTGATATGTACTCCATCTTGGTTACTCGAGTGCTTAATTAATTAGTGTAATTGTCCTTTTTTACGCCTTAATCTGTGGATCGAATTAATCCGGGTCTGACACATTGTGACATGGTGTATGCATTTTGTAGAAAAAAGTATTTTTGGGAGATTTTTGCTTGACTTTTGAATATGATTGTTGGTGGCTTAGTGCACTAAGAAGAGCCCAGTGATTGCAAAGCATAATTAAGCATATTTTTTTCATGCACTTACGCATCAATTAGAAGAATCAAATTCTAGCTGAGCAAATCTTTGAAGATAATACGCCAATAATTCTGTTCATCTGCAGATTTCGGATATCTCTGGAAAGAATGCACTGCTTTACAAAATGCTTGCTTGGTTTGATCAATGGGCAATGGCATATATGCACTACAGAGCAACAAGACTACCATCTTCAGGAGGTGTTACAGGCTTTCAGCCAATAAGACCATAACAGATATGGACCTCTTTCTTCAACAGCTATCGTTTGGGTTTCTAGTCTTTTATCCATCTCCTTTTCCTCGGATGCCCTTGCTTCACCATATAAACCCGGCCGTAAACCCAGCTTCTTCTAGGTCCAGACAGAGATCTCTGCAGAGCAATGCCGAAAAATGAAGAATATGGTATGCCTTGTTTTACACTACAATAAAATCTGCATACGGAGCTGCAACATTTCACGAAAACTTCGAGATCAGAATTTAGACTCGGTTACAGTTTTGAAATTTTCATCCAAGTATGTGTCCTGCAACAGTGTATTGATTCTGAGTGCCACATGTGGCATAGGGGCCTGAACGTGCTTATCTGTCACTCTTGTGAGTGAAAAAAGTATTGAGAAGGGGCTGCAGAGTGTCTCACTCTGCAAGAACTTGATGTAGATTTAGTAAGACCGTAATTTGACAAAGAAACACAAGAGCGCTGTTTCGCGTGCATTGTTACTGTCAACATAAATCAGATTTCCTTAATTTTTTTTGTTGAAAACTGTACATTTTGGCTCTGCAAAAGCTGTACGAAAACTACAGGCATTTCACATACCTCGACTTTAGTACGATACTCCAATGGGCACTCGCAGACATGGCATTCTGCCTTGTGGGGTGCTTTAATGGATTTATCCGTCTTCACGAATGCAAACACCTAGCAAGGACATGCTTTGCTTAATCAGATGACTAAAAAATTTGTACTCCAAGAAATATGGATCAATGTTTAACACTAAGAGGTGCCATGATGGGCAACTTCTAGAAGCAAAACTGACCTGCTCGCCACAATTTGGGCAAGAGCCTTTTAGTGCAACCACATTGTTTGTCAGCAGGCCTTGCAATGCACCAACTGAAAGTACAAAAATATTATTTAAGATGCGTGGAGAACACAATTTCACAAACCGAACACGAAAATCATGGTACCTGTTTCCACTGATAACAGAGAAACAATATCTACTGAAGAACTCCCCTTACCTGACGCGGATGCAACCGGATAGCCAATCAGATAGCCTAGTCCGATCAAAACCATGTGGTTCACCCTCGTTATCCCGTCAAGCGACTTAGCAGCAGAGAAGAGAGACCTTGCGCCGAACGCGTCCCCGAACGCCAGGCTCAGAGTGTAGAAGCTCGGGACCAGGAACGCCGAGGTACCAAGCAGGAGCAGCAGCGTCCAGATGCTCGACAGTGCCATAAACATCGAGTGGTCCTCCTGCCCTATACCCAAATGTCAACCAAAACACTGAATTGTGAGCCTGTAAGTAAATGGGACACCAGGTAGATTTGGCCGGAAGAAATGGGGTGAGCTTTCACAGAAAGGTTTACCTCGGCGTCCGCGTACGCCGACTGTCGCTTGAGGCTGCAGCGGGGGTATTTTACGACCGACGGGGAGCCGTAGACCCGGAGCTTCAGCTAGAAAGTCCAAGTACACATGTATCGTTAGGATGCAGATGCGAGGACACGATAGCAAATGGGGTTCGGATCAGGTGGTGTGTGTGCTAATGTGGACATGTAAATTGGCTGATTTTAGGCCTGTTCTGTTCACCTCAACTTTGTCGAACATGTCGTCGACAATCAGAGGCTGGCCACTGTAGTAGGAATCCCTGGCCTGCCATGAAAGATGGTACTAGATGAACTTGGCTCACATAATAATGCACAGCAGGCAACATGACTTGTACAACATCAAAGGGTACAGTATGAAATACTCCCTCCGTTCCAAAATAGATGGCTCAACTTTCTATAAAGTTAGTAGAAAGTTGAGTTATCTATTTTGGAACGGAGGGAGTACAAAAATATTGCAACTTTCAGTTAGTTACTGGTGTGAAGGTTAATCAGAAACAGAAAACAAAGCTGCAAGTTTTAGTTAATTCCAGGTTAATCATGAACTGTGGTCCAAGCTAATAATGGAACATGAGCAAGAGCGAACTCAATCGAACCTGGCGGTGGTATAAAAAAGATGGTACGGCAGGCAACATTGTTCACAGCACCAAAAGGTACAGTAGTATGAAATACAAAAAGATTGCAGATTATATACTGGTGATGAGTTTGGCTCACATAATTATGTACAGCAGGCAGCACTATTTACAGCATCAAAAGGTACAGTGTGAATGTTAATTGCAAAAGGATTGCAGCTTCCGGTATGAGAGTTAATCAGGAAAAATGGCTGCAACTTTTTAGTCCATTTCAGGTTCCTGACTGACTCTAGTTGAAGCTGCTAACAAGCCGGCGTGTACTCTGAATCTCTGATGGAATGGGACATGAGTAAGAGCGAACCCGATCGAACCCGCGGGCCGCGGTATAAAAAAGATTGTGCAGCAGGCAACATTGCTTACATACAAGATCAAAGGGCACGGTATGTGATACAGAAAGATTGCAGACTTTCAGTTAATTTCGTGAGGTTGATGATGAACTGTGGCTGAAGCTACTGCTGAGGAGGCAGCGTGCAGTCTGATGGCATGGAAGGTGAGCTAAGAGTGGGGCTGAATTACCTGGCGGTAGAGCGCCTCCAGCATCTCCTGGCTGGCGGTCTCGATGGGCCCGACGTAGAGGCACGACGGCCCCTCCCCCGCCGCCGCATAGACGCGCAGCCCCACCCGGGGCGCCCGCGGCCGGCCGAGGCGCCCGTTCCCGGGGGCCACCGGGGCGGCGGCGGCGGCCATGGACGACGGGCACTTTCTTTACTCCGTAGCCGCCGGCGCGTGCTCTCCCGCCTCCTCCTCCTCCTCCTCCTCCTATTCCTCCTCCTCTCGTACGGACCTCTGCTGGCGGTGGAGGAGGACAGCGCGAGGTGGGGAGGGAGGGGGCCGGGGAAGGCAAAGAATCCGGCGAGGGAGGAGCGGAGTGGGGGATGCGTGGAGGCCTCACGCACGGCGGGGAGCGGACAAAAACGGTGGTGGTTGCTTGGGGGCAAGAAACGCCGGAGGAGGAAGAGAGCGTGTGGCTGCGGTGACCGGAGACTGGTGGACGCTGGCTGCTCATTTGCCGGTCAGCTGCCTGCCAAGACGTGGGAGAAGAGATTTCACTCTTGTCCATATCTGGGTGGGCTTTGGCACAAAATATCAGCATGTTTTTTTTTAACCAAAGAGAGCACAAAATATCAGATCCAAGTAGTAATCCAAACACTCTAAAAAGCAACCAACAGAGAACATTGACAAACTCTTGAAAAAACACCCACAAAAATATACAAGTCTTGAAGAAATTACATCAAAACCCACACTGAAGTCGTTATCTCTAGTCTCCCCTGGTCGCGACCTGATCTTCTTCCATGCACCTGGTAAACAATCCGCATAGATATCAAACTTGTACTTTTTTTTTTCTTCGGGTGAAATCAGACATGTACAACTTGGCTAACCTCGAAGGTCATGAATAGCCGCCTGAGAGTCACCCGCCACAAGCAAGGTCAGGAACCGAGACCTTTTAAACGCACACGTGGAAGGGGACACGACCCTTATAACTAGGCTATGATGTTATTGCTTTATTACCTACCATGAAAGAGAAGATCGTAATGAATATGTGACCAAACGGAAGAAACCAACATACCGTTGGCTCCACGTCATAAGACGCGAAAGCTAAGTGGAGATGGAGCCAGGAGACAAATATTCAACACACCACTACCTCCACCAGCGAGACACCACCATAAGTGACACATACACCTAATACAAAAGGACCATTCCCTCGTCTTGGAGGGGCTAGAGTGTCGCCGCAAATGAGGGGAACCGGTGTATATGAAGTTTCATATGCACAGTTCTATGGAATAAGAAATGGTTAAGTCTATATCACCTACTAAGGTTCTACATAACCCTCTTCACTACTTAAAGTTTAGAAAGCCAGAGAAATAACCACTCAAATGGTTTTTTTGGGGTGGTTTTGCCACTATGGCTCATGGCATGGTCGACACCTCAGCAAAAAAAAAGGTGACCATTCAGTAGCCGTTACTTCCGTGGTCCCCTTCTCCTCTCCCTCGAGTCCCCTTGAGACTCGCCTTGGCGAATACATTCCTCTTTCCCTTCTCATCCACTAGCGAGGCAAACCGAAGTGGGGATGGGGCTATAGATGGCAACCGCAGGTTTAGTTTAGGATGCATTTTAGTAGTTTTTGGCTTTATGTTTGTCTTGAACTTACTTTGGGCATCTTCAAGCAGTGCCTGGACATGCATCCCTTGTCTTTGAGCAGTTTTGATGGCAAAGGAACACTGTCTGAGATGGGTATGGCGAAAGCTCGACAAATAAGCTTGTTTTTGTGTTGGATCAACTTGAGCCTATGTCCGTCCCGTTTCTTCCATGCAGGTGACGAGATAGAAAAAAGGTAAAGGAATTCATCATGACTCATCCATCTAGAGGTTCTCATTAGAGAAGTAGGCGAAGGATTCGGAACACCCGTGGATGATCCTCTTTGAGCATATTATTAGCGGTGACTGCGATGGAGCTATGACGCCTGACGTCGCTCTCCTCATTCTATGGATCAATTAGCGGTTGTGCTCATTTGCCGGCCTATGCAAATGTCGTTGTTCAATCCTCTAGCTGAAGGATGGCCATTTGGAGCTACATTGTCATTTCTTGGGCCGTTGTTTCCATCTTTACATACCGATCTTGGAACCATAAGGGAGGCGGCTAGGTTTTAAGGGAGGCAGTTAGGTTTTGATTTGGCGTCTGCAACCTCTACCTTTTGCGGTTGTGGATACTGATGGGATGACCTCAACGACCCAAGTGGTTTCGTCCTCAGCGGCGGTGAGGCGGTATAAAGCAGCTCCTAGGCCTGAACCCATGTTAAAAGTAAATAAATACGGAAGAAAGTGAAAATTGCAACTAGGCTGATCTGCACCCAGTTAGAGAAAAATCGTAAACAATTCATAAGAAATTAAAAAAATTCCAAAAAAAGTTTTGTGCGGTAGACAATTTGATGTGTGAGGCCCACTCCAAATTTCAAGTTGTTTAGACATCTGAGCAGCTCTTAGCAAAAAAGACAAATCGGGCCAAAACAATACATGAACAGTAAACATTTTTATAAACCCCCTGTTTGTCTTTTTTGCTGAGAGCTCCTCAGATGTCCAAACTATTTGAAAATCGGAGCGAATCTCATGCATCAAATTGTATACCGCACAATTTTTTGGGGGGATTTATTGAATTTTTCTAGTATTTAATTTATTTTTTGTCAGTGCGGGTGTAGAGATGGATCTTCGAACTAGGCTCTCTTTTTCTCTCACTGATGGTGGGCCCATGGAGAGACTATGAAAGAGAGTTGCTTAAACCCTGGGAGGGGCCAAAACCAAAAATACCCCCAAAACAGAAAGAAGCGAGACCGGGTTGATGTGTCCCACTTCAACAACCTTCAGCAGAGAGCGGAGAGCAGCAACAGAAGCAGCGCCTTGCTCCTCGCCCGCTCTCACCGGAGCTGCCTTGCTCTCCTCGCCGGCGGCCCAAGCCCCACAGCCGCCGCGAGGATACATCGGCAGGTATGGACCAGCCGCGGGCGACAATGGTGTTTTTTTTTTTGCAACATCTGATCTGTTGCAAGGAAGATTTCTGCAACATAAGTCATATTGTAAAATTTTCTTCCATAACATCGTGTATAAAGGAGAAGACAAAGAAAACAAATCTGCAACATCACCTCATTTGCATAGTTTTTCTGCAACAATACCTCTGTTACAAAAAAAGTGAAGACAGAAAAATAAATTCCGCAAACGACCAATGTTGTGAAAAAAATCTGCAACACAAAACAATCTCTATTTCAAGTGTTTCTGCAACAAGATCTCTGTTGCGAAGTCGTGGGAGACGTTCAGCCACTTGATTTTCCCAGATTCGCTGGCTCGCGAGGCGGTGGATCAATTAAAAAGATCCGCCAACCAACACGTAGCAGCCTTTATTTACTCATCTATCAACAAATAGTACTCCATTTTTATTTACTCTGCGTATTAGGTTTAACTGAAGTCAAACTTCATAAAGTTTGACCAAGTTTATAAAAGAACACAAATATTTACCATAACAAATCTATATGATCTGAATCTAAAAGTACATTCAATAATGAATCTAATGGTATTGATTTATTATTGTATATGTTGATATTTTTGTTTATAAACTTTGTCGAAGTTTACAAATCTTGACTTTGACCAAAGCGGAGGGAGTATAAAATATAAGACGCTTTAGAGACTTGAGTAGATCAGATCAAACTCAAGTAGCCCAAATATAAGAGTTAATTACGTAAACTTGCTTTGCGGGTATATTCTCATACACAAACTTTCAGATAACCGAACACTTTCCGAAAAAAATTATTTTAGATAAGCATAACGCTTTCAGATAATCGAAACTGAAACTGCCGACGGTGCCCATAACACATATAGCTTAACTGAAGCTTTAAATCACCATTGATTAACTCACAACAAGAGGAGCAGATCATAAACACTTTAGGAACAGAGCATGGACGAGCATAACAGAGCACGACAACCCACTCGTCATCTTTTGGAGTCTGGTCGATGACATCTCGTGCATCGCTCCCGCTTGCCTCAATGTCATGCGCACTCGACGGCCACGACGACGGAGACGATATGCTGACTGTGTTGCCCTTTTTTCTTCCTCTGCTGCCGCAACTAGGTACATGGTTCGACCTGAATGCGCAATTGGTCTGCCTTGAAGACGCGCCCTAGTTTCTACACTCCGGAGCGGCGTTGTTATTTTTTTGGCCACATGACGTTGTGCTTCTGTGGCCGCGCGTGTTGCTTCCTCGCAATCGGTGTCGTCAAAGACCATTTGCATAACATTAGGTAGGACACATGCGTCGATCTCGCGACCCATTTGGCTTGTTATGACGGTGTCAAATGATGTCTAGACCATTGTGGCATACTGCAGCTCACCCTGCGGATACATCAACAGCTCGGCGGTGGCTCCTCCATGTCATCGTAGCCGACATTCCTGCCACCCATCACCACACACATCATCATGCACGAAAAACTGAACCTGCTCGTCGCAGGTGAGCTCGGGAGCCGTCGGCATAAGTGCAGCTGGTGTATCTGGCTCTATCGCCAGCGTAAGTGCGGCTGGCGCAACTGGCTCTGCCGCCATCGTGTGCCGTGGACGGCAGGCGGACGATGAGCCTGCTCTTTCAGGTGATCAATGTCTCATAAACGCTGGCATAATTGGTAGCTTCTGGCAAATCATGCAAGGGTGGATAGGAGAAATTTATGAATTGGGGCGAAATCAAATAAATATTTTTTATACCAAACTTTTATACTTATTTTTATCAAACAACAACATTAAAGAGTATACATTTTATTATTTAGTTGGTAATAACCAATGTTTTTCTTATCGGTTGTAACATATGTCACCGATCACTTTATTTATGCTAAATTTAAATTAGTGGTATAACATAAGTTATATTTGAAAAAAATTGTGTGACAATTCCACAAATTATATAGTGCATACTTACATATTTGTCTGTATGTGCATATGCGCATTATAGTTTAGTTTCATTAAATATCATGTTACAAGTTTTAAATAATAATACCTAACTAATATCTTATAACGGTTTTGTATTATTAGATGTTCATTATAGTTTAGTTTCATTAAATATCATGTTACAAGTTTTTAAATAATAATACCTAACTAATATCTTATAATGGTTTCTAGTGTATTACTCCTCCGTCGAATTACTTGTCGCATAAATGGATGTATCTAGAATTAAAATACATCTAGATACATTCATTTCTCTAACAAGTATTTCCGGACGGAGGGAGTATTAGATGTTCATATTTATAGAACCTTATAGAGAGTGGATTGCACCATTTGCAAATGTATTGCAAGTTAGATTCGATAATATGTTCAACATATGTGATGTTGTTAAGGCTTGTGCGCGAATCTAGGCACACATTCACCCCTGATGGGACGTGACATAAGTGGGTCTCTAGCCCACCCGTCACAACACTTTTACCCTAATATCAGAGGCGACACGTGTCTTGTGGGGCCACCTAATGAGACTGGTTTGGCTTGTCAGAGCTAGCCGGATGACCTTTTGCTACACGGCATGAAAACTTAGCCTGCTAAGCGGTTGGCTGGACGGGAAGCCCTTCTTGTGCGCAGGTTGGCAAATACCTTCAACATTTCCAATACTAAGGTGGTTTACGTCACCTCAGAGGTGGCCCGACAGGAGGCTGGCTGTGAGATGACTCGGGGGACGTTTTGTTGAACCAACTTCAAGGCTGCGATCAAAGACAGCGTGCGACTCAAATGACCTAGGTACGACCAAGCTTGAAGATCGGTTCAAGGGCTATTGTCGATTTCCCGGTTGAGGGGGTCCGCGCCGCGTCAGCCCCGACCTCATGGGCTAGGCGTGGACCCCTAGGTCTTCAGTCCTAGGCCACATCAGGCTGCCCATGATGAATTCTAGAGAGACGCTAGAGGACTTGACGTACAAAACTAGCTAGAAGACGGGGCCATGGAGAAATGTACCCCCACCTACGTAGCCAACTAGGATCTGTAACCCTACGACCATTGGTACAATATATAAGCTGACAGTTGGCTAGTAGATAGAGAAAGTACAATCTCTCTGTATTTTACATGCACTTTGTGCACACTCCCACGCAATAAGTACACGCGGGGTGCTCTGCTGGATTTAGCTCCGAGGCACGAGAAGAAGAAATCATGGCATTGTACACACCTCAACAAATAAAAAAAGAACGGCCACTGGGTAGCCGATACTTTGGTGGCCCTTTCTCTCACTCGAGTCCCTTTGAGACTCACCTCAATAGAGTCTGTCCTTCCGCTTTCCTTCTCATCCACCAGCGAGCCAAAAATGGAGTGGGGAGTGGTTTCATCCTCAACGGCGGTGAGACGGTATAAAGCATCTCCTAGGCCTGAACTCGTGTTAAAAAAAACAAATATCGAAGAAAAGTGAATTTTGCAACTAGGTCTCTCTCTCACTGCATGGCGGGCCCACGGAGAGTTTGCCGAAGAGAACTGCTTAATAAAGTCTTAAACCCTGGGAGGGGCAAAACCGAAAATACCCCCCAACCAAAACAGAGAGAAGCAGCGCCTTTCAGCAGAGAGCAGCGCCTTTGCTCCTCGCCCGCTCTCACCGGCGCCGCCTTGCGCTCCTCGCCGGCGGGCCAAGCCCCTCAGCCGCCGCGAGGATACGGCGGCAGGTATGGACCAGCCGCGGTCGAAGACGGCGGAGGACCTGGCGGCGCAGCGGGCGGCGTGCGACCGGCAGGCCGCCGCCGGCCGAGACCGCTTCGCCTCCGCCTCGGCGGCCGTCCGCGCCGCCGCCCGCTCCGCCGTCTCCGGCGCCCACCAGAGCCTCTCGCGCCGAGGCACGCCCCCTCCCTCCCTCCCTCCCTCCCTCACCCCGTCTCGTCTCTGCCCGAACTGAAAACCCCAATCTTTTTCCCAAGGGCCCCTCTTTTCAGCCGGCCAAATGTTGGCGAACTTCTTCAGATTTCGGACTCGATATACGTGATTGACGAGATTCTCCGTGTTTCAGAGGGCCTCGTCGAATTCAAGAAGCGGCTGCGGGACCTGGAAGCCGACCTAGGGCAAGCTCTGTCTCGTAAGTGCCCTCAAATCTGCACATTCCTTTGCTTAATGTCGACCACGGTTCCGCCCACTTCTTTGATTGCTTCATGGCGTGCCTGAGATCTCTCTCTCTCTCCCTCTCTCTGTGTGTGTGTGTGTGTGTGTGCCAACTTTTGCAGTTAAACTCACCATGGAGTCGAAATGCGAGCGACTCAGGGAGTCGATTTCAGCCTCGGCTGCTACAAGTGAGCAGCTAGGTGACCTGCTTACCGAACAGAGGAACAGGATCGAGCGGCATGCTGCACTCTTATCGAATGTGCTCGAGGGTAACTTCACCTTCAGTGTTTTTAGTTTAGCATTTGGGGAGTTATGCCGTTGTCGTAGTATATCGCTTGATGCAGCGTAGCTTTGTACCTGTTTGTTGTCACACTTGTTTCCTTATTAATTGAACTGCTCCGAGATAGTTTACGTGACGTCGATGTAATTATCAATGTACCATGGCAGCTGCTGAGGCTTTTGAAGCGAAGAATGATGAAGATGTTACACTGATGAAAGACATGGAAAAAGCTATCTGCTGGTATCAAAAGCGCCTTGGCTTCCAGGTTATTGTCGAAGGGGAAGGTAATTGATAATTTGGTGCCATGCTTAACGAAGTTATGTTGATGCCATGATTATCCCTGACTGCCCATTTTTCCCTCAACAAGGTGTGAAATTCGTATTCGACAAGGTTGACTTGCAAAGTCCTGAGAGAGAGTTTTCATTTTCCTTGAAGTTTGACAAAGATAGATATACCTGTGAGTTGGCATTTCACATGGATTTCGTCTTAAATTTATACCTTATATATTTCATTTCACGTGATTAGTTGTAAAACACACACTCTTTTTAATTTTTATTCGTAGCAGTACTTCGATGTAGTCCACCCGTGGAAGATTCTGAGGAACTGATGAATGATTTGAACCTCACTAACGATCTAGTCAAGTTTGTAAGAATAATCCGACAGAGGTTCCAGGCTGCTGCTTTGAATGGTACCCAATATATTTTTACTTTTTTTGTACGATCAAGCATCAAGTTCATAAGCATCTTATATTAGTACTATAAACAATCTGTATTTCCTTCCTTTACTTCTGCGTGCTAGTAAGGCACCATATGAGGCTCATTTCCTGGAACTCCAAACTGTATGTGATGTCAACATTGCAGAGGTTCTCTAAGTTGACGACTTTTTGGTTCTGGCGTTTGAGAATTGCCCAAGCCACCCAGTGTATATGATTTTCACGTACAAGATTGGGTCTTCTATTATTTTCATGGAACTGAACCTTCCTTTGCCTGTTTATTCACATAAGCTTTTGTCCTTTGTCATGTACTCCCTCCGTTCCAAAATAGATGACTCAACTTTGTAGTATAGTTAGTACAAAGTTGAGTCATCTATTTTGAAACGGAGGGAGTAATCTTTAATCTTTAATTGCTTTCTCTTCCGCAGGGGATCTTCCTGTAAGCCCAACAGTTTGTTCAGATGCTTCCGCTGTACCCATCTCATCTCCGGTGATAAAGTCAGTTGACTCCACAAGCAACAATGATAGAGATAGAAGTAATTCTCAAAGTAAGAACAGGAAGCCGGCTCTTCCCGCTAAGAGAAAAGCTTCCGCCCTGTCGGCAGCATCTCCTGGTTCTGTGCGTCGCTCCCCGCGTTTTGTGGTAACCATCTCATCACCCCTATTTTCAGTTTAGCATCATCTAGAGGAACATGAAACCTGGAATTCTTAAACTGCCACCCCATACTTGTGATAGCTTTCTATATATCGGGACCGTCTGGCCTTTGGTCTAGAAATACTCTGGAGGAAAACAGCTTTGTACACCAAATATCAATTCTGATTATTATTCCCATGTTGCAGATAACACACTAGCAAGTCTACCTACTTTTTGTTCGATATTGCTTCTTTGCACATGTGGTTTCCATGGAGCAAGTAATAAATGTTTCAGAGGGCTAGATCAGTTTCTGTGTATATGAATCACTGCCAGACTACTCCCTTCGTAGGCCTTCCGTAACTTAGAGATTTACCACTAATTGATCTAGCAATGATTTCTCGCTAAATTTGGCATGGCTAGTATCCTGTCAGCAAGAACGACAAATCTGCGGCCTTTCAGTTTTTGTTGCACTGTCGGATAGCCAGTGTCAGGCAACCAATATTTTCTTTGCACTGTGCACATTTACTTGGTATTAAGAATAAGGCGATGAAAACTGAGGTGTGGTTTTTTCTTGAGAGAAAACGTGCCATGAAAAACTGAGCTTTATGTACTGATTTCTGTCCAGTTTTGCGCTCTGCTTATGCAAACCTCATACGCAGCTATGCAAATAACGCGATTTGCCCCCATTGTTCTGCGCAGGGGAACGAGGGAGTCGCCAGCTGATGCATCATACCCTGACCTGGCCAAACTAATTCTTGACCGATGATTTGGCCATCCCGCTCTTCCCTGTAAACGCCGTCTCCGAAGCGTTGGCGTGATTTTGGGCATGGTTTTTGTCGCGGGGGAGGGCTTGGTGCCGAAGGCGGATGTAGTTTCTGGGCGTGGTTTCGCTGTGTCCGCAATGCAGGATCTACTGTCGAGCCTATGTGGTGCCGTGCAATGCTACGGTCGAGGTCTTCGGCGTATGTTCGGTTCATGGCCATTTCATCAGTTTGCATCTGTTTATGGCTAATGTCATGCTACTCGTGTTCGTGCCATGCTCTTTTCGCCATACATGTTTTGTGTTATGCTTTTGCCAAGATGGTGGCCAGTCTTTTTGCCGTTTATTTGTGGCTTGTTCATGCGTTGGTAGTTTGATTCGTAAGAACGGGATCTCTAGGAAAATCGTTGTGGCACTCCGTTTGGAGGAAAAAAATTCATCCACATGGACCTCTTGGTAAAACTAAAACTAAATCTGAAAACTAAAAGAGAATTCTGCACGAATCTCCATGTCCCAGTCGACCGAGATCTAGCAATCCGGCTCTAAGCCGGACAATGCCGATCGAGCGCACCCATGATGGGCCAATGATTTGCCTTTTTTTTTCACTTTTTAGGGGCGTGAGCGCAAATACCGGCATTCTCCGAGGGCCTGCGCGCAAAACGCCAGCCACCAACCGAACACGCACGAGATCTTCTTCTTCAGTCCAGGGAGGGAAAGACGACTATTTTCCTCCACCTCGATCCCATCGCCTCCGCCTCGATCCCGCCGCCGCCCGCCGCCTGCCCCACCACCCACCATGGCGCGGGCGAAGCCGTCGTCGGCGGCGGCGAAGAAGAGCCAGGCGGCGCAGCAGGGCGGCGGGGCCGGGCACGCGGCGCCGTCCGGCCTCGCGCGGTACCTCGACCCGGAGGCGCCGTGGGACAAGGACCGGCTGCTGGACGCCGTGCACTGGATCCGCCAGGCCGTCGGGCTCGCCTGCGGCCTCCTCTGGGGCGCCGTCCCGCTCGTCGGCGCCGCCTGGATCGTCCTGTAAGCGCCCCCAATCCCCCGCCCCCCGCCTTTCCTTCTCCCTTCTCTTGCCCGCGGAGCCGTCGTGCCCGGCAGCAGCTCGCCTCACCGGCTATCCTCTCTCCTCGACCCCGGGCGCCGCCTCCGGCCCCTCCCCGTTCCGCGCGACGAAGCCGGCCGGAAGAGCGGTGGCCGAGAGAGGGTGGCCTGGGGGAGCGGGAGAGGCGGTCACCGCCGTCCGCGCAGGCGATCCGAGGCGCCGCGGGGGCGGTGACCGGCGAGCGGAGGCGGGGCGCCGGACGCGGCGGATGCGGGAGGTCGCGGTGGATGTGGTGGATGCGGTGGGCTTGCTGACGCAGGAGGTTGTAGCGGATGCGGAGGCGACGGAGGAGCAGAGACTTGCCGGCACAGAACTGCTGTGGCCTGGAGGAGCGTCCGCATCCAGCCGCTCTTGCTCTTCTTGCGCTATGACTGCGGCCATGTAGAGTAGCTCCTCTTCGTCGGACGAGGAATCCAGGAAGTATTGCCAGGCCAAGCTGCGACGGCGGCGGCTCATTTCGTTGTGGGGAGACGGCGGAGAGATTGGGAATGGGATGTGGAAGAGAGGAGACAGAGCCAGGACAGGAGTGTGTGTGAGAGAGATATGGGAGATGAGCTTGTGTATATGGACATGAAAACTAGCCGTTGGATAGCTAAAAAAAGGGCAGACCGGTGCACGTAGCTCCCGCTTGCGCAGGGTCTGACCAATTTGGGTGGTCTTTGGTATGGAGGTGGCTCCCAACGCACCCTACCAACCTACGTGCTGGCCCACACGTCAGGGGAGCCTCCTCCCTTTGGTACGTAGCCTTTCCCTGCATTTTTGCAAGCGGCTGTTTCCAGGACTCGAACCCGTGACTCGAACAGCTTTACCGCTGCGCCAAGGTTCCCCTTCGTTGGAGAACTACCTGTTACAAATGTTATTCAGGGGATGCCATTTGGGGGTGCTTCTGGAGTTGAACGAATTTTAGGGGGGATATGTCGTTCAGGGAGTTACTGGATTTGCAAGGCCTGAGCACAGCACACATGTTCTTGTAGTACCTCAACTGGGATCTCCTCTTTTTGTTTTGGCCTTGCCGGGGTGTATTGTTCTTGCCGTTTCAGTTATTTCTGGCATTGTAAGTAATAATTAGCTATTTTCAAATTTGGAATGCGGGCAAGGTTTGCACACAAAATTGAGATCCAGTGTTGCTGTCATGAGCTCATTGAGATGTATTTTTTTGTTGGAATATATGTTTTCGGTTATTAGGGCCCTGTTTTGGGTACCTGTATGTGAGCTCTTGATGGTTATATACTGCCTGACTTCTCACAGGTTCGTGGCCATTTCTTCTGGCATAATTTACTGGTACTATGCGCACCTATTGAAGGTCGACGAGGAAGAATTTGGAGGCCATGGCGCGCTGCTTCAGGAGGGGATGTTCGCATCTTTCACCCTTTTCCTGGTAAATGATTCATTCAACAGTTTTTATTTCATCAGTTCCAGTCTAGTTGTGTCCCAAGCAAATCTGAAATCATTCTGAAACCCAGACTGCCTTTCTTGGTTCTTTCTACCTCATGATGTTGATGTTCTCTGTAATCATTCTGAAATCCAGACTGCCATGTGCAACTTCAGTAGCAAGTGCATAAAACTTGAAGCAGTAGTAGCTGATAGCAAGTACTACTACATTACTTCATTGACACAGCAGATGATTATCACTGACAAACTGACAAGATAATTGTTGTGTTGCTTGCAGCTTTCATGGATTCTTGTGTACAGTTTGGCTCACTTTTGATGAGAAGCTCCTTTGTTGAACATACCGTGATTTGGGATCGGATTGGCTGGAAAAAATTCACCAGAACTCTGTAGATTATCAAAGAGCCCTAGAACAGCATTGTATCAAATCGGTTCAGGCAGTCATGTCGTTTCTGATGAATCCCAGTGTAATTTTTGATAGAACATCTTAGCATATCAGTTGTTGGCAGAACATGTTCGGTATGCTTGACATGTAACTATTGGATATCATTCTCTTGCGTCGGTTCAATAAAAGCGTTTTAACATGTAGATCAACGTGAGATTTTGTTATTTCGTCATTTCAAATCAGTTGTTGGCACAACATGTTCAGTATGCTTGACATGTAAATATTGGGTATCATTCTCTTGCGTAGATCATCATAAGATTTTGTTACTTCGTAATTTTGAACAAGCACTTGCTTCCAAACGGATGAACAGACCAGCATGAGATTTCGACAAACAAGCGTTATGATCAAAGATCATCAAACATTTTACATCCAAAGAAATATAACAAAATCCTGTGATTTCACAGTAAATTAGTCGTCTAGCTCTCGAAGTCGAGTTTCTTGCGAAGTCGCTGCTGTTAGTTACCATATGGCAATTCACTTCTTGGTGGGGAATTTTCTCCGTTTGGTTGGTCCTTGTCCTTCGCGTTTCTGTTCTTTCTTCCTCTTCTTGAGTTGCACCTGGTGCGACCTCCCGACCAGCGACGGTTGCTCCTTCAACCCGAAGCTTCTCGCCACATGTCCCAGGTGGAGCTTCTTCACCATGAAGATCTTCTTCAGCTCGCCTCGGTGGGCGGTGTAGGCGCGAAGCCAGGAACAGAAGGCATCCCTTGCAAGCTTATTTGTTGTGGCCTGGATAAGAAAAGAGTACATGATAGCGCATCTGTTGAGATGGGCGAAAGCACAATATTTACAATAAACAAGCAATCGGAGCTGTTCTTCTAGCTATGCAAGAGCCAACCGAAGGAAGGAGAAAAAAATGTGTGTTACCTCGGATGCGATGTAATTTTCCAGCGTTCTCTGTACAGAGAGTATCCATGGGTGCATATCCAAAGATATTGGTTTCCTCTTGAGAGGCTTCTCCCCATTCATAGGGAAACCGTCTAAAACCTTTTGGAAGGGGTATTCTGTCAGAGATACACCGTGTAGCTCTAGGTCTTTCAAGTAGTCGAGTTCGACAGGTTGGAGAAACAGGAGGGCCTCTCCCTTTTCACCAATCCTTGCAGTTCTTCCCACCCTATAACAAACGACTGATGTTATTGAAACTGAAGCATACCCAGAAGAAGATGCTAGTGCATGTCTTTATTAGCTTATAATACCAAATCTAAACAGTGTTCAAGATTGAAGTAATGAAGAGAAAGAACTATGTGCGTTTGCTTCATTCAGTTGCATATGAACAAAGAATCTGGCAACAATTATGGAGAAAATATGAGACCGGTATAACATAAAAATGCATGACATGAGATGCTTAAGGTACCTGTGAACATATTCAGAAGCCTCCCCAGGTGAGTCATACTGTATGATGCACCTAACTTTCGGAATGTCCAAGCCTCTAGCAGCAACATCAGTGCATACAAGGATTGCAGATTTTTCAGAACTGAACCCCAAGTATGACTTCTTGCGGTCTTCCTGGTCCATGTTACCATGTAAATGGAACACTTTGCAGCCAAGAAATTTTTGCTTCTTATCTGTGTCTAATGCGAGGCCACGGCTCCACTCAAGCTGGCTGAGTACAGTGTGGTGGAAATCTACAGCGTCACATGTTGACATGAAAACAACAACCTGCAGAAGGAAGATGAAAACTAACTCAATTCTCAGGACCTCCAGAGCGTACATTGTGACAAGCAAAACTTGCGGTAGAAAAAAAATTAGCCTAGTGAAAGTTAAACAGCTTCATGGTATATAGGAAATACCTTCTGGGACACTTGTCTTTCGAATTGAGATTTCAGAATGGTAAGGAGAACCGCAAGCCTCGAACCACATGAAACTGCATAAAACAAAAAAGCATTGCAGTAACTACCAAAGCAACACATGACAAGCAATGTAAACTTCCAAGCGAGCAGATTTCCGCTACCTTTAACATATCTTTGAACCAATTGTGCAGGAAGCTTAAAATCATCAACCGCAGATTCTGCTATATTGTTGTGCTTGTCAGGCATTTCCTCCTCATCGTCGGATAATAAGGAAGTGTGCTTCTTCCCTAGGGCACTGGACCTCTCAGAAGGCTTGTTTTGTTCGTCAAGTCCAATCATCACTGGGTTCTTCAAACTAATGTTGGCTAAGCGGTTCACCTTTTCGTTGAGAGTTGCTGATAAGAGAAGGTTTTGCCTTTGCATAGGGTCAGTTTTGCTTTTATTCTCATCAGAAGCATCATTCCTGGAACCCAAGAGCCCTAGTATATCCTCGACTGCTTTTCCAAAACCAAGCTCAAGAATGCTGCATGAATATAAATAAACACCATCGCAGTAAGAGCTGTGTCCATTGGATAAGATATCTTGGATGGAAAAGGGTCAAGGAAATGATGAGTTTATGACTGCCAGACCTGTCAGCTTCATCGAAAACTATCCAGCGCAAATTTGAATAAACAAATGATGAAGTATGCTGTAAGTGGTCCAGAAGGCGCCCAGGAGTGGCAATTAAGATAGATATTCCTAGAGAAAACATGTGGAGTCAAAAATACAAGATTGTATAAAGGCAACATTTTATATGAGAAGTTGCATCAACTCCTTGACGGGACAAGATATACCTTTCCGCAGTCTTGCTTTCTCTTTTGATCTGCTCTCACCACCCATTACATACCCAGGGACAAGCCAGTGAAAGCGATGCACCAACTGCTGCGCAATCCCATAAACCTGCAAGCACAGCTCTCGCGTTGGAACAATTACCAACGCTGCAGTCAAATAATTAGTCACATCATTCAGAATATCGAGGGTCCTTCACAAGATAACTAGAGTGATTCACAATTTTGCAGCTCCATCGAAATTTCATAGATGAGTTTAACCGGGGACCCTTCATATAGCAGCAACTGATAGAGTTCAATTATACAGTTGTATGATATGGTTTCTTTTGGACCTTTCGGTTATGTTTCAGCCGACATATCAATCAGCTTATCAGCAATTTTCCTTATAAATACTGGTAACATAACTGAATTCAATGAGATATAACCACCAACCAGATATAATGACCAAAAAAAACCATGATAAACAGAGCATATCCACCATGTATATGCAGCAAAAAAGAAAAAGTAACAAGAGCAGAGCGCAACAAGCCATTACCAAAAGTTCCATGAGTTCTCTCGACACGAGGCTCCCTCATCTGGAGAAGGTGGACAATCGGCGCCAGATACGCGAGCGTCTTGCCGGTGCCAGTCGCCGCCTTCACGAGCCTGCAGTTGGCGGACGCAAAAACAACGAAACCTTTGAATACAGAAGCAGCACTATAATTAGTCAGGTGAGCAAAATGTGGTTCTGATGGGCTCGTACAGGTGCTGCCCTGACATGGCGACGGGGATCGCCTGGGCCTGGATCCGCGTCGGCCCCTGGAAACCCATCTTATCTGCACCGGAGAAACGAAACCACAGAACTATCAGCAAGCAAGCTGAAGGGAGTAAGAAGTTATACATTAATTTCTGCAGAATGTGCATAGGCTGTGCTCGGCAGGATACAGAGACATCCTACTTGGGCATCCCATACACAAAATCTCACCGAAATATGTGAGGTTTCTGCTAGATTTGACCCGGCAGGCAGCAACCAAGAATCTATGCTCCATCCGTCCCAGCTCAGGACGGAGAGCCATGAAATTTGTGTTCTTTCTGCACTAATTTGATGGGATACTACCTAACTAAATGCCTCAATCAGTCGCTGTTCCGCTGGGAAGCTCGAACAGGAAGAAGAAAAGACATGGCTGCCGAACCAATAGGGCCACAGAGGCATGGGGAACTGGAGAGGGGGAGGGAGGGAGGGACCTTGGAGGTGGGCGCAGAGGGTGGGGTGGAGGCCGAGGTCGGCGAAGGAGCGCGAGGAGAAGAGCCCCTCCGCGTCGTCTTCCTTCTCCTTCGCCTTGGCCTTCGGCGCCGCCGGAGCCGCCGGCGGCGGCCTGCCGAGCTTCCTCTTGGCGGCCATGGAGAGAGAGGCCGCGGAGGAGGAGAGGGGGAAGGGGTTTAGGGCGAACCGAAGAGGAAACAGGGGAGACCATTTTCCGCCTTCCGAGGGCGTTTACGTACTATACTGAGTCGTGTTTCAACTGGGCCTGGGCCGTGTCACGCTAGGCCCACGTTGTCAGGCCCAGAACTCATCCAAGAAAAATAAGAGCAGTTACATGGATGGTGACACATGTTGATACGTATTTTGATTTGGAGCTTTTTGAAGATTGTCGAAACATGTGTTGCGAGCGAGCATCCACATGTGTTTTTTCTTGGATTTTGTTTTAAACTTTTGATGAATCTGGGCTTTCATGTATCACCTAAACCTTTTCATGAGATGAGAAGTATCAACTATCAAGTGGAAGGAAAAAAAGGAAAAAAGAAAAATAGGAATAGCGCATCTCCTTTCTTTTTCAGCGACCTCGGAATTTTTAACAGATTGTGCAGTGTAGATGTTGCAGATGGTTAACACTGCTGTCGATGCTGTACACAAAATCCAGAGGTGTTTACACTCCTCTGTCACAATCGCCATGGCTGTTGCTGGGATTGTTTACATCGACACCACAGCTCAGTACTCAGTTTAATAACGACACCCCCTCCTTCTCCAAGCTTCTGATCTGATCCTGCTGATCCTGCTGCTGCTGCTTAATAACCAAAATGTGTGTCTCCCTGCTTCTGCTACTTGCTCAGATCAGATCATATGAGGAGCCTCCTGCAAATAAAAAGGAACAATGCTATTAGGGGCGTCGCAATTTCAAAATCGCCTTAACAAGTACCAGAGGTGAGTCCTTTTTCTGTTATATTGATGCTAAACATTCTAGGTTTAACCAGGTAAAATAGTAGTTATGCTCGCTTCCGCATGCCCTCGAAAATTCCTTTTTCATCAGTGTGGCATGCCAAAACAGCCATAAGCTGAAGATGAGGGAAAAATAATAAGTGCTCGCCGAGCGGAATTCCGTTTTACGGACATACACCAACAGTTGGAGCCAGACACAAAAGAGCAATGTGAAGTAAAAAAATTATCTCACATAAATAAGCTTGAATTTCCCTCTTTTTTTTTTTGTGTGTGTGTGCAGGCAACAACCTGATCCATTTGCTGTGGCACAAAGAAAAATCGCATGCGTCTTGTTCAGTTCTGCCAGGACAATCCTCCATTTGAAGTGGAAACAGGAGGAGGTTTTCCGGAATGGCAATCGAACCTCTCCTTGACGATCTGGACAACGCCCCCTCTTCCCAGCAGCAACTCACCGTGGACAGCTACGCCCTGAGTAGTCCGCTGTTCCTGGCCCAGCCAACAACCACCAGAGCAAGCACATATCTGCGTGCTGCAGCCACCAGCCCTGGGTTGTGCAACTTTAATAGCAGCCTTGGACAAAACCAATTTCAGATTGCCGCAGGGGGTAGAAGCCCTGAGCACCGCCGGATCAGATCAAACGACGCTCTTCACTACATAAGCCAGATGCTGATGGAGGACCTTGATGAGACACCGGTCGGCGTGTGCCAAGAGGAGGCTGCTCTCCAGGCTGCCGAGAAGCCATTCCGTGACATCCTTGGGCCTGTATGCCCGCCGGCTACTAACTGGCCGCCATTGCATAACAACAACGAAACAGGTAACTCTGATAAGAGTTGGACCGGCTGTTACAAGAGGCTCTGGAGAGCTAGCTTCAGTAATGACTACTCCAGTTACAACATGTTACAGCCCTTAACAAACCCGTTGAGTCCATGTACCTGCAATAGGAGTCTTTCTCTACAAAAACGTCCATTTATAAGTGTTGGACGGACTTCTAGATCTGGTTTCCCTGCCTTGCATTGTCAGAGAGGTGTCGATGAGGCAACGATGGTTGCTCCAAGTATTGATAAGCTGGTGATATATTTAGAGAACGGCATACTTTCTATCACCAAACTAACTACAGAGGCAAAAGTAGGAGAGAGGAGCGAAAACACAATCTTTGAGGTGGCAGACCCAAGTGACTGGGATATCTTGGAAGGAAGGAGCAATAAACATCTTGCCTTCACCACTTGTGCAATAATTCGAAATGAAAAATTCGACCGAATTCTGCTATGCTATGGTCGGAAGAGTTTTGAACAAATGACAAGATCACGAAGAGGGATGGCAGAGGAAGGCAGCAAGAGCTTGACGAAAGGCCGGAGCAAAGGACGCCAGAAGTTATGGCAGAGGAAGCAACCGAGGAGAGAGTTGGTTGATCTCAGGACTCTCCTCGTCCAATGCGCACAAGATGTGGCAGAACACGACCACCTGGAGGCCAGTGAACTCCTAAAGAAGATAAGACAGCACTCCTCAGCAGATGGTGATTGTACTCAGAGACTGGCATTTTACTTGGCGGATGGCCTCGAGGCACGCTTGCCTGGGATCGGGAGTCAGGTTTATCGCAACCTCATGGAGAGGCGAACAAGTACCACAGATTGGTTAGACGCTTGCAGCCATTTTCATGCATCCTGCCCTTTCGACAGGACGGCGCACTACTTTGCCAGCCAAGCAATTCTTGGTGTATCACAAGGGCAACCAAGGGTGCACATCATTGATTTCGGAATCGGCTTCGGCCTTCAGTGGCCATTAATGATTCAGAGGTTTTCACAGCAAGAGGAGGGAGCCCCAAAGCTTCGGATCACAGGTATAGACGTTCCCCAGCCAGGTTTCCACCCCTGCGAAATGATTGAGGAGACAGGGAAGCGGTTGGCTGATTATGCAAACATGTTCAAGGTACCTTTTCAGTATCAGGGCATTGCCGCTTCAAGATGAGAGACCATTAAAATTGAGGATCTTAACATTGACGAGGATGAGGTTCTGATAATCAACTGCATGTTCCGGATGAAGAACCTCGGTCATGAAACCAAAGCCGTAAATAGTAGGGATAGGGTGCTAAAAACTATGAGGAGGATGAACCCAAAGATTCTTATTTTGGGCACCGTGAATGGGTTAAGCTGTTCACCCTTCTTCATACAACGCTTCAAAGAGGTTATGTTCCATTTTTCTTCAATGTTTGACATGCTTGATGCAAATTTTCCTCCACGGGACAACAAAGCAAGAAAGTTGATTGAGAAGATCCTATTTGGGCAGAATGCACATAACATCATAGCATGTGAAGGTGCAGAAAGAACCGAGAGGCCAGAAAGTTACAGGCAGTGGCAAGCAAGGTGCCTCAAGGCTGGGTTCCAGCCGCTTCTTGTCGATCCAGCCACTTTAAAGAACATAGTACATATGAAGAACATACTTTCTCATGAGGAATTCTTTGTTGTCAAAGATCGCGGTTGGCTGCTACAAGGATGGAAAGGGAGGGTACTTTATGCTATATCCAAATGGAAACCTAAGGAAACATATGATGATAAGTAAGATTCAAACAGTTTTACCTTTCCAGAGATTATATATGACGAAGACTATAAAGCCTTGTCTTTCCAGAGATTCAAGCAGGAGAGTACTTTATGCTGTTGAAGACGACGTTGTTCAACTTCCCGGCAAAGGCTACAGTGGCTAACCACTCTGTTTTACCTTGTCTTTCGTTCTCATCCCACTTGTAAGGCTATAAAGCCAAGGTTCGAGAGACTTCCAGACTATTATGCTTGTATCGGGGTAAACCCTGTAAGAAATAGGAGTTAGACCGTGTGCGTATATTTCTTACAAACCCTATCTGCCGGTGTTCCTGGCTGGCCCTTAGGTGTATCTGAACTTCGCCCATATTCCTCGCAATCAAGCTCCGAATTCGCTGTGTCCCACTGTCGTGGGTGAGTGTTTCCGAATTAGTTCTTCAGCCCCTAGCTGGACTGTAGAATACTTTGCTTCCGTCGCTCTTTTTAATTCCTGATGAATAAACTGGATCAGGTGGGCCTACAAGACATGAGGTTAATGGTAATACCATACCTAGACACTGGATTTGCTGTAAAGTAAAAACCGGCGATATGGAAGATGAGAGGATTGCCATTTCTGATTTGAAGACGGCGATTGGACTTAATCTAAACTGGAATCCAATAGATTGCACTAATGTCAAACTTCTTGGTGGGTGACGCTTTGGACATGCCTTGTGTCAAACTTCTACTTTAAACTACAAATATCATTCTGAAAATCAGGAAATCATATGTACATATTGTTTCTCAAAAAAGACGTGGACGACATTAGGTGGTGAGCTCCTAGTTCCCCGAGCCCGAGGGGACTACCAAACAGAGACAGGGAATGAGAGGGGGAGGGACCTTGGAGGCGGGCCAAGGAACGCGAGGAGAAGTGCTCCTCCTAGTCGTCTTCCTTGGCCTACGCCTTGGCATTCGCCGCCGCCGCCAGCAGCGACCTGCCAAGCTTCCTCTTGGCGGCCATGGAGAGAGAGGATGAAAAGCTCCATTTAGCTTAGTAACGCTAAACTAAGAGTGAGTAAAAATAGAGTAAACTGAAAACTAGAGTAACAGAGTAACAGAGTATACAAAATATAGTATTTTTTGTAAAAATAGAGTAAATTGAAAACTTGGCTAGTAAAAAAAATATTTTCCAAATTACTACATTTTGTACACCGCTTTATTAGATTTTGTATATAGCGTTATTAGGGGGTGTAGAATAAGCTAAAGTGCTAAAGTGCTTCTCCTTCTTTGGATTACCTCGGATTTTTTAACAATTCAATTAGGGAACCTTAATAATGTTGAAACCCATGCAAGCGCTCCTAATAAACCCTTTTTTATAGGTCTGGTGGCGGCCAGGCCTAGAACTAATCGACAGGATAACTGCTGTAATCTGGACTCATTCTCTGTCACAAGAACCATGGCTGACGTTGGGAACAAAGCAACAATGGTAGAGGAACAACAAAAATACAGTATAAATCTAACCATAGCCTCACTACTCATCTTTCATAGCCCACACCCTCATTACTCCTCTCAAAGCATTGGATCTGATGCTGCTCCTCAGTAACCAAGGTGTGTGCTTCCCTACTTTTGCTACTAGCTCATATCAGATGAGGAGCCCCCTGCAAATAAATAATATGAACAGTGGTATTAGGCTTGTCGTGGATTCGCAAATCGCTAGGTGTGATGTTTCTGTTATTGATGCTTAAACATTCTATGCTTAAACACACACACACACCATTGAACCTTGTCAAGCTCTGGCACTGATGGCATGCCAAAACAATCATAAGCTCAATATCTAATAAACAGTAAGAACCAGAGGGTGAGGGAAGCAGAATTCCGTTTTACGGAAATTCTAGATTGTAGCACACGAGCAAGGTGGACTGTCGTCTCACATAATTTACTAATTTAGCTTCCATCTTCCAGGAAACAAGCTGATGCATTTGCTGCGGGCCAAAGAAGAATCATATATCTCATATTGAGGTTGAAAGCAGACTTTCCAGAATGGCGATTGAACCTCTCCGTGACAATCTGGACAGCATCGCAGCAACCGACCAACCATACGATGGTGATTTCTCTCCCCAGCAGAAACTCACCGTGTACAACTAGGACCTAAGTGGTTCACACTCCACAGTTCTTAACCCAGCCAACCAACCAAGCACATATCTGCTTGGTGGAGTCACTAGCAGCCTTGAACAAAACCAAGTTCAGATTGCTGCAGGGGGTAGCCCTGAGCACCGACAGATCAGATCAAACGATGCTCTTCACTACATAAGCCAGATGCTGAAGGAAGAAGTCGACGAGAGGGTCGATATATGCGAAGGGGAGGCTGCTCTCCAGGCAGCCGAGAAGCCATTCCGTGACATTCTTGGGGAGGTATACGCGCCGGCTACTAACTGGCCGCCATTGCATAGCAACAACAAACCAGACAACTCTGATAAGAGTGGGACCAGCTGTTACAAGAGGCTCAGGACCACTAGCTTCAGTAATGACTATTCCAGTTACAGTGTGTTACAGCCCTCAGCAACCCCGTTGAGTCCATATACCTGCAACAGGAGTCCTTTTCTACCAGACCATCCATTGGTAAGTGTTGGATGGACTTCCGAAGCTGGCTTCCCTGCCTTGCATTGTCAGAGAGATGTCGAGGAGGAAAAGATGTTTGCTCCAAGTATTTATAAGCTGGTGATATATTTAAAGAATGACGTACTTTATATTTCCCAACTGACTACGAAGGTAAAAGTAGTAGAGAGGAGCGAAAATGCAATCTTTGAGTTGGCAGACCAAAGGGGCTGGGATATCTTTCAAGGAAGGAGCAATAAACATCATGCCATCACAACGTGTGCTATAATTTGAAACGAAAATTTCGACCGAGTTCTGCTATGCTATGGTTGGAAGAGTTTCGACCGAAGAACAAGACTGCGAGAAAGGATGGCGGGGGAAGGAAACAATAACTCACTGAAAGGCCGGAGCAAAGGACGTCTGAAGCTATGGCAGAGGAAGCAACCGAGGAGAGAGTTGGTTGATCTCAGGAATCTCCTCATCAATTGCGCAAAAGCTGTGGCAGAAGGCAACCACCTGTTGGCCAGTGAAATCCTAAAGAAGAAAAGGCAACACTCCTCACCAGATGGTAATTGTACCCAGAGACTGGCATTTTACTTGGTGGATGGCCTTGAGGCACGCCTGGCTGGACCGGGAGTCAGGTTTATCAAAATCTCATGGAAAGGCGAACAAGTACCACAGACTGGTTAGAGGCTTACAACCTTTTTATTGCATCTTGTCCTTTCGACAGGACGTCATACCACTTTGCCAACCAAGCTATTCTTGATGTCTCACAAGGGCGTCCAAGAGTGCACATCATTGATTTCGGCATCGGCTTCGGCTTTCAGTGGCCATTAATGATTCAGAGGTTTGCAAAGCAAGAAGAGGGAGCCCCTAAGCTTCGGATCACAGGTATAGACGCTCCCCAGCCAGGTTTACACCCCTGCGAAATGATCGAGGAGACAGGGAAGCGGTTGGCTGATTATGCAAACATGTTCAAGGTACCTTTTCAGTATCAGGGCATTGCTGCTTCAAGATGGGAGACCATTAAAATCGAGGATCTTAACATTGACGAGGGTGAAGTCCTCATAATCAACTGCATGTTTCGGATGAAGAATCTTGGTCATGAAACCAAAGCCATAAATAGCACAAGGGATGAGGTGCTCAAAACTATGAGGAGGATCAACCCAAAGATTTTTATTTCTGGCACCGTGAACGGGTACCGCAGTTCTCCCTTCTTCATGCAACGTTTCAAAGAGGTTATGTTCCATTACTCTTCAATGTTTGACATGATTGATGCAACTGTTCCACGGGAAAATGAAGCAAGAAAGACGATCGAGAGGATCCTATTTGGGCAAGATGCACTTAACAGCATAGCATGTGAGGATGCAGAATGGACTGAGAGACGGGGAAGTTACAGGCAGTGGCAAGCAAGGTTCCTCAAGGCTGGGTTCCAGCAGCTTCCTATTGATCCAGCCATCTTAAAGAAAATAGTACAAAAGAAGAACTCACTTTATCACGAGGAATTCTTTGTTGTTGAAGATTGCGGTTGGCTACTACAAGGATGGAAAGGGAGAGTAATTTATGCTATATCTAAATGGAAACCTGATGAAACATATGTGATGATTAAGTAGGATTCAAACAGTTTTTCAAGTGAATCTGGTGTTCTTTTAAACGAATATTGACTATGTGTACCTGGTCATTGCCTTTGTCTAGTGAGCAAAGAGGCGACTGAAATGCTTTGCTTCTATCTGAGATTAGTGGAAATATCATACCTAGACACTCTTTTGCTGTAAAGTACTGCACTGAATATCTCTCAAAACTGGTGAATGCACTAATATTGACATATTATTACTCTCTGAATATCTGAACGTTCTGGGCATGTCTTCTGTCAAACTACGAACACCATTTTGATAATTCAGATTGGAAATTTGAAAATCATATGCCAAATCACTAGGGCCACAGAGACACGGGGAATAGGAGACGGGTGAGGGAGGGACCTTGGAGGCGGGCACAGAGGGTGGGTGTGGTGGAGGCCGAGGTCGGCGAAGTAGCGCGAGGAGAAGTGCCCCTCCTCGTCGTCTTTCTTGACCTACGCCTTTGCATTCGCCGCCGCCGCCGCCGGCGAACTGCCGAGGTTCCTCTTGGCGGCCATGGAGAGAGAGGTCGCAGAAGAGATGAGGGAGAACCCAAGAGAGAAGGAGAGAGGAGGCGTTTTCCGCCTTCGGAGAGCGATTACACACCTGCTGAACTGCTGAGTCGTGTTTTAACTAGCCCTGGGCCCCGGGCTGTGTCATGTTGGACCCACCTGATCAAAACTCTAACCCCTCAAAAAATATACTCCCTCCGTCCGGAAATATTTGTCATCAAAATGGATAAAAAAAGATGTATCTAGACGTATTTTAGTTCTAGATACATCTCTTTTTATTCATTTTGATGACAAGTATTTTTAGACGGAGGGAGTATTAAAACTCTTCATACCACCAAAACAGAGTACCACAATGTTTGCAAGAACACGGGGGGCCTCCAAAAGTCAAGGGTTCAAATATAGTCCATGAATGATGAGGCAGAAAGATAATGGTTTTTGTAAACATAAATGATTCCTAAACTCGGAGACATGAGCATGGATAAATTAAGGCCAAATCTTACGGTTAAGGGCAATATATGATTATGTGTGTGTGACGTAGATGTGGACGATTCTTCATTTCCATGTCGGCAACCCTAACAAACCCACTGGTACGGAAATAGATGAAAGGGGGCAAAATATAAGCCATTTTTGTTTAATCGTCCCGAATGAGGGTTGAAATGCAATTGTACATATTCAAACAAGCAAAATAAATTCTAATTCAGATGAAGCAAACAAAAATCCATAATAGGAAAAAAAAGAGAAATGCAAGGCTATGTATTGAATCAAGCAAAATGAAATTTACACATGAATCAAAAATCCAGAATAGATAAAGAATCAAATTGAAGGCTATATATTCAGTCAAACAAAATCAATCTACTTCCTCCGTTCCTAAATATAATATTTTCTAGAGATTTTAATAAGGACTACATACGGATGTATATAGACATATTTTAGAGTGTAGATTCTCTCATTTTGCTCCGTATGTCGTTTGCATTGGAATCAATAAACAGATTTATATTCAGGAACGGAGGAAATATATAAGGAGCTGTGCCTTGCTAGCTGCTGAACTTGGGATTAGAAAGAGTTTGCACGTATGCACATTTGGAGACGTAGGCATGCAGACTAGCAGGAAATAATAGTTTTCCTTGCCTGTTCGTTCGACCACGTCGGTCACGTTAGCAAGCGTTCTGTTTTATCCCTAAAATTTCCGATATGACAGTTGTTTTGTTACGTGCCTAGGATTAATCGAGAGGACAACTGCTGCAATCTGGACCATCCTCTGTCACAATCACCATGGCTGTAGTTGGGAACAAAAGACTTACCAAGTTTACATCAACACCAGAGTCCTCAGACACCTCTCCTCTCCCTCCTCAAAGCTTCTCATTTGATCGTGCTGCTACTCAATATAACAACCAAGGTGTATGCTCAGACCAGATGAGAAGCCTCCTGCACATAAAAAGGAACAATGCTATTAGGCGCGTCGTAATTTCGAAATTGCCTTAACAAGTACCAGAGGTGAGTCCTTTTTCTGTTGCTGATGCTAAACGTTCGAGATTTAACCGGGTAAAATAGTAATGCTTGTTTCCGCAAGCCCCCTTTGGAGATTCAGTTTTCATTAGTATGGCATGCCAAAACAATCATAGGCTGAAAATGAGGTAAAAAAAGGGCTTGACGAGCAGAATTCCGTTTTATCATTCCAAGTTGTACTTGTAGCACATGAGAAAGTGAACCACAGTTTATCACACCTAAATAAGCTTCAATTTCCTTTTTTTCTTGCAGGCAAGAAGCTGATTCATTTGCTGTGGTGCCTTGTTCAGTTCTGCCAGGAGAATCCTCCATTTGAAGTGGAAATAGGAAGAAGAGATTTTCCAGAATGGCGGTTGAACCTCTCCTTGACGAACTGGACACCGCCGCAGCAACCTACCAACCATACGACAGAGCTTCCTCTTTCCAGCAGCAACTCACAGTGGACAGCTACGACCTGAGTGGTGGTCCACTGTTCTTGGCCCAGCCAAGAACCACTCGAGTAAGCACATATCTGCATGCTGCAGTCACAAGCCCTGGGTTGTGCAATGTCAACAGCAGCCTACAGACTGCGGCAGGGGGTATCCATGAGCACCGCCGGAGCAGATCAAACGATGCTCTTCACTATATAAGCCAGATGCTGATGGAAGACGTCGACGAGAGGGTCGAAATATGCCAAGGGGAGGCTGCTCTCCAGGCTGCTGAGAAACCATTCCGTGACCTTCTTGGGCAGGTACACCAGTTGGCTACTAACCCTCCGCTGTTGAATAGCAACAACGAACCAGACAACCCTGATAAGGGTAGGACCAGCCGTTACAAGAGGCTCTGGAGCACTAGCTTCAGTAACGACTGTTCCAGTTACAGCATGTTACAGCCCTTAACAACCTCGTTGAGTCCATATATCTGCAATAGGAGTCTTTCTCTACAAAACCGTCCGTTCACAAGTGTTGGGTCGACTTCTAGATCTGGTTTCCCCGGCTTGCATTGTCAGAGAGAAGTCGAGGAGGCAACGATGTTTGCTCCAAGTGTCGATAAGCTGGTGATATATTTAGAGAATGGCATACTTTCTATTTCCAAACTGACTACAAAGGCAAAAGTAGGAGAGAGGAGCGAAAACACAATTTTTGAGGTGGCACACCAAAGGGACTGGGATATCTCGGAAGGAAGGAGCAATAAACATCTTGCCTTCACCAGTTGTGCAATAATTCGAAATGAAAATTTCGACCAAGTTCTGCTATGCTATGGTCTGGAGAGTTTCAAAAAAACAACAAGACTGCGAAGAGGGTTGGCAGAGGAAGGAAACAAGAACTCACTGAAAGGCCGGAGCAAAGGACGTCAGAAGCTATGGCAGAGGAAGCAACCTAGTACAGAGTTGGTTGATCTCAAGACTCTCCTCATCAATTGTGCACAAGCTGTGGCAGAAGACAACCATCTGTTGGCCAGTAAACTCCTAAAGAAGATAAGACAACACTACTCAGCGGATGGTGATTATTCTCAGAGACTGGCATTTTACTTGGCGGATGGCCTCGAGGCACGCTTGGCTGGGAGCGGGGGTCAGGTTTATCGCACCCTCATGGAGAGGCGAACAAGTCCCACGGATTGGTTAGAGGCTTACAGCCTTTTTGTTGCAGCTTGCCCTTTTGTCAGGACGTCATACTACTTTGCAAGCCAAGCTATTCTTGATGTCTCACAAGGGCAACCAAGGGTGCACATCATTGATTTTGGCATCGGCTATGGCTTTCAGTGGCCATTAATGATTCAGAAGTTTGCGCAGCAAGAAGAGGGAGCCCCTAAGCTTCGGATCACAGGTATAGACGTTTCTCAGCCTGGTTTTCGCCCCTGCGAAATGATCGAGGAGACAGGGAAGCGGTTGGCTGATTATGCAAACCTTTTCAAGGTACCTTTTCAGTATCACGGCATTGTCGCTTCAAGATGGGAGACCATTAAAATTGAGGATCTTAACATTGACGAGGATGAAGTTCTGATAATCAACTGCATGTACCGGATGAAGAATCTCGGTCATGAAACCGAAGCCATAAATAGTGCAAGGGACAAGGTGCTCAAAATTATGAGGATGACGAAACCAAAGATTTTCATTTCAGGCACCGTAAATGGGTTAGGCGGTTCTCCCTTCTTCATAAAACGTTTCAAAGAGGTTATGTTCCATTACTCTTCAATGTTTGACGTGCTTGATTCAAATGTTGTTCGACGGGATAATAAAGCAAGAAAGATGATTGAGAGGATGATATTTGGGAAGGATGCACTTAACATGATAGCATGTGAGGGTGCAGAAAGAACCGAGATACCAGAAAGTTACAGGCAGTGGCACACAAGGTGCCTCAAGGCCGGGTTCCGGCAGCTTCCTGTCGATCCAGACGTCTTAAGGATAATAGTATACATGAAGAACATGTTTTGGCATGAGGAATTCTTTGCTGTTGAAGATCGTGGTTGGCTGCTACAAGGATGGAAAGGGAGAGTACTTTATGCTATATCTAAATGGAAACCTGATGAAACATACGATGGTCAGTAAGATTCAAACATTTTTTCAAGTGAATCTGGTGTTCTTTTGAACGAAGATTAACTATGTGAGCCTGGTCATTGTTTTGTATGGTGAATAAAAAGGCGACTGAAATACTTTGCTTGTATCGTTCTTTTTTATTTCTGATGAATAAACTGTATTTGACCTAGACAGTGTTTTGCTGTAAAGTACTCCCTCTGTCCCAAAATAAGTGCAAAGTTGGGACACTTATTTTGGGACGGAGGGAGTAGATCATTGCGCTGAACGTCTCTCAAGAATGGCGATATGATATGGCATGGAAGATGGGAGGATTGTAATTTCTGATTTGTAGACGGCAATTGTACTTAACATAACAGGAATCCAATACAATGCACTAACATTCACACATCACAAATAAGTGGAGTTTGAACATGTCATCTAGTATAAAACTTCTACTTCAATCCATGCATTTTGATCATTCAGATTGGAAATTTGAAAATCATCTATATAGATTTTTCTCAAAACGTAAGTGGACGAGATCAAGGGGTGAGCTCCTAGTTCTCCCGAGGGGACTACCAAATCACGGGGAATCAAGAGAGACAGAGGGGGGAGGGACCTTGGTTGGAGGCGAGCGCAGAGTGTGGGGTCGGTGAAGGAGCGCGACGAGAAGGGGCCCTACGCGTCGTCTTCCTTCGCCTACGCCTTCGCATTTGGCGCCGCTGGCGGCGGCCTGCCGGACTTCCTCTTGGCGGCCATGGAGAATTCCGCCTTCGTAAAGCGTTTACGCAAGGTGCCTCAAGGCCGGGTTCCAGCAGCTTCCTGTCGATCCAGCCGTCTTAAGGATAATAGTATACATGAAGAACACGTTTTGTCATGAGGAATGTTTTGCTGTTGAAGATCGTGGTTGGCTGCTACAAGGATGGAAAGGGAGAGTACTTTATGCTATATCTAAATGGAAACCTGATGAAACATACGATGGTCAGTAAGGTTCGAACTGTTTTTCAAGTGAATCTGGTGTTATCTTAAACGAAGATTAACTATGTGGGCCTGGTGTCCTGGTCATTGTTTTTGTATAGTGAACTAAAAGGCGACTGAAATACTTTGCTTCTGTTGTTCTTTTTAATTTCTGATGAATAAACTGTATTGGGCCTTGAAGACATGAGATTAGTGGAAATACCATACCTAGACACTGATTTGCTGTAAAGTACTAGATCATTGCGCTGAATATCTCTCAAAATTGGCGGTATGGAATATCAGAGGATTGTAATTTCTGATTTGAAGACGGCAATCGTACTTGATCCAAACAAGGTTCCTATGCATGAATCCAACGGGATGCACTAATGTTCCCATATTATTACTCTCTCCATATCACAACTTGGTGGGTGACGTTTTGGACAATGTCTTCCGTCAAACGTCTAGTACTCCCTACATCTTAAACTAGGAATACTATTTCGGTCATTCAGATTCGAAATTTGAAAAATCATATGTACAGATTTTTCTCAAAGAAGTCGTGGACGACATCAGGGGATTTTTGTGTGAAGTACTCATTTCGCATAACATGACTCCAATAGAATGCACTAATATTCACATATCAAAAACAAATAAGTGGAGTTTGAACATGTCTTCTGTAAAGCTTCTAATTTAATCCATGTATTTTGATCATTCAGATTGGAAATTTGAAAATCATCTGTTCCCGGGGGGACTACCAAATCACTAGGGCCATAGAGACACGGGGGATCAGAGAGGGAGAAACACCTTGCGGGCGGGCGCAGAGTGTGGGCCTCCGAGATCGGCGAAGGAGCGCGAGGAGAAAATAGGCCCTCCGCGTAGTCTTCCTTCGCCTACGCCGTCGCATTCGCCGCCGCCGGCGACCTCTTGGCAGCCATGGAGAGGTCACGGAAAAGAGTAGAGAGGGGACGAATCCGCCTTCGTAAAACGTTTACGTATCCGTTGATGTGCTGAGTCGTGTTATAACTGGACCCGGGCCCTAAGCTGTGTCAGGTTAGGCCCACCTTATCAGGCCTCCCCTCGCAGAAAGAAAAAGAATTACCCACTTCCGTCCTACTCTCTCCATTTTAAAATGTAGTGCCTATTAATGTCAAATAAATAAATAAAATATATAGAGCGCATTGATTTTTCCAAGTAGAAAGATATAAATTTTATAAAAATTTAGGAAAAAATATAAAAATGTTGATACTAAATCAACACCACTAGATTCATCACAAAATACATTTTGATATTGTGTATATCTATATTAAAGATATAGATAATTTTTTTCTATAGACTTGGTCCAAGTTGTGACACTTGACTTCCGTAAAAATCAATTGTGGGATGGAGAGAGTATGGACGAGGATGTCCCTATTTTTTTTTGTTTTTTTTGTTTGTTATTTTAGAGGTTGATGTCCCTACTGTTATGTGTCCCTTAAATGGGTTAGATTTTATGGGCCTGGGTGCATTAAATCTTGTGCCTCGGCCCAATAAAATTCTGAAATTTCAAAGACCCATTCGAATTGCATAACAAATGTGCAAGTTTAGTACTCCCTACATCCAAATATGTTAGGCCTAATTGTTCAGGGCTGTCTTTGACCATTGGTGAACTTATTAATAATATATGAGATGTATGTTGTAAAAAATATATCATTATAAACTCTTTTCACATACAAATTTTATGGTATATTTGTTTGTAACATATACATCATATATTATTGCTCTACCCGGTGGTCAAAGACAACCTCAAAAAATGTATTAGACCATATATATTTGGATGAAGAGAGTACCATACTGCTAGTTGAGAAAGAGTAGCACCAATATAAAACTTGGATTGTTCAACCACCCCTTGTAGAGAGGGAAAAGAGTAACAACGCACGTGTTCACTCACTCACTTCATGCAAAAGCGAGTGGGTCACGTCACGTGAATTGAGTTCGAGCTTGAGCTATATTATATGCCTTGTTCAAAGAACACAAATTTTGTTGTGGAAGTGCACGGCCTAGCTCTAGGTGCATGTCAATACTCGAGCTCGTTGCGGAGACACTTTCTATTTTCAAAGAGCTCTTCCACCATGTGTTAGTTGCATCGCTTCACTCTCCTAAGCGTCATCTCTGTGTAGAGAAAAATGCAAAGGTGAGGGACTATACAAAAGGTTACTTGTGGTGACCTGCTTCTCTGGCGACCCCTTTCTAGCGACCACGTGCACAATCGTCTAGGAGAGCAGGCCTATTCAAAACCGAGTCCCTCAAGAATCTGCACCACCTAAGGGGCGATATGGTTTTTGAGACCGTCTCAGCGCGACTGCTCGTTCAAGTTCGACTACATCCACGGAGATAGTTCATCTGCTTCCTCACGAGTGGGCCACCACCTCATCTTCACCACTGTGGCTTTGCACCAAAGTTTTCGGTGAACTCGTCTGTTCTAAGTCTCTCTTCGTTGACATGTGCCTCTGGCCCATATGCATGTTCCTAGCCTGTCGTATGCGATTTGCCATGTTAGTGGTCTTTTGATAAAAGCTAACCTAGATTGAGCTTAACCAAAAACTGCCTAATATCTTAACAAAATGAAATCTCTTTTTGTGTGTGTGGGAATGCTCCCTAAATGGAATCAGATAACCAAGATGTGAGTTTCGTATATCAGGTGAACAACTTAGAATTGTTGGTACATACATCAATACAAGGCCACATTGGCGCGGCCTAGGCAAAAACCAAGCACAAACTTGGTACAACAAACAACCCTCCAAAAGTTCAACCATTATACATATCTACAATCAAATGAAAAGGAAATTTACAAGTTAGTTGAATAGTGCATTCTTTTTTTTCAATTACGTCAGAATTTTTTAAAATATTTTGTTTCAGTTTCTTCTTCCAGTTTCTTTGACCTATTCTTCTAGTACTCCTTCGACCCATATTATTTGTTTAAAGTTGTACTAAAGCGGCGACAAGTAATTTGGATGTGCATTTTCATGACTTGATAACTAACACTGTTGTCGATGTTGCAAACAAAATTAAAAAGGCAGTTACACTAATTAAACATTTGGTACAAAAAATTCAGATACGGCAGAACATAAGTCAAATCTCATCAGACTAGCTAGGCACCAACAGTTCTATTTTGAACTAAGATAATCAAGAAAAAAACCTGATCATTTTAATGAGATAAAGTACAAAAAATTATCCTCGAAAAAGATTGAACCAATACCATTATATATAATATCAATTATCAAGTGGAACAGGAAGGAAGAAATTCTTCTTCGAATAGTGCATCTCCTTTTTTTTTGATTACCAGGCCAGCGCTCCTAATAATGATTCAAACCCAGGCCAGCAACTCCTAATAAACACTTTTTTATAGGTCTGATGCGCGGCCGGGCCTAGGACTAATCGACAGGGTAATTGCTTGTAATCTGGACCATTTTCTGTCACAATCTTATGACGTTGGGAACAAAGCTATAAGGTAGAGGAACGACAAATTTACTTCACATCAACACCACAACCTCGCTACTCATCTTTCATAGTCCACACCCTCACTACTCCTCTCTCTAAGCATTGGATCTGCTGCTGCTGCTTAATAACCAAGGTGTGTGGTTCCCTACTTTTGCTCTTTGCTCATATCAGATGAGGAGCCTCCTGCAAATAAAAAGGAACACTGGTATTAGCGCATCATAGATTCTATGTTTAACCGGCTCAGTTAGTTATTCTCGTGTCTGCAAGCCTTTGGAATTTGTTTTCGATCAGAATGGCATGCCAAAACAATAATAAGCTGAATCTCTAATAAAAAGGAAGAAGCAGAACTCCGTTTTACGGGCATTCTAGATTGTAGCACATGAGCAAGGTGAACCAAAATTCATCTCACATAATTAGCTCTGATTTCCCTTTTTTCTTCTTCCGGGAAACAAGCCGGTTCATTTGCTGTGGGACAAACAATAACCATATATCTCATATTGAGGTGGAAATCAGACTTTCCACAATGGCGATTGAACCTCTCCGTGACAATCTGGACACCCTTGCAGCAACCGACCAACCATACGAAGGTGATTCCTCTTTCCAGCAACAACTCACCGTGTACAACTACGACCTGAGTGGTGCACACTCAACAATTCTCTCCCCAACCAACCAAGTAAGTGCCTACAACAGCCATGGACAAAACAAATTTCAGATTGCTGCAGGGGGTAGCCCTGAGCACCACGGGATCAGATCAAATGGTCCTCTCCACTACATAAGCCAGATGCTGATGGAAGACGTTGACGAGGGGGTCGACATATGCCAAGGGGCTGCTCTTCAGGCTGCCGAGAAGCCATTCCGTGACATTCTTGGTGAGGTATACACACCGCCTACTAACTGGCCGCCATTGCATAGCAACAACAAACCAGACAACCCTGATAAGAGTGGGACCAGTCGTTACAAGAGGGTCTGGAGCACTAGCTTCAGTAATGACTATTCCAGTTACAACGTGTTGCAACCTTTAGCAACCCCGTTGAGTCCATATATATGCAATAGGAGTCCTTTTTTACCAAACCAGCCGTTGATAAGTGTTGGATGGACTTCCGGATCTGGCTTCCATACCTTGCATGGTCAGAGAGGTGTCAGGCAGGAAAGAATGTTTGCTCCAAGTATTGATAAGCCGGTGATATATTCAGAGAATAACATACTTTATATTTCCCAACTGACTATGAAGGCAAAAGTAGGAGAGAGGACCGAAAACACAATTTTTGAGGTGGCAGACCCAAGGGGTTGGGATATCTTTCAAAGAAGGAGCAATGAACATCATGCCATCACCACTTGTGCAATAATTCGAAATGAAAATTTTGACCAAGTTCTGCTATGCTATGATCGTTCTGACCAAATAACAAGACTGCAAGAAAGGATGGCGGGGCAAGGAAACAAGACCTCACTGAAAGTCCGGAGCAAAAGTAGGAAGCAACCGACGAAAGAGTCGGTTGATCTCAGGACTCTCCTCATCCACTGCGCACAAGTCAAGTTGTGGCAGAAGACAGCTACCTGTTGGCCAGTGAAGTGCTACTGACGATAAGACAACACTCTTCAGCTGATGGTGATTGTACTCAGAGACTGGCATTTTACTTGGCGGATGGCCTCAAGGCACGCTTGGCTGGGATCGGGAGTCAAGTTTATCGCAACCTTGTGGCAAGGCGAACAAGTACCGCAGATTGGTTAGAGGCTTATAGCCTTTTTCTTGCAGCTTTCCCGTTCGGAAGGGCGTCATACTATTTTGCCAACCAAGCTATTCTTGATGTCTCACAAGGGAAAGCAAGGGTACACATCGTTTATTTCGGCATTGGCTTCGGCTTTCAGTGGCCATTAATGATTCAGAGTTTTGCACAGCAAGAACAGGGAGCCCTAAGCTTCGGATCACAGATATAGACATTCCTCAGTCAGGTTTCCGCCCCTGCGAAATGATCGAGCAGACAGGGAAGCGGTTGGCTGATTACGCAAATAGGTTCAAGGTACCTTTCCAGTATCAGGGCAATTCGGCTTCAAGCTGGGAGATAATCAAAATTGAGGATCTTAACATTGACGAGGATGAAGTTCTCATAATGAACTGCATGTTCCGAATGAAGAATATCGATCATAAATCCGATGTCGTAAATGGTGCAAGGGATAAGGTGCTCAAAACTATGAGGAGGATGAACCCGAAGATTTTTATTTCTGGCACCGTGAATGGGTTACTCAGTTCTCCTTCATACAACGTTTCAAAGAGGCTATGCTCCATTAATCTTCAATGTTTGACATGCTTGATGCAAATGTTCCACGAGATAATGAAGCAAGAAAGATGATTGTGTTGGAAATATGAGGAATTTACCGAGTGATTTTATTAACAGAAATACTAGATAAAGCATGACTAAAGTAGCAAATATAAAGTAAGTCATGCAATCTGACAGAGAGAAGGTAAACATCGTCTGCATATATGAACTTGAGGTAAACACATCTAGAACAGACACTAGATGAAGTTGCTTATACGAAACAGAACCCAACATACGTAGGGCAGAAACTAGAGCCAAGAACTGTAGGAGGACTCCTAACAGAAAGGAGAAGAACACGTACGGCACAACAGCAGCAGAAGCGCTGGACTTGGGGTCGGTGTCCTCGCCTGCCATGTCGCCGAGGAGGTCGTGGACGTCGGGGAAGAAGTCATCGTCGGGGAAGTAGTCGTCGGCGACCGGATCGTCCGTGATGAAACAGACAGTAGTCGTGATGAGCGCTCCCCAAAAACCTTAGCACCCTTCTCCCGTACAGGACTCAAAAGGTGCGGTCTCGGAGGCCTACTGTCCCAACGTGCGGTGCACGCCGCAAGCCGGGATGAGGAAGAACGTAGCAGCAGCGCAGTGCTCAGGAACTTGTGGTGAGAGGAGAAAGAGATTCTGGTGCGTCTCTCTGGGAGGAGCGACCTCCCTTTTATAGGCGCAAGAGAAGGAGGCGAGAGGCTGCGCTGGGAACTGAAGAGAACGAGGGAGATGAAACGAACATGCAGCAGGCCAAGAGGTGCGCCGTTCGTATTCAATCTCCACTACAGCAAAACGTTTCAGCTTCCGCGTGCCCTTTCGTATACCCGTAGTGCGTGGCAAAAATTAGACATCGGCTCGGCTCATTCCCTCAACCCGCGGCGTGTCGTGGCGTGACGAGGCGGGCGGCGGAGGAGGAGCGCGCGTGGATGTCCCTCTTGTTCTCATGCTCATACAAGTGGGGAAAGAACCTCCCTTATAAGGAGGTCCAATTCCCACTTAACTAGCAATGTGGGACTAAACTTTAGTAGTATCCCTTGCCTTGCACAGATGGACTAAGTGGGCCTCCAGGATTTATTAGGAATTTCTGAAATAGTTATTGGGCTGCCCCAATATAGACTAAATTCCAGCAATCCCCCACCAGATCCTAGAGGCACACAGAAATTTGCCTTTGGTTCCAAAACACTGTTTTATATACCGGTATGCTGCAGTGGAGACTGTTAAGTTGAACTTCCACCTAGAACTCTATGCTACATTTGGTAAGCAACTTGAGCAGTGGATGGGCCTTGAACTGCAAGTTTTCTGCGAATCTAGCTTCAGATAAAGCCTTGACCGATCGTGGCTACCGTGGGTCTTCCCAGGTGGAGCTTATCGTCATACTCCGTGACCTTTCATGAGTTTACTAGAGAACCCTACTCTCATAGATTGCGACGTTTGACAATCGACTCATATAGGTGTGTTCTTCAAAAGATGTTCTGCAGGATAACATCTTTGCTTAAATAAGCCACTTAGAACACATTAAGATATACATCAACCTGCCATGCAGATTAGGAGAGTATTGCATCTTCATGGAGTGGTATTGTGAATAGTAGGGATACTCTCCTCTCAGTTGACCAACAGCTTGTCTTCCACATCTAATTCACGGGATCTCCGATCGCAAAGAATAGGTTACCACTGTGAACAACTCATATTGTGGGTCTCATACCCATCTCCCTCGATGAATTTTCTATCACATTACGCGATAGACCCTTAGTAAAAGGATCTGCCAGATTTTTAGACCTTTGGATATAATCCAACGCAATAACTTCGGAGTTTTTCATTTTCCTGATAGACTTTAACCTTCTCTGAATGTGTCTTGAAGACTTCATGTTATCCTTTGAGCTGCTCACTTTCGTGATCACAGTTTGATTGTCGCAGTTCATAAGGACACCCGGTACAGGTTTCTCAACAACCGGCAAGTCATTCAAGAGCTGGCGAAGCCAATCTGCTTCAACCGTAGCTGTATCTAGTGCTGTGAGTTCTGCTTCCATTGTTGACCTCATTAAGTTGGTCTGCTTGCAAGACTTCCAAGAAACAGCGCCACCTCCATGAGTGTATACATATCCACTCGTGGCCTTTATCTCATCAGCATCTGAGATCCAGTTTGAGTCACTATACCCTTCAAGCACCTTTGGGTGCCCGGTGTAGTGAATTCCATAATTTGCAATGCCTTTCAAATAATGCAAAACTCTCTCTAGAGCTTTCCAATGCACATCTCCTGGTTTTGAGACAAACCGACTCAGTTTGCTAACAGCAAAAGAGATGTCAGGTCTTGTAGCACTGGCTAAGTACATAAGAGACCCAATAATCTGAGAATACTTCAATTGATCTCTAGCAATTCTTCGATTCTTTCGAAGCAGCACGCTAGCATCATATGGTGTTGGAGAGGGCTTGCAGTCACTATAGCCAAAGCGACTCAAGATCTTTTCCACATAGTGAGATTGGAGCAATGTAATCCCACCATCATCATCTCTCAACAACTTGATGTTCAGAATGACATCAGCCACTCCTAAATCCTTCATCTCAAAATAGCGAGATAGGAAATCCTTGACCTCCTTAATAACATTCAGATTTGTTAAGAAAATCAATATGTCATCAACATACAAGCAAAGCATAACTCCCTCGCCCCCACCATGGCGATAGTACACACATTTACCAGCTTCGTTCACAACAAAGCCTGCAGCTGTTAAAGTTCTTTCGAACTTCTCATGCCTCTGTTTGGGTGCTTGCTTGAGTCCATACGAAGAGTTCAGCAACTTGCACACTTTCCCTTCCTGACCATCTATTACAAACCCATCTGGTTGTTCCATATAAATTTCCTCATCCAACTCTCCATTTAGGAAAGCGGTCTTAACATCCATCTGATGAACGATAAGACCATGTGAGGCAGCTAGTGAAAGTAGAACTTGAATAGTGGTCAGTCGAGCCACAGGTGAGTAAGTATCAAAGAAGTCTTCACCTTCCTTTTGGGTATAACCCTTAGCCACAAGCCGAGCCTTGTACTTTTCGATAGTACCATCAGGCCTAAGCTTCTTCTTGAATACCCATTTGCATCCTATAGGTTTGCACCCATAAGGACGATCAGTTATCTCCCAAGTTTCATTCGCCAAGATGGAATCCATCTCGCTACGAACTGCTTCCTTCCAGTAGTCAGCATCTTCAGATGCATAGGCCTCTGAAATAGAACTGGGAGTGTCATCTATGAGATACACAAGAAAATCATCACCAAAGGACTTTGCAGTCCTCTGTCTCTTGCTCATAGTAGGAACTTTATTGTTCTCCTCCACAGGACTTTCAAAGTTTTCCATCGAAATGCCAGGTTCGTAATTGTAATCGGGTTCTGATTCGACGAACTAGGCATCTCTGATTAGATGAGGTAGCCATATCCTTCATGGGAAAGATATCTTCAAAGAAAGTCGCATCATTTGACTCCATGATCGTATCGACACGCATGTCAGGTACCTCAGATTTTACAACCAAGAATCTATAGCCAATGCTATGAAAAGCATATCCCGGGAAAACACAATCCACAGTCTTTGGTCCAAGCTTCCGCTTCTTTGGAATTGGAACATTGACTTTCGCCAAACAACCCCATGTTCGCAGATAAGAGAGTTTTAACCTTTTCTTCTCCCATTCCTCGAATGGACTTATCTCTTTGTTCTTTGTGGGGACTCGATTTAGGACATGACATGCTGTCAATATCACCTCCCCCCACCATGCCTTGGAGAGACCCGATGTGTCTAACATGGCGTTAACCAAATCAGTTAGAGTACGGTTCTTTCTTTCGGCCACCCCATTTGACTGAGGTGAGTAGGAAGGCGACCTCTCATGGATTATACCATGTTCCGCACAAAAATCATCAAATTGATTCAAAAAATACTCTCCACCATGGTCGGACCTAAGCCTCTTGATTTTTCGATCAAGTTGGTTCTCCACTTTAGCTCTATAGATCTTGAAAAAGTTCAAAGCCTCATCCTTAGATTTAAGAAGACACACATGGCAGTATCTAGTGGAGTCGTCAATTAACGTCATGAAATATTTCTTTCCACCTTTTGTCAAAACACCATTCATTTCACATAGATCTGAATGTATAAGTTCTAGTGGCGCAAGATTTCTTGTCTCCGCAGTCACGTGAGACTTACGAGGTTGCTTAGCTTGCACACACACTTGACACTTAGATCCCTTGACAGTGGTGAAACTAGGGATTAAGTTCAACTTCGCTAGTCGCGACATGCAACCAAAGTTAACATGACAAAGACGTGAATGCCACACATTTGATTCACTATTGTTGCAAATATGATTAACAACTTTATTGCAAACGTCTGATAAGGATAAACGAAACTGGCCTCCTGACTCATAGCCTTTACCAACAAAGGTTTCATACTTGGATATTACAAATTTATTCGACTCAAAGACAAGCTTGTAGCCATCTCTACACAGAAGAGATCCGCTAACAAGATTTTTATTGACGAAGGGGACATAATGTACGTTCTTCAGCCGCACGATCTTCCCCGAAGTAAACTTAAGATCGACCGTGCCAACACCACAAACAGAAGCACTTGAACCGTTGCCCATCAGCACGGTTGAAGTCCCTGCGGTCTGATAAGACGAAAACATGGAAATATCACCGCATACATGTACATTAGCACCCGTGTCAATCAACCAATCAGGAGAATGACATACTGAAAGAATAGTGGGAAATATACCATACCCAGCAACCTTCATGTCAGTGTCTCCAATGACAACATTAGCGCTCTTGCCGCCTTTCCCAGGATGACGCTTGTCATAGCGATTAGGGCAACTAGGAGCCCAATGATCAGGATCTCCACACACATGACAAGCACCTTTCTTCTTGTCATTCTTATTCTTGAAGTTTGTGTGTTGTACAACCTTGTTCTTCCCATCAAACTTTGCTTTACCATCAAGCTTGCCCTTGTTCTTGAACTTGTGGGACTAGAAGTTTTTCTTCTGTACCAGATTGGCACTAGATCCTCCCTCAATACCTCGAGCACGTGTGTCCTTTTCTCTCGCCTTTTCTTCCACATCAAGAGTACCAATGAGATCCGGAACGGAAAACTCCCGTCTCTTATGCTTCAGTAAGGTAGCAAAGTTCCTCCATGAAGGAGGAAGCTTAGTGATGATACCCCCGGCAACAAACTTGTCCGGTAGCATGCAATTGAAGTGCTCAAGTTCTCTAGCAAATGACTGTATCTCATGAGCCTGCTCATCCACGGAGCGCTGTTCAGTCATCCTGTAATCATAGAATTGCTCCATGATGTACAGCTCAGTGCCGGCATCCGAGACCCCAAACTTGGTCTCGAGTGCATCCCACATATCTTTTCCATTGTCAATTGACGCATAAGCATCAACTATGTTCTCACCAAGAACACTCAAGAGAGCAGCCTTAAACAAGGTATCCATTTTCTGAAAGGCTTGTGCCTGTTGGGCATCCTGCTCTCCTTCAGGTTTGCCAAGAGTGGCGTCATAACAGCTCATGGTTTGAAACCATAATACTGCTCTCACGCGCCACCTCTTATAGTGGATACCCTCAAACATAGGAGGTCTCATGGAAGAAGCAAAACCACTTGGGGTAAATTGCCTATAATAAGGTTTTTGGATTGTTGGAAATATGAGTGATTTTATTAACAGAAATACTAGATAAAGCATGACTAAAGTAGCAAATATAAAGTAAGTCATGCAATCTGACAGAGAGAAGGTAAACATCGTCTGCATATATGAACTAGAGGTAAACACATCTAGAACAGACACTAGATGAAGTTGCTTATACGAAACAGAACCCAACATACGTAGGGCAGAAGCTAGAGGCAAGAACTGTAGGAGGACTTCTACCAGAAAGGAGAAGAACACGTACGGCACAGCAGCAGCAGAAGCGCTGGACTTGGGGTCGGTGTCCTCGCCTGCCATGTCGTCGAGGAGGTCGTGGACGTCGGGGAAGAAGTCCTCGTCGGGGAAGTAGTCGTCGGCGACCGGATCGTCCGTGATGAAACAGCCAGTAGTCGCGCTGAGCGCTCCCCAAAAACCTTATCACCCTTCTCCCGTACAGGACTAAAAAATGCGGTCTCGGAGGCCTACTGTCCCGATGTGCGGTGCACGCCGCAAGCCGGGATGAGGAAGAACGTAGCAGCAGCGCAGTGCTCAGGAACTTGTGGCGAGAGGAGGAAGAGATTCTGGTGCGTCTCTCTGGGAGGAGCGACCTCGGAGATGAAACGAACAGGCAACAGGCGAAGAGGTGCGCCGTTCGTATTATACCCGTAGTTCATGGCAAAAATTAGACATCGGCTCGTTCCCGCAATCCGCAATCCGCAATCCGCAACCCGCGGCGAGGCGGGCGGCGGAGGAGGAGCGCGCGTGGATGTCCCTCTTGTTCTCATGCTCATACAAGTGGGGAAAGAACCTTCCTTATAAGGAGGTCCAATTCCCACTCAACTAGCAATGTGGGACTAAACTTTAGTAGTATCCCTTGCCTTGCACAGATGGGCTAAGTGGGCCTCTAGGATTTATTAGGAATTTCTGAAATAGTTATTGGGCTGCCCCAATATAGACTAAATTCCAGCAGATTTAGAGGATCCTATTTGGGCATAATGCTCTTAACATCATAGCATGTGAGGGCGCAGACAGAACTGAGAGACCAGAATGTTACAGGCAGTGGCAAGCAAGGTGCCTCAAGGCTGGGTTCCAGCAGCTTCCTGTCGATCCAGCCATCTTAAAGAACATATTACACATGAAGAACTTATTGTTTCATGAGGATTTTTTTGCTGTTGAAGATCGCGGTTGGCTGCTACAAGGATGGAATTGGAGAGTACTTTATGCTATATCTAAATGGAAACCTAATGAAACACATGATGATTAAGATTCGAACAGTTTTTCAAGTGCACAAACATCTCGGCAATTTACCGCCTCTTTAGCTATTTGCAGGATTCTCAACACAATGAGTCTAAATTGCCGAACACCATAAGATATTGTTGTCAGATGAGTATTGGGAAGTACCATCTTGGAAGAAGGTGGGATGGTGATTCGAATGTTGATATTCAACATCTTGGCAACTACACGACCATGTGTAGCAAAAATCTATTGTAGAATACTTGGCCTCTGTCATTCTATTTAATTCTAGAACATACTAGACATGCTGAGATTAGTGGAAATCCATACCTAGACACTGGATTTTGCTGTAAAGTGGTAGATTATTATTGTACTGCCTATCTCTCAAAACTGGCGACGGGTGATGAGAGGATTGTCATTTCCCATTTGAGACGGCAATTGCAATTACTCCCACCATGCCGCTGCTTTAGTAGAAAAGAAGCAGCGACAATTAATATGGATCAGAAGGAGTAATATAAACAAGGTTCCTATGCAAGAAGCCAATGGAATGACTAATGTTCACATATTATTACTGTCTCCATCATCACAACTTTGTGGGTGACATTTTGGACATGTCTTCCCTCAAAGTTCTACTTATTACTTAAACTACGAATACCATTCTGATCATTCAGATTGGAAATTTGGAAATCATATGCATAGATGTGTTCTGAAAAAGGATTGGGTCCTATTTTAACTAGGCCTGGGGCTTGGATCCTGGGCCTGCTCACGTTAGGCCCACCTGATCACGCCAGAACTCACTCCAGAAGCCCCCGCAAGGGTCACTTGAAGGGCATTCCTTATCCGGCGCTGCAGGCGCCCGTTACAGATGGGATTCGAACCATAGACCTGTTGGTTCAAACAAATCAGCGATAACCACCCAGATACCTTCTTTGGACGTGACTCATTACCTTTTTTTGTTTAATTATCTACTATTTTTTCGAACGGTTTTGTTTGGTATTTTCAAACTCGTTAACTTCTTCCTAGTTTCTTCCCCCATAGATTTCCGTATTTTTCTATGTATAGGAAATTCCCCCTATGTTTTCTGCATTTTCTTTTTCTTATTTTGTTTTTCGTTTTTTTCTTAAATGTGTGAAATTTTTCCAACTGATGATGTTTTTTAAAATTTGATGAACTTATTTTTCAAAATCAATGAACTTTTTTTTATTTTTAGTGAACTATTTGTAGAAATCAATGAACTTTTTTCAGATTTGATGAACTTTCTTCAAATTTCATGAACTTCTTCAAAATCGATGAACTTTTTTCAATTTCATTGAATTTTTTCAAATCTGACGAACTTTTTTCAAAAGTTTATGAACCTTTTCTGTTTTGTGATTTTTTTCAAAATCGATGAATTTTTTCAAATTGGTGCACTTTTTTTTGAAGATTTTGATGATAATTTTTTTTGTGAACTTTTTTTAAAAAAATGATGGTATTTTTTTAAATCATTGAACTTTTCTTGAATCGGGCAAAGTTCTTTTACATGTTCATGAACTTCTTCCAAAATCTGTGAAGTTTCATTTTTTTAAAGAAAATCATGTAAGAGCGGCTATAATAGGTTTTCAAGTTTTAGCGTTGCATTTAGTTAGTTGCAGTCACACGCCCTAGTGGTTAGCCGAACACCTGTAGGAACGTTGTGCACGAGTTTGATTCACCACGGTTGTGCAATTTTCTGGATACTTTTCTTGCTTTTTATTACCATTTTTGTGCGGTGCCCCTTCGTGGGCTGGCTCACACGAATAGTAAAAGCCCCATTTGTCCCGGTTCCCGAACCGGGACTAAAGTGTCGATATTAAAGCCCAATACCTTCTTGACACTTTAGTCCCGGTTCCCTCTAAACCGGACAGATGAAACTCCACGTCAACAGCTGCTGGCTTGCTCGAGCAGGAGGACCTTTTGTCCCGGTTGGTGGCATCAGCGGGACTAAAATGCATCCACGCGTCAGCAGTTCAGGGGCTGGGGTTTTTATTTTTTTTGAAGGGGGGGGGGGGTTTTGGGGTTTTGTAGGGTTAATTTAGTGGTTTCATATATTGTGTTAGCTAGCTAATAGAGAGAAGTGTCCTCTCTTATCTCCGTGCTTGGTCGACGCTACGTACTATACGTATAGAAAGGACTCGACACGCTACCTAGCTAGTAAGCAAATGAAGGAAACCATTAAGTACAGAAGATCGTCATGAACATATACAGAGAGAAGTGATCGATCTCTCCTTCTCCGAAAGATTGGTCGAACAACAAGTTTTCGTATATCTATACAATATAAGATCTCTTACAATCCCCTAACATCTGAACTCAAGTTATACATAGTATTCTCTGTCTCTGTCTCTGTCTTTGTCGATCACTCGAGGGCTTAGCTGCGACCCGTACTCGCCTAAGTTAAAAAACTATTCCGAGTGGAGAGTTCTCCCACTCGGGGGCTTAGCTGCGACCCCGTACTCGCCTAAGTTAAAAAACCATTCCGAGTGGAGAGCAATCCTCCCACTCGGGGGCTTAGCTGCGACCCCGTACTCGCCTAAGTTAAAAAACTATTCCGAGTGGAGAGCAATCCTCCCACTCGGGGGCTTAGCTGCGACCCCGTACTCGCCTAAGTTAGAAAACCATTCCGAATGGAGAGCAATCCTCCCACTCGGGGGCTTAGCTGCGACCCCATACTCGCCTAAGTTAAAAAACCATTCCGAATGGAGAGCAATCTTCCAACTCGGGGGTTTAGCTGCGACCCCGTACTCACCTAAGTTAAAAAACCATTCCGAGTGGAGAGCAATCCTCCCACTCGGGGGCTTAGCTGCGACCCTGTACTCGCCTAAGTTAAAAAACCATCCCGAGTGCAGAGTAATCCTCCCACTCGGGGGCTTAGCTGCAACCCCGTACTCACCTAGTTAAAAATCCATTCCGAGTGGAGAGCAATCCTCCCATTAGGAGGCTTAGCTGCGACCCCGTACTGACCCTCTGAGCTGTGTCACAAGTACAACGTCCGCTCCATCCTGATCCGCAAGGACGACGAGGTGCCAATCGAGCACGTCAACTGAGTTGCATCACAAGTACAATGTCCGCTCCATCCTGATCCGCAAGGACGACGTGGTGCCAATCGAGCACGTCGTCAGAGCTGCGTCACAAGTACAACGTCTATTCCGAGTGAGAAATCAAGCTCCACTCGGAATCAAAAGATTTAAAAGTGGTAAAAACAAAGCCACCATATTCAAGGAAAAACCAAGTTCAGATAAACCCAGCAAAGTTCAGAACCACGAGCAGAAGTACTCAGGCATCAAGCCTGAAAGAGTTTTAACGGTTACAAAACCACTCGGCATTCCGAGGCAAATAAAGGTGAGGCATAAAGTTTGTTCACTTGGCAGGAGGAGAGCTTGCTAGCCCGACGAAGCTGCCAAGGTCGATGCCGTCTGCGATACGAGTGGCAGCGTTGATGAAGGTCTCCATGAGGGACTGGAATTGGAGCTTCTTGGTGTTGGCAACCTTAAGAGCCGCCAACTTGTCTTCTCTGACCTCTTTGCAATGGACTCGGACCAAAGACAGAGCCACATCAGCGCCACAACGAGCAGATGACTTCTTCCACTCTTGCACTCGACCAGGGATTTCATTTAGTCGAGTCATCGGGGACTCAAGATCGTTATGGAATTCCGCTCAGGGCCAGAGCTCCGTGTCAATCCGCGACACCGCCACTTTCAAACGAGCAAGATAATCCATAGAACTGAGAAGACGAGACTCCAATCGCAGCACGTTCACCGCAACATCATCCTTGACGGGAGAATTTACGGGGTCTAGGTCCGTTTCGATCCGCCCAGTCTCTGTGTCGAAGTCTTGACAGAATTCTGCACATCCGAAAAAATTGCGAGTCAGCAGTTATATGATGAGTCAACAGTTGCAAATCAGTCGGACAAGTACCTTCAAGTTTCAGGAGCAGCTTCTCAGTGAACCTTCCCAGATAAGCCTCCAGTTCACCTCTCTTTTGGGTGAGATCTCCAACCTTGTTGGTCAGGGTCTCCTTGTCCGTCTTCAGCTTCACAACTTCTTTGTTGGCTTCGGTAACAACAGTCTTCAGTTGGGCGTTTTCCTCTTCTAACTTGCTGACTGAAGCCAACTTCTTGTCGGCAAGTTCTGTTTTCTCTTGCGCCTCCTTCTGTGTTGCGGCAAGGTCAAGGTCCTTCTGCTCCAGAGCCTGCTTCATTTTTACTAAAGAAACAACATTCTTCAGGCGAGCTTGGAGTTGACGGTTTTCACTACGCACATCTGTTCGAGTGTAGTCACTCGGTTCAAAAGACTAAAAGGGAAAAACTATAAGTTGGACAATCGACGAGTTATTACCTCCCATAGCAGCAGCATCATCCTTGGCCTTCTGAAGATTCTTTTTGGCCAGCTCCATATCGAGGTTGAGGCTGATCTGTTTCTTCTCCAACTCAGCAAATTGGGCCCCGAGCTCACAAGATTTCTACGGCCGGCAAATAAGACACATCAGTCGACAGAAACAAAAGTTAATCGCAACAAAACTGCAACAGAAAGTGTTCTAAGACTACTGCCAAATCAAACATTCAACAGTAGTCTCGGGGTCTACACCCAGTGGGTGCTCTTGGCGTGCCCCCATTGGTCCAGTTTACCACTCAGCATGGTCTGCCCAGCACGAGTATGTACATATAAAAAAGAGAGATTCTCAGACCCCGGCCGACTGCCCGCAGTCGACCGCGGTCTCGGGGACTACACCCAATGGGTGCACTCTGCGTGCCCCCACTGGCCTGGATCCCACTCGGTTCAATCTGTTCCTTCGTGTGAAAGAACTATGAAGAGACATTCGACAAAAACCCCCGCCGAATCAAACATCTGGCAGCGGTCTCGGGGACTACACCCAGTGGGTGCACTTTGCGTGCCCCCAGTGGTTCAGAGATACACTCGACTCAACTAGGTCGACTCAAGTGGAAGAACTATTCAGCAAAAAGTTAAAACACCCAGTGGGTGAATGGATGTAAATTGCAGACTCATGATAGATGCACATAAAAGGTTCCAAAACACTCATCCATGGACATCTTACGGATAAGGAATCAGCAGCTTACAACTACCATATCGTAGCAGGGCAAAAATCAAACTGAAAGATCGGTCAGAAATCAACTGACCTTGACATTAATTTGCAGAGCAGAGCTGGCATTATAGGCAGCCTAGCTAGCCTCATGCACCACCTTCATCTGCTCCATCATAAAGCCTACTTGGAGTATGGCTTCCTTGGCAACACCCACCAGGTCATCTGGGGTATGAAGAGCAGCAAAGAGCGGTGTTGGTAGAGCAGTCGGAGCAATCACAGATCTGAGGCATGGAGTTGCGCGGACGAAGCAGGGACTTGAGAAATCGACGCCGAAGGACGGTCAGTCGACACAGGATTGGCAAAAGAAACAAAGGCCCGAATCAGATCTCCGGATCGCTGGACCAATGTTTCCGATGCTGATATCGACTGAGGAACCTGGATGACAGGCGTTCTCCTGCTTGAAGTCCTGCCCCTCCTTCCCGTATTCTTCTAAGGCACTTCTTCATCGTCTTCTGGAATTTCAATGACGTCTTGTGGGGCTGCACAAATTTCAACCATAATAGCCTAGTCGACCAACAGTCCAACCGACAAAATAAGCACAAGACTGCAGAATCTTACCCGCTTTGGAAGTAGCCGCGTCTTCAGTTTCTTCATCATCATGAGGCTTTTCAATGTCCATGGAGGTCCCAGAAGTTGCAACACTAAAAGATTCAGAACTCACTCGGTCAAGCAGAAGTATGAGTCGACAGTAAAATACAGAAAGATAGAACACTTACGCAGAAGCGACAGGAACTTCCATCTTGATCCTGGGCAAGGTCTTCCGAGGCTTTGAAGGGACAACCTTGGGCTGCTTGGCAACCTTTTCAGATAGCTCCAGAGTCGAAGTCCGAGCGCGTTTATGCACTTGTGTGCTTGGAGGATCCGCCTTGTTGCGCCCACCTGCAGGATCGTGAGACTGTTTGGATCGACGCTCTGTGCGGCGCGGTGAGTCGACCTCTTCTTCATCATCCGACTCATCACTCTCTTCCTCGTCATCATCGTCGGGAGATTGCCAGTCGGTACTCTCGTCCGCGCTCTCCGCTCCCTCCTGGGCCTGCTCCCCATTCGGCATTGAGTACATCTCAGTATAAATCTGCAAACCAAGAAGTTAAACAAACCTCAGTCAGACTCAAAGACGGTTGCAAGTCAGAATGAAAAGAAACTCGGTAATAAGGATCAGACCCTTGTCCGGCTGACTTTCGGCGTCGATGGGACAACTCTTCTGGACTCCCTGGGGTTTCTTTGTTTCCAGTAATGCCTTTCAGCCACTGGGCCACCATCTCATCGGCGACCTCCTCTGGGTGGACCCGAGAGGTGTCATTGGAGCCTGAATACATCCACATTGGATGATCGCGAGCTTGGAGTGGCTGGATGCATCGACTGAGAAACACTTCCGGTAAATCCATGCCAGTCACGCCCTCACGGACCAATTGGACTACCCGCTCGACTAGCATGTTCACCTCAACTTTCTCCGCTGTAGACATGATCAATGAAGAAGGTTGTTGGACTCTATCTAGGGTGAAGGGAGGAAGACCGGTCGACTGACCGGGGGTCGGAATATCCTGGCAGTAGAACCAGGTCGACTGCCATCCCCTAACCGACTCGGGAAGCGTCATAGGGGGAAACGTGCTCCTAACCCTCATATGAATCCCTAAAACCCCGCACATTTGAATCACATGCGTCCTCTCGTCAGTCGGAGTTGCCTTCTTCACAGATTGGGAACGGTAAGTGAAGATATGTTTGAATAGACCCCAGTGCGGTCTACAACCCAAGAAGTTTTTGCACAGAGAAACATATGCAGCAAGATATGTGATGGTGTTGGGAGAGAAATGGTGAAGTTGGGCACCAAAAAAGTTCAGGAAACCCCGGAAGAAAGTATGCAGAGGAAGAGAGAAACCATGATCGACATGGGTTGCGAGGAGGACACACTCACCCTCCCGTTGCTGAGGCTCGATCTCATCCCCAGACAGCCTCCAAGACCCGTCGGTAATCAAGCCCGCGGCGGCCAGATCTTCCAGATCTTCGAGCGTGGACCGAATCCAGTCTCGCTGGATCCAGCCAGGCGGCAATTCGGACCTCGAGGACGACCCCCGACTCGTCTTCTTTCCCTTCGCCATCGCCGTCGCCTTCTTCGTGCGCTCCAGGGACGCCGTCTTGTCCTTGACCATTGAGGCGGACTGCGCACGGGCGGGGCGGCGGCATTGAGAGTGGAGGAGGACACAGTGGAGAAGCAGAGAAAGAAGAAGGGCAATGTGGCGCACTGTGCAAATGCGTCAGCCTGGACGCCTTTTATGAGCCTGCTTCCGAGTGGCTGACGCGTGGGCCTGAGCAATCCTGTCAAATCCCTCAATAGTCGCGCACCCGATACGTGGCGAAAAAGGCGGCGCAAGAATCGAGGCACCCGTGTCTATCTGACCCGTTTATTGCAGCGCGCTCTGTCTCGCGCGCTTCCCCAAAGTTTCGAATCCCGTGAGATCCGGGAACCGCAGTAACCAATCGCGCCGAAGATTTCACACCATATCAACACTCGAAGACCGCCAGTACAAGTTCACTCAACGACCTCTGAATCGATCAAGGCGACTGAAATGAAGTCGAACTTTCAGCATGATTCTCGAACTCAGTAAGTACGCTTATGAAGCATAAGAGTCAGAACAGGATCAACTTCAACTCTCTTTTCACTCGGACCTCAATCCATTCGAGGGCTAATGACGATGCCATGGACCTAGGGTAGGGTCATAGGCCTAACCTATATGCCCTACCCAAGGTCACTACCCTAGAATCAAGGACATTCAAAGTATAGCAAGAGATACCGACTGAAGTAACCATGGAGTGCAATCCACTCGACCAGTTACCCCACTCGGATACCCCCAATTTCACCCGACCAATATGAATTCATTCGACCATACAAGAAACCACTCGGAGTACAGAAGACCTAGAGTCACTCAGGATGACAATGGTCAGGCGTTCACTCCGTAGTCTTAAAGATCATTAATAGCACTTTATAGCTGGCGTTACCAGTAACGCTGAAGGAAATATGCACTAGAGGCAATAATAAAAGTTATTATTTATTTCCTTATATCATGATAAATGTTTATTATTCATGCTAGAATTGTATTAACCGGAAACATAATACATGTGTGAATATATAGACAAACAGTATGTCACTAGTATGCCTCTACTTGACTAGCTTGTTAATCAAAGATGGTTATGTTTCCTAACCATGAACAAGGAGTTGTTATTTGATTAACAAGGTCACATCATTAGTTGAATGATCTGATTGACATGACCCATTCCGTTAGCTTAACAGTTGATCGTTTAGTATGTTAATGCTTTCTTCATGACCCATACATGTTCCTATAACTATGAGATTATGCAACTCCGTTTACGGAGGAACACTTTGGGTACTACCAAGCGTCACAACGCGTCGGGTGATTATAAAGGAGTACTACAGGTGTCTCCAAAGGTACTTGTTGGGTTGGCGTATTTGAGATTAGGTTTTGTCACTCCAATTGTCGGAGAGGTATCTCCGGGCCTTCTCGGTAATGCACATCACTTAAGCCTTGCAAGCATTACAACTAATGAGTTAGTTGTGAGATGATGTATTACGGAACGAGTAAAGAGACTTACCGTAACGAGATTGAACTAGGTATTGGATACCGACGATCGAATCTCGGGTAAGTAACATACCGATGACAAAGGAACAACGTTATGTCGTTATGCGGTTTGACCGATAAAGATCTTCGTAGAATATGTAGGAACCAATATGGGCATCCAGGTTCCGCTATTGGTTATTGACCGAGAATGGTTCTAGGTCATGTCTACATAGTTCTCGAACCCGTAGGGTCCGCACGCTACAACGTTTCGATGACAGTTCATAATGAGTTTATAAGTATTGATGCACGAAGGTTGTTGAGTCCCGGATGTGATCACGGACATGACGAGGAGTCTCGAAATGGTCGAGACATAAAGATTGATATATTGGAAGCCTATGTTTGGACTCGGAATCACTCCGGGTGAAATTGGGAATTTTAGAGAGTACCGGGGTTACGGAACCCCGGGGTCAATGGGCCTTGATGGGCCTTAGTGGAAAGGAGAAAGGGGCCCAAGTGCTGGCAAGACTTCCCCCTTCCTAGTCCTATTAGGACTAGGAGAAGAAGCCTCTCTCTCCCCTTCCCACTTGGGAAACCTAGTTGGACTAGGATTGGGGGAATCCTACTCCTAGTAGGAGTAGGAAACCTGGTCGCCTCCTCTCTCTGGCGGCCAGCCCCTCCCTTCCTCCTTTATATACAGGGCAGGGGCACCCTTGACACACAAGTTGATCTCGGATCTTGCCTTAGCCGTGTCGGTGCCCCTTCCACCATATTCCACTTGGTCATATCGTCATGGAGCTTAGGAGAAGCCTGCGCGGAGAATCATATCGTCGCGGAGCTTAGGCGAAGCCCTGCGTCGGTGGAGCATCAACATCGTCACCACGCCGTCGTCTTGTGGAACTCATCCCGACACTTTGCTGGATCGAGTCCGGGATCGTCATCGAGCTGAGCGTGTGCGTAACTCGGAGGTGCCGTCGTTCGGTGCTTGGATCGGTCGGATCGTGGAGACGTCGACTACATCAACAGCGTTGTTATAACGCTTCCGCTTTCGGTCTCACGAGTGCGTGGGCGGACACTCTCCTCTCGTTGCTATGCCATCACCATGGTCTTGCGTGATCGTAGGAAAATTTTGAAATTACTCGTTCCCCAACAGTGGCATCCGAGCCTGGTTTTATCGTTGATGTCATGTGCACGAGTAGAACACAAGTGAGTTGTGGGCGATACAAGTCATACTGCCTACCAGCATGTCATACTTTGGTTCAGCGGTATTGTGAGATGAAGCGGCCCGGACCGACATTACGCGTACGCTTACGCGAGACTGGTTTCACCGCTCGAGCACTCGTTGCTTAAAGGTGACCGCGGTGTCTGTCTCTCACTTTAGTTGAACCGAGTGTATCGCCCGGTCCTTGAGAAGGTTAAACGGAGTCTATTTGACGAAGTATCGTTGTGGTTTTGATGCGTAGGTAAGAACGGTTCTTGCTCAGCCCGTAGCAGCCACGTAAAACTTGCAACAACAAAGTAGAGGACGTCTAACTTGTTTTTGCAGGGCATGTTGTGATGTGATATGGTCAAGGCGTGATGCTATATTTTATCGTATGAGATGATCATGTTTTGTAACCAAGTTATCGGCAATGGCAGGAGCCATATGGTTGTCGCTTTATTGTATGAAATGCAAGCGCCATGTAATTGCTTTACTTTATCACTAAGGAGTAGCGATAGTCGTAGAAGCAATAGTTGGCGAGGCGACAACGATGCTACGATGGAGATCAAGGTGTCGCTACGCGGTGACAATGGTGATCATGGCGGTGCTTGGCGATGGAGATCACAAGCACAAGATGATGATGACCATATCATATCACTTATATTGATTGCATGTGATGTTTATCCTTTATGCATCTTATCTTGCTTTGATTGACGGTAGCATTATAAGATGATCTCTCACTAAAATTATCAAGAAGTGTTCTCCTGAGCATGCACCGTTGCCAAAGTTAGTAGTACCCGGACACCACGTGATGATCGGGTGTGATAAGTTCTCGTCCATCTACAACGGGTGCAAAACAGTTGCACACGCGAATACTCAGGTTAAACTTGACGAGCCTAGCATATAACAGATATGGCCTCGGAACACGGAGACCGAAGGTCGAGCGTGAATCATATAGTAGATATGATCAACATAGTGATGTTCACCGTTGAAACTATTCCGTCTCACGTGATGATCGGACACGGTTTAGTTAAATGGATCACGTGATCACTTAGATGACTAGAGAGATGTCATCTAAGTGGGTGTTCTTAAGTAATATGATTAATTGAACTTTAATTTATCATGAACTTAGTCTGGTAGTATTTTGCAAATTATGTTGTAGATCAATAGCTCGCGTTGTTGCTTCCCTATGTTTTTATATGTGTTCCTAGAAAATTGTATTGAAAGATGTTAGTAGCAATGATGCGGATTGGATCCGTGATCTAAGGTTTATCCTCATTGCTGCGCAGAAAGAATTATGTCCTTAATGCACCGCTAAGTGACAGACCTATTGCGAAGCGGATCTGCACGTTATGAGCGTTTGGCTAGCTCAATATGATGACTACTTGATAGTTTAGTGCACCATGCTTAACGGCTTAGAATCGGGACTTCAAAGGCGTTTTGAGCGTCATGGACCATATGAGATGTTCCAGGAATTGAAGTTAATATTTCAAGCAAATACCGAGTTGAGAGATATGAAGTCTCCAACAAGTTCTATAGCTAAAAGATGGAGGAGAATCGCTCAACTAGTGAGCATGTGCTCAGATTGTCCGAGTACTTCAATCGCTTGAATCAAGTGGGAGTTAATCTTCCGAGATAAGATAGTGATTGACAGAATTCTCTAGTCACCATCACTAAGTTAGTAGAACTTCGTGATGAACTATAATATGCAAGGGATGACGAAAACAATTCCCAAGCTCTTCGCGATGCTAAAATCGTGAAGGTAGAAATCAAGAAAAACATCAAGTGTTGATGGTTGACAAGACCACTAGTCTCAAGGAAAAGGGCAAAGGGAAGAAGGGAACTTCAAGAAGAGCGGCAAGCAAGTTGCTGCTCGAGTGAAGAAGCCCAAGTCTGGATCTAAGCACGAGACTAAGTGCTTTTGCTACAATGGAACTGGTCCTTTGGGCGGAACTACCCCAAGTATTTGGCGGATAAGAAGGATGGCAAAGTGAACAAAGGTATGTTTGATATACAAATTATTGATGTGTATTTTACTAGTGTTCGTAGCAACCCCTCGGTATTTGATACTGGTTCAGTTGCTAAGAGTAGTAACTCGAAACAGGAGTTGCAGAATAAACAGAGACTAGTTGAAGGGGAAGTGACGATGAGTGTTGGAAGTAGTTCCAAGATTGATATGATCATCATCGCACACTCCTATACTTTCGGGATTAGTGTGGAACCTAAATAAGTGTTATTTGGTGTTGAGCATAAATATGATTTGATCATGTTTATTGCAATACAGTTATTCATTTAAGTAAGAGAATAAATTGTTGTTCATTTACATGAATAAAACCTTATATGGTTACACACCCAATGAAAATGGTTCATTGGATCTCGATCATAGTGATACACATATTCATAATATTGAAACCAAAAGATGCAAAGTTAATAATGATAGTGCAACTTATTTGTGGCACTTGCCGTTTAGGTCATATTGGTGTAAAGCGCATGAAGAAAACTCCATCTTGATGGACTTTTGGAATCACTTGATTATGAATCATTTGATGCTTGCGAACCGTGCCTTTTGGGCAAGATGACTAAAACTCCGTTCTCGGAACAATGGAACAAGCTACTGACTTATTGGAAATAATACATACCGATGTATGCGATCCAATGAATGTTGATGCTCGTGGCAAGTATCGTTATTTTCTGACCTTCACAAGATGATTTGAGTAGATATGGGTATATCTACTTGATGAAACATAAGTCTGAAATAGTTGAAAGGTTCAAAAATTTCAGAGTGAAGTGGAAAATCATCGCAACAAGAAAATAAAGTTTCTGCGATCTGATCGTGGAGATGAATATTTGAGTTCTGAGTTTGGTCTTCAATGAAAACAATGTGGAATAGTTTCACAGCTCACGCCACCTGGAACACCACAGCATTATGGTGTGTCCGAACGTCATAACCGTACTTTATTTTGATATGGTGCGATCTATGATGTATCTTACCGATTTACCACTATCGTTTTGGGGTTATGCATTAAAGACAGCTGCATTCACGTTTAATAGGGCACCATCTAAATCCGTTGAGATGACACCGTATGAACTATGGTTTAGCGATAAACCTAAGCTGTCGTTTCTTAAAGTTTGAGTTGTGATGCTTATGTGAAAAGTTTTCACCGATAAGCTCGAACCCAAATCGAGAAATGCGTCTTCATAGAATACCCAAAGCTAACTATTGGGCACACCTTCTATCACAGATCCGAAAGCAAGATATTTCTTGCTAAGATGGATCCTTTCTAGAGAAGAAGTTTCTCTCGAAAGAAGTGAGTGGGAGGAAAGTAGAACTTGATGAGGTAATTGTACCTTCTCCCTTATTGGAAAGTAGTTCATCACAGAATCAGTTCGATGATTCCTACACCAATTAGTGAGGAAGTTAATGATGATGATCATGAAACTTCAGATCAAGTTGCTACCAAACCTCGTGGTCTTCCAGAGTAAGATCCGCACTGAGTGGTGCGGTATTCCTATTCTAGAAGTCATGTTACTAGACCATGATGAACCTCGAACTATGAGGAAGCGATGATGAGCCCAGATTCCGTGAAATGGTTTGAGACCATGAAATCTGAGATGGGATCCATATATGAGAACAAAGTGTGGACTTTGATGGAGTTGCCGATGATCGGCAAGCCATATTATATAAATGGATCTTCAAGAGGAGACAGATGCTGATAGTAGTATTACTATCTACAAAGCTCGACTTGTCGCAGAAAGGTTTTCGACAAGTTCAAGGTGTTGACTACAATGAGATTTACTCAACTGTGGCGATGCTTATGTCTGTCCGAATCATGTTAGCAATCGCCACATTTTATGAAATCTGGCAAATGGATGTCAAAATACATTCTTTAATGGATTTATTAAAGAAGAGTTGTATATGATGCAACCAGAAGGTTTTGTCAATCCTAAAGGAGCTAACAAAATGTGCAAGCTCCAGCGATCCATCTATGGACTGGTGCAAGCATCTCGGAGTTGGAATAAGCGCTTTGATAGTGTGATCAAAGCATATAGTTTTATCTGAGACTTGCGGTGAAGCCTGTATTTACAAGAAAGTGAGTGGGAGCACTACAGCATTTCGATAAGTATATGTGAATGACATATTGTAGATCGGAAATAATGTAGAATTATCTGCAAAGCATAAAGGAGTGTTTCAAAGGAGTTTTTCAAAGAAAGACCTCGGTGAAGCTGCTTACATATTGAGCATCAAGATCTATAGAGATAGATCAAGGCGCTTGATAAGTTTTTCAATGAATACATACCTTGACAAGATTTTGAAGTAGTTCAAAATGGAACAGTCAAAGAAAGAGTTCTTGCCTGTGTTACAAGGTGTGAGATTGAGTAAAGACTCAAAACCCGACCACGGCAGAAGATAGAAAGAGAATGAAAGTCATTCCCTATGCATCAGCCATAGGTTCTATAAAGTATGTCATGTTGTGTACTGATCTATTGCATACCCTACCACTAAGATTGGCAAGGAGTGCAATAGAGATCTAGGAGTAGATCAATGGACAGCGGTCAAAATTATCCTTAGTAGAATAAGGATATGTTTCTCTATTATGGAAGTGAAAAAGGTTAAATAAGTAAAAGGTTACGTCGATGCAAGTTTTAACACTAATCTAGATGACTCGAGTCTCAATCTGGATACATATTGAAAGTGGGAGCAATTAGCTAGAGTAGCTCCGTGCGAGCATTGTAGACATAGATATTTGCAAAATACTTACGGCTCTGAATATGATGCAGACCTGTTGACTAAAATTATCTCACAAGCAAAACATGATCACACCTTAGTACTCTTTGGGTGTTAATCACATAGCGATGTGAACTAGATTACTGACTCTAGTAAACCCTTTGGGTGTTGGTCACATGACGATGTGAACTATGGGTATTAATCACATACAGATGTGAATATTAGTGTTGAATCACATGATGATGTGAACTAGATTATTGACTCTAGTGCAAGTGGGAGATGAAGGAAATATGCCCTAGAGGCAATAATAAAAGTTATTATTTATTTCCTTATATCATGATAAATGTTTATTATTCATGCTAGAATTGTATTAACCGGAAACATAATACATGTGTGAATATATAGACAAACAGTATGTCACTAGTATGCCTCTACTTGACTAGCTTGTTAATCAAAGATGGTTATGTTTCCTAACCATGAACAAGGAGTTGTTATTTGATTAACAAGGTCACATCATTAGTTGAATGATCTGATTGACATGACCCATTCCGTTAGCTTAACAGTTGATCGTTTAGTATGTTAATGCTTTCTTCATGACCCATACATGTTCCTATAACTATGAGATTATGCAACTCCGTTTACGGAGGAACACTTTGGTACTACCAAACGTCACAACGAATCGGGTGATTATAAAGGAGTACTACAGGTGTCTCCAAAGGTACTTGTTGGGTTGGCGTATTTGAGATTAGGTTTTGTCACTCCAATTGTCGGAGAGGTATCTCGGGCCTTCTCGGTAATGCACATCACTTAAGCCTTGCAAGCATTACAACTAATGAGTTAGTTGTGAGATGATGTATTACGGAACGAGTAAAGAGACTTACGATAACGAGATTGAACTAGGTATTGGATACCGACGATCGAATCTCGGGTAAGTAACATACCGATGACAAAGGGAACAACGATGTCGTTATGCGGTTTGACCGATAAAGATCTTCGTAGAATATGTAGGAACCAATATGGGCATCCAGGTTCCGCTATTGGTTATTGACCGAGAATGGTTCTAGGTCATGTCTACATAGTTCTCGAACCCGTAGGGTCCGCACGCTTAACGTTTCGATGCGATGCTCATAATGAGTTTATAAGTATTGATGCACGAAGGTTGTTCGGAGTCCCGGATGTGATCACGGACATGACGAGGAGTCTCGAAATGGTCGAGACATAAAGATTGATATATTGGAAGCCTATGTTTGGACTCCGGAATCACTCCGGGTGAAATTGGGAATTTTACTGAGTACCGGGGAGGTCTGGAACCCCGGGGGTCAATGGGCCTTGATGGGCCTTAGTGGAAAGGAGAAAAGGGGCCCAAGTGCTGGCGCACCTTCCCCTTCCTAGTCCTATTAGGACTAGGAGAAGGGGCCTCTCTCTCCTTCCCACTTGGGGAAACCTAGTTGGACTAGGATTGGGGGAATCCTACTCCTAGTAGGAGTAGGAAACCCCGTGCGCCTCCTCTCTCGGCCGGCCAGCCCCTCCCTTCCCTCCTTTATATACAGGGGCAGGGGCACCCCTTGACACACAAGTTGATCTCGGATCTTGCCTTAGCCGTGTCGGTGCCCCTTCCACCATATTCCACTTGGTCATATCGTCGCGGAGCTTAGGAGAAGCCTGCGCCGGAGAAGTCATATCGTCGCGAGCTTAGGCGAAGCCCTCGTCGGTGGAGCATCAACATCGTCCTGCCACGCCGTCGTCTTGTGGAACTCATCCCGACACTTTGCTGGATCGGAGTCCGGGATCGCCATCGAGCTGAGCGTGTGCGTAACTCGGAGGTGCCGTCGTTCGGTGCTTGGATCGGTCGGATCGTGGAGACGTCGACTACATCAACCGCGTTGTTATAACGCTTCCGCTTTCGGTCTACGAGGGTACGTGGACGGACACTCTCCCCTCTTGTTGCTATGCCATCACCATGGTCTTGCGTGATCGTAGGAAAATTTTTGAAATTACTACGTTCCCCAACAAACGCCATGTCTTAATGTACATTGAACCCTGTAACGGGGGATGGCTGGGGTCCTGGCGCACTCTATATAAGCCACCCCCTCCTCTGGCACAAGGGTTCGCACCCCCTGTAACACACACACACCCATATTCCAGTCGACCGCCTCAGGGCACCGAGGCGTAGGGCTTTTACCTCCTCCGAGAGAGGCCTGAACTCGTAAACTCGTGTGTACAACCTCGCTGTAGCTAGGGCCTTGCCTCCTCATACGTACCCCCTACTCTTACTGTCAGACTTAGTACCACGACAACCATTGCTGATGGTGTTGGTCCCAAACGGGAAGACCACGGGGCCACCACGGGGCAACCCGAGGACCTGGTTTTACTCGTAGGTTGACCTATCTAGACGTGGCCTGAGACGAGATACACTCAGCTATTATTAGGGTGTCGGCACGCCCGGAGGTCTTGCTGGATTTGTTTTACCATTGTTGAAATGTCTTGTGCACCATGACCTCGAGTCTGATCGGATGTCCTGCGATGGAGGATTGTCTCCGTGGATCGTGAGCTTGTCATGGGCTAAGTTGGGACACCCCTGTAGGGTATAAACTTTCGAGAGCCGTGCCCGCTGTTATGTGGCAGATGGAAATTTTTAATGTCCGGTTGTAGAGAACTTGACACCAGACTCGAATTAAAATACACCAACCGCGTGTGTAACCGTGATGGTCTCTTTTCGGGTAAGTTAGAGAAGAGAACATGGTGGGGTTATGTTTGAACGTAAGTAGTTCAGGATCACTTAGTGATCATTACTAGTTTGCGACCGATTGCGTAGCTTCTCATCTTATTCTTGTACTCGTAAGTTAGCCACCATACAATGCTTAGTCGCTTGCTGCAACCTCACCACTTATCCATTCCATACCCATTAAGCTTTGCTAGTCTTGATACCCATGGTAATGAGATTGCCGAGTCCTCGTGGCTCACAGATTACTACAACAACAGTTGCAGGTACAGGTAATGCGATGATCTGGCGTGAGAGCGATGTATGCTTGTCTTGGAGTTCTTCTTCTGCTTCTTCTTCGTTCAGGGGTTAGGTTCCTAGTCGGCAGCCTGGGCTAGCAGGGGGATGTCATTTGAGTTTCATCCGTAGTCGGATGTTACTCTTATATATGATATTGATGTATTCATGTGGCATTGTATGTCTTTTGTATGTATCCCCGTCTATTATGTAATGGTACGATGTAATGATATCCACCTTGCAAAAGTGTTTCAATATGTGGCTCTATCCTTGGTGGGACCTTCGAGTTGCTCTCGGATAGGATCACATATTGGTCGTGACATCGAGCTTGAAGAGGAGAAAGCTTAAGTGTGGCTCGGGCATTTCATCGAACACCTCATGTGCATAGGAGGTGAGAGCAGAGCAGCACACACCTCGCACACGACGGCCTGCCAAAAAACTGAGGAGTGAGCGGGCAGGGGTCAGCATATATATATAGGCATCTCTTTAGTCCCGGTTGGTGGCTAGAACCGGGATAGAAGACTGCCCTTTAGTCCCAGTCCCAGCCACCAACCGGGACTAAAGGGTTGCGCCAGGAGCGAGGACCTTTAGTCCCGGTTAGTGGGTGGAACCGTGACTAAAGGGGCCAGACGAACCGGGAGTAGTGCCCGCCGAGGCCCGGTCGTGGCCGCTCGATCCGGGACTGATGCACCCATTAGTCCTGGTTCATAACTTGATCGGGTCTAAAGCTCTGGTCTGGTGTCACGCCCAATATGCGACCCTATCCAAAAGGAACTCGAAGGTCCCACCAAGGATAGACCCGCATATTGAAACGCTTTTGCAAGGTGGATATCATTACATCAACATTACATAATACATAGGGATACATACATAAGGTACAAATGCCACAAGAATACATCAACATCATATACAAGAGAACAACATCCGACTACGGATGAAACATAAATGAAGCTCAAACGACATCCACCACTGCTAGCCAGGCTGCCGACCGAACCTATCCCCGATCAAGAAGAAGCGTAAGAAGAACTCCAATACAAGCAAACATCGCTCTCACGCCATGATCATCGCAACCTGTACCTGCAACTGGTGGTGTAGTAATCAGAGCCACGAGGACTCAAAGAATCCCATTACCATGGGTATCAAGACTAGCAAAGCTTAAAGGGAAAGGAAGGGGGTAAAGTGGTGAGGTTGCAGCAGCGGCTAAGTATATATGGTGGCTAACATACGCAAATGAGAGCGAGAAGAGAAACAAAGGAACGGTCGCCAACTAGTAATGATCAAGAAGTGATCCTGAACTCCTACTTACGTCAGACATAACCCAGAAACCGTGTTCTCCTCTCGATCAACCCCGAAAAGAGACACTCACGGTTGGTGTATTTTAGAAGAGTTTGCTTCAAGTTTACTACAACCGGATATTAACAAATTCCCATCTGCCACATAACCGCGGCCACGGCTTTCGAAAGTTCAAACCCTGCAGGGGTGTCCCAACTTAGCCCATGATAAGCTCTCGCGATCAACGAAGGATATTCCTTCTCCCGTGAAGACCCGATCAGTCTCGAATCCGGCTACAAGACATTTCGACAGCAATAAAACAAGACCAGCAAAGCCGCCCGATCGCCGACAATCCCGATAGGAGCTGCACATATCTCGCTCTCGAGGCAACACCGGATGAGACATCCTACGAGTAAAACCAAACCTCGAGTTGCCACGAGGGGCCCCATGATCTACTCGGTTCGGGCCAGCACTTAGAGAAGCACTGGTCGGGGGCTAAATAAAGATGACCCTCGTCGGTAAACAGATAAAAATAAAAAGGTTTCCCAAAATCCTAAACATGAAAAAATGGAAAAGTTGAAAAATAACATTTTGGCAGGAAAAAACTCGGTTGAAATTTAGAGATTAAAAAAGTTAAGGAATTTTGGAAACAAACGAAAGAACTTTTGCTATAAAAAATCCCTTAGACCATAGAAAAGGTCAAAAAATGATAAATGTAAAAGGAAGAATTCAATTCAACTAGGAACAAATAATAGGAGTTGGGAGGAATACTACCCGGCAAAACTGGAAGGAACTCCGAAGAAAAGATAAAATCATGGAAGAACCACATGAGAAATCCTACAAAATTGGCAAAATTAATAAATGAAAAATTGCGGCATTTTAAGAAAAGAAGTCGAGAAATTGGACTCCAAAGAAAAAGGGATGGAATGGACAAGAATTTATCAAAAACTAGAATATTAAAATAGATGGATTTGGTAGCTAATTCATATAAAAATATAACAAAACAGGGTAAAACAACAACTTATTCCTGTTTAGTTTGGTGACCCATTGCACAAAAATAATCATAACCCCGGAAAGATGGAGGCAATTACAAAAAATGTGAAAGTTCTAGGACCACTAAATTGGAAAAAGACTGATGAGAAAAAATCAAAAAATAAAAACCCCAAAATTTGGGGATAAATGGCCAAAGAAAAGATGCAATGAAGAAAGATTACCTTTAGCGAACCGAATATTACAGCGAAGGCAACGATAAAATATAACGATGAAAACTGAAAAAATCCAAAAAGGGGCTTGATTTATCAGAAAAAAACAACGATCGATTGGGAGGGAATGGGGCCCTTGGGTTTGGCCGGAGGGAAAAACCGGGAGGCGGGTTTGGGGAACCCGGGGTTTTGGAAGGGACCCCACCCAGTACGGAAAGAAACCAGAGGGGAGGCATGGGAAGATGGGATGGGGGGGGGGGGCCCGTGGGGGGGTTTTGGGCAGGATGGGAAAGCTCCGGAATAAGGAGGCGGAAAGGACCATGGGGGGCCCCTGGGGAAATTAAAGGAAAGGGGGGAGAGGGAGGGGCGATGGGGGTGGGGGAGGGAAACCGGATAGGGGGGGTGGGAGGGCTCCCCTCGGGGGATAAAGCCGGGGCCCGGAGGGCCCCCGGGAAAACCAGGGGGAAGACCCGAAAATGAATGAACGGGAAAAGGGGGCGGGCATTCGGTTGGGGAAACCGGGGGGGCCCGGGGGGGGGCGGGGGCAAAAGGGGAAGGAAGGGGGAAGGAAAACGGCCGGGGAATTAAACGAAAACAAGGTGGGAAATTGGAGGAAAAGGCAGGGATTTTAAAAAGGGGGGTAGGGTTGGGGGTTTGGGGTTCGGAAGGGGAGGGGGTGGGGGGGGGGAATGGTGGGCGTGGAGAGGGTTGGGCATGGAAAAGCAGGGAGGCCCGGGGAAAACACCGGATTAAAATGGAGGGGGGGTCAAAACAACTCGAAGATTTTGGAGGCGGCCAAATAAAAGGCCCCAAACTTCCCTTAAAACTTTAAATTTCAAAAACAAAGGCCCGGGGAAATAAGGCGGTTGGAAAAGAAAAAAAAGCATATCGAACCTATCAAAATGAAATAAGTCAAAGAAAGCCATGACTGGCAAAGTGAACCAAAACAAATACCCAAGAAATAATGGGGACAAAGCCCAAAGGGGTCAAAATCCTACAAAAGAACTCGTGAGACTTAAACCAAGCAAGGAAAGGGTGAGGTGAACAAAAATCAAGAAAGAAGCGAAGAAGACTCAAAAAAAACATGGTACTAGAATCAGCTCACGGAACGGTGTAGTAACAACCCGGTTAGAACAAATAAAAGGGAATAAATAAAGGTTTAAGGGAAAAGGAAGGGGTTAATGGTTTGAAAAATGGAGCAAGTTAGGGAACAACAAATGCCCGGAAGAAGAAAAAGAATGAATAGAATTAAAAAGGATTGAATTTGTTGAAAAATAACCGGAAACTTTTGGACAAGGAACACTCAAGTTGGTGTAAAAGGGGAAAAGTTGGTAGTAAAAGAAAAAAATCCACCAAAAATGGAGAAAGCCTTTGGAAAGAAAAAACTTAAATCCCCAACAAAACTTGATAACTCGAAAAAAGATTTCTGAAGAACCACCAGGGAATCCGTTACAAAAATCGAAAAAATAAAGAAAAGAAAGATGGCGTTGCGAATTTGATGGGGATCCGCAAACAGGAAAAGAACTCGGAAAGAAAAAAAAACCTTGGAACAGTTTATTCCTCGCCTGAAAAAACTTGGGAAAAAAATAAGATTTTGAGCATCCCAAAAAAATTGTGAAAGCAATGGTTTACAATTTTTCTCTTGAAAAAGGTTAAAAACATCCAAAAACCTTAATCCGAACCCGGTAGGGAAAACAAGAACTAAAAGATATAAGGAAAAGAATTTGACAACCACCAAGAATTTGGAAAACTTAAAAAATACAAGAATTAGAAACAAAAAATTTGGGGACTTAAAATGCAAGAGAACAAAGAGATGCGAACGATAGAAGAATACTTGAGCGAAGCACGGAAGAATATTGAGGGCGAGCGAAGGGCACGAATATAAATAATTGGAAACGACTTTGAAAAACTTGGAGCGAAGAAATCTTCGAAAAGATGGCCTCGGATGATCGAGAGGAAAGCAACACCTGAAATACTCGGATGGATGAAAAAAATTTGCATATTGGAAACAATTAGATAGGATAACATCGATCTAGCACCATAAATCTCGGAAGGGACAAAATTTAGAAAAACTCTCTTGATCTTCAAATGATGACGAAAACACCAACAAAATAAGCAGGTACTCGGTAGAATGAAAAGCAAAGAGGTTGAGTCAACAATGAAATGATTTGAAATTGATCTTGGAAAAGGCATGTACTGATGGAATCCATTCTTCGTCACACTTGAAAAAATTGGAATAGCTCGGGAAATTAGAAGAGTGGTAAGATCCGAAAAGACACTGGGTTAGGGCCCCTAAAAAAAACCTTGGAAAGGATTGTTGAAGGGTAGATGATGCCGGGCGATTGAAATATTTGAATGAGGTGACAACCTCGAATTAATTAAACAGAACGAATCTGAGATGTCTTCGAACTCGGAATGATAAGCTGGCGAGGGAAAGCAGCAAAGAACACCGAGGAAAAGAATATGATCGACAAAAAACGAATTGAATCCGCGGAAAAGAAAAAAGATGAAGAATGACAAGCAGGCGAAATTCACGGTTGAGATAATTCGAAAAAGGGAAGAGGTTCCACGAATGAGATAGCTGGTGGAGAGAGTGGACTCCGGAAGAAAAGGGTGGGGGCGGAAAACACAGGCAACTTGGAAGGAAATCGGGAATATCTTGAAGAAAACACGGTTGAAATCATTGAGGAAAAGCAAAGACTTATACGAATAGGATGGATACTCGATTAGGACTCCGGTTCGGAAGGAAGAAGGGGGCGGGTGGGAAAAAAACAAGGGGATTGGACTTGACAGCGATGAAGAGGTGAATCACCTTGCGAAAATGCGGATGCAAAGAGCGAGGAACAACGATCGAAACCCTGCGTGATCCTAAAAAAATTTGAAGGGAAAGTAATTCAAAACACCTCGTCAAGATTCCTTGAAGACGAAGGGAGAGGATAAAAAATTCCTACTCGATATAACTAGACTCGAAAATAGTTTTCTTCTAACTCAACATCGGCAAACTACCGATCAATCAAGGGGCTCCTAAATTGGTCGAGGCTCGATACCAACTATCACGCCAATATCGACCCTATCAAAAGAACTCGAAGGTCCACAAGGATAGACCATATTGAAGAGCTTTGCAAGGTGGATATCATTACATCAACATTACATAATACATAGGGATACATACATAAGGTACAAATGCCACAGAATACATCAACATCATATACAAGAGAACAACATCCGACTACGGATGAAACATAAACGAGCTCAAACGACATCCACCACCTAGCCAGGGCTGCCGACACGGAACCTATCCTGATGAAGAAAAGGAAGAAGAACTCCAATACAAGCAAACATCGCTCTCACGTCATGATCAGCATAACCTGTACCCTACAACTGGTGGTGTGAATCATGGCACGAGGACTCACAATCCCATTACCATGGGTATCAAGACTACAAAGCTAAAGGGAAAGGAAGGGGTAAAGTGGTGAGGTTGCAGCAATGCTAAGTATATATGGTGGCTAACATACCAAATGAGGCGAGAGAAAACAAAGGCAGTGCCAACTAGTAATGATCAAGATGATCCGAACTCCTACTACGTCGGACATAACCCGAAACCGTGTTCTCCTCTCGATCAACGAAAAGAGACACTCACGGTTGGTGTATTTAGAAGAGTTGCTTCAAGTTTACTACAACGGATAAACAAATTCCATCGCCACATAACATGCACGGCTTTCGAAAGTTCAAACCTGCAGGGGTGTCCCAACACCCATGATAAGCTCTGCGATCAACGAAGGATATTCCTTCTCCCGTGAAGACCGATCATCTCGGAATCCGGCTACAAGACATTCGACAGCAATAAAACAAGACCAGCAAAGCCGCCCGATCGCCGACAATCCCGATAGGAGCTGCACATATCTGTTCTCGAGAACAACGGATGAGACATCCTCTGAGTAAAACCAAACCTCGAGTTGCCACGAGGGGCCCATGATCTACTCGGTTCGGGCTAGCACTAGAAAGCACTGGTCCGGGGGCTAAATAAAGATGACCCTCGAGAGGACTCCCAAGGAAAAGTAGGTGGTGGTGAGGCAAATGGTAAAACCAATGTTGGGCCTTCTTTGGAAAAGTCTTATTCAAAGCGAGTGTCAAGGGGTCCCATAAATCACCCGACCAGCGTTAGGGACGCAAAATCCGGAACATAATACCGATATGCGGAAACTAGGGCGGCAAGTGGAACAAAACACCAGGCATAAGGCCGAGCCTTAAAGAAGATGCAATTAAAGTAGTGAACCCAGAACGTCCGGAACAAAAACCCCTTCCTGCAAAGGGGCGAGAAGCGGAATAGCCAAACGTTGAGGAAGGGAAAAGAAGAGGCGCTGGCAATTGGTGGGAAACGGTTGAGCACTGGTGCAAACTGCGCAGAAGTGGGAAGGAACGCCGAAACATAAGAAAAGATAAGAAAGTGGGGTGAAGCCAAAAGCTAAGGTTAATAGAAAAAAGGGCCGACTTAACCACAAGGGTGTGAAACAAGTGGTGAGGGGCTATGAGAAAGGCAGGATGTTCGCAAACATCAACATTAAAGGGAACTACAGCTTGGTAAGCTCATATGAAATTTCGAAATGCATCAATAACTTTGCAATTTAACACAGAAATAACTACACGAAAAAAGCAAAAAGCAGATAATCGGTGAAAGACAAAAATGCGGCATGAGCAAAGATCAAAATAAGCAACATAAACAGATGAACATGATAATGAAATACATAAAATACAGCAAGACCTAAAGCGACAGCGAACCCAAACAAATCATACAAAATCTGTCCAAACAACAAGAAGAAAAATAGACAATCAAATAAAACAAAGATGGCATGAGAAGGAAAGCATGAAAACAGAACAAGCTCCAATCTAGACATGTAAAACGAAAAAAAAATAAAGAGGATTGGCAGAAAACTCGGTAAAGGAGTTAAAAGTTAGAAAATGGAACAAGGGAGAACACAATTCAAAAAAGTTATGAATGACAAAAGGATGAAAATTGTGGAGAAACAGAAGATTTGATTATAGGGAACACAAGACATTGGTGATAACTCACACGAAATATGGATGCAGGAACCAAAAGAAATCTAAAGATCAGGAGAAAACACTAGATGAAGAAATAAACCCGCAAAAAATCTGTAACTCTGGAAAATTTATAGAAAAAAGCTCGTTGACAAGATGGCATATAATGAAAAAGGATGGTGCATGAAGAGATCAAAATCGAAATACTCAAAAAGTGACCTGGACAAATTACTCAAAAAATCAAAACAGGTGAAAAAAATTTTTGCTTTCTATCAAATTGATACAAATAATACCCCTTGAGGTATAAACATGGACAATTAAGTCCATAACAGGAAAATGAAAAAGATGAATAAATGAATAAAAAAATCTTCAACACATTTGGAAAATGATAAAGAAAATAGAAGAATGAAAGACACTTGAGGAAACTTAATGAAAGGGAAAAGATTAATAGAAAATCTAAAAACACAAATGGGCAGCAGAACAGAAAAAAAAGGAGGCGAGGGGATTGGAGGGGGGTGGCCCTCGGTACGGGAGGAAGGCCGGTTCTGGGGGGGCCCTGAGGAAAAGGGAACGCGCCCTAAGGAAAGGGAGGGCCGATCCAAGATGGACCCACTTGGGCCGTGGGGGCGAGGTGATCCATGGAAGATGGAATATGGAAGGCAGGGATCCATCGGGACCGGAAAGATAGGGAAAGAAGAGAGCGAGGCCGGGGGCCCACCGGGCCGGGGGGGGGGGGGGTGGAGCGATTTTGGGTCCGGGGCCCGGCCAGATGCCCGGGGAGGGCCGAGGGGGAAGGGTGGAAGGAGGGCGCGGACTTGGTTTGGGAAAGGGTTGGGGGCCGGGGTTAGGGGGGAATGGAAGGAAAGCCAAGATGAGGGCGGGAGATGAGAGAAAAGGTGGGAGGGGAACCAAACAGGATGTTATATGGGGCAGGTTGGGTTTGGGGAGTCATCGATGGGGGTGGGATGACTGGTCGGGAGAGGGGGCGTGGGAAAACAGGAGGTTGGCGAAACATGAGATAAACCGACAATGGGGGCAAGCGAACAATCGAAAAGCACGGATCTAAAAATGAGAGAATAACCCTTCAGACTTAAACCCGAAAAAAACGGAAATAATGGATTAAAGGAACGGAAATCGGCAACAAGTCAAATGAAGCCATAACTATAGAAATGCGATATCAAATGAACCAAAACAAAGGACCAAAAGGCCCGGAAGGGGTTTCAACCTCACTACAAATCTGGATCTAAAGACAAGGAAAGGGAAAACAAACAAGAAAATCACCGGAAGAATTAGAAAAGCACGAAGATACTTGAGGGACTTAAAATGCAAGAGAACAAAGAGATCGCGAACTGATAGAAGAATACTTGAACGAAGCACCGGAAGAATATTGAGACGAACGAAGGGGCACGAATATATAATAATTGGAGAACGACTTTGAAAAACTTGGAACGAAGAAATCTTCCGAAAAGATGGCCTCCGGATGATCGAGAGGGAAAGCAACACCTGAAATACTCTGGATGGATGAAAAAAATTTGCATGACTGGAAACAATTAGATAGGATAACATCGATCTAGCACCATAAATCTCCGGAAACGGACAAAATTTAGAGGAAAACTCTCTTCGATCTTCAAATGATGACGAGAAACACCAACAAAATAACTGAGGTACTCCGGTAGAATGAAAAGCAAAGAGGTTGAGTCAACAATGAAATGATTTGAAATTGATCTTGGAAAAGGCATGTGACTGATGGAATCCATTCTTACGTCACACTTGAAAAGAATTGGGAATAGCTCCCGGGAAATTAGAAGAGTTAGGTAAGATCCTGAGAAAAGACCTGTGGGTTAGGGCCCACTAAAAGAAAACACCATTGGAAAGGATTGTTGAAGAGGTAGATGATGCACCGGAACGATTGAAATATTTGAATGAGGTGACAACCTCGAATTAATTAGAACACAGACGAATCTCCTGAGATGTCTTCCGAACTCCGGAATGATAAGCTGGCGAGAGGCGAACGAGCAAAGAGAACACTTCGAGGAAAAGAATATGATCGACAACGAAAAACTTGAATTGAATCTGCCGGAAAAGAAAAAGAGATGAAGAATGACAAACGAGACGAGAATTCACCGGTTGAGATAATTTACGAAAGACTGAAGAGGTTCCACACGAATGAGATAGCTGGTCGAGAGAGAGTCAGACTCCGGGAAGAAAAGGGTGGGAGGGCGGGAAAACACAGGCAACTTGGAAGGGGAAATCGACGAATATCTTGAAGAGAAAACACCGGTTGAAATCATTGAGGAAAAAAAGCAAAGACTTCGCACGAATAGGATGGATACTCGATTATGGACTCCGGTTCCGAGAGGAAGAAGGGAGGGCGGGTGGGAAAAGAAAACAACTGGGGATTGGACTTGACAACGATGAAGAGGGTCGAATCACCTTGACGAGAAATGCACCGGATGCAAAGAGCCGAGGAACAACGATCGAAAACCCAACTGCGTGATCCTAAAGAAAAATTTGAAGGGGAAGAGAAGTAATTCAAAACACCTACGTCAAGATTCCTTACCAGAGCGACGAAGGGGCAGAGGAGTAAAAAGAATTCCTACTCTCCGATATAACTAGACTCGGAAAATAGTTTTCTTCTAGACTCAACATCGGCCAAACTACACGATCAATCAAGGGGGCTCCTAGGGTCGGTCGAGGCTCTGATACCAACTTGTCACGCCCAATATGCGACCCTATCCAAAATGAACTCGAAGGTCCCACCAAGGATAGACCCGCATATTGAAACGCTTTTGCAAGGTGGATATCATTACATCAACATTACATAATACATAGGGATACATACATAAGGTACAAATGCCACAAGAATACATCAACATCATATACAAGAGAACAACATCCGACTACGGATGAAACATAAACAGAAGCTCAAACGACATCCACCCTGCTAGCCCAGGCTGCCGACCTGGAACCTATCCCCTGATCGAAGAAGAAGCAGAAGAAGAACTCCAATACAAGCAAACATCGCTCTCACGTCATGATCATCGCAACCTGTACCTGCAACTGGTGGTGTAGTAATCTGTGAGCCACGAGGACTCAGCAATCCCATTACCATGGGTATCAAGACTAGCAAAGCTTAAAGGGAAAGGAAGGGGTAAAGTGGTGAGGTTGCAGCAGCGGCTAAGTATATATGGTGGCTAACATACGCAAATGAGAGCGAGAAGAGAAACAAAGGAACGGTCGCCAACTAGTAATGATCAAGAAGTGATCCTGAACTCCTACTTACGTCAGACATAACCCAGAAACCGTGTTCTCCTCTCGATCAACCCCGAAAAGAGACACTCACGGTTGGTGTATTTTAGAAGAGTTTGCTTCAAGTTTACTACAACGGATATTAACAAATTCCCATCTGCCACATAACCGCGCCCACGGCTTTGAAAGTTCAAACCCTGCAGGGTGTCCCAACAGCCCATGATAAGCTCTCGCGATCAACAAAGGATATTCCTTCTCCCGTGAAGACCCGATCAGTCTCGGAATCCGGCTACAAGACATTTCGACAACAATAAAACAAGACCAGCAAAGCCGCCCGATCGCCGACAATCCCGATAGGAGCTGCACATATCTCGTTCTCGGGCAACACGGATGAGACATCCTCTGAGTAAAACCAAACCTCGAGTTGCCACGAGGGGCCCCGATCTACTCGGTTCGGGCTAGCACTTAGAGAAGCACTGGTCCGGGGGGCTAAATAAAGATGACCCTCGAGAGCGACTCCCAAGGAAAAAGTAGGTGGTGGTGAGGCAAATGGTAAAACCAATGTTGGGCCTTCTGGAAAAGTCTTATTCAAAGCGAACTGTCAAGGGGTCCCATAAATCACCCGACCGCGTTAGGGACGCAAAATCCGGGAACATAATACCGATATGACGGAAACTAGGGCGGCAAGAGTGGAACAAAACACCAGGCATAAGGCCGAGCCTTCCACCCTTTACCAAGTATATAGATGCATTAATTAAATAAGATATATTGTGATAACCCAACAAGTAAACATGTTCCAACAAGGAACAACATCTCCATGTTCCAACAAGGAACAAACTTCATCTTCACCTGCAACTAACAACGCTATAAGAGGGGCTGAGCAAAGCGGTAACATAGCCAAACAACGGTTTGCTAGGAAGGGTGAAAAAGATTAGAGGCTGACATGGCAATTTGGGATGGCTTGATAAACAGGTAATAGGTAGCGCAGCATAGCGATAGAACGAAGCAACTAGCATAGCAATGATAGTAGTGAGATCCAGGGTAGCGGTCATCTTGCCTGAAATCCATAAGGAAGAAGAACGAGTCCACGAAGAAGATGGACGGATGAAGCCGAACCAAGCGTGAGCGAGCGAATCCTCACGATCGCATAGCAAAACAGGAACTAACAAGAAGAAGCACGCAACATAGTAAACACACCACACATGAACAAGGCATGATGCACAACAAAGTGTGATGCATGACGAGGCTACATGAAGCTACTCATGGCAAGAGATGATGCATACAAGACCAACACATCAAGGCAAGTTTAAATGAGGCCGGAAACTACATAGAACAATTCCGGTAAGTCCTCATATGCAAATTTCGAAATTGGTCCAGATCTGAATAACTTTATGTTCAAGTTGTTAAACAGCAAGGTAAGATGCACCACGATGATCTACACGAAATTCTAGTCAAGTTACATATAAAGTTCATTAGATTCGGAGCTACGGCCTAGAAGATATGAGCAAAACAAGATAAGCATGGCATTGATGCAAAATGCATACAAACATCAAGCAAACACCTCAAAACAAGGATGCAACATGATAATATGAAACTACATGCAAAATCAAGCAAGTTTCATATAGAGCACACTCAAAACGGAGCAACGGTTCAACACATACACACAATACAAGTCATGAAAACAATCTGTCCAAAACAGCAAGTAGGCATATTGCAAGCATCAAAACAATATGCTACAGCACCTCAATATGAAAACAAAAGGCATGGGCATGATGTACAGGTAAAGCATGATAAAACATGAACACTGAGCTATCTCCAGAAATCACTAGAACATGCTCAAAAACACATGGCAAGATTGCAAATAATAACAGTTTTCAGGCATTGGCAGAAATAACATCAGGTTGCAAAGTTTAGAGCTATTAAACAACATGTTACAGGAACTTATCATGGCAAACAAAGGCATGACATGAATCTACTAATTGCATATAACAAAAGTCCCTTACTGACCATGAGCCAAAAAGGATCAGAAAATATGATGGCACCCATGTAAACATGGCAAGTTATATTACAGATTCATACATGACAGGAACAACGATAAGTAGGCATGTTGGTGAGCTTGAATCACTCACCACAGAGCAATACATGGCATGGCAAGGCAACTCACAGCAAGAAGACATGGCATAGAAGCTATACATGGCAAGAACAACATCATAGCATGCAAGGATCAACTACAACAACCTTGGCAAAATTGAATAACATGTAAACAATCTGCCAGGAAACATTTTATAGCAAAAGTAGAGCTCGATTGACTCAAGCTATGGCACTCCATAATTGCAAACAAGGGCATGGATGGATAGAGCAAGACATGTATAACAAAACATCCTTACTGAAGTATCTCAAAATATGCATGGATCTCTCGGTAGCATCAAGTTAACATGGCATAAAAATATCAGCAAAACATGGCTGAAAACAGCAACATTATGATGCCTAGTTTGCATGCTTGTGCTAGTCACCACATTGATCACAAAAATACATGGCATACACCCCTGGAAAGATGGCATGGCATATTACAAAACACATGTAGGACTCAAGTTCATAGGATGCACACATCAATCATGGCAAAAATGACAAAAGTGCATGTTCTGATAAAAATCAGAAACTAACATCACATAGCACTCTTCCAACAGCATTTCGGGCATCAATATGAGCTCAAATGAAAATGATGCAATGAGATGAAATGATCTACTCTTCGAGACGAACATTTCGACATATTACACGCATGAAACGGAGCAACGATGACAGAGATATAATTCGATGAAAATGCATGAAAATAATCACAAACTCGGGGACTTAGCAGTTTTATACCTAGCAAAAAAAAAACAGAGGGCGAGGTGGGCTGATGTGGAGGCTGAAGCTGGGCTGGGCCTTGCCCTGCTGGGCCGGAGGAGAGGAGGCGAGGCAGGCCGTTGCCTGGGCCGGCCGGGCGGGGCCCACGCGGGGTTGGCGAACAGAGGCGGCTGGGGACGCAGCTCCGGCGAGCGCGGCGATGGGGAAGGCGCCGGAGAGGGTCCGGGAGGGCGGATCCGGCGAGGAGATGCCCGGATCCGGCCGGAGCAGGTGGTGGGGCGCCGTGGGGTGGATCCGGGCCGGGATGGTGAGCACGGAGCTCCGGCGACCATCCATCCGGCGGAGGCGAGGCCGACGACGGCCATCCATGGCGGCGGTGAACCCTGCGGGAGAGAGGGATTAGAGAGAGGAGAAAGAGAGAAGGAAGAGAGAGAGAGGCGATGGCGGCGACCTGGCGGGGCGCTCCCAGGCGAGGCGGCGAGGGTCGGGCACGGCGGCAGATCCACCTGCGGGAGCCAGGGTCGGGGACGGGCGACTCCTCCTCGAGCGGGATCCAGGCGGCGGGCGCGCTGGCTCCTCCGGGCCAGATCGGCCGGGCGGGCATGGATGGGCCTCAGGGCAGCAGTGAAGTGGGCGAGGAAGGACAGGGGGCGCGTGGCACCTTGCGGTTGGTGGAGGAAGGCGGCTGCGCTGACTTAGCGGCGGGCTGGGTGGCGTTAAGCGGCGGGGCGGCGCCAAGTGGCGGAGAAGGAGAGGACCGCGCGGAAAACGATGAGGGCGGCCGCGGCTGATGATTGGGGCGCGAGAAACAAGGTGGGAGGTTGGAGGAGGCCAAAATTGGCATGGGGAGGTGTTTATATAAGGCAGGGGGGCTAGGGTTGGGGGTTTTGGCCGTTTCCGGACCGTGCGATCGGCATCGGACGGTGGGGTGGTGTAGGTGAACTAGGTGGGCTGTGGAGAGGGGCCTTGGGCTTAGTGGAGAGAAAAGAAGTGCAGCCCGGCATGGTTTCCGGAGCGAAAACATCCGACGATTAAACCGACTACGGATGACGGTTGGGCTGCCAAACGAACTCCGAATGCGATGAAATTTGGCAGACGGTCTGTCTACACTATAATAAGACTGCATGCCAACTATCACCCCATTCCGAGAACATTTAACACCCGCACACGAAAAGAGGCAAAAGGGGGCGCCGGGAGACATAGGAGTGCCGGATTGGAAAACGGAAAACGGGGAAAATGCTCGGATGCATGAGACGAACACGTATGCAAAATGAAATGCACATGATGACATGATATGAAATGCCGATGATGACATGGCAAAGTGCAGCACGCAAGCAAATGACACGGCAACGACGGCGAATAACTGGCGGACACCTGCCGCATCGAATCCGGGGCGTTACATCTGGCTAGGACCAAAGCCCTATTTTTTACTAGTGGTAGAATGTGGTTTAGATGATATGGGATGTATGGGTGATTCATTCACATGGAGGAGAGGGGAAATTAGGGAAGACTGGATCGAGCGGTATGTAATGTGGATTGGGCAAATAAATTTCCTCGAGTGGCGGTCATAAATGAAGAACATGTACACTCGGACCATTGTCTTATCATATTAGACACGAAATATTATGATGATAATATCTTTGATCGCCCAAAAAGTCGAGTGAAACAGTTTGAAGCCCGATGGCTCAAAGAAGAAACGGTCACGGAAATTGTACGTAGAACATGAGACAAAGCAAAGTTGTTGGGCATCGGGCCTTCTCTCGCTACTTGAACACGAGCGGTTCATGCCGATTTACATACTTGGGATCAGGATATTCTGAAGGGCTCGAAAAAAAGAATAGATAAACCAAAAAAAGAGTTAGAAAAAATACGGAGGGGACCTATGAATGAGAATTCCCTTGCGCGTCAAAAGGAGACTCAGGTACATATTGAAAATCTACTGGAGTAAGAGGAGATATATTGGGTTCAACGGGGTCGAGCAAACTGGTTATTGCATGGAGACCACAACACTTCGTTTTTCCATAATGCCGCAACGGTTAGAAAGAAGAGAAATCAAATACAAAATTGCTTGATGATAATGGTGTTTGGGTAAAAGATATGGAGATGAAGAACCACATTCTGGGGTACTTTTCATACCTCTTCGCCTATGAAGTTAACCAACCGAACCAGGGGGTTCTCTCTCTTGTCAAGAAGAAAGTAACAAATGAAATGAATAGGGATATTCTCGCCCCTTACACGGCAGAGGAGGTTCGGAAAGCCCTATTTGATATTGGTGATTTAAAGGCGCCAGGACCAGATGGCATCCATGCCATTTTTTACAAGAGATTCTGGTCTATGTTGGGGGATGACCTGACTGAGGAGGTCCTCCAGGCGGTGAATACCTGGACTATACCTTATGGTTGGAATGATACCGCAATTGCAATGATTCCAAAAACCAATTCCCCAGAGAAGGTAACTCAATTTAGACCGATCATTTTATGCAATCAGGTGTATAAAGTGATTTCAAAAATGATTGCTGCTCAACTAAAGACAATCATATCAGATATTATTAGCCCTACACATAGTGCCTTTGTGCCTGGTAGAATGATTACATACAATATCTTAATGGCGTAAGAATGCTTCCATAAGATAAAAATAAAAAATAAACGGTAAAGATGGCATGTGTGCAATCAACTGGACATGCGCAAAGCATATGACCGAGTGGAGTGGCCTTTTTTGAAGGAAATCATGTTGAGACAGGGGTTTCAAGAGGACTGGGTGAATTTAATTATGCAATGTGTTTCATCAGGGGAATATCGGGTTCGTTTTAATACAGAAGAAACTGAGAGCTTTAAACCTTCGAGAGGTTTAAGGCAGGGAGACCCTCTTTCCCCGTACTTATTCTTGTTATGCACGGACGGCCTAACTGCACTCTTTAGAATGCAGAAGAGAATGGAAGTATTTAAGGAATTAAGGTTTGCAAAGATGTCCATCGATTTCAAATCTTCTCTTTGCGGATGACTCTTTGATCCTTATGCATACTAACTCGAGGAACGCGGAGGTATAGAAATCAGTTCTGGATGCTTATTGTGCTGCATCAGGGCAAAGGGTGAGTGTCAAAAAATCCAGTATATTTTCTAGTCCCAACACAATAGTGGAAGATAAGGCGCAAATATGTACTATTCTGAATATTATGACCAAAGCTCTCAATGATAAATATTTGGGTTTGCCTGCAAATGTGGGTATACACAAAAGTGAATGTTTCGAATTCTTAATTGATCGAATTATTATGAAAATTAGTGGATGGAAGGAAAAACTGTTATCATCGGGAGGGAAGGAAATATTACTCAAATCGGTTGTACATGCTATCCCAACTTATGCTATGTTCGTCTTTAAAATTCCTAACTTTTTTGCAAAGGAATCATTGACGCGATGTCACACTTTTGGTGGGGTGGCGAAGACAACCAGAAGAGAATGCACTGGATGGCGTGGTGGAAGATGTGTGTACCAAAAGTTCATGGAGGAATGGGTTTTCGAGATATTCACTGTTTCAATTTGGCTCTGTTAGCCAAACAAGCATGGCGTCTGGTTGATAACCCTGAATCCCTATGTGCCACCATATTGAGAACTAAATATTTTCCGTATAGCGACTTAATGAATGCGAGACGAAAAAAGGGTCTTCCTTTACTTGCCAAAGCATTATGGGGGGAGTGGATTCTCTAAGAAATGGATATATTTGGAGAGTTGGAAATGGACAAAATATTGATATTTGGAAAGATGCTTGGATCCCACATGGGGCAAATAGGAAAATTATTACCCTATAGAAGAGGGCAACTTATATCAAAAGTCGTTGATCTTATCGATCTAGTCACCAACTTATGGGATGAATACTTAGTAACAAAAACGTTGTGGCCAATCGATGCTCAAAGGGTGCTCGTGATTCTCCTCGCTGTGCATAACATGTTCGACTTCATTGCTTGGCAATTTACAAAGAACGGATGTTTCACAATTTGCTCTGCTTATTTGGAGGAATGGAACAAACAATATGGGAGAAAACTGCAACACACAAATGGCATGGGTAGAACAAATGTTAATACTATCTGGAGTAAGATTTGGAAGTTATCTTGTCCAGCAAAGGTGAAGATTTTTATTTGGCGTACTTTACACGAAACCCTTTCGTGTCGTGTTACACTTGCAAATAGACATATGAAAGTTTCGTCCATATGCTCATCATGTTCTAATGGGCTGGAAGATACAAAACACATGTTATTTTTATGTCAAAAGCGAAAGAGGTTTGGGAAAGATTGGATTTGCACGAGGCCATTAAGAAAGCTTGTGTGATCGACCGCGCGGAGAGGCAGTCTTTGAGTTCCTTCTTCTTATGCCAGACCATGAGCTATCTATAGTGTGCACCCATAATGTACGTGAATTGATCGCCATTACAGCTTGGTACTTATGGTGGGATAGACGTACACTAGTCCATCAGGGAAAATCCCAAGATGCATACCAAATTTCGATGGGAGCCCGTGCTATAACGGCGAACTATGTTATTGCCCAATCCCCAAGGGCAACCAGTAAAACAGAGGGATGACAAGACCACCTAGAGGTTTTGTGAAATTAAATGTGGATGCTTCTTTCGACCAAGACATGCTTAGAGGCACAGCTGGGGCTGTAGTTAGAGATGACAAAGGAGGATTCATTAGGGGGGACTGGAGGGTGAATTGGTGTGCAGATGTATTAACAGCTGAAGGTTTGGCTCCGCGATGTGGCTTATTACTTGCACAGAAGGTGGGATGCAACTGTATGGTCGTTAATTCCGACAATATGGAAGTAATTGACATAATGAAGAACAGAGGACATTCAGCGGGAGCGGTGGTGGCAGTGTTTGATGATTGCTATTTTATGGCGTGCGATTTTTCGCTTATTAGATTTGAACATTGTAATAGGGAAGCAAACAAGGTAGCTGACGAGCTTTCTAGGTTAGCAAAATTTTCTGAGACTAGGGATTGGTTTGAGGAGCCTATGAATAATATTGTAAATTTCCTTACTGACGATGCAACCGTTATTTCTAATAAATAAATGGGATGTTTTGTTTAGAAAAACAAAACAATCACCCACTTCCGTCCTAGCTAGTCTCTCCATTTTAAAATATAGTGTGTATTCATGTCAAACAAATAAAATATATAATTGTTAAGGTTACTCTGCATAAGCACTGAAGAAAACTTAACGACTGTCACTGTAAAAAAATAAAATAAAAGAAAAACGATGCCTCTCTGAAAGAAAATATTACATGTATGGATATGCAACTCTAAAATTTCTGAAAAGTCGTTGCCAGATGTAGGTGCAGCAACGTTGTCAGAACCATACAAGCAGCTATCGTGAATGGTCCCAGAAAAACAAAATATTTAAATGCTATACTTCCAAAACTGAACATCAATCTCTAACAAGGCATAGTCAGCCGACCGAGACACACGGTGTCTCATGTTTGAACCTCAGCCAGCCATGTCTTTCTTTTTTCCGTTCGTATTTCTCTCTTCCTTGCTGACAGGTGGGACCCATTATCTGCCGAGGTGAGAGCAACCAGAAGAAACCAAACAGTAAAAGTGTGCTTAAATGGAGGTATAAACTGAGAGTTTTTCTCCGTCGTAAACCAAAAACTTAAGGGTAAAAAGTGGAATTAAATCTAGATTTTATCACATAGCAGAAGGACGTGGTTAGCAATCTCCGGATTATTCGAAAAGTAGATTTAATTGAGTTAATAAAAGGTAGACTTAATTCCCAAATATGTACTCTAGCTAGGCATGGTTTATTATATATCCTTGAAGGTGTAGTTGTCATTGTGCGTCTTTGCACAATAGCAATTCTTAAGGTTGCTCTGCATAAGCACTGAAGAAATTTTAACAACTGTCACTGTAAACAAACAAATAAATAAAAACAATACCTCTCTGAAAGAAAAGATTGTATCTATGGATATTCTACTCTAGAATTTCTGATAGCCATTGCCTGATTTAGGTGCAACGATGTTGATAGCACCATACCAGTGGCTACTGTGAATGGTCCCAGAAAAACAAAATTATTTAAGTGCTACTTTCATCGTTAGTACACACGTGTTGCAGATTCCATCAAACTTGTATCAGCCTAGCTTCCTCCAAGCAAAGCCATGGCCTTCATACAGGCTATTCATATGAATCCAGGACAAGGCGAAACAAGCTATGCACGCAACTCCAGTTTTCAGGTGGTATCTTACCTTCTCTCTCGATTAATTCGGTGATTCTGATGACATTTTCTTTGACATTTTGCTTCCAAAACTGAACTTGTTCATGATAAATACAGCTTATAATACTTAGAATTCGAAGGAGAATTGGGATGGATATGATCGGGTAAACTATTGGTTGTATGTAGCACGTGGATCTTTGGGTCTCGAGTGCCAATGCAACCGAATTGTTTTTTCTTTTCCGGCAAAATTAATCAAAATTTGCTGAAACTTCTTGGAAACAAGAAGGCTATAGTGTTATACTCGTGTGAAAAGTTTTGCGAACAAATGACTTCCATGGTATTCTAGGTGAATTATTTCTTGCCACTATATAGAGATTACTATTCACACTTTTTTGAACTCGCGATTTGTTCTTTTATGTCCCAGAGTCCACCGAAGTCACTCCTTCACGGAACTTTTATATGAGTATAACACTAGATCAAGTTTGTTTCCAAAATGTTTTGGGATGTTTTGACATTTATTACAATTTCTAAATGATTATTTTCAAATCAGGTTCAATGGGACCCGAGACCCATTGGGTATTTCCGCTGTATGTGTAGCAGCTCGTTGCATTTGTTATTGGATAGTAAACTCTTTCCCTCTCTGCATCATGAGTGGATTAAACAACATGAAAGGAGAAAAGAAATGTCTTCAAGACAAAACAAATTCGTTTCTCGATAGTACTTATGTGCTGATGAAGAGTAAGTCATTGGAAACTACTATGGAGAATTTGGAAATTGCAGATAAAAGGAATATGCAACCTACTGAGCCAAGGAGCTAATTAGCACACCATTCAACAAAAGTGTTAGACTAGATTTTCTAAAGGACCACAGCCTGATTGCAGAATGCTGAGCAGAACAGGATGAAGCCTCTGATAGATGCGGCCATGACTGACTTATGCAGCAACACCAACACCTTGTTGCATGGAAAGATGATGATCGTGGATGTGGGCTGCTCCTCTGGCCCAAATGCAGTTACACTGGTATCAACTGCCATCGACGCCATCCACAGCCACTGCCTTCAGATAAACCAACCACCACCGGAAGTGTGTGTGCTACTAAACGACTTGCCTGACAACGACTTCAACATGGTGGTGAAGAACTTGGTCACGCTCCGTCAAAGCAAGAAGACTATTGTTGTGACTGGTGTCGCACCGGGGTCATTTTACGAGCGACTGTTCACTAGTAACTCCTTGCATCTTGTGTGCTCTTCCAACAGCTTGCATTGGCTCTCAAAGGTGTGAGCTCGATAAACTGATCGAATGGAATTAGTTGTGGGTATCGTAACCAAAATCTTACCTTTACAGGCTCCTGAAGATCTAACAAGGAACCACATCCCAGCATTCGACATTGATGAACTTGCTAGGCGTGAAAGGCTCCCTATGGTCCGTGAGGCCTATGCACAACAATTCAGGAAAGATTTCTCACTTTTCTTGGAGCTGAGAGCCAAGGAATTGGTCTCAGGAGGCCGAATGGTTATTTCCCTGGTAGGGACGCGTTCTAACGCAATTGCCTCCAAATTCATTCTTTTCCCGGGAATTGTAGCTCAGATCCTGAGTGTCCTGGTCGTAGAGGTACATTTCTAGCATAACACATTTTTCTCTTGCAATTGAGCGTGCCATCATCTCACCGCATGGTCTATGATATGATTGGTAGGGTGTGATCGACAAAGCAAAGTTTGATTCTTTCTATGTGCCATTGTATGGACCTTCCAGAGAAGAGCTGAGGGAGATCATCGAGGCAGAAGGCTCTTTCTCGATCAGGGAGATGCGGGTGCACGACCCTAGAACGGAAATGGCCACCACCCTGAGCACCCCAACCAGGTTTGTGAACAATCTAAGAGCCTTATTTGAACCGATAATAGTCCAGCATTTCGGAAATGTTATGGATGAATTTGCGATGGCCGCGGAGCTGTACTGGAGCCTAGATGGGACCTTGCAAGAGGAGCGTGCCAGAACATCTCGAGCTATGTTGGCTGTATCCCTCGCAAAGGCATGATGATGAGGCGTAGGTGCCTGAAGATACATTTGGTGAGATCGTACTATTGCTTACTTTGAGGCAACACCATGTGCCCACTTAGTTGTGTGATCTATATATCATTGTGTGATGTATGGCCTGCAAAAATCCGGCCTGCCATTTGTGTTATGTATTTGTTTTGGTAAGGTCTGCAACGAGACTGAAGCAGCCGGAAGATCAAAGTAATTATGTCTCTAATAACCCTAAGGAAAAGTAGTTTTATTGTAATAAGTTAATCATGCATTAGAGACAGTGAAAATTCGTAGAGCTCATTATGTTTTGGAACAAAAGGGATTGCTAGTTTTTTTTCCTTAACGGTTATTTTGTGTCTTTCTTCGTCAATTCTTAACCCTAGTTCCTTCGACACTATATTCGTGAACATGGTAAAGGCACACAGAAATCCTTGGTTAACAAAATGCTAGCTGTAGATTAATCACACAAAATTATGCAGTAAATAGGTACCTATATATGTATGACTTTGATCAACGTTCGCCCTTGCGCTTCTTCTGTATAGTACTCCCTCCGTCCTAAAATAAGTGTCTCAACCTTAATACAACTTTATACTAATGTTAGTACAAAGTTAAGACACTTATTTTGGGATGGAGGGAGTATCTGGCAAGCCAGTAGAGTGGGAGTGATTTGGCTTTGTGATCCAGAAGAAACGGAGGCATGGTCATCTACCTCTTCTTCAGTAACCCAATTGATAGCTTAAAATCACACTCTGGTTGGGAAACCCAGTTACAGATGTGCGCAACCTAGAACTGGAGCCCTGAACAAAATGAATGTCCAGTTTATTGCATTGGCCGTAATACCCTGGTGAAATGATTGAGGAGACAGGGAAACGGTTGGCTGATTATGCACACGTGTTCAAGGTACCTTTTCAGTACCAGGGGGCATTGCCGCTTCAATATGGGAGATCATTAAAATTGAGGATCTGAACATTGACAAGGACGAAATTCAGATAATCAACTGCATGTTTCGGATGAAGAATCATGGTCATGAAACCGAAGCCGTAAATAGTGCAAGGGATAAGGTGCTGAAAACTAGGAGGAGGATGAACCCAAGAATTTTTATTTCTGGCACCGTGAATGGGCTACGCAGTCCTCCCTTCTTCATACAACGGTTGAAGGAGGTTATGTTCCGTTACACTTCAATGTTTGACATGCTTGATGCAAATGTTCCACGGGATAATAACGACACAAAGATGATTGAGAAGATCCTATTCGGGAAGGAGGCACTTAACATCATAGCATGTGAGAGTGCGGAAAGAACTGAGAGGCCAGGAAGTTAAAGGCAGTGGCAAGCAAGGTGCCTCAAGGCTGTGTTCCAGCCGCTTCCTGTCGATCCAGCCATCTTAAAGAACATAGTATAAATGAAGAACTTGCTTTCTCATAAGGAATTCTTTGCTGTTGAAGATTGCAATTGGCTGCTATAAGGATGGAAGGGGGGGTGCTTTATGCTATATCTAAATGGAGACCTAATGAAACATATGATGATAAGTAAGATTCAAACAATTTTACAAGTGAATCTGGTGTTCTTTTAAACGAATATTAACTATGTGTACTTGGTCATTGTTTTGTGTAGTGTACAAAAAGGTGACTGTAAATACTTTGCTTCTGTAGCTCTTTTTAATTTCTGATGAACAAACTGTATTGGGCCTTCAAGACTCAAAGATGGCAACGGGGACGAAACCCGTCGGGCTTTGCTTGCCCGTCCCCGTTACAAAAATCCAAGCCCGTTCCCGTCCCATCCCCGTACAAGGGGATATATTTTTCCATCCCCGTCCCCGACGTTTTTTTTGTACCCACAAACCCGTCCCCGCCAGCGATAAGCAAAACTAGAAGCAAAATTCCAGCAAAAAAGCATTTTTCAGGGTCTTTTTGGGCTAGGCCTAGGGTTTAGATGAGGCGGGCGGGCAATTAGAAGTGTAATTTTCGAGGAAGAGAGGCGGGATAATAGGGTTTTGGCCAGCCCATGTCTATTTTTAGCCCATATGTCATGTATTTCATGGGTTTGGTGGGTTTCAGGTATGGAGTACTGAAACGGGTTTGCACCCACAAAACCTGATGGGTTTTAGAGTTTACCCAACAGCAACCCCATGGGAATATAAACTAGCCCATCCCCATACCCTAATAATAAGGTGCAAACCCGCGGAGATGCGGGTTTTAGGCCCTGGCCATCTTGATTGAAGACATGAGATTGGTGGAAATACCATGCCTAGACACTGGATTTGCTGTAAAGTGGATCATCGCGCTGAATATCTCTGAAAACTTGCCATATGGAAGATCAGAGGATTGTCATTTCTGATTTGAAGACGGCAATTGGACTTAATCTAAACAGGAATCCAATAAAATGCATTAATGTTCACATACTCCCTCCTTTTTTGTATACAAGGCCTCTTCGTTTTTCGTGTCAAACTTTGACTTATAATTTTGGTCAACAAAATATGAGTTATATGCCATCAAAAATATATCGTCAAAACGTTTTTTGAGAAGTGCATCCAATGGCATACTTTTCGTGGCATATAACTCACATTTGGTTGATAAAATTAATGATCAAAGTTAGACATAAAAATATGAAGTGGTCTTGTGTACTGAAATGGAGGGAATATTATTACTCTCTCCATATCGCAACTAGGCGGGTGACGCCCCGCACATCTCTCCATATAATTTTGATCATTCCGACTGAAAATTTAAAAATCATATGCACATATTCTTCTCAAAAATGATGTGGACAACTTTATGGGGTTAGCTCCTAGTTCCCCGAGGGGACAGCCAAATCACTAGGGTCTAGGGTCACAGAGACACGGCGAACAAGAGACGGGGGAGGGAGGGACCTTGGAGGCGGGCGCAGATGGTGGGGTGGAGGCCGAAGTCGGCGAAGGAGCGCGAGGAGAAGTGCCCCTCCTCATCGTCTTCCTTGGCCTACTCCTTCGCATTCACCACCACCGCCGGCGCCGGCGACCTGCCGAGCTTCCTCTCGGCCGCCATGGAGAGGTCGCGGACGAGAGGAAGGAACAGAAGGAGAGGGGTCTGTTTCCGCCTTCGTAGAGCGTTTACATACTTGATGAAGTGTTGAGTCGTGTTTTAACTGGGCCTGGGCCCTGGGCTATCTCATGTTGGGCCCACCTGTTCAAAACTATCCCTAAAAAAAAACTCCACCAAAAGAGAGTACCACCCCTAAAAAAAGGAAAGTACCACAACGTTTTAATAAAAAAAGGGTGTGGGCCTCCAAGAGTCAAGGGTTCAAATATAGTTCCTGAATGATGAGGCGGAAAGAGGGTGGTTTTTGTAAACTTAAATGATTCCTAAACTTAGAGACATAAACATGGATTAATTAAGGCAAAAGTTTACTGTTAAGGGAAGATATGAGATTGTGTGTGTGTGTGTGTGTGTGTGTGAGAGAGAGAGAGAGAGAGAGAGAGTGATGTCAATGTGGACGATTCTTCATTTCCATTTTGGTCTGATATAGATGATCCTGTCTGGAGGATGTTGCTTCATCGATGCGAAGAAACAGATTATGAAATGGATGTCAAGACACATCGTAAGGAAGAAAAAGTATTTGATGGAACACCGAAGTTTGATTGAGGAGCGGAATCAACTATTGATGGACGACATGCCTGTCCATGTTCACGTCCACGTGGAAATCCTCATGGATGCCTAACAAACCCAAGAGTATGGAAATAGAGGGGGGATGCAAGCCTTTTTGTTTAGTCATCCCGAATGAGGGTTGAAATGCATGGTACATATTCAATCAAGCAAAATTAAATTCTGATTTAGATGAAGCAAACAAAAATCCATAATAGGAAAGAAAAAAGAGAAATGCAAGGCTATGTATTGAATCAAGCAAATTGAAATCTACATATGAATAAAAAATCCAGAATAGAAAAAGAATCAAATTGAAGGCTATGTATTCAATGAAGCAAAATTAATCTATATACAGGGGAGAAGGAGCTGTGCCTTGCTGCCGATCTTGGGATCAGAAAGAGTTTGGCATCATCAGGCTTCTGGGGAACTTCAAGCTGTCAAAAATAAATAGTAGGGTCAATTCAGTAGCGAATGGGATTGCTAAATTTAGTTTTGATAATAGATGTGATGGTTTTATTTTTAATAATTTTCCGCCCTGCATGGCGTCTGCTGTCATGAACTATTGTAACGACATTTTAATTAATTAATATATGGAGAGGTGTTTAAAAAAAGAGTTTGCATGTATGCACAATTGGAGACTGTACGCATGCAGACTAACAGGAAGTAATAGTTTTGCTCGCTTGTTCGTTCGACCCCGTCGGTCACGTTAGGAAGCGTTCTGTTTTATCCGTGAAACTGGAATGATGGTCAGATATGACAGTTGTTTTTTTTACATGTCTGGCGCGTAGCCAGGCCTAGGATTAATCGAGAGGGTGACTGTTGCAATCTGGAGCATCCTCTGTCACAATCACCATGGCTGTAGTTGGGAACAAAAGACTTACCAAGTTTACATCAACACCACAGTCCACAGACACCCCTCCTCTCCCTCCTCCTCAATGCTTCTCATTTGATCGTGCTGCTACTTAATATAACAACCAAGGTGTATGCTTCCCTGCTCAGATCAGATCAGGAGCCACCTGCACAAAAAAAGGAACAATGCTATTAGGCGCGTCGTAATTTCAAGGTTGCCTTAACAAGGACCAGAGGTGAGTCCTTTTTCTGTTATCAATGCTAAACATTTGAGGTTTAACAGGGTGAAACAGTAATGCTCATTTCCGCAAGCCTTCGGAAATTCCTTTTTCATCAGTATGGCATGCCAAAACAATCGTAAGCTGAAGATGAGGGGAAAAAAATAAGTGATCGCTCGGCAGAATTCCTTTTTATCATTCCAGATTGTAGAAGATGATCAATGTGAAGTACTCCCTCCGTAAACAAATATAAGAGCGTCTAAAGCTTTTAGTGATCTATAAACGCTCTTATATTTGTTTACGGAGGAGACGCTCTTATATTTGTTTACGGATGGAGTACAGTACAAAATTGTCTCACGTAAATAAGCTTCAATTTCCTACTCTTTTGTTTTGCAGGCAGCAAGCTGATTCATTTGCTGTGGTACACAGAAGAATCACATGCGTCTTGTCCAGTTCTGCTTGCCAGGAGAATCCTCCATTTGAAGTGGAAACAGTAAGAGATTTTCCAGAATGGCGGTTGGAGCTCTCCTTGGCGATCTGGACCCCGCCGCAGCAACCCACCAACCATACGACGACGCTTCCTCTTCCCAGCAGCAACTCACCGTGGACAGCTACGACCTGAGTGGTCCACTGTTCTTGACCCAGCCAACAACCACTAGAGCAAGCACATATCTGCATGCTGCAGTCACCAGCCCTGGGTTGTGCAATGTCAACAGCAGCATACAGACTGCCGCAGGGGGTAGCCCTGAGCACCGCCGGATCAGATCAAATGACGCTCTTCACTATATCAGCCAGATGCTGATGGAAGACGTCGACGAGAGGGTTGAAATATGCCAAGGGGACGCCGCTCTCCAGGCTGCTGAGAAACCATTTCGTGACCTTCTTGGGCAGGTACCCCCGTTGGCTACTAACCCTCCGCTGTTGAATAGCAACAACGAACCAGATAGCCCTGATAAGGGTAGAACCAGCCGTTACAAGAGGCTCTGGAGCACTAGCTTCAGTAATGACTGTTCCAGTTACAGAGTGTTACAGCCCTTAACAACCCCATTGAATCCATATATCTGCAGTAGGAGTCTTTCTCTACAAAACCGTCCGTACATAAGTTTTGGACCGACTTCTAGATCTGGTTTCCCCGCCTTGCATCATCAGAGAGGTGTCGAGGAGGCAAAGATGGTTGTTGCTCCAAGTATTGATAAGCTGCAGATATATTTAGAAAATGGAATACTTTCCATTTCCAAACTGTCTACAAAGGCGAAAGTAGGAGAGAGGAGCGAAAACACAATCTTTGAGGTGGCAGCCCCAAGGGACTGGGATATCTTGGAGGGAAGGAGCAATAAACATATTGCCTTCACTACTTGTGCAATAATTCGAAATGAAAACTTCGACCAAGTTCTGCTATGCTATGGTCTGGAGAGTTTCAAAAAAATAACAAGACTGCGAAGAGGGTTGGCAGACGAAGTAAACAAGAACTCACTGAAAGGCCGGAGCAAAGGACGTCAGAAGCTATGGCAGAGGAAGCAACCTATGAGAGAGTTGGTTGATCTCAAAACTCTCCTCGTCAATTGTGCACAAGCTGTGGCAGAAGACAACCATCTGTTGGCCAGTGAACTCCTAAAGAAGATAAGACAACACTCCTCAGCAGATGGTGATTGTACTCAGAGACTGGCATTTTACTTGGCGGATGGCCTCGAGGCACGCTTGGCTGGGATTGGGGGTCAGGTTTATCACAACCTCATGGAGAGGCGAACAAATACAACAGATTGGTTAGATGCTCACAGCCTTTTTATTGCAACCTGCCCTTTCGACCGGACGTCATACTACTTTGCCAACCAAGCTATTCTTGATGCCTCACAAGGGAAACCAAGGGTGCACATTGTTGATTTCGGCATCGGCTTCGGCTTTCAGTGGCCATTAATGATTCAAAAGTTTGCACAGCAAGAAGAGGGAGCCCCTAAGCTTCGGATCACAGGTATAGACGTTTGTCAGCCAGGTCTCCGCCCCAGCGAAATGATCGAGGAGACAGGGAAGCGGTTGGCTTATTATGCAAACATGTTCAAGGTACCATTTCAGTATCAGGGCATTGCCGCCTCAAGATGGGAGACCCTTAACACCGAGGATTTTAACATTGAGGAGGATGAAGTTCTCATAATCAACTGCATGTACCGGATGAAGAACCTCGGACATGAAACCGAAGCCGCAAATAGTGCAAGGTATAAGGTGCTTAATATTATGAGGAGGATGAACCCAAAGATTTTTATTTCAGGCACCGTGAATGGGTTATGCAGTTCTCCCTTCTTCGTACAACGTTTCAAAGAGGTTATGTTCCATTACTCTTCAATGTTTGACATGATTGACGCAAACGTTGTTCCACGGGATAATGAAGCAAGAAAGATGATTGAGAGGATGATATTTGGGAAGGATGCACTTAACATGATAGCATGTGAGGGTGCAGAAAGAACCGAGAGACCAGAGAGTTACAGGCAGTGGCACACAAGGTGCCTCAAGGCCGGGTTCCAGCAGCTTCCTGTCGATCCAGCCATCTTAAGGATAATTGTATACATGAAGAACACGTTTTGGCATGAGGAATTCTTTGCTGTTGAAGACCGCGGTTGGCTGCTACAAGGATGGAAAGGGAGAGCAATTTATGCAATATCTAAATGGAAACCTGACGAAACATACGATGGTCAGTAAGATTCGAACTGTTTTTCAAGTGAATCTGGTGCTCTTTTAAACAAATATTAACTATGTGTACCTGGTCATTGTTTTGTTTGTATAGTGAACAAAAAGGCGACTGTAAAATACTTTGCTTGTATAGTTCTCTTTTATTTCTGATGATAAACTGTATTGGGCCTTCAAGACATGAGATTAGTGGAAATCCCATACCTAGACACAATCTTCGAATTTTTGATAGGCGCCCTGTTTTGCTGTAAAGTAGCAGATCATTGCGCTGAATATAATTGCGCTGGTGATATGGAAGATGAGAGGATTATAATTTCTGATTTGAAGATGGCAACTGTAATTAACATAACAGGAATCCAATAGAATGCACTAATATTCACATATCACAAAAAAGTGGAGTTTGAGCATGTCTTCTACGTAGTATAAAACTTCTACTTCGATCCATGTCTTTTGATCATTCAGATTGGAAATTTGAAGATCATCTGTATAGATTTTTCTCAAAACATACATGGACAAGATTAGGGGTGAGCTCCAAATCAGCAGGGCCACAGAGACACGAGGAATCAGAGAGGGTGAGGGCGGAAGGACCTTGGAGGCCGAGGTCGGCGAAGGAGCGCGAGGAGAAGAGGCCCTCCGCGTCGTCTTCCTTCGCATTCACCGCCGCCGCCGGCGACCTGCCGGGCTTCCTCTTGGCGGACATGGAGAGGTCACGGAGGAGAGGAGGGGGAACCCAAGAGAAAGAGAGAGGGGCGAATTCCGCCTTCGTACAACGTTTACGCACTCGCGGAGGAGAGGAGGGAGAACCCAAGAGAAAGAGAGAGGGGCGAATTCCGCCTTCGTACAGCGTTTACGCACTCGCGGAAGTGCCGAGTCGTGTTTTAACTGGGCCTGGGCCCTAAGTTGTGTCAAGTTAGGCCCACCTTATCATGCCTCCCCTCTCAGAAAACAAAAGAATTACCCACTTCCGTCCTTTGTTAAAAAATCCCCCACTTCCGTCCTTCGTTTTTTTTAAAACCCCACTTCCGCCCTAAGCTCCCTACTATCTCCATTATCAAATATACAGTGCGTATTCATGTCGACTAAATAAAATATATAGAGCGTAATGATTTTTTAAGTCAAAAGATATAAATTTGACCAAAATTTAAGAAAAATTATAAATATGTTGAATACTAAATCAACACCACTAGATTCAACACGAAATATGTTTTGATATTGTGTATATTTAGTATTAAAGATATAGATAATTTTTTCTATAGACTTGGTCAAAACTATGACACTTGGCTATCGTAGAAACCAATGCGCGTTGTATTATGGGACGGAGGGAGTATGGACGAGGATGTCCCTACTGTTATGTGTCCTTAAATGGGTTAGATTTTATGGGCCTGATGCATTAAATCTTGTGCCTCAGCCCAATAAATTTCTGAAATTTCAAAGACCCATTTGAATTGCATGACAAATGTGCAAGTTTAGTACTCCCTACATCCAAATATATAAGGCCTAATTGTTCAAGGCTGTCTTTGACCATTGCTAAACCTAATAATATATGAGATGTATATTGTAAAAATTATATCATTATAAACTCTTTTCACATACAAATTTTATGGTATACTTATTGTGTAACATACACAACATATATTATTACTCTACCCTGTGGTCAAAGACAACCTCAAAAAATGTATTAGACCATATATATTTGGATGGTGAGAGTACCATACTACTAGTTGAGAAAAGAGCAGCACCAATATAAAACTTGGGTTGTTCAACCACCCCTTGTAGAGAGAAAAAAGAGTAACAACGCACGTGTTCACTCACTTACTTCATTGCAAAAGCGAGTGGGTCACGTCACGTGAATTGAGTTCGAGCTTGAGCTATATTATATGGCTTGTTTGAAGAACACAAATTTTGTATGGCGGTGCACGGCCTAGCTCTGGGTGTGCATGTCAATACTCGAGCTCGTTGTGGAAACACTTTCTACTTTCAAAGAGCTCTTCCACCATGTGTTAGTTGCATCACTTCACTCAGTACAACATGCGAGTTTCATACATTAGGTGAACAACTTTCAATTGTTGGTGACAGACATCAATACAACATCGCATTGCCACGGCCTAGGCAAAAACCAAGCACAAACTTGGTACAACAAACAACCCTCCAAAAGTTCAACCATTATACATATCAACAATCAAATGAAAAGAAAATTTACAAGTTAGTTGAATAGTGCCTTCTTTTTTTTCAATTACGTCGGCATTTTTTAAAATATTTTGTTTTAGTTTCTTCTTCTAGTTTCTTTGACCTGTTCTTCTAGTACTTCTTTGATCCATATTACTTCTCGCTGTTTTAGTACAACTTTAAACTAAAGTTGTACTAAAGCAGCCACAAGTAAGTTGGATGTGCAATTTCATGACCTGATAACTAACACCGTTGCCGATGTTGTAAATAAATTTCAAAGGCAGTTACACTAATTAAACATTTTGTACAAAAAATTCAGATACGGCAGAACATAAGTCAAATCTCATCAGACTAGTTAGGCACCAACAATTCAATTTTGAACCAAGATAATCACGAAAAAACTGATTATTTTAATGAGATAAAGTACAACAAATTATCCTCAACAAAGATCCCACCAATAGCATTATATATCTATCAATTATCAAGTGGGAAAAAAATAAAAATCTTTGAATAATGCATCTCCTTTTTTCGATTACCTCGGATTTTTTTAACATTTCAATTAGGAACCTTAATGATGATTGAGAACCCAGGCCAGCGCTCCTAATAAACCCTTTTTTAAAGGTCTGATGCGCGGCCGGGCCTAGAACTAATCGACAGAATAATTGTTTGTAATCTGGACCATTCTCTGTCACAATCTCATGACGTTGGGAACAAAGCCATAAGGTAGAAGAACGACAAATTAAGTTCACATCAATACCACAACCTTAGTACTCTTCTTTCATAGTCCACATGCTCGCTACTCTTCTACCAAAGCATTGGATCTGATGCTGCTGCTGCTTAATAACCAAGGTGTGTGCTACCCTACTTTTGCTCTTTGCTCGATCAGATGAGGAGCCTCCTGCAAATAAAAAGGAATAGTGGTATTAGGCGTGTCATAGGTTCTATGTTTAACCAGCTCAGTTAATTATTCTCGTGTCTGCAAGCCTTCAGAATTTGTTTTCGATCAGAAAGGCATGCCAAAACGATCACAAGCTGAATCTCTAATAAAAACGAAGAAGCACAATTCCACTGGCATTCTAGATTGTAGCACATGAGCAAGGTGAACCGAAATTCGTCTCACATAATTTAGCTTCTATTTCCCTTTTTTTTCTTCCAGGTAACAAGCCGGTTCATTTGCTGTGGGACAAACAATAACCATACATCTCATATTGAGGTGGAAATCAGACTTTCCACAATGGCGATTGAACCTCTCCATGACAATCTGGACACACTCGCAGCAACCGACCAACCATACGGCGATTCCTCTTCCCAGCAACAACTCACCGTGTACAACTACGACCTGAGTGGTCCACACTCAACAGTTCTCTCCCCAGCAAACCAAGTAAGTGTCAACAGCAGCCATGGACAAAACAAATTTCAGATTGCTGCAGGGAGTAGCCTTGAGCACCACCGGATCAGATCAAACGATGCTCTTCACTACATAAGCCAGATGCTGATGGAAGACGTTGACGAGGGGGTCGACATATGCAAAGGGGCTGCTCTTCAGGCTGCTGAGAAGCCATTCCGTGACATTCTTGGTGAGGTATATGCGCCGCCTACTAACTGGCCGCCATTGCATAGCAACAACAAACCAGACAACCCTGATAAGAGTGGGACTAGTCGTTACAAGAGGCTCTGGAGCACTACCTTGAGTAATGACTATTCCAGTTACAACGTGTTACAACCTTTAGCAACCCCGTTGAGTCCATATATCTGCAATAGGAGTCCTTTTTTACCAAACCAGCCGTTGATAAGTGTTGGATGGGCTTCTGGATCTGGCTTCCCTGCCTTCCATGGTCAGAGAGGTGTCGGGGAGGAAAGAATGTTTGCTCCAAGTATTGATAAGCTGATGATATATTCAAAGAATAACATACTTTACATTTCCCAACTGGCTACAAAGGCAAAAGTAGGAGAGAGGACCGAAAACGCAATCTTTGAGGTGGCAGACCCAAGGGGTTGGGATATCTTTCAAGGAAGGAGCAATAAACATCATGCCATCACCACTTGTGCAATAATTCGAAATGAAAATTTTGACCAAGTTGTGCTATGCTATGGTCATTCTGACCGAATAACAAGACTGCAAGAAAGGATGGCGGGGGAAGGAAACAAGACCTCACTGAAAGGCCGGAGCAGAAGTAGGAAGCAACCGAGGAAAGAGTTGGTTGATCTCAGGACTGTCCTCATCCACTGCGCACAAGCTGTGGCAGAACACAGCTACCTGTTGGCCAGTGAACTGCTATTGACGATAAGACAACACTCTTCAGCAGATGGTGATTGCACTCAGAGACTGGCATTTTACTTGGCGGATGGCCTCAAGGCACGCTTGGCTGGGACCGGGAGTCAGGTTTATCGCAACCTCGTGGAAAGGCGAACAAGTACCGCAGATTGGTTAGAGGCTTATAGCCTTTTTCTTGCAGCTTTCCCTTTCGGAAGGGCGTCATACTATTTTGCTAACCAAGCTATTCTTGATGTCTCACAAGGGAAACCAAGGGTACACATCATTGATTTCGGCATCGGCTTCGGCTTTCAGTGGCCGTTAATGATTCAGTTTTTTGCACAGCGAGAGGAGGGAGCCCCTAAGCTTCGGATCACAGGTATAGACGTTCCCCAGTCAGGTTTCCGCCCATGCGAAATGATCGAGGAGACAGGGAAGCGGTTGGCTGATTACGCAAATAGGTTCAAGGTACCTTTCCAGTATCAGGGCATTGCGGCTTCAAGATGGGAGACAATCAAAATTGATGATCTTAACATTGACGAGGATGAAGTTCTCATAGTGAACTGCATGTTCCGGATGAAGAATCTCGGTCATGAAACCGATGCCGTAAATGGTGCAAGGGATAAGGTGCTCAAAACTATGAGGAAGATGAACCCGAAGATTTTTATTTCTGGCACGGTGAATGGTTTACTCAGTTCTCCCTTCTTCATACAACGTTTCAAAGAGGTTATGCTCCATTACTCTTTAGTGTTTGACGTGCTTGATGCAAATGTTCCACGGGATAATGAAGCAAGAAAGATGATTGAGAGGATCCTGTTTGTGCAGGATGCTCTTAACATCATAGCATGTGAGGGTGCACAAAGAACTGATAGGCCAGAAATATACAGGCAGTGGCAAGCAAGGTGCCTCAGGGCTGGGTTCCAGCAGCTTCCTGTCAATCCAGCCATCTTAAAGAACATAGTACACAGGGAGAACTTACTGTTTCATCAGGAATTCTTTGCTGTAGAAGATTGCGGCTGGCTGCTTCAAGGATGGAAAGGGAGGGTACTTTATGCTGTATCTAAATGGAAACCTAATGATGATCAATAATAAGATTCAAACAGTTTTTCAAGTGCACACGCCTGTGCAGCTACTAGATTCTCAACACAACGGGTCTAAATTGCTGAACACCACAAGATGGATATTCTTTCGTCAGATGAGTATTGGGAAGTGCTAGCTTGGAAGAAGGTGGGATGGTGATTCTAATGTTGATATTATTCAACATGTTTTGATTTGGTCCATATGTAGCAAAAGGCAACTGTACAATACTTTACCTGTGCCGCTCTATTTAATTTCTGAACAAACTAGATATGACGAGATTAGTGGAGATGCCATACCTAGACACTGGATTTGCTGTAAAGTACTCCCTCCATCCCATAATGTAAGACCTTTTTTGACACTACACGTCTTACAATCATTATGCTGAATATGTCTCAAAACCGGCGATATGGAAGATCAGAGGACTGCCATTTCTGATTTGAAGACGGCAATCGGACTTAATCTAAACTGGAATCCAATATAATGCACTAATGTTCACATATTATTACTCTCTGCATATCACAACTAGGTGGGTGACGTTTTGGACATGTCTTCTGTCAAACTTCTACTAAAACTATGAATATCATTTTAATCATTCAGATTGGAAATTTAAAAATCATATGCATAGATTTTTTTCTCGAGAAAAAAAACAAAGAATGTGTGGACGAGATTAGGGGGTGACTACGAAATCACTCGGGCGACCGAGACACGGGGAATCAGAGAGGAGTGACTGGGTGAGGGAGGGACCTTGGAGGCGGGCGCAGAGGGTGGGGTGGTGGAGGCCGAGGTCGGCCAAGGAGCTCCAAGATAAGATCCCCTCCGTGTCGTCTTCCTTGGTCTACGCCTTCGCATTCGCCGCCCCCGCAGGCGACCTGCCGGGCTTCCTGTTGGCGGCCATGGAGACTTGGAGAGAGAGGCCGCGGAGGATCCAAGAAGAGAGAGGTGGCATCTTTTCAGCCGTGTACGGAGAGAATTTACGTACCTGGGTCTTGTTTTAACTGGGCCTGGGCTCTGGGCCCTGGGCCGTGTCACGTTAGGCCCACCTGATCACGCCAGAACTTATTCCAGAAAAATAAAGACTCTTCCCTCAAAAAAAAAAAAAACAAAATTTAAGACCCTCCCCCCGGAATGTAATGTTGCATCTGCGTTTGTGGTGCTACCGTGGACCGGGCACCATAGCGCATTTTTAAATGTCTCAGAAAAATCTGAAAACAATCTAACACAACAACGCAACATTAATGTATGTTGCCGCAAAATTTCATATTAAAATTCGAAACATTACACGGGATGCAGAAATGAAAATTTTAACATTAATGTGACAATGGGCCAAATCTAAAGCCCAGCTTATGTCATGTAGTACTATTCATTGTTGAATTTGTTATTTTTGTACCTCGAGCTCAGATTTTATAACAACATAGACTGATGTTGTGTGAATGTGCTAATTCTTTTTCAAACATTTTGAAATGTGCCACGGGCATCTGGTGCACCGATGGCACAACAAGCATTGGTGCATGAGATACATTCCCCCTTCCCCCGCAGAAAACAAAAGAATCATCACACTTCTGTCATACTCCCTCTGTTTCAATATATATTATGTATTTTTTTTTCAAAGTCGGACGATATAAAATTTGATCAAAATTTTGAAAAAATTATAAATATGTAGAATACTTAATCAATACCGCTACATTCATCACAAAATATATTCATGTATTGTGTATATTTGGTATTGTAGATATTGATCAAATTCTCTACCAAGAAAGCATTAGCTCAGTGGTTAGGCATGCGATTGTGCAGGCTAACAACCCAGTTTTAATTTCCAGAATTAACGGGTAATGCACAAGAGTTTTTCCCATTTGTTGAGGATCAACTTGGTGTCTGGTGAGACCACTCATCAAGATAAAATATTGGTACTCATAAAAAGAATCTTCCAGAACCATGCTTGATGTGTGGTGGGAGCATACATCAAGAAAAAAAATCTTATACTCATACTAAAATGGTTTTGTGCATCTCTAATTGATGCAGAGGCCAGGAGAAGTGAAATTCTCTTCCAAATTTTAGATCTCCACCCAGTAAACCCAATGAGAAACCTAGCCTCGCATTATCCACGAGGATGACACAGGTGGTGACACCGCCACTTCTTCTCCAATGTCCCTTCGCATTGTCTCTCCATCATCGCCGCCGGTCGGGGCCGCCAAGGCAAAGCCCCTCGCAGTGGTCGGCAGCAACGGGCCCACTCTGGCGCATCTGCCCCATCTTCCACCCCATCTCGCGGAGCTCTCTCATCTTGTATTGTTGCGGGTCTGGCCCTGCCTTATCCCGGTGTCCTCCTCTTTGGGTTGTTTGTCCGCTGAAGGTGCCCGAACACATGGCTCCCGGCTTTCGCTACTGCAACCGTTCGCGTAGAGTCCCGAAAAAATCGGGTCGACCCAGCGTCGCTCCTGGTGACTTGGGCGACGCCTCCAGGTTGACGTCAGTAGCGCCCTCTCCTCCATGCACGCACCCTCCTCTTGCCGCTGGCTTTGTGTCGTTAAGAAAATCCCTTGCAATGGTGGTGGCGGGGCGACGCGTTGTGCGGCACTGAGGCGAGGGTAGTGGAGGAGGCTTTGCAGGAAACCACTCCGGACCGCGATGGCCATACATATAGTGTTAATATGTTGTCTAGCACTTAAGTAGGTCCTTCTTGGTTGATCTGATTTGTAAGATGGCCCAATAAACCGGAAGGGAGGGAGTGTATGAGATGTTGATAGCTATAAATATTACTACCTCCATCTCAAAATAAGTGACTCAAGTTTGTACTAATTTTAGTATAAAGTTAGTACAAACTTGAGCCACTTATTGGGGGATGGAGGGAGTATATCCACTACTAGGGAAAAGCCTAGCAGCAGCGTGTGTTTTAGGCCTATCAGTAGCGCGGGCTGGAGCGCTACTGGTATGGCGCTACAGCTAAAGCTTAGCAGTAGCGTGCCTCAACCCACGCTACTGCTAAATCGACTTAGTAGTAGCGCTTCCCCGGAGGAGCGCTACTCGTAATTAGTAGTAGCGCTTCTCCCTGCCCGCGCTACTACTATTATTTCGTATTTTTTTATTTCATGTTATATTCATACATCTTTACACAAGTTTTCATATAACAAGAATTTAGAGATTGTTTTTACATCATAATGAGTTATTACATCACGGGGTGAAAGAACCGTGGACTAGTTTCAAGTTGATGTCCATCCACTTGAAACTAATCCGCGGTTCTTTCACCCAATGATATAATAAATATCATCATCATCATTATATCATTAACAACTTATCATCATAATACATCATTGTCATATAACACCTCCTCAAGATCATCGTTTTCATCAATAACATCACATAGCAAATTGGTCACTGGTCGTAATCACAAGTACTCCTCATCATCAACTCTAACACATTGTACCACATAATAAACATATTGTAACTCATAGGACCTACTACATTCTCTTAGGACCTACTACATTCTTTAAGGTAAAATAGCAAAAAACAAGATAGCCCCTGACTCTCCATTATGGAGAATGGAGATTATCCTGTCTCCAATTCTTGCCTTTTGCTTAATGTTAGTTCCAATAACCTCCTTGCGAATGTCCAAACATTTTTTTTCCATTCTTTGATGAGCATGTGTTCACCGATTTTAGAAATCTGATATGCACGGGTGAGCTCCCTAGATTGACCTGGTAGTATGTTCAGAACTCTAAGGCGACCATTCAGATACATCAGATGAGGCACACAAATCCATCAGGATTTTCTGTTGAAAAACATAATAATAACTTCGTAGTTAGCAATGATGTACTAGTTTTAGAAGTATGCAAAAGATGCACGGATGTCGTAATAGTAAAAAATCTTACCAGGGTATCTCCATAGAAGTTACCGTGGTTCAACACGTGCATTAGTGGCACGTATTCATCATAATTTGGAGGAGTTCGATAATAGGTATTGTAATTCTCAAGATAAGTACAATAGCGATCAGATGACTTTTCTCCTTATAAGTTAATTCAGAGTCATCAGTGTAGTGGGTTTTGTCTACCATCTTCCTCACATTCTTTAAAGAATCAAAATAAGCTGTCAATGGAAATAAGCTGTCAACTATTTTGAAATAAACAATATAAATTAGTTAATAACTATGCTTGAGAAACTCACATTGCGGTAGAATCGGAAGCGTATCAACAAGGACCCAAATGCCCATATTGTCTTGCTCAATGTTAGGATCACCAAGATCCATGGTGACAATCATACCCTCATAAAAATCATACATTTTGCAAAGTGCTTCCCAATTTTGGCAACCAAAATGGGTTACGCTCTGAGCATTGCACAGATTTACTTTAAAATCCATATCATGATGGGTCCTTAGGTGTATTTTCTTTGTTTCAAAATTTTCATGGTCTTCAAAACTCATCCTCTCCAAGACATAGCGTCTTGCATGGCATGGGATAAGCTAGTCGAATTGTAAAAGATGAAAATTAGACGTTGAAATAGTTGAAGTCATGCTTAATTACGAAAAAAACACTTGTCGTTGTTGCGTACCATTTCAACATCGAAGGTCTCCTCGAGCTTAATGTTGAAGCGCCGATCTTCGTCTAGCTCAACGAACCTGTCGCACATACCTCGATCGTCGTGGCACCAGCTGCACTCCCCCGGGAGACTGTCGTCGTTCGAGTACGACATTTCCTACGTTCATAATTCAAAAATTAAACTTATACAATTAAATATATGTACTAGACAACGTAAATTAGATTATTATTTTTCGAGAAAATCCAGGTCACTTGATATTTCTTACATATTCTAGCACCAGTCATGCTAGAATTCACGAAAAAATCTGGCATGACCTTTGCTAAAAAAAGGACATATCGAGCGCCTGAAATTTGCCGGAACGGAAATTAATCAACACTCCGGCAAAATATAGGCCACTCGAAGGTGTTAGTCAACTTGTATTTTTGTACACCCATCTCAGAAAACTTTCAACACATTTTCCACCTAGTAATTTTCAAATGCAGTATTTTTTCATTTCGTGCATGTGCCTTCCCTCCCCAATGTTTCCTTTCTGGCAACATTCTAACGTTTCAATTAAAAGTAGGCAACTTCCCTTTTCCCACCTCCAACTCAGACAACTTTCAACACATTTTCCCCCTAGGTTTTAGAAAAATATAGGTGACTTTCAAATATATATTCTTGTCGAACATTCAAAATTTTGGGTGAGCTTTTAGCAATTTGATCACTCTTGATCCGGTTTTGGATATAAGTATAGCCTTCTTCCCTAGAGACCCTAGGTTATCGTACCACATGAAGTTTTTCTTGGCAAGGAGATTTCTGCAAGAACTTGTTGTCTCAAAACTTCAAGTTTTCGGACCAATCGTAGAGATGATTAAAAAGGCAATCCTAAGGAAATATGCCAGGTCTTAAGGTTACACCAACAACCGTGTACATACGTTTGGGTTTCACCTGCAGCAGTGTACCTGAAGGAAATATGGGTGTTTTCCATGTTCGGAGAGTGTTTACTCACCTGCTCAAGGCCCGAGTCATGTTTTGACTGGGCCTGGGCCTTGGGACGTGTCACCTTAGGCCCACCTGATCACGCCAGAACTCATTCACCAAAAATTAGACCTTCCTCCCCCTCGAAGAAAGCAAAAGAATCACACCCACTTCCATTATGCTCCCTCCGTCCCAAAACACAGTGTGTATTAGACTCTTTTTTAAAAGTCAAATGATATAAGATTTGATCAAGTTCTTAGAAAATTTGCAATCATGTAGAATACTAAATATATACCACTATAGATTGATCAGGAAATATATTTTCATATGATGCATATTTGGTATTGTAGATATAGATAAACTTCTCCATAAACTATAAAAGTTTGTGACCCCTTGACTTTTGCAAAAATCAATATGTAGCTATACTATGGGACATAGGGAATATGAACGAAGATGTCCCTATTGTTCTTTGTCCCTCATCTGGGTTAGATTTTATGGGCTTCAGTCCATTAAATCTTGTGCCTCAGCCTAGTAGAATTCTGAAATCTCAAGAGCCCATTTGAATTGCATGGCAAGTGTGTATGTTTAACACCCCCTCCATAGAAATATATTGCGTCTAGTATGTTGTTTGTGGTTGCCTCTGACAACTAATAAAATTAGTAATATATGCGATGTATGATAGTAAAAATCATATCATTATAAACTATTTTCATGTACGAATTTAATAGTACAATTTTTTGTAACATGCACACCGTATATTTTATTGCTATAACCGGTGGTCAAAGGCAGCGTAAAAAATGTATTAGACCCTATATAGTTGCATCTGCGGAAACCAACCACAAATTAGGTAGTTAGTGAAGATGGTGGTAACTCGTCTAATTTATCACACATATGTGACAAATCTCAAAGCTTTGTATGATACCACTATACCAATCGTAAAATGCAGAAAATAATTAAGAAAAAAGTCTGATGGTATAATGAGATAAAGAACAACAAACTACTCTCCAGAAACTCAGCCATTCTTTGAATAGTGCCTTCTTTTTTCTTTGAATACATCAAGTGGAAAGAAAGACAAATTTCTTTGAACAGTGCATCTCCTTTTTTAACAATTCAATTAGGAACCTTAATAATGATAGAAACCCAGGCCAGCGCTCCTAATAAACCTTTTTTTATAGGTCTGGTGCGCGGCCGGACCTAGAACTAATCGACATAATAATTGCTTGTAATCTGAACCATTCTCCGTCATAATCTCATGACATTGGGAACTAAGCCATAGGTAGAGAAACGACAAATTTAGCTCACATCAACACCACAACCTCACTACTCTTCTTCCATAGTCCACATCCTCGCTACTCTTCTCTCTAAGCATTGGATCTGATGCTGCTGCTGCTGCATAGTAACGAAGGTGTGTGCTTCCCTACTTTTGCTACTTGCTTAGATCAGATGAGGAGCCTCCTGCAAATAAAAAGGAACAGTGGTATTAGGCGTATCGTAGATTCAAAATTGTTTTACGCATGATATTTCAATCAGCACCTAGAATAGGTGTTCTCGTGTCTGCAAGCCTTCAGATTTATTTTTTTCAATTAGCATGGAATGCTAAAACAATCATAAATTGAATATCTAATAAAAAGGAAAAAGCAGAGGGTGAGGGGAAAAAAAGGAGCTCGCTGAGCAGAACTCCATTTTACGGAAATTCGTCTCACATACATAAGTTTCCATTTCCCTTTTCTCTCCGTCCAGGAAACAAGCTGATTCATTTGCTGTGGGGCAAAAAAGCATCATATATCTCATATTGAGGGGGAAATCAGAATTTCCACAATGGCAACTGAACCTCTCCATGACAATCTGGACACCATCGCGGCAACCGACCAACCATACATTGGTGATTCCTCTTCCCAGCAGCAACTCACCGTCTACAACTATGACCTGAGAGATCCACACTCCACAGTTCTTTCCCCAGCCAACCAAGAAAGCACATATCTGCTTGGCGGAGTCACCAATCCTGGGTTGTGCAGGGTCAACAGCAGCCTTGGACAAAACCAATTTCAGATTGCTACAGGGGGCAGCCCTGAGCACCGCTGTATCAGATCACATGATGCCCTTCACTACATAAGCCAGATGCTGATGGAAGACGTCGACGAGAGGGTCAACATATGCCAAGGGGAAGCTGCTCTCCAGGCTGCTGAGAAGCCATTCCGTGACATTCTTGGGGAGGTATACTCGTCGGCTACTAACTTTCCGTCAATGCATAGCAACAATAAATCAGACAACCCTGATAAGAGTGGTACTGGCTTTTACAAGAGGCTCTGGAGCACAAGCTTTAGTAATGACTGTTCCATTTACAGCGTGTTGCAGCCCTTAGCAAACCCGCCGAGTCCATATATCTGCAATAGGAGTCTTTCTCAACAAAACAGTCCGTCGATAAGTGTTGGACCGACTTCTAGATCTGGTTTTCCTGCCTTGCAATGTCAGAGAGATGTCGAGGAGGCAACCATGTTAGCTCCAAGTATCGATAAGCTGGTGATATATTTAGAGAATGGCATACTTTCTATTTCCAAACATACTACAAAGGCAAAAGTAGGAGAGAGGAGCGAAAACTGGGATATCTTGGAAGGAAGGAGCAATAAACATCATGCCATCACCCCTTGTGCAATAATTCGAAATGAAAACTTTGACCGAGTTCTGCTATGCTATGGTCAGAAGAGTTTTGATCAAATAACAAGACTGCAAGAAAGGATGGCAGAGACAGGAAACAAGAATCCACAGAAAGGTCGGAGCAAAGGACGTCGGAAGCTATGGGCTAGGAAGCAACCGAGGAACGAGTTGGTTGATGTCAGGACTCTCCTCGTCCATTGTGCAGAAGCTGTGGCGGAAGAAAACCACCTGTTGGCCAGTGACCTCCTAAAGAAGATAAGACAACACTCCTCAGCAGATGGTGACTGTAATCAGAGACTGGCATTTTACATGGCGGGTGGCCTCGAGGCACGCTTGGCTGGAAACGGGGGTCAGGTTTATCGCAGCCTCATGGAAAAGCGAACAATTACCACAGATTGGTTAGAGGCTTACAACCTTTTTCTTGCAGCTTGCCCTTTCAAAAGGGCGTCATACTACTTTGCCAACCAAACTATTCTTGATGTCTCACAAAGGCAACCAAGGGTCCACATCATCGATTTTGGCATCAGCTTCGGCTTTCAGTGGCCGTTAATGATTCAGATGTTTGCACGGCAAGAAGGGGGAGCCCCTAAGCTTCGGATCACAGGTATAGAAATTCCTCGGCCAGGTTTGCGCCCCTGCGAAATGATCGAGGAGACGGGGAAGCGGTTAGCTGATTATGCAAACATGTTCAATGTACCTTTTCAGTATCAGGGCATTGCCGCTTCAAGATGGGAAACCATTAAAGTTGAGGATCTTAACATTGATGAGGATGAAGTTCTCATAATCAACTGCATATTCCGGATGAAGAATCTTGGTCATGAAACCGAAGCCATAAATAGCGCAAGGGATGAGTTAATGAAAACCATGAGGAGGATAAACCCAAAGGTTTTTATTTCTGGCACAGTGAATGGGTTACATAGTTCTCCCTTCTTCATACAACGATTTAAAGAGGTTGTGCTCCATTACTCTTCAATGTTTGATATGCTTGATATGAATGTTCCACGGGATAATGAAGCAAGAAAGATGATTGAGAGGATCCTATTTGGGCGGGATGCACTTAACATCATAGCATGTGAGGATGCAGAAAGGACTAGGGCGGAAAGTTATAGGCAATGGCAAGCAAGGTTCCTCAAGGCTGGGTTCCAGCAGCTTCCTGCCGATCGAGCCATCATAAAGAACATAGTACACATGAAGAACTTACATTATCATGAGGAATTCTTTGCTGTTGAAGATTGTGGCTGGCTGCTACAAGGATGGAAAGGGAGGGTACTTTATGCTGTATCTAAATGGAAACCTAATGAAACATATGATGATCAGTAAGATTCACAGTTTTTCAAGTGCACAAACATCTCGGCAACTTACCGTATGGGTAAAGATTCATAGTGTGAAAACTAGCGATATGGATGATGAGAGGATTCTCATTTCTGATTCCAAGACGGGAATTGCAGTTAGTTAATATAAACAAGGCTCCTGCGCATGAATACAATAGATTGCAATTAATGTTCACATATTATTACTCTCTCCGTATCACAACTATAGGTGACATGTCTTCTGTCAAACTTCTACTTTACACTACGAAATTTGAAGATCATATGTACAGATCTTTTTTCTCAAAAAATTTGTGGATGACATTAGGGGGTGTGCCCCCTCCACCGCGTCTTCCTTGGCCTACGCCTTCGCATTCGCCGCCGCCGGTGGCGGCGACCTATACGCCTGATGTAGGTCGATAGATCGCGTCGGAGAACACGCTGCTGCTACTTATCTCTCCCCCGTCGTTGGTGAAGACTGGTATGGTGCGGTGCAGGATCCTGTCTCGCCGCCAAGGTTGTACCGCTGGAGCATGGCTGATGCAAGGGGGCGCGGGCGAAGAGACCAGCTACAGCCGCATCCTCTTAGGACCAGCGTGGCCGATTTTTTCCTCTTAATGGAGTTATTTACGGAGCTGAGCCGCTGAGGGAAGAAGATAGGTATGACATGTGGGCCAAAATAGTCAGTGAGGGTAGTGTGGGATCCCGACCGGGATCGTCTTTTTCCTGGTGCACCAAACAACATCAAACAGATTTTGGGTTAAGGTTGAACGGGATCACTGAATACAGGGTACCGATTTCAGGGATTCGAAGTTCAGGGTTTGATTACGACCATCTCTACGAATTCAAGGTTTAAAACAGACTTCACTCCACCAATAATTCAACTATGAACTAATAAGATAATCACGAAAAAATCTGATTATTACTGAGATGAAATACAACAAATTATCCTCGAAAAAAACGACCAAGACCACTATATATATTTATCAACTATCAAGTGGGAAAGGAAGGAAAATTTCTTCGAATAGTGCATCTCCTTTCGATTACCTCAGATTTTTTAAACTACTCAATTAGGAACCTTAATAGTGTTGGCACCCAGGCAGCGTTCCTAATAAACACTTCTTTATACCTCTGATGCCCAGCCAGGCCTAGAACTAATCGACAGGATAATTGCTTGTAATCCGGACCATTCTCTGTCACAATCCTATGACGTTGAAAACAAAGCCGTAAGACAGAGGAACCACAAGCTCACTACTATTCTTTCATAGCCCACATCCTCACTACTCTTCTCAAAGCACTGGATCTGACGCTGCTGCTGCTAAATAACCAAGGTGTGTGCTTCCCTACTTTTGCTACTTGCGCGGATGAGAAGCCTCATTCAAATAAAACTGAGCAGTGGTATTAAGCGCGTCACAAATTCTTTTTTTTTTTTGCTGTTCACAGATTCTATATTTAACCGGCTAAAGTAATTATTCCCGTGTCTGCATGCCTTTGGAATTAGTTTTCGATCAGTATGGCATGCCAAAACAATCATAAGCTAATTCTCTAATAAAAAAGGAAGCACAAAGTTTCTCTGTAGGTCGAGCTACATGAAACCTCTTATCTTTAGCCCTCAACATTGCTTTGAGATCCGTACTCTCCAACTAACTTACAACAAGAAGATTCCGCTTTTTTTGTTTCTCTCAAATGAAATAACATATAGACTTTTAAACTTTGCAGATCAAACAAACTTTATAACTTCAATGTGTGAACAAACTTTCAGATTTTTCGGACCGACATAAATATACAAAATGAAAAAAAAATAGCACTTAAAATGCATGAAAAAAATCTAATTAGAATGTTTTGTTGTCCTGCAAAGTTTGAAGTTTTGTTTCGTTTGAGAAAAACAAAAATGACAAATATGCATGCACAAATCACGATGCAAAAATGGGTGGCTAAGATAAGGGGTACCACTAGCATAATGTCACATGCATGAGTGCATTTTAATTGAGTTTTAAATGAACCTACATTTAATTGTGACATGCACAACTTTTCCTGTTAAGAATTTCTTGCGGATGTAGAAATTTATCACATACTAGTTTAAATCGTAAGGACAAAATCAATATTCTACACAATATTTACAAATTGTATATTTCATTCCATGGCAACGCGAGATATCGTCTAGTTCAAGAAACTCCTTGCTGCACGAGGTACTAAGGTGGCCGGCCCAACCCGAGGGTCCTCCCCTATCGCCCGGTCAAGGCCTCCATATCTAGACCAGGAGCTGTCATTGCAGAAGCCATGGCAACACTATATCAGTAATCTTGTGATGATACTAATCTAGTTAAACTTAATCGGAAACTGCCAAATTTCTTAACAAAATAAAAAAAATCTGAATGCTCCCTAAGCGGAATATGATGAACAAGATGAGAGTTTTATATATTATTAGGTGAACAAGTTACAATGATTGGTGACATAGGCATCAATACAAGGTCACATTCACACAGCCTAGGTGAAAACCAAGCACAAACTATATAGTTAGCGGTTTCTAAAAAAATAGGTAGTTAGTTAAGATGGTGGTACCTCCATCCCATCGGAAATCAAATTTAAGGTTCAATTAGTTGTCTATCTTATCAAACCAGTTTCTATTTTCATAGTGTGTGATGTATTTTCATAGTCTTACCCGAGTTATTGATTCGAGAAAAAGAGCAAACTCATGCACAGCCTAATAAAAAAAATATTATCTTTCCTTTCTCACACACAAAAAATAATAATGATGGTTATCTCTTTGAAATCAAAGAAAGTACAAACCCTGCCTGTCCATTTCTGTAATTTTATTCAAGGTAAACAACATGTGTTCTTTTGTTGTGTGATATATATTTTTAAAATGGGGGCAAAAGATTTACAGTCATCCCTTACAACGCCGCATGACAATTTCTCGCGCAATACAATTTTCACAAGCTTCTTTGCACCCGCGGTGGCCCATAGCTGGGCCTCCTCCACGATGATGTTGAGGACTATTGGGGGCAGCACACTTTTGTGCCTGAAGACGCGGGCGAGGCCATAGCTTTTCTATATGGAATATTCATGCTGGTTCTACTAGCCCACTAATGTTTGACGGAGCCCTTTAAATGCCAAGGTGTTATTTATCAAACTAATTAATGTTGTTGATGTTGATGGAGCCCTCCAAATGACAAGAAGGTGAAATCTATTAGTTACTAATGGCCACGAACACGTCTAATATATCACATATACGTGACCAATCTCAAAGCCTTTATACCAGTGGCGGAGCCAGGATTTCCGACATGGGTATGCATGGTGATTTTTTTTTGCTACACAACAGCGTAAGAAATAAAAAAGTTCATGATACCGATGTTGATCTTGAACTTGGTTTTCAACGTCGATAGATAGCAATGTTGGTGTTGATGTCGAACTTATCTTCGGCGCCATTGAAGCAGCTCTGTCCCACAAACTCTTAAAATCACCGCCCTTGTTCTTCATTTTTGACACATATAAAAAAAATGCATGTTACATAGTGATGGTGGCAATGGTGGGCAGTCTTACAGTTTTGAATGTTCATAATTCAGAAACTAAGAAGATTGAAATTCATCTTGTTTTTCTTGGATTTCTTCACAAATTTTATAGCCAGACAATACAAACCGAACTAAAAATTTACTCAAAATCAGGAAATGAAGATAATCCTTTATTCTTAGCTAACAATTCAGACAAATCAAGAATAAGCACGCACTGTCTCGCAAAAATCAACCTGGCAATGGGAGAACTGTCCACGCCGCCGCCGTTGCCGACTTTCCTGCTAGATGGCAGATGTGTGTGCGCCGCTGCGACCCTGCAGCCTGCAGGGGAAGCCGCGAACATGCGGGAACGAGATCGATTGGCGACGGCTTCCGATGGCCGATGTGGGCATGCGGACACGGTGCAGCGATGTGCCCTAGTTCCTCGATGCGGCGCAGCGGACGGTTGAATCAGCGAAATTGTCGAGTCAAAGGCTCCTAGGCACGCTGTCTCCTCGGCTTCGTCAAATCGGGCAGCATTCTGCCTCGAAAGACACGGCCCAGTAGCACTACCTAGGAACGAGTAGAACCCAATATAGGCCCAAGTGGGTCTGAATCGTTATTCTCTTCATTTCTCTTCTCCTGTACATACAACTACACTATATAAACGCATATAGGAGCTTATATACTGAATTGTTTTTGCAAAAAATGTTGGGTATGCATTGCATACCTTTGCATTAGCCTAGCTCCGCCCCTGCTTTATACGATACCACTATACCAATCTCGAAACACAAAGAAAATAATTACAGAAAAAACTGATGGTTTAATGATATACTAAAGTATAACAAACTACACTCCAAAAATTCAACCATTATATATATCAATTACCAAATGAAAAAAATATAAGTTTTTTGAATAGTGCCACCTTTTTCTTTCAATTACGTCGAAACATTTAACAGATTTTGTTTTATTTTCTTCAAGTATTTTTTGGCCTGTCCTTCTAGTATTACAGATTGAATCTGGGTGTGCATTTTCATGACATGATAACTAACAATCCTGTCGACGTTGTAAATAAAATTCAGAGGCATTTACACTCCTTAAACATTTGGTACAACTGTATCACTCAAGTTTTGGTAAAATACTTCAGGTACGCAGAACACAAGTGCAAATCTCATCAGAGTAGCTAGGCACCAACGTTCAACTTTGAACAAATAAGATAATCACGAAAAAAATCTGATTATTTTAATGAGATGAAGTACAACAAACTATCAAATGGGAGAGAAAGAAAGAATTCTTCAAATAGTGCATCTCCTTCTGATTACCTCAGTTTTTTTAACAACCCAATTAGGAACCTTAATAATGTTGACACCCAGGCAAGTGTTCCTAATAAACACTTTTTATTACCTCTGATGCGCAGCTGGGCCTAGAACTAATCGACAGGATAATTTCTTGTAATCTGGACCATTCTCCGTCACAATCTTATGACATTGGGAACAAAGCCATAAGCCATAAGGTAGAGGAACGACAAACTTAGTTCACATCAACACCACAAACTTACTATTCCCTCCGTCTAGGTGAGTAAGTCATCTTAGGTTGTGCACCGTGACCAAGAAGGAGGGGAAAATGAGAGACCTTAATGTTTATTTGCTAATTAATAGCATTGCATGCAATGAACTAACCACTGCATGTCGTGTTTGGTAGTCTCAAGTCATTAAAAGCATACACACCTCTCATTTTTTATTGGTTGATATGTCAAAAAACAAGAAACGAAGTAGAAGTTAATGCACTGCGCCTACGTGTTTCCGGATTATTTGATTTTCGTAAGATGACTTACACACCTATACGGAGGGAGTACTATTCTTTCATAGCACACATCCCCACTACTCTCCGCAAAGCACTGGATCTGATGCTGCTGCTGCTAAATAATTAACAATTCTTTGAATAGTGCCTTCTTTTTTCTTTGAATACATCAAGTGGAAAAGAAAGACAAATTTCTTTGAACAGTGCATCTCCTTTTTTTAACAATTCAATTAGGAACCTTAATAATGACAGAAACCCAGGCCAGCCCTCCTAATAAACCCTTTTTTATAGGTCTAGTGCGCGGCCGGGCCTAGAACTAATCGACATAATAATTGCTTGTAGTTTGAACCATACGAGGACATTGGGAACTAAGCCATAAGGTAGAGGAACGACAAATTTAGCTCACATCAGCACCAAAACCTTACTACTCTTCTTTCATAGTCCACATCCTCACTACTATTCTCTCAAAGCACTGGATCTGCTGCTGCTGCTGCTCAATAACTAAGGTGTGTGCTTCCCTACTTTTGCTACTTGCTCAGATCAGATGAGGAGCCTTCTGCAAATAAAAAGGAACAGTGGTATTAGGCGCATCGTAGGCTCAAAATCGCTTTAGTCATGCTGTTCCTGTTATGGATGCTTAATGTATTTTCAACCGGCTAAAATAGCTGTTCTCGTGTCTGCATGCCAAAACAATCATAAGCTGAATTTCTGATAAACAAGAAGAAGCAAAACTGCGTTTTACGGGCATTCTAGATTGTAGCACATGAGCAAGGTGAATGGAAATTCGTCTCACATAATTAAGTTTACATTCCATATTTTTATCCGTCCAGGAAACAAGCTGATCCATTTGCAGTGGGACAAAGAAGCATCATATATCTCATATTGAGGTGGAAATCAGACTTTCCACAATGGCAACTGAACCTCTCTGTGAAAATCTGGAGACTGTTGTAGCAACCGACCAACCATACGAGGGTGATTCCTCTTCCCAGCAGCAACTCACCGTGTACAACTACGACCTGAGTGGTCCATACTCCACAGTTCTCTCCCCAGCCAACAGCAGCCATGGACAAAACCAAGTTCAGATTGCTGCAGGGGGTAGCCCTCAACGCCTGATCAGATCAAATGATGCCCTTCAATACATAAGCCAGATGCTGATGGAAGATGTCGACGAGACGGTCGACATATGCCAAGGGGATGCTGCTCTCCAGGCTGCTGAAAAGCCATTTCGTGACATTCTTGGGGAGGTATACGCCCCAGCTACTAACTGTACACAAATGCATAGCAACAGCAAACCAGACAACCCTGATAAGAGTGGTACCAGCTGTTACAAGAGGCTCTGGAGCACAAGCTTCAGTAAAAACTGTTCCAGTTACAGCGTGTTACAGCCCTTAACAAAGCTGTTGAGTCCATACACTTGCAATAAGAGTCTTTGCCTACAAAACAATCCGTCGATAAGTGTTGGACCGACTTCTAGATCTGATTTCCCTGCCTTACATTGTCAGAGAGATGTCGAGGAGGCAACGATGTTTGCTCCACGTATTGGTAAGCTGGTGATATATTTAGAGAATGACATACTTACTATTTCCAAACTGGCAATAAAGGAGACAGTAGGACAGAAGAGCGAAAAATTGGATATCTTGGAAGGAAGGAGCAATAAACATCTTGTCTTCACCACTTGTGCAATAACTCGAAATGAAAATTTCGACCAAGTTCTGCTATGCTATGGTTGGAAGAGTTCCGATCAAATAACAAGACTGACAAGAGGGATGGCAGTGGAAGGAAACAAGAATTCAGTGAAAGGCCGGAGCAAAGGACGTCAGAAGCTATGGGATAGGATGCAACCGAGGAAAGAGTTGGTTGATCTCAGGACTCTCCTCATCCATTGCGCACAAGCGGTGGCAGAAGACAGCTACTTGTTGGCCAGTGAACTGCTATTGAAGATAAGACAACACTCTTCAGCAGATGGTGATTGTACTCAGAGACTGGCATTTTACTTGGCGGATGGCCTTGAGGCACGCTTGGCTGGGAGCGGGAATCAGGTTTATCGCACCCTCATCGAGAGGCGAACAAGTCCCACGGATTGGTTAGAGGCTTACAGCCTTTTTGTTGCAGCTTGCCCTTTTGTCAGGACGTCATACTACTTTGCGAGCCAAGCTATTCTTGATGTCTCAAAAGGGCAACCAAAGGTGCACATCATTGACTTTGGCATCGGCTATGGCTTTCAGTGGCCATTAATGATTCAGAAGTTTGCACAACAAGAAGAGGGAGCCCCTAAGCTTCGGATCACAGGTATAGACGTTGCTCAGCCAGGTTTTCGCCCCTGCAAAATGATCGAGGAGACAGGGAAGCGGTTGGCTGATTATGCAAACATGTTCAGGGTACCTTTTCAGTATCAGGGCATTGCCGCTCCAAGATGGGGCGCCATTAAAATTGAGGATCTTAACATTGATGAGGATGAAGTTCTCATAATCAACTGCATATTCCGGATGAAGAATCTTGGTCATGAAACCGATGGCATAAATAGTGCAAGGGACGAGGTGCTGAAAACTATGAGGAGGATGAACCCAAAGGTTTTCATTTCTGGCATTGTGAACGTGTTACATAGTTCTCCCTTCTTCATACAACGATTCAAAGAAGTTATGCTCCATTACTCTTCAGTGTTTGACATGCTTGATGCAAATGTTCCACGGGATAATGAAGCAAGAAAGATGCTTGAGAGGATCCCATTTGGGCGGGATGCCCTTAACATAATAGCATGTGAGGATGCAGAAAGGACTCAGAGGCCAGAAAGTTACAGGCAGTGGCAAGCAAGGTGCCTCAAGGCAGGGTTCCAGCAGCTTCCTGTCGATCAAGCCATCTTAAAGAATATAGTACACATGAAGAACTTACATTATCATGAAGAATTCTTCGCCGTTGAAGATTGCGGCTGGCTGCTACAAGGATGGAAAGGGAGAGTGATGTATGCTATATCTAAATGGAAACCTGATGAAACATATAATGATCAGTAAGATTCGAACAGTTTTTCAAGTGCACAAACATCTCGGCAACTTACCACCTCCGTAGCAGCTTGCATGATTCCCAACACAACGGTACTTTATGCTAGTATATATATATCTTGGAAGAAGATGGGATGATGATTTGAGTGTTGATATTCTACATGTTTTTTATTTGGTCCAGCTGCGCAACTTCACGGCCATATGTAGCAAAAGGCAACTGTGCAATACTTTGCTTCTGTCGCTCTATTTAATTTCTGAGCAAAGTGTTTAGAAAGTGAATATGGTGTTCTTTTAACTATGTGTACTTGGTTATTGTTTTGGTCTGTGCATTGGGCCTACAGGACATGAGATTAGTGGAAATACCTGGACACTGGATTTGCTGTGAAGCACTAGAATATTGCACTGCCCATCTCTCAAAAGATATAGAAGATCAGAGGATTCCCATTTCTGATTTGAAGCAATTGTACTTATATTAATATAAACAAGGTTTCTATGCACGAATCCAATAGAATGCACTAATGTTCATATATTACTCTCCCCATATCACAAATAAGTGGAGTTTTGGACATGCCTTGAGTCAAACTTTTAAAATTTTAACTACGAGCATCATTTTAACCATCCAGATTAGAAATTTGAAAATTATATGTACAGATTTTTCTCAGAAAATACGTGAGATCCTGGTTCCCGAGGGGACTACCAGATCACTAGGGCCATAGAGACATGGGGAACCGGAGAGGGGGGAGGGAGGGACCTCGCCGCCGCCGGCAACCTGCTGAGCTTCCTCGTGGCGGCCGCGACGAGGAAGAACTCACGAGAAGGAGGAGGCGTTTTCCGCCTTCGAAGAGCGTTAACGCACTTGCTGAACTGCTGAGTCGTGTTTAGGTGGGCCTGGTCCCTGGGCTGTGTCACGTTAGGCCCACCTGATGATGCCAGCTCATCACCCTATATACCTGAGAGTGATTTTCTATATGGAATATTCATCCTAGCCCACCACTGTTTGACCGAACCCTTTAAATGCCAAGATGCACCTATATTTAATTGTGACATGCACAACTTTTCATATTAAGAATTTCTTCCTGATGTAGAAATTTGTCACATAGTTTAAATCGTAAGGACTAAATTAATGTTCTACACAATATTTACAAATTATACACTCCCTCCATCACAAGATAAGTGTCTCAACTTTTGTACAACTGTTCATGCAAAAAAAACTTTTGTACAACTTTTTTACCGAGTATTCATGCTGGTTCTACTAGCCAACCAATCACTGACGGAGCCATTCAAATCAAGATGTAATTTATCAAACTAATTAATGTTGTCGATGTTGACGGAGCCCTCCAAATGCCAAGAAGGTGTAATCTATTTGTTACTAATGGTCGTGAACTCGTCTAATTTATCACATATACATGACCAATCTCAAAGCCTTTATACGATACCACTATACCAATCTCAAAATACAGAGAAAATAATTACGAAAAAAACTGGTGGTTTAATGAGATAAAGTACAACAAACTACACTCCACCAATTCCACCATTATATATACAATCAACTATCAAATGAAAAAAAAAGCAATCTTTTTGAATAGTGCCTCCTTTTTTCTTCCAATTACGTCCAAAAATTTAACATATTTTGTTTTATTTTCTTCTACTATTTTTTGGCCTCTTCTTCTAGTATTGCAGATTGAATCTGGATGTGCATTTTCAGGACATGATAACTAACAATCTTATCATTGTTGTAAATAAAATTCAGAGGCATTTACACTCCTTAAACATTTAGTACAACTGTATCACTCAAGCCTTGGTAAAATACTTCAGGTATGGCAGAATACAAGTGCAAATCTCATCAGACTAGCTAGGCACCAACGTTCAACTTTGAACTAATAAGATAATCACAAAAAAATCTTATTATTTTACTGAGATGAAGTACAACAAACTATCAAGTGGGAGAGAAAGAAAAAAAATCTTCAAATAGTGCACCTCCTTCTGATTACCTCAGATTTTTTTAACAACCCAATTAGGAACCTTAATAATGTTGACACCCAGGCAAGCGTTCCTAATAAACACTTTTTTATACCTCTGATGCGCAGCTGGGCCTAGAACTAATCGACAGGATAATTTCTTGTAATCTGGACCATTCTCTGTCACAATCTTATGACATTGGGAACAAAGCCATAAGCTATAAGGTAGAGGAACGACAAATTTAGTTCACATCAACACCAGAAGCTCACTACTATTCTTTCATAGCCCACATCCCCACTACTCTTCTCAGAGCACTGGATCTGCTGCTGCTGGTGCTGCTAAATAACCAAGGTGTGTGATTCCCTACTTTTGCTACTTGCGCGGATGAGAAGCCTCATGCAAATAAAACTGAGCGGTGGTATTAAGCGCGTCATAGATTCTATGTTTAACCGGCTAGAATAGTTATTCTCGTGTCTGCGAGCCTTTGAAATTAGTTTTCGATCAATATGGCATGCCAAAACAATCATAAGCTGAATCTCTAATAAAAAGGAAGAAGCAGAAGGTGAAGGAAAAGAAGAAGAAAAAGGAGCTCGTTGAGCAGAATTCCGTTTCACGGACATTCTAGATTGTAGCACATGAGCAAGGCGAACCGAAATTTGGCTCACATAATTTATCTTCCATTTCCTGTTCTTCTTCTTCCAGGAAACAAGCTGATTCATTTGCTGTGGGACGAAGAAGATTTATATATCTCAAATTGAGGTGGAAAGAACACTTTCCACAATGGCGATTGAATCTCTCCGTGACAATCTGGGCACCGTCGAAGCAACCGACAAACCATACGATGGTGATTCCTCTTTCCAGCAGCAACTCACCATGTACAATTACAAGCAGAGAGGTCCGCACTTCTTTCCCCAGCCAACCACTGGAGCAAGAACATATCTGCATCGTGCAGACACTGGCCCTGGGTTGTGCAATGTCAACAGCAGCCTTGGACAGAACCAAATTCAAATCACTGCAGAACATCACCGGATGAGAAAAAACGATGCTCTTCACTATATAAGCCAGATGCTGATGGAAGATGTCAACGAGAGGGTCGACATATGCCAAGGGGAGGCTGCTCTCCAGGCTGCTGAGAAGCCATTCCGTGACATTCTTGGGCAGGGATACACGCCGGCCACTTACTGGCCGCCATTGCATAGCAACAACGAAACAGGTAACTCTGATAAGAGTGGCAGCAGAGGTTACAAGAGGATCTGGAGCAATAGCTTCAGTAATTACTGTTCCGGTTACAGCGTGTTACGGCCCTTAACAACCCCGCTGAGTCCATACATCTGCAATACGAGCCTTTCTCTACCAAACCGTCCGTTGACAAGTGTTGGACAGGCTTCTGGATCTGGTTTCCCCACCTTGGATTGTCAGAGAAGAGGCATCGAGGAGGCAAGGATGTTTGCTCCAAGTATTCATAAACTGGTGATATATTTAGAGAATGGCATACTTTCTATTTCCCAACTAACTACAAAGGCAAAAACAGGAGAGAGAAGCGAAAACGCAATCTTTGCGCTGGCAGACCAAAGGGAGTGGGATATCTTGCAAGGAAGGGGCCATAAACACCATGCCATCACCACTTGTGCAATAATACGAAATGAAAATTTTGACAGAGTTCTGCTATACCATGGTTGGAAGACTTCCGACCAGACAACAAGACTACGAGAAACGATGGCGGAGAAAGGAAACAATAACTCACTGAAAGGCCGGAGCAAAGGACGTCAGAAGCTATGGCAGAGGAAGCAACCAAAGAAAGAGTTGGTTGATCTCAGGGCTCTCCTCGTCCATTGCGCACAAGCTATAGCATTAGAAAACCACATGTTGGCCAGTGAAGTCCTACAGAAGATAAGACAACACTCCTCAGCAGATGGTGATTGTACTCAGAGACTGGCATTTTACTTGGCGGATGTCCTTGAGGCACGTTTGGCTGGGATCGGGAGCCAGGTTTATCGCAACCTCATGGAGAGGCGAACAAGTACCACAGAATGGTTAGAGGCTTACAGCGTTTTTATTGCATCTTGCCCTTTTGTCAAGACGTCATACTACTTCGCCAGCCAAGCTATTCTTGATGTCTCAAAAGGGCAACCAAGGGTGCACATTGTTGATTTTGGCATCGACTTTGGCTTTCAGTGGCCACTAATGATTCAGAGGTTTGCACAGCAAGAAGAGGGAGCCCCTAAGCTTCGGATCACAGGTATAGACGTATGCCAGCCAGGTTTCCGCCCCTGCGAAATGATCGAGGAGACAGGGAAGCGGTTGGCTGATTATGCAAACATGTTCAAGGTACCTTTTCAGTATCAGGGCATTGCCACTTCAAGATGGGACACCATTAAAATTGAGGATCTTAACATTGACGAGGATGAAGTTCTCATAATTAACTGCATATTCCGGATGAAGAATCTTGGTCATGAAACCGATGGCATATATAGTGCAAGAGATGAGGTGCTGAAAACTATGAGGAGGATGAACCCAAAGGTTTTCATTTCTGGCACTGTGAATGGGTTAAATAGTTCTCCCTTCTTCATACAACGATTCAAAGAGGTTATGCTCCATTACTCTTCATTGTTTGACATGCTTGATGCAAATGTTCCACGAGATAATGAAGCAAGAAAGATGATTGAGAGGACCCCATTTGGGCGGGATGCACTTAACATCATAGCATGTGAGGATGCAGAAAGGACCCAGAGGCCAGAAAGTTACCGACAGTGGCAAGCAAGGTGCCTCAAGGCTGGGTTCCAGCAGCTTCCTGTGGATCAGGTCGTCTTAAAGAACATAGTACACATGCAGAACTTACACTATCATGAGGAATTCTTTGCTGTTGAAGACTGCGGCTGGCTGCTACAAGGATGGAAAGGGAGAGTAATTTATGCGATATCAAAATGGAAACCTAATAAAACACATGGTGATCAGTAAGGTTCGAACAGTTAGTTTTGCAGACATGCGTAGACAACTTCCTGCTTCTGTATCTCCTTGCATGGTTCTCAACGCAATGGACCTAAAATGCTGAACACTGTAAGATATTGTTTCATCAGATGAGCATTGGAAACTGTCTTGGAAGGAGAATCAGATGTTTATACTCAACATGTTTTTATTTGGTCCAACTGCGCAACATACACGACCATATGTTGGAAATAAATAGAAGGCGACTGTAAAATGGTATTATCTTTTGTGTTCTTTTTAATTCTGAACAAATTGTTTTAGAACGTTGCTCTATATGTGAATCTGTTGTTTTTAAACGAATATATCAACTATGTGTACTTGGTTATTGTTTTGATCCGTTTGTTGGGACTATTAGACATGAGAATGGTGATGGAAACACCATACCTTGACACTGATTTTACTGTAGAGGAGATTACTGCAGTGTTACTTCTCAAAATTGGTGACATGGAAGGTGAGAGAACTAGTCAATTTCTGAGATGAAGACGGCAACTGAGGTTCCTATGCACGAATCCAATAGAATGCATATGCGACGTTTTGGACATACTACTCTCTCCATATCACAGCTTGTACTTCTAACATTGGAATATCATTGCAATCATTCACATTAGAAATTTGAAAGAAAATAAATAAATTATATGTACAGATTCTTCTCAAGCAATAAGTGGAACAAATTAGGTGGTCAAAAAACCATATGCACCCCGAGGGGACTGCCAAATTAGGTGGTCAAATCAGCAGGGCCACAGAGACACGGGGAACCGGAGAGGGAGAGACCTTGGAGGCGGGCGGGCGCAGAGGGTGGGGTGGGGTGGAGGCCGAGGTCGGCGAAGGAGCGCGAGGAGAGGAGCCCCTCCGCTTCGTCTTCCTTCGCCTACGCCGGCGGTGGCGACCTACCGAGCTTCCTCGTGGCGGCCATGGGGAGAGAGGTCGCAGAGGAGAACCAAAGAGGAGGAGAGAGAGGAGGCGTTTTCCGCCTTCGGAGAGCGATTACGCACCTGCTGAACCATACCTGGCCAGATGGGCCGGCCCGGCCCGGCATGGCCCGGCCTGGGTTAAACGGGCCAGGCACGGCACGGCCCGACCAGGCACGCTAACTACTTGGGCCGTGCCGGGCCGGCACGCGTGCTGCCCTCTCAGGCACAGGCATGGCCCATGGCTACACGTGCTGGCCCGTAGGCACGTCTGGCACGAGATGGCCCGATTTTTTTGAAAAAAAAAGCCGCATCTGGCCGTGCGCAGGCGCGCAGCGCCGCAGCCAGAACGTGCCCACGAGGCACATCGATGCAGCAGGGCTGCATGCATGCATGCCTAGCTGTGACACACCACTACACCAGCATGATTTTTCTATTTAAAAGTAGTAGCACGTAAGCATAGCAGTAGGCAGTACTAGCATACTCGCTCATTTAAGTAGCATGTTCCGCTCATTGTGACACTGTGCGTGCCGTGCCGGGCTGGCACGCGTGCCAGCCATAGCAGCCCAGGCACGGCCCTAGCCGGGCCACGTGCCAGGCCCGGCCCGCGTAGCCTCGTGCCGTGCCGGCCCATGACGTGCCAGGCACGCGGGCTATCGTGCCGGCACGATTAATAGGCCCATTTGGTCAGGTTTGTGCTGAACTGCTGAGTCGTGTTTTAACCGGGCCTGGGCCCTGTGCTGTGTCGTGTTTTAACTGGGCCTGGGGCCTGGGCCCTGTGTTGTGTCGTGTTTTAACTGGGCCTAGGGCCTGGGCCTTGTGCTATGTAAGGGACACAATGTGGATCTCTCGTGTTCCTAAAAAAAAACTATGGATCTCTCAGTTACTCACTACACATACAGGATTTGATTACAGAGTAGCCATTACAAGGAACTGGGAAAGAGGAAGGGAGAGAGGTGGAGGTAGGAGAAGAGCCGCCACCACCGGGTTCCGTTGATCCACTGGATGCCTTATCCAGCCCCTGGGTCCTGATACTTGTAGTAGTGATGCTGACGTCCCCTCCCTCTTAACAACCGGCTTGCCCCCAAGCCGGTGCCGGCTTTTCTCCGCTGATTCATAGGAGTGGTTCCTTGCGAACACCAGCCTGAGCATATGCAGAGTGCGATGAGAGAGCCAGGGAATAAAACACGGTACTCGCAGGCCTTGAACATTTGCAAAGTTCATTCGTCCTAGATTCCATTCCTCACAAGAAGAAAGTGCTGGCAGAATTAACTTCACTGCACACTGTTCATCGCTTTGCACTCCCTCGGATTTGAACCTCTCATACATGCAGCAAGGGAACCTACAATAATGGCACTGGAGTAGATGCAAGTCCTCAACTGAGAGCAGCCCGCAACTGAATTGTCGCATCGTGATAAGAGTTTGAGGATCATTTTCGGAACTAGAGTTCATTGCATGGAAGCCACCATAGGTAGCAGAACTTCTAGAATTTCACTAGTAAACAATCTTAAATCAGAATCATGCAGCTCCTGAAAGACTGGTTCATATGGCCCAAATTGCGTGAACTGACGAACAAAAATGCTTGAACGTTGTGTGCTTAGAGCACCCATTTTCTTCATGCCCAGAAGAAGATGTGCAGCCATAGTAGCAAGATAGGAATGCTTTAGTTCGGTAGCAGTAGTAATAGAGCATGCGCAGAGTTCTGGAAGCGACTTTTTACCTTCGCGGAATAGCTGCTTGCTGAAGCATAAATCATCATTGTCCTGTTTCAAAGACCATAAGCACACTAGCTGAACCAGGAGTATATTTATGCAGTTCCCAGGAAGATTGCACACAAGATTTCCAAAATGACATAATTCCCTCTGAAAAGGCACTAGTAATCAAACCCCTCTCATGCACTTGGACAAACAGAAATAGATGATCCATTAACCTTTCAATTAGAAACGACGGCCACGGAGTGGGTCGGACCTCGTTTCCCTCTGCTGATATAAGATGCCCACAATCACACTGCTGCAAATCCTCTAATGGCACACTGACTGCAAACGACGGCCACGGAGTGGGTCGAAGCTCATTCCCTTCGGCAATATGGTGCACCAGAAATGATGGCCATGGTGTCGGCCGTATCAGCGCAGCAGCCCTTTGTGCCTTGTGGGTGGCGAGACGTCCAGGCCATGGTTTGGGAACGGCGATGTTGGTGTGATTGGCAACGCTAGTGACGATGTGGCGATGACTTGGTTCAGGCAATTGTTGCCCGCCAGCACGGAGGTGTAGATGGTGCCGACAAACTTGTCACCCACGGTGATGTCGACGACCCGAGTCGCTGTCGCCACAACCTGGTTCTCCTCCTGTATCTCACCTTCGTTCATTGGCAGGATAGGGATGGTGTTGTGGAGGTAAACCGAGGGCTCGGGGACGATTCCGGCGGTGGTGTGACAGACCTCCTTGTCAGTGAGGTCGGTGACGGGCTCGGGGTAGATAGTGGTGACCTTGTCGACGCTATTGGTGGTGACAACTTGGTTTGAGCCATCCGTCGAACAGGTGATGTGTGCCATCATGATGCAGGCAAGGGGTGTGTCGTGGATGACCTCGAGGACCTCTCGGTGTTGGAGCAGGAGATGTCGAGGACGGGCGTGGTCGAGGTGTGCTTCGTGGTTGAGGCCGCCGGATGGAAAAGCGAGGTAACCACGGGAGGGTCACCCACGCGGGCAACACCCATCAATGAGGTCATCTCCTCCGCCTTAGCGCACAATCTCTTGAGATACCACAACAACTGCTCATTGGCAGACATGGCATCCCATCTGGTGGTTTGACAGTGGGCATGGCATCGGCGCCGGTGGAATTGGGAGAAAAATTGGGGGAAATTTGAGGGAGAAGGGTGGTGCATGGCTCTGTATACCAGATGTAAGGGACACATTATGAATCTCTCGATTACTCACTACACATAGAGGATTTGTTTACAGAGTAGCCATTATAAGGAACTGGGAAAGAGGAAGGGAGAGAGCTGGAGGTAGGAGAAGAGCCGCCACCATCGGGTTTCGTTGATCCACTGGATGCCTTGTCCAACCCCTGAGTCTCCTGATACTTGTAGTAGTTGCTATAGTAGCTTCAGCGACAACGATGCACTTGGGCCTATCCCATAGTCGGCCGATGGTGGCAGGGATGCTGACATGCTGTGTCACGTAAAGGCTTCACCTGATCATGCCAGCTCATCATCTTAATATGTTTAAAAAAAGGAATAATATGAATAAGATGTGAGTTCCATATATTGGGTGAACAAGTTAAAATCATTGGTGACATAGCCATCAATACAAGGTCGCATTGGCACGGCCTAGGCAAAAACCAAGCACAAAACAAGGTATTGTAATTAAAGCATCTCAACAGTCAAGAAAGCGCCAGCGTAAAAATCTGTTTGCAGCAGCTCCGGCATGTTTAGCGCTGCCGCCATACTGGCTCCAAAGAGCCGTGCTATAATTCAGCGCGCGCGCCGCTCCAGCAGTGCGTAAAAATACAGCGCGCGCGACTCGCCAGGCATTTGCATATATGATATTTTAGACACAAAATGAGTTTGAAACATTCATCAAAATGCAATAAACATGTTAATTTTGTCAACTGCCTTTTGTACGGCCGCCCACTTTTGACAATCCGAGTTGATTGTCGACCATCGGGACCGAAGTGATCTCGGAGCGGTCAATTCCACTCACGTTGTGAGCATCAAAGTGTTCTTTCATTCGCCCCCAATACGCGTCTCTACTTTGATCACCTCCAATGGATGGATCCCTCGACACTTGCAAATAAGTATAGCATAGTAACTTGTCATCGTTGGTGGAGTAATTGCCCGCTCTTCCTTTCGGCGCCTCGGCAATTCCCTCACCCTCCTCGTCCACCTCAAACTCATGGTCTTCGAAATGGATGTCATTGATTTGAGACCAATGCGAATTGTTGGACCCAACACCCATAGTGGACATGTATGCATCATCATTGAGACTACAAAGTTTTTTGAACAATGCAAATAAGCTATCTATATGTGATGATGCATTGAAAAAATATTAAGAAAAGAAAAGTTGGAAATTTTTTCACCTTGGGGGCATTTCGTCGAACACGTGGTGCGCGTCGGCGGCCGGCTCAACGAGTGAGCTCGCCGGCGCTTCGGTAGCCGCCGCGGCCGTCGAACGCCCTGCAAGCTTCTTTCCCTTGCCTTCGTGCTACCGGAGCCGTCCGCCGCCTTGTTTTTCTTCGCGGATGTTTTGCCCTTCTTCGTCCGCGCCGCATTGGGGACCTTCTTCGACGGTGCGGCGGCGGCACGGGACGGCGCCGGCGCGACGCCACCCGGCGACGTGGTCATCCGCGGCGGCAAGAAGAGGCTGCGCGCGAGCCGGCGCTTCGGCGAGCTCGGCGGTGGCGACGCCAGCGCTTCCAGCTTAGGGTTTCAGCGGCGCCGGCAGCTGCGGCGGCGGGTCGCGATCATACAGCGGGTGGCGGGGTGCGGTGTCTGGCGTCCATGGGTGGTGGCAGGCGCCCGACGCCGGCGCGGGCGAGGAGACGAGAGAGAGGAGAGGAGAGAGTGCGGCGCGAGCGCTCGAGTGTGCCGGCGCTGTAGCGGGCGCCCGAAATACACCACGCGGGTAAGTGTTTTCAACCGCGCGCCCAACCCGTTATAGCGCGCGCGCCGTTTTTGCGCTCCCGCTGGAGCGACCCGCTGCGTTGCGCGCGCGCTAAACCGGCCTAATTTGCGGCGCGGTGCTAGTTTAGCGCGGCTGTTGGAGATGCTCTTAATGAAGAAGGTGGTACCTCAATGGCCATCAGAAATCAAATTTAATGTTCAGTGACTTGTCTATCTCATCAAACCAGACTGTAATTTCATAATGAGAGATGTGTTGCCGATGACGACGGGAAGGTAGTCTTACTCAAGTTATCAATTCGAGAATAAGAACGAGCTCATGCGGAGTCTGATAAAAGATACGCCCTCGGATCGATAATAATTGTCATGGTTTTAGTTTAATTGTCGTATCGATCAGAGGGAGTAATATTTTTATTCCCTTTCTTACATCAAAAAAATGATGCTTTTCTCTCTTTCAAATCAAAGAAAGCACAAACGTTGTCCATCTCTTTTCCCTTTCTTACATATCTATATGTTATTTTTTATTATTTCTAGTGTTCGTTGTACTATTATTATTGAAGATGAATAGATCGAAACTTTTTCCCACAAAAAAAAAAACTAATTCAAGGGAGAGGGAGTACACAAAAAATCTGATGGTTTAGTGAGATGAAGTACAACAAACTACCCTCCAAAAATTCAACCATTATATACATATCAACTAACAAATGAAGAAAAAAATAAATGTTCCTTTATAGAGTGCCTCCTTTTTCTATTACAACAGAATTTTTGACAGATTTTGTTTTATATTTTTCTACATTAGTTATTTTTGTTACCTGTTCTTCTAGCAGTATAAATAGAATTTGGATGTGCATTTTCATGACCTGATAACTAACACTGCTGTCGAACTTGTAAATAAAATTCAAAGGCGGTTACAGTAATTAAACATTTGGTACAAATACTTCAGGACAGAACTACACAAGTGAAAATCTCATCAAACTAGCTAGACACCAACAATTCAATTGTGAACTATAATAATCATGGGAAAAAATCAGATTTTTTTATTGAGATAAAGCACAACAAAATATCCTTGAAAAATTCAACCAAAACCATTATATATATCAACAATCAAGTGGAAAAGAAAGAAATTTTTCTTTGAATAGTGCATCTCCTTTTTTTCGATTACCTCAGATTTGTTTTAACTATTCAATTAGGAACTTTAATAATGTTGAAGCCCAGGCAAGCGTTCCTAATAAACACTTTTTTATGCCTCTGATACACAGCCGGGCCTAGAACTAATCGACAGGATAACTGCTTGTAATCTGGACTCATTCTCTGTCACAATCACCATGGCTGACGTTGGGAACAAAGCCACAAGGAACAAGAGGAACAACAAACTTAGTACACACCACCACAACCATTGGATCTGATGAGGAACAACCATTCTCTCAAAGCATTCAATCTGATGGAACAACCATTCTCTCAAAGCATTGGATCTGATGCTGCTGCTCAATAACCAAGGTATGTGCTTCCCTACCTTTGCTACTTGCTCAGATCAGATGGGAGCCTCCTGCAAAGAAAAATGAACAGTGGTATTAGGCGTGTCATAGATACAAAATCGCTTTAGGTGTTCTGCTTCTGTTGTAGATGCTTAAACATTCTGTGTTCTTATGTGTGCAAGCCTCCAGAATTTATTTTTTCAAGCTGAACCTCCAGTAAAAAGGAAGAAGCAGAAACTGAAGGAAAAAAAAGGAGCTCGCTGACCAGAATTCCATTTTATGGCCATTCTAGATTGTAGCACATTTGCTAGGTGAACCAAATAATTTAGCTTCCATTTCCCCTTTTTCTTCTTCCAGGAAACAAGCTGATTCATTTGCTGTGGGACAAAGAACCATATATCTCATATTGAGGTGGAAAGCAGACTTTCCAGAATGGCGACTGAACCTCTCCATGACAATCTGGACAATGTCGCAGCAACCGATGGAAGCAATTCCTCTTCCCAGCAGCAACTCACCGCGTACAACTACGACCTGAGTGGTCTACAGTCCAAAGTTCTTTCCCCAGCAAACCAAGAAAGCACATATCTGCATGGTGGAGTCACTGACCCTGGGTTGTGCAGTAACAAAAGCAGCCTTGGACAAAACCAATTTCAGATTTCTCCAGGGGGTAGCCCTGAGCACCGCCAGATAAGATCAAACGATGCTCTTCACTACATAAGCCAGATGCTGATGGAAGACGTCGACGAGAGGGTCAACATATGCCAAGGGGAGGCTGCTCTCCAGGATGCTGAGAAGCCATTTCGTGACATTCTTGGGGAGGTATGCGCACCGGCTACTAACTGGCCGCCATTGCATACCAACAACAAACCAGACGAATCTGATAAGAGTGGGACCAGCCGTTACAAGAGGCTCTGGAGCACTAGCTTCGGTAATGACTATTCCAGTTACAATGTGCTACAGCCCTTAGCAACCCCGTTGAGTCCATATATCTACAATAGGAGTCTTTTTCTACCAAACCAGCCGTTGACAAGTGTTGGATGGACTTCCGGATCGGGCTTCCCTGCCTTGCATTGTCAAAGAGGTGTCGAGGAGGAAAAGATGTTTGCTGCAAGTATTGTTAAGCTGGTGATATATTTAAAGAACGATATACTTTATATTTCCCAATTAACTACAAAGGCAAAAGTAGGAGAAATGAGCGAAAACGCAATCTTTGAGGTGGCGGACCAAAGGTGCTGGGATACCTTTCAAGGAAGGAGCAATAAACATCATGCCATCACCACTTGTGCAATAATTCGAAATGAAAATTTCGACCGAGTTCTGCTATGCTATGGTCAGAAGAGTTTAGATGGAATAACAAGACTGCGAGAAAGGATGGCGGGGGAAGGAAACAAAAACTCATTGAAAAGCCGGAGCAAAGGGCGTCAGAAGCTATGGGTTAGGAAGCAACCGAGGAAAGAGTTGGTTGATCTCAGGACTCTTCTCATCCATTGCGCAGAAGCTGTGGCAAAAGACAACCACCTGTTGGCCAATGACCTCCTAAAGAAGATAAGACGACACTCCTCAGCAGATGGTGATTGTACTCAGAGACTGGCATTTTACTTGGTGGATGGCCTTGAGGCACGCTTGGCTGGGATCGGGAGTCAGGTTTATCACAATCTCGTGGAAAGGCGAACAAGTACCACAGATTGGCTAGAGGCTTACAACCTTTTTCTTGAAGCTTGCCCTTTCAAAAGGGTGTCATACAACTTTGCCAACCAATCAATTCTTGATGTCTCACAAAGGCAACCAAGGGTGCACATCGTCGATTTTGGCATCAGCTTCGGCTTTCAGTGGCCATCAATGATTCAGAGGTTTGCACAGCGAGAAGAGGGAGCCCCTAAGCTTCGGATCACAGGTATAGAAGCTCCCCAGCCAGGTTTTCGCTCCTGCGAAATTATCGAGGAGACAGGGAAGCGGTTAGCTGATTATGCAAACATGTTCAAGGTACCATTTCAGTATCAGGGCATTGCCACTTCAAGATGGGAGACCATTAAAATTGAGGATCTTAACATTGACGAGGATGAAGTTCTCATAATCAACTGCATATTCCGGATGAAGAATCTTGGTCATGAAACCGAATCCATAAATAGCGCAAGGGATGAGGTACTGAAAATTATGAGGAGGATGAACCCAAAGGTTTTTATTTCTGGCACCATGAATGGTTTACACAGTTCTCCCTTCTTCATACAACGATTCAAAGAGGTTATGCTCCATTACTCTTCAATGTTTGATATGCTTGATGCAAATGTTCCACGGGATAATGAAGCAAGAGAGATGATTGAGAGGATCATATTTGGGCGGGATGCACTTAATATCATAGCATGCGAGGATGCAGAAAGGACTAGGCCAGAAAGTTACAGGCAGTGGCAAGCAAGGTTTCTCAAGGCTGGGTTCCAGCAGCTTCCTGTCGATCAAGTTGTCTTAAAGAAAATAGTACACATGAAGAACTCACTTTATCATGAGGAATTTTTTGCTGTTGAAGATCGCGGTTGGCTGCTACAAGGATGGAAAGGGAGAGTACTTTATGCTATATCTAAATGGAAACCTGATGATCAGCAAGACTCGAACTGTTTTTCAAGTGCACAAACATCTAAAGGCAACTTACGACCTCTGTAACCACTTGCATGATTCTCAACACGATGGGTCTAAATTGCTGAACACTGTAAGACAGATATTCTTTCGTCAGATGAGCATTGGGAACTAGTATCTTGGAAGAAGATGGGATGGCGATTAATGTTGACATCCAACATGTTTTGATTTGGTCCAACTGCGCTACTACACAATCATATGTAGCAAAATGGCAACTGTACATACTCTGCTTCTGTCATTCTATTTAATTTCTGAACAAACTGTTCGAGAAAGTTGCTCTATAAGTGAATCTGGTGTCCTTTTAAACGAATATTAACTATGTTTACTTACTCGGTCATTGTGTTTGGTCCGTGTATTGGGCCTACAAGACATGAGGTTAGTGGACACTGGATTTGCTGTTTTCTCAAAACTAACTATTTGGAAGATGGGAGGATTGTCATTTCTGACTTGAAGGCGGCAATTGTACTCAATGTTCAAGGAAGTGTTTTTAGGCAGCGCTTAATACAGGCGGGAGGAGATAGGGGGGATATAAGGCCCGGGCCAAAATTGGCTTGGCGTCTTGGCGACTAGGGTAAAAGGGTGGGGAGAGAAGAGAGGCCGAGAGAGTGTTGAGGTGGCGGCTGTTATTCTCCGTTTTGAGCGGCCCCTTTTCTCTGATTCCAGTAGCGGCTGTGGCGATCCTCCTCCTCGTATGTGCTCCTGCTGCTGCTGTTAATTGCTATCTGCCTATGTGCCTATGTGCTCCTGCTGCTGCTGTTACAGTTTGTTGATTAAAATCTTTCTAGGAGTATGGAGTCAGGAAATGATGCTACTGATGCTGCAGCAGCAGAAGAGAGAGCAAATTCCTGTTTTTCCTTGCATATTATTCAGAAACAGCCTAATTTTGGCCAACTTTTAGAAAAAAGTACAGTTTTGATCTTTCAGATCATTATGGAGATTTGAAAAATCATATGTACAGTACATAATTTTTTTCTAAAAAAAGTTAAGAGGCCGACATTAGGGGGTGAGCTCCTAGTTCCTGGAGGCAGGGGGCTGCCAAATCACTAGGGCCACAGAGACATGGGGAACAGGAGACGGGAGAGGGAGGGACCTTGGGGGCGGGTGCAGAGGGTGGGGTGGGGTGGAGGCCGACGTCGGCGAGGAGAAGAGCCCCTCCGTGTCGTCTTCCTTCGCATTCGCCTCCGCCGGCGGCGACCTGCCGGGCTCCTCTTGGCGGCCATGGAGGGAGAGGTCGCGGAGATCCGAAGAGCATTTTCCGCCTTCTGAGGCTGGTTGTAATGGGAGTATCATAACTAGTATCATGCATGCCAACTAGGCAACTTTGATGAGGTGGCATAGAATTAAATGAAGTAAGAGAGAGTTGAGTATCATATCATGATACCGTATCATAATAAATGCTACAATAGTATGTGTCATGCATGGCAATAAATAAAGACATCTATGATACTACCATATGATACTATGCATTAGAGAGGTAGTATCATACACTAGTATCATATGCATGATACTAACTTATGATACTACCCATTACAACCAGCCTGAGAGCGCTTACGCAGTTAGTCAGTGTTGTGTCGTGTTTTTACTGGGCCAGGGCCCTGGGCCGTCTCACGTCAGGCCCACCTTTTTTTTAGGGGAACGTCAGGCCCACCTTATCACGCCAGAACCTCTCTCATTCACGATAAATAAGACCATTGCTCAAAAAAATAACGAAAAATAAGACCCGACCCCTAAAAACCCCAAAAGTAAGACCCTTCCCACAAAAAACAAAAGAAATCAGACTCACTTGCGTCATAGTATGAACGAAGATGTCCAGGTTCAAAAAAGAAAAGAAAGCAAAGATGCCCCTACTGTCCAATACGAAGAAGAAAAATATGTCCCTCGTATGTTTTTTTTTTCGAAAAGAAGGATGATCCTCCCGACCTCTGCATCAGGGCGATGCATGTGACCGCTTTATTAATTGTTCATCAAGAACTGAAAAGGTAATACATCAAATGTCCTTCATACGTACTCTGTAAGGAAAAATGATCTAAACGCTCTTATATTTCTTTACAGAGGGAATGCCCTAGACCTTATGCCTCAACCTAGTAAAATTGTGAAATCTCAATGGCTCATTCGAATAACATGACAAGCTGGTAAGTTTAACATCATAATGCTAGATGAAAATGCCACTCGAACCCGGAGCTAGCTGGTTCTCCATGAAATGGGTTGAAGCGCGACACTTGACTGAACATCTAGGGGTAAAAGCACTGTTTTGGTGTGGGTTGCGCGAGCTGTATCAAATCGCGGCAAACTATTTGTTTTTAGTTTTAGCCTAGTTGAAGAGTTTTGATTAAGGTTTATTAGTTTAATTATAGAAAGGTGAGTTGTTATACTACTCTATGTAATAAGATGAGAAAAAAGAGCAACAACATGCATGCTCACTCACTCCCTTCATGCAATGCGCGGTTTCACGCGCTCACATCATGTAACGCGCGTGAATCGAATTCGCGCTTGAGCTAATATTATGCGCCTTGTTTGGGAGAACTAAAATTTTGCATGGCAGTGCACTGCCTAGCTTTGAGTGTACGTATCAATACTCGAGATCATTATGGACACACTTTCTATTTTCAGAGAGGTCTTCCACTCACGTGTCAGTTGCATTTCTTCAATTTCCCACACGTCCTCTCTATGCAGAGGAAATACAAAGAAGAAATGCTATGCAGAATACATTCGCAAAAAAAAGGCTATACATGATACACATAGTGGTAGATAGAACACAGACACTGGCCGAGTTATTTGTGTTGAGTTACTTCTTCAGCAATCCCATCCCAGTGTCTACGTGCACAAGTTGCACCGGATGCGTCGAGCTACTTCTTCAGCAATCAGACCTCCGAAACCGCGCCCCTTGACAAGTTGCACCAGGAGAGGGGCAGTAAGATTTTTGTGGAGCGTCTTCGGTGCGACTGTTCGCTCAAGTTCTACTACATCCAAGACAACCATATGTCTGCTTCCTCTACAATTGATGGACACCTTATCTTCACCATCATGGCCAACGACGTTGTTGCACCCTAATTTCCGGTGAACTCATATGTTCTGAATCTCTCTTTGTTGACATGTGCCTATGGGCCATATGCCTATATTGTTGGGGAACATAGCAGAAATTTCAAATTTTCTACGCATCACCAAGATCAATCTATGGAGATTCTAGCAACAAGAGAGGGAGAGGATGAGTGTATCTTCATACCCTTGAAGATTGCGATGCGGAAGCGTTACAAGAACGCGGATGATGGAGTCGTACTCGCGGCGATTCAAATCGCGGAAGATCCGATCTAGCGCCGAACGGACGGTGCCTCCGCGTTCAACACACGAACAACCCGGGGATGTCTCCTCCTTCTTGATCCAGCAAGGGGAGAGGAGAAGTTAAGGGAGAACTCCGACATCACGACGGCGTGGTGGTGGTGGAACTCGTGGTTCTCCAGCAGGGCTTCACCAAGCACTACGGAGGAGGAGGAGGTGTTGGAGGAGGGAGAGGGCTGCGCCAAGGGAAGGGTGCGGCTGCCCTCCCACCCCTCCACTATATATAGAGGCAAGGGGAGAGGGGGAGGCGCCCTAGGGTTTCCCCTAGGGGGCGGCGGCCAAGCAGATTGGATCTCCCTAGGGAAAATCCTAGGGAGACTTGCCCCCCAAGCCAAGCAGGTGGAGGATTGCCTCCCAAGCCAGGTGGAGGCGCCCCACCTCCCCAAATAACGTGGGAAAGGGTGTGGGGGGAGCACCACCCCTTAGTGGGCTGGTTTGCCCCTTCCCCTTTGGCCCATGAGGCCCTCCAACACTTGCCGGGGATCCCGAAACACCTTTCGGTCATGCTGGCCATAGCCTGGTACCCCAGGAACACTTCCGGACTCCAATACCCTTCGGCCAATATATCGATCTTCACCGCCGGACCATTCCGGAACTCCTTGTGACATCTGGGATCACATCCGGGACTCCGAACTACCTTCGGTAACCACATACTATTTCCCATAACAACTCTAGCGTCACCGAACCTTAAGTGTGTAGACCCTACGGGTTCGGGAACCATGCAGACATGACCGAGACGTTCTCCGGCCAATAACCAACAGCGGGATCTGGATACCCATGTTGGCTTCCACATGTTTCACGATGATCTCATCGGATGAACCACGATGTCGAGGATTCAATCAATCCTGTATACAATTCCCTTTGTCCATTGGTATGTTACTTGCCCGAGATTCGATCGGCGGTATCCCTATATCTTGTTCAATCTTGTTACCGGCAAGTCTCTTTACTCGTTCCATAGTGCATGATCCCGTGACTAACTACTTAGTCACATTGAGCTCATTGTGATGATGCATTACCGAGTGGGTCGAGAGATACCTCTCCGTCATACGGAGTGACAAATCCAGTCTCGATTCGTGCCAACCCAATGACACTTTCGGAGATACCGTAGTGCACCTTATAGCCACCCAGTTACGTTGTGACGTTTGGTACACCCAAAGCATTCCTATGGTATCCGGGAGTTGCACAATCTCATGGTCTAAGGAAATGATACTTGACATTAGAAAAGCTTTAGCAAACAAACTACACGATCTTGTGATTTGCTTAGGATTGGGTCTTGTCCATCACATCATTCTCCTAATGATGTGATCCCGTTATCAATGACATCCAATGTCCATGGTCAGGAAACCATAACCATCTATTGATCAACGAGCTAGTCAACTAGAGGCTCACTAGGGACATGTTGTGGTCTATGTATTCACACATGTATTACGGATTCCAGTTAATACAATTATAGCATGAACAATAGACAATTATCATGAACAAGGAAATACAATAATAACCATTTTATTATTGCCTCTAGGGCATATTTCCAACAGTCTCCCACTTGCACTAGAGTCAATAATCTAGTTCACATCACTATGTGATTGTAATGAATTCAACACCCATGGGGTTTGATCATATCTCGCTTGTGAGAGAGGTTATCAGTCAACGAGTCTGAACCTTTCAGATCCGTGTGTGCTTTACAAATCTCTATGTCATCTTCTAGATGCAGCTACCACGCGCTACTTGGAGCTGTTCCAAATAACTGCTCTACTATACGAATCCGGTTCACTACTCAGAGTCATCCAGACTAGTGTCAAAGTTTGCATTGGCGTAACCCTTTACGACGAACTCTTTTACCACCTCCATAATCGAGAAAATTCCTTAGTCCACTAGTTACTAAGGATAACCTTGACCGCTGTCCTGTGATCCATCCCTGGATCACTCTTATACCCCTTGATTGACTCATGGCAAGACACACTTCAGGTGCAGTACACAGCATAGCATACTGTAGAGCCTACGTCTAAAGCATAGGGGACGACCTTCGTCCTTTCTCTCTCTTCTGCCGTGGTCAGGTCTTGAGTCTTACTCAATACTCACACCTCATAACACAGCCAAGAACTCTTTCTTTGTCGATCTATTTTGAACTCCTTCAAAATCTTGTCACGGTGTGTATTCGTTTGAAAGTACTATCAAGCGATCTTGATCTATCCTTATAGATCTTGATGCTTCATGTTCAAGCAGCTTAATCTAGGCTTTCCATTGAAAAACACTTTTCAAATAACCCTATATGCTTTCCAGAAATTCTACATCATTTCCGATCAACAATATGTCAACAACATATACTCATCAGAAATTCTATAGTGCTCCCACTTACTTCTTTGGAAATACAAGTTTCTCATAAACTTTGTATAAACCTAAAATCTTTGATCATCTCATCAAAGCGTATATTCCAACTCCGAGATGCTTACTCCAGTCCTTAGAAGGATTGCGGGAGCTTTGCATACTTGTTAGCATCTTTCAGGATTGAAAAAACTTTCTGTTTGTATCACATACAACCTTTCCTCAAGAAAATCATTAAGGAAACAATGTTTTGACATCCTATCTGCAAGATTTCATAAATAATGCAGTAACTGCTAATATAATTCCAACAGACTCTTAGCATCGCTACGAGTGAGAAAGTCTCATCGTAGTCAACTCCTTGAACTTGTTGGAAAACATCTTAGCGACAAGTCGAGCTTTCTTAATGGTGACACTTCCATCATTGTCCGTCTTCCTTTTAAAATCCATCTGTACTCAACAGCCTTACGACCATCGAGTAGTTCTTTCAAAGTTTATACTTTGTTTTCATACATGGATCATCTCTTGGATTTTATGGCCTCGAGCCATTCGTCGGAATTCGGGCCCACCAGCGCTTCTCCATAGCTCGTAGGTTCATTGTTGTCTAGCAACATGACCTCTAAGACAGGATTACGTACCACTCTGAAGTAGTACGCATCCTTGTCGACCTACGAGGTTTGGTAGTGACTTGATCTGAAGTTTCATGATCAATATCATCAGCTTCCACTTCAATTGGTGTAGGCGCCACAAGAACAACTTCCTGTGCCCTGCTACACACTAGTTGAAGTGACGGTTCAATAACCTCATCAAGTCTCCACCATCCTCCCACTCAATTCTTTCGAGAGAAACTTTTCCTCGAGAAAGGAACCGATTCTAGAAACAATCCCTTTTGCTTCCGGATCTGAGACAGGAGGTATACCCAACTGTTTTGGGTGTCCTATGAAGATGCATTTATCCGCTTTGGGTTTGATCTTATGAGGCTAAAACTTTTCCACATAAGCTTCGCAGTCCCAAACTTTTAAGAAATGACTGCTTAGGTTTCTCTAAACCATAGTTCGTACGCTGTCATCTTAACGGAATTACGTGGTGCCCTATTTCAAGTGAATGCGGTTGTCTCTAATGCCTAACACATAAACGATAGTGGTAATTCGATAAGAGACATCATGGTATGCACCATATCCAATAGGGTGCAGCTATGATGTTCGGACACACCATCACACTATGGTGTTCCAGGCGGTATTAGATATGAAACAATTTCCACAATGTCTTAATTGTATACCAAACTCATAACCTAGATACTCATCTCTATGATCATATCATAGACATTTTATCCTCTTGTCACGACGATCTTCAACTTCACTCTGAAATTACTTGAAATTTTCAATAATTCAGACTTGTGTTTCATCAAGTAAATATACTCAGCATCTACTCAAATCATCTACGAAGTAAGAAGATAACGATATCCACTGCATGCCTCAGCACTCATTGGACTGCACACATCAAAATGTATTACTTCCAACAAGTTGTTTTCTCGTTCCATCTCACTGAAAACGAGGCCTTTCAGTCATCTTGCCCATGTGGTACGATTTGCATGTCTCAAGTGATTCAAAATAAATTGAGTCCAAACGATCCATCTGTATGGAGTTTCTTCATGCATATACACCAATAGACGTGGTTCGCATGTCTCAATCTTTTCAAAGACGAGTGAGTCCAAAGATCCATCAACATGGAGCTTCTTCATGCGTTTTATACCAATATGAATCAAATGGCAGTGCCACAAGTATGTGGTACTATCATTACTATCTTATATCTTTTGGCATGAACATGTGTATCACTACGATCGAAATTCAATAAACCATTCATTTTAGGTGCAAGACCGTTGAAGGTATTATTCAAGTAACCATTATTCTCCTTAAATGAATAACCGTATTGCGATAAACATAATCCAATCATGTCTATGCTCAACGCAAACACCAAATAACAATTATTTAGGTTTAACACCAATCTCGATGGTAGAGGGAGCACGCCATGCTTGATTACATCAACCTTGGAAACACTTCCAACACACAACGTCATCTCACCTTTAGCTAGTCTCCGTTTATTCCGTAGCTCTTTTATTTCGAGTTACTAACACTTAGCAACCGAACCGGTATCTTAATACCCTGGTGCTACTAGGAGTACAAGTAAATTATACATTTAATATAATGTATATCCAATATACTTCTGTCAACCTTGCCAGCCTTCTCATCTACCAAGTATCTAGGGTAGTTCTGCTTCAGTGACCGTTTCCTCGTTATAGAAGCACTTAGTCTCGGGTTTGGGTTCAACCTTGGGTTTCTTCACTAGAGCGGCAACTGATTTACCGTTTCATGAAGTATCCCTACTTGCCCTTGCCCTTCTTGAAACTAGTGGTTTTACTAACCATCAACAATTGATGCTCCTACTCGATTTCTACTTTCGCAGTGTCAAACATCACGAATTGCTCAAGGATCATCATGTCTATCCATGATGTGTTATAGTTCATCACGAAGCTCTAATAGCTTGGTCGCAGTGACTATGGAGGACCATCACTATCTCATCTAGAAGATTAACTCCCACTCGATTCAAGCGATTGTAGTACTCAGACAATCTAAGCACATGCTCAATGATTGAGCTTTTCTCCCTTAGTTTGCAGGTTAAGAAACTTGTCGGAGGTCTCATACCTCTTGACGTGGGCACGAGCCTGAAATCCCAATTTCAGCTCTTTGAACATCTCATATGTTCCGCGACGTTTCAAAATCGTCTTCGGCGCTTCAATTCTAAACCGTTTAACATTACTGAACTATCACGTAGTCATCAAAATGTCTATGTCAGATGTTCGCAACATCCACAGACGATGTTCGAGGTTCAGCACACCGAGCGGTGCATTAAGGACATAGGCCTTCTGCGTAGCAATGAGGACAGTCCTCAGTTTACAGACCTAGTCCGCATAATTGCTACTATCAACTTTCAACTAAATTTTCTCTAGGAACATATCTAAAACAGTAGAACTAAAGCGCAAGTTGCGACATAATTTGCAAAGACCTTTTGACTATGTTCATGATAATTAAGTTCATCTAATTTAATGAACTCCCACTCAGATGGACATCCCTCTAGTCATCTAAGTGATACATGATCCGAGTCAACTAGGCCGTGTCCGATCATCACGTGAGACGGACTATCATCATCGGAGAACATCTTCATGTTGATCGTATCTGCTATACGACTCATGTTCGACCTTTCGGTCTCTTGTGTTCCGAGGCCATGTCTGTACATGCTAGGCTCGTCAAGTCAACCTAAGTGTTTTGCTTGTGTAAATCTGGCTTACACCCGTTGTATTCGAACGTTAGAATCTATCACAACTGATCATCACGTGGTGCTTCGAAACAACGAACCTTCGCAACGGTGCACAGTTAGGGGGAACACTTTCTTGAAATTTTAACGAGGGATCATCTTATTTATGCTACCGTCGTTCTAAGCAAATAAGATGTAAAAACATGATAAACATCACATGCAATCAAATAGTGACATGATATGGCCAATATCATTTTTCTCCTTTTGATCTCCATCTTCGGGGCGCCATGATCATCATCGTCACCAGCATGACACCATGATCTCCATCATCGTGTCTTCATGATGTTGTCTCGCCAACTATTACTTCTACTACTATGGCTAACGGTTTAGCAATAAAGTAAAGTAATTACATGGCGTTATTCAATGACACGCAGGTCATACAATAAATTAGGACAACTCCTATGGCTCCTGCCGGTTGTCATACTCATCGACATGCAAGTCGCGATTCCTATTACAAGAACATGATCAATCTCATACATCACATATATATAATTCATCACATCCTTTTGGCCATATCACATCACACGACATATGCTGCAAGAACAAGTTAGATGTCCTCTAATTGTTGTTGCAAGTTTTTTTACGTGGTTGCTATAGGTTTCTAGCAAGAACGTTTCTTACCTACGCCAAAACCACAACGTGATATACCAATTGCTATTTACCCTTCATAAGGAACCTTTTCATCGAATCTGATCCGACTAAAGTGGGAGAGACAGGCACCCGCTAGCCACCTTATGCAACTAGTGCATGTCAGTCGGTGGAACCTGTCTCACGTAAGGTCGGTCCGGGCCGCTTCATCCCATGATGCTGCCGAATCAAGATAAGACTAGTAACGGCAAGTAAATTGACAAAAATCGACGCCCACAACAACTTGTGTTCTACTCGTGCATAGAAACTACGCATAGACCTGGCTCATGATGCCACTGTTGGGGAATGTAGCAGAAATTCAAAATTTTCTTTGCATCACCAAGATCAATCTATAGAGATTATAGCAACAAGAGAGGGAGAGGATGAGTGTATCTTCATACCCTTGAAGATTGCGATGCGGAAGCGTTACAAGAACGCGGATGATGGAGTCGTACTCGCGCCGATTCAAATCACGGAAGATCCGATCTAGCGCCGAACGGACGGCGCCTCCGCGTTCAACACACGTACAACCCGGGGATGTCTCCTCCTTCTTGATCCAGCAAGGGGAGAGGAGAAGTTAAGGGAGAACTCCGACAACACGACGGTGTGGTGGTGGTGGAACTCGTGGTCCTCCAGCAGGGCTTCGCCAAGCACTACGAAGGAGGAGGAGGTGTTGGAGGAGGGAGAGGGCTGCACCAAGGGAAGGGTGTGGCTGCCCTCCCACCCCTCCACTATATATAGAGGCAAGGGGAGAGGGGGAGGCGCCCTAGGGTTTAAGGGGCGGCGGCCAAGCAGATTGGATCTCCCTAGGGAAAATCCTAGGGAGACTTGCCCCCCAAGCCAAGCAGGTGGAGGATTGACTCCCAAGCCAGGTGGAGGCGCCCCACCTCCCCAAATAACGTGGGAAAGGGTGTGGGGGGCGCACCACCCCTTAGTGGGCTGGTTTGCTCCTTTCCCTTTGGCCCATGAGGCCCTCCAACACTTGCCGGGGATCCCGAAACATCTTTCGGTCATGCTGGCCATAGCCTGGTACCCCAGGAACACTTCCGGACTCCAATACCCTTCGTCCAATATATCGATCTTCACCGCCGGACCATTCCGGAACTCCTCGTGACATCTGGGATCACATCCGGGACTCCGAACTACCTTCGGTAACCACATACTATTTCCCATAACAACTCTAGCGTCACCAAACCTTAAGTGTGTAGACCCTACGGGTTCGGGAACCATGCAGACATGACCGAGACGTTCTCCGGCCAATAACCAACAGCGGGATCTGGATACCCATGTTGGCTCCCACATGTTTCACGATGATCTCATCGGATGAACCACGATGTCGAGGATTCAATCAATCCTGTATACAATTCCCTTTGTCCATTGGTATGTTACTTGCCCGAGATTCGATCGGCGGTATCCCTATATCTTGTTCAATCTTGTTACCGGCAAGTCTCTTTACTCGTTCCATAGTGCATGATCCCGTGACTAACTACTTAGTCACATTGAGCTCATTGTGATGATGCATTACCGAGTGGGTCCAGAGATACCTCTCCGTCATACGGAGTGACAAATCCCAGTCTCGATTCGTGCCAACCCAACAGACACTTTCGGAGATACCTGTAGTGCACCTTTATAGCGACCCAGTTACGTTGTGACGTTTGGTACACCCAAAGCATTCCTATGGTATCCGGGAGTTGCACAATCTCATGGTCTAAGGAAATGATACTTGACATTAGAAAAGCTTTAGCAAACAAACTACACGATCTTGTGATTTGTTTAGGATTGGGTCTTGTCCATCACATCATTCTCCTAATGATGTGATCCCGTTATCAATGACATCCAATGTCCATGGTCAGGAAACCATAACCATCTATTGATCAACGAGCTAGTCAACTAGAGGCTCACTAGGGACATGTTGTGGTCTATGTATTCACACATGTATTACGGTTTCCAGTTAATACAATTATAGCATGAACAATAGACAATTATCATGAACAAGGAAATACAATAATAACCATTTTATTATTGCCTCTAGGGCATATATTCAACATATATTCTAGATGTTCCTAGTCTATTGTATGTGTTTTGCCATGTCGGTAATCTCGTGATGATGCTAACCTGGGTTAAGCTTAAGCAAAAAATGTCTAATTTCCTAACAATCCAAAAACCTCGTACGTTCAGGCAATTTCCGTTGACTAATTTGTTGCTGCTCTAAAATCGAGACTGTTGATGGGTGCTGACTTCAAGAGGTGGCGGACCAAAACCATCAAGTGGATCACCACTATGAACATGTACAATGTTTCAGCTCGAGCTTCGAGAGGTCCGCTTACTTGTGAACAGAACAAAGCGTCCTTAGAGATGACTATAATCTTTGTGGGGTGTCGTCATAAGTGTGTTGGGTGACAAGTTGATTGATGCATATTTGTATATATATGCGTGATGCCAAAGAACTGTGGGGTGCACTTGAATCCAAGTTTGGCTCCACCAATGTCGGCGGTGAGCTGTATGCTATAGTGCAGTTCAATGACCAGGAAATGGTTTAGCACCATTTCGTGGTCGAACACGCTCATGAGCTACAATGGATGGCAAAGGAATTCAATCTCCTTAGGTGTTTGTTGCCCAACAAATTTGTTGCCAAGAGCATTGTTGCTAAGATTCATCCTTCATTGAGGAACTTTCCGCTTCTTTGAAACACCACACGAGATCTTTGTTGGGAGTTTCACTGGATCCTTGGATGATGTAGACGGTTGAGGGCAAAGGACGCACAAGCTCAAGGATCAAGGGACATTCTGATGTCAATGTTGTGCAGAAAAATGTCCATAAATTCAAGGGACATTATTTTTGTACTCGCTTCATTTCTATATACAAGGCCACTTCATATTTTTGTGTCTAACTTTGATCATTAATTTTATCAATAAAAAGTGGGTTATATGCCACAAAAAGGTTGTCATTGAATGGACATTTCAAAGAACTTTCCTATGATATATTTTTTGATGACGTATAACCCATACTAGAAGGGTTGGGTGCGCCTTACTGCGCCGTTGGTGTTGTTGGGTTTCTTGAAAACATTACTCACTCTCTTTCAAATGTAAGGGGTGTTACACTCTTTAAAGGTCAAATATTTTTAAGTTTAATCAAATTTGTAGAGAAATATATCAGAATCCATAATACCAAACCGGTACAATCAGATTCATGATGAAATGAATTTTCATATTTTTTTTGTTTATTATTGTGGATGTTGACTTTTTTTGGCTCTGAATTTGGTCAAAGTTAACGGAATTTGACTTTCCAAAAAACTAATACCCCTTATATTTTGGAACTGATGAAATATTTAGTTTGGCGGTGTGAGGAGATGATGGAGTGCGCTTTATTTATTTTTTACAATTCGATGATTTGGCGAGCCTTTCTCGATGTGATTCTGTGGTATTCGCTAAGAAACCCATATTTATACGGGGCATATACTATATTTCCGCATCAGTAATTTATTTCCTTTTTTTCTAGTTGGTGGAAAGGTGCGCGGGATTGATATGTTTTTATAGGCCGGTTGCTGCTGATTGATTTAAAAAATGATTGGCCCAATCAAAATCGTAAACCAAATCCATAATTGAATACTTCAATCGAATTGAAGAGCTTCAAAATTAGGCAGCAATAGTGAATTATAATAATTGAATGGAAGAGCTCCTTGAGAAATTGTTGACCCAGTCAAAATTGAGTGATTAAATTTTAAATGGACCTCAATTTATTGTGAGGCCTTAAAAATTAGGAAGCATACTGTATGTATAGTATAAAAGAATTGAACGAGAAAAGTTGTTGACACGGTCAAAATCGGGTGACCCAATTTTAATTGACCACAATTAATTGTGAGCCCTCTAAAATTGGGAAGTTTAGTGTTATACAGGATTTTGTTGACATAAATTATAAGTCAAAGTTTGACAAAACAAAGTGGCCTTGTATGCATAAATGGAGGGAGTAGTATAAATTGAATTTGGACGTGACTTTCATGACCTAATAACAAAAATTCAAATGCATTTACACTCCTTAAACATTTGGTACAACGGTATCACTCAAGCCTCGGTAAAATACTTCAGATACGGCATAACATAAATGCATAATCGTCAGACTAGGTAGGCACCCTTTCGCCAAAAAAAGAGACTAGCTAGGCACCGACAATTCGATTCTGAATTCAGGTAATCATGAAAAAAAAATCTCATTATTTTTATAACATAAAGTACAACAAACTATCCTCAAAAAATTCAACCAAGACTATTATATACTCCCTCCGTCCCATAATATAAGAGCATTTTTGACACTAGTGTAGTGTCAAAAACGCTCTTATATTATGGGAAGGAGGGATTATATCAGTATCAAGTGGAAAAGAAAGAATAATTTCTTAAGCGTACATCTTTTTTTGATTACCTCGGATTTTTTTAACAATTCAATTAGGAACCTTAATAATGTTGAAACCAAGGCAAGCATCCCTAATAAACACTTTTTTATACCTCTGATGCGCATCCGGGCCTAGAACTAATCGACAGGATAATTGGTTGTAATCTGGACCATTATCTGTCACAATCACCATGGCTGACGTTGGGAACAATGCCAACAAGAAAATACAGTTTACATCAACACCACGGCGTCACTACTCTTCTCCCAAAGCACTGGATCTGATGCCGCTGCTCAGCAATAACCAAGGTGTGTGGTTCCCTACTTTTGCAAATCAGATTTTGGAGGCTCCTGCAAATAAAAATGAGCAGTCGTATTAGACGCGTTGTAGATTCAATATCGCTTTATGGGCGTGCTGTTTCTGTTATTGATGCTTAAACATTCTATGTTTAACCGGCTAAATTAGTTCTTGTGTCTACAAGACTTCGGTTTCTTCTTTTTTTCAAAAAGTATGGCATGCCGAAACAATAATAAGCTTAGTTTCTAACAAAAGGAAGAAGCAGAGGGTGAGGGATAAAAAAAGGAGCTCGCCGAGCAGAATTCCGTTTTACAGACATTCTAGATTGTAGCACATGAGCAAGCTGAACCGAAATGCGTCTCACATAATTTAGCTTCCATTTCCCTTTTTCCTTCTTCCAGGAAGCAAGCTGGTTCATTTGCTGTGGGACAAAGAAGAATCATATATCTCATATTGAGGTGGAAATCGGACTTTCCACAATGGCGATTGAGCCCCTCCGTGACAATCTGGACGCTGTCACAGAAACTGACCAACCATATGATGGTGAGCATCTCACCGTCTACAACTACGACCTGAGTGATCCACACTCCACGGTTCTTTCCCCAGCCAACCAAGCAAGCACATATCTGCTCGGTGGAGTCACCAGCCCTGGTTTGTGCAGTGTCAACAGTAGCCTTGGACAAAACCAATTTCCAATTGCTGCAGGGGGTAGCCTTGAGCACCGCCAGATCAGATCAAACGATGCTCTTCACTCCATAAGCCAGATGCTGATGGAAGACATCGACGAGGGGGTCGACATATGCCAATGGGAGGCAGCTCTTCAGGCTGCTGAGCAGCCATTCCGTGACATTCTTGGGCAGGTATACTCGCCAGCTTTGCATAGCAACAACAAACAAGACAACCCTGATAAGAGTGGGATCAGCTGTTACAAGAGGCTATGGAGCACTAGCTTCAGTAATGACTGTTCCAGTTACAGCTTGGTACAGCCCTTGACAACCCCTTTGAGTCCATATACTTGCAATAGGAGTCTTTTTCTACCAAACCAGCCATTGATAAATTTTGGATGGACTTCCGGATCTGGCTTCCCTGACTTGCATCGTTAGAGAAGCGCCGAGGAGGAAAATATATTTGCTCCAAGTATTGATAAGCTGGTGATATATTTAAAGAATGACATACTATATATTTCCCAAATGACTACGAAGGAAAAAGTAGGAGAGAGGGGTGAAAACACAATCTTTGAGGTGGCAGACCAAAGGGGCTGGGGTATCTTTCAAGGAAGGAGCAATAAACATCATGCCATCACCACTTGTGCAATAATTCGAAATGAAAATTTCGACCGGATTCTGCTATATGGTCGGAAGAGTTTACACCAAATAATGCAAAAAGTGATAGCAGAGACAAGAAGCAATAACACACTGAAAGGGCGACAGAAGCTATGCGCTAGGAAGCAACAGAGGAAAGAGTTGGTTGATCTCAGGGCTCTCCTCTTCCATTGTGCACAAGCTGTGGCAGAAGACAACCACCTGTTCGCCAATGAACTTCTAAAGAAGATAAGAGAACACTCCTCAGAAGATGGTGATTATACTCAGAGACTGGCATTTTACTTGGCAGATGGCCTCACGGCACGCTTGGCAGGGATCGGGGGTCAGGTTTATCGCAACCTCATGGAGAGGCGACCAAGTACAATAGATTGGTTAGATACGTACAACCTTTTTCTTGCATCCTGCCCTTTCGACAGGACATCATACTACTTTGCCAACCAAGCTATTCTTGATGTCTCACAAAGGCAACCAAGGGTGCACATCATCGATTTTGGCATCAGCTTCGGCTTTCAGTGGCCATCAATGATTCAGAGTTTTGCACGGCGAGAAGAGGGAGCCCCTAAGCTTCGGATCACAGGTATAGAAGCTCCCCAGCCAGGTTTCCGCCCCTGCGAAATGATCGAGGAGACAGGGAAGCGGTTGGCTGATTATGCAAACATGTTCAAGGTACCTTTTCAGTATCAGGGCATTGTCACTTCAAGATGGGAGACCATTAAAATTGAGGATCTTAACATTGATGAGGATGAAGTTCTCATAATCAACTGCATATTCCGGATGAAAAATCTTGGTCACGAAACCGCAGGAATAAATAGCGCAAGGGATGAGGTAATGAAAACTATGAGGAGGATGAACCCAAAGATTTTTATTTCTGGCACAATGAATGGGTTACACAGTTCTCCCTTCTTCATACAACGATTCAAAGAGGTTATGCTCCATTACTCTCCAATGTTTGATTTGCTTGATGCAAATATTCCACGGGATAATAAGGCAAGAAAGAGGATTGAGAGGATCCTATTTGGGATGGATGCACTTAACATCATAGCATGTGAGGGCGCGGACAGAACTGAGAGGCCAGAAAGTTACAGGCAGTGGCAAGCAAGGTTCCTCAAGGCTGGGTTCCAGCAGCTTCCTGTCGATCCAACCGTCTTAAAGAAAACTGCACACATAAAGAACTCACTTTATCACGAGGAATTCTTTGCTGTTGAAGATCGCGGCTGGCTGCTACAAGGATGGAAAGGGAGAGTACTTTATGCTATATCCAAATGGAAACCTAATGAAAAACATGGTGATCAGTAAGATTCGAACAGTTTTTCAAGTGCAAAAACATCTGTAGGCAACTTACCGCCTCTGTAATTACTTGAATCATTCTCAACACAATGGTTCTAAATTGCTGAATACCGTAAGATATTCTTTCGTCAGATGAGCATTGGGAAGTACCACTTTGGAAGATGGTGGGATGGTGATTGAAATGTTGATATTCAACATGTTTTGATTTGGTTCAACTGTGCAACTACACGACCATATGTAGCAAAAGGCAACTGCGCAATACTTTGCCTCTGTCGCTCTATTTAATTTCTAAACAAACTGCTCAAGAAAATTGGGGCTGCAATGTCCAGGACTGTGGCTGGGGCTGCATTATCCAGTAGTGATGCTTGGTCATCACTGACCTGCCTCTATGTTAAAACATGTCAGTACTGTGGTGCACAACGGTCTCCACAAGCTATCAACACTGTCAGGCCAGCCCATCTGTGTTATTTCACTACAACTGACTGGTCCTACATAGTGGCTCGTCAGTGAAAGCACCTATTCCGGCCTTCTCTACATAGTCATTACTGCCTGGTCGGCCAGTCTGTGATAATCTCATCACATTCGGGTCAACTGGCCGGTCACTGATGAGGTAGTCATCACTAACCCCGAGGCACTGACCGGCTAGAAACTCATCTGTGATGACACATTTTCGCCGGTCAGTGTTATATGGATCTTAGTAGTGAGACATCAATACAAGGTCGCACTAGCTAGGCCTAGGCGAAAACCAAGCACAAACTTGGTACAATAAACTACCCTCCAAAAAGTCAACCATTCAATTAGAAGCTTGGTACAATATGTCAGCTATCAAATGAAAAACAATAATACAAGCTTCTTTGAACAGGGCCTCCTTTTCTTTTCAATTACGTCAATTTTTAACAGATTTTGTTTTACTTTCTTTTTCTAGTAATTCTTTACATGTTCTTCTAGTAGTATAGATTGAATCCGGACGTGCATTTTCATGACATGATAACTAACACTGCTGTGGATGTTGTAAATAAAATTCAAAGGCAGTTACACTAATTAAACATTTGGTACAAATACTTCAGATACGGCAGAACATAAGTGCAAATCTCATCAGAATAGCTAGGCACTGACAGTTCAATTTTGAACTAAGATAAGCATGAAATAAATCAGATTATTTTAATGAGATAAAGTACAACAAACTATCCTCGAAAAAATCAAGCAAGGCAATTACATATATCAACTATCAAGTGGAAAAGAAAGAAAAAATTTCTTTGAACAGCGCGTCTCCTTTTTTAACAATTCAATTAGGAACCTTAATAATGTTGAAACCCATGCAAGCGTTCCTAATTAACACTTTTTTATACGTCCGATGCACAGCCAGGCCTAGAACTAATCGACAGGATAACTGCTGTAATCTGGACTCATTCTCTGTCATAATCACCATGTCAGACATTGGGAACAAAGCAAAAAGAAGAGCAACAAAAAAATAGGTTACATCAACACCACAGCCTCACGACTCTTCTTTCATAGCCCACATCCTCACTACTCTTCTCTCAAAGCACTGGATCTGATGTTGCTGCTGCTCAATAACCAAGGTGTGTACTTCCCTACTTTTTCCACTTGCTCAGGTGAGGAGCCTGAGCAGTGGTATTAGGCGTGTCATAGATTCAAAATCGCTACAGGGGTGCTGTTTCTGTTACTGATGCTTAAACATTAGTAATATGTTTAACTGGCTAAAATAGTTATTCTCGTGCCTGCAAGCCTTCGGATTTTTTTTCAAACGGTAATGGCATGCCGAAAACAATCATAATCTGAATCTCCAATAAAAAAGGAAGAAGCGGAAGGTGAAGGAAATGAAGAAAATAAAGAGCTCGCTCATCAGAATTCCATTTAATGGACATTCTAGATTGTAGCACATGAGCAAGGTGAACTGAAATTGGTCTCACATAATTTAGCTTCCATTTCCCTTTTTTCTTGTTCCAGGAAACAAGCTGATTCATTTGCTGTGGTACAGAGAAGAACCATATATCTCATACTGAGGGAGGTGGAAATCAGACTTTCCACAATGGCGATTGAACCTCTCCGTGACTATCTGGACACCGTTGCAGCAACCGACCAACCATACGATGGTGATTAATTCCACTTCTCAGCAGCAACTCACAGTGTACAATTACGAGCTGAGTGGTCCACACTCCACAGTTCTTTCCCCAGCCAACCAAGCAAGCACATATGGTGGAGTCACTAGCCTTGGACAAAACCAAGTTCAGATTGCTGTAGAGGGTAGCCATGCGCACCACTGGATTACATCAAACTATGCTCTTCACTGCATAAGCCGGATGCTGATGGAAGACATTGACGAGAGGGTTGACATATGCCAAGAGGAGGCTGCTCTTCAGGTTGCTGAGAAGCCGTTCCGTGACGTTCCTGGACAGGTATACACGCTGGCTACTAACTGGCCACCACCGCATAGCAACAACGAAACAGACAACCCTGATAAGAGTGGGATCAACTGTTACAAGAGGCTCGGGAGCACTAGCTTCAGTAATGACTGTTCATGTTACAGCTTGGTACATCCCTTAACAACCCCGATGAGTCCATATATTTGCAATAGGAGTCTTTTTCTACCAAACCAGCCATTGATAAGTGTTGGATGGACTTCCGGATCTGGCTTCCCTGCCTTGCATTGTCAGAGAGGTGTCAAGGAGGAAAAGATATTTGCTTCAAGTATTGATAAGTGGGTGATATATTTAGAGAATGGCATACTTTTTATTTCCAAACTGACTGCAAATGCAAAAGTAGGAGAGAGGAGCGAAAGCATGATCTTTGAGGTGGCAGACCAAAGGGACTGGGATATCTTTCAAGGAAGGAGCAATAAACATCATGCCATCACAACTTCTGCAATAATTCGAAATGAAAATTTTGACCGAGTTCTGCTATGCTATGGTCGTTCCGACCAAATAAGAAGACTGCGAGAAAGGATGGCGGGGAACAACAACTCACTGAAAGGCCGGAGCAAAGGGCGTGCCCATCAGAAGCTATGGGCTAGGATTAGGAAGCGACCAAGGAAAGAGTTGGTTGATCTCAAGACTCTCCTCATCCATTGCGCACAAGCTGTAGCAGAAGACCACCACCTATTGGCCAGTGAATTGCTATTGAAGATAAGACATCGCTCTTCTGCAGATGGTGATTGTACTCAGAGAATGGCATTTTATTTGGTGGATGGCCTTGAGGCACGCTTGGCTGGGAGTGGGAGTCAGGTTTACCACAACCTCATGGAGAGGCGAACAAATACCATAGATTGGTTAGAGGCTTACAGCCTTTTTCTTGCAGCTTGCCCTTTTAAAAGGGCGTCACACTACTTTGCCAACAAAACTATTTTTGATGTCTCACAAAGGCAACCAAGGGTGCACTTTGTCGATTTTGGCATCGGCTTCGGCTTTCAGTGGCCATTAATGATTCCGATGTTTGCACAGCAAGAAGAGGGAGCCCCTAAGCTTCGGATCACAGGTATAGACACTCCCCAGCAAAGTTTGCACCCCTGCGAAATGATCGAGGAGACAGGTAAGCAGTTGGCTGATTATGCAAACATGTTCAAGGTACCATTCCAGTATCAAGGCATTGCCACTTCAAGATGGGATACCATTAAAATTGAGGATCTTAACATCGACGAGGATGAAGTTCTCATAATCAACTGCATATTCCGGATGAAGTATGAAGAATCTTGGTCATGAAACCGAAGCCATAAATAGCAATAGGAATGAGCTGCTGAAAAGTATGAGGCGGATGAACCCAAAGGTTTTTATTTCTGGCAACGTGAATGGATTTCACAGTTCTCCCTTTACAACGATTCAAAGAGGTTATGATCCATTACTCTTCAATGTTTGACATGCTTGATGCAAATGTTCCACGGGATAATGAAGCAAGATAGATGATTCAGAGGATCCTATTTAGGCGGGATGCGCTTCACGTCATAGCATGCGAGGATGCAGAAAGGACTGAGAGGCCAGGAAGTTACAGGCAGTGGCACGCAAGGTGCCTCAAGGCCGGGTTCCAGCAGCTTCCTGTCGATCCAGCCATCTTAAGGATAATAACGTTTTGGCATGAGGAATTCTTTGCTGTTGAAGATCGTGGTTGGCTGCTACAAGGATGGAAAGGGAGAGTAATTTATGCAATATCTAAATGGAAACCTGATGAAACATATGATGGTCGGTAAGATTCGAACAGTTTTTCAAGTGAATCTGGTGTTCTTTTAAACGAGTATTAACTATGTGTACCTGGTCATTGTTTTGTATAGTGAACTTGAAGGCTACTGTAAAATACTTTGCTTCTGCCCTTCTTTTTTATTTCTGACGAATAAACTGTATTGGGCCTTCAAGACATGAGATGAAATTAGTGGAAATACCATACCTAGACACAATCTTCGAAAGACGCTCGTACTTTCTTGATCTTATGAAAGTGGGGCTTTCGTTAGCTGCGGAATTTGGGATCTTGAGAGTAGACCATGATGTCTTACGTTAGGGAATCTGAATAGAAAGTCTCTGAAGTCAAACCTAGCGGCCTCGCAATGCTGGCGGAGAAAGTTCCTCAAAGAGCTTCCCCGAAGCCTTCAGAGTATCTTTTTGGCAGGCGCCCTGTTTTGCTGTAAAGTACTCTCTCCGTCCCATAAAGTAAGACGTTTTTTCCTTCATGGGACGGAGGGATTGGATCATCGCGCTGAATATCTCTCAAAAACTGGCGGTATGGACGATGAGAGGATTGTAATTTATGACCTTAAGATGGTAATTGTACTTGACATAACAGGAATCCAATAGAATGCACCAACATTCACGTATCACAAATAAATGGAGTTTGAACATGTCTTCTGTAAAAGCCTCTACTTTAATCCATCCAGATTCTTCTCAAACCATACGTGGATGAGATTAGCGGGCGAGCTCCTAGTTCCCACAGGGGACTACCAAATCACTAGGGCCACAGAGACACGGGGAATCAGAGAGGGAGAGGGGGGAAGGAAGGACCTTTGGTGGGAGGCGGGCGCAGAGTGTGGGGCGGAGGCCGAGCTCGGAGAATAGGCCCTCCGCGTCGTCTTCCTTCGCCGACGCAGGCGGCGACCTGCCGGGCTTCCTCTTGGCGGCCATGGAAAAGGGTACAGAGAGAGACGAATTCCGCCTTCGTAAAGCGTTTACGCACTTCCTGATGTGCTGAGTCGTGTTTTAACTGGACCTGGGCCCTAAGCTGTGTCTGGTTAGGCCCACCTTATCAGGCCTCGCAGAAAACAAAAGAATCACCCGCTTCTGCCCTTTTGTCTAAAAAAAAAACCCCACTTCCGTCCTTTTGTCTAAGAAAAACCCACTTCCGTCGTAGCGACATTGGAGAACGACGCCGTCAGCCGACTCACACCAGAGTCTTAGGCTTTCACCCGATGACCACGGTCCGAACGTGCTGAGAAAGGAAAGGCTCCACAACAAACACCCAAGGAGGAAAAACGACGTCCGTACGTCGTGTCGTCTAGTCTTTCGCTCAAAGCCACCTTGCCAAGCACCCCCGTACAACCGGCGGTGCAGCACCACCGGTCCGCAAGCCCGCTGTCCCACGCACCTCCTACGTGATGATGGCACCACCATCACATGGGAGGCGCCATCCTCACTGTTGGGGAACGTAGCAGAAATTCAAAATTTTCCTACGTGTCACCAAGATCTATCTATGGAGAAACTAGCAACAAGGGAAGGAGAGTGCATCTACATACCTTTGTAGATCGCTAAGCGGAAGCGTTCATGAGAACGGGGTTGAAGGAGTCGTACTCGTCGTGATCCAAATCACCGGAGATCCTAGTGCCGAACGGACGGCACCTCCGCGTTCAACACACGTACAGCCGGTGGCGTCTCCCATGCCTTGATCCAGCAAGGAGAGAGGAGAGGTTGAGGAAGACTCCATCCAGCAGCAACACAACGGCGTGGTGGTGGTGGAGGAGCGTGGCAATCCCGCAGGGCTTCGCCAAGCACCAAGGGAGAGGAGGAGGAGGAGAGGCAGGGCTGCACCAAGAGAGGAAGAAACTCATGTGTGTTGGGCAGCCCAAACCTCAAGTATATATAGGGGAAGGGAGGCTGCGCCCCCACCTAGGGTTCCCTCCCCAGGGGTGGCGGCAGCCCCCAGATCCCATCTGGTGGCAGCCACAAGGGGAGAGGGGAGGCGCACCTAGGGTGGGCCTTAGGGCCCATCTGCCTAGGGTTTGCCCCTTCCCTCTTGGGCGCCTTGGGCCCTTTGTGGGGCGCACCAGCCCACCTGGGCTGGTTCCTTCCACACTTGGCCCATGCAGCCCTCCGGGCTTGTGGCCCCACTTGGTGGACCCTCCGGTGGTCCCATGCGTTCTGGAAAAACCCAAACTTTTCCGGTGACCAAAACAGACTTCCATATATAAATCTTTACCTCCGGACCATTCCGGAACTCCTCGTGACGTCCGGGATCTCATCCGGGACTCCGAACAACATTCGGTAACCACGTATATCTATTCCCTATAACCCTAGCGTCATCGAACCTTAAGTGTGTAGACCCTACGGGTTCGGGAACCATGCAGACATGACCGAGACGTTCTCCGGTCAATAACCAACAGCGGGATCTGGATACCCATGTTGGCTCCCACATGTTCCACGATGATCTCATCGGATGAACCACGATGTCAAGGACTCAATCGATCCCGTATACAATTCCCTTTGTCTAGCGGTATTGCACTTGCCCGAGATTCGATCGTCGGTATCCCGATACCTTGTTCAATCTCGCATCGGCAAGTCTCTTTACTCGTTCCGTAACACATCATCCCGTGATCAACCCCTTGGTCACATTGTGCACATTATGATGATGTCCTACCGAGTGGGCCCAGAGATACCTCTCCGTCACACGGAGTGACAAATCCCGCCTCGATTCGTGCCAACCCAATGACACTTTCGGAGATACCGTAGTGCACCTTTATAGCCACCCAATTACGTTGTGACGTTTGGTACACCCAAAGCATTCCTACAGTATCCGGGAGTTGCACAATCTCATGGTCTAAGGAAATAATACTTGACATTATAAAAGCTTTAGCATACGAACTACGATCTTTGTGCTAGGCTTAGGATTGGGTCTTGCCCATCACATCATTCTCCAAATGATGTGATCCCGTTATCAATGACATCCAATGTCCATGGTTAGGAAACCGTAACCATCTGTTGATCAACGAGCTAGTCAACTAGAGGCTTACTAGGGACATGGTGTTGTTTATGTACCCACACATGTATCTGAGTTTCCTATCAATACAATTATAGCATTGATAATAAACGATTATCATGAACAAGGAAATATAATAATAACCAATTTATTATTGCCTCTAGGGCATATTTCCAACACTCACCGCCAGCAACCGTCGGCGAGCCAGAGCCGGCCAAACCGGCCAGATCTGGTACCCGCCACTGCACCACCACAGGGACCACCAAGCTTCACGAGAGCAGGAAGGTGGGTTGCCACCACACCCCCACACGCCGGAGAAGCGCCTAGCCGAAGCCTTCGCAGTCCGCTGACGCCGCCAGAGGCTCTGCGAGGAAGCCGTGAAAGATCGCCCACCGCGCAGCCGAGGGGGCTGAGCCTCCCCTACCACCCACCACGCGCCAGCCACGCCGGGCCAGCAAGCCGGCCAGAACCGCAGCACAAGCCGGGGAGGGGGGCGCCACCCTGCCCCATCCCACCGAGCAGGAAAGACGACCGAACACACTCGTCCCGTTGCAGCCGTCGCATCGCCAGATGGACCGTTGCCGAGCAACAGAGCAGTCGGCTCCCGTCCGCACTGCCAGGAGCCGGATCTACGTCGGGGCCGCCGGAGCAGCCCCCGCCCCCTCCACCACATGCACGCTGGATCAATAGACCAGATCCCACCGCCGGCGGCCGCCGGGGGGCTTTGCCGACAGGCGTACGCTGGCGACGACGAGGGAGGAGGGGGGATGGGGGAGCGCGGGCGCCAACGCAGGGTTTTTCACCCGTGCCGCCCTGAGGAGATGCACTCTCACTCACTCCCTGCCACACAACACGCATGTGTAGCTTTTCAAGTCCGAGCTAATGTTATGCGCCTTATTGGAAGAACTAAAATGATCGTTGTACATATTTTCTACTCTCAGATAGTTCTACCATCATGTGTCAATTACATCTCTTCAGTCGAGTTTGTTGTGCTGTGCTGCTTCTTTGGCAACCACATCCCAACAGCCCTATGAAAGAACCTGCACCAGGTGATCCATGAGGAGAATCCGTCTGCTCTCTATCCATACGACCACCTCATCTTTGCCACCATGGCCGACGATGTTGTTGCACCGGAGTTTCCGATGAACTCGTATGTTATGTATCTCTCTCCGTCGACATGTGCATGTGATCCATATGCCTATATGCTAGATGTTCATAGTATGTCGCATGCGATTTGCCATGCTAGTAATGTTATGATGATGCTAATCTGGATTAAACTTTAACCAAAAACTGTCTAATTTCCTAGGATTTTTTTTTTTTGAATGACCCCTAAATGAATCAAGTGAATAACATGCGAGTGAAAACCAAGCACATACTAGATAGTTAGTGGAGATGGTGATACCATTCCATCCCAACAAAAATTGATTTAAGGTTCAGGCCCTAGACTTGACACAAGTGCTCACATTTTTCTGGATTTATTTCAGTCCTTTATGTGCGTTCCATGAAGGAATACAACTACGCAGACTACTATGACGACTTTGTTAATCTCAAGATGATGTGGCAGCTCAGTCCTCAGAGGTGCTCAAATGGGTAGGATGTGCGTGTATGCGTTGCGTCCGTACTGTATTTAAAAATAATAATTATGAATGACCTGCCTATCTCATCAAACCAGATTGTATTTTCACATATGTATTTTCACATATACATGACCAATTACAAAGCTTTATATGATACTCCCTCTCTTCACAAATATAAGATGTTTTAGATACTTTAATATAGACTACATACAGACTGAAATGAATGAACAGACACACTAAACATATCTATAACATCCGATTTAGAAAAAGTTAGAGTAACTTATATTTGCGAATGGAGAGAGTACCACTATACCAATCTCAAAACACAGTAAAAATAAGTATGGAAAAAATATGATGGCTCAGTGAGATAGTTAAGTACAACAAAAACTACCCTCCAACATCAACCATTATACATATCAACTATCAAATGAAAAAAATTACAACTTACTATGAATAGTGCCTTTTTCAAATACATCGGAATTTTTAAAAAGATTTTGTTTCAATTTCTTCTTGGATGTGCATTTTCATGACCTGATAACTCACAGTGCTATCGATGTTGTAAATAAAATTCAAAGGCAGTTACACTAATTAAACATGCGGCAGAACATAAGTGCAAATCTCATCAGACTAGCTAAGCACCAACAATTCAATTTTGGACTAAGATAATCACGAAAAAAATGTGATTACTTTAACGAGATAAAGTACAACAAACTATCCTTGAAAAATTCAACCAATACCATTATATATGTCAAACTATCAAGGGACAAGAAAGAAAAAAATATATCTTTGAATAGTGCATCTCCTTTTTTTCGATTACCTCGGACTTGTTTAACAATTCCATTAGGAACGTTAATAATGATTAAAACCCACGCCAGCTCCTAATAAAACCTTTTTTATAGGTATGATGCGCGGCCGGGCCTAGAACCAATCGACAGGATAATTGCTTGTAATCTGGACCATTCTCTGTCACAATCTTATGACGTTGGGAACAAAGTCATAAGGTTAAGAGGAACGACAAATTTACTTCACATCAACACCACAACCTCACTACTGTTGTTTCATAGCCCACATCCTCACAACTCTTCTCTCAAAGCACTGGATCTGATGCTGCTGCTGCTCAACAACCAAGGTATGTGCTTCCCTATTTTTGCTACTTGCTCAGATGAGGAGCCTCCTGCAAATAAAAATGAACAGTGGTATTAATTAGGCGCGCTGTAGATTCAAAATCGCTTTAGGCGTGCTGTTTCTTTCATTGATGCCTAAACATTCTAAAGTAATTGTTCTCCTGTCTGCAAGCCTTCGGATTTTTTTTCAATCAGCATGGCATGCCAAAACAATCATAAGCTGAGTCTCTAATAAAAAGGAAGAAGCACAGGGCGAGGGAAAAAATGAGCTCGCTGAGCAGAACTCCGTTTTACAGACATTCTAGATTGTAGCACATGAGCAAGGTGAACCGAAATTCGTCTCAGATAATTTAGCTTCCATTTCTCTTTCTATTCTTCCAGGAAACAGGCCAGCTCATTTGCTGTGGGACAAAGAAGAACATATATCTCATACTGAGGGAGGTGGAAATCAGATTTTCCATAATGGCGACTGAACCTCTCCGTGACAATCTGGACACCATCACAGCAACCGACCAACCATATGATGGCAATTCCTCTTCCCAGCAGCAACTCACCATGTACAACTACGACCTGAACCTCTCCCCAGCCAACCAGGCAAGTGGCAACAGCAGCCATGGACAAAACCAATTTCAGATTGCTGCATGGGGTAGCCCTGAGCACCGCCAGATCAGAGCAAACGATGCTCTTCACCACATAAGCCAGATCCTGATGGAAGACATCGATGAGAGGGTCGACATATGCCAAGGGGAGGCTGCTCTCCAGGCTGCTGAGAAGCCATTCCGTGACATTCTTGGGGAGGTATACGCGCCGGCTACTAACTGGCCGCCATTGCATAGCAATAACAAACCAGAAACCTCTGATAAGAGTGGGACCAGCCATTACAAGAGGCTCCGGAGCACTAGCTTCAGTAATGACTATTCCAGTTACATCGTGTTACAACCCTTAACAAGCCCGTTGAGTCCATATATCTGCAATAGGAGTCTTTCTCTACCAAATCGTCCCTTCAAAAGTGTTGGTTGGACTTCCGGATCTGAATTCCCGGCCTTGCAATGTCAGAGAGGTGTCGAGGAGGAAAGAATGTTTGCTCCAATTATTGATAAGCTGGTGATATATTTAAAGAACGACATACTTCATATTTCCCAACTGACTACAAAGGCAAAACTAGGAGAGAGGGCCAGCGAAAACACAATCTTTGAGGTGTCAGACCAAAGGGACTGGGATATCTTTCAAGGAAGGAGCAATAAACATCATGCAATCACCACTTGTGCAATAATACGAAATGAAAATTTCGACCGAGTTCTGCTGTGCCATGGTCCTTCTGACCAAATAACAGGACTTCGAGAAAGGATGGCGGGGAAAGGAAACAAGAACTCGCTGAAAGGATGGAGCCAAAGTAGGAAGCAGCCGAGGAAAGAGTTGGTTGATCTCAGGACTCTCCTCATCCATTGTGCACAAGCTGTGGCAGAAAACTGCTACCTGTTGGCCAGTGAACTGCTATTGAAGATAAGACAACATTCTTCAGCAGATGGTGATTATACTCAGAGACTAGCATTTCACTTGGCAGATGGCCTTGAGGCACGCTTGAATGGGATCGGGAGTCAAGTTTACCGCAACCTCGTGGAAAGGCAAACAAGTACCGCAGATTGGTTAGATGTTTGCAGTCTTTTTCTTGCAGCTTGCCCTTTCAAAAGGGCGTCGTACTTCTTTGCCAACCAAACTATTTTTGATGCCTCACAAAGGCAACCAAGGGTGCACATCGTCGATTTCGGCATAGGCTTCGGCTTTCAGTGGCCATCAATGATTCAGAGGTTTGCACAACAAGGAGAGGGAGCTCCTAAGCTTCGGATCACAGGTATAGACACTCCCCAGCAAAGTTTGCGCCCCTGCGAAATGATCGAGGAGACAGGTAAGCGGTTGGCTGATTATGCAAACATGTTCAAGGTACATTTTCAGTATCAGGGCATTGCCGCTTCAAGATGGGAGACCATTGAAATTGAGGATCTTAACATTGACGAGGATGAATTCCTCATAATCAACTGCATGTTTCGGATGAAGAATCTCGGTCATGAAACCAACGCCGTAAATAGCGCAAGGGATGAGGTGCTGAAAACTATGAGGAGGATGAACCCGAAGGTTTTTATTTCTGGCGCCATGAATGGGTTACACAGTTCTCCCTTCTTCATACAACGATTCAAAGAGGTTATGCTCCATTACTCTTCAATGTTTGACATGCTTGATGCAAATGTTCCACGGGATAATGAAGCAAGAAAGACAATTGAGAGGATCCTATTTGGGCGGGATGCATTTAACAGCATAGCATGTGAGGATGCAGAAAGGACTGAGAGGCCAGAAAGTTACAAGCAGTGGCAAGCAAGGTTCCTCAAGGCTGGGTTCGAGCAGCTTCCTGTCGATCCAGCCATCTTAAAGAAAATAGTACAGATGAAGAACTCAATTTATCATGAGGAATTCTTTGCTATTGAAGATTGCGGTTGGCTGCTACAAGGATGGAAAGGGAGAGTACTTTATGCTATATCCAAATGGATACCTAAGGAAATATATGATGGTCGGTAATATTCAAAAAGTTTTTCAAGTGCACAAACATGCGTAGGCAACTCCCCACTTTGGTTTCTACTTGCATGATTCTCAGCACAATGTATCTAAAATCCCGAACACTGTAAGATATTGTTTCATCAGATGAGGTTTGGGAACTATCTTGGAAGGAGATGGGATGGGGATTCAAATGTTGATACTCAACATGTTTTGTTCAATTTATTTATTTTGTTCAAAACATGGTATAATCCATGAAAGGAAGCCCCCCGATTCCCCTTATTTCAATGGGATTGCGGAAAGGAAAACACACTAACTGATTTGGTTAATGACAGTTAGACATTGATAGTTTACCCAAAGAATGGTGGGGAAGGCGATATTGACTTCGCGTGTCCTAAAACGAGTTCCGACAAAGAATAAAGAGATAAACTGTTAGAACAATGGGAAAAGAAATGTTAATACTCTCCTACTTTTGTACATGAGGCTGTTTGGCAAAAGTCGATGTGTCAATTCTAAAGAATTGCAATCTTGGACAAAAAGTATATTGATTGTGTCTTTCTTAGTTATGTTGCACATAGCATTGGTTATAGATTTCTAGTGGTGAAATCTAGATCGAGTACCTAGCATAAAAGGTGGCACCATCTTTGAGTGTAAAGATGCAACTTTATTTGAGGATTTTTTTTCCCTATGGGAAATATGCCCAACATGTCTAGTGACAAAAGTTCTAATGAGGATGACAAGGAAGCTCCCCAAGGAGCAAAAGACAATGGACTTCAAAGCCTTTTGGTAATGATTTAATTGTGTACCTCATGGATGATACTCATGTTACCATTTTAGAAGTATGCATTTCCTTATGCTGACTACTGGAAGGAAGCTGCTCAAAGTGGGATGGATTCCATCTTAGCTGACGGAACTTGGGAGCTAATGAAACACAGAGATCACAAATCGTCCTTGTGGTTGCGAACTCATAGGATGTAGATAAGTGTTCAAAAGAAAATTCAGATCTAATGCTACTATTAAAGAAAACAAGGCAAGGCTAGTTGCCAAGAGTTGTACCCAAAAAGGAGGTGAATATTTCTTTGACACTTACTCAAGTGTGGCTAGGCCAACCACAATTAAGTACTCCCTCTGTAAAGAAATATAAGAGTAGTGATCTAAACACTTATATTTATTTACGAAGGGAGTACTATCTTTGGCTGCCTCACATGGTCATCTTGTTCTTCTAATGGTATAGATTGAATCCGGACGTGCATTTTCATGACATGATAACCAACACTGCCGTGGATGTTGTATATAAAATTCAAATGCATTTACACTCCTTAAACATTTGGTACAACTGTATCACTCAAGGCTTGGTAAAATGCTTCAGATACGGCAGATCGTAAGTACAAATCTCATCAGATTAGCCAGGCACCAACAATTCAATTTTGAACTAAGATAATCACGAAAAAATATGATAATTTTAATGAGATAAAGTAATGGCAAACTATCCTCGAGCAATTCAACCAAAACTATCAAGTGGAAAAGAAAGTTTTTTTTTCTTTCCGAATGGTACATCTCCTCCTTTTGATTACCTCAGATTTTTTTAACAATTCAATTAGGAACCTTGATACTGTCGAAACCTTGAACTAATAAACACTTTTTTATACCTCTGATGCGACGCCGGGCCTAGAACTAATCGACAGGATAATTGGTTGTAATCTGGACCATTCTCTGTCACAATCACCATGGCTGACGTTGGGAACAATGCCACAAGGTAGTGGAACAAGAAAATTGAGTTTACATCAACACCACAGCCTCACTAATCTGCTCCCAAAGCACTGGATCAGATGCTGCTGCTGCTCAATAACCAAGGTGTGTGCTTCCCTACTTTTGCTACTTGCTCAGATTAGATAAGGAGCCTCCTGCAAAGAAAAAGGAACAGCGGTATGAGGCGCGTCGTAGATTCAAAATCGCTTTAGGCATGCTGTTTTTGTCACTGATGCTTCTTGTGTCTGCAAGCCGTCAGATTTCCTTTTTCTTTTTTTCAACCAGTATGGCATGCCAAACACAATCATAACTCATAAGCTGAATCTCTTTTAAAAAGGAAGACGCAGAACTCCGTTCTTACAGGCATTCTAGATTGTAGTACATGAGCAAGGTGAACCGAAATTCGTCTCACGTAATTAGCTTCCATTTCCCTTTTTCCTTCTTCCAGGAAACAAGCTGATTCATTTGCTGTGGGACAAAGAAGAATCATATATCTCATATTGAGGTGGAAATCGGACTTTCTACAATGGCGATTGAACCTCTCCGTGACAATCTGGACACCGCCGCAGCAACCGACCAACCATACGACTCGGTGTACAACTACGAGCTGAGTGGTCCACACTCCACAGTTCTTTCCCAAGCCAATCAAGCAAGCACATATCTGCTTGCTGGAGTCACTAGCCCTGGGTTGTGCAGTGCCAACAGCAGCCTTGGACAAAACCAATTTCAGATTGCTGCAGGGGGTAGCCCTGAGCACCGCCGGATCAGATCAAACGACGCTCTTCACTACATAAGCCAGATGCTGATGGAAGATGTCGACGAGAGGGTCGGCATATGCCAAGAAGAGGCTGCTCTCCAGGCTGCCGAGAAACCGTTCCTTGACATTCTTGGGGAGGTTTACGTGCCGGCTACTAACTGGCCGCCATTGCATAGCAACAACAAACCAAACAACTCTGATAAGAGTAGGACCAGCCGTTACAAGAGGCCCTGGAGCACTACCTCCAGTAATGAATGTTCAAGTTACAGCTTGCTACAGCCCTTAGCAACCCCGTTGAGTCCATATACCTGCAATAGGAGTCTTTTTCTACCAAACCAGCCGCTGATAAGTGTTGGATGGACTTCCGGTTCTGGCTTCCCAGCCTTGCATTATCAGAGAGGTGTTGAGGAGGAAGAGATGTTTGCTCCAAGTATTGATAAACTGGTGATATATTTAAAGAACGACACACTTTATATTTCCCAACTGACTAAGAAGGCAAAAGTAAGAGAGAGGGGCGAAAACGCAATCTTTGAGGTGACAGACCAGCGGGACTGGGATATCTTTCATGGAAGGAGCAATAAACATCATGCCGTCACCACTTGTGCAATATTTCGAAATGAAAATTTCGACAGAGTTCTGCTATGCTATGGTCCTAAGAGTTTCGATCGAATAACAGGACTGCAAGAAAGGACGGTGAGGGAAGGAAACAATAACTCACTGAAAGGCCGGAGCAAAGGGCGTCAGAAGCTATGGGCTAGGAAGCAACAGAGGAAAGACCTGGTTGATCTCAGCGCTCTCCTCGTCCATTGCGCACAAGCTGTGGCAGAAGGCAACCACCTGTTTGCTAGTGAACTCCTAAAGAAAATAAGACAACACTCCTCAGCAGATGGTGATTGTACCCAGAGACTGGCATTTTACTTGGTGGACGGCCTCGAGGCACGTTTGGCTGGGATTGGGAGTCAGGTTTACCGCAACCTCATGGAAAGGCGAACAAGTACCACAGATTTGTTAGAGGCTTACAGCCTTTTTCTTGCAGCTTGCCCTTTCAAAAGGGCGTCATACTACTTTGCCAACCGAACTATTCTTGATGCCTCAAAAAGGCAGCCAAGGGTGCACATTGTAGATTTCGGCATCAGCTTCGGCTTTCAGTGGCCAGTAATGATTCAGAGATTTGCACGGCGAGAAGAGGGAGCCCCTAAGCTTCGGATCACAGGTATAGACATTCCCCAGCCAGGTTCTCGCCCCTGTGAAATGATTGAGGAGACAGGTAAGCGGTTGGCTGATTATGCACACATGTTCAAGGTACCTTTTCAGTATCAGGGCATTGCCGCTTCGAGATGGGAGGCCATTAAAGTTGAGGATCTTAACATTGCTGAGGATGAAGTTCTCATAATCAACTGCATATTCCGGATGAAGAATCTTGGTCATGAAACCGAAGCCATAAATAGCGCAAGGGATGAGGTAATGAAAACTATGAGGAGGATGAACCCAACGGTTTTAATTTCTGGCACCGTGAATGGCTTACATAGTTCTCCCTTCTTCATACAACGATTCAAAGAGGTTATGCTCCATTACTCTTCAATATTTGATATGCTTGATGCAAATGTTCCACGGGACAATGAAGCAAGAAAGATGATTGAGATGATCCCATTTGGGCGGGATGCACTTAACTTCATAGCATGTGAGGATGCAGAAAGGACTAGGCCAGAAAGTTACAGGCAGTGGCAAGCAAGGTTCCTCAAGGCTGGGTTCCAGCAGCTTCCTGTAGATCCAGCTGTCTTAAAGAGAATAGTACACATCAAGAACTCACTTTATCATGAGGAATTCTTTGCTGTTGAAGATCACGGTTGGCTGCTACAAGGATGGAAAGGGAAAGTACTTTATGCTATATCCAAATGGGAACCTAATGAAATATATGATGGTCAGTAAGATTCAAACAGTTTTTCAAGTGCGCGAACATGTGTATCTAAAATGCTGAACACTCTAAGATATTCTTTCATTAGATGAGCAATGTGAACTATCTTGGAAGGAGATGGGATGGGTATTCAAATGTTGATACTCAACATGTTTTGATTTGGTCCAACTGCGCAACTGTAAAATACTTTGCTTCTGCCACTCTTTTAAATTTCTGATCAAACTGTTCTAGAAAGGTGCTTTGTAAGTGAACCTGGTGTTCGTAAACGAATATTAACTGTGTAATGTTTATTGTTTTGCTACATGAGACTAGTGGAAATACCATACCTAGACACTGGCTTTGCTGTAAAGGAACCTATTGCACTGCCTAACTCTCAAAATTGGTGACATGGAAACTCAGAGAAATAGTCATTTCTGAAATGAAGACAATGATATATAAACAAGGTTCCTATGCACAGACCCATTAGAATACATTAATATCCACATTTTATGTAATATAGGTCATCTGCACAGTTACATAAGTGCAAGACGAATCATACCAAACAACCCTTAATTCTCTCAGAAACCCCTGAAGGGATGTTTACCCGTGTAAGTTCTAGCTACTAAAGTGGGTGATGTTTCATGTGTTTAAAATGAACAATACATAAATATATGGGAAATGCTATTCAAGTTGGTTATATTGTTAAATCTGGTAACTGTGAGGAGCTTAGATATCTATATCATCTTTAGCAGAATGGCTCTAGGTAGCGCAGATTATTTCTTGTGTTGGCAGAGCATCGGAGACAATCTGGAAGGAGATGACATGCCACTTCTACTTTGGCTACAGAAGGAGCATGTGAAGATGGGTGTTTATAGCCCTAACAAATTTACAATCCAGATTATACTAACCAACGATTTGGTGGGACTATAAATACGCAATATGGATAACCCTAAACGTTGTTTAAACTAGCAAATGGATTAACTTAAAACTAGATCAACCAGAACATCATGACCGCATGACCCCAAGCATGTCTGACCTTTATTTACAAAATAAACTAACTGCAAATACTAAGTGTGTACATCCAAATTAGCACCGATCAACCAGGTAACAGAAGGACCATAAACATTTTATGCAGAATCCATTGACCACAAAGAAAAGAGATGAACACAAAATTTACTATGGAATAATACTGCGTAGAATAAAATGTTGCATTTCCTCAATTAATAAACAGAACACTAACCTGACCCAGTACAAATTCCATATCGCCTAATTAAAGATACTGTCCCATTTCATTGCCCAGAATGATCTTGTCCTCTTAGAAGCGAGTAGTAATTTGTGCAAAAACAGACTTAAAATCTGTCGTCGGTGTTCCTTCACCTTCAGGTTTTGAAGCCAGATCAAACGCCTTGAACTTTGCTTCCTCAAATAGCAAGGCCTACTCAGGAAAGGCACAGATGGATCAGTGGTAGTGACCACTAGCTAGTAAGGCATAAATAGATGCAAGAAATATATTTGGTAGATCATGAAAAAAATATTGAGCAGTAGTTTATCTACAGAAACATGTGTTTTGTTCTATAAAGGTACCTGTATGCAAACTTCTGCAACATCTGCCCTGGCAATAGTTTTTGTTTCCGTCTTCAAGATCTCGTCATCCTTTCCAACAATCAACTCACGCACCCCACCATCTTTGTCTTGTAGTCCTCCAGCCCTGGAAAGAGATGGGATATGGGAAAGGTATTTTATCAGCACACGATTGTTGGTGGAAAATACTCCAACGATTAATGTCCCTATGAAATAAATTGGAATTTTTTATTTCTTATACAAAATTAATGTTCTTTGTGGTGCTTCATACTCCATAATGCACTTCTGTTGTCTTGTTGTTTTCTTCATTCATCACATATATAAAATTACTTCTATGACTGTGCGTCTTTGGAGAAAACAGTGACTGTCAGCCTATTACATAACTCAAATGTGACAAAAAAAAAATCTTTGCAGAACATGGCAAGAATAAGTCTCATCCCACAGATAGCACTACCGAATGAGTCTGTGTTATAACCTTATAATTGTGTATGGTAGACCAGAGTCCGCTAGGTACTGTTCTGCCTTCCGTTTCCACACCTGCAAATTAGAAGAGCAGTTGGCCATTCTAAGTTTCAAAATGGTACATATTATATGCTTATGCACACACAAGTATAGGGAATTAGAACATATACAAAAATCGTCGAGCATGCTATATACCAGTATATTCCCATTCCCAAGCTTGTTTAATGGATGGTTGAGATCTGTTCCGCCCATGGATCCAACCAAAACTATCTGCTTTACACCAATGCTCTTGGCTGCATGGATAATTAAAGATGGGAAACTTAGAGAGCAGACAAGAAAAAGGTCGACCGGAGAGAAAATGACACATCGATGCTTCACCAAATCAATCGTTTCAATGAACACGCTAAACATTGTATAATGCTCTAACAGAACAAGAAGAAGGTGAAGATTTACCAGCATCAATTTGGTTCTTTTGGCCTATCCAATCCACCTTAAATCAAGGGAGAACAGCAAAGGACATTAATTAACTCTAAAAGAAATGCATAAGTTGTCATTGCTAATGTGAGTAATGTCATTGCCAAGCGATTTTTGCCGGTTACCTGCTCAGGATCAGACCCTTCCTCGAAGTAAAACTCCGGCCGTCCACCCTTGCTAGGATCGAACCCCGGCTTCATCTTCGGGACACCGCTGGTGAGGATGATGAGCGCGTCGATGCCGTCGATCGCCGGAGCAATGCTCCCAGGATCCCTGATGTCGCCGATGAACACGTCGTCGCCGCCGCCTATCTTACCCTTGCTGTCCGGCGTCCTGACCAGCCCTCTGGCCGTAAACTGGCCTGCCCTCTCCTTCAGCTTCTTGTACACAATTTGGCCTGGGTCACCGCAGCGCGGAGGTCAGAGGCGAAAACCGGATCACAGTACGCATACGGGAGTGTAAATTGTAAATCAATGGGAGGTTCAATGTGTTGTGATTTGTGAAGCATCTTGATTCCAAGAAACCGCCGCCTCCGCCGGCAAATCCTCCCACAAATACCAACTGAATCCCATTGGAGCACCAAGAGAAGGTGGCACCGCGCGGCGAAAGTACGCGAAGGTAAAGAAGCTAGCGGGATGTGTAGCATCTACCTGTCCGTCCTCCGGCGCCGGTGACGAGCACGGTGGGGGGCGACCCGCCGGCGGCCGCCGAGACGGCCAGCCCGGCCCGCCTGGGGGCCCGCCTCGACGGGACGACGCGGTGGCAGGGAGCACGGAGAGGTGGGGCCCTGAACGGGGAAGACAGACGCATCGCCGCCGCCGCCGCCGTGGCCATCTTTGCTCCGTTCCCCTCCGGCGAGTGAAGCGAGAGTTGTTGTCGGGTGTGCCGGCGGGCTGAGCGGCTGTCACTCTCCTTATCGCTTCGACGGCGGTGGGCCAGCATGCGAATGTGGGCTTCACAAGGATTTGAGGTTTGTGGGCCTAGGGCTACTTCCCAAGTTAACATGGGCCTATTTTCTTTGAAAAGTGTACTTAGCCCAACCTACAGGCATGGTCCATAAAGCTTTGCGAGGTTGTCTCAAAAAAAATATACAAATTTGGATCACCAAATCTTTGCGGGTCGCATCGCATGGGGGCGAATTCGTCACAATGGCAGTTCAAATTTCATCTTCCCCACAGCACTCAACCCTAGTTATGCGCATAAAATTGTCTCAAAAAAATGTTATGCGCATAAAACCTACTTCCTCGGAAATGTCGGCACAAAGTGTTCACACTTTCGGCTTCGTGTGCGCATTTCCTTTTTAAATGCAAGTTTTAGGCTCCACTTTCCTTGAAACTACTTTCTGTTGTAGCTCGTTTTTTTAAGTGTCCAAACTAGCTGGGAGGCTCCACTTCCCTTGAAACTACCATCATGAGTAACATGCCTTCTTTTTTTGGTCGACAATTAATTATGGAAACTCAGGTTGGGCTCTATTTCAAACATTCTGCATATTCTCCCCTTTTCTTATTACCTCCTTGTTTACCACCTCCTCCAACTATATATATATGGCGTGTGTGTTGTTTTCGCGCACATCTACCACCCTCCCTTCTCCTCTTACAATTACATTTTTTCATTGCGTGCAAACCTAGCCTTGGTTCCACATAGGAGATAGTCGAAAAAAACATTCTCGGGGCAAACCTTACCCTTTTTTCGGCGGAGATAACCCATATACCGTCTTCTGACGCTTATGGCTGGGAGGCGACGTCATCTAAGGCGACAGGGAGGAGGAGGAGCAAGACCGTGGTGGAGAGGGACAATGCCATTGCCATCGCCGGTGAACAAAGGAAGAGGAGTGATGACTGAGATGAGAATTAATATCCTTCGGTTGGACTACTCAACATACTACTACTACATTACATTTTTTTAATTGACAAACATTTTTTAAATTGACGAGGATTTTTTACAAATTTGCATACCTTTCTAGGAACTGTGAACATCTTTTAAGCCTGTGAATATTTGTTTTGAATTAGCAAACACTTTTAGAAATTGGGGGAATTAATTTTGTAATTCATGAACATTTTTTTATTTGAATGAGCATTTTTGAATCGAGGATCATTTTTGTAATGAATGGACATTTTTTAATTTTTGTGAAGCCTTTTTAAAATACATGACATTTTTTAAACTTTGCAAAAAATTTCTCAATTCCATAACATTTTTTGAATACGCCAATATTTTCTGAATATGTGAATATTTTTTTGTAAAATCACAAACATTTTTTGATTCCGCGAACATTTTTTTCAAATTTTGGAACGGCTTGAAATTCCGTATTATTTAATATAGAAAAAACAAAAACAGATTACAAAAGGGAAATGAACAACTAAAAGAAAAAACGAAATTAAAAAACCGAGCGCACCATACATGGGCCTACCCAAAAGGGCACGCTGGGGAGTGAGCGGTGCACAGCGTGCTGTATACAACATCCCCTTTTATTAGAGTTGATTGGAAAAAAGAAAAAAGAACTAAAATAGGTACGATTGGGAGGTCACGAGTTCGAATCAAGTTGTTGTACATTTTTCTTCTTTAATAGAAAAGAAAAGGAGTAATTTGGCCGGACCCAGAGCTGGGGTGGGGTGTATACAGGACGCGCTCGATGCGGGCGACTTATTTTTGAAAAAGACCATGCTACCCTCCTCCGTTGATGTGTTTAGGAGTGTTGTACCAAACCGGAAGTGTATATATAAACCCAACATGGGATTTGACGAAATCTCTTACATGATAGTTAGGCCTAGAAATTAAAGGTATACATAATGGATTTCTACAGGTTTTTTTTTGGGGGGGGGGGGGGGGGTGACATTTTGCCATACAGAAGTTCCACCAATGCTTGTAGACCATTTGTCTGTTTTTTTAGGAATTTAATTTAGTATCTACTGTCAAAGTCCGCAAAGAAAGGTACATTCCTAGTAGGTTTATCCTCCTCGTCTCCTCTTTCTTTGTCCCCCTCAGAACTAACAACATGTCCACGAGGTATTTGTCTAAAAGGGAGTCCAGACCAAGAGAGATTTAATATCTGCATTTGTAGTACTATATTTTTTTCCTGGCCTTTTCCTTTTTTTACCAAAATAAATTTCGATGTAATCTGTGTTCTTTTGTATTGACAGACAACAGGGACCTTGCCACATGACGTAGATGAAGAAAAATCATTGCTGCATGTATTGCGTCTAGAGCTGCTCTGCTAATAATCGCCGCAATTGGATGTTGCTACTACATTAGACGCAAGAAGAACGTTCCACCTCTAAATGGTGTGTGTGTCTTCTAACTACGGAAGACTATCGCTATGTGTTTTGGTCCAACTAACAATATTTTGCAGCTGATTTAGCTCATTGACAACCCCTCTTTTATTGCAGCACCTGAAGAAGAAGAAGAAGAAGAAGAAGAAGAAGAAGAAGAAGAAGAAGAAGAAGAAGAAGAAGAAGAAGAAGAAGAAGAAGAAGATCTTGTCTTGATCGAATTCCAAGCAAACGGCGAGATATACGCTAACCGATATTGAAATGGCCACGAATGGATTCAAGAGAAAAAAAGGCTCTGGAGGGTTGGCAAACATTTACTATAGAAAGTTGGCAGATGATACAGAGGTTGCAGACAAATGTCTAAACTCCTAGTAGAATGCCGGTCATTTTACGAGGGAGGTTAGTTTCTTCTGAGTTCCTATTCTATATGGTAATATATTCGCGATCAAATAATTAGTTAATTGTTTGGATATATTATTTCAGATTATGTTGCTTTCTCGACTTCACCACAGAAATATGGTGTCACTCCTTGGATACAGTCAGCAGGGTGAGGAGAACATCGTTGTGTATGAATTCATGTATATATAAACCCAATATGATAGTTCATGAAATCCAACATGGCAGTTAATCCTAGAATTTAAGGGTATACATAATGGATTTTTAGAGGGGGGGGCTATTGCCCCCTTTTGCCCTAGGGAAGTTCCACCACTGCTTGCAGATAATTTGTCTGATTGTTTTATTCTAAATTAGTATCTTCTATTGAAGTCCGCAAAGAAAGGTACATTTCTTGTACCTTTATCCTCATCGTCTCCTCCCCCCCCCCCCCTCCTATGAACTTACAGTTTTTCCCGGGGTTGTCTCCCTCAGGACTACCATTTTAAATTGACGTTAAACTATCACTCATTTATTAAGTATGATTTCATTTGTGTACAAGTTATCTAGCTTATGCATAATTACCTTTCCCTTTTTCATTTCAGAAATTTTGTAAGATATTCCTCAGATGATATTCACAACAGACTTGTAACATATGTTCTTGTCAAAATTGTTTGGCGCCATTATAATACAAGATGATTGGCTACCTTTCCAAGTAGAAAGCTGCCAGGAATGGACAAAAGCATACAAACCCTTAATTAAGGGTATATATAATGGAATTTTTAGAGTAAGTGCGTTTGGGAAACTCCTTTTGGCCCTAGGGAAGCATGCATTGGATATATTTTGGTGTATTGACAGAAATCTAGCCGTCGTTTGTGTGTGTGTGTGTGTGTGTGTGTGTCAAGTACAATATAGCACTGCATCATTACAAACTTGTCTGGTTACTATATTTCCTTACCATAGTAAATCATTTCTATCAAAATAGGTCCCACTCACTTACCTATCTCTCTCAACATGCAAACATGTCACCTCATCATGCAACATGCATAAGGAGTAGGTCAACCTCAACATGCAAACATGTCACCTCATCATGCAACATGCATAAGGAGTAGGTCAACCTCAACATGCAACCATGCATAGGAAAAAGCCCACTTCAACATGCATGAGAATTTCCATTCTATTATGCTATTTATAAATTTAATGAACGTTTCAGAATAATCAAACACCATAAGTTATATGTATTTTCAGTTTCAATTACTCCCTCCGTTCGGAAATACTTGTCATTGAAATAGATTTATCTAGATGTATTTTAGTTCTAGATACATCCATTTTGATGACAAGTAATTCCGGACGGAGGGAGTATCATATTGTTACTCTGAGTTTCACATGTTCCATGCAACCAAATATCGCTGAAATATATTGTAAAACATTCACAATAACGTGCGGGGTATCATCTAGTATCTTTAAATTCACTACGCTCCCTAATTTCGGAATTTATCGAGGATTTTTCTGCCGTCGCCACCACGCGTTTCGCGATGATCCAATCCGGAGGCCTTTTCCGGTACTTTCCTGGAGGGGTAAATCATCGCCGGATGCATCTCCAGCAACCTTGCTGCCATCATGAACATGTGTGAATAGTCCTCTTTGAACTATGGGTCCATAACAGTAGCTAGTTGGCATCTTCTCTCCCTTGCTTTTCAATCAATGATCACATGCGCTGCTCCACATGATTGTGTTCCATCTGATGTAATTCTCGGTGTGTTTCTTTCCATGTGATGAATTGCCCCTTTATGATCAGATCCATATATGGATTTATGTTGTAATCTTTCGGTTTCTTTGTTGCATGATATATATATATATATATATATATATATATATATATATATATATATATATATATATATATATATATATATGTGTGTGTGTGTGTGTGTGTGTGTGTGTGTGTGTGTGTGTGTGTGTGTGTGTGTGTGTGTGTGTGTGTGTGTGTGTGTGTGTGTGTGTGTGTGTGTGTTTGTCGGTTATATTTCATGAGTTGCCCTTTCCTTTCTAACACCCTAGTATTCGTCACAGTTCATTGGATGACAAGTGCAGACATGCGAATGCCCTCACCAAAAGCCTGATAAAATTCCTTTGGGGGAGGGGGTCAGAACAGGTTGTAAACGATTCAGATGGTGAGGTGAGCATGCAAGCATAGGGTGGTTGACCTTACCCATCACTTTTTGGCGCTTCCACTGTGCCACATTTTAGGGAATATTCCCTGGATCTGGCTATCCTGAACTACACAAATTTTAAAATCAAACACATGGCAACCACTTAAAAAGTGCCTATCCTTAGCCACACAACCAAACACACCCTTAATTATGCAAATGCATTACAACAATGCTACATTTAGAGTCAATAAAAGCCCCTTTTATAATATACTGCTCGATGAATATGAGTAATACAATAGGCTACACCAAAGTTGCTAGGTCAATATCCTGCCTATGGGATTTCATGACAATAAAAAATGTTCAATCCTTTGAAAAATATGAGAAGTTTTTGCTTTTCTCTTCTTCGGCGGTGCAAACTTTTGATCGCAATTTTCACTTCTAGGCCGGTATACTGAGCCCTTACCCAAGCAATTTCTCAGAGTCACAACGGTTGCAATACAGTAATTGAACATGCACATACATGACTTGTTTTTGTTAAGTGTTCCAAACCAGCTATGGACACCCAGATCCATCATGAGTAACATGTCTTTCCTTTTTTCGGTTGACAATTAATTCTTTGAAGTCAGGTTGGACGGTATTTCAAACATTCTCCCCCTTTCTTGTCGCCTCCTTGTTTCCCACCTCCTCCAACTGTATATATTTGTCGTGTGTGTTGTTGTTGTTGTCGTACGCATCTACCACCCTCTCCCTTCTCCTCCTACCATTGTATTTCTTTTCTCCTTGCGTGCGAGCCAAGCATTGGCTAAACATAGGAGATAGTCGACAAGCGCCACCAAATAAGACACGACTCCACCCACACGGCCGGCGTGATAGGAGGACAAGAGAGGGCACCCACAGTTTGAAGCGGGTATTTGTTCTTTTTTTCTCAGCATGGAAATTTTGGCTTGGAGATTTAATTCTGAGTTTTATTAATTAAAATCCCGGTTTTCGATTGTTGAAAGTTTGGATTGGTGTAGATGAAATAATGCATCAACCAGAAAGTGCGTCTTGGCGGACAGTAGCTATTGCCACACACGTTATTTCTTGCCAAGAAAACTCAAATGGTATTTTTCTTTTGGGGGATGATAGGCGCCGGTGCGCCGGCCCAAACTTTGGGCCGGTCGCACCCCAGCCATACGATGCGAGCTGCGGGGCTGTTAGATTCTGCCCGACGCCCAGCTCACCCCGTGCCCTTGCCCTTCCTCCTGCTCGTGCCCGTTGACCAAATCTACAGATGGTCCCCCGCCGCGACACCGCTCCTCGCCGGAGGGAGCGCTGCTCCTCCTCGACCGGATTAGTCGCTGCACCGCCGGCCCCGGCACCAAAAAGGACTCGTCTCTTGCTCGCCGGCCACCTGTGCCACCTGCACTCATCCCTCGGCCGCCACATGACATTGACGCCTGCAGCTCGCCCATCGGTCGGTTCCAGCTCTAGTCGCCATGGTTGCAACATCCCTGAGGCACCGCCGGCGCCTCCGCTCGTCACCGTCGTTCAGTTCGAAGCACCTTGTCCTCGGCAAAAACACAAACTTCATTAGTTTGCGAGTAGTAGCAAAATCACATGCTGGTTGCAGCAAAAAAATCATCGAATCCAGCAAAAAGAACCACCATCACGTCGACCACTTGCAAAAATTCTCGTGTATCTTCCCAGCAAAAGTTCTTATGGGTTCCAGCATTTTTTTTTTGCCGGTTCCAGCAAAACACATCTCGACGCCGTCCCGTTGCATCACCAAGCAATAGAGGTTGCAACCTTTTCTCCGTTCGCTTCCAGCAAAAAAACTATATGGTAGTAGCACCGTACCTCGACGTCTTCACCCCGGCAGCTGCTGGTTGCAGCAAAAATAGAAGATGGTTCCAGCATCTCCAGGATCCGGTTCCAGCAAAAAAACTCTTTGGTAGTAGCACCGTACCTCGCCTTCTTCACCCCCTGGCGGTTGTTGATTGCAGCAAAAGTGGACGATGGTTCCAGCTCCAGAGAAAACCGGTTCCATCATATTGTGTGGCCGGTTGCAGCTTTCCGGTCAGTGAGGTCCTGGCCTTGCCGGTTGAAGCTCATCGCTTGAACGGCTCCACCACCACCACCGTCGTCCAGGATGCAGCTCTCACGGAAGGAAATCGGAAGCTAGCCATGGCGACTAGCGCGTTCAGCTGCGGCGACCATGGAGAGGAGCGCTCGAAGCCAGCCATGGCGTTCGCTCGCAGCTGCCGCAAGGTTGCTTGCAGCGGCCAGGGCGCGTCGCGCGCCAGCTTTTTGTGCCCCTCCTCGTCTTATTTTGCTGCAGGGAAGAAGGAAGGGGATGTGCAGAGGAGGAAATGGAAGGGAGAGAAGAAACATGACGCTGGGAGGGGTGTGGCTGAAGGTAGGGGATGAAGTGCGAGGGGAAAAGATAAGGCAGGAAGGGGCGGTCTGCCTGCCCTGGGTCCACCAAATACACGCGTCTCGTGCGGGGGGGCTGATTGCGTGGGCGCACGCAACGCCAGCGTGGCGTCGCGTCCGGCTGAAAATTCGTACGGTGCGCCGTTCTCCAACGATTCCCTTTTCTTTTTCGCCATCGTCGTCGTCGCTGAAAAGGGAAGGGAAGGAGGCCCAGATCCAGTCCTCCAGAGTCCAGATTCTCCATTAGAGCAGAGAATGAGATGGGAGGAAAGCCATGTACGTACTCCCAAATTTTACATGGGTGGTTTGAAAACACGAAGGAAGACCGTTACGATTCACTTTGGTTCCCGCCTTCGGGCTTTGTCTTGCCCGCAGCCGCATGCATGCACAAGCCAACAACCAACAGCTACCAGCAGTATACTTACTCACTAGAAAACGATCGAGGCCAGTTACTTGCGGGTCTCCCGGCAGTCCGTCCAAGCTCGACCTCCCATCCCATGGCGGCTGGCCAGTGGAATCAGTACCGGACGCGCGCGGACCCCACGATCCCCGTCGCCGCCCGCCACGGCATCGGACGGTCTGCGGCCGCCGGCGATCGAGGGGCGCGCGCGCTCCGCGTCCTCTTGGTGGCGCCCACGCCCACGATAAGATCGACAGGGTGAGAGAAGCAAGCCACTGCATTCATTCCCATTCATGTCATGCACCACTCTCCTCTCCTCTATATACATCCATCTCCAGTTGTCGATCTCGCCAGTAAAACACATCGCTCCAAGAAGATAGGAGGAGGAGGATGGAGTCGGCGAGGTCTTCCTCCGCCCAGACGACGACGGCGTCGACGACGGGCGCCATCGCCGGCCGTCGGCTGCTCCTGAGGAGCTACTCCGCCGGAAGCAGCAGCAGCGGCCGCGTGAGGGCGCGGGTGGTGCGGCTGAGGCGGAAGGCCAGGGAGCACCGGGCGCGGTTCTACATCGCGCGCCGCTGCCTCCACATGCTCCTCTGCTGGCGCGACGACACCTGACCTGATGCTAAGCCAGCCGGCCTCGTCGTCCGATCCCGTCGCCATTGTCGTGCAACTCGGCTAAGTAAGCTCGCTCGCTCGCTCGGTAGCTCCGCGGGTCACTCCGTTTGATTACTTCTCCTCCCTGCGGTTGATTATCTGTACAATTAGCAACCCCGGCGGCCTGTTGATCGATCGAGCTTATGAATAACACCCGAGACAATGTTGTTAACACTTGTTGCGTTCCTCGTTTCTACATTGCCACACTTTCTTCGTTCTAGTATGATACACCGCGTACTTAAATGTGTAATTGGTAGAGAAATTCGTGCGGTCATTGCATCGTCTTCCGATCCATCGTGTGCCTTGCTCGTTAGTCTCGTGTTGTGGAGATGCGTGGAATTGTTCGGTCAAATCTCATCTGTATCATGGCTGTATGCATCGTCCTGATGCAGAGGCGTGGGTTATCCTTCTCTTCGAAGAAAGAAAGCTCATCTGCATGCATTCAATGAGTTGCCAAAACGGATAAATTCGACATTATGAGATTGTTCAGAATTCTGAGATTACAGAAGGGTACAGAGTATTCCCGTCTGTGAGTTTCCAAAAGATTAGCTGGACCGACCTTGCAATTTGAAGGGATGACCGCTGAGTTGGCAATGATAAAAGAATGACAGCTGATTCATGGTCAGTCACACAGACACAGCTAGGAGTGAGTTTTCCCCGCATTCAATTCCGGCATGAGATTTTTCCATTTCAGGCAGGTGCCTTTCCTCCGCTATAAATATCCTTTTTGGAAATATTCTCAAATTTCAACCAATATGTAGAGGCTTCCATTTTTGACTTCCAACTAAGATAACTTTCAACACATTTTTCACCTAGTACTATTTGTTTTATCCCAAGTGGTTACTTCCCGGTATGGGGTAGGTACCTTCCGTCCCCAAGTAATATTCTCAAATTTCAACCAAAATGTAGACAGCTTCCATTTTCAACATTCAAGTAACAAAAAATTCAACATACTTCCACAGTATCGTTCAATTCCAACATGCTCTCCTTTTTCATTTCGGGCAGGTGCATTTCCTCCCCAATACTTCCTTTCTAGCAATAGTATTTTAAAATTTCAACCAAAATGTAGGCACGTTTCATTTTTCGACTTCACTACAGAAAAATCACACGCTGTCGAGTATCTCAAAGTAAGCCGAGTGTCAAAACACGGGTACTCGGCTTAAATCGTGTAAGCAGAGAATGGTTCCAGGTACACACAGTAAAAATAACACAATCGACTTACATAGGTGTAAGCCGAGTGTCCGTTGAAAAAGATCTCGGCTTACACAACATGCTAGGCACAAATTTAAAAAGCACTCGGCTTAGATAGGTCTCTCGACAACGTTCGCCGCCACGTGGCGGCCGTTGGTGCACTTAACGGCTATCGTACCGACCGTTGGTATAAGTCGATTATATAACCCCCACCCCCGCCAGCCCCTTTGGTTCACATCTAGCCTGCGCCGCCCTCCAACCTGAAAGCTCGCCGCCGGTGCCCTCTTCCAGTACGCGCCAGCCGACGCCGCCCTCTTCACCTCTCCCACTTCGCCGTCGGCCTTCATCTCCCCTCCGCGCCGCCAGTCTTCGTTCCCATCTCCCGTCGTCGTCAGGCACTGAGGTAAGCTCGATCTCTGTAACTTTGATATATGCATGTATGTATGTGGATTATGATAATTAAAGTGCATATGCGTATGTGTCGAGGCAAAATATTTGGATCCATATAGCTAGACTGAAATTTGATATGGATAGATCGATTTTATGAATATGTTTCTGGCAAAAAAAAGATTGAATATATATTATTAATATGACGATATAGATGTGAACGAATGGGTATGGATGATATATGCACTACTGTAGGAATGCCTAGCAGTGGCAGGTGCAAAAAGGCCAGTAGTGGCGGGCTAGGCGGGCGCCCGCCCGCCCGCTAATGATCATGTACTAGCTGTGGCAGGCAGCAGATTGTGCCCGCCGCTATTATGATTCTTACCTATTGAGGGTGTCGCATCGCGCCCGCCATAGTTGTATTATGCCAGCGGAAAATAAAAAAAAGCTGTCATGGCAACGTTTTTATGTGCCATTGCAACCTTTTCCAGTTTAGCAATAATATGAGTACCCTAAAGACATAAATAGCACACTTCAAATAAGGTTAATATTTAATACATACACAATACAATACAATAAGTGCACACAACATATGTATACAACACCTGAATCACCATATATTATGGTGACTGCGGGACATCGTACCACAAATAGATTTTGCTCTCGATATCCGGCTCCTCGGACTCGTCAAGTAGTATGAAGGCCTTCCCAGCTTGCATTCCTAACTCCGTGGTAGTTTGAACCCAATTTGGACCATGGAAATACGTTGTGTCAACTGAACTGTTCCGTACACATCGATGGGCAAGGGGACCACACGCATAAACTCGGCCCTTCCCCAACAAGGGATACGCTGAGCATGATAGACAGAAAAAAGATATTAGACAATTGTGGGCACATGCAACATTATGAAATGACAAGCTATAACACAAATTGAATGAAACATACCGCTCACTTCATAAAGTCATCATGAATATCTACACAGATTTATTTGCAAGTTACCTCAACCTTGTAACATGCACCTAGCCTCGGGTTGCCACACCAGGGGCATGCTTCGCTCATCGCCTATCATTTTTAGTTAATATATGTTAACCACATAATCCATTTTTAGTAAATACTATATGTTAAACCACAAGCTTTTTAGCCCCAAACTGTCTCACTACAAATAGAATGAATTAATAGCTACAAACATTCTCACTATAATTAAATAGCAGATAGCCTACTGTCCCCACACCAGGGGCATGGATGCTTCGTTCATTGCAGAGACATCCGTATGACAAGTAAATGGTAAACCACACAACCTATTTTCATTAGAACCACACATAATCCTATATGCCTAATTATAAATAGAGGCAACAAAGCTACGCATAGTGAGACGTAACATTGTATCACACAAATTGGTTGCTTGCTTTCTATCAAGAAAAATTCACGAGTACTCCAAGATAACATATTTAATTTATATTTTGTATGTACTAAACTAATATTCGATTTGTTCTAACAAAGTTGAATGTAACTATTTCAGATTTAAATGGCTAACGTCTGCGACATTTGTGGTACTGGTGTAATACCGTGCACCTTAGATCATGAACAAGTGGCACAATTCTGGGCGATAGTTCCAGAAAGTCATCGTTATGGGATTGTGAGTCAACATTTTTTGGTTTGTTATGTGATATGTAACTGTATTGTATATGAAATTGAGGTGTAACTAACTACTTACACTAATTATGTATAGGATGTACCTTGCCGAGGCGTTAAGCAATTTAGGTACTACATCGAGCAACACTATTTCACAGCCGAGACTTCCCATAGATCAAGCTACAGGATGTGTGCAAGAGATAATGGAGATAGAATTCGTATAGGTGGCATTGGATGGGATTGCTTTTGCTACGACTACGATATAAGAAGAGGAGACACGATACATTTTCGCTACAACTGTAGAGATTTTGTGATGTATATGTCCCCAATACATCCAAATGGTGAACCAAAGGATATAACTAGTAAGTACATATTGTTTTATATTAGTTATTTTTAGTAATATTTTTATACTTAACAATTTTTTAATTTTTTAATTCATAAAGCTGACGTATTTGACGAAGGAGAAAGACCTGTTGCACACAGCAACGAGTTTAATCTAACACAAAGGCAAGTCAACAACATGCACACCATATTACAGAAGTATGAGGACTATCCTGCGCAGATCCATTGCTTTACGGCTGCGAACATGTATGATAATCATTTGGTAAGCAATATACAATATGTAAAATGCAATCACATCACTTCGCATTTTAATAAAAAAATTTAATGCAGGTAATACATAGACCAATAGTTGGGAGCATTGGTCTACAACAATATGGTTCAATTTTACTGCAAATGAGCCGGCAAACACACCAATCAATAGAAGTTGATTATCATATTAAAAGAGATGGCCGTCTCGAAATTAACGGTCCCGCATGGAGTAATTTTATAAGTCAACATGAGATAGATGTTGAGGGGTGGGTAGTAATACTCGCTATTCCTGGAAACAATAGGCAAGAAGTGACGTTGAGATTCAAATCTATTACACCAGTTGGAAGGCAAGTATTAAGTTCTGATGAAGATTCTGATTCAGAAGATGAAGACTAGGACCATTGTATTTTTAGATATTTTTTAGAATAAGTACATTTTAACTATGTATTAAAATGATTTATATAATTTTTAGAATAAGTTGTTTTTTAATTATATATTACAATGATTTATATTTTTTTAGAGTTTGTATTACAATGATTCATATTTATTTTAGAGTATGTGTTCTACATCAACAGATAATACATAGTATGGATGGGAAATTTTTTTGGGCATGACTTCTGCTAAAGAATGAAAACATTGAGTGTAAAAAATGTTACGAAACTGAAGTTAACCAACGTTTCATGATATTTTAGACACTCCTTTGAAGTCCTGTTAATCAACATTTATATTGAGGTGGTTCATTAACATCTCTTGGCAAAGGGTGCCAATTTCATCTGGGCCATGGCAGAGCCAGACGGTCGTGCGAGTAGATGATCTACCTATCTGTACTAAAGCATGAGCTACATTATTTTGGATTCTCCGAATATGTGCTATAGAATAATCACGTCCAGACTTAAGTAGTTGTTTCCCTTCCTCAACTAACGCAGCCACTTGAGATCTATTTGGCGTGTCATCTACAATCTATATTGACGTGCATATAAATACCTACATTAATCTACAATATAACATGAATCAAATATAATTACCTGCACACTGCTTGAGCGTGAGGCAGACAAGGGATCGGTGGCCCCGGCTAATGAGGAGTTGGCTGCCGGCGGCGGTGTCAGCCCCTCGCTGTTGGCAGAGGCCATCGGGTTCGGGAAGGACGAAGGAAGGCGGACGTTGTGGATAAAGGCCTCGGCAGACAAGGGAGGCCTCGGAGGACAAAGACGGTCGCGGCAACGGGGCCGCGACAGAGGACGGCGGCCGCGGTGGACGAAGGCACTGAAGGACGAGGGCGGCAGGCCACGGAGGAAGACCCCTGCGGACAAGGGCAGCCGCGGAGAGGGGGCCGCAGCGGATGAGGGAGGGCGCGATGGGGGATGAGAAGGGGGTGGGCAGCGAGGGAAGCGGGCCGTGGTGGAGGACGTAGGAGGCGGAGGGCGGGTGCAGGCCGTAACAGAGCAGGGCTGGCGCGGTGAAGGACGGTGTCGGGATGGGCCGGATTCGGAAGAATGGAGAGAGGTTGAGTTTCCATATGCATTTTTTGGGGGAAATTGAATCGGCGCTGGGGCCGGCAATAACAACGGCGGGTGCTGGTAAATGCCCGCCACGCCAAATAGCAATGGAGGGCACTAGAACCTGCCTATTACAAACGACAGACTTGCAAGTTTTGGAGTTAAAGTTCTTGTGGCGGGTGATGACCCGCAAGTATACGAGATAGTTGTAGCCTCTTTCGATAAGTAAGAGTGTCGAACCCAACGAGGAGCTAAAGGTAGAACAAATACTCTCTCAAGTCCTATCTGTCACTGATACGACTCTACGCACGCTTGACGTTCGCTTTACCTAGAACAAGTATGAAACTAGAAGTACTTTGTAGGTGTTGTTGGATAGCCTTGCAAGAAAAATAAAAAGCACGTAAATAAAAAGTAGGGGCTGTTTAGATAAAGAAGCAATAAAGTAAATATAACGAGTGTGGAAAAGTGGTGGTAGGAGTTGTGAAATTGTCCCTAAGTTATTGACTACTTTACTAGACCGATAGCAAGTTTTATGTGGAAGAGGCCACTGCTAGCATGTCATCCCTGACTTGGAATTCTATGCACTTATGATTGGAACGATTAGCAAGCATCCGCAACTACTAACGTTCATTAAGGTAAAACCCAACCATAGCATTAAGATATATTGGTCCCACTTAATCCAGTATGCATCAATTTCTATGCTAGGTTAAAGCTTCTGTCACTCTTGCCCTCCAATACATAGTCCTATCAACATACAACTAACCCTATGGTGTGATCCACGCGCACGCTCATATGATGGGCACCAAAGGACATCAACATAACCACAAGCAAATTAAATCAATCATAGCAATTCATCAACCACCAATAGGACAATGAAAATCTACTCAGACATCATAGGATGGCAACACATCATTGGATAATAATATGAAGCATAAAGCACCATGTTCAAGTAGAGGGTACAGCGGGTTGCGGGAGAGTGGACCGCTGAATATAGATGGGGGAATGTGATGGATATGTTGGTGAAGACGGCGGAGGTGTTGGTGTAGATCGCGGTGATGATGATGGCCCCCGGCAGCGCTCCGGCGCCACCGGAAGCAAGGGGGAGAGAGCCTCCCTTCTTCTTCTTCTTCCTTGACCTCCTCCCTAGATGGGAGAAGGGTTTCCCCTCTGGTCCTTGGCTCCCATGGCGTGGGAGGGGCGAGAGCCCCTCCGAGATTGGATCTATTTCTCTGTCTCTCTCTGTTTTTGCGTTCTGGGATTCTGCCCTGGCACCGTTTCTTTTATATCCGGAGATCCGTAACTCTGATTGGATTGAAACCTTCGCCCAGATCTTTTTTCTTATGGCCAAAGAAGGGCCTCAACCGCCTTATGAGTGGCCACCTCGGGCACCGTCTCGCGTTGATTTTACTTCCCAAAAATCACAAATATTCCAAAATAATTCTCCGTCCGTTTTTATCCCGTTTGGACTCCGTTTGATATGGGGTTTCTGCGAAACATAAAACATGCAACATACAGGAACTGGCACTGGGCACTGGATCAATATGTTAGTCCCATAAATAGTATAAAAGTTGCCAAAAGTATATGAAACTTGAATAATATTGGCATGGAACAATCAAAAATTATAGATACGACGGAGACGTATCAGCATCCCCAAGCTTAATTCCTGCTAGTCCTCGAGTAGGTAAATGATAAAAAAGATAACTTTTGATGTGGAATGCTACCTAGCATAATCTTGATCATATGTCTAATCATAGCATGAATATTAAGACACGAGTGATTCAAAGCAATAATCTATCATTTGACATAAAAACAATAATACTTCGAGCGTAATAATAAAGCAATCATGTCTTTTCAAAACAACAAGGCCAAAGCAAGCTTATCCCTACAAAATCATATAGTTTGGCCATGCTTCATTTTCGTCACACAAAATGCTCCCATCATGCACAACCCCAATGACAAAGCGAGCAATCGGTTCATACTTTTTAACACGCTTCAGCTTTTTCAACCCTCACGCAATACATGAGCGCAAGCCATGGATATAGCACTATAGGTGGAATAGAATATGATGATAGGGGTTTATGTGGAGAAGACAAAAAGGGAGAAAGTCTCACATTGACGTGGCTAATCAACGGGCTATGGAGATGCCCATCAATTGATGTCAATGTGAGGAGTAGGGATTGCCATGCAACAGATGCACTAGAGCTATAAATGCATGAAAGCTCAACAAAAGAAACTAGTGGGTGTGCATCCAACTTGCTTGCTCACGAAGACCTAGGGCATTTGAGGAAGCCAATTGTAGGAATATACAAGCCAAGTTCTATAATGAAAAATTCCCACTAGTATATGAAAGTGACAACATATGAGACTCTTTATATGAAGAACATGGTGCTACTCTGAAGCACAAGTGTGGTAAAAGGATAGTAACATTGCCCCCTTTTTTTTTCTTTTTTCTTCTTTTTTTTCTTTTCCTTTTTTTTGGGTGGGCTTCTTTGGCCCCCTTTTTTATTTAGGCTTCTTTGGCCTTTCCTTTTTTTTATTTTTTTCTTTTTTTTCATGGGGCAATACTCTATAATGATGATCATCACACTTTTATTTACTTACAATTCGATATTACAACTTGATACAAGTACAAAGATATGACTCTATATGAATGCATCCGACTGTGTATCGGGATGTGCAATGATCTAGCATAGCAATGACATCAAAAAACGGACAAGCCATGAAAACATCATGCTAGCTATCTTACGATCGTGCAAGGCAATATGACAATGAATGCTCAAGTCATGTATATGATGATGATGGAAGTTGCATGGCAATATATCTCGGAATGGCTATGGAAATGCCATGATAGGTAGGTATGGTGGCTGTTTTGAGGAAAATATAAGGAGGCTTATGTGTGATAGAGCGTATCATATCACAGGGTTTGGACGCACCGGCGAAGTTTGCACCAACTCTCAAGGTGAGAAAGGGCAATGCGCGGTACCGAAGAGGCTAGCAATGATGGAAAGGTAAAAGTGCGTATAATCCATGGACTCACATTAGTCATAAAGAACTCATGTACTTATTGCAAAAGTTTATTAGCCCTCGATGCAAAGTACTACTACGCATGCCCCTAGGGGGATTGATTGGTAGGAAAAGACCATCGCTCGTCCCCGACCGCCACTCATAAGGAAGACAATCAAAGAAACACCCCATGCTTCAAATTTGTCACACAACGGTTACCATACGTGCATGCTACGGGACTTGCAAACCTCAACACAAGTGTCTCTACAATCCACAACCACCCACTAGCATGACTCTAATATCACCATCTTTATATCGCAAAACTATTGCAAGGAATCAAACATATCATATTCAGCGATCTACAAGTTTATGTAGGATTTTATGACTAACCATGTGAATGACCAATTCCTGTCATCTCTCTAAATAGACATAAGTGAAGCAAGAGAGTTTAATTCTTTCTACAGAAGGTATGCCCACGCTCTAACAAATATAAGTGAAGCAAAAGAACATTCTACAAATGGCGGTTTTCTATGTGAAGAGAAACAGGCAATCCAAACTTCAAATGATATAAGAGAAGCACATGAAGCATTCTATAAAGCCATACTCAAAAGATTTAAGTGAAGTGCAATGAGCATTATATAAATCAACCAAGGACTATCTCATACCAGCATGGTGCATAAAATAAAAGTGAAAACTAAATGCAAAAGACGCTCCAAGACTTGCACATATCGCATGAACGAAACGAATCCGAAAACATACCGATACTTGTTGAAGAAAGAGGGGATGCCTTCCGGGGCATCCCCAAGCTTAGATGCTTGAGTCTCCTTGAATATTTACTTGGGGTGCCTTGGGCATCCTCAAGCTTGAGCTCTTGCCTCTCTTCCTTTTCGTCATATCGAGTCATCCTCGATCAAACACTTCATCCACACAAAACTTCAACAGAAAAATCGGTAAGATCCGTTAGTATAATAAAGCAAATCATTACTCTAAGTACTGTAGAAAACTAATCCATATTTTGTTTTTGCATTGTTTCTACTTTAATATAGCTTTTCCATGGCTTAATCCACTGATATAAATTGATAGTTTCATCTTAACAAGCAAACTATGCATCAAAAACAGAATCTGTCAAAAACAGAACAGTCTGTAGCAATCTGAACATCCACCATACTTATGGTACCCCAAATATTATACCAAAATTAGGAAAAATAAACATTTTGTACATCAAGACAGTGCAAAAAGAATCAGAACCATTTGACTTTCCAGTTAAAGATGTAAAATCGTGCACTACAGCCAAAGTTTCTGTCCTACACCGTACAAACCAACAAGCATTGTAAACATCCTAAAAGCAAACCTTAGCACATTATTTTTATAATACAATGGAATTGTAAAAGGAGATAATTATTTTTGTTAAAAAATTTCTGTAATCAAGATTCACAAAGTTTCCGTGAGCATGAACAAAGTTCAAGGCTAGCTCCCACTTCAACAATGCTTGTCTTTCTCACTTTCACTTTCCTTTTTAAAATTTTTTCGGTTCCCCTCTTTATTTTTTTTGTTTTTAAACTATACGAAAGCACACAACAGAATAAATGACTCTCTAAAACTTCCGGGTTGTCTCTCTAGCAGCCCTTTCTTTAAAGCCATTAAGCTAGGCATATAGTGCTCAAGTAATGAATCCACCCGGATCCCAAGGTATATCAAAGCCAATTTTAAGTAACAATGATTTGTGATTTAGTAGTGAGCACAAAGTAACATACATCATGTAATGACAAAGTCTAACCCTCTTCCTATGCATCGGCATGTCATAAAAGAACAATTCATGCACACATAGGAAAGGCCAGTATAAGCAGTTTCTTGCAATTTTATCATATTGGAAACATAGAGAGGTGGAGATATAGTTTCTCTCTCATAATAATTGCAAGTAGGAGCAGCAAGCACATGCATATTATATTCATCAAAATCATCATGTGCAACGGTAAAAGGCAACCCATCAATATAATCCTTAGTAAGCACAAACTTCTCCGATATAGTGTAGTCGGGAGAATTCAAAAAGATAATAGGACTATCATGCGTGGGTGCAATAGCAACAATTTCATGTTTAACATAAGGAACTATAGCAAGTTCATCTCCATAAGCATAATTCATATTGGCATCTTGGCCACAAGGATAGCAAGCATCATCAAAAAGGGATATTTCAAGAGAATCAACGGGATCATAGCAATCATCATAGCAATCATCCTTCGGTAAGCACGAAGGGGAATTAAACAATGTATGAGTCGAAGAGTTACTCTCATTAGAAGTTGGGCAGGGGTACCTAATCCGCTCTTCCTCCTTTTGTTTTCCGCTCTCCTCATCATCTTTTTCATCCAATGAGCTCACAGTTTCATCAATTTCTTCTTCCATAGACTCCTGCAAAATATTAGTCTCTTCTTGGAAAGCGGAGAATTCCTCAATATATAGTTTAACATAGGCATTAGAAGCATAATTATCATAAAAATATTCAAGTATGGCAAAATTTTCAGATTTGTAGAGAGTAGCATCATACTTTTCAATCAAAGAAGCAATTTCATAAGCACCCTTAAAAGCAACAAATTCTTCAATTTGTTGAACATCATAGTAATTATAAACACCCTTAGCATATGAAGATACGATTCCATTATCACTAAACAAGCATTGGTAGGGAAGGTGTTTCTTAGGGTTTTTAGAACAACAAGTAAAATCATATAGTTCACATAAAGTCCAAGCATAGCATTGCAAACGATGAATTTGATCCAGTAAAAGTTTCCCCTTTGCAGATATACGGTGTCGCACATAACAAGCATGCTCATCTAAAGATTTGCCCTCAACTAAGCTAGTGGAGGTTTCAGCACGAGCACAAAGGGATCGAAGATGATCCAAGTAAAAAGCTTCAGGAGTGTGATAGATTTTGAGTGGTTCTTCAACCATTGGTGTAGTAGGTACAACTAATTTTTTTGGTATTTTGCGTGTTCCATATCCATAACTAAAGATAGAGAACAACTAAGAACAGCAAATAAAAATTACTTAGTGATAAAGCTAAAAAGCGCACACGAGAATATTCACCCCACGCTATGACTCCCCTGCAACAGCGCCAGAAAAAGGTCTTGATGACCCGCAAGTATACGGGATAGTTGTAGGGAAGCGCACTTTTGGCTCCGGGCGGCGCGCGCCCTCTGTATCTGGACGGCGGCTGATAGCTTTAAGATCTGTTTCTAGTGTAGTGAATTCATTTTTTAAAAGCGATGGAAACTATAGTCTGGCCAATACAAGTTGTATACGATGTCGGGTGCAGGAACGATGACGTTTCGGTGCAGGTAAGAACAGCACTTTTCAGCAGGTCGAATTAAATTCTGTTGGCAGGTATATTCAATACGTGTGGTGAATGCATCGCGTCCTGTGGCTGTACGAGGATAGCGAACTCCTTTGAGTAGACGTTGGTGCCGTTCTTACCCAAAACAAACGAACCGCTGCTCTCCAGCGAGAAGACGGGCGGCGGAGTTCTTCCACCACCATCCACCACCGCGGGGGGGCGTCCTGCAATAGAGCAACAACGAAATAATTGGTTCAAGAGCGAAATGATTGCATCTCTAATGAGCAGGTATGTTATTCATCCCAACTGAAAATAGATCGATCTGGATCTGGTGGGTGTGAGATCTCGGGTAACCTTGCTGACAGTACAATTTCTGTATTGTAGCGAACTTGTTAACAACTTAGAGCAGCCAATTCGGCTGCCAGCGGTTGTCGAAGTCGTAGAGAGCCAGGAGCTAGATGACTCTCCAAGCGAAGAGACACAGATTGATCTTGTGCGTGATGCTTCGAAGAAGACAACTCCGTTCCAACTAGATCTGCAGGAGGGTGGATCAGAAGGTATGTGGCACAACAAGGATATATTTGTGGTAATTACGACAATAGAAACAGAATTTTTTTGGCTATAGCAATTCTTAATACTGTTCGATTTGTGCTAATTACGACAACAGAAACAGAAAAATTTTATAGTAGAGAAAGATTATTCAGCTTTCAAAAATTCTACACCGTTTTGAAGCGGTATGACATGATTTTTTTCCGGATTTTATTTCAAAGTTCATGTCATGTTATACTTACATTAAGTGTGCATCTTGTTATGGTTCAAGCTAGAATATAAATTTATTAAACTAAAATTTTCATTTAGGCCGAGGCATGGTGTCATGCCAGATGAAAGGAAGACTAAACCATACAGAGTTGCTCCTCTGGAGCAGGCTTTGAGAGGCTTTGCTACCAGGAAAACAGATGCAGTGGTTTCACCTTCAGTTGGTCTGGTTTTCGATTCTTTGGGTGAAGCTTATGATTTCTACAACCTATATTCTTGGGAGCTAGGATTTGGGATCAGATACGGCAAAAGCAGAACCAACGTTAGGGGCACAAAATGCATGCAAGAGCTTCTCTGTGGATGTTCAGTAAGTATTTTATTACAGTAATTTATATTCAATTAAGAGTTCTATTTCAGCTAACTTTGAATTTTATAAATAGGGGAAACCAAAGAAAACTAATAGCACTTCCTGCCGTTGTGAATGCCCCGCCATGTTACGCCTTCTAAGAACAGCAGATCAAGGATGGTTTATATGTGAGTATAGGAATGTGCACAATCATGCTATGCTAGCAAATTGTGCAGAGAAGTTGCATTTCCCGTCACATCGTCATATTGACAAATACACTAGAGAGCTTGTGTCTCAGCTTCATGAGAATAACATAAATCTTAGCAAGGTCTACAGTATAATTGGCACATTTTTTGGAAGAATAGAGAATGTTAGCAAGGTCTACAGTATAATTGGCACATTTTTTGGAAGAATAGAGAATGTACCTTTCACAAAAAGGTGCCTTAGGACGCTATGCAGGAAAATAAGCAAGGAACAAGGCGGATGACGATGTTAGGAAAACTATGGATTTGTTTTCAGATTTGAAAGAAAGAGACAATGAGTTCCAGTACACAGTTCAAGTAGACACTGAGAGTAGGATAAGAACAATTCTGTGGACTAATGGACGTAGCAAGCTACAGTACCATCATTTTGGCGATGTCGTTACATTCGATACAACATATAAGACCAACCTTTATGATATGCCTTTTGGATTGTTTGTTGGAGTAAACAATCACTTCCAGAGTGTGCTCTATGCCGGCGTCTTGATGCGCGATGAGAAAGTAGAGAGTTTTGAATGGGTTTTTAGCGAATTTGTAAAGTTGATGGGTGGAAAGAAACCAGTCACAATTTTAACAGGTAACACTACAGAAAAAAATGTTTCTGACTATTATCTTGAACTAACAAACTAATCATTTATGATCTAAAATGAATGTTATTGATATAACAGATCAAGCTAGGGCTATGGAGGTTGCAATCAAGAATGTATTCCCTGGGACGACTCACCGATGGTGCAAGTGGCATGTGTTAAAAAAAGCAAAGGAATCACTAGGGAGCAATTATACAAAGAAGTCAGACTTCAGGACAGAGTTTCATCGTCTATGCGACGAAATGCTGACTATAGAAGAATTTGAAAAGGGGTGGTCTAATTTAATTGTGAAGTACGGGTTGGCGAGTAACACATTCCTAGCTCAAGTTTACGAGGTTAGGGAGAAATGGGCAAAACCATATTTCAGTGAGAAATTTTGTGCAAAAATGACAAGCACACAGCGGAGCGAGAGTGCGAATCACATGCTTAAAAACTATGTGCCACCAGCATGTCCAATGAACGTTTTAGTGAAGCAATATGGCAAGCTACAATATGACAGAGAGCGGAGGAAGGTTTTCAAGAGAAAAGGACAAGACTGGTATGTTTGCTCTGTTTGCTACAAGTACACTTACAGTCTTTAACTTGAACTCACACTGAAAACTTTGAACTGCAGGGTGGGGCTGTTATAAAATCTAATCTACCAATTGAGCGTCACGCAAGCAAGATATATACCAGAACAATGTTTGAGATGTTTGGAAGGGTTCTTTATGTAGCTGGTTACTATGATGTGGAAGAGATAGAACCGAGAAGGAAATATGCAGCCACACACGATAACCCTGAGCAGAGAGATCCTTGGTTCAAGACTAGGTATGAGGTTGTTATATCTGAAGATCAAACAAAGTACACTTGTGAGTGCGGAAGATATGAACACATGGGAATGATTTGCTGTCATATACTTAAGGTATTTTCTGACTTTTTTTTATCAGACTAATTATTATTTATACATTTGAAATGACTATATTTCCATCTTTAGGTAATGATCATACTAGATGTTAAGAAAATCCCTAAAGCACACATCATGAAGAGGTGGACAGTAGATGCTCGTGATGTTTTGCCTGATCATATCAAGCATTACCAGAGAGACATGGGTCCACCGGATGCAATGACATTCAGGCATTCTGCGATGTACATAACTGCATTGGAGATTGTTCATCTTGGGGACAGTAATCCAGAGGCTTTTGAGTCCGTTATGAGTGGGCTATGTGATTTGAAGCAGAGAGCAATGGCATTGAGCATGGAAAAAGACGGACTAAGCGTGGTTGAGAGGTCTAAGGCATCTAGCTTGACCAACTCGGTTGGGTCTAGGGCTTCTTGCAAAACACAAAAAACAAAGCGACAAAGTGTTTCTAAAGAAACTGGTTCTAAAGAAACAGTTTCTAAATCGTCTCATATCAATCCAGTGGAACAGATGTGCAATGTTAACGTTGAGGTCTCTTCGAGAGAGGTGATGTTGGCACCGGAAAGAAGTCTGAAGAGGGGGTACCCAAGCACATCGCGTGACAAAGCGCCTAATGAAGAATCACAGAAGCGAACACGATTCTGTAGTATTTGTCGTGGTAAAGGACACAAGAGTACTACATGTCCTCAGAGGGGTGATCTACCACTGAAACCAAGGAAAGAGCCACTTTGTAGCAATTGCAAGGTTGCTGGACACAGGAAGAACAACTGCTCCAAGAAGATGGTTAGTTTCATGGAAGGGATGAATACATTTCCCGGCATGTCTGCTGTGGACGGTGAAGACGACGACGACGAATAGCTGTTATTGTGAACGTGTGATGAATTTATGTATCAATGTTTAAAATGCAATAGAGATCTATATTTTTGTATGAACTGAGCTGAGTTATTCGTAGCAATGGGTAATTTGGAACGATGTTTATTTTCATAACATGAACACAATTTGTGCAGACCAGATTTCTTCGCCACGAATTAATGATAATATTCATTGCTACATAGGATAAAAAAATTTAATGCATTACGAACATTAATTAGGCCTGTGAGTGGTTAGGATGCAGAAGTTATTGTTTTTTGAAATTTGAAATTCAGTCTTTCGAGCGGTGGTGCCGCTCTGTAGTCTATATAAGTTCAATGGTTTGCATTGGGGGAGGAAGCAAAGGAAGCAAACATCAGCAGGTTGGGGGAGGAAGCTTGTAGGAGCCACGCATGGAGCATCACAAGGCAGATAAAGCTGTAGATGTTGTTCACAATGTCATGGTATGTTTATCTTCTGTATTTTTTGTTATTGGCATACTTGAACTTGAATGAGTAGTGTCTTAATGTGCAGTTTAGCGCGTTGGGGTTATTCTAATGAATGGGAGCAGTGAGGATGACCATGTTGACGATCTTTATGTAGGTTAATATTTCTTCTTTCTACAATCAGTATAAATTAATATCATGTTCACTTTTGATCGTGACATATGATGATTCAGGAGTGTGTTGAATCAAACTTTGTTGAAGACGGACATGTACTTGTGTGCTCTAATACGACAACAATACTGGTTAGTTCGATTAATTCACTGAACTCAAGTAAAAATTAACTGCACTGCTTTCTGAAACCAAGTTATTTCAGGTACATCCAGTTGAGGACAACAACTCATCTAACCCGCCACAGATGGATAATTGCTGGGGAGAACATGATCCATTTACAGGCTCAATAGATGGAGATAAAGAGGTGAAGGTGGATAGTGCAATAGATGAGGAGTCTGGTTGCTGCTCATTTGCAGTACAAGCCGAAGAGTCTGAAGATGAAGATGAGATTGACAGCCATAGGTGCAAGAGGCAGAGGAGTTAATTATTTATGAACCGTGTTGTTAGTGTTTGTAACGTTTCACTCGAAGGCAGTGTAATAAATCATATTAGCCAGAAAATGTAATGTGTTTCTGTCCATCCACTACGTGTGTTTGAAGAGAAAAATCGTCAAATGGTACTGGGTAGTTGAAAAAAAGAAGGCATGGTCAAAAGGGCCATGTACTCATACGACAGTAGCGCACGTAGCAAGATTCAGTCGTCCTGGTGGTCGTTGCAAAATCTACCGCAAAAGATCGCTTCATACGAGGCCCTATGAGTAGGATAGTAGGCTTTAATGTACGGGAGGGGGCGTTTGATCCCATTGTGGGTGGGTTTGGTACTCCGAGAGCTGCCGGAGACGATATCACGCGTTAGCATTCACGTAGGCGCTGACAGAAGTTGAGAGCTCCGTTTAATGGCCAGCTCCTCTCTCTCCTTGAGCAACACTGTGGAAAGAGATATAATACATTAAAGGTACAATACTTGGCGAAGGTGAGAGGCATGCTTGCGTTTGCATACCACAAAAAATGTGAAAATGGTACACTGATGGCAGATGCTGGTTGAAAAGAAAGCCTTTTGTAGGGCTGTAGCACTGGCATGCCATGATATCTGCGTGTTAATAGCTATGCCAGAGCATTAGAGGCCTCACTTTGTCTCCGTTGCTCGCTGGATGAGGACGGAGTAAGTAGCAGTTCAAAGCAGTGGAGCTTGGCAGAAACCAGTTCCCCTTGTTCTTCTTCTTGCTAGCAGCTGAGGGAAGAACAGCGGGGGAATAAGCCTGGTCCGCGATGGAGAACACAAGCATGGAGGAAGACACAACATAGGTAAGAATGGATTCTCTTTTATTGACTGTTCTTTTATTCCCTGGCTGGAGTTTTGTATTTTGAGTCTATCAAACATTTTCCCTCTCTATTGTTCATCTAGCCTGATTCAGTTTTTGGTTTCGTTTTTCCAGATACGTACAATAGATTTCATGGGATTGGGTGCTAAGTCTGTCAAGGATCCTATGGAAGTGCCTGCACTCGTGCCTGTTGTTGATGTTGATAGTATGAACTGTGATGCAGAGTTGGCTCTAGCACCAAACGGTCGTAATGAGCCTGATATTCCTGAATTTGTTCTTCATCCTAGTGTTGGTAGAATCCCTAAAACAGGACACAGTGTTCTCAAAAGTTCATTTGCACCTAAAGATATTGCTATAGCAGTAGCAAATTGGGGTGAGAGTCCAAAAAAAACAGATCAGAGAGATGGGCCTGGGTGGGCTGCTACATGTAGATCATTTTACTCACTTTAGCAGGAACCATTCTCTTTTCTGTCTGCAATCTGTAGACACTAGGAGGAAAAGGCTTGTTCTAGGGAAAAATAAATTTGCTGAGATCAGTGAGAGATCTATGTCTGCTATATTAGGTACAAGAGAAGGTGGTGATGTAGAGATTCAGAGAGTCAGAGAAGGTCCTACGACAAAAGAAATCTTTATGGTCAGAAAAATGCTAGATCTTGATCTAAACCATCAAGAAGTGAAAACACCAGATCTTTTGAAAGTTTTGTGTGAAGACCATGCTGAGGAGTTGACCAAAACAAAGTCGATAAGGTTGAAACTTGCCTTCGCAATGTTAGTTCTGTCAGTTTTCTACAGCCCTAGAGACAAGAGAGGATATGTCCCAAAGGATGCATATCTTCTGGCATATGCTCCTGAAAATTTGGACAAGTTAAACTGGACCAAATACGGAGTTGCTGAGCTTCTGGATGCTGCTGCTAGAGTTCAGCAGTATGTCAATGCAAACCCAGGACCTGGAATCACTATCTTTGGTTGCCACTACTATCTTCAGGTATTAGTTTTCCTTTCTTTGGTTGTGTTGTTGCCGAATTCGGTCTGCATTTTACTAACATAAGCCATTTTGTTGATTTTTATAGGTGTTGTATTTTGATTCTGTGGATGCTGGAGATCAGAATGTAGATCCTATTGTTTGGCCAAGGATATGTGTCTACAATGCTCCAAAACTATTTGCTCTTGTTGAGAGGGACACCATGAATTGTATATCAATGAGGGTTTATGGCATGCTGAGGGTGAGTGAGATAAATCTGGTGTAATAATAATATTGCTTTAAGTTAGAGGTATTGTAGTGCTAACGTTTAGATTTGTCCAGCCTGATGTGAAGGAACAGGTGGCCAATCTGAAGAGGCAGAAACGAACGGCAAGCGGATCACAGCTTAGAACAGTTCTGAATGAGCATGCGGCTGTCATTATAACTCATGTAGATGAAGTAATGTTAGCTCTTCCAGCAAACAATGTTGTATCCAAACATGCTGGGAGAGACATGCCTGAACAATTTGGGGAATGTAGCGGATCAAAATTTAGTGACATGCCCAAAACAAGACTTCTCGGGCTGGAAAGCCTAGATGAGATTAAGAATATAGTTAACCAAGTGAGTGGTAAAACTTTGCACATTCATTTTGTTCTTACTACTTACTACTTGCCCCCCTATATAAGAACTTATAGAAAATGATTTGATCATATTTTTTTATAGGCGGAGGTTTGGCTCCAAAACGCTATTGCAAGTATGGAGCTAAATTGTAAGCTAGCTGATGACAAGTTCTTAGAAGAAGTAAATAGGCGGACAGCCATGTTTGATGGTTCAATAAACGCTATGGTTGCAAACCATAGAGAAATTCAGAAGACAACAAAACTTCTTACCTTGCAATACTTACACAACCACCTCATTGAACATGGTGTTGGAAAGCACATGCCAGGCTTAGAAAAACACCTGAACATGATAAATTTCCTACTTTCAGGTTTGCAACATCATCTTTATCTTATAAGAAGTTATGCACTAAAAATGATATCTAAGAAAATAATGTATTATGAAATGCAGGTGGCACTGTAGGTGGAACTCAAGGGGCTAGTTCAAGTTCAGCCCCGTTGATTCCAAGAGTGCTTGATGGTAAGTGTAGATTCAAACCTAGTATAGTTTAATAAGGCATAGAACAATTGTAAAACAAAATGTTTGCTAATTTTGTTAGGATTACTTGGAACTACATCATCATTTGGTGGCCCTAACTGGAATGGTGTCGAGCATGATATTAGAGCACATCATCAAAGCTCATTGGTGCTCAATCCAGTGCCTTTAAGGTCAGCACCAGTTAACATGAATGGAGCGCGAGTAGAACCAATAGAATTTCAAGTTTGCGGATCAACTGTACGGCATAGCAATGGAAGTGGTTTCTCTAATTATGAAGGTAAAATCATATGTTAATAGTGTACTTAGAACCAAATGAGATAGACTACTGAAGTGTTGAATTACTTGTTAGATGGGCGTGAAAATCCTAGGAGGGCTGACACTGCAAGTATAAACGCTGTTGTGGACAAGGAAAAGAGACCTCGAGATGATTCTGCGGATCTTGTTCGTGGGAAAGAAATTACTGAAGACGAGGGTGAAAACAATGGCTCTGTGCTGCGACAGAATGGAGGTAAACAAAAAAAATGCAGATACATTAATTAAGTGTTAACACCGGGTAGTCGTCGATATTAATATTTTGTTCCCCTTATTGATTGTTGTTATTGAATATGCAGATGTCAGTGGTGGTAGCGGTACTAGCGGGGGGAGTGCTATTCCGAAGCGAGCACGAGGTGATTTAGGACATGAGTCTCGAGGCAAAGAGGCATGTGTTCATGTTGGCGTCAGAGCTTCTCCAACAGAAGAACGAACTGATATTGCACTTGAGTCTGGAGGGAAAGAGCTAATCGTGTATACAGCAACGCGTAGTAAGTTGATTTTTTGCTCTTTTACCATAATAGATGATGCATTTCCAATTGCTCTCTTACAAGCAGTAAATAAAATTCGGGTAGAAGGGCTAGATTAGAACCGAACTACTTGATGATGGAGAAACATGTGTACTCAGATCTTCCTCCAGCAGAAAACCCTTTCCACTACAACAAGAGGATAGTGTTTCCTACGCGTGATACAGCTAAAGGATTATATGATAGACTGTTATTCTCTGACTCTGCCATAACAAAGAAGTAAAGAACTAAACTAAATTATGTTAGTTCAATTGCTCTGTTATGGAAAAGTTTAATCTCTACTGTTGTTGTCCAGGTTATGGTATGTTCATATGGATCCAACTCTACTTAAAATAAGTGGATCTGAGCTCATTGAGGTATTCCAAGAGTTTGGCATTTTTACTAGCAAGACCTACGAGTGTATCAGAAGGATGCTTGATGAAAATGAACACGGATGGTATGGAGAACAAGAGCGAAGAAGGTGGCGCAAAATCTTACCGAAGGAATGGGTGGTGAGTTTGCAAATTTTAAATTGTTTTGGTAAAGAGTTGGTTCTAATAGCTGATATACAGGAAATGGTGCTGGAGGGTGGAGATTACATCAATAGTAAAAAGATGAGACAAATGTTTGCTGGTGGTCAGTGTGATTATGCCTTGGATACATGCCAGCTGGTATGGAAAGATAATTATTTTTTATTCAATAATTACATTGATAGTTGTTGATAAACTAATTAGTAGTCATGTATGCCTTTGATATGGACCTTGAAATCCTACATGTCTTTGACCCGAAGCGCACATGTGCTGGAATAAGAATTCTGGAGAGGCTTCATCATGATACTTGTGAGATAATACTGGATGGACTTCTACGGTGTGTCGATGCTTACTTTGAAGGCTGGGAACAGGACAGATCAAGATGGAAATTCAAATACCATGATTATGTTAATACTCCTTGCCGCACGTAAGAAATCAGTGACTCACAAAAGCAGTTATATAGAAAAAGGTTCGGTTGAGCTAATTAAGTTTTGTTATTGACAATGCAGAGAGGACACGCCAGTCTATGGATTTCACTACATCTTGTCTTTTGATGGCATGCATGTCCATGGCAACATTGACAAGGTATGTAAAAAAATGAATTTAAATAAATTTTATCACTGCAGATTTGCATATTTCTGAGAATGTCTACTTCTTGTGATATTGACTTACAGGATACCGTGGATCATCTGAGGAAAAAACTGATGTACCTTGTGCTTCAGATGGAAAGCAATTTGGGTTATGACGATCCTGTAAGCGACGACGAATGATGAAGACAAACAAGCATTGCAATCTTGGTGGGTAGTGTTCCTGCATGCAGGGGGAATGCCAGGCAAAAAGTGTTGAGGAAATCAAGGCTTATATATAGCCATGTAATGACAAACTCTGGTCTGTAACATATCTATTACTACCTAGTAGAACTTATGAAGACCAAAACCAGTAATGAGGATTTTATGTAGTAAAATCCTTTTTATAATTCTGCTAATTTGTTTGTGTTAGAAGAAAGACGGTCATATCATGCAATTGAATTAAGCATCAACAAATGCAGTACCCTTATAAGACGATACATTTCTCAAATACCAATTGATGGAAAAAAAACTTTTATGTGACTGGTTCAGGCTCTAAAGAATTATAAAACATAACTAGGTTTAGTTGTGTTGATAGATTTTAAACATTCATGGCGTCGTAAATAAGTTTGCAACAAAAAAAAGTGTTGGTTCATCTTGCAGAAAATGAATTGTGTCATAGTGCAATGAACTTCTTAACGGATAAATTATTCCAAGTTGCATTGTCTTCATAATCGAGTAATTCAAAATGGACAGAGATAGCAAAAGAGAGAATGTGTGAAAAGGAAATTATAGTATGGCAAATGTGCGTTACAATCTTTATTAAAATTATTATTACAGGATGTCCTTAAACTAAAAAGAAACAAGCGAAATCATGTGATCTGCATTTGAAGTGCTTCAGGTGCTGCCTAGTGCATCCTGCAGAATTTGTGGCAGCTTTGATATGTTGCCCTTGATCACTAGGATTTGGGGAAGAAGGAATCCTCTCTCTCTAGTTATTCCATCCTGGATAATTAATTTTAATCATATGAGTAGTTGTTGTGTGGGTAATGATGATCTGTAGCAAGTTAAAGAAAACATGATACATACATTTGTCAAAATTTCTTCCAGAGATGTCCCATTAAAATGTCTTGCAACGTGAAGAGAGCAGACACCTGATTGATTCCTGAATGACATAATTTCATCATAAAAAAATCATATTATAGGCCTATGTGAATATAAGTGGGAAACCCTGAAAATCAGAGTAAAACTTACTTTGGAAAAATAGATGCCGTCAAGAAGGGGAATTTCTTTCTCCAGTTGGAACAATCAACATGCCATTTTTGAAAGAAATTTAAGATGCAAGCAAAAAGTGTGACGTGTAATTTGTCAGCAACCATTTCATGCCTTTTCTTAAGTTGGCTGGACAACCCTGAGGTAGCATCAAGGATGTAAATTGTTTTTGATAGCATGTCCCATGTGAAAATCACCCAACCTGATTCGAGTATAGCGGGCACGTGCCACTGAAACAAAAAAGTAATAGGCAATCAAATTTGGGAAATTGGTGCATGACGACACAGTGAGGTTGTATGAAATTCATTACCAGTCTGCATTGTGATATGTTGTAAGGAACAAGTTTCCCAAAGAATTGATCCTGTACAGATTTCATCAACCAGACCTTGTAAGTGGATAAAACGCTAGTCTGCATGTGGATACAAAAATGAACATTAGTACAAACGAGATAAAAAATGAAAGTGAAAAAGAAGAATAAATGTGGAAGTGGTGTCTTGCTTACGGCAAAATCTGGTTCGAGGTAGTGGCGGCATGGTGAAGAATCATGTGGGTAAAGTATTTCTTGATCAATTTGCCTAATACGACGAATTAGCAAGGAGAATAACTCATGGTCTATTATATCGGAACCAACGAGTTGGTCTGCAATCGCCTCGCATGACAAAGTGATGAACCTAGGGCAGGTGTGTGTGATACTGAATCTGTGAAGCAAACGATAAATGACTTAATTAATTAGAGATGCCTAAAAATATTTAGAATTTAATAAGGAACCGTTCTTTGTCAGCAATTGGTAGGCGATAAATGATTGTGGCCAAACGGTCCTGAAGGGCTATTGACGGGAAGTCGATGGTGGTACCAGATGACCAATGACTAATGGCGTAATGAGAATGGTTGACAACAAATTTTTCTTGAAGGCGTGGGGATTCTTGACCGAGAATGACCGATCCATCGGGGACAGCTATGTCGTCATTCTACATTATAATTCCTCCAACAATAGTTTGTGCCCATGAATTGATTGTATCATGAGTGGATTTGCCATGAAGAGCGGTGGAAGATTCAGGTTTGTGCAATGACGATGAGCCTGTGGTCAATTTTGGATGTGTAAGACACTAGAGTTGTATGATTCATTTATTATGTATATAGGTGTACCTGTTTGCCTCTGGTGTGAGGTATATGATCCTTTCCTTTTGTTGGTTGAAGATGATGTTGGACTAAAAGCTGATACAGTCGTGGATATCGATATTAGTACAAGTGGGGATGCAGGCAAATCAAAATTTAGTAAATGCAAGACAAAGCATAATTTACCTTCAGAATCATGTGTGTAGAGACGTCGATGTTTCAATCCCGAATTGTTATCCGGTGTGGTAAATGTACTATCATTGGGTGGGGGGCTGAGTATTGGGTTGAAGCAGGCAGGGGATTGCTCTTTTTAAACAACATGTGCATCTGTTCTCCAACTTTGGAGCTATTTTGTCTAGGAATCGGGTATTCTCTTTCAATATGGAGTCTTTCACATCGGCTATCATCTTGAATGTAATGGCATTTTGCTCTTTTAGCATTATACCAACCTCAGTGTATACCTGAATACATCATATGTGAGATAACTGCAACAGGATGGAAATAAAATTCAGTAAAGAATCTACAGATTAGTGTATCTGACCAGATAAGGATATCTGTCCTTCATGTGAATCGAAAAGTCATTGGCAGTGGATAATCGAGGAGTGCGGTATTGTTGCAAAGAAACATTAGTTTGCGGTGTCGTATGCCAAGATGAACCAGTGCCTATGGAAGGACTGGACTGTCGGTGGCACTGTGTGTGAGGCTGCAGGTTTGGATTGTTGCTACTAGAAGGTTTATTGCGTAATCCAGGAGTTTGAATGTCAGGTGTGGAATCCCAAACAGCTCGTTTGTAGCATATTTCAGCAGCTGGGCGGATCTGTCCCAATGGTAAAGTTGTGCATAAGATAAACATCTGAGACAAGGTATTGTAAAAAGGATTGATAGATAACTTACTCGGACATTAGAATAATCTTCAATATACTTGGAGGGGTGGCTGCACTGGAGGATCATCCCGCGGAAAGTTGATAGTTCATATTCAGATATCCTTGGAAGAGTATTGTGTGACATATTGTAAATTCCTAAGTCAACGTTATCAAGATAAAAAACCTGGCAACAATTGCAAAAATGTTATATATATGTACACAATTATTGATGGGTGATGGCAACCTTCAACAATTATTGAAAATTAGGAATCTGACCTAAAGGAAAAGATAGCAACCTTCTAAGTGTGTAATGGTTCGGTTGTTCAGAATGTCAGCTTTTAACTTGGATACGACTTTCAACAAATCTTTTAGAACATACTCGCACCAATTGTAATCAGAAATTCTCTCTGGCTTAACTATTGCAGCCCAGTAATCAATCGGAGCAGCGTCATGCTTGGAAGTTGGTGCAAGCAAATGCCCCATAACAAAAATAACAAGTGCCATTTTAAAACTGTCTTTCTCGATAGTTGATGAGAATTTTTCAGAGAGTGGACGGCTTAAGACTTTCTCTGCTGATTTCAGAATCTGATTTCCCTTCTCAGGCATTCCGAGAGCGGCACGTATGATGTTTATGGTTGTTTCTTTTGGTTGCTCCTGTAGTGAAATGTCAAGTTTCCCACATGGTATGCCAAAAACCTTATGTACATCAGCATCAGAAAACCTCAGGCTCCTAAGATTATCAAGAATTATAGATCTGGCAATAGCGTCCACTCTATTCATGACCCATTTGCTGAATTTAAGGTTAATCCTGGGGAGTGGTCTGAGCTTGAGGACACCTCCCCAGCCAATTTCTTCAACAAGGAAAGATTTGTATTCGTCAAACTTTGAGGTGACTGAATATACCTTCTGCGAAGATGTTCGAGATGTTGAAGTTGGTGCAGTTGGATGGATAAGCCAGAATTCGGGGTCTTCCAGAGGATCTGGGTCTTCGTTTTGGCATGGCTGTGGTGCAGACATGTTGATGAATCTGAAAATGATAAACGATACATGGTGTAAGATGATCTGTTGCAGCATATGTGGTGCATGAAGTGAAACGAAAATTAACGATTTTACCTGGGTTGGACGAATCTGCAAGGGGAGCTGGTTTGTAGAGAAGAGGAGATGGGATCTGGAGCAGGGGAGGAGGGCAGAGGAAGATGACAATGGAAGAGAGGTGCCAGCATTGTACGCAGGGCGCTTTAAAGGCAACAAAAACTATCCATAGAACTTATTGACAAAAAGTTATGGCATCAACTTTAATGCCTGGTAGACTGATCAGAAGCAATGAATTACTATTATAAATTAGTATGGTCCAAAAAGATAAAAAAATGCATATTCGTACTATGTGCATGATGGTACAAAAGTAAAATGTGTCAATTTCAAAGGTTTCAAGATAGATTATGGAAACAAAAAAAAAATCATATTAACAGTGCAGTCCTGGTGGGCGATGAAAGTCACTGGCAATGATGAATGAATTTAGATTTGACAGAAAAAATAAGATAAAACAGCATCTCCAAATGCAGAAAATAACTATATTATTTTACCGAAAGTTACATCAGAGCCTCTGTATGGCTTGATTGAAAATTTACAGAGGCAACTTCCGAGTTAGCTAAGTGGGGGATAAGTTCATAAGTAAAAATTACATGAAGAGTACCAAGGGAGACTGAGCAAGCAAACTCCCTGGCATTCTAAAACCGGTAATTAGATATTAGGTCTAAAACTATTACATCATTGGAACTACATTTTGGAGACAAGGATCATCATCACAGCAGCAAGGGTACCAAGGGAGACAGCAAGTGCAATCTTCATGTCCGACTGAATCTCACGGAGGATCAATGTAGGGGCTTGAACGGCAGGAGGTAGTGTAGGAAGAAACACATGCGACCAACGAGCGCGCAGGTAGTCGATGTATTTGTTCTCCCACTTCCAAAAGGTGCAACGCCCGATCTGAACAAAATCAAATTAACTATGAGCCAAAAAATGTGAAAAAGAAATACAGATTCTTGGAGAGATTCTTACATCGCGGAACTGGCACTTGTAGAAATGACGACCGGGATTCATGGGGTCTCCGAGATGAACCACTGTATCACACCGAGGTTGCATCTAGGGCAACGGATGAGTGGGAGAGGAGCGATGTCTTCGCCTGCGTCCGGCAAAGCAGCAGGAACGGAAGAAGACGAAGATGCCATAGACGGATCTGGAAGGGAGGGATAGGTCGAAGCAGTGGAGATCCAGAAGAACAAGAGAAAGGGGAAATCGTCGGCTACAGTGGAGTAGATGCAGCAGTGCTGGTGGAGGTGGTGGAGGAAAATGGGGAGCGGGTGCAGGAGTAAAGGCGAGAGAAAGTGGGTAGGTGGAAGATAACATTGGCTGGCGATGAATGACGCGGGTGCATGTATTATACGAGTCGGTCTGGGAGCTAAATACATAAAACAAAATTGTTGTATACACCTGCACTACGTAGGGGGGTACAAGTATTGGACGGTGGCTGATGCTTAGCCGATGGTGGGATATGAGGGGGGGGGGTGGCGTAAGCGGGTTCTACATCGTATTTTCGATAGTTGTAGCCTCTTTCGATAAGTAAGAGTGTCGAAACCAACGAGGAGCTAAAGGTAGAACAAATACTCTCTCAAGTCCTATCTGCCACTGATACGACTCTACGCACGCTTGACGTTCGCTTTACCTAGAACAAGTATGAAACTAGAAGTACTTTGTAGGTGTTGTTAGATAGCTTTGCAAGATAATAAAAAGCACGTAAATAAAAGTAGGGGCTGTTTAGATAAAGAAGCAATAAAGTAAATATAAAGAGTGTGGAAAAGTGGTGGTAGGAGTTGTGAAATTGTCCCAAAGCAATTGACTACTTTACTAGACCGATAGCAAGTTTTATGTGGGAGAGGCCACTGCTAGCATGTCATCACTGACTTGGAATTCTATGCACTTATGATTGGAACTATTAGCAAGCATTCGCAACTACTAACGTTCATTAAGGTCAAACCCAACCATAGCATTAAGATATATTGGTCCGCCTTCAATCCCGTATGCAGCAATTTCTATGCTAGGTTGAAGCTTCTGTCAGTCTTGCCCTCCAATACATAGTCCTATCAACATACAACTAACCCTATGGTGTGATCCACGCGCGCGCTCATATGATGGGCAACAAAGGACAGCAACATAACCACAAGCAAATTAAATCAATCATAGCAATTCATCAACCACCAATAGGACACCGAAAATCTACTCAGACATCATAGGATGGCAACACATCGAATAATAATATGAAGCATAAAGCACCATGTTCAAGTAGAGGGTACAACGGGTTGTGGGAGAGTGGACCGCTGAATATAGATGGGGGAAGGTGATGGAGATGTTGGTGAAGATGGCGGAGGTGTTGGTGTAGATCACGGTGATGATGATGGCCCCCGGCAGCGCTCCGGCGCCACCGGAAGCAAGGGGGAGAGAGCCCCCGTTCTTCTTCTTATTCCTTTACCTCCTCCCTATATGGGAGAAGGGTTTCCCCTCTGGTCCTTGGCTTCCATGGCGTGGGAGGGGCGAGAGCCCCTCCGAGATTGGATCTATCTCTCTGTCTCTCTCTGTTTCTGCGCTTTGGGATTCTGCCCTGGCACCGTTTCTTTTATATCCGGAGATCCGTAACTCCGATTGGATTGAAACATTCGCCCAGATCTTTTTCCAAAAATTAGCTTTCTTGCGGCCAAAGAAGGGCATCAACCGCCTTACGAGTGGCCCAGGAGGGTGGGGGGCGCACCCACCTGGAGTGGGCGTGGGCCCCTGTCTCGTGGCCACCTCGGGCACCGTCTCGCGTTGATTTTACTTCCCAAAAATCACAAATATTCCAAAATAATTCTCCGTCTGTTTTTATCCCGTTTGGACTCCGTTTGATATGGAGTTTCTGCAAAACATAAAACATGCAATGACAGAACCGCACCGGCAATTTGGATCAATATGTTAGTCCCAAAAATAGTATAAAAAGCTGCCAAAAGTATATGGAAGTTGAATAATATTGGCATGAAACAATCGAAAATTATAGATACGACGGAGATGTATCTACGGGCAGCACATACTGCCCGCCAGTGCTAACTTCTGTATATAAAATCTAAGTTCTTGTGGCGGGCAGTTGGAATTGCCGGCGACTGCTAGATCAAGTGGCAGTGGCAGGTGCTCGTACTTGCCCGGGACTACTCACGGCACGCGTGCGCACCTGGGGAGCATACTTGTGGCAGGTCATATTTTCTGCCCGCCACTTATTATGCATCTCGAGTGGCGAGCATTGATTGGTACTCGTCACTGCTACTTTTCAAAATTAGTTCTGGCGGGTGCTATGCTGTGCCCACCACTCATTTGAGTTCACCTATAATGTTTTCCTGTAGTGATGTTTTCGTTTTTTTTCTTCCTGTATGATAGCGCACGTTATAGTTTGTAGATATATTATATATAGGTCATGTCGATGTGCACGAGTTTAGCAATAAATTTGATAACAAAATATTGGATGGTTGATTGACATAGTATATAGATTGAAATTTGATATGGATGTGATGGATTATATGTGCATGATGAAATCGTTATATGGAAATGATTGTGATTATAATCAAAATAATTATTGATGGAAGTTTTTTTGAGCAATTAATTAAGATAGTTAGATATATAACTATTAGTTAATTAGTTTCTCTTTGTACATGCTTCCCAACCTCCATATATAGCGTGCCGTCAACGATCGACGGCGCCCACTGCTATGTCTTGAGGTTGCGTTGGTTTTCCTTGGAGAGGAAAGGGTGATGCATCAATAGTAGTTTAAGTATTTCCCTCAGTTTTTGAGAACCAAGGTACAATCCAGTAGGAGGCTCCTCAAAAGTCCCACGCACCTACACAAACAAACAAAGAACTCGCAACCAATGCAATAAAGGGGTTGTCAATCCCTTCACGACCACTTGCGAAAGTGAGATCTGATAGAGATAGTATGATAAATAAATATATTTTTGGTACTTTATAACATAGATTGGAAAACAAAAGATGCAAATAAAACTAGATTGAAAGCTTATATGATAAAAGATAGACACAGGGGACCATAGGTTTCACTAGTGGCTTCTCTCAAGATAGCATAAATATTACGATGGGTGAACAAATTACTGTCGAGCAATTGATAGAAAAGCGAATAATTATGAGATTATCTAGGCATGATCATGTATATAGGCATCACGTCCGTGACAACTAGACCGACTCCTGCCTGCATCTACTACTATTACTCCACACATCGACCGCTATCCAGCATGCATCTAGAGTATTAAGTTCATAAAGAACAGAGTAACGCATTAAGAAAGATGACATGATGTAGAGGGATAAACTCATGCAATATGATATAAACCCCATCTTTTTATCCTCGATGGCAACAATACAATACGTGCCTTGCTGCCCCTGCTGTCACTGGGAAAGGACACCGCAAGTTTGAACCCAAAGCTAAGCACTTCTCCCATTGCAAGAAAGATCAATCTAGTAGGCCAAACCAAACTGATAATTCGACGAGACTTGCAAACATAACTTAATCACACATAAAAGAATTCAGTGGAGATTCAAATATTTCTCATGGATAAACTTGATCATAAACCCACAATTCATCGGATCTCGACAAACACACCGCAAGAAGAGTTACATCGAATAGATCTCCAACAAGATCGAGGAGAACATGGTATTGAAATCCAAAAAGAGAGAAGAAGCCATCTAGCTAATAACTATGGACCTGAATGTCTGTGGTAAACTACTCACAACTCATCGGAGGGGCTATGGTGTTGACGTAGATGCCCTCCGTGGTCGATTCCCCCTCTGGCGGAGCGCCGGCGAAGGCTCCAAGATGGGATCTCACGGATACAGAAGGTTACGGTGGTGGAAATAGTTTTTCGTCGTCTCCTTTGATGTTCTCGGGGTACGTGGGTATATATAGGAGGAAGAAGTAGGTCAGTGAACCCCCGAGGGGCCCATGAGATAGGGGGGCGTGCCCAGTAGGGGTGGGCGCGCCCTCCACCCCCGTGGCCGCCTTGACTGCTTCTTGACTTGCACTCCAAGTCCTCTGGATCACGTTCGTTCCAAAAATAACGCTCCCGAAGGTTTCATTCCGTTTGGACTCCTCTTGATATTCCTTTTTCTTTAAACACTGAAATAGGCAAAAAAACAGCAATACGGGCTGGGCCTCCGGTTAGTAGGTTAGTCCCAAAAATGATATAAATGTGTAAAGTAAAGCCTATAAACATCCAAAACGGGTAATATAATAGCATGGAACAATAAAAAATTATAGATACGTTGGAGACGTATCAAGCATCCCCAAGCTTAACTCCTGCTCATCCTCGAGTAGGTAAATGATAAAAACAGAATTTTTGATGTGGAATGCTACCTAGCATAATTCTCAATGTATTTTTCTTTATTGTGGCATGAATGTTCATATCCAAATGGTTCAAAATAAAAGTTCATATTGACATAAGAAATAGTAATAATTCAAGCATACTAATCAAGGCAATCATGTCTTCTCAAAATAACATGGCTAAAGAAAGTTCATCCCTACAAAATCATATAGTTAGGATATGTTTCATTTTCATCACACAAAATACTCCCATCAAGAACAATCCCGGTTTCAGCCAAGCAATTGGTTCATACTTTCTAACGCGCTTCAGCCTTTTTCAACTCTCACGCAATACATGAGCGTGAGCCATGGATATAGCACTATGGGTGGAATAGAATATGATGATGGAGGTTGTGTGGAGAAGACAAAAAAGGAGAAAGTCTCACATTGACGAGGCTAATCAAAGGGCTATGGAGATGCCCATCAATTGATGTCAACATGAGGAGTAGGGATTGCCATGCAACGGATGCACTAGAGCTATAAATGTATGAAAGCTCAACAAGAGAAACTAGTGGGTGTGCATCCAACTTTCTTGCTCACGAAGACCTAGGGCATTAATTTTGAGGAAGCCAATCGTAGGAATATACAAGCCAAGTTCTATAATGAAAAATTCCCACTAGTATATGAAAGCGACAACATATGAGACTCGCTATATGAAGAACATGGTGCTACTTTGAAGCACAAGTGTGGAAAAAGAGATAGTAACATTGCCCCCTTTTTATTTATTTTCTTTTTTTCCTTTTTTTGGCCTTTTTTTCTTTTTGGCCTTTCCTTTTTTTTTGTTTTTTTTCTTTGGCCTTTCTTTTTTTTCTTTTGGCCTTTATTTTTTTTAATTTGGGGATAATGCTCTAATAATGATGATCATCACATTTCTATTTATTTACAACTCATGAATTACAACTCAAAACTAGAACAAGATATGACTCTATATGAATGCCTCCGGCGGTGTACCGGGATGGGCAATGAATCAAGAGTGACATGTATGAAAAATTATTCATGATGGCTTTGCCACAAATACGATATCAACTACATGATCATGCAAGGCAATATGACAATAATGAAGCGTGTCATGATGATAAACGGAATGGTGGAAAGTTGCATGGCAATATATCTCAGAATGGCTATGGAAATGCCATAATAGGTAGGTATGGTGGTTGTTTTGAGGAAGGAGTTTTATGTGTGATAGAGCGTATCGTATTATGGGGTTTGGATGCACCGGCGAAGTTTGCACCAACTCTGAAGGTGAGAAAGGGCAATGCACGGTACCGAAGAGGCTAGCAATAATGGAAAGGTAAAAGTGTGTATAATCCATGGACTCACATTAGTCATAAAGAACTCATATACTTATTGCAAAAGTTTTATTAGCCCTTGAAGCAAAGTACTACTACGCATGCTCCTAGGGGGGAGGTTGGTTGGAGATAACCATCGCGCGCCCCCGACCTCCAGTCAAGGGAAGGCAATCAAAAGAGCACCCTATGCAATAAATTTATTACACAACTTTTACCATATGTGCATGCTACAGGACTTGCTAACCTCAACACAAGCATTCTTTAAATTCATAATCAATCAACTAGCATGACTTTAATATCACTACCTCCGTATCTCAAAACAATTATCAAGTATCAAGTTGATCATAGCATCCAATTCACTTCCTATGATAGTTTTTATTATACCCAACTTGGATGCCTACCATTCTAGGACCAATTTTATAACCATAGCAAATACCATGCTGTTCTAAGAGACTCTCAAAATAATTTAAGTGAAGCATGAGAGACTAGCAATTTCTACAAAATTAAGCTACCACCGTGCTCTAAAAGATATAAGTGAAGCACTAGAGCAAAACTATCTAGCTCAAAAGATATAAGTGAAGCACATACACTAGTAGAAAAGGGGGCAATGGTCCAGGCCAGGTCAACCCATGGGGGCATTGGACCCGGTTTGTGAGCCCCGGGGGCCGGCCGGGCCACGTGGGCCATTGGTCCCGGTTCGTCTAGACCTTTTGGTCCTGGTTGGTGGGACGAACCGGGACCAATGGGCCTCGCTCCTGGCCCACCACCATTGGTCCCGGTTGGTGGCTTGAACCGGGACTAAAGGCTGCCCATTAGTCCCGGTTCAGGCCACCAACCAAGACCAATGAGGTTCCTATATATACCCCTCGCGTAAGAGCAGAGCACTTCACTCCTCTGTTTTTCTGCCCGGCCGTTGGAGAGCTTTGTGGTGCTCTAGATCACCTCCTATGCACACGAGGTGTTCGATGGAATGCCCGAGCCACACTACTTAACTTTCTCCTCTCCAAGCTCGACCTCCAAACTCCATTTTCCTCAATATTTGTCTAGGTTTAGCGGTCTGTCACGTCCGTCTCCGTCTTCACCGCCGATCGCCAGCGCCGATCTCATCGGCGGCACCACCGTGGTGAGCCTCTTGTTCTTATCTTCTTTCTGAAAGGAAAAATATTCTTACTTGTATGTTTAGATAGATACTTGTATTATTTTCTTACTTTTATTATTGCATCTTACATTGTGCGATGGTTTTGGTATCCGCCGCCGTCGGCCCTCGTCCTGTCTATGATTCGGATGTGGTATATACTATCTTTTCATAACTATTGGTTCATTTATTGTTTATGAAAATTATGACGACCAACGTGACATAGATTTTATTTATCTAGGAGGTTGTTGAACCGGAAATTCCAACCGACCCTATTGTCGAGAGGTTAAATTTAGTCGAAGAAGAAAACAATTTCTTGAAGGAAAAAATAAGAAAAATTGAGGAGGAGAAGATGATATTTGAGTTGCATGTTGCGGATGTCATCGATGATCACAAGATCAAGATGGATGCAATGCGCTTGAAGATTAGAAAGATTAGAAAATATGTCATTCATACAGAGGCTTGGTATCATTATGCCGTTGGATCAGTTGTTACCTTGGTTGCGATTATGATCGCATTTTTTTCGCATTGAAATGTTTTACATAGTTTCAATGTATGGTTTATTTAATTTAGATGCTCTGCAGAGCTTTATGTTGTGAGATGAGAACTATGTATGTACTTGGGTTTTAATGTGATGATGAACTTCTATTAATTTGGTCAATTAATTATCTATTCATGATGTTTTGTAATGATTTTTGACACACTTAATTATATATAATGCACGCAAATGAACCGGCAATGGATGTCCGCTTTGATGCAGCCACCGAGAGGGGAAATGACACATATTATGGTTACATAGTGGACATATGGAAACAAAATAAATAATGCAGAAGACAAAAAAAAATGGAAACAAAATAAAAAAGCAATAATAAGTATTTTGTTGTAAGTAGAAACAAAATAAAATAAATAAAGCAACAAAGAAACAAAAAAACAAAAAAAGTGTTTTCAAATTTAAAAACTAATGGCACTAACAGAAAGTTTATAACTTTTCTCAAACTCAAAGCAAAAAAAATTAAACAATAAAGCAAAAAACAAAAGAAAATAAATAATGCAAAAAACAAAACAAAAAAACTGAAGAAAAAAAATAAAAAAACTGCCACCTATTGGGCCACCACGGCCTGAATAGGACTAGAAACCCAACCTGGGCCAGGATTCAGGCCCGCAGAAGGCCCAATAGGCCCACAGGCAGCACAGTGTGATATTAGGCCTGTAAGCCTGCGTTTGGGAGGAGCTCGAGAGGGTAGCCGCGGTGGGGCTTATAAACCACTCCGAGCCCCTCTCAACTAGCGAGGTGGGACTAAACTTTTGGCCGTGGGCAGCGCAAGGTCTTTGGTCCCCGCGCGCCCCTGCCCTCGCCCCCGAGGGCGCCTTCACCGTCGGCTGAGCCTTCCTCGTCGCCGACGCCCCCTGCCCCACGCGCCACCGCCTCTGCCTCAGGCCGGCCCGCCCAGTGTCGCGCCCGACGCTGTCGCCACCCAGCGTTGCCCACGCCATCGCCGCCCCGACGCCGTGTTCTGCCCCGCGCGCCACCACCTCTGCCTCAGGCCGGCCACGACCTCGCCGTCGCCGACGCTGCCCATAGTGAGCCCCCGCGCCCTGCCCTGCCCCCTGCCGCCACCGCCGCCCATAGCTAGTGATGTTTTTTTTTCATATATGTTGATGATATATATATGTATGTATGTTTTACTTTTGTATGCATATATGTATATATGTATGTATGTATGCTTTTTTTGTATGTATGTATGCTTTTTTTGCTAGCTAGGAAAGTATGTATGCTTTTTTTGTATATATGTATGTATGTATGTATGCTTTTTTGTATGTATATATGTATGTATGTATGCTTTTTTGTATGCATATATCTAACATATAAAAGCTCCTATGCTACCCGCTAAACCAGCGCCATCTGGGTTTCAAAATCATCCAGCCCGCACGCTTTTCCTCGCTGGCTGCGGTACTTGTACTTTTAATCGCGGTGGTAAACATCCAGCCGCTTGTTTTTCTGTACGGTGCATAATCGGTCCAGGAGCAGCTGACGAGTGGGCCGCGGTTGTGTGTGGGCCAGTCTCGCAGTGGGATGGAGGGTGCGTGCTTTTGTCGATCACCGCGATTGATGGAGAGCCCGCTCGGTCCGGTGGGTAAAAAGAGGGTTCTTGGCCTCTGTGTGCTTGTACGCGGGATTGGCTGCCCTCGTCTCGCTGCGGGTGGCCCCTTTCTGTCCTTGGTCCCACGCGTCGGGCTGGTTGGGTTCTTTTTTAGGTTTCCCTAGGAGTTACAGCGCCTGGGGGAGAGGTTCGTGACCCGGTTCGTGGTTTCCTTCTGCTCCTCTCTGCCTCTCTGCCTCCTCGCACTCCCCACTCCCCCCGCCTGCGTCTCCTCGTCTTGCTCTCATCCACGTGCAACCGCCATTGTCGCTCGCCATCATTGGTCACCCGTCGCCGGCCGTTTGCTCGTTGCCTGCTTACCCCGTGGCCGGCTTCTTTCGCCATGGCTCCTCGCGCTGCTGCTGTTGCGTTTGGCTAGGGTCCCTTCTCTCTGCTCGCCCCAGCCGTCTCTCTCCTCCCCCGCACCGCCAGCCCCGGATCTGGAGGAAGAGGAGGGAGGCGGGATCTGGAGGAGGAAGAGGAGATCCGGGCGCCCCGGCGGTGGCTCGACCGATGCAAGGTCTGATGAGTGCCTCTCCGACTCCTCCCTCCATCCTCGCCACCAACCACCGTCCTCTTCTCCGCCGTGGCCTGCCGAGGCTGGCAAGGAGGAGACCGCCGCCCGTGCTCTCGAGCTCAAAGGTTCGGCCTTGGTCGCCTTCCCCCAACTTTTCTTGTTTCTTTCTCAGATTTACCTGTTCATCCTCTCGAGATTCGATTAGATGTGTGTATCTGTTCATTTGCAGGGGGAGTTGGATCCCAAGGGCAGAGTTGCAGTCTAGAGCTGCGGGGAACACGTGTGATTTGTTCTCTGTTGATTTCCCTTCTTGTCTGGTCTAATTTCGTGGTCAAAACAATGGCAGATTTCTTCATTGGTTGATTTGATTTGGGGCTGATTTTCCCCTGGATTCCTTCCTCTTGCAGTTCCTTTCCGACTTGTTGTTCTTGCCTTGCTTCCCAACCACAGGTGCTCCCCACGGTGAGGAGCGGACGCGCTCGCCTTTCTTCCCAACCAGGTGCTCCTCTATCTCTCCCTATGTGTTGTGTGATGAATGTGTGGTAGTGGGAGTGGGATAGGGAGAGGTAAAGAGAGCAGATTCCAAATGCAATGGAAGGGAACTTTCAATCCAAGTTTAATTTTCATTGGGCATTCAAATTATTAATTTGATCTTCTCAAATTTTTGCCTAGGTGTATAAACATACATGCACATGTATATCTAATTGGATTGTTAGCTGATCATTTTCTCTAATGTACATCTCTGAAATTGCTAATATGTGGAGTTGCTCATGTATTCATGTGCCGTGCGGAGAAGAACCCGAATGGAGAACTTTGGTATGCCGAGTAATGTGCAGGTACAGACTTATCATCATAGCAAATAGAATTATCTGAATATTGTTTGGAGGATAACAATTCCTCAAATTGGCAAGGTAGAGCACACGGCGAACCAGCGCAGTGATGTGTGGCTCGTGGCAACGCCGGATCCGGTGCACAACCCCGTCGCCACCATCATCCATTCTCTTTGACATCAAGCTGAGATGAGCCATCGCTTGATTCTCTCGTGGCCAGCCCTTGCCCTTCTCCTACCGCGTTACTCTCCCTGTCGTCGAAGGTCGTGTTCCTCCTGTCCTATGCCTCCCTCCTTTTTGGTTCCAGTTCTCTTTGCCATTCACTACACAAGTAATTTTTTCCTTACCATGAGTGTCAGCAGCAAGGAATGTGCGATCGGTTATCTGTACATTTTTTTGTGTACCAGGTTATTGAAACATTCATATTTTTTTATACTTCATAGAGTTGCTGCTGTTAGAGAATGGTGGGTTATCCTTGTGCTGCTTGGTCGTGCCCGAGGGTCATCTACCTGGGCGAGGCCGAGCTCATGCCCGACCCCGACGACCGCGTCCTCGAGCTCAAGATCGTCACCAAGTTCGCCGCCCGCTGTGCCGAGGCTGAGAGGCGCCTGGCCCTCGCGCTCGAGGCGTTCCCCTGCGACCTCCAGCAGTTCATGAGCGGAAGGTGTGCTAGCTACCCCCCTTACTATTTTACCTGCTTGCAATCGGATGACGAGAATCACTGGAATTTCAGCTCTGTTGAGATGACGCTTGCTGTACATTGCGACTTCATATTATGGTTCATTCAGGAGATTAGTGTGTGTGTGGGAATGAACTCTGATCTCTCTAATTTTCCATCATTGGGTCTTTTGATAAGACCTCCTTATTAGAACCCTGGCGCTTAAGATCAGTTTGGGTAACAGATAGAGCTAGGGGTTTCTCTAACTTCATGTGGAGCGGTGGACATGTCTGTACCTTTCTGATTGTTGTGAGAAATGCAGTGCATTAACTAGCTATCATCGTTAACCCATCTACCGAGCTACTCTGTTCCATTTAATCTGCTTTTGTTCACAGTATTTATTTCATTAGATGAAGGACACTTGGTGTCCACTTAATAGATTAGCCTTATTGTTATTACAAGAATAATGGGAGTCATATGAGTTACATCTCTGTTTCTAATTAACAGGGCAGTGTTTGTATCGCAGTTAAAGTTATAGGGTTTCAATGATGATGGAGTTTAGTTGAAGTAATAACTTGATTTCATCTTCATGAGAAAAATCTATTATCCAGAAATGAAATGCATTCTTGAGTGAGACCTCACTTCATTTTTATAATATTTTACAATCTTATGATTTATGTAGGATTGATGGCAGCATCTTAAAGATGTACACGTCGCACTGGCCATCAGAGCATTGGCAGGAGTATGAACCTCTTCTAAATTGGGCGAAGTGTTCTAGCACACAATGAGCAAAAATTGAACGCAGGGGGATCGGCACAACACTATATATCAAAACTAAGTTTCTGTTTCCTTATGCTCATTTTGGTAATATCATTACTTCCTCTTTGTCTATCATCATATATATGCATCAGATTATCACATACACATGCTGTTTGCTCATTGTAAATAATGGGAGGCCAAGCCGCCGTCAGCTCTAGAAGGACAGGCCGTCGTCAGCTCTACAAGGACAGGCCATCCTCCTCATCAAGTGCATATGCTGCCTCTGCTTTTGCTTCCCTCAGCTGTGAGATGAGTCCTAATTTCTATTTCTGCTACTTAGTAAATATTTGCCATTGTTGGGTATTCATCAAAATTCAGGGAATATCTGTTGTCAACAGGTTTTGTTGGGATCCACACTCCAAAGCTGATTTAAGGATCAAGTGAAGGTGGGCCAGTAGTATTCAAACATGCATATCTTGGCCAGCATCTTTGTTTAGCACAATCCCCTCAGTTACACAAGCAGTTTGCTTGGCCATGGCACTGGTGCCGCTGACTCCCCACCGGCCTCCTTTGTCTCCCAGCCACAGCTTGCTCCAACCCCTCCTCTGATGTGGTCCTTTGGGAGCAAGAAGAAGAGCAGGCATGCTCTCTCTCTACTTTCAGTGTCCACACGACAAGATCGACCGGCCTAAATTCTGGTGAGCTCCTCCCGTACTTAACATTTGATGAGGCTGCTGAACTTGCTTATTTTGGTGCCCATGTATGCTGTTTTTGTAAATAAGGAGTTAAGAATAAGATGTTCAAGAAGAAGAATATATACTGAACTGCATTTTTTTTAGAACACAGAACCATGTGTGCCATTTGTATCAGGAGAAAATGATGATGCTAGAAAAACTACACTGCAATGATATCTCAAAATGGAGATAGTTCATGTTTCTTTGTTGCAGTTCCGTATCACTCAGAAAGTTAGAAAATGAACTGTGTGGTTTAAATCCTGGCATAGGGAATACATGTTTGATTACCTTTATTTTTCTGGGAGAACATTAGGTGTGTTAGTCAAAGATCAGAAGATCTATTGTTCTTCATAAATTAGATTTTTATAGGAAATATTCATGCCCTTTCTCCTCCCCGTTGCTCTGCTTCTTCCCCTAATTTCTCTTTTTCGTTTTTTTCTCTTTGTGGTTTGACTAAGGCTGCTGATAGGGTGATCCAATTTTTATTTGCAGGTGCTAATCTTGTTGCAAGTTGTTGTCTGGACCTCTTTCTCTCTAGGGAAGGCAAAGGAGACCTCAGGGAAATCAAGCATCTTGTGGTGGCTATAGCGATGCCCCCATCATCTCATCCATCATTCTGTGCTTCTCTCCATGGAAAGCATCGCCATGGCCAGATTGATGGATAAAGCCCTAGGTGAAATATATTTCTCTCTTTATTACTCATTTGTGCAAACACACTTTTCTTTGATTCGATTTTATTCAAGATGTGATTATTTCAGGGCACATCTCTCTCATGTAAAAATTATTATTATCCATCGAGGTCAAGTTATTGTTGTTCTGATTGTAGAGAGGTGCTTTTCATCCCCTGTTCTACCTTTATCAAAGATAAATATATTTTAATATTTGTAGGTTGGTGCTTGTTGGGTTCTACGAATTATAGTATACGGCTGAGGCTGTCTTCCTAGCATAGATTAGAGGTTTTAAGCTACCACTGAATGGAGGTACCTATGTCTCTATCTTTCACATGATTATATATTTGTCCTTCTGATGTATTCAATTAATTAATCCTTCTCCTAACATGGATTGGGTTTGAATGTTCTATTTCATCATCCTTAAAATTTGAACCTTCCATGTTTAGGCGTTTCCAGTTTGTTGGTTCCTACAGTTTATCAGTCATGTTATTTGTGCCAAGTAATTAATTATTTGTGCATGTTCTCATGGTCGATACTCGATATTCTAATCCCATTAATGTGTATTACCAGTTAACATATATTATGGTTGCCTTTTACCTTTTAGTGAGCCTCTATAAATGGCCAGTTGGATGCTAATGCTGGGTCTTATCATATAGGTGATAATATAAACTAGAAATACTTGCTCCCTGTCATCAACGGTTCATTTCTGTTTGATGCTGGCCCGACCGACTTCCTGTGCAAATTTTCTACCACAGTAAATGTTTAGTAAGTTATGAGTTTTCTAATTCTAATGTAACTCATTTTTCCTTACTTACTGGTCTTGTTACTAATGTTGAAACTATACAGAGGAGCAGGAGATGAGGAGCGCGACACTTGGTGTACAATGGTGCTTGATGCGGCAGTTAGGACCAGGAGATGAGGACCATGGCATTGGGTTTACGAAGGATTAGTAGGAACATTTGCACACGACAATTTGCACATTGTAACTAAGCATCTATGTATCAGCAGTAAAGACTTGGGTGTCTAAATATTCTCACAATACTTGGCTCCCTTTCGCCCTTTGCGCCATTGGCGCAACGAGTCATCTAGTGTTGATAAAATATGAACAATGCATTAGGCAAAACCTTTACTTTTTTTCGAAATTTTCTATTTGAACATTAAAAAAAAGCAATACTAAAAGAATGAGAGGAAAAAGGAAAGTAAGAAGAGGAAGAAAGGAGGAGAAGAGGAGAAATAAATAAGAAGAGAAAAAAGAAGAAAAAGAAGAGGAGAAGAAGAAAGGAATAGACGAGAAGAAGAAAAAAAATATTCTATTTTTTCTTCTCCTCTATTCCTTTCTTCTTCTCCTCTTTTTTTTTCTTTGATATTCTCCTCTATTCCTTTTTTCTTCTCCTCTTTTTTTTTCTTCTTCGTTTTCTTATGTTTTATCGGGTCTGTCGTCGTCGATAACTTCAACATGTGGGGGGGGGTCGATATACCCCCTCCTCGATAATATTATTTTCATGTACGTATTTCGTGTCGATATAAACTCCCGATAACTTCAACACGTGGGGGCGATATACCCCTCACGATAACTTCAACACGAGGGGGTCGATATAGCCCTCCGATAACTTCAACTGCGTGGGGGCGATATACCCTCCCGATAATATTTTTCCCATGTATGTATGTAAATGCGTTGTCGATATAAACCCTCCCGATAACTTCAACACGTGGGGGGGGGGGGGTCGATATACCCCTCCCGATAACATTATTTTCCGTGTATGTATATAAATGCGTTGTCGATATTACCCCCTCCTTGAAGCGTTCTCGAGGCCACCCCAAACCCTAGCTAGAGAAGCAGCGTCAAGGCCACTAATTAATATGATTCCTTCTCGTGATTAGCTAGCTAGTTCTCGTTTGCCACTAGCTAATATATCCATCTGTCATGTTTGAATAATAATTGCCATGTTGTAAATATTTGTAGAAACTATGGACACCCCCCGAGACGAAGCACAAGAAGCGTTGTTGGGGGACATAATCGCACAAGGAAGTGATTCCGTCTTCTCGTTTCTGAACGACACCGATGGTACGGAAGGACAGGGAGAAGAAGCAGGCTATGATTATGATGGCTCCGGTGACCCAATGACGGTGCAAGAAGGAGACCGTGAGGACGGCTCCGGTGACCCAATGACGGTGCAAGAAGGAGACCATGATGACGGCTCCGGTGACCGAACCGAGTCTGGCCAGGTATATATATTAGTTAAGCCTGTGCTGACTAGCTAATTGATGCATTCATTGTTTTGGTATATGTACACATATTAATTAACTCTCGTCTTTCTTCTTTTTTCTAGCCCTCCGGATCGAGCACAACTTTGGTAAGGAGACGATGCCCGAAGAAAAAATTGAGCTCGGATGAAAGGTTTGAGATCACAGCAATCGCGCGCAACGGCGAACCGATTGAACCCATCCGGACAAAGAACACATTTGCTGCTCAGTGCGGGGTTCTTGTTAGGGACATGATCCCGATTAGCATCCACCAATGGTATAAGCCTAAGAACGAAGAGCCTGAGGTGTCTTATGTCAATGATATGCAGAAAGATGATCTTTGGACTGAGCTGAAGGCAAATTTCACCCTACCTCTAGAGGAGGATCCGGAGAAGCCAGTTATAGAGCAATTAATCAAGTCTTTTTCTCTTAAGAAGATGGCAGGCCTATTCAGGAGGTGGAGGAAAGAGCTGACAAAGTTTGTTGACAAAGAAGAGACACCAGAATTCATCGGCAAATATGAGAAGATCAGAGATCACTGGCCCGCATTTGTGGCCCACAAGACATCGGAAAAGAGTAAGAAGATGTCGGCGACAAACAAGCAAAATGCTGTGAAGAAGAAGTTTCACCATCGCACCGGGTCAGGTGGCAACCTCAAAGCCCGGCCTAAGTGGACCAAGGCTGAGAATGATCTGCTTGATAAAGAGATCGAACCAGAGATAATGAACTGGCCAGACCGTTGCCGGACTTGGTTCTTCGGGGCTGGCGGAACCTTGGACCCTGTATCAGGGAAGTGCCGTTGGACGGATGAGCAACTGAAAATACCAGTCAAGAGGATTCGGCACTATATCAATGCAGCGCAGCAAGGGCGTTCGTTCCAGACAGGGAGAACGACGAGCTCACAATGGCCCTCGGGAATCCTGAGCACCCTGTACGGACACGAGGCATGCCAGGCTCCATTCCGTGGAAGGTTGGTTTTCCGGACGCAGGGGGTTACAAAACCCTGGAGAGGAGGAAGAAAGTGGAGCATAGCCAACTGCAGGCGCTGCACGCAAGGGTACAAGGGCTAGAGGAACGAGAAGCAGATCGCAGCAAACGACCTGCCGAAGCTTCCCCCGAAGCTACCCCGCCATCTCAGCGGAGAAGCAGCGTGGCTTCCACCGAGCTGCTTCAGCCGGAGCATGTCTCGACGGCTCCTGCTAGCTACCCCGTGGATTTTACCACGGAGTCTCAAAATTGCCACCTTATGGCGCAATGGCAGAACTTAAAAGTCAAGGCGGCTGTCGGCCAAGTTCGACCTTCTGAACCCGGCGCAACTTTTCACTGTCGTCCGATTCCAGAAGGATATTCTAGGGTGACGGTGGATGAAATAACTGAGGGATTTGAGGACCTCCAGCTTGACCACCCTACCGATGAAGGGGAGACTCAGCTGGGTTATGCTCTGAAGACTCCATGCCTATGGCGGAAGGAGTTCATCAAGCTTCCGAACTGGACGACTCCTCCTCCTCCTCCGGCGAGTCAGGGCACTCCGCCTCCTCCACCGCCTCCTCCTCTGGCGAGTGACGAATAGGGCAGGCGGCCTCCTTCTCTGGCGCGTGGCGACACTCCGTCTCCTTCTCCGCTTGTGCCGGCGCGCCCGAGCAGCCAGCAGCCTCCTCCTTCTCCGCCTGCGCCGGCGCGCCCGAGCAGCCTGCAGCCTCCTCCTTCTCCGCCTCGCCAGCAAGGGCGGAAGAGACCCGCCGCCGCCCCGGCTTCTCCGGCGCGTTGTAGTCCTTCTCCTCCGCCTCGTAAGCAAGCACGAAAGAAGATAGCCGCAGCCGCTCCGTCTGCTCCGGAGTCTAGTAGTATAGCCAGAGGCGGGAGGCAATACAGATACGGTCCACCTCTCAAGCCTCTAGAGAAGTTACCGTACGAGATGACCATGGAGGAAAACAAGAAGATCGTGCGGACCGAAGTGAAGGACTTCTTTGAAGGGTTGAAAGCACAGAGACATCCACCTCCGGAGGAGAAGATAGATCCGGTGAAACTGGAGCGTACTCTGGTTGCCCTGAGGAAACCACCAAAGTCTCCGCCGAAAGGCAACTATGAGCGCATCCTTGAAAAGTCATTTGTCCAAGCGAAGCGGTCTGGAAGTACTGTCACTGATCAAAGGTTAGCAGAACAACGAGCTGGGAAAAAAATTGCCCATCTCGGCGAACAAGCGAACCAATCACTCCCCCCGCTCCAGGTGTCCGAAGATAGCGTCGCTAATGATCCAGGCGGGATGGTGCCGGGTTATAACAATCCTGCAGATTACCTGCCCGACGATGTACATTATGATTTCTTGGAGGCGGGCGAACACAGATACGTGTACGGGAAGCCTCTCGTCAAAGATGAAAGATCTCTAACAATGATGATGTTCAGATTCCATAATTGGTACATGAAAACCTGCAAAGAGACTGAGGGGAGGAATATTTTGACGCTGAGAGTTAGAGAGGAGCATGACCTCGTTGGAATTGAACAGTAGAATGTTCCATTTGAGGAGTTCTTCGCGTTTTTCAATCTAAAGGCCCTCGATAAATCAATGGTCACTTGCTACTGCCTGTAGGTAGTACTACTTCTGTCATTAATTAAGTCTCTATATATAGGTCAGCTCTTTCATTGCATGTATTTTTAAGTATCCTCACTATATTAATTATGCAGATTGAAGATCGCCGAATTGAAGAAAAGACAAGTCGGTGATATTGGGTTCATAAACACAAATCTCATAGATGTATTTATGGTTAAATCTCATGCCAAAGATACATAGGCCAAGCTGCTACAATCGTTTCTATTAAATCAAAACAAAGCTATAATACTCTTGCATTACGAAGTCAAGTGAGTGTTACTGTCTTGTGCATCCCTTATTAGTCGAGGTTGTAGTAATGTAATTTATGAGTTATGCATGCTTGCGCAGGTTCCACTATATTCTGCTAGAGATTAAGCTTGAGCAGGGACAAGTAACCGTCTTAGAATCGAGACGAAAAGATCCCACGGAGTATGCGGACTTGACTGGAATTCTAGAGAAGTAAGTTAAACCGATCATTATCGCACCATATCGGCAACTTTGTTCATTTCGTGATATCAAGTAATTGTTTTCTTTGTCTGGCAGGGTTTGGGAAAAATTCACCTCAAAAACTCCGGGACTGCCGAAGAAGCTGCAATTTAGATACCCGAAAGTAAGTACTATAGTAGCATGTTCCACACATCTCCTAGTGATTCAAGCGCTAGTTTCATCAATACCATTTAGCATGCTTGCTAATATCAGTTTGATTGACCTCTATTCCTTGTAAAGTGGTTGTGGCAGGACCAAGGGAATGATTACTGTGGATACTACATTTGCGAGTCCATCCGCCACACGACCTGTGAGCGGGGCTACTCTGACAAACAATATGAAGTGCGTAAATAATAATATTCACAATTTTATTATATTATCATCATTTGTGTTCGGTTTCATTTATTCATATATATGTATTGACCCCCTTCTTCAAATTAGATGTTTCGGATGCGGGATGAAATACTACCACCAGATCGTATGCGAGCAATTCAAGAGGAATTGGCGGCATTCTTTCTTGACCACGTGATCGCTAAAGATGAAGAATACCATGTGGACCCTTAGTTTGTTTGGAATTAGGAGATATTGTAAGAGATAATTATATTGTATATATGTAGCCAGTAGCGTCGGATAGATATACGAGAACGTTGTTCGACCAATCTCTCAGAGAAGGAGAGGTGGTCGATATCACTTCTCTCTGTATGCATATATGTTCATGACGATCTTCTGTTTCCTTCATTTGCTTACTGGCTAGCTAGAGTGTCTAGTCCTCTGTATACGTATATATATAGTACGTAGCATCGACCAAGAACGGAGATAAGAGAGGACAGTTCTCTCTATTAATTAGCTAGCTAACACAAACACCTAAATTAACCCCCCAAAACCCCCTAAACCACCCCCCCCCCTTTCAAAACAAAAAACAAAAACACCAGCCACTGAAATGCTAACGCGTGGAAGCCTTTTGGTCCCGGTTTATGTCACCAACCGGGACCAAAGGCCCCCCTGCCTGGGCTGCCCGCAGCGGCCACGTGGATGCCCATCTGTCCCGGTTCGTGTAAGAACCGGGACTAAAGGTGGGAGGAATTAGTAACGACCTTTTAGTCCCGGTTCAAGAACCGGGACTAAAGGCCCTTACGAACCGGGACAAATGCGTTGTTTTCTACTAGTGATAGAGTAATCTAATAAATTCCAAGCAAGTGGGCTTCTCCCAAAAGGTGCGTACCGCAAGGATGATTGTGGAAAACTAAAAAGCAAATACTAATATCATACAAGATGCTTCAAGCAAAACACATATCATGTGACGAATAAAAATATAGCTCCAAGTAAGGTTACCAATGAACAAAGACGAAAGAGGGGATGCCTTCCGGGGGCATCCCCAAGCTTAGGCTTTTGGCTATTCTTGAATATCTTGGGGTGTCATGGGCATCCCCAAGCTTAGGATTTTGCCACTCCTTATTCCATAGTCCATCAAATCTTTACCCAAAACTTGAAAACTTCACAACACAAAACTCAACAGGAAATCTCATAAGCTCCGTTAGTGAAAGAAAGCAAAACCACCACTTAAGGTACTGTAATGAAGTTATTCTTTATTTATATTGGTGTTAAACCTACTGTATTCCAAGTTCTCTATGGTTCATACCACTTAATACGAGCCATAGATGCATCAAAATAAGCAAACAACACACGAAAAAACAGAATCTGTCAAAAACAGAACAGTCTGTAGCAATCTGTAACCCCCGAACACTTCTGGAACTCTAAAAATCCTACCAAAATAGGAAGTATTGGGAAATTTGTCTATTGATCTACATCAAAAAGAATCAACGCAAAAGCACGTTTCTGTGATTTAACAAAATTATTTTCATGAGCGCAAAGTTTCTGTTTTTCAGCAGAATCAAATTAACTATCACCATAGGTTATCCTATAGGTCTACTTGGCACAAACACTAATTAAAACATAAAAACACATCTAAACAGAAGGTAGATGCAAGATTTATTACTAAACATAAGCAAAAACAAAAAACACAAATAAAATTGGGTTGCCTCCCAACTAGCGCTATCGTTTAACGCCCCTAGATAGGCATAAAAGCGAGGATAGATCTAAGTAGTGTCATCTTTGGCACTCAATTCATAAGTAGCTCGCATGATAGATTCATAAGGTAATTTAACTTTCTTTCTTGGAAAGTGCTCCATGACTTTCCTTAATGGAAATTGGAATCTAATATTCCCTTCCTTCATATCAATAATCGCGCCAATTGTTATAAGGAAAGGTCTACCAAGAATAACAGGGCAAGAAAGATTGCAATCTATATCAAGAATGATAAAATCTACGGGCACCAAATTTCTATTTGCAACAATGAGAACATTATTGATCCTTCCCATTGGCTTTTTAATGGTGGAATCCGCAAGGTGCAAATTTAAAGATCAATCATCAAGATCATGGAAACCTAGAATATCACATAAAGTTTTCGAAATCGTGGAAACACTAGCACCCAAATCACATAAAGCATAACACTCATGATCTTTAATTTTAATCTTTATAGTAGGTTCCCACTCATCATTAAGTTTTCTAGGTATAGAAACTTCCAAATTAAGTTTTTCATCAAAAGATTGCATCAAAGCATCAACAATATGTTTGGTAAAAGCTTTATTTTGACTATAAGCATGAGGAGAATTCACAACGGATTGTAACAAGGAAATACAACCTTCTAAAGAACAATTATCATAATTAAATTCCTTAAAATCCAAGATAGTGGGTTCAATGCTATTTAAAGTTTTGACCTCTCCAATCCCACTTTTACCAAATTTAGCATCAAGATCTAAAAACTCTGAATCATTGGGACGCCTTTTAACTAAAGTTGACTCATCTCCAGTCCCATCATTATTAAGATTCATATTGCAAAACAAAGATCTAATAGGGGACACATCAATAACTTTAAGATCTTCATCATTATTTTCATGGAAACTAGAAGAACACGCCTTTACAAAGCAATCTTTCTTAGCACGCAATCTAGAGGTTCTTTCTTTGCACTCATCAATGGAAACTCTCATTGCTTTCAGATACTCATTGATATCATGCTTAGGAGAAGTAGATCTAAGTTTCAAAGAATCAACATCAAGCGAGAGTCTATCAACGTTCCTATCCAAATCATCAACTTTGAGAAATTTTTTTGAGAGATTATAAATTCTTTCACACTATTCTCAAAACCAGAGGGATCTTATTAAAATTACCATAAGAATTATTGTAGGAATTTCAATAATTATTAGAGGAATTACTAGGGAACGGTCTAGGATTAAAGTTCCCTCTATAAGCATTGTTACCGAAACTATTCCTACCAACAAAGTTCACATCCGTAGATTCATTATTATTCTCAACCGAAGTAGACAAAGGCATATCATTGGGATCAATAGGAGCACTCTTAGTAGCAAACAATTTCATAAGTTTATCCATCTCTCCACTCAAAACATTAACTTCTTCTATAGCATGCACTTTTTTACTAGTAGATCTTTTGGTGTGCCATTGAGAATAATTAGCCATAATATTATCAAGGATTTCCGTCGCATCTCCTAAAGTGATTTCCATAAACGTGCCTCCCGCGACCGAATCTAAAAGATTTGTAGAAGCAAAATTCAATCTGGCATAAATTTTTTATATGATCATCCATAAATTCAAACCATGAGTAGGGCAATTGCGAATCATCAATTTCATTCTTTCCCAAGATTGGGCAACATGCTCATGATCAAGTTGTTTAAAATTCATAGTATCGTTCCTAAGAGTGATGATCTTAGCGGGAGGAAAATATTTAGAGATAAAAGCATCTTTGCACTTGTTCCATGAATCAATACTATTCTTAGGCAAAGACGAAAACCAAACTTTAGCAATATCTCTAAGCGAAAACGGAAATAAATTTAATTTAACAATATCATTATCCGTATCTTTCTTCTTTTGCATATCACACAAATCAACAAAGTTGTTTAGATGGGTAGCGGCTTCTTCACTAGGAAGGCCGGCGAATTGATCTTTCATAACAAGATTCAGCAAAGTAGTACTGATTTCACAAGACTCAACATCATTAAGAGGAGCAATCGGAGTACAAAGGAAATCATTATTATTGGTATTGGAGAAATCACACAATTTGGTATTATGTTGCGTCATCACGACAAGTAATACAACACACAAGCAAACAGAAAAAGGCAAGCAAAAAAGAGAGAGGAGATTCGGAAAGAGAGGGCGAATAAAACGGCAAGGGTGAAGTGGGGGAGAGGAAAACGAGAGGAAAATGGCAAATAATGTAAATGCGAGGGAGATGAGTTTGTGATGGGTACTTGGTATGTCTTGACTTGAGCGAAGACCTCCCCGGCAATGGCGCCAGAAATCCTTCTTGCTACGTCTTGAGCTTGCGTTGGTTTTCCTTGAAGAGGAAAGGGTGATGCAACAATAGTAGCATAAGTATTTCCCTCAGTTTTTGAGAACCAAGGTATCAATCCAGTAGGAGGCTCCTCAAAAGTCCCACGCACCTACACAAACAAACAAAGAACTCGCAACAACCGCAATGAAGGGGTTGTCAATCCCTTCATGGCCACTTGCGAAAGTGACATCTGATAGAGATAGTATGATAAGATAAATATATTTTTGGTATTTTATAACATAGATTGGAAAAGAAAAGATGCAAATAAAAGTAGATAGAAATCTTATATGATAAAAGATAGACCCGGGGGCCATAGGTTTCACTAGTGGCTTCTCTCAAGATAGCATAAGTATTACGGTGGGTGAACAAATTATTGTCGAACAATTGATAGAAAAGCGAATAATTATGAGATTATCTAGGCATGATCATGTATATAGGCATCACGTCCGTGACAAGTAGACCGACTCCTGCCTGCATCTACTACTATTACTCCACACATCGACCGCTATCCAGCATGCATCTGAAGTATTAAGATCATAAAGAACAAAGTAACGCATTAAGAAAGATGACATGATGTAGAGGGATAAACTCATGCAATATGATATAAACCCCATCTTTTTATCCTCGATGGCAACAATACAATACGTGCCTTGCTGCCCCTTCTGTCACTGGGAAAGGACACCGCAAGATTGAACCCATAGCTAAGCACTTCTCCCATTGCAAGAAAGATCAATTTAGTAGGCCAAACCAAACTGATAATTCGAAGAGGCTTGCAAAGATAACTTAATCACACATAAAATAATTCAGAGAAGTTTCAAATATTTCTCATAGATAAACTTGATCATACACCCACAATTCATTGGATCTCGACAAACACACCGCAAAAAGAGTTATATCGAATAGATCTCCAAAAAGATCAAGGTGAACATGGTATTGAGATCCAAAAAGAGAGAAGAAGCCATCTAGCTAATAACTATGGACCCGAAGGTCTGTGGTAAACTACTCACAACTCATCGGAGGTGCTATGGTGTTGATGTAGAAGCCCTCCATGGTCGATTCCCCCTCCGGCGGAGCGCCGGCGAAGGCTCCAAGATGGGATCTCGCGAATACAGAAGTTTACGATGGTGGAAATAGTTTTTCATCGTCTCCTTTGATGTTCTCGGGGTACGTGGGTATATATAGGAGGAAGAAGTAGGTCGGTGGACGCCCGAGGGGCCCACGAGATAGGGGGGCGCACCCAGTTGGGGTGGGCGCGCCCTCCACCCTCGTCGCCACCGCGACTACTTCTTGACTTGCACTCCAAGTCCTCTGGATCACGTTCGTTCCAAAAATCACACTCCCGAAGGTTTCATTCCATTTGGACTCCTTTTGATATTCTTTTTCTTGGAAACACTGAAATAGGCAAAAAAACAGCAATACAGGCTGGGTCTCCGGTTAGTATGTTAGTCTCAAAAATGATATAAATGTGTAAAGTAAAGCCCATAAACTTCCAAAACGGGTAATATAATAGCATGGAACAATCAAAAATTATAGATACGTTGGAGACGTATCACCCACCAACCGACGCCGGCCAGACACATTGCCGCGACACTGCGCCTCCAGCTCTGATAATACTCCTGATCATGTCGAGTTTAAGGTGGAACAGAGGGAGAGAGGGGGAGACGAGACGAGATTGAGAGCGGGGATGGGGCCCTTGGATGACAACATTTACCCACTAGAACAAATCTCAAGGGCAGAGAAGATTGTGGAACTCTAGCGCAAAAGGGCGTGGGAGGACAAGCGAGAGTAGATCCCGCTTGCATCGCGCCGGGCTCAGGTTTGCCGTGCCAAGGAGCAGGAGGAAAGGATGGAGTTCATCGTAATGATAAATTGTCACTCGCGGTGGTCTCTTGGACTACACCTCAGGAGATGCAACATTTGTGCCCACAGAACCGGTCTCTCTTGGTGAAAGGGATACTACATTGGGCGATGGCGCACGCGAGATCGGAGAGCCAGGAGCAAAGGGAGAGATGGCTTGATTTCTATCATGGTCGGGCGCCTTGACCTTTGTGGCTTCATTCTACTTTAAACCGTCGATCTACTTTATCATATAGTATGTTAGTAGAACCTTAATTTGAGGGTCCGGCCTGTGGATGCCCCTTCGTATCGTGAACTATTTTTTCGACGTAAGACTATTGTCATATGTAGCGATGCAATGCTTTCTACACAGACAATGCTTACTTGTTCGCATGTATATACCCTACTGTCCAAGCTGCACGCCGACAATCTGACGGGAAGGTCTAGGATTTCCGCAGATTTCTCCACTTATCTTAAAAAGTTAAGCAAAATGATAGATTGTATTAGTACCGGACATGTATAGGGAAAATAATTTGGTACACGAGAGACAAGGTAACACGAACATGTGAAAAATGCACCAAACGTAAACCTTAAGATTCTCCGCAGTTCAAAATGACGCCAGAAAATATTTCTTCTTTATGGGAGACCATCGTCGACCCTCAAATTGTTTAAGACCTCTTTGGTTGTCCGATGCGGTCAGTTTGTTCGATTTCGGCCTTCACTAGCAGAAGGTGCATCCCCAATGTCATGTTCAATTTAATTTAGTAACAAAAGGCCCAAGATTGAGACTATTATATACCGACTTAGGGACAATGGAAACACTAACACCTAGATCACATGGTGAACAACTCGCGATGAGGACGAGAAGAATGTCGATGTCGAAGGGGCGGCACATGATGATGAGCCAGAAGGAGGTCTGAAGAACGAGTCCAATGTCGAACCTGAAAATCATCTTGATGGACAAGAAGGCCGTGCGGAGGTTCAGGAAGCAGCAAGAAACCTTTTGGACAAAGAGCCGAAGAACAGACCGACGAAGAACTGCCCAAGAAGGAAGACTTTGACCAATCTGGCGCCTATCCAAAAGAAGATGACGTCCAGAACAAAAAAGCCTTCAAAAATTTATTTGGCGCAATTCTTTTATGGAGGGTCTGGTTGTGTTGATTAATTGTGTTATATTTCGCATATGTACTCAAACATCTAATAAGTGATCAAGAAATGAGTCTCCATCTTGTTCTCTCTAAGAATTCAGATCCTATGTGATTACTTTCTATTTAATTCATGTTGAAGTACTGTGTTGGAAGTCAGTTATTGTCAAGGTTTTTGCCTTTGCGGGCGCACTAGATCGCTCTGTTACAATTTTTATTTGACTTTGCCTCTGTCAAATTTTGTTTATCGGTGGGCCAAGCTGCCAAAACGTTGCGCCCAGCGAACTACATAATTCTTGCCACAAGTATACGGAAACCACTTTGTTCCCAACTACTAGAGGGGCGATCTAGGAGGTAAAAGTTTCTGCCCCTCCCTCCGCCATTGAGGATGTGGATCTCCACCTCTCCCGTCTACCTCTCTAGCGGCGGGAGCGGGATGGGACTCTGACGCTTCGACTTTGGGATGTAGCTTGTATAGGATTAGTGTTTGTTGTAGGCGCCACTTCAACGGTGGGGATGATGCTCCACTAAATAAATTGTCGATGTTCTTCTACGACCCTGATGATTCTCCAATCGGTGGCACCAAGAAGCATTCATCTCAGTTGTCTTATTTGTCATTTGGACCGATCAACTTAGGTTCTCGTGCTTGGCACTTGGCATTCTCCTAGAGGGTGGTGTGGTCGTCCCCAATGGATGAATTCAATGGCTTAAATTGGTTGAGGAGATCCAGTCCGGATGCAATGCTCTTCCTCCTTTACCTTATCGGGTGAAGATGGCAGCACTAAGATCAGGTAGACATGGAATGACCCCCTCCCACCATGGTTAGATTGTTGCCTTAATTACTCTCTTGTATTAGTGGATGCTTGCATAGAGGTATAATCATAAATATGTTTCTTGTTCAAAGAAGAACAACACATTATATAGATTTCACCACACAGCAACTATGAAAATAATGAATGGCAACTCAACGAATCTTGATGAAAGTAACTAGATGAAGTTACTGTGTGTCCTAGAGAACACTTCGATCCATATGATATAAGTAATACAACTGGCTTGTCCTTAGCACAAGTAAGGATTGGGACACTTGTTTTTGTTACTATTTACTTTCTTTCAATCACACTTTCTTTCAAACAAACCATCAAACACTCTTTGCAGCTTTTACAATGATCTTTTGCTAGTTTCCATACCAATTACTTCTGCTACTCGTTGGGTTCGACACTCTTACTTATCAAGAAGTTTACGATAGATCCCTTAAGCTTGTGGGTTATCATCCACCCCTCCGTCCTCCATGGCCATGGCATCGTCCTTCGATGGTGCGCCTTGACCACCGCCTCTCGGTCGGTCGGCGGGCTTCCTCCTCTTCATTTGTTCGTCTATGTGGCATCCACGATCGAGCGAAGGGGGATGCTCAAACGACATCCAGCCAAATTAACAACGGGCCTCCAATTTAGGACACTAGAGCAGATAGGCTTTGATAAAAAAAAGCAAAGAACATGGGAAGGTTGAATTCAAAAGAAGATTCATATTTCTAAACCGGATAAAGGGGAGAGGGGCAGCCTTAGCCTGGTTGATGTGGGACATCATAGTCGCGCCATCGCCATGGTGCACACCACCACACACACACACACACACACACACACACACACAGAGAGAGAGAGAGAGAGAGAGAAGTAGAAAAGGGGGCAATGGTCCAGGCCCGGCCAGCCCATTAGTCCCGGTTCAATCCAGAACCGGGACCAATGGGAACATTGGACCAGTTCGTGAGCCCGAGGCCGGCCGGGCCACGTGGGCCATTGGTCCCAGTTCGTCTGGACCTTTTGGTCCCGGTTGGTGGGACGAACCGGGACCAATGGGCCTCGCTCCTGGCCCACCACCATTGGTCCCGGTTGGTGGGACGAACCGGACCAAAGGCTGCCCTTTAGTCCGGTTCAAGTCACCAACCGGACCAATTAGTTGCCTATATATACCCCTCGCCCATGAAAGCGAGCACTCTCGGTGCTCTGTTTTTAAATGGCGGCGAGGGAGAGCTTTAATGGTGCTCTAGCTCACCTCCTATGCATACGAGGTGTTCGATGGAATGCCCGAGCCACACTACTTAAGCTTTCTCCTCTCCAAGCTCGACCTCCAAGCTCCATTTTCCTTAATATTTTTCTAGGTTTAGCGGTCCGTCACGTCCCGTCCCCATCTTCACCGCCGTCGATCGCCCGCGCCGATCTCGTCGCCGGCACCACCGTGGTGAGCCTCTTGTTCTTATCTTCTTTCTGAAAGTAAAAAAAATTCTTACTTGTATGTTTATATAGATACTTGTATAATTTTCTTACTTCTATTATTGCATCTTATATAGTGCGATGGTTTTGGTATCCGCCCCCGTCGGCCCTCGTCCTGTGTATGATTTGGATGTGGTATATATTATCTTTTCATAACTATTGGTTCATTTATTGTTTATGACAATTATGCCGACCAACGTGACATAGATTTTATTTATCTAGGAGGTTGTTGAACCGGAAATTCCAACCGACCCTATTGTCGAGACGTTAAATTTAGTTGAAGAAGAAAACAATTTGTTGAAGGAAAAAATTAGAAAAATTGAGGAGGAGAAAATGATATTGGAGTTGCATGTTGCGGATGTCGTCGATGATCACAAGATCAAGATGGATGCAATGCGCTTGAAGATTAGAAAGATTAGAAAATATGTCATTCATACCGAGGCTTGGTATCATTATGCTGTTGGATCAGTTGTTACATTGGTTGCGATTATAATCGCATTTGTTTTCGCATTGAAATGTTTTACATAGTTTCAGTGTATGGTTTAATTAATTTAGATGCTCTGCAGAGCTTTATGTTGTTAGATGAGAACTATGTATGTACTTTGGTTTTAATGTGATGATGAACTTCTATTAATTTGGTCATAATTATCTATTCATGATGTTCTGTAATGATTTTTGACACACTTAATTATATATAATGCACGCAGATGAACCGGCAATGGATGTACGGTTCAAGACACACCTCCGAGTACATTAAGGCGTGCATGATTTTCTCGAAGTGGCTGAGGCAAACAAGCAGAATGGTTTTATGTGTTGTCCATGCCCTATATGTGGAATCTGAAGTCTTACTCTGACCGGAAAATCCTCCACACCCACCTGCTTTACAAGGGTTTCATGCCACACTATAATGTTTGGGCGAGGCACGGAGAAATAGGGGTTATGATAGAAGGCGGCGAAGAAGAAGAGTATGATGACAACTATGTGCCCCTGAATACGGTGATGCTACTGAACATCAAGATGAACCAGACGATGTGCGATGATGCTGCAACAGGCGAAGCTGCTGAAGATCAAGAGGAACCAGACGATGTGCACGATGATGATGATCTCCGCCGGGTCATTGTCGATGCAAGGGCGCAATCGAAAGTCAAAAGGAGAAGCTGAAGTTCGATCGCATGTTAGAGGACCACAAAAAAGGGTTGTGCCCCAATTGCGAAGATGGCAACACAAAGCTCGGTACGGTACTGGAATTGCTGCAGTGGAAGGCAGAGAATGCTGTGCCTGACAAAGGATTTGAGAAGCTACTGAAAATATTGAAGAAGAAGCTTCCAAAGGATAACGAATTGCCCGACAGTACATACGCAGCAAAGAAGGTCGTATGCCCTCTAGGATTGGAGGTGCAGAAGATACATGTATGCCCTAATGACTGCATCCTCTACCGCGGTGCGTACAAGGATCTGAACGCATGCCCGGTATGCGGTGCATTACGGTATAAGATCATACGAGATGACCCTGGTGATGTTGACGGCGAGCCCCCCAGGAAGAGGGTTCATGCGAAGGTGATGTGGTATGCTCCTATAATACCACGGTTGAAACGTCTGTTCAGAAACAGAGAGTATTCCAAGTTGATGCGATGGCACAGTGAGGACCGTAAGAAAGACGGGAAGTTGAGAGCACCCGCTGACGGGTCGCAGTGGAGAAAAATCGAGAGAAAGTACTGGGATGAGTTTGCAAGTGAGCCAAGGAACGTATGGTTTGCTTTAAGCGCGGATGGCATTAATCCTTTCGGGGAGCAGAGCAGCAATCACAGCACCTGGCCCATGACTCTATGTATGTATAACCTTCCTCCTTGGATGTGCATGAAGCGGAAGTTCATTTTGATGACAGTTCTCATCCAAGGCCCTAAGCAACCCGGCAACGACATTGATGTGTACCTAAGGCCATTAGTTGAAAAACTTTTACAGCTGTGGAATGGAAACGGTGTACGTACGTGGGATGAGCACAAACAGGAGGAATTTAACCTAAAGGCGTTGCTGTTCGTGACCATCAACGATTGGCCCTCTCTAACCTTTCAGGACAGACAAACAAGGGATACCACGCATGCACCAGGTATATATATATATATATATATATATATATATATATATATATATATATATATATATATATATATATATATATATATATATATATATATATATATATATATATATATATATTAAGCCCATGCTGACTAGTTAATTGATGCATCCATTGTTTTGGTATATGTACACATATTAATTACTCTCATCTTTCTTCCTTATAATTTCTAGCCCTCGGATCGAGAACAACTTGGTAAGGAGGCGAGGCCCAAGAAAAGTTGAGCTCGGATGAAAAGTTTGAGATCATAGAAATCGCGCCCGACGGCGAACCGATTGAACCCATCTGGACAAGGAAGGCATTTTCTGCTCGGTCACGGGGGTTCTTGTTAGGGACAAGATCCCGATCAGCATCCATCAATGGTATAAGCCTAAGGAGGAAGACCACGAGGTGTCTTATGTCAATGATATGCGAAAGAAGATCTTTGGACTCAGCTGAAGGCAAATTTCACCCTACCGCGGAGGAGGATCCGGAGAAGCCAGTTAAAGAGCAATTAATCAAGTCTTGTGCTCTTAAGAAGATGGCAACCCTAATGAGGAGGTGGAGGAAGAGCTGAACCAGTTTGTCGAGAAAGAAAAGACACCAGAATTCATCGGCAAATATGAGAAGATCAAAGATCACTGGCCCGCATTTGTGGCCCACAAGACATCGGAAAAGAGTAAGAAGATGTCGGCGACAAACAAGCAAAATGCTGCGAAGAAGAAGCTTCACCATCGCACGGGGTCAGGTGGCTACCTCAAAGCCCGGCCTAAGTGGTCCAAGGCTGAGCATGATCTGCTTGAAAAAGGGATCGAACCAGACAATGTCTTGGTCGGACCGTTGCGGACTTGGTTCTTCGGGCTGGCGGAACCTTGGACCTATAACAGGAAGTGCCGGTGGGCGGACGAGCAACTGCAAATACCAGTCAAGAACCTTCGACTCTATATCGATGCAGCGCAGCGAGGGCGTTCCTTCAAACAGGAGAAGGGCGAGCTCACAATGGCCCTTGGGAATCCCGAGCACCTGGACGGACACGAGGCACGCCAGGCTCCCTTTCGTGGAAGGTTGGTTTTCGAGCGCAGGGGTTACAAAACCCACGAGAGGAGGAAGAAAGCTGGAGCAGGACCAACTGCAGGTGTTGCACGAAAGGGTAATGGGGCTAGAGGAACGAGAAGCAGCAGATCGCAGCAAACGACCTGCGAAGCTTCCCCCGAAGCTACCCCGCCATCTCAGCGGAGAAGCAGCGTGGCTTCCACCGAGCTGCTTCAGCGGAGCATGTTTTGACGGCTCCTGCCAGCTATCCCGTGGATGGTATCACGGAGTCTCAAAATTGCCACATTATGGCGCGATGTATGAATTTGAAGGTCAAGGCGGCTGTTGGCCAAGTTTATCCTAGTGGACCGGCACAACTTATCACTGCCACCGATTCGAAGGATATGCTAAGGTGATGGTGGATGAAATAACGGAGGATTTGAGGACCTCCTACTTGACCACCCTACCGGTGAAGGGAGACTAGGCTGGGTTACGCTCAAGACTCCATGCCTATGGCGGAAGGAGCTCATCAACCTTCCGAACTGGGCGCCTCCGCCTCCTCCTCCTCCTCCGTGAGTCGGGGCACTCCGCCTCCTCCTCCGGCGTGGCGATCAGGCAGCGTGGCGGCACTCCGCCTCCTTCTCCGGCGCGTGGCGGCACTCCGCCTCCTTCTCCGCCTGCGCCGGCGCGCCCGAGCAGCCAGCCTCCTCCTTCTCCGCCTCGTCAGCAAGGGCGAAAGAGACCCGCCGCCGCTCCAAACTAAAATGGCAGATTCACCTGCTACATTACAATACCTCGCTCCTTATACGGGAGCAGCCCAAGAAAGAGACCCAAGTCCTAATAATCCCGCTAAGTGGTGATTCAACATGGATTCTACATCTTTTTCAAACCTGCTCTGCTCCCATTTAAGGAAAAAGAATTTCACGTTCTTCCTGAAAGGAAGGGAGGATTAGGAAAGTCCTGTTGATTGCTGCTTTCTCCAGACCGCCGGGAAAAGCATGAAAAAAGGCTCGAATGGTGCGATCCTCCGTCACCCCAGAATGAAAGGGGTGATCTCGTAGTTCTTGGTGCTGTGAAGATCGTTGTTAGGTGCTCCATTTTCCCATTGAGGACGAACCTCAACTTGTGCTCGAGATAGCTCTCCATACACTGATAAGGGATGTATGGATTCTCGAGAAGAGAGGAGCCGTGGTGGCCCCCCCCCCCCCGGACGCTGCTCCGGCGCGTCGTAGTCCTTCTCCTCTGCCTCGTAAGCAAGCAAAGAAGACATCCGCTCCGTCTGCTCTACCGGCGTCTAGCAGTACAGCCAAAGGCGGGAGGAAATACAGATTCGGTCCTTGTCTGAAGACTCCAGAGAAGTTACCGTACAAGAGGACCGAGGAGGAAAACGCGAAGATCGCGCAGACCGAAGTGGATGACTGGTTTGCAGGGTTGAAAGCAAAGAGACATCCACCTCTAGAGGAGAAGGTAGATCCGGTGAAAGCGAAGCGCACTCTGGCTGCCCTGACGAAACCGGCAAAGTCTCTGCCGAGAACCAACTATGAGCGCATTACTGAACAGACATATCTCCAAGCGGAGCGGTCGGGAAGTACTGTCAGACATCAAAGAGCAAAAGAACGAGCAGCTGCGAAAAAAATTGACCAGCTCGACGAACAAGCAAACCAATCATGCTCCCCGCTCAATGTGTCTAGCGGCAACATCGTCGCTAATGTTCCGGGGATGGTGGCCGGTTATGGAAATCTACAAGATTACCTGCCTGACGATGCACTTCCTGAATACATGAAGGTGGAAGAACACAGATCTGAGTACGGAAGCCTCTCGTCAAAGATGAAAAATCTCTAACAACGATGATGCGAAGATTTCATACTTGGTACATGAAAACCTGCGAGAGTCCGGGGACGAATTGTTTGTATCTGCACATTAAAGAGGAGCACGACCTCGTTGGAACTGATCTGTTGTGTGTTCCATTTGAGGAGTTCTTCGCGTTCTTCAATCAAAAGGCCCTCGATAAATTAACGGTCTTTTGCTACTGCCTGTAAGTATTATTTCTGTCATTAAGTCTCTATATATAGCTCGGCTCTTTCATTGCATGTATTTATAATTAATTATCCTCAATATATTATGCAGATTGAAGATCGTCGAGTGCAAAAAAAAATGAAATCTATGATATTGGGTTCATTAACACAAATATCATATATGTATTTCTGGTTGAAAAGCACGTCAAAGAGGCCGAGGACAACTTGCTACAATCGTTGATCAAAAATCAAAACAAATATACCATACTCTTTCCTTACAACGGCAAATGAGTGTTACTGATCGTTTGCATATTCGGTTTCCCTTATTACTCGAGCGAGGTTATAGTAATATAATTGATGAGTTATGCATGCGTGCGCAGGTTCCACTATATTCTTCTGGAGAATAAGCTTGAGTGTGGACTAGTAACCGTCTTAGACTCGAGACGGAAAGATCCCAGCACCTATGCGGACATGACTGAAATGCTCAGCAAGTAAGTTCAATTAATCGATCATTATCGCACCATAGCGGCAACTTTTTGTTCATTTCCTAATATCTCAAGTAATAATAATTATTTTCTTTGTCTTGCAGGGTTTGGAAACAGTTCACCGCAAAAGCTCCGGGACTGCCGAAGGAGCTGCAATATACATACCCGAAAGTAAGTACTACTGGCTAGCTAGTTGTGCGCATCTCCCGTTGATTCTATAGCTATACTTTCATCAATGCCATTTATAATGCTTCATTATCAGTTTGATTGACCTCTATTTCTCGTAAAGTGCTTGTGGCAGGAACAAGGGAATGATTTATGTGGATACTACGTTGTGCGAGTTCATCTACAACGACTTTGAAAAATAAGAGGGCTACTCTCAAAGACAATATGAAGTCGTAAGCAATTAATAATATTCACAATTTCATTTTATTACATCATCATTTCTGTTGAGTTTCATTCATATATATGTATTAATTAACCCCCTTCTTCAAATTAGACGTGGTAGATGCGGAATGAACTCCTAGAACCAGATCGCATTAAAGCAATTCAAGAGGAATTGGCGGGATTCTTTCTTGACCACGTCATCAATAAAGCCGGAGAATACCATGTGAAAGTTGATTTCAAATGCTAGGGGACTGTAATTGAGAGATCTTATATATTGTACATGTATGTAGCCAGTAGCGTCGGACGTACATGATACGAAAACTTGTTGTTCGACCAATCTCTCGGAGAAGGAGAGGTCGATCGATCATTTCTCTCGGTATGCATGACGAACTTCTGTACTCGATGGTTCCCTTCATTTTCTTACTAGCTAGCGTGTCGAGGGCTATATGTATATAATACGTAGCGTCGACCAAGCACGGACATAAGAGAGGACACTTCTCTCTATTAATTAGCTAGCTAACACAATATATGAAACACCTAAATTAACCCCCAAAACCCCAACCCCCTCCCCTTTCAAAAAAAACAAAAACACCAGCCACTGGAATGCTGACGCGTGGATGCCTTTTGGTCCCGGTTGGTGCCGCCAACCAGGACCAAAGGCCCCCCTGTCTGGGCTCGGCGCACCGGCCACGTAGAGGATCATCTGTCCCGGTTCATGTTAGAACCGGGACTAAAGGGGGGAGGTATTAGTAACGACCCATTAGTCCCGGTTCATGAACCGGGACTAAAGGCCCTTATGAACCGGGACTAATAGGTGTTTTTCTACTAGTGAGAGAGAGAGAGAGAGAGTAGTTGGCGTTGCCACCGTCCTAGACCACCACCACATGCGTTCCTCTGGGAGGGACACTACCACTTCAGGTAGAAATTGGGGTAGGGGCACCTAGGCTCAAAGTTGCTTTTGACCTAAACTACTTCCGTGCCCTCTCATTCATTCAGCGATTTTCTGTTCCGGTCATTTCTGGCCATTAAATTGCTATTATATTCCACTTTTTTTGTTAAATAGCACTGGTGGAAAAACAGGCTTCCGTCCAGCCCCATAAGTCATGGAAGCTGTAGGAACATGACTAATGGGACCTTTAGTCATGATTACGAGGTGAACCGCGACCAAAGCTGGGCCAGGCGCTCGGTGGCCAGGTGGCGCACGTGAGGGTCTTTAGTCGCGGTTGGCCAGGACAACCGCGACTAAAGGCCTTCGGGCACCTTTAGTCACGGTTTGCCAGGCCAACCGCAACTAAAGCCCTCCCTATATATACCCATCCAGTAGCCAACACTTAGCCATTTGGAGCCATTCTCTTCACAAGTGGGTGTAGGTTTGCTTTTGGTTCCTCTTATGCACATAAGGTGTTTGATGAAATGCCCCAAGAGCATGAAACAAACATGACATGAAGTGTTGGAGCCACACTCCTCGATCGCGGTTAGCAACTTGATGAACCTTTGATGTGTCATTGATAAAATATGCATGTGTGTAGTTCATTGTTTAATTTATATTGTTTGTAGCTAGTTAGTTTAACAAATGCATGATGGTTAATTATATATTTTATATTATAATAATGCAGATGAATCGGCAATGGATGTCTGGTAACCGACTCTCCGTGAGTTCACTACGGGTTTGAAAGATTTCCTCGTAGTGGCTAATGCGAACAAGCGGGGGGGTTATTATCATCCATGTGTTATCTGTAAGAATCGAAGGGTTACTCTTCCTCAAGAGATGTTCACATGCATCTGCTTCGCACGGTTTCATGCCAAGCTATAATTGTTGGACCAAGCATGGAGAAAGAGGGTTATAATGGAAGAAGATGAAGAAGGGATGATTTCATCGATGAAAGCTATCTTGCTCATTTCGGTGATACTTTCATGGAGGATGTGAAGGTGAAGGGAAGGTGAAGAAGAGGCACGTGATGATCCCGTTGATGATCTTGGTCGGTCCATTGCTGATGCACGGAGATGCTGCGAAACTAAAAGGAGAGGAGAATTTGGATCGCATGTTAGAGGATCACGAAAGGCGCTGTACCCCGATGCGATGATGGTCTGAAAAGCTGGGCTGCACAATGGATTTGCTGAAATGGAAGGCGAGGCAGGTGTAGCTGACTCGGCATTTGAAAACTTGCTGAAAATGTTGAAGAATATGTTTCCAAAGGATAACGAGTTGCCCGCCATGACGTCTGAAGCAAAGAAGGTTGTCTGCCCTCTAGGTTTAGAGGTTCGAAGATACATGCATGCATCAACGATCGCATCCTCTACCGCATGAATACGAGAATTTGAATGAATGCCGGTATGCACTTGCATTGCGTTATAAGATCGGGCGATGACCACGGTGACGATGTTGAGGGCCGAAACCCGGAAGAGGTTCCGCCAAGGTGATGTGGTATGCTCCTATAATACCACGGTTGAAACGTCTGTTCAGGAACAAAGAGCATGCCAAGTTGTTGCGATGGCACAAAGAGGACCGTAAGTCGGACGGGAGTTGAGACACACCGCAGATGGAGCGCAATGGAGAAAGATCGACAGATGGTTCAAAGATTTTGCAGCTGACGCAAGGAACATAAGATTTGCTCTAAATGCGGATGGCATGAATCCTTTTGGCGAGCAGAGCTCCAGCCATAGCACTGGCCCGTGACTCTATGCATCTACAACCTTCCTCCTTGGTTGTGCATGAAGCGGAAGTTCATTATGATGCCGTGCTCATCCAAGGTCCGAAGCAACCCGGCAACGACATCGATGTGTACCTAAGGCCATTAGTTGATGAACTTTACAGCTGTGGGGTGGTGTCCGTGTGTGGGATGAGCACAAACAAGAGAATTTGACCTCGACGTTGCTTTTCGTAACCATCAACGACTGGCCTGCTCTTAGTAACCTTTCGGGACTGTCAAATAAGGGATACAATGCATGCACGCATCGCTTACATGAGACTGAAAGTGTACATTTGCCAAATTGTAAGAAGAACGTGTACCTTGGGCATCGTCGATTTCTTCCGAAAATTCATCCAAGAAGAAAGAAAGGCAAGCATTACAACGGCAAGGCAGATCACCGGCGAAGCTGCGGAACGACCGGTGCTGAGGTATTTGATATGGTCAAGGATTTGAAAGTCATCTTTGGAAAGGGTCCCGGCGGACAATCAGTTCGAAGGGAGCTGACGGGCACGCAGCCATGTGGAAGAAGAAATCTATATTCGGGAGCTAGAATATTGGAAAGTCCTAGATGTCCGCTCTGCAATCGGCGTGATGCACGTTACTGAAGAATATTTATGCGTGAACCTCCTAAGCTTCTTGGGCGTGTATGGGAAGACAAATGATACAAAGGAAGCACGGCAGGACCAGCAACGTTTGAAAGACCCTGATGACCGGCATCCGGAATGGTTTCAAGGTCGTGCCAGCTACGCTCTGACCAAAGAAAAGAAGGGAAGAAAGTGGCGGGAAGAAAGAGGCGGGAAGACAGGGAAGAAATGGCGGGAAGAAGAGGAATCCAGAGCTGGTCATCTAACCTTTAGTCCCGGCTGGTTGGTGCAACGGGACTAAAGGTTAGACAGACGCGATGGGTAGCGCCTGACATACAGTCGGAGGAACAAGACAAAGCGAAGCGGCGCCGTGCCTATAAAAGGAGCATCGATCTGCGCCAAGATAGAGGCGTGAAGAAATGGCGGAAGACATAGGCGGAAAGAACTGGCGGGAAAGACTGGCGGGAAGAACTTGTGGGAAGACAGAGGCGGCCGGAAGAACTTGTGGGAATTCTTTTGGTTCTAATTTCAAATTTGTTTGAAATTGTACATTCATATGCATGTATGTAGTACCGTAGAATATGTGAAACTCCTTCAAAATTAAAATAAAGCACAAAAGAAATAAAACAATACAAATTAAACAGAAAACAATACAAATTAAAAAGAAAACAATACAAATTAAACAAAAAACAGGTTTGGGGGGGCTAAAACCCTAAACCTGCGGCGGCCTTTAGTCGCGGTTGGCCAGACCAACCGCGACTAAAGGTTACCTTTAGTCGCGGGTCGCCTCCCCAACCGCGACGACTAAAGGGGGGGCGCGGGAACGCAAAAAACCCGCCAAAAACCCTTTAGTCGCGGATGGGCAGGCGACCCGCGACTAAAGGGTACCTTTAGTCGCGGGTCGCGCCGCCAACCGCCACTAAAGGGGGGGGGCTATAAATACAAGGCTCCGATTCTCGTCTTCTCCGATTCCGATTCTCGCCTCGTCTCTGCCGCGCCTCGGCGCCGCCGTCGCCGCCGCCCCCTCGGCGCCGCCCCGTCGCCCTCGCCCACCACAGCGCCGCCCGGCCGGCCTCGTCTTGCCGCCTCGCTCGCCCGCCCTCAACGCCGCCGACCGCCTCCTCGCCGCCCCGGACGTGAGGGGCCTCCTCGCCGCCCCTCAACGCCGCCGACCGGCCTCGGTTCATCAATTTTTAAAAGTTCACAGAATGAACAATTCTTCAATTTTTAAAATGGTTCAGGAATTACAAAAAGTTCTTCAATTTTAAAATGTTCACAAATTTGAAAAGTTGATCAGCCATGAAAAAGATCATAAATTTTGGAAATAAAAGTTCATCAAGTTTGACATAAATTTGATTTTCTTTCAAATGTACATCGATTTTTTAAAAAAGTTCAGGATTTTGAAAAAAGTTCACGTGTTTTGGAAAAAGAAGTGTCTGGAATCGGAAAAAGTTCACAGCTTGAAATAGTTTGTCAATTTAAGGAAGTTCAAAAATTTAGAATTTTATAAGAAAATTTGACGAAATTTGAAAGAGAAATAAAATCAAAAATACATATAAAGTGAAAAACAAAAACAACAGAAAACCGCCAAAGAAAAACAAAAAATAAAATGGAGGCGGCGAGGGGGTCATGAGGGGCGGCGATGCGGTGTTTTTTTTGGGATCGAGAGGGGGCGGCGAGGGTTATACATGTGTGTTGTCCTCGCCTCCCTCTCCGTGACGCCGTCGTCTGCCGCCCCGTCTCGCGCTCTACCGTGACACCCTCTCCCACCCTTCCTCGCCTCCTTTTGCCACCGCCCTTTCGCCACCGCCACCGCCACCGCCCCCCTTCTTCACTTAATTAATTTGTTTTTACTACATGTTTTCAGGACTGACATAATGGCGGACGATAGAGCTGACCCGATTATGGACAACTATGATCCGGACGGTGAAGCACATATGTTCGGCATCATAAACGGCGATATTCTATATGTGCCGACCGGAGAAGAAGAAGATGATATCTCTTCTTATCTGAACCTTGACGGTGAAGATGAAGGCGCCGTCGAGAAGATGATGCCGAACAAGCGTCGATAAACGAGCGATCTTCAAATGGAAGTAGCAACCACCTCCGCGCGAGGTATATATATACATTGAGCCTATGGTGATACAAACTAACTGATTTGAATAAATATGTGTGTACTAACGCGACTCTCTTTCTTATTTTAGCCCTCGGCGGATCGTCAAACAATCTAGTACGTCGTCAAAGCGTGGCGCAACCAAGACGATGAAACAAGGAGAAACATGCACCATCGAGGTTGTCGACGAGGCAACCGCAGTCGCTGGAGCCCCGCAAGAACGCCACCAAGTTTGTCAGCCAATGCGGAGCCATTGTTAGAGACAACGTCTCGATCACCGCCGAGGAGTGGAATGAGCCAAAGAAGGCACGAATTGATGGTTTCACTTTTGTCGATAAGAGAACAAAAAGATTGCTTCAAGAAGCTTATGGAACATTTCGTTCTACCTCCGAATACAACAAATTCGATGAGGAGGTAACAAGATTGAGGAAAACAAGGAGAGGAGGAGGCTAGTCAAACAGTTCGCTCTTCATAAGATGGCCGCGCATTCGGAAATTCAAGCAAAATCTAGCCCATGACTTTGTCAAGCAGAACAAGACTCCGGTTTCAAAGGACAATATGAGAAACTGAAACATGATTGGCCAGAATTTGTGAAGCAAAAGAAATCGGAGCAGTTCATTCAAATATCGAAAAAAATAAGGAAAATGCGGCTAAGAAGGAGTACAATCATGTTATGGGGCCAGGAGGGTATCGCATTTGGGTGCCTAGGTTGGAGAAGATGGAGAACGAGCAGAGGGCGCGAGGAATCCGTCCAGTGCGGAGGATGGGACCCAAGGGCCAAAAGCTGGTGGTACGGGCATGGGGAACGCTGAACCCGGAGACAGGGGAGTGTGTTTACGGGGCAAATTAATTAAACCCACCCAAGCCCTTATTGACGCAATGAAGGATGCTCAACAGGGAAGATCAAGTTCAACAGAGAGAACGACGCTACGACAAAAGCCCTCGGGAATCCTGAACACGGAGGACGTGTACGAGGCATGTGGCACATTCCGTGGAAAATAGGGTTCCCCGAGCGATGACCCGTGACGGTTCTGAAGCCGTAAGAGAAAGATGGATCGGGAAGCAGATGTTGTGGCGCGGTTGGCATCGGAAATGGATGTGATGAAGAAAACCATGAGTGTACTAGTAGCGAAAGAGATGCAGCTCGGTGCAGCATGAAGATCATCCAGCGGATCTCGGAAGCCAGCAGCGGAGAAGCAGCGTGGCTTCCACGGAGGCCCCACCGGCTGGTGCAGATGCACCGACGATCGAAATTACTGCACCGGAGCCTCGGTGGTCGAAATTACTGCACCGGAGCCTCGGTGGTCGAAATTACTGCACCGGAGCCTCCTCGCTACCCGTGGGCGATATAAAGGAGATGAAAGAATGTCATCTGTATTATCCTATCGGGAACATGTCCATGAAGGTAGCCATCGGCAGTGCTTTACCATGTTTACAGGAGCACTCCACCACAACAACCCCATTCAAGATGGCTATGCTCGTGTCACGGTGGAGGACATAGTCCAAGGGTTTGAGGACCGGAGATTGACATTGCTACACTGAAGGGAGAAAAGACTTGGAGATGTCAAGCGCCATTTCATTCTATGGCAAAAGAAGTTTATCAAGTTTCAGGCGAGGCGCCAAGGACAACAAGTCCACCCCTACGGTGGTGGTGGTGGCGGTGGCGGTGGTGGTGGTGGTGGTGGTGGCGGTTCACCTACACCTCCGTCACGTCGACCGCGCCGCCCCAGATCCACAACGTCCGGCGGGTGATCAGCCGCCGCCCCGATCCTCGTCCGGCGGGTGATCGACGCCGCCCCAATCCACCTCCGCAAAGAAGCGTAGCAGTCCTGGATTATTAACCCGGACCCTTATGTACCTAAGACCACAAAGGTACCGGAGCCATCATCAAGCCTCTCCCACAAGGCCTTGGGAACGTAGTGCCGAGGAAGTCGACGCGCAGCCGCTGCTGCTGATTTGGAGAAATGGAAGGCGGACTGCAAGAAGAAAAGAGAGCCCGAGCCCAAGCCAGATTTTCGATGAGCAAAAGAAGTGGGCTAAGTCATTTTGAGCACACCGTCCCAAGCCGCCAAGAATCTGCCTAACGACTATGCACGTGAACTTGCAGGCAGGCACTCATGTTCAAGGAGAACAAAGAGCGGAGAAGGCGAAAGTAAAAAAGCGGAAACAAGTTGTCCAGCTCGGAAACAAAGTAAACAATCGATTGCCCGCTTATAGTGGAAGCCTTCGTCCGGATGCCCCCGAGATCATACAAGCTGCGGCAGCACAGGGATTGACTGTAACGAGTGCCAGAGAACAAGCGGCCAACTTAGGTATTACTCTTCGTGAACTGTTAGGCCTTGATGAGGCGCCAGTGAAGGAGGTAGTAATTACATATGTCAAGAATGGGCCTCTCGTCGAGCCTGCGCAGGAAAAGGATCTACCTCCACAAATGAAAGGTCTGCTGAAATGGTACAAGGGTTACATAAAAAAACGCCAAAGAATATATTTATGCGGAAGTTAGACATGAGCATCACTTCAAACATTACTATGTACAAATTGAACTGAGTGAATTGTTCCAGCTTTTCAATCTGCGCGAGCTCGACAAATCTATCATCAGTTGCTACGTTCTGTAAGTGATTTATTAATTTCTACCCCATCTCGTTCATATTGCCTGCACTATATATATGTCCTAACTATATTGTTGTGTCCGCTATTATACATGCAGAATGAAGATTAAGGAATGCAGAGTAAGGAACATCCATGATGTTGGGTTCATTGACCCACACATCGTTAATGGACATGTGTTGGGCGCCACCCGCCGACGTGGAGGCAGACCTGTGGCAGTTTCTTACAAAGCAGGAACTCAAAAGTGATATTCTATTTCCTTACCATTTTGGGTGAGTGTTTCTGTCTTGAGCACATTCTCTTTTGTTTACTCCATGCATGGTATGTGGCGGCTAATCGATGAGTTATGCATGACGATCTGTGCATGTATCGTGTCCGCAGGTTCCACTGGATTCTGCTAGTAATTAAAGTTAACACCTCGAATGTCTCGCCCACGACTCTCTGAATATGGATCCAAAGCTTTGGGGCGGCATGAGAAGAATGCTGCAGAAGTAATTATTTTCATTCATTTGCGCCTATATCGATCGGCCTATTTCGTTCATTTCCTAATATCAAGTAACTAATAACTCTCTTGTTCATTTAATTTTCTTTGCCTCGTAGGGTTTGGAGACGGTTCAGAGATACAAAGGTCGGTGAATTCAAAAAGAGCTAGAATTCAAAAGGTCAAAGGCTAAGAATGCTGGGGATATTCAGCCGGGAGACCAATCTATGTGGATACTATGTTCAGAGATGATCCGAGATACACCTCTGAGCGGGTTCCGAGTGATACCAATGCTCGGAGGAATAACCTCCGGATGATGCTTAGTCCAAGCTCGCTTCCGACCACTTCAAGAGGAACTAGCTGGATGGTTCAGCAGGGAAGTCCTCCATCCTAAAGGAGAACACTATTACGAGGACGTAGAACTTTATATGCATTAAATCATGTATGGAAACTTGTTCAAAATTGTATATGGTCATCCGATGATATTGAATATATATTGTATATTCCTCTTGAATTCTTTTTGGTTCTAATTTCAAATTTATTTGAAATTGTACATTCATATGCATGTATGTAGTACCGTAGAATATATGAAACTCCTTCAAAATTAAAATAAAGCACAAAAAAATAAAACAATACAAATTAAACAGAAAACGGGTTTAGGGGGGCTAAACCCTAAACCTGTGGCGGCCTTTAGTCGCGGTTGGCGAAAGAACCGCGACTAAAGGTCCTCCGCCTGACGGCCGCCTGGCGCCCACGTGGACGGGCCGTTAGTCGCGGTTCTTAAGCAGCCGCGACTAAAGGTGGGGGGCTTTAGTCACGCTTATTTGATCGCGGTTGCCCAACCGCGACTAATGGCAGTTGCGAACCGCGACCAAAGGCCTTTTTTCCACCAGTGTAGGCCTCGTGTCCTATAGGGGCAGCTACTCTCGTGGAAAATTTGAAGCACAATGGTTAACTGGGCCTGCCAGCCGAAGAATGCCCACAAAGCTGCTAAAGGTAGAGACACGGTGAATCGATACAATGTGCTCAGCTCTTGAGAAAACGCTACGAGATAATGGATGTGGGTCCACTAGAGAAGCCTAGGTATGCCACCACCATGACTGCCTCCATTGATCTCCTATTCCTCAACCGCTGGTACTCTTGCAGCCGTCGTTTCCACTCATCCCCACACCCCGTCTCTCCCGATCCCTCTCTTCTTGCCACCGAGGGTGAATCCTTGGTGTTCCACGAGATGGCTGCCGATGTGTAAGGAAGATTCGAAGGGGCGGTGCTGCAATTGAACCCTAATTAAGCCGTCAGCGGTGGCAGACACCCCCTTTGATAAAGAGGGGTCACGTTGCTGCTCTCTGTGTGCCTCCATTACATGCTGATCTTTCCTCACCCCGATTTGGGGATGAGGACACCACGCAGGTGCACTGCAGCATGCAGTTCCTGCCGTGCAGCAGGTTCCACATTAGTACTACCTCTGCCTGAATTTATTAGTCCCCTTGTATTCGGGTTAAACTTTGACCTTTGATTTAATTACCATAAGATTAGTTATATATCACAAGAATAGTATCATTGTAAACCTCTTTCGAACATGAATCCAACAATATAATTCTTGTGACATACAAATTCTATTTTGTTAGTCAAATCTACAATTAAAATTTGACACAAAATACAAGAGGCACCAATAAACACAAAATACAGTTGCACAACATATATCTGTACACATGCACACAGTTATTAACACAAACACCTCACAAATCAGATGCAACATGGTAAAAGAAAGAACGAAAACCACAATGAAGGATGTGCAGTTGGGAACCCGGGAATTCTACGGGACCTCGATCTTCTCTATATGGATCAGTTCCTGCAGGATTCCTGCATCCCATGTAGCTGCAAGAACAGGGGAGGAGGACGAAGACGAAGCAGAGATCGATCGACAGGACGATGAATCGATATGCATATATATGTGGATGCGACAAGGTTACGTGCGAGGAGTGGAGAAGAGACATCGATTAGGGGAGGCTCTACTTGTCGATCTTCCGAGCTTGCCGAGGCCGTTGCAGTTGGCGCACACGATCTGCGCCTTGTCCTTCCTCGTTGTGTTCGCCTGACTGAAATTTTTGGTTTTCAACTATTTAGTCCATAAGAGAAAACAAAAAAATGTGGTCGTATAAAATATCTATAGTTTTTAGGAGTTAAGAAATACAGAGCTTAAGAATGTTCATGCTTTGTGTGTGTATTCATGCTAGTGTGCTACTCTCTTCTCTGACCCAGATTTGCATGATCTTTCATTGATGCATGTTACACGTCTATATATATATATATATATATATATATATATATATATATATATATATATATATATATATATATATATATATATATATATATATATATATATATATATATATATATATATATATATAGTGATGCTATTCATCACCCAGGATGCAGAATAACTTATTCTTCACCGAGGTAATCTTACGATCATTTCATAATTAAATTACGTTTGGAATTCAAATAGTTACATTCCTATTCATTCACTACGTAATATTTGACATAAAAAAATAAAAATATAGGTCATAAGACAAGAAAATTTGCAGTTTATGTGTATTTTACACTATGCTTTTACGTTTGTAATTTTACATAACATAAAATATTTTTTACGACGATGATATATTTTCTTACGGTCTCTTTTTATGTCGAAATCAGACAAAACTTACGAAACGTAAAATTACGGTGCATTGATGGTAAAATAGAGGGGGGTGAAGAATAACTATTCCTCACCCAGGGTGACGAATAGACAATCCTTATATATATACACATACATAGATAAAGTTCTAAATGCTCGACATTAACTTGTTTCTTGAATCGTAGATATGACTTTTCCTAAGTTAATTCCTATATATATTCATTAATAGTATGTGATGAATTTTTTATTATTTGTCATAAATCCTAGATTTTCCTTTTCAATGAATTCATTTTTATATATCTTATGTCTTATATGATCAGTCATATCTCACTAGGATATAAATGAACCACATTAATTTTTCTTAAATAACAGATATTCGAACAAGATTTTTTATGGAATGAAATCTTTTATTGCATTTTTTATAGCCAAGCTTTAAATGACTCTCGCTAATTTTCCGCACCGAATCCTATAGGCACGTACCACACTGCTTCACACTATTTAAGAGGGCGGGCCTCAGTGAAGGGCACATCACTACACCAGTACTTGTGTTTTTGTTTGGCTTCTACATGGATAATTCTCCTCAACCTATTATGCTGTTTATTGTGCTACTTCTTGGTAGCATACTTAAAGGAGGGTGTTTTCATGCTATTGAAGAGGTAAGTTTGCAGTTTATTTTCTATTGATATTGCGATGAACATTCACATCATTATTTACATTCTCTCCTTGTTTGCCCCCCCCCCCCCCCCTTGTACAATATAAAGCAAGGAAACTCGACAATTTCATGGCCCTATGAAATTCACCCAGAATTCTTCCTTCCAAAGGGAAATCTTACCTCTGAAAAAAATTCAAAAATTACTTATGTGAGTATTAAGTTTCCCTTAATTGCATTATTGTTTGTGATGTTTTTAGTATAATATACATAATGAAAACTATGTCCTACTTACACGCAGATGGGTTTAATTACATTTTAACAGTTCTCAAGTCATACATGGCCGTCAGGAGGTGGCAATAAGCATTATTATGGTGCAGAGGCCACACTAGATGTTTACGGCTTTGATTTACAAAATGGGCAAGAAAGTGCATCTATGATTTCGATTCTATATAGGGGAGATGGACAACCATATTCACTCAATGGAATCCAAATTGGATGGCATGTAAGTTATGTGACTTGTACAACTACATGTATATTAGTTTAATTACACTTAGTAAGCAAACTACTCAACATGGATAAAATACCAGATTTTTTTTGCATATGTTGTGTATTACTACCAAGATAATTTTTAGAAGTTCCAATATTAGAACCCCGTCGGGTCATAATTTGTTTTAAGATCTTATTTTCAGTTCTTGGCATATCTTTTTGTAATTAGTGAGCTTCTATGTACAACTTTGTTATTTAGAGAAGAAATACTATATATACACATTATGTAATAAAACGATTCATTAAGAATGTGTGACTAGATAAGTGTGTTGAATATAATTATTAGTTCCAAATAGTTGATAGCATGGCTAATCATCATAATTAACCCAGAAGCTAATGCATGTTAATTAGCTCTTACTTGTAGCAATGAAGTGTGATAGAAATTTCAAAATCACGTATATACTAAAGTACGAGTTATGAATAACATTTTTTTTGAAAAACTATACTACAAAATTATGGGGAAAATATAGGATGCACTTTTCAAACATCATTAGTTATCTTTGAAACACATACAGTAGGTTTCTTATACTACTAGGGGCTGGGGCGCCACCTTGTGGCGCCTCTTGAGGCAAAACTGTGCGTACGAATCAAGCTTCCGTATTTGTTAACATCTCTACATGACAGCATTATCATGTGTAATTCAGCAAAAAAAAGAGCTAGTCCATATAAGTTTAGTGGTTAAAAATTTAAGACAAGGTAATAAAACTACAGCAGACGAGTGTTCACTCATAAAGCAGGGCAAGCTTAGTTGTTTCATAAATACTAACATGTCTATATTAACAGAGAAGATTGTCAACCAAAACAAGAATTGTAGAACAACAAGACATTCCAATTCCCACTTTCAACCGACAGTGGCCGACCAACTACCCGTTGCAGTTTATGACTTGAGGGAAAAAAAAGATTTATTTTAGCCACAGAGACATCTGCTTGGAAGTTCTGTCATGGCAAGACATTTCAATTCCCACTTTCAATTAACTGCTTCCCAACCTGAAGCAAGAAAAAGAAGTACGACGAGTTTAGATATGATGTTCAACATGAGTTTGATATTGGATGAGATAAACCACACAGAAATCCACATCATAAAAAATAGTTCCTGATAACAACAAAAACTGACATGCATTACAATTTTCTCTGCATAAATAAACACCATCCGAGTGTTGAGCCAAAGTTCTGTATTGAAGCAGGTAGTCTAAAACTATCGACGCTATTTTCTGTAACATCATCTATAAATTTAAATAGTATGCATCATACCATTTCTATTTTTCAATAGCATTTGGACCTTGCCCAAAAATTGCATATTTGGTTATTACTATATTTGGTAGAATCTAGATGCCAGAAAAACAATTATAAGACTACAGAATATGCACACCTTAGTTTCTATTCATGAACACAGGTGAAATGTGTAATGATACCTTATATGGTTTTCATTTAACAGCTGATCTAAGAGTAACTGCTTCAGCCAAGATACCACTGATCCAGGTTTTGGGATCCCAGGAAGAGCTGGTGGGGTGGGAGATATACCACGCCGTTGAACATGCCAACATAATATGTGCAAACTAAACATAGATGATCTTTATGATAGAGAAAATAGAAGACATAGATAAATCCTTGCATGTAGGGGTTGTGGTAGAGACACAATATATTGCTGAAATCAGCAATCAAATATTCTAGAAAATACACAACTATATGAAAACAGAGATAAGCGATTGCAGAAATAAAACTCCTAATGCAAAGAAGGAAACTACAAGAAACTGCAAGCAAAGGCTATAACTAAATTACCCTGTGAAACCCCATTTTCCTGGCTTAGTTTCCAACATATCCTTGTCACAATTAAACTCTCAGCTTGACATAAAAAGGCCACGCCTCTCAGTTAGCAGGCAGATAAAGAATATTAATATTGATTTCTACTGTTTGATTCACACACAGAAAAGGGGGCATAGAGATGTGCAAAACTGCACATTTCAATGGAAAAATAAACTTTAAAGGAATACTACCTTTAATTCTTAGTTCAAACTGATTTGCATGCACATGTTAGGAAGTTAAAACACAAACTCGATCCAACTAAATTGAATCTTTGAAAACAATGCCAACATTCGAATAATACAAACAGGGAACACTGTATGAACTTTGAAGCAATTATCATTATATGATAGTAGCACTGAGGCCCATGAGCACCATACCTTCCCATCATCTACCTTCATGTTGAATAAGCACATTTTCTGTCAGCTATGATTAGTATGCATGTACCATAAAACAAAAGCAAGCTATCTTCAGTTAGTTCAGAATGTTCTCATCAGGCTGTGGTTATGATTGTGAGCTCAGTACTTAAGTAGTAAAAGTATGCCAGTAAATACTAGAAACCAAGTGAGTCAATGACAATCTGTGCACCCAGGATGTCGCCGGTCAGGACAATGATCATCAAGAGGTATAAAATCTCGTGGCAGTGCATGATGGTGGCCTCTAGCAATGGCTTGCCCACACCTAGAGAAGGGAAGTTGTTGGAAATGTTAGAAGTAAGGCCTTCAACTCGTACTAAAAAACATTTGAGTAAATATTTTACCTTGGGAGGCACTCTACTTTCTGTAAATGTTGTTCTCATTGTCTCATGACAGTTGACACTTGAGCATTCCCATGTCTACAGATCCTATGCAAATTATGAAACAATCATGCTCAGAGAAGCAAGAAGAGCAACATTAACCCTGAAAAAAATAAACAAGTATCTGTCTGAACCCAACTTTTCTCCACTTTCCACCAATCTGGGAAAACTCTTCTGTTATCAAACAACATTAGAAAATACACAACCTGAGATGAACAAACATATCATGGTAAGTAGCAAAACGGTATCTGCTCTGATCGTCATGCCAAAATAGAGACAGGCACACAAAGTAGTAGCATTCGGTCAAGCTGAACAAAACAAAGTAGCTACAGGCTAAAGGAGGGGTGTCTGCCAGGTAGTCACGGCAGCACGAAGATATAGCTGTTGTCGCTAACATGCTGGGGGTCGTGGAGCCATGCAGCGGCGTGGACGCCATCCTCGCCTCTCCGACGGCAGCAGGGACCAGGAAGGTCGCTGCGTCCCGGTCAGGACCCAGCTCTCATCCACCAAGAGCTGCTGTCACGCGCGAGCTCAGATCCAGAGGCATGGGAAATGGCAAGCGGAGACGACGACCCCGAGCTCTGGCTTCCAGGCCAACGATGCGAGGAGAGGAGAAGGTAAGACTGTCAAGGGATACTGCTAATTTTTGTACCGAAGAAAAATAACAAGCAGACCTTGGACCATCTTCTGTAGTACCCCGGTGGCCGACGAGTTGGATATGACAAAAACTGGGTTCCGTGTCATCAGACATCATCTTGGCCACATTTGTTTCGTTCGGCCTGAGACCCTTGGCTATCACTCGACCCAATATGTCCTACAGAATAACACACAGATCAGAAAACACACTACTCATCAATAAAAAACCTGATCCTCATCATTAATCCCCTAAAATTCCTTCAGAAAACCCCCACAACTAAACTGTTTTACTTTTTGTCATATGTTTTGTTTAAACCCAGTTCCCCTTTCCAGTTGATCCTAAATACTATAGCATGCATGTCTCATTTCCCCTGAAAATAGGATCACTTTAGCATACTTGGCATCACAAAAAATTATTCTTTCTAGCTACATGACCGTGCATATAGCCAAATGCACAATTGCAGACTACACTTTCAATCTTTCTTTGCAGCTCATCTCCACAAAAAGGTTGGAACATTTGAACTCATCCAGCCCCAAGAATCACACTATTTCTCTTGTTTTTGGTTCATCTCCCCTAAAGTTTACTATTTTTTCACCTTTCCGACAGACTTCTCCTTCCCACAATTCCACTCAGCTCTGTCGTGACGATGCTAGCGTCTACCTGAGTTCTTGACCTCGTGGTCCGTGGTGCAGTATCTGGTGCTGATGTAATTAGCAGATTGCCCTAACTGTAATTGGTGAAAACCGATACATACATTCAAGTTAACAAATTATGAATGAATTAATAACTAACCGTGCATGAACTTGTCAACGGAAAGAATAATACATGCCATCCTTGGGAATACTTGCCTTTTTCTTTCTTTCCGCAAGGGGTGCTTGGAAGATGAACTCGATATGTAGGATGACGATGAACAAGAAATAAAGAAAACCATGAATCACATAAAACGTGAGTGAGAGATAGAGATAGATGAGTACCTAGTTCATGGGGTAGCCATCTGTTCACGCCACCCATGTGCACCTCGTTGGTGATTGACCTTCTTGCTGATGCTACTGGTTTTGGCATCAGAGTGAGGGGAGGAAGAACGGGATGGACCCCAACCGAAGTCGCCGATGGGCGTTCGCGGTTTGGCCCAGCCAGTCGCCTCCATGTCTCCCCCTTCCTTCCCCTACGACGGCGTGCTCCCCGCTGGTTCCCTATTCGGAGGCTCGCCGACGAGCATCACCGGCGGCCCTCCCCTTCCTTGCCGATCCATGACGCCACTCCTGCTTGTCCCTATCGTCGACCTCTCCTCCACTCCGTCAGGCGTCCACCGCCTGGTCTTGACCTCTCGCTCCACCTCAAGACCGTCTGCATCTTCGCCTCCCAGCTCCTCCCCCCAGTTTGAAGAGCATGCGGAGATGGGCGGAGCAGCTCGGGCGACGGTGGAGAGGACGGGCGCCGGAGTGGAGGTGGCTCCGGCCGGCTGTGGTGTGGCGGCGGCGGCTAGGAACCCTACCGTCGAGGTCGGCAGAGAGAGGACGTTGCTTGGGAGGTTGGAGGCAGAATGAGGGTGGCGGCGCGAGGAGAATCGAGGGTGGGGGAAGAGGCGGCGGCGGCGAGAGAAGGGGGTCGTGCAAAGACCTCGGGCTAGGTTTTGCTTTCGATCTATCGTATCCCTCTGGTTTTTTTTCTATCACTAGCTAAAGGACACGTGGACATCACGGTAACTCCTCTTTGATGCACACCTTATTGTTTTGGATGTATAAGAAAAAAAACTATTTATATTCCTTCATTCAATCAATTCATGATTAGAATGTTTAAATGTCTATATTTAGAGCATTTTCAATAGCACCCCTATTTTCGAGCATGAGGTGATTTTAGGGTAAAAGGGCCAAAATACAGGAGCTCCTATACAGCGCAGTAGGCGCCCGTTAACGATCCGGCGCCTGGTGCAGCGCTGCTAGCATGGGCCGGCCCAGTTCATTAAATTTGAAAAAAAAAGTGAATAGAAATTGAAAAAAAATCATATATTTTTTGAAAAAGTTCATGGAACTGAAAAAAAGTTCATAAACAAAAAAAAATTCATCCCTTTTCAAGACAAATGTTCATTAAATTTCGAAAAAGTTCATCAATCTGAAAAAAACTTTTGAAATTTTTAAAAAGTTCATCAATATTTAAAAAGTTCACATAATTTTTTCTAAATCATCAACCCGCGCCTAGATGGGCCGGCCCATTTACGGACGCCACATGCGCCAGTTAACATAATGCACGTTAACTGGCGCCTGTGGCGCCAAATAGGAAATGCCCGAAAATACAGCAGCCTCTACCAACAGCCCAGTCCTATATTGTTTTTTTCCAAACAAAAAGTTGGGCCTCCCCGGGTTGCCGCTCACCGGAACGGCTCTCCCTCGGCCCCCCCTACTGATTCCCCCAGCCGGTCCGGCGAGTCCTCCTCCGCCGCCTCCTCTCTCCCATCAAGTCCGGCAGCTCCGCTATCGATCGGGACGAGGCAGAGCACAAGCTCCCGGTCGGATTTGGCCTCGAGGGCCTCCGGGGCCCGATCCAAAGCCGCGCGCCATGGCCGTCCCCGCGTGAGCCCCATCCTCCTGCGTGGCCGGCGACTGATGCCGCTTCCGCCTCGCCCGTGCTTCAGACGTGGGAGATGACCACGCGCCTCTTCTTCACCCGCGCTGCGGCTGCGCCGTGCGGGAGCAACGCCGGCCTGCGCGTCGTGCCTCCAGTGGCCGCGCAGCACGTGCGTATCAGAAGGCTGCATGTTCTTGATTATCCTCTGAAACTGAAAGCCTACTGGCAGTAATCACAGATGCGGCAAAGTATCTATGGCGGCAGCAAATTTCACTTGCTGCGTGTTGCGCTGGATGGATCCATGTGGTATTGTGCTTGATTGCTTCTTTCTCTGAACATGTTCACTGCAAGTGCAGATGCACCCTTCCAATTTTCTGAACATGTGCATTGCTTCTCTGCTCCTAGTAATACCAAAAACCAGTTTCGTTTCAGTTTTACAAGTTTTGATAGTAAAATTCAATTTTGACGGTAAAGTTCATAGAAAACAGTAAGTGCAGTTTTGAATGTTCGGGTGCCTTATTTTAGGGCAGCTGTTGCAGATGGAGCTTGCTCGTGCCCAGTTTTTTTTTCTCCACTGTGTTTTTGTGCCCTATTATAGGGCTCCTGTTGGAGATGCTCTTAGCACATTATCATGCATGTTTTCCTTTCCAACCTCAACAATGTTTCCTGGAAAGAATTAGGATTATGTATTTTCTTGCATCCAAGATATTGGTTGAAGATGAATGTAGTTTTTTTTTCCTCTTGTACAACGCCATAGTTTGAAATTGAGTGCTTGGAGCATGCCTATGTTAAGGATCATCCAGAAAAACTAAACTCTTTGTGAAGAGTTATTTAATATGGCCGCATGCATCTTTCGGATGCAAAGGCCAGGGGAAAACCTCATTTTTTTCAAAGAGTTATTTAATATGGCCGCATGCATCTTTCGGATGCAAAGGCCAGGGGAAAACCTCATTTTTTTCAAAGAGTTATTTAATAACTAGTATACGAGCTTCTTAAGTTAGCTTGCTCTTGATATCAATGTTTGTCTGCTACCTGTAGTAATCTTTGTCTGCTATCTGTAGTTAATTTATCAATGTTTAATGTTGTACTTTATTGCGATTTTTTCTTGTGTTAATTAGTGTTGTACTTTCTACGGATACCTCTAGTCACTGCTTATGTCATATATTTCAGTTATAATGGACGTATATTTTGCACATATATACTAACACCTACCACAATTATGTGTAGATTTTCCCATGGTTGTACAAGGATTCTCGGACCCATTTCTACACAGCTTGGATTGTAAGCTTTTTGTTTCTAAACTCTATAAGCTGCACTGTGCATGATATGTGTTTAAAATATAGACTAAGAGTGATGACCTGCAAGTGTTTATGTTTAGTTGCATAAACTACGAAGACCATCATATCACATTCTAGGAACTAGCAATATGATGGTCTACGTAATGTTTAAAACATGCATCCAATAACTTGTCATATAATGTATTCCATTTCCTTGCAAAACGACATTATTTAGGTATTCCACACTTACAAACACACTACTGTCGCCATCATGTTTTATTATGTGTTTGCTATAAAATTAATGTCTCACGATAATATTTTCATAGAATTCTGAATTAACACTATTTCACAATACCAATCTAAATTTGCTTTGATGTCTATGTATAAAAGGAGGTTGTAATATATTTGTGTGTCCTTGTGTTATTCATATATAATGAAGCAAAAAAGCATATCAAGTTGGTATCAAACTCTAGACTTGTGGCCCTTTACTCGACCATTCGCTCAGAATGCTTTTATTTTTCAAAAAAGAATGCGATATTCAAAACATTTTTGCCCATTTTCCTAATTATGTTGCAATCTCAGAGTGGTGGAACTTCTGCAAGGGCTGCATGAACATGATTTGCCCTGGATTTCACAAGACATCATCAAGTATAGCTCCAGGCAATGTCATCGTTCCACTTTCACGCATTGGTGGCCAGCAAAGATATATCACCCTAGGGATATTCAAGGTATGAACCTGCTATTGCAACATCCATGCTAGATTGTTCAAACTGAAATTAAGCAAGTTGACATCGAACAACATTAAAATATTGCACATCACAAAGCAATTTTAGTTTTGTGTAAGGCATCACTAAACAAGTTCATGGTAACTTTCTCTTAGAAGTGTACTTAGTCTAGTTTGTGGTAGTACATAAAAGCTTTATGTATTATCATGAACTCTTTGTCAATTATATGTGAATCATTGCATTTTAGCATTTATCATTAATTTTTTGAGTCCAAACGCTGAATTATGCCTAGACACGAACAAGTGATGATCATATATGATATGTAATGACAAGTGGATACCATTGCTCTTCGTGTAAAAACTTAAATATGTAGACTTAAGATAATTTGGCCTTATACACTACTCCCTCTGTTACCGAATGAGAGATGTGTTTGTATTTATATGTATGCATGTGTGTGTGTGCACGCGCATCTGAGTGTGCAAGTAGTTAGGATAATATATGGCAAAGTGCTTTGCACCTTCCTCATATACTGCCTTTCTTACTCAAGTTGTTTGCACACACAAGTTTGTGCAACCCTTTTCTTGTCAATAATACTGTATAAAAATGGTAGTTGATAAATATGAGAAAATAAGCACTTGATCGAGTCAAATCAATAGGAAAAGCGGCTTCAAAACAAGGAAAAATCTTCCTTTCTTGAAACTATTTTTCATGCAAATTCTAGTGGTATAATTATTCATGAAAAATGGAGATGTTTGACTGCACTTTTTAGAGATATTAATATGTCAGTTATTTTAGAGCGATGGTGATATCATTTACTTATGAGGAATGATATGTTGTATATTTATTGATATATTGATAAATACACGTAGGAAAAAAATTCAGGTGATTGGCACATCCATTTTGGAGCTATGGGTGATGCAAAACCAGTGGGTTACTTCCCTAAATCCTTGATCCCGGGACTCGTTGATAAACCTTTGGAGATAACCTTTGGTGGCTATGTTAATCATAAGAAACCACGACTAAGTCCTCCAATGGGAAGTGGCTATATTTCAGCAAGTGGCAATGCTGCATCCTTTAGTAATCTCAAGCTTATCGATGCAGACGGTATCAGTCATATTGTCAATATTGATTTGCCATCTACTGACGATGGGAAGGGTTGCTATACACCTTCAAAAATTGATTCGGCGTAATTCTTTTACGGGGGATCTGGCTGTGTTGATTAATTATATTATATTTCACATATGTACTCCAATACTAATAAGTAAAGAAGAAATGAGTCTCCATCTTGTTCTCTCTAAGAATACAAGTCCTATGTGATTACTTTCTGTTTAATTCATGTTTTAGTACTGCCTTGTAAGTTAGGAATTATCAAGGTTTCTGCCCTTTAACCTGGTTGATGTGGGACATCATATTCGCCATCGCCATGCTGCACGCACACGCTACTGCTGGGGCGCTTTTCTTTCATTTTGTGATTTTTTTTATCAAAGAAGGGCTTCCTCCCTTCCGATTTTCATTACTGAAAACCAGACTAACAAAGTTCACAAAGTACCAGCAGCAAAAGACAGGTTCAACACCCCAACGCACAAAAACAGAGTCTCCAGCCACACACACAGGGCCAACACCGGCCAACATAGTCTGATCGACACAAACTAAAGAAGGACATACTGAAAAAGCTAGCTACTAGCAGGCCTAAACAGACACCAAACAGCAACAGAAAGAAAGGTGTCGCAGCCATCATCTAGGGAGCCTTGCCACATTAAGTCGCCACCCCTGCCCTGCTGTGTATACTTCACTTGCTGCCCGTTCTAGTATTCTTGCCCCCAGTTCCAGCATTTTTTTTGCGGCTCCTTTGTCTACAAAATAGACCAATCAAGCAACCATCGGACCATTAGTTTGATAATTTGTAAAGGATCATTAATCCTTTTTTTCTCAAAAACAATTGCATTTCTGCTTTTCCAAATAGCCCAGAATAAAGCAGAGACACCAATCAGGACCATTTTCTTGTCTTCCTTATTGAATTTGTTAATACACCCCCCAAAACAGTCTTTCACATTTACAGGACTAGTTTTTAGGCCACACACACATTTGACCAAGCCCCATAGCAAGGACGCCGCAGAACAAACGAACAACAAGTGATCAATTGATTCAGTTTATCCACAAAAAACACATTCTTTTCCTCCTTTCCAACCTTTTCTAAGTAAAACATCCCTAGTTAAGATGCTTTTTTATTCACTAGCCACAAGAAAACTTTTATTTTGGCAGGGACTTTGATTTTCCACAAAAATTTCTGTGGAAATTTAATCCCAGCCGCAATCATTTCCTTGTATAACGATTTAACAGAGATTTTTTTATCAGCAGTGAGGGTCCATTCAATCTTGTCTTTCCCCCCATTCATTTCTATCATTTCACATCTACTTTTCAAAGCATTCCACAAATCTAAAGTTTCTCCATGTAAAGTTCTCCTGAATCTGAACCCCTTCCATCCTTTTTGGATGGCCTCATATACTGTTATTTTATGATCAAAACAGATGTCATATAATCTAGGATAAGCATCTTTCAGGGGCTTATCATCTACCCATGTATCCTCCCAAAACCTAATATTCTTCCCTTCCCCAGGTTTCTTTTTAACAAATCTGTAAAAAATCTCCTTAATATTCAGAAGACTAGTCCAGAACTGAGATTCTCCTGGCTTTTTTTCCATCAGAGCCAGGCATTCATTCCTCCCATATTTTCTTCCCAATACATCTTGCCACATCCCCTCCTCTGTTTCCATCTTCCAAAACCACTTAGCTAACAGAGCTAAATTCATGATTTCTAAATTCAGAATTCCCAGGCCCCCTATTTCCCTGGGCAAGCAACATTCTTTCCAATTGACTAAATGATATTTCCTAACATTCTCATCCTCTTGCCATACCAATCTTGCCCTGTAAAAATCAGCTTTTTTAATAATTCCTTTTGGAACAGCATAAAAGGACATCACAAACAATGGAATATTAGTCAAGCAGGCTTGTACCAGGTAATCCTGCCAAAGAATAGATCCTAACAATTTCCCCCAACACCCACATCTTTTCTCAATTTTATCTCAGTAACACAACTCCAATGAGTGTTTCGATCCTAGAGTCGCATACAGGCATCCCCAAATATCTAATAGGCAAATCTCCCATTTTGCAAGTTAATATTTCCTGATAAAGTAATTGTTTCTCTTTAGCTTTACCAAACAACATCAACTCACTCTTATGGAAGTTTATTTTAACCCGCATATCTGCTCAAAGGCCCCCAAAATAAATTTGAGGTTTCTTACACTAGTTTCATCATCTTTAAGCAAAAAATGGTGTCATCAGCATATTGCAACACATTTACACCTTTGTTTTCATTATCCCCAAGGACTCCCTTGACAATGTCCATATTTAGGGCATTATTCATTAGAACTGCCAAAGCATCCGTAGCCACATCAAACAGTAATGGCGACATAGCGTCTCCCTGCCTTAAGCCTTTATATGTTTTGAAGAAAGGTCCAATCTCATCATTAACTTTGATTCCCACATGTCCCCCTCTCATTGTTTCCATCACCCAATCACACCATTTATCGTGGAACCCTTTCTGCTTTTAACATCTCAGATAACAAAGGGCCATTTGATTTTATCATAGGCTTTTTCAAAATCAACTTTAAAAACCAAAGCATCCTCTTTATCTTTATGAAACGTGTTCAAGGCTTCATGTAGAATAGCCACTCCCTCCATAATATATCTCCCTTTGATAAATGCAGTTTGTGTTCTGGATATGACAGTGCAACACATTTTGTCACTGTTCATTAGAACTTCTGTAATTATTTTGAAGCTCACATTTAACAAGCAAATAGGCCTGAATTTTTGTATTTGTTTGGCATCACTAGTTTTCGGCACCAAGGTAATGATGCCATAGTTAATCCTAGGAATGTTGATATCCCCCCTAGCAAAACCTTCAACTAAAGCTTTCAGATCCCACTTAACCAAATCCCGTAAATCTTGGTAGAAATCTGCAGGAATCCATCGTGTCCGTGGCTTTTATTTCTTTTCATCCCCATAACCACTTGATGGATCTCATCCAAGGAAAAGGGAGACAGCAAATCCTCTTTATCTTGTGTAGATATTTTTTCCATTCCCATATCTCTCAAGGATATGTTGGATTCCTCAGGATGCCCAAAAAGATTTTTATAGAAGTTGGTGATATATTCCATCAGATTATCATCCCCTTCAATAGTCCCTTCATCTTGTTCTAAAGAAATTATTCTGTTTTCCTTCTTCTCCCATTCACCTTAGCATGATAATACCTAGTGTTTCCATCTCCATCTTTTATTTCATTGTCTTTATATCTCTGAATCCACTTCATTTCTTCTTGTGTCATAATTCTCTTGCTTGTAATCTAAGCTCTTTTGCTCAGCTTCTATCTCGCAGCAGACAGCCCCATTCTTTCTGCTCTTTTATCAATCTCATCTAATTCTTTTATGATTTCTATTTTGATTTTTTGTACCAAGCATCCATATTTTTGTTCCACCCTTTGGCTTTCTTCCTCAACTCCCTCATCCTCGACTGCCATCTATCCAACACATCCCTCTGAATTTTTTATTCCGTGTTTTATGAATTAGTTCTTTGAAGCCCTCTCTCAAAACCACCCGCTTTCATATCTGAAAATGTACTTGGTAATATGTGTTTCCCTGTATCTAGGAACAGGGAGTGTGGTCGAGATCTCCCTAGCCCAAGCTTGCAATATAGCAAAGGATATCTTTCCTCCCATGCAGACACATCGTAACCTGCCTAACTTCTCGTAAGTAGGGTCCTCCTGATTATTAGCCCAGTGAATTGTCTACCATTCAAAGGAAGTTCTCTCAATCCAGCTTGTTCAATAATAGCATTGAATAAAAAGGCCATTGTTCATTTATCATAGGTTTGTTTTTCTCTCTCGCTTCTAATAATGTTGAAATCACCTCCAACCAAACAGGGCAGAGGATTGTCATGATAAAGTCTAGCTAATTCAGCCAGGAAACTAGCTTTCCCTTCCTTCTGAGCATCTCCATATACTGTGACTAAATTCCAATGCATTTTAGTATTCTTGTCAAAAACTAGAACTCTCAGGAAATATTGTCCTTTTTCAATGTGTTCAACATCAAACATATCTTTATTAATGCCCACTAGTATTCCCCCTGACATTCCTCTTGGGGGGTTCCAACACCATTGGTAATTTTTTTCCCCACACAAATTATGCAATTCATTTTTGGTAAAATCTTGCTTAATAGTCTCAGAAATCCCCACAAAGTCCAACTTATGATCTATGATCATTTCTCTAATATATCTTTTTTTGTGATCTTGCCCAATGCCTCTAACATTCCAAAAAAAAACCCCTCATTGTAAGTAGTATTTAACTGTCTACCCAAAATCAATAACCCCTATTTCTTTTAGGATTGAAAGACTAATCAGTCCTCTTCCCTTTTTTCCTTCTCAAAACCCCAATCCCAACAGTCTGCTTCACACAGCTCAAAGCTGGTGAGCTTTTTCTAACTCCTTTTTTTTCCAGAAAAAAGACCTTTAATATTTTTATATTGCAGTTCTTCAATGTCAGCATCAGAGTGTTCTAAATCAGAACATAACTCATCAACATTCACATCTCCAGTATTTATAAATACTGGTGTGTCACCACCTTCTTCCATATCTCTTTTTGTTTCACCTACCTCATCTATATTTTCTCTTTTAACATTTTGGAAGTAAATCTCCCTTCTAGCTCTCTCCATTTTGTTGATAATATCAACATTCTTTTCAATCATATCAATAGAGCATCCTAAATCAATCCCCACCAAAGAACTAATTTGCAGCAATGAGGGGTTAGCAAATTCAAAAGTAGAATCCTTACCATAATTATCCCTTTCTTCAGCTCTGATCTTAGCCATCTCTTCTATTTCCTGATCTTATTTTCCTTTGTTTCTGAGGCTCCTTTTAATTTCCACTTCTTTTTCCTCTCCTTATTTTTCCATTCCTTCCACACCATGGAGGTCTGCCATCTTCTCTCCTAGAGTGCCAATTGATTCCTGGCTAGCATTATAGTCAGTTGGTTCATTGTACTTCCTGATTCAGTTCCACTTTTCTGTCTTTGGTTTTCCTTATCATAATCCTCCAAATCCATGTTAGCTAGCTCCATCTCATATTGCTCCCTGTTAACTGCTTCTTGGACTAGCTTCTGAATCTCCTCTTGTTGTTGGTTCATCTTTATCTGCATATTACATTGTTTATCTTCTAGCTCCTTAATTTTCAGCTCATTTTTTGCCCACAATGCTTGATGTCTAGCTTTATCTTCTTCCAGGATCTTGACTTTGTTGAACAGAATGTCATTCTCTTTTTGCCACTTTCTCTTCTCATTATACATCTCATCCTGCCATTGTTGCATATTCTCCTCCATATGCTTCTTCAACTTGTTCAATTTCCCATCCACCTCCTCACTTTGTTTGAGTGACAAGCATCCCAGTGAAATGGCCTGTGATCATAGTCTTCCACCCCGGTTCTCTTCCTGTTGTCCGCCTCCTTCTCCCTCTTCTAGGTTATGTAAACTTTCATTCTTCCTCTTCTCCTCCTTGTACCAACCCACTTCCACAACCATCTCTAGCTCCACACCAACCCTGAACATGAGCAGATCGAGGCGGTGATTTCAACTGGGTGGGATTTTCTCCACATCTCTAATCCCACATTTGACCCTAACTTTTCTTCATTGATTGTGTCCATGTCTACTTCCAAAGACAGCCCCACTGCAGCAGAGACTTCACATATACCCAAAAATGTCTCAAGCAGTCAGCACCTTACTTATCCTCACCTGGACATCATGCATTTTCCCCACAGCTTGATGATCCAAAGACCAAGGCTGGACCTTGATGACCACCCCAGTACCAAGCAGGTTAAAGTCATTGAATTTAGCCACTCTACCAATTTGGCCTTATTGGGGAATCTCATCATGAAACCAGCTTGTCCAAATTCCTTAATTCTCCACCGCCACCCCAATCAAACATCTCTCCCAAGGCCTTAGTAAGCTCAGTTTCATTAATTTTCCTTCTCTAACTATCACCACACCTGGGGATTGGTGTGTTCAGCAACAAGCATGTCTTTATAGCTTTGAACCAACAGATTCCCAGCCCTTTAGCAAAGATATCCAACATATTTTGGGACTGGTTTTATTTGTTTCAAAGAAGTTGCATTCATGGTGATGTGATTCTCCCTACCACAAACCAGACAAAGGCCCCACTCTACACTCCCCGGTAGAGTGTCTTGGATCCTTGCATTTGCCACACACCGCTTATTGAATCTCTCCTCCCTTCTATTCTCATCTAAATTGATCTGCCAGTTGTTTTTTCCACCCATTTTCTTCATATCCATAGCTAGATCCTGGTCCCCTCTCCTATCAGCTTTCTGCAAATTACCACTCTTCCCTTCATCTCTCCTTAGGGTCTCCTTACCAGCTGTCTTTCCACTGTTTTTCCAACTGATCTTTCAACACTCTCTATTTCTCCTCCTCTCAATCCCTGAACTAACTGAGACAGCAGGGTAGCCAACAGCTGCTGTTGAGCACTCTGATCCTTCTGTGACAACCCCTCTTTCTCTTTCTCGTTATCTGCTTCCGAGCTCTCTGCCCTGCCAATTTCCTTCTCACTTCTGCTATCCATCGCCTCTTTCTTCCCTGTCTTGGCTTGCCATCTCAATGTCTCGTCCTTTTCTTCTGCATCAAATTCTACTTCCTCTCCCTCTTCTCTGCCACTCCCATTATCTACGCCAAATCTACCATTACCTCTTCCCAAGCTGCCAAATCTGTCAGTCTTCGCAAGTCTCCCTCCAGACCAAAACCCTCCTCTTTCGCTGTGGTTGAATCTTCCTCTGGAAAAACCTCCCTCTCCACCACGGTTAAATCTAGGGCCTCCAAAACCTCTGCCTGGGTATCCGGCCATCTTTTCAGTTGGCGGCGGCGCGGTGGGGAGGGGGGGAAAACCTACCTGATGAGGTTGACTAGTCCCATCTCCCTCACCCCTTTTTATAGCATCCCACCCACCCACACCTTCCTGGGCTGTGATGTCCATCAGCCCATTGGGCCCCATCCCGCCAAGCCCAACTCCAGGTCCACATTTACATCATTCCCTATTGAGCCCCCAAAAATAATCAAGGGTCTCCCCATGGTATTCTCCTCGCCTCTTTTTTTTTTGCTTTTCCCATTGGGATGTCATGAACTCTAATTGGATCCCCATGAATCACTATATCTCCAAAATCCACCCCAACAGAATCAAACCACGGGGGAATAGGATGTATAGCATCCTTATTCATATGTTCACAGACTGTTTGTGCATCAATTCTACCATCTCTACCACTATTGTCAACAAATCCCTTTTAAAGCTTTTTTATGTTGATCTTATGTGACCCATCCCCACCCCTCTCCAACCACTTTTTGCAGTCATCTGCATGCTGGGATTTTAACCCTTTGTTCTCATTATTTTTCCCTAATCTAGCAATCCCTTTGAATCTTCCCATTTTAGCATCACCCACCTCAATTGAAGCAGTAGATGCCAAGTATTTGGGATTTGGACGCATACCTATATTGGAGAAGATGGGAATCCCCTCCTCCTCCGCCTCAGAGCCCTCACCAGCCAGCAACTGGAAACGATTCCTGGCCGGCGAGAACCCTACTGGCGGCGGGAGAGGGCCAGGAGGCGAGATGAGCGCCTCGGGAAGCGAGGGGAGCATCGAGGGAGAGTTGTTGGAGCCGCCATCGCCCTCCTGCGTCTTGGCGTTGTCGTCACCGCCCTCTCTTCCTCCTCGTCCTCCTCGATCTCGATAGGAATCCATCTGGACCCCGGGGCTGGAATCCCCATCACCGCCACCTGCGGCTGCGCCTGCTGAACTGCCTGCGGCTGCAGGACCGACACCCCCTGCAGCTGCATCGGCGGCGGCGCCCTCGGCTGGATCAGGCAATAGCGGAGGGAGCGAAACACTTTCCGCTTCTCCCGCTGCACCGGATCCAGCGATTCCGCCTCCAGCATCGCCCAGAGGAGGACCCCCATCGCCGGCTATCTGTCGTAGTTGGGGAAGCAGCGGAGGGTCTCTTCCCCCCTGAGCATATCCCGCACCATCTCGGAGGCGTCGTTGAGGGTCTTCGTCGTCGGACACCAACGGTCGATCTCTCGCAGCCTCCCCATCAGCACCTCGTCGCCGGCCGCCAGCGCCCACATCTGCTGCTGGCGTGTCGTCATCGAACCCTAATCGCGGCGCCGAGGCGAATTTGGAACGGATCGCAAGAGGGAAGCAGAGGAGAAGGTGGGAAAAGCCGATCGCGCGCCAAATAACCCTCTCCTCCCCTCGTCGCCATTAATTACCTCGGGAACCGCCACCAAAGCGCCCCACCCATCAACCGTCGCAAAACGCGCCAAGTGGCAGGGGAACGCCACCATCCGGCCCACCCTGATCTCCTCATCCTCCGGCCAGCTTCGGGCATCCACCACCACCTCATCGCCGTCGACGAGCTCCAGCCTCTGCCCCCGCCTGCGGATCGTACCCGGTCGGAAGATCAGCAACGCCGAGCCCAAGTTGGGCACATACTCGCAGCGGACTCGCAGATCTCGCAAAGCGCGGGCGTCGCCCGGGAAGCGTGCGTCGCACGGGAGCGAGTCACACGAGAGCGTCATCAGCCCAACAACGATGCCATTTGTCTTCTTCTCGGTGCTGGTCAAGCAATTTGGAGCCGAACATTCGAATTCGTCGGCTCGCACGTGTCAACCCTGGTCTATCGTGTGTTTGAACTTTAGCATATTTGTTGTGAACACAGATACTACTGCGATAAAGTCTAAAGAATACTTTAGTAATTTTGGCCATTTAATTTTGCGTTCGGTCGTTTCTTGCCGTTCGTTATTGTGCTATTCCTCATTGTTCCGTTAAATAGGCCACCTGCCCTATAGGGCAGTTCTCTGGTGGAAAATTTGAGCACTCTAGTTAATTGGGCATGCCAGCCGAAGAAAGCCCACTAAACAACTAAAGGTAGAGACACAATGAACCGATACAATGTACTCCGTTCGATGATTTTAACAACATCACTTATTTCCAAACGGAGGTAATACTAGAGAAGGGAGCACAGTGATGCGGGTCCTCTCGAGAACCTCGCCGCTGGTACTCTTGCAGCCGTCGTTTCCACTTACCCCCACACCCCATCTCTACCAATCCCTCTATTCTTGCGACCGAGAGTGAATCCTTGTGTGCCATGAGATGGTTGTTGATGTGCAAAGAAGATCCTAAGTGGCAGTGCTACAATAAAAACCCTAACGGACCCGTCGGCGGCGGTGAATGCCCCTCTTATAAAGAGGTCCCTAAGGGGGTCACGTTGCTGCTCTCTCTGCCTCCATTACAGTCTCATCTTTCCTCGCCCTGATTCCGGGATGCAGCAGGTTCCATGTTTGGTGTGCCTAGATCTCAGTCGACTTAGAATTAACAAGTCTCAGTCAAGTGACATAATAAACATATAAAAAGAAAAAAAGAAAAAATTGCATGGATCTACACGTAAAGCCTCATGAATGTAACATCGACCCAGTCTGAGTCGACTTAGATTTAGCAATCCCGTTCCATATTACTCCCTCCGTTCCTAAATAATTGTCTTTCTAGAGATTTCAACAAGTGACTACATACGGAGCAAAATGAGTGAACCTACACTCTAAAGTATGTCTACATACATCCGTATGTTATAGTCCATTTGAGATGGCTAGAAAGACAATTATTTAGGAACGGAGGGAGTAGTACATTGTGTCATACACGCATGCACATATACCTCCACAGTCCACACAAAGCATGTATGTATACACAGGCACACAGTTATTACCAAAAGACCTCACATATCAGGCGCAACGCGGTAAAACAAAGAAGGAAAATCACAGTGAAGGACGTGCAGTTGGGAACCCGGGAATTCTACGGGACCTCGATCTTCTCTATATGGATCAGTTCCTGCAGGATTCCTGCGTCCCACGGAACTGCAAGAACAGGGGAGGAGACGAGGAAGACGAAGCAGAGATCGATCGACGGGACGGGATGCAGCAAGGGTACGTACGTGCAAGGAGTGGAGAAGAAGAGACATCGATCAGGGGAGGCTCTACTTGTCGATCTGCCCGAGCTTGCCGAGGCCGTTGCAGTTGGCGCACACGATCTGCGCCTGGTCCTTCCTGGCCGCGTTCGCCCGCAGCGTCGCGCCGGACTTGCGCACGAACCCGGCGCCGTCGCACTCGGGGCACCTGCACGCACGCATGTGGCAAGAGTATCAACGTACCACACCATAAGCCACGCTCGATCGCGATTTGGTCCTTTTTCATTCGGCCACGTACGTGTCCTTGCGGGAGAAGAAGATGGGGAAGGCGGTGCCGACGAGCGCGACGGCCACGGCGCCGGCGATGAGGAACGTGTTGCCCTCCGCGGCCACGTCGCCCACCGCGCGCGCCACCGTCGCCATCCTCCTGCCCCCCGGCGCCGCCGCCCTGCTGCTCCCAATCGACGGCAGCGGGACGGCGCTGCGCCGCGGCGGCAGGAGCCCCGACGAGGGCGCGCTGCTGCTGACGGCGGCGACGGCGGGGGAGGGAGCGGCGGCCATTGTTTGCTTGCGGGGGCTGTCGGCTGGATCTGCTGGTGAAGTGAAGCTCGGCGTACGTATCGCTAGCGGAGTGATATGGATTGGAGTGCGCTCGCGCGGCGTCGATCTGCGGCCGCACAAAGCCGAAAGCTTCTTCCTTCCCCGGAAGATAAGATGGCGACGTGCATGCCGGGATAGCCACTCCGCTCCACCGAGCTCAGATAAGGCGGGCCCGGGTTTCTGCCCGGCAGTCGTGTCGGCACGGCGGACAGTGGGCTCTCACAGAGAAAATTCAAGGTTCAGCTGGGCAGAAAATTGACCTGTCAATGCCATCATGCACTGATTCTGGCAAAAAATATCAGCTGCATGCAGCTCAACCACATATCAATGCCATCATCATGCACTGCATTCCCAGAGAATTATGAGGTCTACCAAGTGAAACCTGAATCGGAATCCCCGCCTTAAAAGAAGAAAAAAAGCTGAATCAGAATCATGCAGCAGCGCTTCAGAATCAAGAACCAAACGGAAAGGCATCTGGGATTCAGAGTTTGAGAAAGCATGCATGCATGCATGGTGGCAGCTTGGACGTGTAGTAGACGATCGAGGGGAGAAGAGGTGCATTTTGGGTCGTTGACAGAGCAATTAATCAGGCGATGTTTCCATGAGCTATATATATATATATAGAGAGAGAGAGGGGAATGGCAGGATGGTTTACCAGTACGCAGTTGGACTGGTATAGCGGCCGGAACATTTCATCCGGATGATGACATCTCATTTGCCATCATGTCGTCATCTCCCACACTCTTCGTCTCTTCCCCTCACCAATCATGCATGGTATATGGGTAGATTTTCAAACCTTTTTGGTTGGCCTTTTTTTATTTTGAGAAAATCGAAAACATTGATAAAACCTCGTATACCAGGCTATATATGTATAGGCCATGTGGGGCATGAGTGTCGTGAATGAAAGTCACAAAACCGTAGCCGCACAACCCACAGTCCACCCACTCTCTCCCTCTCGCCCAACCGCATTTAGGACTCCCACAAAATTTCTCCCGCTCGGTCCACTCCGCGTCGAGATCCACGGAAGAGGTGGGTGTATTTCACCCACGGGTGCCATTTACCTGGCGTCATGGTGTGCGTGGAAAGAAATCTACACCGGGGTGCAGGTGCGGGTTTGGGTAACCAGCCCCTGCACACGACGAGGCATGCGTAGATCACCTATGTTGGATTAGGTTTTACTGCCGCAGCCTTGCTGATCTTACCAGGCCAAAGTTTCGCAACCGATTTATTCATAAGGATTTTTCTCTAGGGAAGTTCTTCCTTAAGTCATTTGCGATACAATGCACATCATATATGACGTTATAAAACTCATCTGTGATATTTTTCCCCGACTATCAAAACAAGTACTTTGATATCATAGATGGGTGATACGTCCAAAACCATCTACTTTCCGGATCACTTTGCTCATTATTTGTCGTAATCTAACTCTGATAGAATAAAATGAATTACTATTGATGCAACTTTTAACAAGAAACAATGTTTCATTTATTCCCATGTGGTGCCCATGGTTTTGGCTACCAAATACAAATTTTCTACCAATGGGACACGAGAAAGGTGGTTACCATGGTTACCAGAAAATACCGCTCAACTTTAAAAAAATGAATTCAAATGTTTTAATCTAGAATTCTAGATATAAATTTGAACTTTTGTTATTCAATAAATTGCTGTGAAGTAGTGCTAGTCCTCTACACCCTGTTGTTGAGGGACTCGAACCAGGACCTATTGACCTACTAATATGGAAGGCCCAAATATACCACTACACCATCACAGGTTATCTGGTCTACGAATGTTTCTACTTTCTACTATAAAAAAAACTGTGCATTTTCCGTTTAAACTCAGAAATTCTAAAAGAAATCGACATTTTTTGCTCAGTACATGTTTACCAAGGGGTACCTAGATATGCAGTTACCCATTGGTAACCAAATTTACCACCCCGTAACCAAAATCTTGGTGGGGACTTTCAGATCTAGCTACAAGGGAAGATGACTCTTGTGTTTGAAGGGGAAACCAAGGAGGGGAAGTAGGAGTGACGTGGGTGGACGGTGGGAGGTAGGCGGTGGTAGAGGAATTAGAGGGGCACTGACCAGGGTTCACCTTTGCAATCGTGAGAGCTCATGATGCAAATTTTACACTAACTTCCTTCGAGATCGAATCATGGCAAGTACTCTCTCCGTCCCATATAGTATAATACGTTTTCTGACACTACACTACACTCGTGTTAAGAAACGTCTTACATTTTGGAACGGACAGGGCAGTATATAGTGTGAAATTTCAAGAGTAATAAAATGCATAATGAATATTGCCTTTTACACATTTTAGGGATGCTCACTTCCTACTGAATCCCATTGCTGACCGTCTGGACGGTTCAACCATAGTTTTCTAAGTCTCCCCTACGTTCACAATTAAAAATTACAGTAATAGGAAAAAACATGGAATTAGAGTGGCAATGCCCACACAAGAATCCTACGGGATTGAACTAATAATGAAGGTTGTTAACTGCACCATACGAAAAGTAAAGGGTAAATAACAAAAACCTACCACATTTAGGGCTAGGGTTACAGAAAACTACCATATTTTTAATTTCTTAAAAAACTACCACTATTTTGGTTGGCTACTTTGAAAAACTATCATGTTGCGCTAATGACTATGCTAGTTAATTTTAATGACGTTTATGACAGACTGGGTCCACTTGTCATCTTTGACCGTTAGGTTGACCGTTATGACAGGTGAAGCCCACATGTCAGTGCCTTCCAAAAATAGAAAAACCAATCGGTTCCTGTAACTTTTTACAAAATAGAATCGTCTCCTTGTAACTCTAAAAAATAATTGGTTCCCTGTAACTTTTTTTAAAAAGCAATAGGGTCCCTGCCGGCGAGCTCGTTGTCGGAGCCACTGCACGCGGCGCGGCCGAGCTCCAAGGGATTGCCGCATAGCCCCGTTCCGGAGCTGTGACACACATTGCGGCGGAGCTCGTGGGTCGCCGCAGACACTGTGGGCGATGCCATGCCCGATTAGCTCTTTCCTCCTGCTTGTCGCTATTGCTGCTCCTTCCCGCTGCTTGCCGCTGTTGCTGCTCCTTCCAATGCTTCCCGCTGGTGCTGCTCCTTCCCGCTGTTGCCGCTTGTCGCGGCTACCACTTCTTGTCGTTGCTGCTTACCGCTACTCCTTGTGACTGTTGCTCTGCTCCGGAAGCCATGATACCGAGGACACAGTAGCAAGGTTCAGGCAGCAGCGGCACGATGGTGAATGTCTGGCCGGCATCGCCCATATTGCCATGGTCCAGGAGAGGAATGAATTGTTGCGAGTCGGAGCTGGCCTGGGCGAGCGCGGGAGTGGGGGAGGGGCGGACTGGTGGGAGTCGGGGAGGGGCAGCTGAGTCTGGGCGTGGTGGTGATGGGCATGGCTGTGGTGGCTTGATGTAGGCTCGGCGGCAACGACGCTCGTGAGAGTGTCCGACCATGTCTCGGGAGAGAGAGATTTCAAGGAAGGAGAGGGAGAGAAGAAAGATAATAGGAGGAAAAGAGAGCTTACATGTGTTCTCCACATGTAAGTAACGATTCAAACAAACAGTCAACAAACGGTTAAAGTTGACGGCTTGGCCAGCCATGTCATAAACATGGTTGAAAGTTAACGGTTCAACATCTAGTGTTTTTTGGAACAGCAAACCAAAATAGTGGCATTTTTTAGAAATAAATGTAATTCGTAGTTTTCTGTGGTCCTAACCCCAAATGTGGTAGTTTTTTTGTTGCTATTTACTCGAAAAGCAAATGATTCTTTGCAATATATTTAAGTGGATGGAAACATCATTTGAAATGTAGTGCAAAGGAATCCGTAGGAAAATTTCATACGGAATTTTATCCTACACAAACCAAATAACCCACATAGGGAAAAGTATGTACTAACAAATTGAATCTGATTTCCTATGTTTAACTGACGAATTCTTTTATTACCCACGACATCTGCGTCATAGATGCATATAGAATTACTTATTACAAAGTTGCTATACAATGGCTTCGCCAGAAAGAGAGAAAACCAAATACACAACACAATCCATGGAAAGAAGGATGTAAATGACACCAAAGACTATTATAAATACTAAGAAGCCTGGACGCCATCCAAATAGGGTTATAAACTCCATAATAATCCACTCAATTTTCTTGGCGCCAAGCTCCACCGGCTCTCATATTTGTAGCAACGTCCATGCCGCAACCAACTGCTACACAAATATTAAAGTTTCTTTTTTGTCAAACATATTGTCATTTATGCATAGCCAAATAGACTAAATATCACTATTGCCACAACAAAAATAAGTTGTCTCAATGATTTTCTACCTCCCGCAGTCAAGACCAAAAATTATGTGAAATGGTACAATGTGAGGTGATATTAGAAGCCAAGTAAAAACACGCACAATACAATATGTGCCAAACCACAGTAAAAAAAGATGTGGGTTAGTTTCATATACATAACATATGCTACTTTGTGTTTCTCGTTTAAACAAGATGTTCTTAAGGAACACCTTGATCCTTAGATGTAATTTAAGGCACCATAATCTCTTAGATTTAATCTTGACACGTATATCCATTAAAGCAAAGTACATGGAGTATACAGGAACAACCCCAATTGTATGAAGGTCCCACTTAAATGACTCATGCTCCTAAGTTAGTTGCATCTTCACAACCTTGAGGACGATATCATTGAACTCCGCTAAAGGCTGCTAGAACTGAGAGCCCAACAAAAGGTCAACTAGTGGGTTTTCCACTCCATGAACAACAATTACAGTGGCATCTTTATAATGAACGATATTCATTATCCCCTAGCTACAAGGAGCATATCCCCAATCCATTTGTCCTCTGAAAATCTCACCGATTCTTCATTCCTTACAACAAATATACCAAATCGAAAGAATGCATCCTTAATTCTCAGTGGACCCTTCCAAAAAGTATGTCCAATGGGTGGAACTTAACCGATATAAGTGGGTTTTGAGCCAAATAATTTTTCGCAAGAGCAACTATACCAAACTCAACCTTCATTAATAACTTAAAAAGAACACTTAGTCAATATATAGTCACTTGTTCTCTACTTCTATTCTTGAATCCCGAGGTTGCCATGGTCCTTAGGGACAAATCACCCTTCGTGCTAAATGATATATTCATTTATGCCTAACTGCCAAAAGAAGCGAGACCAATAAAAAGTTATCGACTTAGGAACCCCTTTCGGGATCTGAAAAGGGACATCACAAAGATGGGGACACTACTCAACACTGAATTAAACAAGATCAACGCCCACCATAGGATATGTGTTTGGACAACGAACTACTAAGACGTTTCCCAAAATGATCTTGGGTTACGTACCTTCCAATCCTGCTTACGAAGCTCTGAAATTCTTATTTAAATCCTTGTTTCATTCCTCGATAGCTAATAGAGGTTTCTTGTCCTCCCACTTGTGTAATCTTTTCATTGCTTCGGCCACCTGCAATTCAATCAGAATAGAAGATAGCTCTTAAAGTAGGGAACTATAGCTATCGTACTAGATTATAATCCAATTTCCCTTGAGAAATAATATAAACATAATTTATATTACAATGCGGCTATGTGAGTATAGTGTGGACTGGTGTTATTTGGTTGTTTAACTGTGTAATATATGACTTATTTATAAGTACTTCTTTAGTTTGTGTTAAAAATTGTGTATATCATGATCTGTAACTACTATGTGCCTTGTTGAACCTAATATTATTGTTTTGTCATTGTATCATGAACTCATGGTTATTTTTACTTCTTATGTATTGATGGTTACGTACCACAACTAAAACCTAGTGATTCATTACAATCGAAGTAAATCCCAAACGTATGTACGTACCTCATTGTCCCAATTTGTCCTGATGGTAACCCACACTAGGATGACGGTCTGCATGAGAGTACCTCCAATCATACCACACCATATGCCCTACATTTTGTGTCATCCACTCATCAAAAAAGGCATGCTTGCAGGCGGCATAAAGTTATAAACAGCCTTGCACGGATTGAGGCCTTACCGCTGCGCCGAGGTCGAAGTAGAAGCCGAGGAGGCAACCCAAGGGGACGCCGACGACATAGTAGCATCCCACATTAACGTAGGCGACGAACGCTTGCCAACCGCATCCCACGGCCATCCCTAATTATGAACATCCACGTCAGTGTCACAATGGCAGTGGACAATTAACAAGCCAAGTACAAATTGTTTTATGTTTACCTGATAGTACGGGTTGGATGCCATTGAGGATGACGGTTAGTGCCAGCAGTGGCGTCAGCTTGGACACCTCCGCTGCCACGTCCTCGCCATCAGCATAGATGTAACTGATATAGTCGCGACAGAGCAGGATGACCACCGAGATTATCAGTGACAAGGTGAAGGACACCATCGTCCCTACCACCACTGAGAATGCTGCTGACTTGGGGTTTCCGGCTCCAAGCTCATTGCTGACCCTCACGCTGTACATGTTATAAACACACATTGAAACATTATATTTCTCCAAGTTGTTAATTTTCTTGCCAAATTGGCTGCATGCATCATGTTATGTTGAGGCCGAGTATTCATGCAGTGCGGTTGTATTAGCTCGATATAACGATTGAGTGAAATTCCCTTTGATGAAAAGAAACCTTAGCAACTTTTTCCGTAAAAGAAAGAGACCTTAGTAACTTTACCTGGCTGCTGCGTTGAATCCAAAAGAAATCATGATCGCCCACCCTGAAATGGTCATGCTGCAGACACACAAGCACATGAGATTGATAAGCTGAGACATACACATACCCATAATCATATCTGGTAGTTAAAAGTTTTCATTAAAAAAAGTGATTACCAGATGGAGAGCGATGCAAGCGACAATTCGGGGTTCTTGAGGAGGCCAGCAATAAGCACGAGTATCTGGAAGTACCAAGCCTCGAGACAGAGCATGACGGCGGAGGCAATGGACAACCGGAAAAACTGGGGCAGGCCAGAGAAAGCCCTCACGGAGAACCCAGTCCACGTGAGCTGGCACCGGCTGCTGGTGACAACGTAGATGAATTGTGCGACGACGATGATCCACCAGCTGGCGCTAAGGATGAGGGAGGCACCCAAGATCCCCAGACCAAACTTGTAGACGGCGAGGTAGCTGAGGAGGACGTGGACGACGAGCGTCACGGCGGAGATGTAGGCGCTTGGCGCCATGATGCTTTGCGCCTGCATGAACTTCTGGATGGGGAAGTTGACCGCGTAGGCGAAGATCTGCGGGATGAGACCGTACACGAAGATGCCCGCGGCGCGGGCGATCTCCGGTGACTCGCCGAGGAGGATGAGAATGGGTTGGGAGAAGGCATAGAGGGCGGCCAGCGGAACGCCGGTCGCCGTGAGCAGGACAATGGAGCGTTGCATATAGATGCCCAACATGTCAAACTTGCTCGCGCCGTACGCCTGCCCGCACAATGTCTCTACCGCGCTCCCCATTCCAAGCTGCATTTGTTGCATAGTTTGTCAATTTCATTTTGTATCTATTAGTTATAGTATTAAAAACCTAGTAAACATCGTCGTAAGTGGAAGCTGAACGATACATATTGTGTCTGCAATAATAAAATCTTAAAGCAACAATCATTTCATGGATGCGGATAAGTCGCTTTAGTTCTTTATCGAAAAAGTCGCTTTAGTTGCATTGACTAATGTATTCAAGTTGTACAAAACCAAGATATATAGACATAACCAGAAAGAATAGGGCTATGACAAAAGTAAGTGAGATGTTTTTGAAATGAATATACACCGATAATTTCATTTTATGCAAAGAGATATGTAGGAAGTGGCCTTAATACTATGATAAACATGAACATATATTGGAGGTCAAGTTGATTTAAAGCTAGAGGTGACGAGGTTGTACTTACACTCCGCACCAAAGCGAGTTATGTTCACTTTTTTCTTGCGAATAGAGTTATGATCACGTTTTTAGCTATGGTTTAAATTGTCATAAATGGGCAAACGAAATAGGAAAAACAATATATGCGGGCCAAAAGAACTTCCACGATGAGAAGATAATACTATGGCCCAAGGATAGAGCGTGGAAGAAGTATTTGGGGCGATGCATTGTACCAACTGAAAAAGGCCACGCCATACAACCAACAAGACCAGTATACAAAGTGATCTCCCAGTTCAACTTCAAATACAAGCTATCGGTGTTTAGGTTTAAATTTAGTGAAACCTCCTCTAAAGATTTCGATGGAAAAATTAAAGAAGTGGAAAACGGAATGGCTTTCTATTGCTGATACTTACCAACAACCTAATAAAATTAAAGAAAATGTCTAGCGAGTTGTCTATTTTGGAAACATTTGAAACGTAGCGCCATTCTTCTAATCTATTTGCTCCCTTCTATAAAGATATGGTATGTCATTGATGCGCTCTAAAAAAAACATAGCGCACTCTTCATGGGACCAAACATCACAAAGAAGAAATAACCTACTTCCTCGTCACATGTTTATTAACCCTCTTGTATTCAAGATTAACTAGTTGCTTGTTTTAGTACAGTTTGTACTAAAGTTGTATTAAAGCAGCGACAATTGATTGAGATCGATGACATAATAAGATATCCCCTACATCCCATAGTATAAGCCGTTTTAACTTGCAAAAATCTCTTATATTGTGTGAAGGAAGCAGTTAAAGTTATAATACATGTCCGACGATAGAATTTGTGGGCCATATAAACAGTAATGCTACACCTACGTAAACAGTTTTACGTGATTAACGTAATGATGTGCGTGTTTGTTAGGAAGGTTACGTAGGAGGAGAAGAGAACGTAAGTCTACGTAGGTGTAGCATTATTGGCCATATAAAATACAATCCAATGCAAACACGCCTAGTGAACCCGGACAGAGAAAGCAAGTAGGATATGATAGAAAATATTTTTTTAATCTAGAATCACGTCAGTCAAAGAGGGAAAAAACGACAGGTGTATCGATATGTTGCAAATATAGAATCTATATATGGAGTGGTTAGTAGGTGAGCACAATAAAATCTGCACATGGATTCACACGCGTACGAGCAGGATCGCGGGATAAGATCGGTTTCGTCGGCAGCACTCGTACTCTACTAGTGGACTTTATTTGTTTCCCGATCGAGAAGTAACACTCGTACTCTACTCACTAATAACAGTACTGAGCACCGACATTAGAGTGGCTATCAACTGTTTGGACGTGATTAAGTGAGAGACGTGGTGGCACTTACCATGAGGCCGTAGGCGAACATCTGGACGCCGGTGTTGCCGAGGGAGGCGGCGGCGAGCTCGAGCGTGCCGAGGTGGCCGGCGAAGATCTGCGTCGACATGGACATGAGGTAGTTGATCATGTACACCAGCACGGCCGGCGCCGCCAGCCGCGCCAGCATCGGCAGCTCCACCGCCGTCGCCGCGCACATCCTCCTCGCCCACGGCGCCGACCCGTCGCCCAGGATGCCCTCCAGCTGTTGCTCCCCGCCGTCATCGCCGGCCAGCGGCGGTGCCGACTGCGGCGTCGGCAGCAGCAGCGGGCTCTGCAGCTTGCTATCGTTGCTCTCCGCAGCGTCCATGGCACCGGCTGTGAGCAACTGCGGGGCTGGACGCTGGAGAGTGTTAGTTTCCGGCTGTGATCTACTCTCCCCTTCTCTCTCTCTCTCTTATGAACGCAACGCGAGCGCGAGGTAGACGAAGACACGGGGAGGAGAGAACGCAATCACACGGCGCCAACTCGTAATTCGCGCGTCTTTTCTGTCTTCTCTCCTACTACTCCACAGCCGCAGCATCACAGAGACCAAAAAGGATCGCCACGATCCAGTTTATGCGCGCGCCATCCCACGGCACTGGAACGTGCCAAGGATCTGGAGCTACCAGCTAAGCCTTGCGACTAGAAACCGTAACACCTCACCCCTCAAGAAAAGATAAAGAAACCATCACACATCACGTTTCTGTCGAGCACGGCCGACATGTAACGTCATACGGTGCATGTGAACGTACGATCACGTGTAATTAGAGGTACACTATATAAGGTCAGTAGTAACATCAATCTTTTTAATCTTAGTTTATTTCGTAAGAATGATGCAGATGGGTGAAACAAACTGGATTAAGTATGCTTTCCTAGTTAAAGACATCAACAGTAACCTAGAGGAACGTGGTTATTGTATTACTCACATTCGACGTCGTCAAAATCTAGCTAGTCATTTTATGGCCAACTTCAGGAGGGCATGAGTTCAAACTGTCCTATGGCTTGGGTCGGGATAGGGATGTACTCCCTCCTTTCCGGTTTATAGGGCTCAATTCAAAAATCTCACCAACCAAGGTAGATGGTGAGTGGTGGAATATTTTTTAAAATTTGCAAAAGCACCCAATTAATGTTCTTGTTTTCCTCAAAATTTTATGTTTACCAATGTATTAATTGCAATGCATGCATGCATAAAGTACATGCATTGGTCAATTTTTTCTTAATACTTGCATGCAATTATTTAATGCACCTTGGAATCTGAAATTGTGACGGGGGAACAACCAAATTAAGCCTTATAAAATGGAAAAATTAAAATTTTGAGATAAGCCCTATAAATCGGAAAGGAGGGAGTAAGTAGCAAATAAATGGCGCCCACAATCCTGTTTAGTTAGTTCTTGCTAGTTTGATAGTTCATTTTCCTCAAACAAAAAAAAGGCCTTTTTGAACTATCATATCATAAGTGAACTTTAAACGGGATTAAATGGGATCCGGTTGACATCTCTAGGTCGGGACCAAAAAAGTATTTGACATTGTACGTCGTGATTGTGACTCCTTATTACTGAGCAATAAAAGAATTATTCACAAAAAGTTCTGCTCCGGTGCACGCACGCCAATTTTGTCTCTGAATTCCAGGTTTGTGACTTCTTTCACCTCCGTTGTTTAACAGAAATTCCTTCGTTTCTTTTTCAATTAATTAACCAAACCGTTGTCATGATTTACCACCTTTAATTAATGTAGTAGTATTATTTTAGGTTCTGGCCGGTCATCCTTTACCGATCTGATCAGTTAATGCGTGAGTAGCTAGCAGTAATGCAGCACTGTTGCATGGGCGACTGTACGTACGTACGTACATGGCCTGTGGGCAACTGTGGAACGCGAGCAAGTGCATCGCGCATGCATGCGTACGTGCTTCATGCATGGGCAACTGTGGACTGTGGCCCCTGCTTTCTGCCGGGTTAACTCTATGTGGATGGTTGTCGCTGCAGGCTGGCTGGACGCCGGATCCATCCATGATGGAAATCGGCAAGGCACGGGAGGAGCGGCCATACCGCACGTCCGTGCATGGGCGAGGTGAGCGGAAGAGAGCCCGGATCCGCAGTCTCGTGCAATCGTGCTCCATCCGGACCGGATCAGATCTATGCCATGAGATGACTATCCAGAGAACGCAAAGAAATCTCTATTTTATCTTAATCTTATGTAATATGATTAGCACATATGCCCGCGCGTTGCAACGGAACAGATAATATGAAAAGGGAACATTTTTTGAGTTTTACAAACTTTTTTTTTGAAAACATGAACCTTTTATAAAATCACTAATATTTATTGAATTGGTGATTTAAAAAAAATAGGAACATGTTTCAACATACAGAACAATTTTAGAAAATGGGTCTTCAGACCGGAACATTATTTTCAATTTGCGATAATTTTACTAAAATAATATTGTTTTGAATTTTGAACATTTAAAAAAACGCAACTTTTGTCAAAATGTCAACAAAATTTGGAATTTTTTTAGTAAAATACCTTTTGAATTTTGAACAACTTTTGGAGCGAGAAAATAAAATTCCAAAAGGTATTTTTTTAAAATTTCTGAATTGTTTTTGGAAATTTAACCAAAATTGAAATTCTGATATTTTTTTATTTACAAAAAAGCAAAAAAAATCATGTTCATCGTGAAAAAATAAAAAATAAACAGGAAATAAATAATAAAATAATAAGTAAAGAAAAAAGAAGATAGGCCGGCCCAGTCTTGGGCACCCTGGGCGAAGCCCCAACTGTATAGCGCACAACGCGGCAAATAGTTTTTCCCTGCTACGTGGGCAGTAAATTAAGTGGGCTGGTTTCGCTGGGCAGAGCGCGCGTGGCCCAGATACGAAATTCTGGACAAACCATTATTTTTTTTAACAGACGGACGCAAAAAAATTAGTGTCACCTCAAATAAAAGAAAAATCTTTTCGGCGATGAACGGATGAAAAAAATCAAAGAAACACACCTTGCTTTATATTAGTAAAAAAAAGTAGGTATAGATAAAGTGGTGATTGCTTCTGGTGGTACATCATAAAATTGCCTTGAAAATTGTCACATATTGTACCCATTGCCAATTATAAGTGAAGAACGGTTCGGTTTACTATATCAACCGTCGCCTTTGGTTCGTATACAGCTACGCTCTTTATTATCACATGCACAAGGATGCCTGAGTGGCTAGAGCCCTCAGACTGGAGACCCAAGTTTGAGCCTAGCTACTTACCCGTTTCCCTTTTTTCTCTCTAAATTTTCGTTAGTGTAGAATAGAGTTGCATCGCCCGAGGGACGCTTAGTAGATGGGCTGCACCATGTGCAATTTCGGCCTATCTACTGTGTCTTTTAACCCTTTTTGACAGATTCAAGTACTTCTTGAAATATCCATATCTTTCAAACCGTAACTTGAAATTAAAGATGTTATATACGAAAATAAAATATGTAAAATTCAAATATGCTATTATCATACATGTTAATTATTTCTAAATTTTTCATTAGGATGTACGCATAATTAAAACTTTCCTTTATATGGTATATTTTGAAAATGCTTATTATATATGTTTTCTACCCATTTAAATTGGCTACATAGGATAGTTTGATGCTCTAAAAAAATCTATTATTGGCACCATAGGGGATGTATACGGTAAAGGTTAGCACATGCATATAATCATCCCCTCAATTTCGGCGAGTGCACAATAACCAAACCATATCGATGATGTAGACTAAACTACTTATGTTAGCTTTATGTAAACCAATGGCTTAATGCTGATTTCCAGAAATGGTGTCTATAAAGTTTTTTTAAGAATATCAATGTTGACATGCAATGCTTAACATTCGTTATGCATGTCCTTACGGATTAATTGTTTCCGACAGAGATGTCTAATATGTGCTCTTGTGCGCATGCTATAATTCTCTCTTTTTCTCTCTAAATCTTTGTTCGCGTAGAATGGAGTTGCATCGCCCGAGCGTCGCTTAGTAGATGGGCTGCACCATGTGCAATTTCGGCCCATCTACTGTTTATTTTAACCTTTTTTTTGGCAAATTCAAGTACTCCTTGAAATATTCATATCTTTCAAACCGTAACTTGAAATTAAAGATGTCATATATGGAAATTGGTCAGAAAAATATGTAAACTTCAAATATGCTATTATCATGCCTATTAATTATTCCTAAATTTTTCTTTCGGATGTAGGCTTTATTAATACTTTTCTTTATATGGTGTATTTTGAAAATTCCTATTTTCTACCCATTTAAATTGTCTACATAGGATAGTTTGACGCTCTCCAAAAATCTATTATTGGCACCATAGGGTTTGTACTCCCTCCGTTTCTTTTTAGTCTGCATATAACTTTTTTCTGAAGTCAAAGTATCTCTAGTTTGACCAAACTTATAGAAAAAGTATCAACATTTACAATGGCAAAGGAATATCTTCAGATTCATTATGGAATGTAGTTTCATATTGTGTATATTTGAAATTGTAGATGTTGGTATTTTTTATATAAATTTGGTCAATGTTTGTAAAATTTGACTGGACACAAATCTTATATGTGGAGTAAAAAGGAACGGAGGGAGTATACGGTAAAGGTTAACCACAGGCACATAATCATCCTCTCTATTTCGGAGAGTACAAAATAACCAAACCACATCGATGATGTACACTAAACTACTCATATGAGCTTTATATAAACCAATGGCTTAATGCTGATTTCCAGAAATGGTGCCTATAAAACGTTTTTAAGAATATCAATGTTGGCATGCGACCCTGAACATTCATTATGCATGTCCTTAAGGATTAATTGTTGTCTAATATGTGCTCTTATGCACATGCTACAATTCACTTTTTTCTCTCTCTAAATTTGCATTCGCATAGAATAGAGTTCTATCGCCCGAGCGTTGCTTAGTAGATGCGCTGCACCATGTGCAATTTCGGCCCATCTACTGTCTCTTAACCTTTTTTTGGCAGATTCAAGTACTTCTTGAAATATTCATATCTTTCAAAGTGTAACTTGAAATAAAAGATGTTATATATGGAAATCGGCCAAAAAAATATGTAGATTTCATGTATGCTATTATCACGAATGTTAATCATTTCTATTTTTTTCTTTAGGATGTACGCTTAATTAATACTTTTCTTTATATGGTGTATTTTGAAAATAACTATTATATATGTTTTCTACCCATTTAAATTGGCATATGATAGTTTGATGTTCTCAAAAAATCAATTATGGCACCATCGGGGATGTATATGGTAAAGGTTACCACAGACACATAATCATCCTCTCTATTTCGGCAAGTGCACAAGAACGAAACCATATCGATGATGTACACTAAGCTACTCACATGAGCTTTATGTAAACCAGTGGCTTAATGCTGATTTCCAGAAATGGTGTCTATAAAGATGTTTTTAAGAATATAAATGTTGACATGCAACCCTGAACATTTGTTATGCATGTCCTTAAGGATTAATTGTTTTAGACGAAGATGTCTAATATGTGCTCTTATGCGCACGCTATAATACTCTCTTTTTCTCTCTAAATTTTCGTTCGCGTAGAATACAGTTGCATTGCCCGAGCGTCGCTTAGTAGATTGGCTGCACCATGTGCACTTTTGGCCCATCTACTGTCTTTTCTAACCTTTTTTTTTGGCAGATTCAAGAACTTCTTGAAATATTCACATATCTTTCAAACCGTAACTTGAAATTAAAGATGTTATATATGGAAATTAGTCAGAAAAATATTCACATATGCTATAATCATGCATGTTTATTATTTATAAATTTTTCTTTAGGTTGTACGCTTAATTAATACTTTTCTTCATATGGTGTATTTTGAAAATGCCTATTTTATATGTTTTCTACCCATTTAAATTTGCCACATAGGATAATTTGATGCTCTGAAATTTTTTATTATTGACACCATAGGGATGTATATGGTAAAGGTTACCACATGCACATAAACATCCTCTCTATTTCGGCAAGTGCACAATAACCAAAACATATCGATGATGTAGACTAAACTACTCATATGAGCTTTATGTAAACCAATCACTTAATGCTGATTTCCAGAAATGGTGTATACAAAGATTTTTTAAGAATATAAATGTTGACATGCAACCCTGAACATTCGTTATGCATGTCTTTACGGATTAATTGTTTTCGACGGAGATGTCTAATATGTGCTCTGATGTGCATGCTATAGTTGAGTATGTGAAACGAGAGAAAGAGATTGGGTTCGGCACAGCCCATAGGGCGACCGGGAGGACTCTTATATATCACGCCTCTAGGGCATATGGCATAGCCAAGATTACATAGTTAGTTACAAGGGATAGAGAGATAAATACAAATACTAACAACCCTCTAAACCTTAACAGTATGTAGTTTAACATCCCCCCTCAATCTAAACTTCCCTCAAGAAGATTCAGATTGTATCTGTTGGAGACAAACATCGTCTCAGCTAGTGGCTTTGTGAATATATCAGCAAGTTGTTCTTTAGAAGAGATGAACCGAACATCCAACGCCTTGGCTACAACTCTTTCTCAAACAAAAGAAACACACGGCGGGACGGGTCGTACGTGACCGTGCCATCGGTGCGCTGCATGGCCTTGCGCGTGTTGTCGCGTAGGAGGGTGACCATGTTGTGACTTGGTGGAGTAGCAGATCCGGGCGGAGCAGAAGATCCAAGCGACAAATCCTCCTGGGATCCCCTGCCAGCAACAGGACCAGAGAAACCAGGATCCTCCTGGGATCCGGAGCCGCAGGCTGGCGACGCAGCAGCCGAGGTGCGTCGGGCGGACGGAACAGCAGCCACGTGGCGCTCGGGGCGAGGCGGGTCGGGGTGGAGGGGAAACGGCCCAGGGCGGGTCCCGCCACTGGCGCGGGCGGAACAGCGGATGCGGGTGGAGGGGCAACCGGCCCATCCGTGGGCGCCATGCGGCCGAATTTCGTGTTTTGACCCTTTTTAGAAAGTATTTCAGGATCTGACCCCGGTTTGAAATTTTTTCGAGATTTGACCCTTTGCCTACCACGAGCATCTGGCGGTAGGGTTAGATAACCTACCGCCAGTCCATGGCGATGAAAACTTATCCACGTCGGTGGCGGAGGCGGCGCCCCCCTCGTCGCACCCTACCGCCATGGGCCTGGCGGTAGGCTGTCTAACTCACCCCAGGCCTGGCGGTAGGGTCCGGCATTATTGCCCAAAACCCCGCGCCTGCCCATCTCCCCACCCTCCCTCCCCCGTCGGCGGTTCTTCCTTTCTCCCCAAGTCGCCCTCTCTCCTCTCTCATCTCCTCCACTCCCCTTGGATCTTCACCGATTCTTCACCGTTTTGGCGGATCGAGATGGCCCCGAGGAGAGAACCGTAAGCTCCTCCGATCCCTCCAATTAGTTTTTGCAAACTTGCTACCGATTCGATGCATTATTTGCTTGAAATCCCTCATGTTTTTGAACTTAGATTGATTTTTTTTCACCTAAGATTGATTGTAGTTGTAGTTCTTAGTTCTTTAGTAAGTAGTGGTATTGGATATTACTCTAATCAATAGTTCATATGTTAGTGTGAAGATGAACCCTAGTTCATAATTTTTTTTGTTAAAAAAATTATGATGTATTGTTGATAAAGGGATGAACCCTAGTTTGATGATGCGTGTTGATATGATGATATGCTCTAGTGTGAAGATGAACCCTAGTTTGACGATGCATGTTGATATGATGATATGAAGATATTGTTTGGAAATTTTTGTTTAAAAATATGAAGCTATGATGTATGTTGGAGGTTTTTTTTTATATGATGCATGTTGATATGATTTGATCCATCATGTGTAGTAGATGTTGTTGGAGGAATATGCTTAAAATTTGATCTTGATATGAATTGAGTTCATTGTTTGTTTATGTATGCTTATGCTTATGGTGCTTTTGTTTATGAAACTCTATTAAGGCGGCGACCTCTTGCGGACAACATCGGCCCACGGTACTGCATGCTGGATTGGGCATTCGACAAGGGTCATCGTGCCCGTTTCATAGAGAACGGAGATGTAAGTGATATGAAAGAAATTTTGATCAAAGTTCTCGGATTGATGGAAATGATTTCCTAACTTTTTGGCGTTCACTTTTTGACAGACGCTCCAGCCACTGCGCATGAGGGGTCACGGGATTCATGGGCGTATGGATTACGACGAGCGCTACGCGCCGTTCTTCAAGAGAGCCCGTCTGTTGGGTTTCATGCTGCAGTTCAAGCGTCAGCCGCCGACGCTTGTCCACGCGGCTCTCACAGCTCTGATTGACCGTTGGAGACCGGAGACCCATTCTTTCCATCTGCCATGCGGGGAGATGACGGTGACCCTAGAGGACTGGGGGATGATTACTGCAATGCCGATCGAGGGTCATGCACTCACCGGTCGAGTGGAGAGGGCCAACTGGCGAGAGAGGTCACCACCCTCATCGGCGATCGCCCGGTGCCAAGAGTAACCGTACATCCGGTGTGCCGTTGCCCTGGCTCTCGGAGCACCGGAGGACATGCCCCCAAGGCGCAGATGAGGCGACTGTGGAGTTGTACGCGAGGGCCTATCTGTGGTATATTCTCTCGGAGGTCGTGTTTCCAGACAGCTCCGGGAACTCTGCCAACTGGGCGTATCTGTTCTTCCTAGCGGACTGGGATGCAGGGTACAGTTGGGGGACGGCATCTCTCGCCTACCTATACCGTTCGGTAAGAGAGTGTCTAATTGCGTACCTACCTATGAAAGTGTGTCCATGACATTTTCTTATATCTGATCCTCATTTGATGTTTTGCAGCTTGACGACGCTTACGCAGATGACGGAGACAAGTCCAATATGGGTGGCTTTGTCAGGCCTTCTCCATTTGGATGTGGGAGCGGCTGCGGTGGGGCGTCCGGAGAAGTTGCCAAGACGCCCATGGGAAGACTATGGCGAAGAAGGCGACGAGACTCGAAACCCCACCGTAGCTTACGAGTGGGACGTTGTCAAACTCTACACGGGCCTAAACAAGACTTCGTACAAGACCTACACCAACGAGTTGGACGCTTTGACGCATACGCAGGTATATGAACTCGCCCAACACCTTTCTCTTTGATTCCGCTATTGACCGAGAGTGCAAACTTACCAAGGTATATGTAATAGGTAATCTGGTGGCCGTATCGACAAGAACGAGAGTGGGACTTTGATCTGAACGTGATGTGCGATGCGGACCATGGTCTCTGGCAGTGCATCGTGCCCATGATCTGTGTGTACGCCGTCGAGTGGCATTTGCCACAACGCGTGGCCACGCAGTTTGGGATTTATCAGCATACCCCACCGGGCCAGCCCACCGATACCGGCGGCCACACGCTCCACCTGTGAGCTCTTTGTTCTCCGTGAGATTATCATGTTTCTTGTTGCTTATGATGATCTCATTGCGCTTATGATGATTCTTGTTGCTTATGCCTTGCAGCATGAGCGGCGTAAGAATCGATCGATCCTGATCGGGAGAGGAGCATAAGACTCATGTGACGGAGTGGAACCCACGGAGGTGGCGTAAAGACGTGGATAGGAGAGTGACTAAGCGGGATGATTACAGGCCGACACATGAAGTGGTACGATGATGGCGAAGCACCGTCTTCGTCTCGTGCCTCGATGGACGGCGGAAGACATTGCGGAGCTGGAGTGGGCTGACCCGATGAGCAGGCATACCGGACCGCATCGAGACATGCACAGTGGATTTAGGGAGTTTGCACCCCTCATCAACAGAGTGGTACGTTTGAACCGACGGTCGTATTTAAAATATTTTATTCGTCAACGTGACTGACTTATGCCGTTGCAGTCCGGTGAGCTGAACAGATGCATCTTTGAAGCCTCAGATGCACTAGGTCATCCTCCCGGGAGCGTATAATCTGAGACCGAGTCGGGGGCGATGAAGGTACAATTTCAGTCTCCTCGGAACAGATGCAGCTTGTTCACTTGCGATCGATCGATCTGAACTTATTATGACCTTGCTTTATTGTGAGTCAGAAGTTCATGCAGCGTTATCGCAAGCTGGTAGGGCTGCTTGGGTGTCTTTGGAGCTGGGTCGGTTGAAGCTCATCGACTGTAGCCACACAGGTATCATCGGCTCATTGAGCCATGCTCCCTCGTCGTCTAGGTTGGTTGGGAGGAGGAGGATGAGGAGGAGGAGGAGGAGGAGGAGGAGGCCATATATGAAGAAGGGAGGAGGAGGATGAGAGCAGCGGGGAGGAGAATACGATGAAGATTATGGACCTCCGAGAACTCAAGCGTCTCAAGCATCTCAGCTGCGAAGAAGAGCAATCCGAAGAAGAAGGATTTGCTGAGTCCGGACCCTTTCCAGAGACCGGCTCCTCGACGGCCCAAGAAGAAGACCGAAGAGAATCGTTCAAAGAGTAACGAGGACCGTACCTCCAAGAGGGGAAGGAGCAACTGATTATGCTCTTCGATAGTTGGCTCTTTTAGTTTCGTTGAACTTCGTTTAATTGAACTTTTCTAGTGGTTATGAAGCTACGTGGAACTATGTGTTTGCTATTTGTGGATCTATGTGTTTGCTATTTGTGAAACTATGTGGAACTCCGTTTACTAATTAGTTGAAGTTCGTTTGAAATGTTCTATGCACTTCAAATTTGTTAATGTGTATGTGATGCCCAAGTTTAATTGTTTGAGATCTGTGATATTGTTGTCATATTTGTGAAACTTGCTATAATATTATTGTCATATTGAATTTGAAAAGAAGCAAGCAATTGAACTTAAATTCATAAAACACAGGACCCTACCGCCAAGGCCCCTGGCGGTAGGGTCAGACAGCCTACCGCCAGGGCAACTCAATTCTTCGTTCTGTAATCATTACATCGAAAAACAAGACCCTACCGCCATGGGCTCTGGCGGTAGGGTCGCACACTCTCGCCAGGGCCCTTCAATTCTTCGTTCTGAAACATTACATGAGACAGGACCCTACCGTCAGTGCTCTCGGTGAGGTTTGGACAGCCTACCGCCAGGCCTCCTGGCGGTAGGTACTTATCCACGTCAGCGCAGTCAAACTGCCGCCGTCCCCCTCCGTCGCACCCCTACCGCCATGGCCGTGGCGGTAGGCTATCTAACCCTACCGCCGTGAGGTTCCAGCGGTAACAAAGGGTCAAATCTCGAAAAAATTTCAAACAGGGGTCAGATCATGAAATCCTTTCCAAAAAGGGTCAAAACACGAAATTCTGCCGCGCCACGCGCCCCAGTGCGGAGGCCGGTGCACTGCCGCTGTCGGGTGCGGGGAGGGCGCATCGTTGTCCGCTGGCGCGTCGCTGTCCGCTGTCAGCGCGTGATCCAAGGCCGGATCGACATCGGATCTGGAGCCAGGATCTCCTGGGATCCCGCAGGAAAATCGCCTGGGATTTTCTGCACCGTGGGAGATCCTGCATCTAGATTAGCACGCGAAACATGTGTACAATAGTTCATGTGGTCATGCGGGAATAATAATATGGTGTGTTCTGCAACCCTAGGTGGTACAGGAGAGGTGAGAGGTCCAGCAAATGGAAAGACCTTTTCTTCAAACGTGACATCTCAAGAAATGTACACGCGAGCAGTGGGCAAATGTAAGCATTTGTAGCCCTTATGACGAATGCTGTACCCAACAAAAGACACATTGTTGAGACAGAAAAGCGAGTTTGTGCGTGTTGTAGGGACGCAAATTTGGCCAGCAGGCACAACCAAACGTACGCAGAGATGTGTAGTCGGGTTTTGTGTGAAATAATTTTTCCATAGGACTTGTGTTGCTAATGACACGACTAGGAAGTCGGTTAATAAGGTAGCAAGCCGAGAGATATGCCTCATCCCAGAACCTGAGGGGCATAGACGCATGTGATAATAGTGATAATCTCATGTCAACAATGTGGCGGTGTTTCCTTTCGGCAGAACTGTTCTGTTGATGTGTGTGTGGGCAGGAAACGTGATGCATAATACCAAGTTGGCGAAAAAAGGTGTTGCTGAGTTTCTCGTACTCACCATCCCAGTCGGATTGAACACAGAGAATTTTGCGAGACAAGAGGCGTTCAACGTGAGCAAGAAAATCACGAAAGACATCAAACACATCACATTTCCGTTTGAGAAGATAAGTCCAAACAAACTTGCTATAATCATCAATGAATGAGACATAGTACTAGAACCCGCCAGAAGATGTTTTGGTAGGTCCCCACACATCCGAAAAAATAAGTTCTAAGGGAAAAGAAGAAACACTCGATGATCTAGGAAAGGGTAGTTGGTGTGCTTTGCCTTGTTGACATGCATTACACACATGGGTCAAAGACCGGCTAGAAGAAGCTAGCTTATTTGAAGATAAAACGTGCTGGACAACTTGCGTGGAGGGATGGCCAAGTCTTGCATGCCAATCTTCAGCCGACAACCGAACCGAAGATAAGGCACACGAAGGTGAAGGCCGAATGGGATATAGCCCATTCTCACATCTGCCTTGAAGTAGAACCCTCTTGGTGATCAAATCCTTCATAAGAATATGAGTAGGGCAATACTTTAGATAAGCATGATTATCAACGGCAAGACGATTGAGAGAAAGAAGATTTTTATCAGCATTAGGGACATGCAAGATATTACGAAGTTTCAGATTTGCAGAAGGAGTAGGAAGAATTGCATGACCACGATGAGCTATGTGCAAACCTGAACCGTCGGCGGTATGGATGCGATCCCTCCCTGGGTACTTCTCCCGGACCGTGAGGCGATCCGGATCGCCGGTGATGTGATCAGTGGCGCCGGTGTCAGTGGAACCAGGCTGGATCCCCTAAGATGGAGGGGGGGGAGGCGGCAGCAAGACCAACCATCTTGGAGTGTTGGGGCTGGAAAGCATGGTTGTAGCGCTGGCCGCACTCCCAGGCATAGTGCCCAGGGCCGCGACAAAGCTGGCACTGGACGCGGTTGTCGCCGCGGTCGCCGTAGTCAGCGCAATCACCACCTCGGTTGCCGCCAAAATCACCTTGTTGGCGTGCACCGCCACCACCGCGGTTCCCGTGGTCACCACCACGAGAGTTGTTGTAGCCGCCACGGTCTCCAGAGTTGCCGCGCCCCTTGCCGCGGTAGTTGTCCTTGCCCCGATTGGCAGGGTTGTTGTTGGTGTTGCTGTTTGTGTCCCGGGCGACGTAGTTGACAGAGGAGCCGCCGGGATGAAGGCGAGCGTCGTTGTACTCACGGCGGCGTTCGAAGGCGATGGCGTGAGAGTAGAACTCCCCAAGCGACATGCCATCAAGGCGGGTGGTGGCAGTAGTGATGAGTGCTTCGTAGTCGCTGTCGAGGCTGGTGATGACGGCGGTGATGAAGTCCTTGTCACGCATGGCGCGGCCAACGGCAGCGAGTTGGTCGGCGTTGGCGCGTATCTTGGCGAAGTAGTCCGCCATGGAGAGGTTGCCCTTCCAGAAGACCGCCATGTCCAGCTTGATCTGGACGATGCTGGCACGGCAGTGGATGTTGTACATCTCCTCGACATGCGCCCAGATGGCGCGAGATGTCTCAAAGAGGTGCACCTGCTGTAGGACCTCATCGGAGAGAGAGGCGAGGAGGTAGCTGAGGACGATCTTATCCTGGCGATACCAGGTTGCATACTTCGGGTTGGGGGTGCACACCCCCTTGTCATCAGGATCAAGGAGCTTGGCAGGGGCTGGAAGGGTGCCGTCGACGTAGCCTGTGGCGACGGCGATGCGCAGAGGAGGAAGGACCTGAGCACGCCATAGGAGGAAGTTGGAGGTAGTGAGTTTGGCAGTAATGAGGCTAGCGGAAGGAGGAGGGACGGCGGAGGCCGGTGGCCCGTTGAAGGCGGCAGGCAGGGAGAGGGTGATTAGGGCAGCGGAGAAGGAAGCAGAAGCCGTCGGGGATCCCATCATGCGATTACGCATGATGGCCTGATACCATGTGAAACGACAGAAAGAGATTGGGTTCGGCACAGCCCATAGGGCAGCCGGGAGGACTCTTATATATCACGCCTTTAGGGCATATGGCATAGCCAAGATTACATAGTTAGTTACAAGGGATAGCGAGATAAATACAAATACTAACAACCCTCTAAACCGTAACAGTATGGACTTTTTCACTATTCTGACCCTTTCAACAAACTTTGTCACAAAATGAACTCGACGAGAAAGTATTTTACGATCTGACTCTTTTAGCAACGCCACAGCCCGCGGCGTTTTTGCCCAACATAGAAACGCCGAGGTAGCTAGCGTTTCTGACCAAGAAGAAACGCCGAGGTAGCTAGCGTTGCTGACCAGGTAAGAAACGCCAAAGGCGCTGGCGTTGCTGCCCATAATTGAAACGCCAAGGGACCATGGCGTTGCTCCCCTTAACAAATAAGTGGCAATAAAAGAACTTGCTCCAAACAACCAACGGCAAGAAACCCTAAAACGGTACAAGGAGGGATTCAAAGGGAATGAGAAATTACCTGAAAAAGGAGTAGATTCGCCAAAGTAAATCCTTAAACCAAGAAAAATCCACACTTACAGATCCTGTAAACACAAACAGCTTCAAATAACTTCAAAACCTAAAGCACAAAATAGCAAGAAAAGAGATCAGAGAGGAGAAGCGAGCAACAGATTCCAGCGAGAGGAGGAGAAAGATAGATCGAGAGCGTGAACCCTAGCTCTACAGGGAAGAGGATCTGACAGGAAGCGGAAGAGACCGAGAGCTCGAGGAGAAAGTGGTGAACAAAGACAGTGAATAGATAAGAAGGGGAGCGGCCGACGCTAGCGATTCCAAGCGGGCTGGGCGGGGCAGGTGGGCGCTGCGGTAGGCGAGAGGCCTGTTAACGGGCGGACAAAACAGGCACCCGCCAGGCTTAGCGAGCCCATATACAGAATCGACTAACCAGAAACAGCGATCAGTCGATTTCAACTAGGCCAGACACAACACAAAATACAGAACAGGAAAAAACTAAAGCACACATCTCAAAGCACAAATCCAACAGCCAGAAATTCGACTGACCCAAAATCAAAAAATCAGCTGAATGACATGTAGCTAAATCGGTCGCTACCGGTAGTGACACCATAATGAATGAGTTGGCTCACCAATTACGTAGGTCTGGGTGGCCTGAAAGGACCTATGAGGAGGTACGTAAAGAACTTCTTAGGTTGCATGAAAGGTGGGAGAAGGTAGTAGTGCCGAAGAGTGAAACTTTCAGAAGGATTGCAGCAAATAATCCATGTTTATGGACTGAGGAGAGCGAGGACGAAGATGATATCTTCATGCCGCCGCTTCCGGGTTCTGCATACTCGAAGGGCAAGAGTTCTTCATCATCGAAGGGCAAGGTTTCTGCATCGTCGAAGGGCAAGGTTTCTGCATCGTCGAAGGGCAAGAGTTCTTCATCGTTGAAGGGCAAGAGTTCTTCATCGTCGAAGGGCAAGAGTTCTGCAACCATCGAGGATGACGATGATGACTTCATGTAATTTTTATGATGTATTTTGTGAGTTCAGTCGTACGTACCGTTTAATTTAGATTTAGTTCTATCTAGTTGTTTGTAATGTCTTGTTGTATGAGCATTATGTTCTATCAAAATATGATCTTGTAGTTCAAATAACATAGTACTAAAATAGAGTAGGCATATGTCTCACACATAAGTACATAGTCATTTGTCGAGTACTAAAATAGAGTAGGCATATGTCTCACACATAAGTACATAGTCATTTGTCTCATACATAGAATAGACATAAGTCTCACACACAAATAGATGGTAATGTCTCTACTGATAGATGGAAGCGTCAGTGACGACGTCTGGCCTGGCGGGGAGGCGGATCTGGAAGCGGCGACCATCCCCACCTGTCGGGTGCCCTAATGTGACGAGGAGGAATCTCAGACTCTTCCTGGTCATGCTGTGTATCCTGTGTGGGGCCTGGTGGAGGAGTCGAAAATATGTTCATCCACTGGGTGTGCTGCGACATCTGAGCCTGTATGTTCTCCTCGGGATGTTGATCACTCCCCCACGTATCATGTGATGCCGACATAGGCGCTGATATCCGTAGGCTCCTGCGGGATGAAATGTTTCATCATGAAGAATGAGGTCGCGTCAATTAATATAGAAAACAATAAATATGAAGACGCATACCTGCTGGCTGTGACGGCTGCTCTGACTCAAACACGAAGCTGGACGAGGGACCGTGCTGCTGTGGCTGTGGAGAAAACATGAAGCTCGACGAGGACCGTGCTGCTGTGGCTGTGGAGCAAACACGAAGCTCGGCGTGGGACCATATTGTTGTGGTTGCTGCCACGTTGAACTGCCAGGTTGGTCGGGGCGGGTGGCCTGGTTGATGTCGGTGCTAGGCGTGCACGTGGTTGATGTCGGTGCGTGGGTGACGCGGCTGCTGCTGCTGATGATGAACAACGTCGGTTCTCCGAGTGCGTGTGATAGCCTCGTACACAGTCCGTATCTTGTTCTGAATTCGTTCCAAGAAGGGTTGTAGCACTGGGCGGTGTTGAAGGAGAGGTCCAGATGCGGTGATCGTCCAAATGTGGTCACGTCGTTGTAGAGGTCGTGTGTCAAGGTAGCCTGCAAATTTCCATGACAATGAATAATGTCTGTCTCTTGCACGTCAAAGTATATGACAACATTACTTAAATAAAATATATCTTACCGCGTACTGCCTAGAGCCCGAAGTGTCATAGCTCGGGTACATATCCCACAGAGTAGGATCCGGTATCTCCTCTGGGTGGGAGTGCTCAATGATGCGTAACCGTGTTCCGGTCATGTAGCGCCGCAAATAGAGATTGAATGCATTGAGATCAAAATTTTCATTCGCGTGCCATAGATGCGTGTTTGCTGTCTCCCATTCTATAACATACGGCTCTAGTCTAACTAGCCAGTCAGCAGTTGTCCTGGTCATGCCCTTCCTTGTCGTCCTAAAATTGTGGTGTGTGTTCAACAATTACCTAAAGTTTCGAATGGAGTACTATGAAAGATAATGCAACATTGAAAAACTTGTTAATACCTGTGGATGTGTGCTGGCAGCGGGTTCTCTATAGGGGGAGGCACCTCCAACTGCAGAAGACCAAATTGCCTCATAACCCTCTGTTGTGCCATCTCCTCGACGAAGACATCGAAGATGATCTTTGATTTTGTCATCCAGTAATCTCGGTCCCTTGTGCATAGCACAGACATACCACCAGGGTATCTCGCTTGTATGGCTGCTTCCGTGTAGGGCTGCCAGATGACCCCGGTGTATGAATCAAACTGCTCGTTCAATGCTGTGTATGCTTTCCTGGTCTGATTACTAGCAAAGCGTCTCTGCAGAAAACAAAAGTTAATAGCCGCTAGCATCGAACTATCTCTTGTGCAGAAAAAAGTTGCATTAAACTATAACACGATGCATACCTCGCGACGTGTCCAACACAGACCGAAAGTAGGCATGTCGATGTCGTCAACATCAAACATGGCGTCTATAGGCTCACGAACACGGACATCTGGTCGCCCTATAGAGAACCTCTCCCACGACCACAGCTGTAGGAATAGAGGGCATCCAAATACTGACACTAATAAATACGGATTTTACCGGAGCTACTCCAAATACTGACAGTCCTAAATACTTCACATGCACATATAGTACGGAATATCACCGGAGCAACTACACATTTTTACACAAATAATTAGTTGACATCTAAATATTTTTAAGTATACTACGGGGCAAATAACAATAATCGCACACCTAATTTATTTCACATCGAAACATATTAACAAATACTACCGGAGCACCTACGAAAAATAAAATGTTTGCTGAAATATACCCTTGAAGCGTGCGAATGAAGAACGACGAACGGCGGCCAACAAACTGTCGGTGCTCCGCCTCCAACAACGAACGACGAACGACGAGCTTCACCTCCACCACAATGCCCGAACTTCACCACCACCACCTCCACCAAAATGCTCACCACAACCACCACGAGCTACCCCATCAGTAGATCGACACCTCTTTTGGCTGCCCTAACTAAGTTGAATCCATTCACGGTGCCAAAACCGCAAAATACTGGCTCATTTAGGTGTAGAAATTGGTGCCTTTTTTTACAGAGAGAGGAGAAAGTAAGAAAGAAGAAGAACAGAAGAAGAGCAGCAGCAGCGCGAGGATAAGGGCGAAGGGCGCCGCAGGGAGCCGGGCCAGCGCGCGCGAGGTGGGGCCGCACCCTGTCGGCCAACAGCAGGCCGATCGGCCCGCGGCAGGCTGACAGGGGTGCGCCCGCGCCGACAGCTCCCTCTCCCCCCCTCGCGACGTGGCGTGCCCAATCAGAGGCCGACACGTGCCACGCCGGCCAGCTGTCGGCTTGCTAGCGGCCGACTGCAGCCACTCGGCTTGCTGCGGGCCGACTAGAGCCAGTCGGCCACCTGCGGGCCGACGGTGTCTTATTTTTGAAAATAATTTTTTGCGCGTAATATTTGTGCAAATTAATAAAAAAAATGTATTATTTTAAAAAATTTAGCCACATAATGGATCATCGGCCAGCCGTGCACTGCTCCGGGAGCGTCAGCTCTTCCAACCTGGCGCCACACTGCCGCTGAAGACGTACGGTTATCGACTGAAGTAATTTTGTGGTCAGTCGACTGGCCCAAATTATATTTTTTGAGTCGAGTGGTCTCTAGACTCTAGCCAGTCCCATAATCCTTTGTATGTACTACGTAGTACTAATGTGGAAAATTTGGCATGCATGATATTCAGGTCATGGACAACTCCTTCGATCACTTCGATCCAAAGACCCCTGATTACTGCTGGGATGACGCATCGGCTTTCTTCTACAACAACATGATAGCTCAGGTGTGGAGAGTCAACGCTCTCCTACTGGTGAACGCCATCTTGATGGGGATCATGGTGGGTATCGGCGCCTACGGCCATCGCTTCATCTTCCTCGGCGCCACCACCTTGTTCTTGCCCATCGTCTCCTACGTTGTCTCCACCACGGGTGATCAGAGCACCATCTCCACTCCTTTCCATAGCCGCATCCACAGGCTAGACGAAATCGTAATAGGGAGATGCGATACTCCCTCCATTCCCTTATACAAAGCCACAAACTCAGATTACAGGTACTCCCTCCATTTACTTATACAATGCCACTATGAAATATACATTTTGCATCTATACAAGGCCATCAACAGTAGTCGAAGCAAAATTAATGATACTCTCTCGTACTAACGACCTATTTAATGCTTTCATGCATGCAATCATAAAGACAGTCACATACTTCACCCACTCAGTTTCCTTCCATGCATGTCACATATTAATGAACCCAATAAACGAAAGAAATGCTGACTTTCAAAGAAGACATTATATTTTACATTGGTACCTGTAATTTGAGTTTGTGGCCTTGTATATTAAAATGGAGGGAGTAGCAAGGTAAAATTGAATGACTATTTTGCAAGCCAATTTTTTTTGTTAACCGGGATCAGTAATACACCGCATGCATGCAAAGAAGGAATGGGAAGGAAGTACTCTGTGTCATTATGGGAAGGAACATTTTTTCATACACGTTTAACATTTTCCAAATACGTAATTAACATTTTTAAACTAATATTTTATATAACCGATTTTTTCAACACATTTTACAATTTTTGTATACGTCCGGAACATTTTTTTCCACAGGTTTACATTTTAAAAACAGCATTAACATTACTGAAAACTTTTTTGAGTCTAGTTTTTCATACATGTTGTATATTGTTTGATATACATATTTAACACTTCCCAAATACACATTGTGTGTGTGTAAAAATTTATATCTATATATTTTGATGCGTACATTATTTCCATACACATTTTATATTTTTGCAAACATTAGGAATATTTTGGTATACACATTTAAATTTTAAATACATGATTAACATTTTTAAATTATGTATATATATTAATTTGAGTTTTAAATACATTTATAAAATTATATTATAAGCAAAAGTGAAAAAGGAAAAAAATCAAAAGTAAAAATACGATAAAAGGGGAAGAATCAAAGATAACGGCGTTTTGTCCCTGCTGGCCCAGGCCATTCTCTACGGCTGCTAGAAAAGCGAGGCTTCCCCGTCTCTCGCTATAAGCGGCACATAAGGGGGGCCACTGTAGCACGAGATTTACAGCACAAACAAATATAATGGCTTCCCTAAGTTAAACAGATAAAACAAATCGAATAGTCAAGAACTTAGATGTTGGATAAATAATCTAATCTAGACGAGAATTAGCAAATCCGATTTTTTTGTGTGTTTTTCATAGTTTGTTCATAATTTCACGAATTATTCAAAAAGTAAAAAAATATTTTCATTTTTTTTTCAGAATTCCAAAGATTGTTCGTGCTTTTTTAAACTGTTCAGAAATTTCTTTATATCGTATATTCTAACTAATATTTTAAAAAATTCTATAAATTGTCGTTCCGCCGCTGGTGATAGTTCTTTAAAGTTTCGCGGTGTTCAGTACTACGAACGCCCCAGCTCCAGTGGCTATCGATAGCCATGTGCAGCGAGAGGTCTCGAGTTCAAATTGGGCAGCCTCAGTTTGTGTGGTTAAATGTTGCCTCCGTATGTACAAAATAAATAATGCCTCAGTTTGACGGTATTCAAGTGAACTTTTTTCATAAACATACGGCATTTATTTTTTCTAAGAAGTGAACATATTTTGGAATTTGTATTTTCTAAAGTATTCAGAATTTTATTTTAGAAACTTTAAAACATGAACATTGTTAAGAATTTTATATTAACAAAATATAATGAAGGATATTGAAATTACAAATAGCTGTTGGATTTTTTATATTTTTAAATGTACTTTATAAAAATCATAAATACCTATAATTTTTTTAAAGTTATTAAAATTTGATGAACATTGATTCAAAATCCATGAATATTTTCAAAAGAAATCAGAGACAACAAAAATAAAATAGAAAATGGAAATAAAACTAGAAGAAAACTGGTGGAAAAATACTAAACTGGGACATTACTGAAAGAACCACAAAAGACCTTTCAAAAACCAACAACTATCGAGAAAACGTAAAAAAAACAAAGTGTGCCCGTCCGTACCGACTGGGCCTGGCCCATAATGGATTGTTATTTGCGAATCCCAACAATTTGACGCAATGAACGTCGAATAGGATTGCCCATGTTTCAGCCCTAACCGGATGCGAAAAGTAGTGTTAAATGACCCCTCAATATAAAAGCGGGTGTCAATCGACCGGTCTCGGGGATGAAGTAACTATCGTGCAGTCACAATAAGTGATTTTTTTCTCTTAAAAAAATCCAACCAGTGATTGGTGTTCTCAATAAAGGAAAAAAAATCAATCAGGGATTGGTTTTTCTTTCATCAATTCAATGATCTAATAAATGAATAACTCCGACCAACGCTGACATATAAATTGGCAAAGATGTACTCTTTTTTTTTGCGAGTAGGCACATCTGTACCCTTTTTGACAAGAGGATCAGTACATCCTCACTGTCACATCCTATTGGCCCGTTCCTCTGCATGCTGCTTTCAATGAACTTTCACCCTTTATTTGCAACGATAGCTTCTTCTATATATAGCCTCCAATGAACTTCCATCCATTCCTCCTTGTAGTACCACCAAATCATGAAGATGTGAACACTAATCCAATCCCCTTTGTCCAATCTAACCTCGCCATTTACTCGGTCTATCAACTTTTGTCCTGATAAAAACGCCATTCCAAATCAAGCAAAAAGTGCAGCACAGAGGGGAAAGCTATTCCATGTAGTACTCCAATTCGTTTTATGCCCGGGCTGGGACAATCAGCCACCAATCGCCACTGAAAGTTGGGTATATAAAGCCGTGTTGGTACGACGCGTCGTCGTTAACAAGATTAGTTAGTTAGGCTGTGACAGTGTCATCATCCAATCAGTGGGTTTTTTTAGTTATTTTTTGTCTCAGACAATTTTCAATCAGTGATTGGTGTTCTCAAAAATAATTCTCAAACAATAATTCTGTGATTGGTTTTCAATGATCTGATAAATGGATAACTCCGACCAAGGCAGACAAATAAATTGGCACAGCTGTACTCTTTCTGACAAGAGGATCAGTACATCCTCACTGTCACAGCCTATTGGCCCATTCCTCTCCATGCTGCTCTCGGTGAACTTTCTCTCTTTATTTGCAATGATAGCTTCTTCCGTATAATAGCCTCCAATGAACTTCCATCCACTGCAGTACCTCTCATCCACCCAATAAATCTTGAGATCTGAACACTAATCCTATCCTCTTTGCCCAATCTAACCTCGCCATTTATCCGGTGTATCAACTTTTGTCCTACTCCCTCCGTTCACTTTTATAAGTCATTTCAGACAAGTCCAAATGAGTTGTTTTGCACAATGTCTGAAACACCTACAAAGCCTTACAAAAATGAACAGAGGAAGTAATAAAAATGCCATTCCAAATTAAGCAAAAAAGTGCAGCACACCAACAAAGCCAGTCCATGCACTCGCTGCTCTTTTATGCCCGGGTGAGACAATCGGCGACAAATCGCCATTCGAAGTTGGGTATATAAAGCCGTGCTGGTAGTGGTAGTAGTACGACGCGTCGCCGTTAACAAGATTAGTTAGTTAGGGGTTACACTTTAGCAGATTGATTGATCAGGACCCCTTGGCCAGCCAGCCAGCCACCTACTATATATTGCATCTACTTTGATAAGTGGTTGGGAGAGAGATGAGAACTCTGACTAATCAAGCTCTCCAACTTCAAGTTGATCCACGTCACGCATGGTGTGCACATGATTATCTCTTTGATAAGCCGTTTCTTTGTTCGGGTTCTACAGTTGCCAGGATAACATTATTTTGGAACCAGCTATGTCATGCTCACCAATGTATGACGTCGTTTACAAATGTGGAGAAATTATATAATTTTTTTTAAACAGATGTAGACGCTCATATATGCGCATATACACGTACCCCTATAAGCACATCCAAGAGACAGAGCCGGCACATCATCTTGAGATTGACGAAGTCGCCACAGACGCCTTCGTAGTCCACGGGAATGTCTCATCCCACTAAATGCATATGGCCATAAGGCCTTAAATAAATTCAATACCATGTCTAGGACTTGAACCCTCGTGGGTTGACTCCACCACAAGGAACTGAACCATCTAAGTTGTGTACAGTTTGCAAGAAATTATAATTTTAGTTCCTTAACAGTTGTCAAAGTCTAAACTTGGTCTCCTTTCTTTAGGAGAAACCATAATTACTTGACCAAAACTAGTAAAGTATTAATTCCGTCCCAAATTACTAACATGTTTAAATACATATGTATCTATACAAATATAAGACAAGTAATTCGAGACGGATGGAGTATTTCATAATTTTAATAATATATAAGAATCGTACATGTTATTATTTTGCGAGGGAACAATTATTTTTTACCGGGGGAACAATCATACATTATCATACAATTATATTTTTCAATAACTGTCTATAATGTTCTTGGCTTTTCTAGAATCAGCTGTTTTATTTTTATTTAAATTTCCTAACTTTTATTTTTATGTTTTTTTCTTGTCTATCTTGTCAAAAAAAATTGTGATATGTTCGAAAGCGCTACTAATCATCGTTAAAGCTATTCCAATGCAAATTTTGTTGTACATGCATCCGATAGACAAATGAACAACTCTTATACATTAGTTGAGACCAAATTTAGATGTTAGGAAAATATTGCAAAAAGGCCGGAGGCCATAAATAAAAGTCAGCCAATCCTTACAAAGGCTATTCTTACATAAATTATAAATGTCACATAGGTCCTTGGGGAGATCATCATCGTCTTCCTCTTGCGGTCGCTGATGGTGTGTTGTGAGCGAAGCTCCATGTGGCCTCTGGACATCCAGAACACCATCGATCCAAGGAAACATTGTTGATGCAACGACTAGGAAATTGTGGCTTGGAACCAGAAGACACCAGCAACAACGATTTAAAACACAGTTCACCGTCCCGGAGAAGAAGGTGCTAAAGAAGAATGAATGACCACCTCCACTAGCCAGACAGATCTAGGGAGGCCTAAGCGTCCCCATGGCACTGAAATTGGTCAAACGTTGCCGCTCACCGATGGGAGAAAGATCCAAAGGACCAAGACATGAAGCGACGTCGTCCACTTCACTGGAAGACGCCTTCAAAGACCACATGTATAACACAAAGACACAATTAGATCCACCACTCGAGAAGAGCAGTGACCAGACAATCCCCCGCCATCATGTGCGTCGATAACTAGGTGTACCAGGAGTCGAAATCTCAATCCGCACGTTGCCACTATATACACCCCAATGCCGCATTTAGGGAACCTAACTCTAATCATAAGAGACCCAACAACAGTGCCGTAACACATATCTAGGGTCCTTGCCCCTCTCGCCGCTGGAGTGGTAGCAAACGAGAAGGGTGCCCATGGCCTTAAGAGAAGGGTGCCCATGGCCTTAAGATTAGAATCTGGTTCGGTCGACCGAGATTTGTAGCAGCTTGTTACTAGAAGGTGTAGTGGTTAATCCTCCAGCTAGTTGGATCAGTGCAACCAATTTGATTAGTATATGAGATAACCAAGACATGTCGATACAAGAGAGAGGTGAGGAAACCAAGATGATATTCTTGCAAGTTGCAAAACGGCATGGATCATATGCAAGTGGAGCCAGCGTTTGAATGCTGGATGCAGAAACACTTAAAAACCCTAGGTTAACTATTACTCCATTAAGTAACTAAGCCAGCCGATAACCACGTGTATGGCCCTTACCTGATACACATACTTGTCGATCATATATGTGTATAGATTATAGACAGATTCTCGATTAGTTAGTTAATATAGTAGATAGATTACTAATTGGTTAATTAATTCCTCTTGCCAAGGAATTGGTCAGTTGAGGGGAGGAGCCAGTCAGCCAGCTAAGCTCCTATTGTTTCTAATACAAAGATGTTTAGACAATGTGTGAAGTGCTAAACTCCTCAATGCATAGATGTTTAGTTTCTTGTTGCTAACGTTTCCTCATTTAATTGCCAAACTCTTATGCGTAGTTTTTTTTTGTCTAGGTTCATGTGCTTGACATCATTTATTTCTGGGGTAACCAAAGTACTCTCTCATCTTCTTGATTACTTTGCCATATCAGTTTTTTGCCTATGTAGTATTCTCAGCACATGTACACCATGAAGCACCATGAAAGGCCTTAGAACACTATGCTTTGCCTTGTCTCAATTACTGTTACTAACTCATACAGTTAAATTAATTGGATGCATCTAATGAGCATTCATATGTTTTTTTTTTCATTTGTGGGCTCACGAAAACTGAAATCCAAATCCAAATGAACAACAAATTATATAAGCCGAAACAGATGTTGCAAAACTGTTTCAAACATTAGAAAATGCATTGCTTTCAAACCGAACGTGCAAATTAAAATCTGTTTTTACCGGTGTGTTCCCCTTGAGCAGTCTTTCAAACAAGATCCTGCATGATCATATTCTGACGAGTACTTTTGAATATCAACTTTCAGTAATGAAAAGCAAGTTTTGTGGTAAAAAAAGATTTTCTAGCTCGGACCGATCATCTGCCACACCAACTCAATCATTTACCATACATTCTTTGGCGGTGAAAAGCATGTTTCTGAAAAAAACTTGCTTGCACATCATCAAACTACTTTTTTTTGTAGTTTATAGGGCATGCACACTAGTTTGGCGGTGAAATGCATGTGGAATCTAGTTTTACTCAAAACAAATATACTAACTTATTGGTATGTACTACTGGAAAAGGAAAAAAAACATTATAGAAAGGGGGGAAATTCTGAAATAATGATTTCGTCTACAAATTTCTATGGAATTCTGTTGAACCAAAGAGGCCCTAAACAGTAGAGCCAGTTGCGGCCAGCACAATCGGGTTGAGGATCAGATCATAGCTGTCAAGGGAAAAGAAGAAATATTTGAAGATCAGATAAGCAGGACCATATGGAGGATACGAGGGATGGGTGAGCAAACCAAGATGATACTATATATCAGCTGCAAGTTGCAGAACCAACTGGAGCATGGCAGGCAGCAAAAGCATACAAACATATACTGGAGCTAGCTTTTGAACGTTGGATGCAGCAACGCGTAGACCTAGGCACTAGCTGCTGTTAACTAAGCAAGTCCACATGCAAGCAGACAAGCAGGCAGGCATGGCGCCGGCCGCGCGGCCTGATTAGTGGTTAACCACATGCGTGGTCCTTACCTGATACACATGTACTTGTTGATCATATTGCCCTAAAAAAATTAACTTGTCGACAATATATCTGTATAGATATAAACAATTGACCAAAAGACTGTTATTTGTGGTTTTAGACTAACCCCTCCCATCCACCGGTGTCTCCCTCCTCTGATGACATGGGAAACCCTAAATCGCACCGCCACCCTTCACTCCTCCTTCCCTCTCTTCTCGTCGCCACTTGAGAAGCCGCCGGCGAAGCCCACGTTGGCTCCGGGGAAGGTGGCTGCGAGGTGCTTCGTCAGTTTTGTGGAGTAGTGTATCGAGTCATTTGGGGGCGGAGCGGCTCCGAGGCGTCGATGGCGGCATGGTTTCCCATCGCACAGCGGCACGGCTAGCGTGAGCAGTACGGAGGCGTTCCCTACTGTGTGGATTGGCCGAAGAGAAACCCTTGGTTGGTGCCCTGCTGATGCGATCAAAGATATGGCAATTGTCGGCGCCGTCTTCTTCATGGAGGCATTGTCATGGCCATGTCAATTCCCTCCCGTGCATCTGGGGGAATGCTAGGTTTGATTCCTCATCCCATGTAGTGGCAGCTGCACAGTGTCATCCTCTCCTTAGAGGCGCTGCTTAGGTGGGCATGTAGTCTACCTCAGAGGAAGCTGGAGTTGGTTACCTCAATCAGCTTTAGCGGCGAGGCTTGGCTGACGTCTTGCTTTGGTTGTTGTGACAGGCATGTGCCTATGGGACACAATGTACTTCGTCACCGACACATCTTGGATGACGTCTTCCTCGGATCTGTCTGGTTCCTGCTGAAGACTTGCCGATTCTCTTCGGCACTAAGGGTTGAGGGTGTGTTGATTCAGTGTGGCTCGATGTAATCTCTGGCTGTGACGCGGGTCTCGGTCCTCCTCGCTCTCTCTCTCTTCGCCATTTGTGGCATTGTCTAGGGTTGGGCCAGGAGGGTCTCTTCGAAAAAGAATTGATAGTTTCTACATCTACCCTATCTATTATCATTTCAACGATCAACTTCACCCATAATGATATCTATACTACCTAATATTGTCATGATATCAACCAATTTCATTTTTTCATTTTTTAACTAGCTGAGGAAGAATTTGCAAATTAATAAACCCGGGTGGACGGATTTTCCACCTCCAGGGGAAAAGTCTGTTATCTCCTACTAGATAAATCCCTAATTCACCTTTTGGGGCTTCTACTCTTACATAAAGCTCTTGTCTTGACAATTCAAAATTGGGCAAAGGTTTTTTACCAAGAAATTTATACTCAAAATCATTCCATTCAGAATTTTAACGCCTTCCTTTTTCTACCCATTGGAGTTATTTCCCGAGGACTTGCCATGGTACGAGGGAGAAGGGGGAAGAAGCACACTTGAAGAGCGCAGTACAACGGGGAGTTGTATGCTGTGTTCGGGAAGAACGAATCGCTCCCGAAAAGGAGTCTATTGATTCTCTCCCAATTGGTTGGATCGTAGGGGCGATGATTTACTTCACGGGTGAGGTCTCCGGTTCAAGCCCAGGATGGCCCAGCCGCTCTAGGGAAAAGAATAGAAGAAGCATCCGACTCTTTCATGCATACTCCACTCGGCCCGGGGGGGGATATATATAGCTCAATTGGTAGAGCTCCGCTCTTGCAATTGGGTCGTTGCAATTACGAGTTGAGGCTGGACAAAGCGGCGCGGCGGGTTTCGCGTCGTTGTGGTCGTGGGTCTTTGGTGTGGTGTGATTGCTATCCCCTCCGGTTACGGTTGTGTCGTTGTATGCCGAAACGCGTTGTGTCTCGGCTCTTCTTCTGTGAATTTGATATGCCTCCGCACGCGGCGTATTCTCGAAAGAAAGAAAAAAATAAGATACGGACAGATTCTTAATTGGTTGGTTGATATAGTGCATATGTTCTTAATTTGTTGGTTGATATAGTAGATACTTAGATTCGTAATTGGTTGGATCAGTTCCTCTGATCAAGGAACCGGCCGGTTTCCCGTTGAGCCAGCCAGCAAGCCAGAGCACTCTTGTCTTGTTCTCAATCACCGCTAATTAACTCCACCGATTTAAACTAACCACGCGCCGATCACGCCTAAAGCTCTAATCTCTTTGCGCCAACGCACTTTTACGCATCCGCAAAAGATCGCCGGCATCTTCCAGTGCGTGCGTGCGTGCGTGCGTGAAAGAGCGAGTACTCTTTTTGTTTTGAAATTGACGAAAATTTTTCATCCAGCTGGAAAAGCGCAGCCAGCGGCGCTCCGGCGGCGACGCGCGGTTGTGTTGGGTCACTCGGCGCGTCGCCGTCGGTCGCCGCCGACGGCCGGCACCGGCAGGTAGCGCGCCAGCCTTGACCTTGACTCCTCCGTCCTCCCTCCGAGTGGCGGTAGCACGCTAGCTACCCTGCCTAATCCTTGGTGTCGTATGTCCAACCTGGATGGTTATCCATTTCTTAATCACTTTTTGGCCTTGTCACTTTCACAGGAAGGCATGTGGAAGGAGGAGGGGGTTATCCCTATGCCCTGATTTGCTATAAGACACGTTTTTAGTTGGCTTAATCGGGAAGTTAATTGTCTTGGCTGGGGTTTGGGCGGATGGACCCAAGTATCGAATATGGAGAGGTCTTGCTGAAGAGACTACTTTTCTTTGTTTTGGGGAAAATGAAGAGTTCACAAACACGTTTCCCCTGCTCAGCAAATGAATACTGGTGTTTTTTTGTTTTTGGTTTCTAGGAAATTATTAAAGTCAGGACATCTTTACTAAAGGAAAATTTCGAAGGATTCGAAAACCCGATTCCCTACTCCAGCGTATACGAATACGTCCGCGAAAGGAGAATACCCTTGTATTCATATTTTTGATTTGTAGATAGATAGATAATTCTCCAAAGTGGATTTTCTGCTCTCGGCCTCATTTTCGCCATTTGGTTTACAATACTCGCCCCGTTCATTTTTATAAGTCGTTTTGGACAACTGAAAACGACTTGCTTTTGCACCCTGTCTGAAATGTCTTCATGGCCTTATAAAAATGAACAGATGAAATAATAAAATCATATTTTTTAGATGTTCCACAATAAAGATATATGTCGGGACATCCACGTTCGTAACTAATCCGCATAATTTTTTTAGATGTATCTGCAAAATTTATGATGAAATATGCTACTACCTTTGTAACAGATATATGTCAGGAGAACACCCATGTATGTATATCTTTGATTTGTATAGATAGATAATTCTTCTTCAGTGGATTTGCTGCTCTCGGCCTCATTTTCACCATTTGGTTTACAATACTCGCTCCGTTCACTTTTGTAAGTCGTTTCAGACAACTAAAAATGACTTACTTTGCACCATGTCTGAAAATGTCTTCAAGGCCTTATAAAAGTGAACAGATGGAATAATAAAAATCATAATTTTTAGATGTTCCACAATAAAGATATATGTCAGGACATCCAACTAATCCACATCTTTTTAGATGTGTCTATAAAATTTATGATGAAATATGCTACCACCTCCGTAACTAAATACAAGACGTTTTTCAAGTTCAAATTTGAACACACTTGCAGAGGACATCATGTATATAAGAGGCAGTACTTTTTTATTCTTAACAAGAAGACAAATACTAGAGAACATAATAGTAATATGTTATGCACTTTCTTTTCTTTTTCACTTGGTCAAAAGAACATGAGGCTTTGCATTTTTTTTGCAACACTAGTAGCGATTCGTTTTGATAATTTGCGGAAATGTAGAGTATGTTTTATTTAAGTAGGGATCATGTATCTCACAAACTTCTCTCTTAATTAATGAAAATGGCAAGTCTTTTGCCTTGTTAAAAAAAGAAGATGAACGATGTTACAATCTTCCCTTTGTCGCTTTCACAGGAAGGCATGTGGAAGGAGGAGGAGGTTATCCCTATGTCCTGAGGGACGAGACTTGCCTCTCTCCTCCGTGTGTCTTGCTGTCTTCTTCGCGTATATGCCAGATTTGATTGAAACAAAATAAGACTACCCCACCCCTTAAAATCGGGGAGATGATTAGATTAGAAAAAGAAAAAAAAAACAGTAGTAGGATGAAGTGGGAAGCGGATGGGAGCGTGGGAGGGAGGCGAGTGTCGGATCCATGTCCTGAGTTGCCAGGGCACGTTTTTAGTTAGCTTAATTGGGAAGTTAATTATTTTTGCTGGGATTTGGGGGGATGGACCCAAGCATCCAACATGGAGAGGTCTTGCTGAAGAGACTAGTTTTTTCTTTGTTTTGTGGAAAATGGAGGCCAGGGCAGTTCTTATTCCAAGACGACTTGAAGAATTCACAAACACATTTCCCCTGCTTAGCAAATGGATAGTCTTTTTGTTTTTAGGAAACTATAAAAGTTGGAACATCTTTACTAAAAGAAAATCTGAAGAAAAAAAGAATCCAAAAGTCTGATTCATTGCTTCAGCGAATATGAATACATCGACGGATTTGTCTTTGAGTGGATTTTCCCAGGCCCGTTTATCGTTTTGTCTACGTTTGTGTCTTCATGTTGGGTCTTTATGATCTACGCTATTCTTCATCGGCGGCGGGGGTTGCTGTTCTGGCGTGCAAGTCTCCCTCTCCCCGACTATTTACTACAACAGCTTTGCCCGGCTCCAGCGAGGGAGGGGCGATGACGGCGGCATGCCTCCAGCTTGCTTCAGCGCTTGTAGCCGTTGCTAGGTGCTCTACGGATCTGGATTTAATTTTTATTACTATTTCTGGCGCTCGTTCGTTAAACTGTCGTGGTTCGAAGATGAATAGACCGAAAGCTTTCCAGAAAATAAATACGTGTGCATGGTCTTTCTTAAATACGGAAAGAGTACTAGCAGCGTGCGAGCTTTTAACAAGGAGCAGAACAAGAAGTCCTTTTTTCGAGCTAAAAAAGGAAAAGAGAGACAGAAATTGCGTGTTGGGAGGAGGGGAGGACCGTGTCTGTCACCAAACCAAACCAAATGGAGTACCACGTACGGAGTACAAACGAAACCAACAAAACCCGGTGGGGAGAGGGAGACCTCGACGGCAATTCCGGCGACGAACGACAAGAAGAGGAAAAAGAAGCGGCGACGAAGCCGCGTCGGAGACCGACCGTCACGCCATTCTCGTTCCCCATTCCCCACAGCAGTAAACTCCACCGGCACCATTTCCTCCCCGCTTCCGCTTCCACGCGCTTTGATTTGTCGCCCGCCGGTTAAAACCCCCTCCCTCCTCCACCCACCCCACCGTCTCCTCCATTCCATTCCCCTTCCTTTCCCCCACCCAACAACCAGCCCTCCCTCCACAGGGCAAAGTCTCCGTCCCCTCCTTCCTCCACTCTCCCGCCCACGTCGCCGCCGCCGGTCTCGGGATCCGACGGCCCCTCGCCACGCCCTACTACTCCTCGACGCCGGACCGGTCGCCGAGGGCGAAGCGTAACCGCCGGCCAAGGGAGGAGCGTTCCGGTGCCCCCAGCTCTGCCGCCCAGATCTGAGCTCGGAGGGAGAAAAAGTCAAAGTCTGCATCTTTTTTCTTGCCGTGTGCCTGCCGGTCCATGGATTCGTCTCCGGCCGCGTCGGCGTCCTACTGGTGCTACAGCTGCGACCGCTTCGTGCGCGCCGCGGCGGCGGCCGAGGGCGGCGGCGACGTCGCCTGCCCGGACTGCGGCGGCGGGTTCCTCGAGGAGATGCGCCGGACCCCGCCGGCCCCCGCCTACCTCCGCCGCCCGCGCGCGCACCACGCCAACGACCTCCGCCTCCGCCGCAGCCGCCGGGCCGCCGCTGCTGCCGCGGCAGCCGCGTCAGGCGGAGGTGGCGGGGCGACCGCGCGCCGTTCAACCCGGTCATCGTGCTGCGGCGCTCGGCGCTCGGCGCGGGGGCAGCGGGGGACGAGAACGACGACGAGGGCCAGCTGGCCGCGGCGAGCAGCTTCGAGCTCTTCTACGACGACGGGGCGGGCTCGGGCCTCCGCCCGCTTCCGGAGAGCATGTCCGACTTCCTCATGGGCTCCGGGTTCGAGCGCCTCCTGGGCCAGCTCGCGCAGATCGAGGCCGGCGGGCTCACCCGGGCGCGCGAGACCCCGCCGGCGTCCAAGGCGGCCGTCGAGTCCATGCCGACCGTCGCCATCGCGGCCTCCCACGTCGCGGCCGACTGCCACTGCGCCGTCTGCAAGGAGCCCTTCGAGCTGGGCGCCGAGGCCAGGGAGATGCCCTGCGCCCACATCTACCACGAGGACTGCATCCTCCCCTGGCTGCAGCTCCGCAACTCGTGCCCCGTCTGCCGCCACGAGATGCCCACCGACGCCGCCGCCGCGCGGTCGCAGGCCGCCAGCGCCGGCGGGGCCGAGGAGGAGACCACCGTGGGCCTGACCATCTGGAGGCTGCCCGGAGGCGGGTTCGCCGTGGGGAGGTTCGCCGGCGGGAGGAGGCCCGAGGAGAGGGAGCTCCCGGTCGTTTACACGGAGATGGATGGCGGTTTCAACCACGGCGGCGCGCCGAGGAGGATCTCATGGGGGTCAAGGCAGAGCCGGTCGACCGAGAGGAGCGCCATCAGGCGCGTCTTCCGCAATATGTTTGCCTGCTTTGGCCGCGGCCATTCGTCGGGCTCCCACGCTTCATCCTCCCAAATGAGGCCCGAGGAGATGACCGAGGCATCGGATCACTCCGCCGCGTTCAGCCATGGCTCGAGAAGCCGGAGCATGAGCTGGAGGCTGGAAGACGGCCATGCCGACACGATGGTGCAGAGATAGTCCTCAACTCTGAACCAAAAAGAAAAAAGGTTGCCGATTGCTTCTGTTTCATGTTTTTATGTATTTATAGAAGAATGAAAGGAAACACGACGATTTGTAGAACAGAATTGGTGTTGTACATAGGAGCAGAGCAACATCTGCTATATTAGTTACAGTGGAGAGATGTCCACTGTGATTCTGAATCGAGCATTTGGAGCTTAGGTGATGAATTGTTTTGTTGGTGCTAGCAAACAATGTGTTTGATGATTTTTTATTCATTTAATTCAATTTGGCCTGGTCTTTACAATGTTGAATGCTTCATTTTAACATATCGTCGTAGATATTTTCTGCTGAGTCTCTGGCTTAATGAGTTTGCTAGTCTCATCCAGATATATCATGACTTTGTGGATAATTACTATGTTGTTATCGCTATGATTATTAGTGATTAGATTCCCTGTGTGTTCTTTTCTTGTTCACAAGTCAACACATCCATGTTCATTCCATCTGTCCACAGAGAACAAGACCTCATCAATATTTTTGCGAAGTAATCTGCCTGACTGAAATTTTAATGTAGCCCGTCGTCTTCAGATATTTAAGTTCTTCGTGATGACATCTCAAACAAGATATTTGTTTACTATCCTCAGATCTATGCAAGTGTTGCAATTGCCAGTCACCCTGCATCACTGTCCTGATCATAGATAGTTGCAGCAATTACACATGAAGTTACCCAACTTTTTACATCTCCGCATCGTTTACTTAATTTAATGTGGCCTGGTGTTTACAATGTTTGAATGGTTCAGTAAAACATATATCGTCCTAGATATTTTCTGCTCTTCTTGAGTTAGCTATTATCATCAATCGCTTGCAGATATATCATGACTTTGTGGATAATCTCTATGTTGTTATCACTGTGCTTATTAGTGATTAGATTCCCTGGGTGTTCCTTTCTTGTTCACAAGTCAATGCATCCACATTCACTTCATCTGTCCACAGAGAACAAGTCCTCAGTATCACTATTATTTTGCAAAATAATCTGCGGCTGTCTGACTGAAATTTCGATGTAGCTCGTTGTCGTCATACTTCAGGTATTTTATTCATATTCAGATATTTAACTTCTTCTGGATGACATATCTGAAACAAGATATTTGTTTACTGCCCTCAGATCTATGCAAGTGCTGCAATTGCCGGTCACCCTGCATCACTGTCCTGATGTAAAGCCATAGAAAGTTGGGCAGCAACTACACATGAATTTATCCATCTTTTACTGTCTTTTATGCCGCTCCTTTTTATGCAACCGAGAAGGCTAACGTCTACCTTTGCAGCAACCCTTGGCATCTCAAAAGCCCGTAGAATATTCTGATGGCCGGCTACCTTTGCGGTAAGTTCTCTTGCAGTAGTAGTAGTAATTTGAAGTGCTGCTGTTACATGCTTTTCTGCAGCTTTCATCTGGTAAATCGACCAACCAACATACCAAGAAACGCCCCTTTCAGGCATGCTCCATAACCAAGTGTAATGCAACCACTGAACCGGAACGATTATGATGTTTCTTCTGTAATTGTATGGAGTGCGTGTTTGGAGGTGCAATGATTAAGATGTCCCCTAATCCTGCCATCCATGTCTGTTTCGGTGGTTGAGCGTGCATTCAGAGTTTGGTGCAGGCTGAGGTAAGATTTGCTAATCTTCTTTGATTAGAAATGTGTCGACATGTGTTTGCCAAATAATCTTTGACTCCATAATTTTGTCTCTAAACAGCTGCTGGTTTTGTTCTCTAGGTGAAGCAAAATTACTGCCTGTGGCGCGTCATGCTGGGTGAAGCTGCCGTTTGAACGCTTTTAGTGTGAACTTTAATCTGAAACTGGCTATTCCCACTGGGTGGATGTCATTATCCTGCTGAGCAGAAAGTGGTAGGCGCATGAAGTTCACCGCGTTTAGGTTCTTTATTATGGAGTTGATATGGACGTCTGAGGCTCCTAGAGATATTCCGCATCTCCACTTGAGCCGCTGCCAGGTTCTTGACTCGGCTGCTCTATCGGCTATCTCTTGCAAATAGTTCAACTTGCCACTTTGTGGTTGATCTCGCTATGCTGTTATCACTATCATTAGTGACTATATTTTTCCTGAGTGTTCCTTTTTGTTCACAAGTGAGTAAGTGACATATGTATATCCCCCTTGTCCGTGTACAAACAGCACCATAGTCACAATTGCTTTTACAATTTTTTTACAAAAATGTTTGTGGTAATTCCTAGGCTTGGTGTAAATCCAGAAAGTAGCAGTTACATCTTACATGTATTCACCCTCCTATTATTTCGTTTTATGCAGCTGAGAAGGACGCGCACATCGGTGGTACAGTCAAGAAATGCTCTTTTCATGCCTGGCCCATACAAGTATAATGCCTTCTATCGGATGAAGCTGTGCCGTAATCCTGCCACCTATGCCTGTTTCAGTAGTTGAGCTGCAGCTGCACGCGAACAGAGTTGTTGCAACCAGTTCGTGCTCCGAAATGCATCGACAGGTATTAACAGATTTTTCTTCTTCTGAAACCACTAGTTTCTCCCAAGACCGCTGCTGGTTTTATTTTCCGCAACATAAAACTGCCCAAGGCAAATCATGGCAGAAACAATCTTGGTTCGTTGACCGGATTCGAATTCGGATCTGAAATGGGGGGGCTGGTATTCTTTTTCAGATGGTGAGTAGAGGAGGAGGGGTTGAATGATGAAAAGTGAAAGGCAAGCAGAGGCTTGCATACATGAGCTCAGCCAAAAAAGAGAAGACATTTTGCCCATCTTCACCGTTGACTAACCAAGGTTTGAATCCAACTATGCTTGTATGAGATTCGCGTATGCGCACCCAGCGCGTAAAACCAAGTCTAACTATAATATGTACAAGTGGCTATCGAGATGAACGCTTGAGGGCCAAAAGTTTTTGCCTCGGTTTTATAATTAAACCTGAATTCATTACTGCTAACGAGGCTCTCTCCACCTGTTGTGACCTGACATAAGTTGTTATTAACTTACTCAGGCACATGCTAGCAGCGCGTGAGGCGTGTTGACCAAATGCACATGCCAGCCATCGTTGTGATCCAAGGTAAATCTTGCAACTGGTCTGGTACCCACCCTTCATCTGTGTTCCTGCTTGTCTGAGGTCTCCCCACTGCCATCACACACACACACAAGCAAGAGCTGGAGTGCAGAACAAGGAGTAGAGACAGAGACTGATGGCGCCGGTGGTGAGCGCTTTCACTGGGCGCGCTGGGTCCCCTGCCGGTGAAGCTCACCGCTTTTCTCGCCGGTGAGTGCGGCCGCCTGAAAGGGGTCCGCCGCGGGATCCGGTCCCTCAAATCTGAGCTTAATAGCATGCATGTTGCGGTCCAGAAGTACACCATGCTAGATAATCCAGATGTCCAAGTGAAGGCACGTATATCGCTGGCGATAGAGCTGGCCTATGACATCGAAGATTGTGTCGACAAGTTCATTCACCAGCTTGGCAGTGGCGGGCGTAACGGAAGCTTCAAGGACTTCTTTCGTAAGACTGCTCGCCGTCTAAAGACACTTGGGGGTCTTGGCGTGGAATCGCCAACCAAATTGACGATCTGAAGGCTCGCGTCAAGCAAGTGAAAGAGCTGAAAAGCAGTTACAAGCTGGATGATATTGCCTGTAGCACCTCCTCTGACCATGCAGCCGTGGATCCTCGGCTGTCTGCTCTTTTTGCGGAGGATGCACACCTTGTGGGCATTGACGGTCCGAGAGGCGATCTTGCCAAGTGGATGATGGAAGGAGACAGGTCGACCAAGCGTCATCGCAGGGTGTTGTCCATTGTTGGTTTTGGTGGATTGAGGAAAACAACTCTAGTGCATGCGGTCTATCTCAAGATTCGGGGGCATTATCATTGTCAGGCCTTTGTATCAGTCTCACAAAAGCCGGATATAAAGAGGATTATCAAGGATGTGATCTACGAAGTGCCTTTCCCAGATGATTCGTAAAAGACATCGACATTTAGGATGAAATGACATCTGTTGTGAAGCTGAGAGAGCTGCTACAAGATAAGAGGTAACTTAGCATTTACCATTCCCTCTGTAAACGTAACATTATAATATTGAACATTATTTCTGGTATCTTTAGTGCTTTCACTATTAATTTTGCACACACTGAAGATTGAACAATATAATATTGCAGCCCTAACAGTAGTTTAACCACATGGCCTGCATAATTGTAGGAATCCATTACCACACATGCACCATGCTGAATTTTTTTGCGTAGTATAACTAAATGTGCCTAAGATATTATAGCACACCGGTTTTTTTATTGGGATAAGGATTGTAGCACATAGGTAGTAGTAAGTTACCACAGTCCAGAGGTAAACCTTTCGTTCCAAAACCAGGCTATATGATGCTGAAAAACGTAAATGTTTGACATCTTCCTCCAGCTCACCATTTCAGCTTAGTTGCTCTGCTCTTTTGATCTTTGTTTGTGATGATAAAATCAACCGAAAATAATGTATTAAACCACTCAATTATTCTGCTATCTTCACTGATGATAATCTGCGAACATGTTGTGGTACCGTTTGTCTTGTAATTTTACAGCATCCAGATACGGAATATTTGTAATATGTCCTCAGGTAGATCAGTGCAATCAGACATGGTTCAGTGAGTATTTCTTATGTCCAGACCCCACTATTAAGATGGACTTTCTATTTTGGTGCAATTCGGATCAATGTCTGCGATAACAAATTTGATACAAATCTAGTGTCAAGACATAGTTATATTCAGACTGCAAGCTTCGTAGATGTAAGGTGCATTTAAAATCCTGTCACTAGATGGATGAACAAGTTGTGCACGTGATGTTCTTTTTTAAAAACTAATAATTACAGTCAAATTAGAGTTAGCCCTTCTGGAATTTGGAGTTAGCATTTCGAAATAGTATGAAATGATTTCTACACTGATTTACAGTCAAATTAGCACCAGGAATTTGGAGTCAGCCTTTCTGAGTTTGGAAGTTTACGTGCGTTGCATTTTGAAGATTGTGAGAGTTTGGAGGAGTATGATATGTACGGTACGAGCAAAATATTATTCCAACTAAAGTACCTAGGCCTTAGGGGCACGGACATTATCGAAACTACTACCATCAGGAATTGTGATGCTACATGATCTAGAGACGCTAGACCTTAGAAGTAGAAACATAAAAGAGTTGCCACTGGGAATTAGAAGTAGAAACACATAGATAATGATCTCGTCATGTATGTGTATCAGCTAAGGCCATTTTTAACCGATCCCTTATCAGCCCGTAAGAGAGTAAATATGGTTTTCTCTTCTTCTCTAAACCGCGCCAAGCCTATCCTTTATAAAGGTTAGTGGAGTAAATTTTTACTCCATCCACATTCTTCTCCTTATATTTACTGGCTCACAGTGGGCGATAAAATTTCACCACTCTCTCTTCCTCTCCCCTGCCTCCTCTTCTCCCCCTCGCCCCACCGCCGGTGCGACCCCCACCCCGATCCTCCGCCCTCCCTCCCCCCGATGGCCGGACGCGGTGGCACTGGTCCCCTCCGCCGATCTGTAGCGCGGATCCGCGCCGCCACGCCCGGTGGTCATCGTCCGCGACCGCTTCCTCGAGCCGCCGCCGCTCGGCCGATCCGCCCGCCGCCGCGCCCCTCACGCATTTTGAGGACTTCCCGGACCTTCCTCCACCGTGGACACCAACGAGGAACTACATGGGCGTCTGATAGTGGTCGTGAGGGGCGTGGGTGGCCAAAATCACCGACTGTGAGACCCACAAGCGGAAGTGGGTCGGCTCGTTCCACACCGCCGAGCTCGTGGTAATAGAATACGACCGGTGGCAGGTCTGGTTCCACGGCCGCGACGCGTGGCTCAACTTTCCCTTCGGCACGGCTCCGGTCCACCTCGTCCCGCCGGAGCCGGGGTTGGTGACCTCTCAGGTGGCACGGGAGGACCGGGAGGCGAGGGAACGCCTCGAGGCCGAGGTCGCCAACGAGGCCTACATGGATGAGCTCCGCCGGCAGTACCCAGAGCTAGTGGAGGTGGAATGGGCGATCTTCGCCGTCAATCACGACGAAGTTATTGTCATCTCCCACAACGAGGGCGGCAATGACGGCGGCGAGGAGGACTGCAATGCGGGCGGCGAGGTGGACGGCGACGACGAGATCGATGTTGAGGAGTGGTGCAACGGCTTCCTCGACGACGACGACACCGGCCCGGACCCAGCTCTCACCGAGGGTGGCCTCACCCGGAAGGATTGGCTCGACCTCCACTTTGGGCAAAATTAGTTCAAGTTTAGTTTTAGTTTAAATTTATGTTTAATATTTGGTTGCGAGAATTTTATGTGTTGAACTTTTGTTTAAATGCATCATCTTTCGGTTCAAATTTGATTGAATTTGTGCAAATTAGTTTTACTCCGCTAAGTTTAGAGGATCGGCTAGGTGCGGTAAAATTTTAATGAAGTGAATATACTTCAGTAAGGTATGTATACTGCGCTAACTTTTAGTGGATCGGTTAGAAATGCCCTAAGAACCATACATGTGATTAACCACTAATCAAGCCGCGAGGCGGGCGCCATGCCTGCCTGCCTGCATGTGGGCTGAATGGAGTAATAACCTAGGTATTTAGTGCTGCTGCATCCAGCATCAAAAGCTAGCGCCACTTGCGTATTGCTTGCTGCCCGTTTTGCAACTTGCAAGGATATCTTCTTGGTTTCCTCACCTCTCTCTTGTATCGACATGTCTTGGGTATCTAATAGTATCATCAAGTTGATTGCACCGTTTTGCAACTTGCATGAATATCATCTTGGTTTCCTCACCTCTCCTCTTGTATGGACATGTCCTGGTCATCTAATACAATCTCTAGTAGTATACACTCCAATTTTATAGTTGTAATATGGATAGGAGGGAGTAGTATACTAGAGTTTTTTTTTTGTCTATCAAATGTTAAAAACAAAAAAAGTTTAGGTTTGGTGATTGCTACATTGAAACGGCTTTAACAATGACATGGGTGTTCTTTTGCTCGTGTGGCAACTCAGTCAGCATAAAAGTTTTGACAACATAATGTAGAATGAAAAATAAAATAATAAAGATTAGAATTTCCTTCTTGTGAACTCGACTGATATGAAGAGAAAATGGGTAATATGTTTTCAAAATGAGCAATTTTGAAGAAGAAAATGTTTCTTTTGATAAAGAGAAAATTGTGTTAACAAATATTTTAAGATAGCGATCTAAAAGAAAGAACATAAAACACAAAAGTTATGAAAATTACAGGAAAATAAAAACAGTTTTTAGTCAAGAGTATATTCAAAAAATCATTAAAATATATGGCCGTTTTAATTTGGGATAGATAAAAAACTACAGTAACTTTACCAAATTTCATGGCTATCCTGGCTTTTAAAATAAATAATGACTATAATATGTATGATTGTTCACCACACAATTATAACATGTACACTGTCGTGTATTGCAAAATTTATAAAAACTCTTGTCTATTCATTGGAATATTTATGCTCTCTCCTAAACTTTCATATTTTTCCTTTTTTCTTAACAATTTTATCATGGGGTGGGTCGTTTACTAAACTGTCACCGCGTCGTTGTATAAACCTATTATGTCGACCTAGGGACAAAGTCTCGACGGCTTCGACACTTGCGGCCCAAGAATATCGGCTATCATAGTTAACAGACCAAACTTATACTTTTATAAATTTCGAGAGACTTATAAATTTTTTTTCCACATTGTTAAACATCATATATTGGTGAAGATGGGACCTAGCTAGTACCAAAATGTTGTTATCCTGGAAATTTCGTGCCATATATAGAAACTGAACAAAGAAGCGGCTTATCAAAGAGATAATCATGTGCACAAGCGTGTGACGTGGACCTGGTGAGCTTGATTAGTCAGACTTCTCATCAACTCTTTCTCCCAACCACTTATCCAAGTTTTTGCAATATATATTTTTCATCCTCGTAATGTAAGGCGTTTTTGGTAGTGTCAAAAACGTCTTCATTATAGAACGAAAAATAAATGTCTGGCTGGCCGAGGTGGTCCTGATCAATCAGCTAAAGTGTCATCATGCATGTACTACGGCTTTAATGACCAAATTTTGAATGGCGAGGGTGTCCCGACCAGGCATGAAAGAGCAGTGAGCACATGGATTGACTTTGTTTCCCTGCTACGCTTTTTTGCTTCATCTGGAATGGCGTTTTTATTTCACATGTTTTGGGGGAGTTTTTGCTGGAGAAATGTAAGAGAGGTGATGGTAGCTAGCTTGTATAGATCGATCTCTCTCACGAGTAGCAATACAGAGTAGCGATTACAGAGGAATTACACGATGGAGGAGAAGAATAGAGGAAGCTTGCAACGAGGGGAAACAAGAAGGTAGGAGAAAGGAGCCGCCGCCGGTTCGTCCGTGATCCACTGGATGCCTTTGCTTGTTCCTCTCCTCCCGTATATGTAGTTGCCTTGCTCGACTGCCTCCTGATGGGCCTAGCCCGTGGCAGTTGGCCCATGATGGATGGCCCATAGCCCAGCCGGAATAGAGGGCTGCTGACAAGAAAGGAGCGAGGTTATAAATGTTCATGAATTTTTGCAAATTTTGTGAAAATTTTCAAATTTTCCAGATTCAGATTTTTCTGAGAAGTCAACGGTTCATTTGGTCACATGCCAATTGGTCAAACATTTTTAGGCAAGTCAAATGTTTAATTCTTTTAGCACATCAAATGGTTAATCTTTTTTTGAGGGGTATCAAACGGTTAACCGCATCTCCCAAACGAACAAGGCAGGGAATGTCGCATAACTGGGCTGCAAGCGGGGCATGCTTGTGTCCTGGAGCTGCAAGCGCTAATTAGGAGGTCTCCTTCTCTCGCATACGCGTCAGGACTGGAACATGGGGGCATGCCAATTGCACCGCATGGCTCATGGCACACTTGAGCTTCTTTCATTGGTTTGGAAGCTTCCATTGTTCTTGGAAAGCGTTGAGCCGTTTTTCTTTCTTTCTTTACTGCAGGTTTTTGGTTCGGGAGCGATTTTTCTATCTCAGGGTCGGGTTTTTTGTTTTTTTATTGTTTTCCTGCATAGTTTTCTTGGAATTTGTTTCCTTTTTTTCCTGTTTTGTGCTTATTTTTTTTATTTTTTATTTTCAATTCATGAACATTTTTCAAATTCGTCGTGCAAACATTTTCCAGATTATTTTATCAATTTGTGCATAATTTTTAATTCATGAACATTTTATCAATCCGCAAATATTTTTGCACATTTGTTCCCAAAACCAGAATGCGCAAAAAGGAGGATGTGTAATTCTTTTTTGCGCGTGGCGGATGGCGTGCACAATGGGCTGGCCCAGGTGAGCTGCGCGCGACAGGTTATGCAAGCGGCACCACCGTATTGCTCGCTATGAGCGACCTATAGCAGCGCCCACATTTGAGTGTTTTGCTCTGTTTATTTTTCTGCCCTGAGAGTACAGTGTTTTGCTCTGTTGGGCTATACCTCATTGCTGTGTGCTTGCTGGTCTGCAGATTACTTAAAATCGCTGCTAAAGAGAAACTAAAGATCATGGTTCTTTATTGGGCTTCAAACTGCCAGATTCCTCCTAGTTCGATCACCTATACACGTGGGCCAAGGCCCAAATATGTTGGGATTGGAGCAAATGCTTAGGGCCTGGCAATCCGCAAGACAAGCTTTGTTTCCATTTTTCGATTTTCGTTGCTAGTACACATGATGCTCAAAAGTGTCATGCATAAAAAGGATGACTTCAGAGACATTTTCTTCTCGTCCACGTGAATTACCAGAATTTCACTTCTTCTTACCATGAATTTGTGTTGTTTTGGACGGGAACTTCATAGCCTAGACGTCGGTTTCTGCGAGGATTGGAGATTTGTTCCTTCCCCTCTGTTCCAATCATGATCTTGTACCGTAACTACAAGGTGAACTGATAGAAGAGCCGGGCAGTTGTTTACCATGAGTGTTTGTTTTGCAGCCGCCGCAGTGCTAGACAGTGCAATTCCTGATTGTGAACTCATTCATGCTTGAGATATTCGTATACTCCAATGTGTGGTGTACTTCTTTACTGGAAAAAGGAGAAAATTGTACCATCCAAAGAAGAAAGAAAATCTCCTAAAAAAGAAGAAGAAAGAAAAGATAAAACTAGAAGAGGAAAAAGAAAGAGACCTTCAGGTGCGCCGATGTGTACTATTGCAACTTCACAATCGATGTCCAGAGAAAGAGACGTTCATCGCCGCCGCTTGAGCCACGACCCAAGCTACTCCCTCTGTTCACTTTTATAAGACCTTGTAGACAATTCAGACATCACCCAAAACAGTGTAATGTGGGCTGTCTGAAACGTCTTATAAATGTGAACGGAGGGAGTATCAAAAAAAAAAAAAAAGAATCTAGTCGAGGCTGCGGGGGAGGTTCGGGAATGAGGCGGCCATGGGGTAAGAGGGATGGAGGCGGCCAGCGATGGGCGAGGTCCGGCGGTTTTGCAGAGAACAGTTGGGGCTGGGTGGCGCCGTGGATTATCTACGTCCGGCCCTTGGCTGCCGGCACCGGTGGGGGCGCTCCGGGCGGCCTAGAACCAAGCAACTCTCTGGCAGCTCTTCCCAATCTTTGGTCAGGCCGGCCTTCAACCTAACAAACATTGATTGATGGCAAAGTTGCATTGTAGGTCGAGCTCCACGGTACCTCCTATCCTGACCATATATTTTTGGCGTCACGATCTGTGCCACTGGGAGCACCCACGAGACCACATCTGACTGCTGCAGCATCATTAGCAGGCATTTACCGGTCCCCTCTTGGCATCTTGTGTCACTATTCACCTTTCCCATTCCTCGCACGTGAAGAGCTACCCCACACAGGACACAACACATGCAAATGCTCCATCCAAGATTCCTGTGTGAGCAGTAGAGAGAGAAAGGTTTGTGAGAGAGCAGAAATGGGGAGGGGAGAGAGAAGAAGAACACGTGTGCGGAGAGAGAGATAAAAGCATGTGAAAATGGAAAAGAGAACAGAGTTACAGAGATGAAATGAGAGGAGAGAGAACGCGCAGCAGTAGGGAGAGAGGCTGGAACAGTCAACGGAAATGGGAGAGGACAGAGAAGAACAAGAAAATGAGAGAGAGAGGAGATTGGACAAGAAAATAAGAGAGAGAATTGAGACGTGTGAGAGATAAGAAAGAGAACGTGGCTGTAAGAGAGAACAGAGGAGAGAGGGAGAGGAGAAAAGGAGGAAGAGAGATAACGTGGGGAGACAGGAGATGGGACATTGTTGCTGCTGCTACAGTATGCATGCACATATTTTTATCCACATGTTCTGCAAATCACGTTGGAATAGCAGGCCATTGTTCAGATCTCGAGGAAAGGGCATCTGCTGTGTAGACGGTGTAGATAGTAGGTACCATGTAGCTCGGCCTTTGAAAAACCGCACTCTTGATTGATCTCTAGTATGGCATGAGATTTGGATCCGAAAACTACCTGTACACTGGATCAGATGCAGATTTCACACAAAACGTAACATACTGTCCATGTCTAGAAACTATCATCCACACTTGGACATATGTTAGATTCATTAGATATTTTTTTCGCGCCGAATCAATTTTGAAACCGATAGATCTCATATTTGAATCTAGTTCCCAGTCTCTGATGGTTATTGGACGGCCGGGTACATCATCCCGTTCGGGAACCAGTGCCCGAAGCCGGGTTTCCTGGACGCGGCCTCCAGCTCCTCCTCCGTCAGCCAGGCGGCGAATCCGTGGAAGAGGGTCTTGTAGGAGCTGACGAGCCGCGGCTTGCCGTCGGCTGTGACCTCGTCGGGGAGGAAGGACCGGTACCATCGCTGGCGCTCTTCGTTGTCCATGGCTTGGGCGTTCGCTCGAGGCTTCAGCAGGATGATGTAGATCTTGTACTCAGAGGACGACGTCGGCTCTGCCGCCGCAAGGCTGGGGCGGGGAGAGGAGTATGGGTGGCCGATGTAGGCATGGGTGGGTGGCGAACTGGAGAGAAGGACGGTGGCACATAAGCAGAGAGCAAGTCCTACGGACGCCATTGCCGTTGAGCACCAGCTCGTCGACTACGACGAGGATCGATCATCAGAGAGGAATGTGGGAGGCTCGCTTGTATAGGCAACATGTACGGGTAGTGTCGTTCGGTCGTCGCGCTACCTGGCCGCAAACTTGGTCGCTCTTGATTAAAAAACAAATAAAGTATGCTATATAGCATCATTAAGACACGGAAGTAAATAAGAAAGTTGCAATGGTGCTATTAAATAGATACTATTCATGATTGTTTTTTTTTGCGGGTATATTATCCGTGGAAAAGATAACGCACATATGTGTGGGCGTTTGCATCTCGCTCAAACGCATGGATCAACGTCTATTTGTGTTTGCACGAATTTTGGCATGTTTTGTCAGATTTTTTTATGCCACGTAGGACTGGGCTTGTGTGTGGGCATTCATCCAAAACTGTCAGTTGCCATGTATTTTGCAGGATACATGGCAACTGCCCTAGTGTGCTTTTAAACAGATGGCAACTCTCTGTTTACCCAAACATGTTATTTTGCCATGTTTTTTTTGTAGTGCTACATGGCAACTGCCTAGTGTTAGTAGATGGCAATTCCTAAAGTTTTTAAATCATGGCAATTGTAGTAGACCAGACCATACGTGACAACAGTTGCAGTTGTCCAAAAATGGCATATGGCACTTGACCTGAGATGGCAACTACAGTTGAGCAACCATGGGAACCGTAGTTGTCAGACGTTGTAACTGTAGTTCAGCAACATGACAACTGCAGTTAAACGAATATAGATGAGGGTCCGGACCATGGCAACTGCGGAGACGTGTGGTGACAGTCACGCGGGACGTGTGGGACCGTGAGGTAGGAGGCCGGATGTACGGGCGTGTGGGCATTATCTATTTTGCCCACACGTAGGCGTATGGGATGGACCGCGAGGCAAAAGACCGGACATGTGGGCATTACTTGTTTTGCCCACACATAGACGTGTAGACTGGTTCTCTTAACACACGAAATGTGTGACCAGACCCCTTAACACCCACACATGTGGGCATTATCAAGACCCATTATCTGTGTTTCTTATTTTGGTTAAGCTATGCAATCCCGCAATGCACGGAATTATTTGGTTACTAGAAACTATTTCCGATTTTGACATGACAAGTTTCCTTTTATCACGACGAATAATATCCGGAAATAATAATTGAGAAACAGCCAGCGAACGCCTAAGCTACCACATGATCTTGATCCTAGGGTGCATATTGGATAAACTTTTCACACTCAAGATTAAAGAAATGTCATGGCGGTTTTAGAGAAAAGCCATCTAGTTTCCTCAAATACATTAAAACTGCCAGACGACCGTTCGCAAATTCCATCTCTTATGACGAATGTTTGTCAGATACGGCAACCCATTTTATTTAGGGTTTCAGAATTTTGGATCTAAGTAGATATCTGCTTAATTAATTAATTGCATTTGATGACTCGTTTTCCAAATTGATTTGGCGCGAGAAATATCTACTTATAAATGTAATGAATTGCATTCGTAATTAGCTGTTTGAGTAATTAATTGTATTTATGGCTTCATTTCTAAATTGATTCAGCGCTTGATTTCCAAATTATTTCGCATTAATGGATCGATTTCTAAATTGAATCGGCGCTCGATTTCCAAATTATTTTAGCATTAATAGTAGCGTCCCAATGAATGATCTATTGACTCCCTAGTAGAGATTAATTAGCAGATAGTTAATCGTGCTGAATCTACTCCTAAAAGGGGCATAGATTCCTGTCGTCTATTTGGGACGGTGAGGTTAGGATTTTTCATCTTGTGACAAGATCTAATGGCAGGTGCTTCAGATCTATATAAGGGTTCAACGACGATGACTGCGGCTACAGGGCATTGGTGCTTAGCGGCATGCATGTGCACGAAGACTTTTGGGCTGTCATCGACAAGGTCAACCCGGCTCCGGTAAGGGAGTGGCGACAGCGGTTCGTTGGCGGCTTGTTATGGTGACAGTAGTGGTTGTTTTGGGGTCTTGGAATCTCAATGTAATTTTTGTTATGTTTGAGATACTTTGTACTTCTACTGAACTTTGTTACATGGCGGTGTTTCATTCGTATTTCCGATCGACTCCCACGTCCCACCGAATGCCTCGTGCCACCCCCCACCCACCAAATTTTTTTACCGAACAGTTTTTATTACAACGAAATAAGTCGGCATCCACGCCACTGATTTTCTTACGTAAACTATCCCTCCACCCGAAAATCCCTATTTGACGTCCGTCGAACTGTCGAGCAACCGCACAAACGAGGCGATCGAGCGAGCAATTGGGTCGGCCCATTGGTAATATGTAGAAGCTTTCGGTTTTAGGAATCTTCTAGAGGGTTTGCAGTGGTTTTTATCGGTTTTGGGAACCTTCTAGAAGGTTTCTGAACCGGTTTTCCTTTTTTCCTTTTTTCCTTTTCTTTTTTGTCTTTTTGTTGTTGTTGTTGTTGTTGTTTTTTGTTGTTTTTATTTTTTTCCTTTCCTTTTATTTCTTTGCTTTTCTTTTTCTGTTACTTTTCTTTGAAATTTTCCAAATTTTGTTCCGCATTTCAAAAAAATAACGTGTACAAAATTGTGTTCACAATTGTTAAAAAATGTTCGCGTTTCTTAAAATTTTCAGGAATTGCAAAAAAATGGTCTTGCTTTCAAATTTTGTTTATAACTTAACCCAATGTTTGTATTTTAAAAAGTGTTCACGTTTTCAAAATTAGTTCATGATTTAACAAAATGTTCAAAGATTTCAAAAAATATTTTTATATTTGAAATTTGTTCATGAATTCATAAAACAATTTGTGTTTCCACGTTTGTTCATGATTTCCTAATTTGTTCATGTTTCGAAAAATGTTCAAGGATTTCAAAAAACGTTTTCTTCTTCAAAATTAGTTCGCAATTTTCATTAAATTTTTCTGTTTCAAGAAACGTCCATGATATTCGAAAAAGTTCTCATTTTCGAATTTTGTTCACAACTTAAGAGAAATGTTTGTGTTTCAAAAAAAAGTTTAGGAATTTCAAAAAATGTCCCATGTTTCAAAATTTGTGTTCAAATGTTTCAAAAAATGGTTAAATGTAAAAAAATGTTCTTTTACAAAAACTGTTCAGTAATTTTCAAAATATGGTGAAATTCTAAGTTATGTTCTGTAATTCAAAAGCTATTTTAAAATTGAAAATTTTGTTCACAATTTCTAATTTTTTTTATCATTTTGTAAAATGGTTCAAAACAATCGAATAATCTACACGCTACAGTAAATAGGAAGCTATTGTCAATATCACGTTATAGTTAAAAACTGTTCACGCTCTTATCTGTCACCATCTGGCGTAAGGTATAGTGGGTAGAAGCACGTGTTTGCTACTGCCACATCGCGAGTTCGAACCTAGCTGATACCACTGTCCCTCTAACCATCCAACCATATTTTGGTTCGCCTCTAGCCAACAGTTTGCCGCAATTTGCGTTGTATAGAAGCTCCCCCTACACCCCTCTGGTTTTTGGTTTAAACCAGTCATCAATCTTTGGTAATACAATAAAAGCCACATGGGAATAAACATGATCACGATCTAACTTGCCAAGAAATATGGTAAGGCAATAAATTCAAAAGGAAGAACTCAATCACGTTAGTATCTCAATCCTGCCAAGGGATTTGTCAACAAAGTAAATTTAAATGGTGGGAGACGTTGATAACACATAATAAATACTTTAGAGTTTTTTTTTAAGAACACAGCACAAACGCAGACGCTCATATATATGTACATATACTCATCCCTATGAACACACACATAGGTAGACCCTATGCCTATGAGCACCTCTGAAAAAGTGAGCTGGCACCGTAACTGCCTCGTCGTCGACGGGAACGTCCCCTCCAACTGAGGGCGCATTACCAAAAATCCTGAAATAAATCCAGAAATAATGCGAGCACAAGGACTCGAATCCTGGTGGGCTGGGGATACCATTGTCCCTCTAACCATCCAACCACAGGCGCCTCGTAGTCGAGGGAACGTATATCACCGGAAATCCTGAAATAAATTCAGAAATAATGTGAACATCAGGACTTGATCGGCTGGGGCATACCACTGTCCTCCTAACCGTCCAACCACGGGTTGATTTGCAATTATTTTAGAGCCAAATCACGGACATAATCTCCTTTCTTTCCATGCGCCTATATCTCCTTTCTAAGAAAATTCTTGTATCTCGTTCATACGCGCGCAACAACGTTCATGTTTGTCTTCACAATACGCGCGCAGACGGAGCCATCGGATGGTGTTTGAGGGGCCCGGGACGTTCATACCTCAAAATTTTCATATCAAGTGTTGTGTCGTTGCCATTATCTGTTTGTGATATTTTGAAAAATGTTCAGCATTTTTAAAAGTTTGCTGTTGGCATTTAAAACAATGTTTATACATTGTAATAGCATGTTCACGTAGTTGAAACAAAATGTTTCGCCACCGAGTCTAGGGATCAGCTATCACCATACAACCATAATAGAAGATCTCACATAGTATAATCAAATATACCTACGATATTGTAGCTCCTAGGTAGTCGTAAATTACCATGGGTATAGTTTTCGTCCCAAAACCTGGCTACAAGATGACACCTAGTTGAATTTCTTATCACAATTAGTGGATTCTATATCTATTAAGTATCTCATCATCGTTGATGATATCTGATCTATATCAGCATGGAACGCCAGCAAGTGTGCTTTTCCGGGGAATAATTGTTCTAGCAGACTGATAACTATTACACGGATTTTTTATGTAGGAAGCTCATCTTGGTTTGGTGGTGATGACCGCATCTATATAGTATGGAACCTGAAGTCCTTGTCACTCCAGAAGATTGTTTTTTAAAAGAATTGTTTTGCCACAAAAGATTGCTGCGCTGATATGTTGAAAGAAGTCTCAAGTGAAATCCAAACAAAATACGGAGGCATACCATTGGCCACTATTAGAGCATCTCTAGCAGACCCCGTATAACGCCGGCCTGCAAAATACGTTCTGATTCGCGGAAAAAGCGGCTTTGGGCCAGCACGGCGCGTCATGAGTCGACTCGCATAGCGGACCCGTATTAAAGGATATTCGCGGAATATGCTCTTTTACGGGTCGGCTTTGCGGGGTCTGCTTGGGCGCCACTCCCGCCGGCCCGCAAATCCGAAATTTGCAATTCAATTTTACACATGAAAATACATTTCTTTGGTTTTTCAACAGCATTGGATACATAGTACTTCACCAAATCTTTGCTAGAATAGTAAGACCAAAGAAAACAAGAACCACAATTATGCATTTTAGAAGATATCCAACTTCCATAACTGCTCTCACTAGTTGGACCAATATCTTCTCCATGCATTCGTTGTTGATCTGCGGATTCTTGATTTTACATTTTTCGTTCTTCTTTTTTGGTTCTAAAGAAGTAGATGTTGCTTCCCCTCTAATTTCTTCTCTAATTGCATATGCAGCCGCATCATTAGCTTCAATTCTATTAATGAGTGCACGAACATCTTTCAGGTCCCTTTCTATCAATAAATCAATGTATTCTCCATCCCAAAAGCAAAATGAGCATTCATCTTCCTACACACATGACGATGTTCAAAATGAGCTATCACAATTGAACCGAAGAATACGGTGACAAAGCCGAATGAAACGACACATACCCCGTCGTTTTAGCATTTGAAGAACACCCATCTGGGATGCTTTTGCGTGCCCGAAGTTAGTCGCACCACTGTCCGCGTGTAGTCGTCGCACTGTATGAGCGGCATCGGCGAGCCGCTGCTCGAGCGCTGAGCCCGGCGGATGGCCGGCCGAATACCTGCCGGCAAACCATCGGTGGCGGCTATAGGACGAACCCATACCTATGGCGATGGAGCTTTGCCGGGGCAGCGCGGGGTGCTCCCTGATCAATCCATGGCTTGGCGCAGCCACCGGTGGCTGGAAAAAGCCAAATCATGCAGCCCGCGTCGAACCGCCGCCGATCTGCAGCTTTCCGGCCCGCCAACGCAAGAGGAAGTCGCGGAGGGCAACCTCAGGCGTGTGGTGGCTTTCTGGCGTGATCCCGCCGGCTACTTTCGCCGGAAATCATGGGCGGGGGCTCGGTGGCGCGGCGAGGAGAGGAGAGGGGCGGCGGTGGGTGGGGAAAAGCGTGGGCTGAAATTTCCTCCCCACCAACTGCTCCCGCTATATACAGGGCACCGACGGGTTGAGAAGGGGAACCCGCGTTTTCGCGGGTTGGGGCGGAAATTATGCCGCATCCCGTAAAAGAATTTACGGGTCGGACGCGTTTGCGGGGTCTGGTCGGGCTGGATTTTCTGCCCGACCCTTATTTTGGCGGTTATTTTGCGGGTCGCGTCTTTTTACGGGGTCTGCTAGAGATGCTTGTAGTACCTCTGGACTATCGGCAAACATACCGATTGACAAGCAACAATGGCAGCAGGTGAAATGGTCAGTTGGGTCTGATCTAAGTCGGAACCAAAGTAAGCTACAATGGTCTTTCACCCACGAGATCTCTTCACCCAATCTCAAGCCTTGCTTGTTGTATTTGAGTATTGTTAATTGAAAGAGAGAGAATAGTTCGTTGTATTTACAAAAATGATACGACAAAATAGTGTATTTTTTTTCCGGTCTGGTGCGTGGGTTCGATGCATTTGCGTGCCCGCTACTCATCGGATTCGGACGACAGGCCTGATCCGTGTCGGGAACGAGCACACATGTACATGCACAGCGGGCAACAATAAATACGTGCCCCGGGCCATTGCATTGTGGTGTTCTTCGCATCGTCGTCTCCATCAAACAAGGGCCTAGGCTGATCCAGGAACAGCTAGCAATGGCGGCCGCAGGTCTTCTCCCGCCGCTGCTCCCGTCGCCACCGAGGAGCGAGATGCCGCTGCTGCTCCCGACGCCGCCCAGGAGCGAGATGCCGCCGCTGCTCCCGACGCCGCCCAGGAGCGAGATGCTGCCGCTGCTGCCGACGCCGCAGGGTGTCATCCTCACCATGCTGGTGTCCGCCATGGCAGGCCGCGCCGACTTCGTCAAGAGGTGGGACTGGAACAAGAAACGCGACAATAGTCCATGCAGCTCAATCTGCTCGTCGGAGGGGAGCGGGAGCGCCTGCCGTGCCGACTCAGTTGACAGGTGGGACTCGCACAAGAAATACAAGGCGCCCCGCACCACCATGTCGTTGTTGTCGTCTTCGTCTTCGTCACACGGCGCCGGGAGCCCCGGACGCGCCGACTCCGTCGAACGCTGGGACAGCAAGAAACTCGAGACCTCGCCGCCCACGGACCGCGGCCGCCATGTCGGCAACAACAAGCGCCTGCCTAGCCCTAGCCGCGCGTCCTCGGCGGATCGCTGGGACTTACACAAGAAGCCTCGCCCGGAGCAGATGGAGAAGCGGCCTCAGACTAACCGGGCAGCGACGACGCCGGCGCTAGCCACGACGGCACCGCACAAGGCCGCGTTCGCCGGGCCCAGCTTCTACGCCTCGCCTGAGCCGAGCATGCTCCCCATGCCCTCCTTCTTTCTGCTGGCACGTGCGCGTGCACTTACTAGTAACTAAGTCCACCACGGCGATCTAGTTTCTTCCTGAGGAGTAGACGAGTGGTGTTGTACGTAGTCGTAGGGTGTGGAATTCAATCACATCACATATGTAATCCCTTTTATTTCATCTCAGCTAGTGAAAAGCATCCAACTCCACAGCATTTGGCCGATGCTACTCGTGGTGTGATGATTCCAATGTAACCAAAATTTAGGAAGGATGTTTAGTTTTCATGAATTTGTTCTGGGTCATTTTTCTGTAAGCTTCTTTACTGTACCTCAGCGTTCGGTCTGAAATTAACCAGATAAAAAACCGCATTTACCGGATCACAGAACTACCCCTACCAGTACCAAACAGTATTTACGCAAATAACCAAATTACCTAAGGCACAGCCGTATATATGTGTCACGGGGTAGAAGTAGAAATGGCAGGAAAAACTAACGTTAAGACCGGTATATAACATATCATTGCACATCCCACGCACATGGGATACACAACAATCAGATTCAGCAAAGCCGGGCAAGTTCCTCAACATTCAACATGATTCAAAATTTAACAAGATTTTCAAAAACATGGACACAATCCATTCATAAGCAAACCATGCCATAAAAACTTGCATATACAAACTTGCATGCGCCTTTTTTATGGAAACCACTGCGGATATCGGTGCAAACACTCCTTAAACTGACTACATATTTTCAGTACAGTGCCATCCAATTTTTTACTCCCTCCTTCAAAAATATAAGATGTTTTAGATATTTCACTATGGACTATATACAGACTAACATGAGTGAGCAAACATATACTAAATTGTGCCTATATACATCCGCTCAGAAAAAAAAGTTAGAACATCTTATATTTGTGAACAAAGGAAGTACATTTTATCCAATATATACATATTCATTAATGGACGAGAAAATATTTTCAGTACAGTGCCATCCAATTTTTTAAACTAGAAATCGTATCAGCAGAAAGACAAATCTTCCAAGAGTACTACATATTCCGTCTCCTGTGTGTTCTAGTGCTTGTCCCACTAGTGGAGAACCGGGCAATAGCACCGGTTCAATAAAAGGCTTTAGTGCGGTTCGGTAACCGCACTAAAGTGTGAACACTAAAGCCCCCCTTTAGTACCGGTTCAGCACGAACCGGTGCTAAAAAGGGAAACCACGTGGCACGAGCCAGCTCACGGGGCAGGAGCCCTTTAGTACCGGTTGGTAACACCAACCGGTACTAAATGTTTAATGAGTTTTGTTTTATTTTTATTTTCAATTAAATTTGTGTTATCAATTTAATTTAGGATTGTTTTACGTTATAATGAGTTGTAGTTGTCATCATCATCATCATCATCATCATCATCATCGCATATTAATAAATAAATAAACTTTAGCGCGCTAAAAATCATCGTAGTCGTCATTAATTACCACTATTTTAGTCATAGTCATTACCGCTAACTATCTAATCATCACCAACACTGGCTAGCTTAAAGAAGAAACATTCACTTTGTAACAGAAGCAAAGATATCATCGAGTTCAACATAATCATCACCAACATCGAAGTTCAGGACAATACGGACATGCATGAGAGATGACAAGTACTAATTAAGAGCATGAACTAGCTACTCCTGCTGCTCCCTCTCAGTAGAATAGCATAGAACATGTATAGCTCTCCTGATTCATCATACTGGAGCATGCAGATGAATCTGTCTCCTAATCTTGGGTTGCGCTTCTCCTTGCTGCCCCCTAGTACTTCTCTGCGATCGTTAACAATTTTGCTCCAATCTTTCACTATTAAGCATTCTTCGCTTTCAGAAAACCTGAATGCACTCATGTGCAATGTAGGAAATCTTGGTCGTAAGCTAACCATTGACATGCGACCTTTTGTCTCGATCCACTGAGGCACAATTGTCATCGGAAGTCCCTGTTGAAGAACATCGTATAGTAATTAATATACTAAGCAATGAAAGTTTAGCTTCAAATATAATGTATGCAAAAGATGCACTAATTAAGGACAAATAGTTAAAATCTTACCATCTTTCAATTATAGATGTGACCGTAGTTCAATACGATCACCATTGGTCGCACGTTTTGAGTACTAACATTTCTAAGTTCAGGAAAAAAAATTGTCTTGACAGTATTAAGATCCTCAAGCCATGAAACATAATGACTTATCTCCTCGCAGTTTAGTTGAGCCCCGGGGCAGTAGTAGGTCCTGTCTACCAAGCACCGGACATGTTTGCTTGAACCGAAATAAGCTGACAATACAAATTAGTTGTCAACTATTTTTGAATAAATTGTATCAAAGACATAAACATATGCATGCATGGTTGAGAAAAACTCACATAATGATAGAACTGGAGGCGTTTGCACATCGACCCAGATGTCTATATTACCTTCAATATCATCTTCAGGACGAATATCAAAGGTGATAACCATATTAGGCTCAAATGCATAAGCCTTGCATAGTGCTTGCCAAGTTTTGCATTCAAAATGGGTGTATGTGTCTCCATTATATAATTTGACGTTGAAAGTATACCCATGCTCCGTCTTCAAGTAAACTCTCTTTACCTCCATATCATCTATAGCACTAAAACCTATCTTATCCAAGACAAAAATTCTTGCATGGCAGGGGATGCACTAGTAGAATAGTGAAAATTTAAAATTATAAGTTGAAGCAAATGAAGCATAAGTCATGCTTTAAAATTATAAGTTGAAGCAAATGAATCATAAGTTTTGCATTCAAATAATAATTGCCGTTGTGACTTACTGTATCCACTTCGAATGTTTCATTCAGCTTGATGCTGAAGCGCCTACCATCAACAAGGAAATTTCTATCGCTTTGAGCGCTGGTCTTCACAGTGTTAGCACATAATGAAATCTTTTTAGTAAATGTCAGATGACATTTCCTATATGATCATATAGGTGAAACATTAAACACTTATAACTATCTAACATTAATTAATATCTAGCCAATTCAAATATATATCTAACTATATTCATCTAACATTCGACATTAATCTAACATTTATATAAACTCAAAATATATAAAACATTAAATAAACAGAAAAACTCATTAACAAATAATATTTTAATTAGATCATCAAATCTCAGATCGACAATTTTCTTACTAAAAATAAACTAGTTATATTAATTATTCAACTAGTTCAAATCTCAAATACCTAAATAAACTAGTTCGACAATTTTCTTACTAAAATAAACTAGTTATATTAATTATTCAACTAGTTCAATGCTCAAATACCATGGCGCTGATGCGAGAGCGAGAAATACGTCTGGGCGGACATGCGCGACGATGACGGACGGCCAGGCGGCGGCGGCGGCGAACGGGCGGCGACGGGCGGCGACGGCGACGGCGCCCGGCGACAACGGGACTCGGCGGCGGCGTCGCGAGAGGTTGGAGACGCGAAGAAGTGGGGAGATGTAACTGAAATTTTCGTAAGTGTTGTATATATAGGAGGCCTTTAGTACCGGTTGGAGCCACCAACCGGTACTAAAGGCCAACTTTGGCCAGGCCAAGAGGCGGGAAGAGCAGGCCTTTAGTACGGTTGGTGGCTCCAACCGTACTAAAACCTCACCTTCTCACCCAAAGTTTAGTCCCACCTCGCCGGGCGAAGGGCAGCCGCACTGGTTTATAAACCCAGCCACGGCTACCTCTTTGAACTCCTCTATATAGCAGGCTTGTGGGCCTAAATTCTGCGCGCTGCCCTGTGAGTCTGTTGGGCCTTTAAGGCCTGTAACTGCTCGCCTGCGGCCTAGCAGGCCCACATGGCAGCGCCCCAATTTTTTTATAGTTTTTTTCTTTTCTGCTTTATTTTCTTCTATTTATTTCCGCGTAGTTTTTTGTATAGTTTTTTCTTTTCTGTTATATTTATTTTCTTCTATTTATTTGTGAGTAGTTTTTCATCTAGTTTGCCAAAATTCAATATTTTCAGAGTTCATTTTGTAGTGATTTTCAATTTCACGGTCATTTTGTAAACGATTGAAAAATAGCAAATATAATTTTTTTCTTTTCTGCTTTATTTTTCTTTTATTTATTTCTGAGTAGTTTTTCTTTTCTGCTATATTTATTTTTTCTATTTATTTCTGAGTAGTAGTTTTATATAGTTTTTTCTTTTCAGCTATAGTTTTTTTTTCTGCTATTTTTTCTTTTCTGCAAAACTTGATGGTCAAAGTCTGGAGTTATAACCAAAGTTTTAAAAAAGAAATGCCGACGTGCAATTAGTTTTTGCCATAACAGAAGAAGTCCGGAGTTGTAATAAGTTATTAAAAATAAAAAAGAGGTGCAATGCTCGTTAATTTGCTTCAAGCCTTTCGGAATAGTGTAAACTGCACTGCGCATAGCTCCGTGCAGTCTACCATATTCCTGAAGGCTTGAAGCTAAGCAAAGTGAGCATTGAGCCTCTTCTTCATCGTCTCTGCACTCAGGGCTTATAAACCGCTCCTAGTCCCTCTCTCTTCGCGAGGTGGGACTAAAAAACAGCTTACTAAGAAACTGTAGTACTGGTTCATCCACGAATCGGTGCTAAAGGTTCGCCACGAACCGGTACTAAAGAGCTCCTCCCGCCTAGCAGTTGGAACTGGTACTAAAGAGCTCCTCCCGCCTAACAGTTGGAACCGGTACTTAAGAGCTCCTCCCGCCTAGCAGTTGAATGGTGCATGCTGAATGCACAAAAAGCCTGGAGTTCTAATAAGTTTAAAAAATAAAATGCCTTTGTAACAGATGAGTTTAATTTCGTCATAAACCCGAATACTTCGAAAGAGATTGTCCAGTTTGTAAACGAAGTGCATCCAGTTTTGGCCGTAACCCTCTCTACTTTTTTGAACATGATATGTGGGTGAAATGATGATACCATGCCAAGTTTCAACTTTTTCAGAGTTCATTTGTAGTGCTTTTCAATTTGCAGGTCATTTAGTTCTCAAAACAAATTATTAAATGCATGAAAATAGCAAATGAAGGCATAAGCGGTTGAAAGTTGATGTAAATCGCTTTGAATGGTGCATACTTAGCATAAAAAATATAAGAGCATTTAGATCATGATCTTATAATTCTTTACAGTCTAAATTGTCAATATGATCTTATAACATCAAAAATACTTTGATCATCAATGGTCTTTGTGTGTACAATCTGAATTGTCAATATGAGTCATCAACAATTTATAAACCGATGAAGACTCATATTGCGGCCACAAATTGTACACATAGAGTTCAATGAAGACCAAGTGCTTGTGATAGTTTGAGAAATAACATATTTAAGGTGGTAAAAGGCTTGTTAGGGGAGCGAGGTCGGACTAAAAACAGCTTGCCATAACCTCATTAGTACCGGTTCGTGGTACGAACCGGCACTAAATGGTGATGGTGGGGCCATAGCCTGACCACAGGTTGACACAGCCTCTTTAGTACCGGTTCGTGGCATGAACCGGTACTAAAGGTTCGCCACGAACCGGTGCTATTGATCGCCGCCACGAACCGGCACTAATGTACACATTAGTGCCGGCTGAAATTCAAACCGGCACTATTGTACTTCACATTTGACCCTTTTTCTACTAGTGTCCGTCACTAATATGACCTGCAGTACAAATTAAACATAACAAACAAAAATGGAGTGGTTTTAGTACCTTATTTCGGGTCCATTTTCACCTTCCTTCGTTACCATGACAAACGAAGATCACAAGAGCAAACCAACCAAACGCGAAGAATAGCTCTAGATACTTTTAGTATGACACTAAATACCATCTTGTAGCCAGGTTTTAGGATGAAAACTTTACCCATGGTGACTTACGAATACCTAGGTGCTACAATATTGTAGGTATATTTGATTATACCATGTGAGAATATCTAGTATGGTTGTATGGTGATAGTTGATGCCTAGACTCAGTGGCGAAACATATTTTTTTCAACTACGTGAACATTTCATTCCAAGCTGTAAACATTATTTTTATCGCCAAGAGCACACTTTTAGAAATACATGAACATTTTTCAAAATATCACATACTTGTTTTTACGTTGGATAATTTTTTTAAAAAAATACATGAACTACTTTTTGCAATGTATAAACATTTTTTAAATATCACGTACATTTTTTAAAATGCAAGAACACTCATTTTTTAAACTATCTAAATATAAAAGTTGCGGCAATGTTTTTTTAACACTACATTAACATTTTCTCAGCTCATAGCGGTCGCTGTAGGTCAGGTTTACTATGCTTTTTTTTCCTTTTTGATTTTCTTTGTTTATTTACTAATTTTATTAGTTTTTCATTAGTTTTAATGGCTTTCCTTTTTTCTTAACCTTGCTTTGGTTTTATTTTCTTTCTAATTGTTTTTGTTTTTCTATGTTTCTTATAATATGTTCTACGTTCTTTTGCTTCTTGTTTTTTCTTTGTTTCTTTTTTTTTCGTTTCTTTGTCGGTCTTTACTGTTTTCTTGTCGGTTTTCCCCTTTTTTTTATTTTGAACACATGTCTACATGTTTTATATGCATTGTAATTTTCTTTTGTATACAATAGGAAAAAATACACATGTTTAACTTTTACAATGATTAACAATTTTAATATAAGTTTTCATCTCTACTTTTTTCATAAATGTTGTATATTTGTATTATAGATATAAACATTTGTTTATAAATGTTTAACATTTTCCAAATACAATTTTACAATTATTACACAAACATGCTTTGAAACAATTTCGAATACACTTTTCTTAAAATTCACAGTTCAATTACTTTTTCATGATAAATTTTGTTTTGAACTATGCACAATGTTGTTTTATATATTTTACAAATACTTTCTGAAAATGCCCGAGATATTTTTCTAAACTTTTGAAGATTTTTAATGTAACATATACTCTGTCTGTAAATAAATATAAGAGGATTTGGATCACTAAAGTAGTATTCTAAATGCTCTTATATTTATTTACTAATTACATTTTGGATCATATAAACATTTTTTATGATGCATAGAAATATTTTCAACACATGATTAACATTTTTTTGCACACATGACTAACAGTTCCGTATAGATAGAAAAAATATACATGTTTAACATTTGCAAGCGCAGGACTAATATTTATTGAACTTTAGGTAAAAACAATTTGTAATGTTTGTGACATTCAAAAAATGTTCGTGACATTCAATGATGCGCACCAAAAATGTTTGTGACATTAATAAAATTGACGTTTTCAAATAGGTTTTTAAAGTGTACGTGCCATTTAAAAAAATGTTCATCCAATGTACATAAAATGATTGCGTAATTCAGAAAAAAAATGTGTCGTCCATTCAAAAATATGTAGCACCTGGCAGAATGAAGAATGGAGGTAGCTAGATCTTATGGTATTGCTTCTGCGACTTTTCATGATTGATGGCACATATGGCCTGCGATTTTCCTTATGTGTTATTTGAGCGCGCACCTCGTGATGCATACAAATAGTGTAGGGAATGAACTAGCAAAACTTGTGTTTTTTTCCTCATGTGTTTGGATCTTTGGCTGGATGAGTCACCTGCTTTGATCCCTATATGCTTGTAAATGATTTAACCCGTATCACTGATCAATAAAGAGGGATTTGAAGTGTCCAAAAAAATCGCAGGATTGAAATACTCAGCACTCTTCCTTTCTCAAAAAAAGAGAGAAAAAAACATAAACTTAGCATACAACCATATGTCCCCAGATCTGCTAGCTGCAAAAGCGGGATGCTCCTTACGAGTCGAGCGCAACTTCGAGTGAGGGGGGTCACGCTACAAGCGAGGGAAGGAGGGTGGGGGGGTCTGTCGCTGCCTCGCTGGAAGCACGTGAACCAATGAAGGATTACGAAATCTGACCAGATTCTAGAGAGTGTTGGATAGCATCACGGGGCGGAGGAAGAACTCAAGGGGGAGGGGGAGAGCGAGCGTTCGGAGAACAACAGCAGGTGGTGATCTCGGATGGATTGATCGGCATTAGCCGACTGTTACCATTTCCGTCAGCACGTGTTCGTCGATCGACCGCACGCAGGTTTGACCTCCCTCCTCCGCGATCTGCAGGCAGGCCCAGTGATGGTGTCCATACGTCTGTGCACCGGGTTCGACCGCCAGAAATATGTAGGTTACATTTAAAAAAAGCATAAGTTTGAAATATATATTCCGACATTTTCAGAAAATATGTATGCAATGTAAAAAAGAAAATGCTGCAATGTAACAGAATGTTTTGTACCATTAATACAGGACATTTTAACAAAAATTTCTGGTGGTTCAAAAAATGTTCCTGGCATTTAAAAAATACAATGTAAAACAAATGGGTTGTAGGTTAAAAAATGTTAATGTCCATTAAAAAATGTATGTGGCATTTTAAATAAATATTCATGCATTTCCGAAAAATGCCCGTGAAATATCTAAAATATTCATATAATGTAAAGAAAATGCCCGTGTGGTTTAAAAAATATTTATCGCCATTATACAATTGTAAAGTGTGTATTTGGAAAATGTTACTGTGTACTCCCACCGTCCCAAAATAAGTGACTCAACTTTGTACTAACTTTAGTACAAAGTTAGTACAAAGTGAGTCACTTATTTTGGGACGGAGGGAGTATCTGATAAAGTGCCCAAAAAATAAATAAAAATTAAATCATGTATTTGAAAAATATCCAAACTGAATAAAAAATATATTTCATGTGTGCTCCAAAAATATACATTTTATAACGAGAGAAATAGTAGACATGAGTTTCAAAAAAGAAGACCGAGAAAAATCAAAAGTAAAAACAATACAAAAGCAAAATACCGAGGAAAACGACCGGTCTTGCTCAATCAACTTAGAAATTCTCCTTCAACTACGTATAGTGCTTCCGGTTTTTTCTTCCTCCGCCTAGGCATAGCTTTGGTCTTTGTATATATGACTTTGTTCTTTGCTGGCGTGATCATTTCGTGTGCATGTGGTTTCTTGAAACGCGGTCCCTTAGGGTCTGATTCATTAAAACAGGTAGAAGAGAATTGCCTAGTGAATTAACAGAAACCTGGACGAAAACCGTTACAACACGGCAACACGCCCACATGTTAGGGCACCTGACCGATCTGGCTACTCAAAAGACCCACATGCACCATCGAGGAGAGAAACCGTCAAGGTTTACTGCCATGTCAACGTCATCACCTCTCCTTGAGTAAGCGACTCCGACTTGACTGCTGGTGACCCGTTGAGACCCCTCCGAATGAACGAAACACAAGAATCCTGTCGACCACTACCAAGCAATCGGCCAGAAACGTCTAGGACAAGACAGCTCTGACTTTGGTAATGAGCTTCACGGGAGAAACTTGCAAGCCTTGCACCGACCTAGTCCAGCCACAACCTCCAAAGTGCACCGACCACTGAAACCACTCCCATGGAGTCATCGTTGCTGAAGGGCCCTGTCGCATGCAGCTCTGACTTCTTTGTCACAGCGAGAAACAAGCATAGGCGCACACATTGATGCATTGGACCGTCGACATCAGAAGGACAAGCCACGATCCAGTGGCACTCGCCACCATCATCGTCACCGCACGAGTCGCAACACAACCACTTGCATCACCGGTTAAACACCAGCCAACCGTGATGTCGTGCACATCCAGCCCAGGGGAGCGCGAAGGGGAACAAGTCTTCAAGACGACGCCTCAGAAGGGGAAGCTACGCCGAGACGACGCTGTCGCCCGACACACGAGGGCCGTAGGCTTTCACCCGAATATATATCCCGAGGATGGACAAGATCGAAGAGCTTCACGACGACCCTACAAGAAAGAATAATGACACCCGCAGGCGCATCATCGTCGTTGCTGGCAGAAGGCATGCAGACCTTCGCTCGGAGCAACCGACCTGCACACCCCCACGCGACTGGTAGGAAAAACTAATGTTAAGACCGCCATATGTTACATGGAAGAAACTATTTAGATGTTGGCAACAATGTTTGATAGCTGTCCAGAGATAGTCAAAAGAACATCTCATCATGCAATATGGTAAGTAATTAAGGTCTTTTGTACATTGTTGTCACGGTTTATTGTCTCTCATAGCTACCACTTGTAGATTTATCTTCCATACGCATTCATTGGCTAATACAGCTTGTACATCATCGACAAACCACAAACATGTACGTCGTGTATATATTCTGGACCCTATACATACATAACAGTCATCAAAGGTTAAAAATCGGAGGCATTTAGTTAAATTACAATGATTGTGAGAAAATTCAACGACACATTCGAAATAAAGCAACCCGACTGGAATTACGATATATCTCGATGGCAATGTTTATTTCCGACTGGTATTCCAATGAGCATAGGCATTCAACGATGTACACATAACTCCAGAAAAATATTTTAAAAGCCCGTGGCAACGCACGGGTATTCTACTAGTGTTTTTACTTAGCAATAGTGTGCGTGCTATGGACCGCGCTGCTACTATAGGCAGCTTCGATGGGTACGGTGAGGACCACTTATCAGCAGCGCTGGTCAGCATGCCAACGCTACTGCTATATACTTACCTGTAGTGCTGGTTAGGACAATACGCTGCTGCAAAGTAGAAGTAGCGCGGGCAGTTTACCTCACTGTTAAGCCTCTAACTATAAGATATTTCCTAATAGTGCATGACGTGCGACCATCTGAATGCTCCTGATCCGCCCAATTACCTCCTGCATGAGCTCCGCGTCACGCTACTTCCCCAACGGTGTCCACACCTAGAGAAACAAGAAGCATTTGAAATGACATCAGCTGGGTGAGAGGGGAATTTTTTCTTGGTAGTAGTTTTGTTACGGATATTCCATAAAGACCACAAAAGCGCCCCCACGCTACGCTACACTATACTTGAAAAAGCGCCACGCTGGGTCTGCAGCAAGGCGAGCAGGTCAGCCCCCGAGGAAGAATTTCAGTTCTGTCCGAACGCCTCACGCACGGTACTCCAAGCAAAATGTGCAAGGTGACCAAAAGAAAACGTGGTTAGCGTCTTCTGGCTGCCCGCACACAGCACATGAGCCATTTGATGGCCGTTGCCTTTTGCAATGTTTTCCAAAGTTGGAAGACGGTTACGGAATATTTATCAAAGGAAGATTGTGATCTTGAGTGGGATCCCCGCTTTCCATAGCCCCATAGCTATTTCAAGCGTCGCACCTTCGGCAAGTTTCCTATAAAGGGATTTAACGGAGAATCTACCATATGCGGTCAGACCCTAGGAGACCACATCCGCTCCGGAGCCCACGCGCCCCGAGCGAAAGCACCAAGTCATCCCAACATCGGCCTTCTACAGGGGTGAGATTCCGCATGAAGCTGACAGCCGCATGCAATTTTGTGTATGGCATAGCTTGCTTATTGTTACGGCGCCCCTACCTGACAGGCAGACGACCAACGCATCTAAGGGCGATGAGGAAGCAGAAGCAAAGGCCTGACCGCCTGGCATGTGGGCCAGGCTGCGGGTGTGCGTGTGTGGGTGAGGCCTGCGTGCCGCGTGAGGTTAAGTAGCTAGCTGCACCCAGCTAGTGGGTATCGAATATTTCACAGAACAAATCGAACCGAAGACAGAAGCTGTTCTTTTCCTCTCGGCGACTTTCAGATCCCCTTTCCCTGCTTCCCCGAATTCCTATCCCTCTCCACGAACCCTAGATCGAGGCCCATAACAAGTGGTATCAGAGGTCAGACGACCTGGATCCGCTCTACCAAAAGCCAAGGTATCACACCAAAGCGGCCAAGCAGGCGGCGGGGATGGAGGAGCAGATCGCGGCGCTTGCCAAGGCGATCAGCGACGGGCGCACGGCCAACGACGCTAGGCTCGACGCGATCCAGCAGTCGCTCGAGATGTGGCGACCAGCGGTGACCAATCTGGAGCAACAACTGGACGAGCTGCGCACACAGGTCGGGCGGATCGCGCTTCACCCAGCGCTTGCGTCGTCTCCGGCGACCTAGGAGGATGCGGTGGTGCGACCGGCAGCGACCCAGCCTGTCGCTGACCTGGGGCACCATGGGCCAAGTGGCCACGGCGAGGTTATCGATTCCGGGGGTACGGCTCACGGGGTGGTCACCACGCTGGTGCCGCCTCCGGGCAAGGGTGCGTTCTTTGAGCTCATCCTTACCCCTCCTTCCCCAGTCGATCAACCGGTAGGGCACGAGCATAGCTACCACCACACCTCGCACTCCAACTGGGCTCTGCCCAAACTTGATTTTCCCCTGTTTGAGGGCGAGAGCCCCCAATTCTGGAAAACCAGATGCGATAAATACCTCGCAGTCTACGGGGTGCAGCCGGATCTCTGGGTCCGCGTTGCTACGCTGCACTTTTCGGGTACGGCAGCGCGATGTCTTCAGGTTCAGGAAGCACACAACACTCACTTCACCTGGGAGACGTTGTGCGCGGCACTATGCGCCAAGTTTGGTCAAGAGCAGTATCAGCAGCAGTTGCGTCAGTTTACTCACTTGCATCAGAATGGGTCTGTAGCGGAGTATAAGGAACAATTCAAGGAGTTGATGCATCATCTGTTAGCGCATAATCCTTCTTTTGACCCACTGTTCTTTGCTACTCAGTTCTTAGATGGTTTAAAACCTGAAATCAAATCCGGTGTCGCGCTGCACCAGCCTCAAGAACTTGATACTGCCCTTTCTCTCGCTCTGTTGCAGGAAGAGCTGCTGGGCCACATGCCCCGAAAGGATCCCGCGCCAGCTCGACACGTGCATCGGCCAATGGTGGCCATGGGAGCACCACCACCACCTAGGCCAGCGCAGCCGGCTGTCCCCGCGGCTGCGGATGACCGGCGGGCGCTCAAGGTGGCACGCGCTGGCGATAGACGCCAGGAGCCAGCGCGCAGAGACGACCGTGTTGAAGCACTCCGCAACTATCGACGAGCGCGAGGGCTCTGCTTCAAATGCGGAGAGTGTTGGGGCCAAGGACACCAATGCGCAGCTATGGTCCAGCTCCATGTGGTGGAAGAGCTGCTAGAACTATTTCAAGCAGAGGTTCAAGATCGACAAGAGCAAGACGCTGATTCCGATGACGAGCAGCTCATGTCGATTTGAAGATGGCAACAACGGGTGAAACAACCCCACGCACAGTCAGGTTGTTGGGAGACATTGGGGGGCGTGAGGTGTTGATACTAGTGGACTCCGGCAGTTCGCACAGCTTCATCAGTGAGACAGCAGCAGCAGCAATGCAAGAGAAGGTGCGGCAAATGTGGCCAGTTTCAGTGAAAATAGCAAATGGAGGAGTGCTGAGCTGCTCTGGAAACATTCCAGCGTGTCATTGGGACACAAAGGGCCACACATTCTCTACCGATGTGCATGTCCTGTCATTGGGGTGTTACGATATGGTTGCTGGGATGGATTGACTCGAGCAGTGCGGGCCTATGCTGGTGGACTGGATAGCCAAGCAACTCCAATTTCAGAAAGAGGGCCAAATGGTGATTCTCCAAGGCTTACAGGTGAAAACTTAGCAAATTGAACAAGACACCATGGATCAGCTGCTGTCCATGGAACAATCCAACTCGATCGCACACGTGGTCGCCATCTGCATCACAGAAAAACATGGTGAAGATGAACCAGTTCCCGCAGTTATCCAACATATCTTGGACAGTTTTCAGGTTGTGTTCGAGGAACCAACAGGACTGCCAGAGGATCGCGAATGGGATCACGCCATTCCTTTGATAGTAGGGGCCAACCCAGTTAACATCAGAGCTTACCGGTATACCCCAGAGCAGAAAAACGAGATCAAAACACAGGTCAAGGAAATGCTTCGTGTAGGACTTATAACTCCCAGCACCAGCCTCTTTTCATCTTCGGTGCTGCTAGTCAAAAAGAAAGATCAAACATGGAGGTTCTGCATCGACTTCAGGCACCTTAATGCAATCACTATAAAGAAAGTCTACCCAATGCCCATTATTGATGAACTTTTGGATGAGATCGCCGGATCGTGTTGGTTCTCCAAGTTGGACCTGAGGGCCGGGTACCATCAGATACGACTGCTGCCAGAGGACGAACACAAGACGACATTCACCACTCACCTGGGCCACTTCGAGTTTAAAGTGATGCCATATGGTCTCGCTTATGCACCAGCAACATTCCAGGGAGGGATGCACGTGGTGCTCTCTCCAGTGCTTCGTAAAGGAGTGTTGGCGTTCATGGATGACATCCTCGTCCACACCAGGACCTTGGAAGCACACTGCCAACTACTGACGCAAGTTCTACAGTTACTTCATAAGCACGGGTTGAAGGCAAAGCTCTCCAAGTGCAGTTTTGCTCAATGTCGCATCAGTTACCGATGACAGTAAGATACGGCAGTCCAGCAATGGCCGGTGCCACATAACACCAAGGAGCTGCGTGGGTTCCTGGGACTCGCAGGATACTATCGCAAGTTTGTGCGATTCTTTGGGGTCATCAGCAAGCCACTGACAGAACTTCTAAAAAAGAACACCATCTTTGCATGGACACCAACGGCTAACGCGGCATTCCGCGCTCTCAAGCAAGCTCTTACAGCCGCTCCTGTTCTTGCTCTGCCAGACTTCCAAAAGCAGTTCGTAGTCGAGATGGACGCGAGTGCAACGGGAATTGGTGCAGTCTTGATGCAGGCAAACGACCCAGTCGCGTACCTGAGCAAGGCTCTGGCTCCCAAAAACATGGGATTGTCTGCGTACAAGAAGGAGTGCTTAGCGCTTTTGCTTGCTATTGATCACTGGCGGCCGTATCTTCAACACTCAGAGTTCATAGTACGCACTGATTAGAAGAGCCTGCTGCACCTGACATATCAAAGGCTCAACACCCCTATTCAGCAACGGGCGTTTACCAAACTAGTGGGGCTACAATTCACCATCCAATACAAAGCAGGACTCACAAACAAAGCAGCCGATGCATTGTCTCGTCGAGGGCATGCAGAGGGCGCAGAAGTGGCAGCCCTGTCCATTTGCAAGCCAACTTGGTTGGAAGCTGTCAAGATCAGCTATCTGAACGATGCTGGCTTAACAGCTAGAATGGAGAAGATGGCCCTCGACCCCAACAGTGAACCGCAGTATACAATGAAGGACGACATCTTACGATACAAAGGGCGCGTGTGGATTGGGAATGACGCCACGATTCAGCAACACCTGATCAACTCTCTGCACGCAAGCGCGGTGGGTGGACACTCAGGGTTCCATGCCACGTACAATCGCATCAAGCGACTCTTTGCGTGGCATGGCATGAAGGCTCAGATCAGACAAAGTGTCAGGACTTGCATGATCTGTCAACAGGCAAAAACCGAGAGGAAATCGCCTGCGGGGCTCCTTCAACCGTTACCTATCCCAAAAAGGCCGTGGGCAGTGGTTTCTATGGACTTTATCGAAGGATTGCCGCGTTCTGGTGGATATGACACAATCCTGGTGGTAGTCGACAAATTTTCAAGGTATGCCCACTTTCTGCCGCTGACGCACCCATTCACAGCATTGAAGGCCGCGCAGAAGTTTATGAAAGAGATGTTTCGCTTGCACGGCCTGCCTCTCGCAATCATCTCGGACCGTGACAAAGTTATCACCAGCAAGGTGTGGCAAGAACTGTTCAAGCTTTGCCGAACGGAGTTGAGGCTCAGCTCAGCGTATCACCCGCAGACTGACGGAACGACGGAGTGAGTCAACCAGTGCCTGGAGGGATACCTCAGATGTGCAGTGCACTCGTGCCCCAACAATTGGTCGAAGTGGTTAGCTCTTGCAGAATACTGGTACAACACCACGTTTCACTCAGCCCTGGGGAGAACACCGTTTGAGGTCATCTGCGGGCAGCTGCCGCGCGAGTTTGGAGTGGACCAGGTAGAGCAATACTCGGTGCCCGATCTAGCGGCATGGTTGCACGAGCGAGAAGTCATGATCGAGCTCCTTCAACAGCAGCTGAAACTTGCTCAGGACAGAATGAAACGACAGGCTGACAAGCATCGCACCGACAGAGCGTTTGAGGTTGGTGATGCAATATTGCTGAAGCTTCAACCGTTTATCCAGTCCTCGGTGGCGCAATGCCCCCATCAAAAGCTGGCGATTCGCTATTTCGGACCTTACCGCGTCCTGGCTCTCATCGGCGCGGTGGCGTACAAGTTGGATCTCCCAGCGTCCAGCAAAATTCACCCAGTTGTGCATGTGTCGCAGCTAAAGAAGGCCGAAGGCGCACAGGTTCAGGTGAATTCTGATCTCCCACCTGACAATGCTACTTTGCAGGCTGAGCACATTCCACAGAAAGCACTCGAACTTCGGACGATTCAGGTGGGCGGTGCGCTCCAGCCACGTCTGCTCGTCCAATGGAGTGGTTTGCCCGAGTTCAAGGCTACCTGGGAAGAACCTGCCAAGATGCAACAAAGTTTTCCAGCTACTCCGCCTTGGGGACAAGGCGAAACGCAAGGGGGGAGGATGTTACGGCGCCCCCACCTGACAGGGAGACGACCAGCGCATCCAAGGGCGATGAGGACACAAAAGCGAAGGCGTGACCGCCTGGCATGTGGGCCAGGCTGCAGGTGTGCGTGTGTGGGTGAGGCCTACGTGCCGCGTGAGGTTAAGTAGCTAGCTGATGGGGAGCATCCTTCGGTCATCCCCATGGACCTTCCATCAACTATCCAAGCTCCAAGTGGACCCATGACAAGAGCAAGAGTTTGTTCTATTCAATCCGAGGTGACATCACTCCTATTCGATTTCCCTTTTCCTTCCAGCGAGACATGGCTACTACCTAAGTCCGGGACACTATGCGTGATCAGGTACAACGCTCAAGCCAAGGAACCAGGAGTTGAGGAAGAAACGACAAGCGTCAACACTCTGGACAGCCCGGAACTTCCGGCCTCAGCCCGGACTTCCGGCCGGCCCGGAACTTCCGGCCCCCGACGACATCGACCCGTCCGGGCCTGCCCACTTTCTGGTTAGCCCGGAACCTGCCAGGAACCCGGCCCGGACCTTCCGGCCCCTGGAAGCCAGCCCAGCTCCACCCGCGTCAACTCTCGGCTTAGGCCGGACCCTTCCCGGAACTTCCGGCGCCCGGAACTTCCGGCCCTGCCCGCGTGCAGCCACTTGGGCCGAGGCCCGTGTACCCTTTCGTCCCGTAAAATATAAATACTCTCCCACCTCCTCCTAGTTAGGGTTAGCATTGGTTTAGCTCATCTTTGGTGTGAGAGCCCTTGCTCATCCACTTGGTACTTCTCCTCGGAGTTCACGACCTCTTCGGAGAAGATCCCCCAAGCGGATTCAAGACCCCTTCAAGGGAAGACCATCAAGACCTCCTCTCGGAGAAGATCGGCTACTCGTGTATCTTTCCTTTGTTGATTTTGAATCTTGTGCTACCTTATGTGTTCGGTGATCTAGCCCTTGTGTAATCGAAACTTGTCGGTTTAGTGTTCCTCTTGTGTGTGTTTCCTTGTGTTCTTCCGCCCGTTCATTGTGTTTTCCCCGTAGGATCCCCTCCAAACGTGAAAGATCCCTCGATTAGGTTCCACCCTACATCATATGGTATCATGAGCCACGTTGATCACGTTTTTTGGAGCCCCTACCCCGTTTTTTCTAGCTTGATTTTGTTGTTTTCGTCCTAAATCCGAAAATCCCCACCAAAAATAGCCCCCAAATTTTTTGTGATTTGTTGGTATGATGAAGTTTTGTTGGATTTGATCCGTGGATTTGCTTTGCTTCGAGTGGATCTAGCGTCCCTACCTTTCTTTCCTTCTAATTCCTTCTTTTCCCCTCAGGATTTGGGTTTTTCCCCAATTTTTTCCGCCCAAACCCTCGATCCCGAAGTTCCTGTTCTTGGCAGATTCCCGACCCCCGGAACTTCCGGCCTAGCCCGGAACTTCCAGCCCCCGGAACTTCTGGCCCAGCCCGGAACTTCCGGCCCCTGGACCTTCCGTCTTGCCCGGAACTTCCGGCCTAGACAGAAAGGTCGCGCATCTTAGGTGACCCCCGCTTCTTCGGCAACTTCAACCTCGGTGCAGCGGCATCTTCGCCAACATACTGAAGACCGTGCATCACATCATCGTCCACATTCGCATCCGTTTGGAACCTCTACCGTAAGCAAGGACGGTAATCTCGACGACATCTCTGTCCAAACCTTGCCATTGCAGTGATAAACATCATAGCCATCTTTTGCGTTGCTTACCCATCGAGACTAGCCTTTGAGTATTGCAGGCAACGTGACTTGTGCACATTAGTGATCATATTTCATAGCATACATATCATACCACCGTGGTGCATATCTTGGGATCCATTTGTGTATCACAAAGTTGTCATAGCATACACAAGTGCTATCTTGGTTCGTGAAGTTTTGCATGAGAAAAGAGCTGAAAAGTGAAAGAGCCACCCAAGCTTTTAAGCAAAGAGGAAAGATAAGAAAAGAGCTTATGAGCAAGAACAGATAGTTGCATTTTTGCCTAGTAGGTTGTGCACAAGTTCCGTATCTGCCTATTATGCAATGGTGCTAGCGTCTCTCTCTAGTATTGTGCAACAAGAGCATTTTTGTGGATTCCACATTTTGGCTCACTTTTGGTTTGCACAATCCCACTTATCTATTTGCGTGTGTGTTTCCGTGTACACCTACTTGCTTGGTCAACTTGTTGCATTTGAAAATTTGTGAATCTTTTCCAACATTATTGAATCTCACTTACAATTGCATCAAATTTTGTGCCACCATCCTCACCAAGATCCACCATAAGCTTTTATTCGTGTAGGTGTGAGAACCGACAAGGATTGGTACCAATAGTGCTATTTCATTGTCCGCATTTGGGTGAACTTGATTCATCATCAACATCGGTCAAAGGTACATTGGTATAAGTTCTTCTCCTTCTACCACTCACATATTTTACTTGGAATGATGGATAGGCCAAGTACCTCTACCAACCCACTCTTCACCGAGCAAGACGACGACATGTCATCATACGTCACCAAGAGCCACCTCTTTGGTGCACAACGAGCGTTACATCAAGAGCAACAAGCAATGAGCGACCGCATCGACAACCTCGCCGCCGACTTGCGACTCTCCGAGCAACGTACAAGGGACTACTTCGACAACAAGTTCGACGCGCACAAGCAAGACAATGATGCAAGAATGGACGAGATCTGTGCCTTGATGAGGAACCGACATCATTCCACTTCGTCATCATCAAGACGGTGCTGCCCGAGTCGACACTCCGACGACACCTTCTACGACTCAAGTACACCGTCATCGAACACCCTTAGACGAGCCGCGCGTCAAGACCGTCATGCATCTCGCAACCCGCTACATGACAAGCATTCACAAGAGCAAGTCGATGAACAAGTCCCTCGTCCTCAATCCAATCAAGCCGCTTTTGCACAAGCTCAAGAACGACAACGACTACGGCGCCAAGAGGAAGAACGAGCGCGTCTACACCAAGAAGAACAAGACGCCGAAACTCAACGCCTTCAACAACAACGACGAGAAGCGCAAGCTCTTGAGGCGCAACGTGCCCTTCAAGATTCAGGTCGAGCAATCGCCAACCGCAATCGCGAACGGCGCAATCAAGAGGAAGCCCTTCGAGAAGAAATCCAAGAAAGGAACTACCAACCACGTGTGCAACGTCAAGTTCCTCAAGCTCCTCAACAAGCTCGTCAAGCTCCACCCCAACCTCAAATTCAACAAGAGCAAGTTGATCACAGACTTCCTCCACACCAAGAACACCAAGAAGATGATTGTCACCCACGTCAAGGGCATCATCATCCTCGACCACAACAAAATGAAGAGCACCGATATGGAAAGCTCAAATTCACAATGCCCAAGTTCAATGGAAGCAATGACCCCGAAGAGTACCTCTCATGTGCATTGAAGGTCGACAAAATCTTTCGTTTGCACAACTTTGAGGAAGAGAAGAAGATCGCTATAGCCTCACTTGAGTTCCAAGACTATGTGCTCATATGGTGGGAACAAATCATTGAGCGACGACAAGCAAGAGGTGAACCTCCAATCACCACTTGGGCTCAAATGAAGGATGTCATGAGAGCACGTTTTGTGCCAACCTACTACAACCGCGACCTCTTCAAGAAACTCCAACTTCTCAAGCAAGGAACAAAGAGTGTTGAAGAATATTACAAGGAAATGGAGATCGCCATGATTTGAGCCAATGTGAAGGAAGACGATGAGCAAACAATGGCACGTTTCTTGAATGGACTCAATCATCCCATCAAGAAGATCGCCGACTTCCAACCCTACTCCACTCTCATTGAGCTCGTGCATCAAGCTACAAAGGCGGAATGTCAAGTGCAAGATGACTTCAAGTACGCCAAGTACTCGTCCAAGACCTACGGCTTCTCCAACAACCAATCTTCAACAACTTCTCCAACATCTACATCGACCAAACCTTCTACAAGCAACGACGACAAGTCAAGTTACAAGAAAACTTCGACAAGTTCAAGTCGTCTTCCTCCTACTACGAGCAACTTCAAGCCGCGTGCTTCATCATCTACTCCAAACGATGAGACCGTCAAGACAAGCTCCATCAAGTGTTTCACTTGCGGCGGCCGAGGCCACAAGTCCTACGAATGCACCAACAAGCGCACCATGATCCTCAACGACGATGGCATCTATGACTCAATGAGTGAAGAGGAGATGGAAGCTCTTGAGCAAGTGGCCATGCACCGGCGAGTGAATGAAGATGAAGATGATCAAGTCTTTTGTGATGAGAATTCGAGCCCCACTCTCGTGGTCTCCAAGGTCTGAACTCTTCAACATCAACAAGAAGACGACCAAAGATGCCACATCTTCCACACAAAGGCCGGCATCAAGGGGAGATCCGTCAAGGTCATCATCGACGGAGGTAGTTGCCACAACTTGGCAAGTGAAGAACTATGCTCCAAGCTTCAATTGGTCAAGAGGAAGCACCCGCATCCATACAAGGTTCAATGGCTAAGTGACTCCGGCACTATACGAGTCGAGCATACGGTCCAAGTCTCCTTCAAAATCGGTGCATATGAGGACACTTTGGAGTGTGATGTGGTCCCAATGACCATTTGCCACCTCCTTCTTGGTCGACCATGGCAATTCGACCGTGGTTTCTTCCACAATGGGCGCACCAATCACTATAGCTTCAAGATGAAAGGGAAGGAATATGTGCTACGACCTATGTCTCCTAGTCAAGTGTTAGCCGACAAGAAAACCACCCGTCACAGAGAAAAGAGTGAGAAAGTGATCCACCAAAAAGTGAGTGAGAGCCACAAGCCAAACTTGAGCGCCTCTTCGCCTAGAGAGAAAAACCTCATCCTATTTGCCACCAAAAGTGAGATGAGAGAAGTGTGTGAGAACCCATCTAGTGTGATGCACTTTGTCCTTGTGTGCAAGGATGGAGAGCCAACAACTAACAACTCTCATGAGCTACCTTTAGTGTTTCAATCTCTTTTGCAGGAATTCCACGATGTTTTCCGCGATGAGCTACCTCCGGGTCTACCTCCTCTTCGAGGCACTGAGCATCGAATCGACCTCATCCCCGGAGCGCCTCTACCAAACAAAGCTCCATATCGAGTCAATCCCGAAGAAACCAAGGAAATTCAAAGGCAAGTACAACAACTCATCGACAACGGTCATGTACGTGAAAGCTTAAGCCCTTGTGCCGTTCCCGTTATACTTGTGCCTAAACCCGATGGAAGTTTCCGCTTGTGTTCCGATTGTAGACCTATAAATGCTATTACCGTTCGCTATAGGCATCCCATTCCTCGCTTAGATGATATGCTTGATGAACTTAGTGGAGCCAACTTTTTCTCAAAAATTGATCTTAAAAGTGGCTATTACCAAATTCGCATACAAGAGGGTGATGAATGGAAAACTGCTTTCAAAACCAAATTTGGATTGTATGAGTGGTTAGTGATGCCTATGGGTCTATCGGAGGCTCCCGGTACTTTCGTGCGTCTTATGCATCATGTGCTTCACCCTTATATTGGAGTCTTTGTTGTGGTTTACTTCGACGATATTCTTGTGTTTAGCAAAACCATGAAAGAACATCTTGATCATGTTAGGGCTGTTTTGCAAACCCTTCGCAAGGAAAGTCTTTATGCAAACATGAAAAAATGCACATTTGGTGTTGACAAAGTGGTTTTCTTGGGTTTTGTTGTATCCTCAAAGGGTGTCCATGTTGATGAATCTAAAATTGAAGCAATTAAAACTTGGCCCCAACCCACCAATTTGCAATAAGTGCGTAGCTTTCTTGGTCTTGCGGGTTTTTATCGTCGCTTTGTGAAAAACTTTAGCACAATTGCCGCTCCTTTGCATGCCTTGAGTAAGAAGAATACTCCTTTTGTTTGGGGATCTTTGCAATCCAACGCTTTTGATGAGCTCAAGTCTTTGCTTACTCATGCTCCGATTCTTGCTTTGCCCAATTTTGACAAAACTTTTGAGGTTCATTGTGATGCAAGTGGTACCGGAATTGGCGGAGTTTTGATGCAAGAAAAACGAGCAATTGCATATTTTAGTGAAAAACTCTCCGGTGCTCAACTTAACTATCCCATCTATGACAAGGAATTATATGCTCTAGTGCGTGTACTACATGTTTGGAAACATTACCTTCGACCTCATGAGTTTGTCATCCATACCGATCGCGAAACGCTTAAGTACTTAAAAGTCCAAACTAAGTTGAAAAAGCGTCATGCCAAATGGAGTGAATTTATTGAATCTTTCCCTTATGTCATTAAATACATTAAGGGTAAGGAAAATGTTGTAGCCGATGTGTAATGCCCCGGATTCGATGCACCAGGTGTCTTCCAGTTATTCGCCATCGTTGCCATGTGATTTGCTTGCGTGTTGCATTTTGTCATGTCATCATGTGCATTTCATTTTGCATACGTGTTCTTCTCATGCATCCGAACATTTTCCCCGTTGTCCGTTTTGCAATCCGGCACTCCTATGTCTCCCGGCGCCCCCTTTTGTCTCTTTTCGTGTGCGGGTGTTAAACGGTCTCGGAATGGACCGAGGTTTGTCAAGCGGCCTTGGTATACCACCTGTCAAGTTTCGTGCCATTTGGAGTCCGTTTGATACTCCAACGGTTAACCGGGTAACCGTAAAAGCCTCTTTTGTGTGCAGCCCAACACCCCTCTAAAGTGGCCCAAAACCAATCTAACTCCCCTCCATGCTCTCGGTCGTTCGATCACGATCGTGTGGGCGAAAACCGCTCCTCATTTGGACTCTCCTAGCTCCCTCTACCTATAAATATGTGCTCCCCCAGATTTTCGCGCACATGAAACCCTAGCCCCGCTCCTCCCCGCCGCCGGACGTGTCCGCCTCCGCGTCGGACGTGTCCACCGCCGCCGCCACATCGTTCCGGCCAATGAGAGGCCGCCACGTCACCTCCGTCGCCGCCCTCAACCTATCCCGCGCCGCCACGTCAGCCCCGCGCCTCCCTCTCTCTCTCCTCCCTCCTGCGGCCCATGGGACCCGACCGGGCCAGCGCGAGCCGCGCCCCGCCGCCGCCGTCCGCCCGCCTCAGCCCGCGGCAGCCCGCCGTCCGCCGGGCGCCTCGCCCGTCGCCGCCGCGAGCAGCAGCGCCGGCCGTCGCCGCTTCATGACCCGCCGCCGCCTCCTCGCCCCGCCGCCCGACGTGCCCGCCGCCTCAACCTCCGGGCGCGCGTCGCGCCGCCTCCCGGCCGGCGTCGCCCTTCGTCGGAGTGGCGCCGTCTCCGTCGTCCCGTCTTGCCGCCTGCCTCCGTTGCCCAGATCCGGTCGGGCCGGACCGGATCGAGCGACCCCGAGCCCGCCGGCGGCTCCTCCCGGCCTCTCCCTCGACCTCGGCCGCCGTCCCGTCCATCTCCGGCGTGAACTCCGGCGAGATCCGCCACGTTGACTTTTCGCGAGGTTGTTTTTCTGCCAAGTCCCCGAATTTTTGACATTATCATGCCATTTTCATCGCATCATAACTCTGTGCATACTGCTCCATTTTGTGCGTGTAATATGTCGAATTGTTCGCCTCGACGATTACTTCATTTCATCTCATTACATCATGTTCATTTGAGTCCATTTTGATGCCTGAATCTTTGTTGCAAGACTGCTTCATGATGTTAATCTGCTGAAACTGTTATAACATGCTCATTTGTCATTTTTGCCATGTTTGATGTGTGCATCCTATGGGGTTGATGTCTAAATGTGTTTTGATCTATGCCATGCCATCTTTACAGGGGTGTCATCCATGTATTTTTTTGATTCCTGTACTGAGTGCATCAAGCTTGTTAAGTAGGGTACTTGCTATTGCTGTTTTGCTAGGCTGATTCTATTATATTATGATGCTATGTTAACCTGCTTCTACAAGTCATTCTATGCATAATCTGGACCGAGGTTTGTCAAGCGGCCTTGGTATAGCATCGGTAGACCGCCTGTCAAGTTTCGTGCCATTTGGAGTCTGTTTGATACTCCAACGGTTAACCGGGTAACCGTTAAAGCCTCTTTTGTGTGCAGCCCAACACCCCTCCAAAGTGGCCCAAAACCCATCTAACTCCCCTCCATGCTCTCGGTCGTTCGATCATGATCGTGTGGGCGAAAACCGCTCCTCATTTGGACTCTCCTAGCTCCCTCTACCTATAAATATGTGCTCCCCCCGGATTTTCGCGCAGATGAAACCCTAGCCCCGCTCCTCCCGCCACGGACGTGTCGCCTCTGCGTCGGACGTGTCCACCGCCGCCGCCACGTCGTTCCGGCCAATGAGAGGCCACCACGTCACCTCCGCCGCCGCCCTCAACCTATCCTCGCGCCACGTCAGCCCCAGCCTCCCTCCCTCTCTCTCTCTCCTCCCACCACGCGAGCCCGCGCCGCCCGCCACCGTCCGCGCCTCGGCCCGCAGCAGCCCGCCGTCCGCCGGGCGCCTCGCCGTCGCCGCCCGCGAGCAGCGCGCCGTCGTCGCCGCTTCGCGGCCGCGCCGCCTCCTCGCCCGCCGCGCGTCCTCCAACGCCGCCGCCCGCGTGCCCGCCGACTCAACCTCCGGGCCATCGTCCCGCGCGCCTCCCGTCGGCGTCGCCCTTCGTCGGAGTGGCGCCGTCTCCGGCGTCCCGTCTTTGCCGCCCGCCTCCGTTGCCCGAATCCGGTCGGGCCGCACGGATCCGGCGACCCGAGCTGCCGGCGGCTCCTCCGGCCTCTCCCTCGACCTCGGCCGCCTTCCGTCCATCTCCGGCGTGAACTCCGGTGAGATCCGCCACGTTGACTTTTCGCGAGGTTGTTTTTCTGCCAAGTCCCAAGTTTTTACATTATCATGCCATTTTCATCGCATCATAACTCTGTGCATACTGCTCCATTTTGTGCGTGTAATATGTCGAATTGTTTGTCTCAACGAGTACTTCATTTCATCTCATTGCATCATGTTCATTTGAGTCCATCTTGATGCCTGAATCATCATTGCAAGAGTGCTTCATGATGTTAATCTGCTGAAACTGTTATAATATGCTCATTTGCCATTTTTGCCATGTTTGATGTGTGCATCCTATGAGGTTGATGTCTACATGTGTTTTGATCTATGCCATGCCATCTTTACAGGGGTGTCATCCATGTATTTTTGTGATTCCTGTATTGAGTGCATCAAGCTTGTTAAGTAGGGTACTTGCTGTTGCTGTTTTGCTAGGCTGATTCTGTTATATTATGATGCTATGTTAACCTCCTTCTAAAATTCATTCTATGCATAATCTGGAGATGTTCACTAAGGATGTTTCGTTATACATGTCTTGATCTATCCATCCATGCCCTTTGTTGCATTTATAGCTTGATGTAGCTTGTTGTAATCTTGCTCTCAAGTTGCTATATAATGTTGTTGTCAGCTTGTTATCATTAAGTTCAATGTTGCCATGATTGTTTTTAGTGATCCATGCACCCTATGAACTTGTTATTGCCATGCTTAGCTTCATAAACATGTATTCTTACTGTTGGTTGCCTTGCCATGCCATGTATTGCTCTGTGATGAGTGGTTCAAGCTCACCAACATGCCTACTTATTGTTGTTCCTGCCATGTATGAATCTGTAATATAACTTGCCATGTTTACATGGGTGCTATCATATTTTCTGATCCTTTGTGGCTCATGGTAAGTAAGGGACTTTTGTTCTATGAAATTAGTAGATTCATGCCATGCCTTTGTTTGCATTGATAAGTTCCTGTAACATGTTGTTTGATAGCTCTAAACATTGCAACCTGATGTTAGTTTCGCAAAGTCTGAACTGTTATTATTTGCAATCTTGCCATGTGTGTTTGAGCATGTTCTAGTGATTTCGGAGATAGCTCAGTGTTCATGTTTTGTTATGCTTTACCTGTACTTCATGCCCATGCCTTTTGTTTTCATATTGAGATGATGTAGCTTGTTGTTTAGGTGCTTGCAATATGCCTAGTTGCTGTTTTGGACAGATTGTTGTTATGCCTTGTATAGAGTGTATGTGTTGCACCGTTGCTCCGTTTTGAGTGTGCACTATATGAAACTTGCTTAGAATTGCTTGTAGTTTCATATTATCATGTTGCATCCTTGTTTTGAGGTGTTTGCTTGATGTTTGGATGCATTTTGCATCAATGCCATGTTTAACTTGTTTTGCTCATATCTTCTAGGCCGTAGCTCCGAATTAAATGAACTTTATATGTAACTTGAATAGAATTTAGTGTAGATCATCATGGTGCATCTTAACTTGCTGTTTAACAACTTGAACTTAAGATTTATTCAGATCTGGACCAATTTCGAAATTTGCATATGAGGACTTACCGGAATTGTTATATGTTGTTTCCGGCCTCATTTAAACTTGCTTTGATGTGCTGCTCTTGTTTGCATCATCTCTTGCCATGAGTAGCTTCATGTAGTCTTGTCATGCATCATGCTTGGTTGAGCATCATGTCTTGTTCATGTGTGGTGTGTTTACTATGTTGTGTGCTTCTTCTCGATAGTTCCCGTTTTCGTTGCGATCGTGAGGATTCGTTCGTCTACGCTTGGTTCGACTTCATAGCTTCATCTTCTTCATGGACTCGTTCTTCTTCCTTGCGGGATTTCAGGCAAGATGACCGTCACCTTGGATCTCATTACTATCATTGCTATGCTAGTTGCTTCGTTCTTTCGCTATGCTGCGCTACCTATCTTTTGCTCTTCAAGCCTCCCAATTGCCATGTCAGCCTCTAACCTTTTGCACCCTTCCTAGCAAACCGTTGTTTGGCTATGTTACCGCTTTGCTCAGCCCTCTTATAGCGTTGCTAGTTGCAGGTGAAGATGAAGATTGCTCCATGTTGGATTATGTTATGTTGGGATATCACAATATCTCTTATCTAATTAATGCATCTATATACTTGGTAAAGGGTGGAAGGCTCGGCCTTATGCCTGGTGTTTTGTTCCACTCTTACCGCCCTAGTTTCCGGCATATCGGTATTATGTTCCCGGATTTTGCGTCCCTAACGCGGTCGGGTGATTTATGGGACCCCCTTGACAGTTCGCTTTGAATAAGACTCCTCCAGCAAGGCCCAACCTTGGTTTTACCATTTGCCTCACCACCACCTATTTTCCCTTGGGAGTAATTAACCCAAGGGTCATCTTTATTCAGCCCCGGGCCAATGCTTGTCTAAGTGTTGGTCCAAACCAGAGCCACTTGCGGTGCCGCCCTAGGCAACTTGGGGTATCGTCGGTTGCCGTACGTAGTGTTCATCCGGTGTTGCCCTGAGAACGAGATATGTGCAGCTCCTATCGGGATTGTCGGCGCATCGGGCCGTCTTGCTGGTCTTGTTTTATTGCTGTCGAAATGTCTTGTAGCCGGATTCGAGACTGATCGGGTCTTCCGGGAGAAGGAATATCCTTCGTTGATCGCGAGAGCTTATCATGGGCTAAGTTGGGACACCCTGCAGGTATAAACTTTCGAGAGCCGTGCCCGCGGTTATGTGGCAGATGGGAATTTGTTAATATCCGGTTGTAGTAAACTTGAAGCAAACTCATCTAAAATACACCAACCGTAAAGCGTAACGTGAGTGTCTCTTTTCGGGGTTGATCGAGAGGAGAACACAGTTTCTGGGTTATGTCTGACGTAAGTAGGAGTTCAGGATCACTTCTTGATCATTACTAGTTGACGATCGTTCCTTTGTTTCTCTTCTTGCTCTCATTTGCGTATGTTAGCCACCATATATGCTTAGTCGCTGCTGCAACCTCACCACTTTACCCCTTCCTTTCCCCTTTAGCTTTGCTAGTCTTGATACCCATGGTAATGGGATTGCTGAGTCCTCGTGGCTCACAGATTACTACAACAACAGTTGCAGGTACAGGTTTGCGATGATCATGACGTGAGGCGATGTTTGCTTGTATTGGAGTTCTTCTTCCGCTTCTTCTTCGATCGGGGATAGGTTCGGTCGGCAGCAGCCTGGCTAGCGAGGTGGATATTGTTTGAGTTTCTGTTTATGATTCATCCGTAGTCGGATGTTGATCTTGTATATGATGTATTGTGGTATTCATGTGACATTGTATGTATTGGATGTATCCCTACTATTATGTAATGTTGATGTAATGATATCCACCTTGCAAAAGCATCTTCAAGATGCGCTTCTATCCTTGGTGGGACCTTCAAGTTCCTTTAGGATAGGGTCGCGTCTTGGGCGTGACAAGTTGGTATCAGAGCCTCGACCGACCCTAGGAGCCCCCCTTGATTGATCGTGTAGTTTGGCCGTTGTTGAGTCTAGAAGAAAACTGTTTTCAGAGTCTAGTTATATCGGAGAGTAGGATTCTTTTTACTCCTCTTCCCCTTCGTCGCTCTGGTAAGGAATCCTGATGTAGGTGTTTTGAACTACTCCTCTTCCCCTTCAAATTTTTCTTTAGGATCAGGCAGTTGGTTTTCCGGTGGTTGTTCCTCAGCTCTTTTTATCCGGTGCATTTCTCGTCAAGTCGACTCGACCATCTTCATCTTTGCCAAGTTCAACCCTCAGTTCTTCCTCCGACGTCGTTGTTTTTCCTTGTCCGAAGTTGTCCTTGTTTTTCCCACCCGCCCACCCTTCTTCTTCTCGAAACCGGAGTCCTTAATTGAGTATCCATCCTACTCGTGTGAAGTCTTTGCTTTCTTTCCTCAATGATTTCAACCGGTGTTTTCTCTTCAAGATATTCGTTGGTTCCCCCTTCCAAGTTGCCTTTGTTTTCCCGCCCTCCCACCCTTTTCTTCCCGGAGTTTGAGTCTGTTTCGACCATCAATTTCATTCGTACGGAGTCTCTTCAGTCTTCCCTCAATCATTTCAACCGGTGAATTCTCTTCTCATTCGTCATTCTTCATCCCTTTCTTTTTCCGGTGCACTCAATTCAAGTTCTCGGTTCGATCATATTCTTTTCCTCGACTCAAGTGTTCCCTTTGCTTGTTCGCCTCTCGCCATTTTATCATTCCGGAGTGATGAAGACATCTCAAAGGATTCATGTTTGCATTCAATTATTTCGAGGTTGTCACCTCATTCAAATCTTTCAATTGTTCCGGTGCTTCATCTATCTGTTCATCATCCTTTTCAACGATGTTTTCTCTTCAGTGGGCCCTAACCCACAGGTCTTTTTCCACGATCTTACCTGACTCTTCTAATTCCCCGGAGTTATTCTCAATTCTTTTCAAGCGTGACGTAAGAATGGATTCCATCGGTCACATGCTTTCTCCAAGATCTCGTTCATATTCTTTTCATTGTTGGCTCAACCTCTCTGCTTTTCATTCTACCGGAGTATCTCAACAATTTTGGTGGTATTTATCGTCGTCTTTGAAGATCGAAGTAGAGTTTCTCTTAAATCTTGTCCGTTCCCCCGGAGATTCATGGTGCTAGCTCGATGTTATCCTATCTAATTGTTTCCAGTCATGCAAATTCTTTTCATCCATCCGGAGTATTTCAGGAGTTACTTTCCGTCTCAATCATCCGGAGGCCATCTTTTTAGAATATTGCTTCGTTCCAAGTTTTCAGATTCATTCCCCAATTATTCTATATCCGTGCCCCTTCGTTCATCTCAATATTCTTCCGGTGCTTCGTTCAAGTGTTCCTTAATCAGCTCATGATCTCTTTGTTCTTTTGCATCTAAATCCCCTCTAGCTTATTGGTTCTTCTAATTCTTCCCGGTGATTCATTCTCTTTCATCAGTCATTTTCGAATTCTTACGGTGGTTCATTCAGATTCTTTTTCCTTTGTTATCGTATCAATCCATTCGTTCTTTTAATCCTACCGGTGGTTCATGAAGACCTTCTCAAGTTTTGTGCTATCCCTTCTCAATCCTTTTTCAAGAAGAATAAGTAGTATGCGGAATCCATTGTTGGTCATCAATTTAATTTGATGAAGGATAAGCATACAATAAATCTTATTCTTATTTCATCCAAGTGAGTAACCCCTTCCTTCGGAGTTTGTTCTTTTTGAATAAATTCTAGTTCCAAGTGTTTATCATCTTTTCTTTTCCGGAGTTCATAAATTTCCTCGGTCATTTCGTCAGAACCTCCATCTAAATCACCGTAAGGCTCATCTTATTCTTTCACCCTTCATTCTATCTCATCATCCTTTTGTCACCGGAGTTCTTCATGGTGGATCTTCATGATTTAATTCATTCTTCAAGTGTTCATCAAGATTCTTGTCGATGGAATTCAAGTATCTTTTCTTCTTGCGTCTCGAAGTGCAATTAATTCTCCGTATTCTTTTGAAGTGGAGTTTTGCATTTCTTCGTTCCTCTCAGCTATTCAATCTTTTCCGCTTGTGGTTGGCTATCACCTCATAATTATGAGATGTAATCCATAAGTCCATAACAAGTTTATTCTTTTCGTTGTTGATTTTCTCGACAACTCCGTTCAATCCTTCCTTCTAAGTTCTTTTCATTCAACTCTTTCAATCCTTTCCGGAGGTTTTGTGTCATGTCTTCATCAAGTATCGTTCCATCTTCTCAAGTTCATGTTCTATTCTTTCCATGTTCAGTCTGAGTTCTGCCTAAATCCTTTCAGTCTTGTTCGTTTCTTATCTCATTCTAACCGGAGTGGTTTCATAGTCTATCTGATTCCGTGAGCCTTCGATTCTCGTCATTCTCGTCGTTCCTCTCTTCTTATCGAGTGCTCTCGGTTCTTTGCTTCTTATCTTGAGTTCTTGTTTCGCCTCTTCCTCTTTCTCTTCCGTCTCGGTCCTAAGATCTCAGGACGAGATCTCTTGTTAGTGGAGGAGTGTTGTAACGCCCCGGATTCGATGCGCCAGGTGTCTTCCAGTTATTCGCCGTCGTTGCCATGTCATTTGCTTGCGTGTTGCATTTTGTCATGTCATCATCTGCATTTCATTTTGCATACGTGTTCTTCTCATGCATCCGAGCATTTTCCCCGTTGTCCGTTTTGCAATCCGGCACTCCTATGTCTCCCGGCGCCCCCTTTTGCCTCTTTTCGTCTGCGGGTGTTAAACGGTCTCGGAATGGACCGAGGTTTGTCAAGCGGCCTTGGTATAGCATCGGTAGACCGCCTGTCAAGTTTCGTGCCATTTGGAGTCTGTTTGATACTCCAACGGTTAACCGGGTAACCGTTAAAGCCTCTTTTGTGTGCAGCCCAACACCCCTCCAAAGTGGCCCAAAACCCATCTAACTCCCCTCCATGCTCTCGGTCGTTCGATCATGATCGTGTGGGCGAAAACCGCTCCTCATTTGGACTCTCCTAGCTCCCTCTACCTATAAATATGTGCTCCCCCCGGATTTTCGCGCAGATGAAACCCTAGCCCCGCTCCTCCCCGCCGCCGGACGTGTCCGCCTCTGCGTCGGACGTGTCCACCGCTGCCGCCACGTCGTTCCGGCCAATGAGAGGCCACCACGTCACCTCCGCCGCCGCCCTCAACCTATCCCGCGCCGCCACGTCAGCCCCGCGCCTCCCTCTCTCTCTCTCTCCCACACCGCGCGCTCTTGCCGCCACACCGTCCGCCCGCCTCGGCCCAAGCAGCAGTTTCCCGCCGTCCGCCGGGCGCCTCGCCCGTCGCCGCCCGCGAGCAGCCGCCCGTCGCCCTTCGCGACCCGCGCCGCCTCCTCCTCCCCGCCGCCCGCGTCCTCCAACCGCCGCCGCCCGCGTGCCCGCCGACTCAACCTCCGGGCCATCGTCGCGCCGCCTCCCGTCGGCGTCGCCCTTCGTCGGAGTGGCGCCGTCTCCGGCGTCCCCGTGCTGCCGCCCCGCCTCCGTTGCCCAGATCCGGTCGGGCCGCACCGGATCCGGCGACCCCGAGCCTGCCGGCGGCTCCTCCCGGCCTCTCCCTCGACCTCGGCCGCCTTCCCGTCCATCTCCGGCGTGAACTCCGGTGAGATCCGCCACGTTGACTTTTCGCGAGGTTGTTTTTCTGCCAAGTCCCCGAAGTTTTTTACATTATCATGCCATTTTCATCGCATCATAACTCTGTGCATACTGCTCCATTTTGTGCGTGTAATATGTCGAATTGTTCGCCTCGACGATTACTTCATTTCATCTCATTGCATCATGTTCATTTGAGTCCATCTTGATGCCTGAATCTTCGTTGCAAGACTGCTTCATGATGTTAATCTGCTGAAACTGTTATAACATGCTCATTTGTCATGTTTGCCATGTTTGATGTGTGCATCCTATGGGGTTGATGTCTACATGTGTTTTGATCTATGCCATGCCATCTTTACAGAGGTGTCATCCATGTATTTTTGTGATTCCTGTACTGAGTGCATCAAGCTTGTTAAGTAGGGTACTTGCTGTTGCTGTTTTGCTAGGCTGATTCTGTTATATTATGATGCTATGTTAACCTGCTTCTACAAGTCATTCTATGCATAATCTGGAGATGTTCACTAAGGATGTTTTGTTATACATGTCTTGCTCTATCCATCCATGCCCTTTGTTGCATTTATAGCTTGTTGTAGCTTGTTGTAATCTTGCTCTCAAGTTGCTATATAATGTTGCTGTCAGCCTGTTATCATTAAGTTCAATGTTGCCATGATTGTTGTTAGTGATTCATGCACTCTATGAACTTGCTCTTGACATTCATAGCTTCATAAACATGTATTCGTACTGTGAGTTGCCTTTCCATGCCATGTATTGCTCTGTGGTGAGTGGTTCAAGCTCACCAACATGCCTACTTATCGTTGTTCCTGCCATGTATGAATCTGTAATATAACTTGCCATGTTTACATGGGTGCTATCATATTTTCTGATCCTTTGTGGCTCATGGTAAGTAAGGGACTTTTGTTCTATGAAATTAGTAGATTCATGCCATGCCTTTGTTTGCATTGATAAGTTCCTGTAACATGTTGTTTGATAGCTCTAAACATTGCAACCTGATGTTAGTTTCTGCAAAGTCTGAACTGTTATTATTTGCAATCTTGCCATGTGTGTTTGAGCATGTTCTAGTGATTTCTGGAGATAGCTCAGTGTTCATGTTTTGTTATGCTTTACCTGTACTTCATGCCCATGCCTTTTGTTTTCATATTGAGATGATGTAGCTTGTTGTTTAGGTGCTTGCAATATGCCTAGTTGCTGTTTTGGACAGATTGTTGTTATGCCTTGTATAGAGTGTATGTGTTGCACCGTTGCTCCGTTTTGAGTGTGCACTATATGAAACTTGCTTAGAATTGCTTGTAGTTTCATATTATCATGTTGCATCCTTGTTTTGAGGTGTTTGCTTGATGTTTGGATGCATTTTGCATCAATGCCATGTTTAACTTGTTTTGCTCATATCTTCTAGGCCGTAGCTCCGAATTAAATGAACTTTATATGTAACTTGAATAGAATTTAGTGTAGATCATCATGGTGCATCTTAACTTGCTGTTTAACAACTTGAACTTAAGATTTATTCAGATCTGGACCAATTTCGAAATTTGCATATGAGGACTTACCGGAATTGTTATATGTTGTTTCCGGCCTCATTTAAACTTGCTTTGATGTGCTGCTCTTGTTTGCATCATCTCTTGCCATGAGTAGCTTCATGTAGTCTTGTCATGCATCATGCTTGGTTGAGCATCATGTCTTGTTCATGTGTGGTGTGTTTACTATGTTGTGTGCTTCTTCTCGATAGTTCCCGTTTTCGTTGCGATCGTGAGGATTCGTTCGTCTACGCTTGGTTCGACTTCATGGCTTCATCTTCTTCATGGAATCGTTCTTCTTCCTTGCGGGATTTCAGGCAAGATGACCGTCACCTTGGATCTCATTACTATCATTGCTATGCTAGTTGCTTCGTCCTTTCGCTATGCTGCGCTACCTATCTTTTGCTCTTCAAGCCTCTTAATTGCCATGTCAGCCTCTAACCTTTTGCACCCTTCCTAGCAAACCGTTGTTTGGCTATGTTACCGCTTTGCTCAGCCCTCTTATAGCGTTGCTAGTTGCAGGTGAAGATGAAGATTGCTCCATGTTGGATTATGTTATGTTGGGATATCACAATATCTCTTATCTAATTAATGCATCTATATACTTGGTAAAGGGTGGAAGGCTCGGCCTTATGCCTGGTGTTTTGTTCCACTCTTGCCGCACTAGTTTCCGTCATATCGGTATTATGTTCCCGGATTTTGCGTCCCTAACGCGGTCGGGTGATTTATGGGACCCCCTTGACAGTTCGCTTTGGATAAGACTCCTCCAGCAAGGCCCAACCTTGGTTTACCATTTGCCTCACCACCACCTATTTTCCCTTGGGAGTAATTAACCCAAGGGTCATCTTTATTCAGCCCCCCGGGCCAATGCTTGTCTAAGTGTTGGTCCAAACCAGAGCCACTTGCGGTGCCGCCCCTAGGCAACTTGGGGTATCGTCGGTTGCCGTACGTAGTGTTCATCCGGTGTTGCCCTGAGAACGAGATATGTGCAGCTCCTATCAGGATTGTCGGCGCATCGGGCGGTCTTGCTGGTCTTGTTTTATTGCTGTCGAAATGTCTTGTAGCCGGGATTCCGAGACTGATCGGGTCTTCCCGGGGAGAAGGGATATCCTTCGTTGATCGCGAGAGCTTATCATGGGCTAAGTTGGGACACCCCTGCAGGGTATAAACTTTCGAGAGCCGTGCCCGCGGTTATGTGGCAGATGGGAATTTGTTAATATCCGGTTGTAGTAAACTTGAAGCAAACTCATCTAAAATACACCAACCGTGAGTGTCTCTTTTCGGGGTTGATCGAGAGGAGAACACGGTTTCTGGGTTATGTCTGACGTAAGTAGGAGTTCAGGATCACTTCTTAATCATTACTAGTTGACGGCCGTTCCTTTGTTTCTCTTCTCGCTCTCATTTGCGTATGTTAGCCACCATATATGCTTAGTCGCTGCTGCAACCTCACCACTTTACCCCTTACTTTCCCATTTAGCTTTGCTAGTCTTGATACCCATGGTAATGGGATTGCTGAGTCCTCGTGGCTCACAGATTACTACAACAACAGTTGCAGGTACAGGTTTGCGATGATCATGACGTGAGAGCGATGTTTGCTTGTATTGGAGTTCTTCTTCTGCTTCTTCTTCGATCAGGGGATAGGTTCCAGGTCGGCAGCCTGGGCTAGCAGGGTGGATATTGTTTGAGTTTCTGTTTATGATTCATCCGTAGTCGGATGTTGATCTTGTATATGATGTATTGTGGTATTCATGTGACATTGTATGTATTGGATGTATCCCCACTATTATGTAATGTTGATGTAATGATATCCACCTTGCAAAAGCGTCTTCAAGATGCGCTTCTATCCTTGGTGGGACCTTCGAGTTCCTTTAGGATAGGGTCGCATCTTGGGCGTGACACGATGCACTTTCACGCATATGCACGCTTGTCACTAAACTTGAGTTGAATGTTGTTGGCTTTGAGCACATAAAAGACTTGTATGCTAATGATCCATCTTTTGCTATTCCTTATGCTAAGTGTTTGACGCATATGTCTTGGGAACAATATTATATCAAGGATGGTTATCTTTTGAGAGCTAACAAACTATGCATTCCCGACTCTTCTCTTCGTTTGCTCCTTTTGCAAGAGGCTCATGGAGGCGGACTCATGGGACACTTTGGATGCGACAAGACATTCGCCACGCTCTCCAAGAACTACTTTTGGCCCAAGATGTTCCGCGACGTCTCACGCTTCACCAACCGTTGCTCTACATGTCGCAAAGCTAAGTCCAAAGCTCAATCTCATGGTCTTTACATGCCTCTTCCTATTCCCTATCAACCTTGGGAAGACATTAGCATGGATTTTGTACTTGGTTTGCCTAGAACTCAAAATGGAAAGGATTCCGTGTTTGTTGTTGTGGATAGATTTTCCAAGATGGCACATTTCATTCCTTGCAACAAGATATACGATGCTTCACATATTGCAAATCTCTTTTGTAGGGAAATCTTGCGACTCCATGGAGTACCAAAGACAATCGTCTCCGATCGTGACGTCAAGTTCTTTAGTTACTTTTGGAAGACCCTATGCGCCAAGCTCGGAATCCAGCTCTTGTTCTCATCCGCATACCATCCTCAAACCGACGGCCAAACGGAGGTGACGAACCGCACCCTCTCTACTCTACTTCGCGTCTTGATCAAGAAGAACATCAAGGAGTGGGAGGCATGTCTACCCATCGCCGAGTACGCCTACAATCGCGCAACACACTCGACTACCGGCCCCCTTCGAGATCGTCTACGGCTTCAACCCGTTGTCACCATTGGATATTCTACCACTTCCTCTCCAAGAGCGCACCAACATGGATGCAAGTGCACGGGCAAGCTACATCAAGAAGATGCATGAGGATACAAGACAAACCATCGAGCGCCAAGTACAACGGCTAGCGACAAAGCTCAACGCCCACAAACAACCCATGGTCTTCAACATTGGTGATCTAGTGTGGCTACACCTTCGCAAGGACCGCTTCCCCAACGAACGCAAGTCCAAGCTTCTACCTCGAGCCGATGGACCTTTCAAGGTCCTCGCACGCTACAACGACAACGCCTACAAGATCGACCTACCACGAGACAAGTACAATGTGAGCGACATCTTCAACGTCAAGGACCTCGCGCCGTACCATGGTGATGAAGATCTTGATCCGAGGTCGGATCTTTCACAAGGGGGGGGGGATATGATGCGAAGCATCCTTCGGTCATCCCCATGGACCTTCCATCAACTATCCGAGCTCCAAGTGGACCCATGACAAGAGCAAGAGTTCGTGCTATTCAATCCGAGGTGACATCACTCCTATTCGATTTCCCTTTTCCTTCCAGCGAGACATGGCTACTACCTAAGTCCGAGACTATGCATGATCAGGTACAACGCTCAAGACAAGGAACCAGGAGCTGAGGAAGAAACGACAAGCGTCAACACTCTGGACAGCCCGGAACTTCCGGCCTCAGCCCGGAACTTCCGGCCCCCGACGACATCGACCCGTCCGGGCCTGCCCACTTTCTGGTTAGCCCGGAACCTGCCAGGAACCCGGCCCGGAACTTCCGGCCCCCGGAAGCCAGCCCAGCTCCACCCGCGTCAACTCTCGGCTTAGGCCGGACCTTGCCCGGAACTTCCGGCGTCCGAAACTTCTGGCCTAGCCCGGAACTTCCGGCCCTGCCTGCGTGCAGCCACTTGGGCCGAGGCCCGTGTACCCTTTCGTCCCGTAAACTATAAATACTCTCCCACCTCCTCCTAGTTAGGGTTAGCATTGGTTTAGCTCATCTTTGGTGTGAGAGCCCTTACTCATCCACTTGGTACTTCTCCTCGGAGTTCACGACCTCCTCGGAGAAGATCCCCCAAGCGGATTCAAGACCCCTTCAAGGGAAGACCATCAAGACCTCCTCTCGGAGAAGATCGGCTACTCGTGTATTGAATCTTGTGCTACCTTATGTGTTCGGTGATCTAGCCCTTGTGTAATCGAAACTTGTCGGTTTAGTGTTCCTCTTGTGTGTGTTTCCTTGTGTTCTTCCACCCGTTCATCATGTTTTCCCCGTAGGATCCCCTCCAAACGTGAAAGATCCCCCGATTAGGGTTCCACCCTACATCACTAGCTGCACCCAGCTAGTGGGTATCAAATATTCCACAGAACAAATCGAACCGAAGAGAGAAGCTGTTCTTCTCCTCTCGGCGACTTTCAGATCCCCTTTCCCTGCTTCCCCGAATTCCTATCCCTCTCCACGAACCCTAGATCGAGGCCCATAACACTTATGAATGGATTGTGTCCATGTTTTTGAAAATCTTGTTAAATTTTGAATCATGTTGAATGTTGAGGAACTTGCCCGGCTTTGCTGAATCTGATATTTGTGTATCCCATGTGCGTGGGATGTGCAATGATATGATATATACCGGTCTTAACGTTAGTTTTTCCTGCCATTTCTACTTCTACCCCGTGACACATATATACGGCTGTGCCTTAGGTAATTTGGTTATTGGCGTAAATACTGTTTGGTACTGGTAGGGGTAGTTCTGTGATCCGGTAAATGCGGTTTTTTATCTGGTTAATTTCAGACCGAACGCTGAGGTACAGTAAAGAAGCTTGCAGAAAAATGACCCAGAACAAATTCATGAAAACTAAACATCCTTCCTATATTTTGGTTACATTGGAATCATCACACCACGAGTAGCATCGGCCAAATGCTGTGGAGTTGGATGCTTTTCACTAGCTGAGATGAAATAAAAGGGATTACATATGTGATGTGATTGAATTCCACACCCTACGACTACGTACAACACCACTCGTCTACTCCTCAGGAAGAAACTAGATCGCCGTGGTGGACTTAGTTACTAGTACAGAGTGCACGCGGACGTGCCAGCAGAAAGAAGGAGGGCATGGGGAGCATGCTCGGCTCAGGCGAGGCGTAGAAGCTGGGCCCGGCGAACGCGGCCTTGTGCGGTGCCGTCGTGGCTAGCGCCGGCGTCGTCGCTGCCCGGTTAGTCTGAGGCCGCTTCTCCATCTGCTCCGGGCGAGGCTTCTTGTGTAAGTCCCAGCGCTCCGCTGAGGACGCGCGGCTAGGGCTAGGCAGGCGCTTGATGTTGCCGACATGGCGGCCGCGGTCCTTGGGCGGCGAGGTCTCGAGTTTCTTGCTGTCCCAGCGTTCGACGTAGTCGGCGCGTCCGGGGCTCCCGGCGCTGTGTGAAGAAGAAGAAGATGACGACATGGTGGTGCGGGGCGCCTTGTATTTCTTGTGCGAGTCCCACCTGTCAACTGAGTCGGCACGGCAGGCGCTCCCGCTCCCCTCCGACGAGCAGATTGAGCTGCATGGACTATTGTCGCGTTTCTTGTTCCAGTCCCACCTCTTGACGAAGTCGGCGCGGCCTGCCATGGCGGACACCAGCATGGTGAGGATGACACCCTGCGGCGTCGGCAGCAGCGGCAGCATCTCGCTTCTGGGCGGCGTCGGGAGCAGCGGCGGCATCTCGCTCCTCGGTGACGACGGGAGCAGCGGCGGGACAAGACCTGCTGCCGCCATTGCTGATTGCTGTTCCTGGATCAGCCTAGGCCCTTGTTTGATGGAGACGACGATGCGAAGAACACCACAATGCAATGGCCTGGGGCACGTATTTATTGTCGCCCGCTGTGCATGTACATGTGTGCTCGTTCCCGACACGTATCAGGCCTGTCGTCCGAATCCGATGAGCAGGAGAAATGATCGAACCCACGCGCCAGACCGAAAAAATACACTATTTTGTGGTATCCAATTTTTTTTCCGCGCATAGTACTTTGCGATTGGTGATCGATATTTGGTTTTTTTAGGGGTAGACTAAGTTTTATTCATCAAAAATCACAGAAAGTGGGATACAAGTTTGGTCATGAGGTTGGTCAAATCATACCTGACGACCAGATCTTTCAACATATCCGGACCTTCTGCTATATATCCACCATCAATTCTTTCTCTTTCAATTACATAGGGTGTGTTTGGATTCCTTCCTCACAGCGCATGGCCTGGCCTGGCACGTGCCTGGATGCTGCCTGGGGTTTGTTTGGTTGACAACCTGAACATGCCTGTACTTGCCTGGCCTGAGAAGTCTTGTCATGTGTTTAGCCTGACACATAGGTCCAGGCATGTGCTTAGCCTGGCCCAGGCCTAAAAAGTTGGACGCCTGGTGGCCGTAACATCTGCCTGGGGAATACTAATGAACTACTAGCACTTGTGTATGGGTGGTTTCTTGTTCAAATAAAAAAAGACAGGGCTAGATTAGTAGCCGCCTGGCAGGTCACGAACCAAACACATATAGCACACGCTAGCCTGACCAGGCAATAAAGACCATCTTCTCAGGCTCAGTCCAGGCACCTATTTTTCCGAGGCATGATGTTGTGGACATCATCCAAACTAGCCCATAGTCCCCGGGAACAATACTTAAACACAACAAACAAGTCTCGAGATTGGGTGAAAAAACATTGTAGCTTAGAGATGGTATGCTATTCATTCTCTTTAGACTTTGGTTCGAACTTAGATGAGACACAACGGACTTTTCACCTTCTGCCATTGTTGCTCGTCAATTGGTATGTTTGCCAATAATCCGGATATACTAATGATGGCCAATGGTTGGCCTCCGTGTTTTTTAGGATTTCACTTAAGACTTCTTTCAGACTAGCCACAATGTGTACGTAGTAACATAGACTAGTAACATGCTTATATTACTAGCCTATTTTACTACCTCTTATAGTGAGGAGTAACATATGTGTGGTAACATGCAACACTATATTTATTAGGCTATAGACTCATCTTAGCTTGCCTTGATATGTGTGATGTTATTCATACTACTAGTAACTAGCTATGTTACCACATTTCTCTCTTTCTTCATTTATTACTTAACACGTCATTTATTTTATGTAGATATATGTGATGTTACTACCTATGTCATTCCCACTGTGGGTCGTCTCAACATATCAGGGCAGCAATCTTTAGTGCCAACAATTCTTTTGAAAACAATCTTCTGGAGTGAGAAGGACTTAGAGGTTCCATACTATAGATGTGGTCATCATCACCAACATTTTTTACATTGTATAAACATTTTGTTAAATGTCACATACATTTTTCTTAAACCACAAGAACATTTAATTTTTTAATGTTATCTAAAATTTAAAAGTTGTGTGAACATTTTTTTTAACTCTGCGATAACATTTGTTCAGCTCATAGCGGTCGTTGTAGGTCCAGTTTACTAGGATTTTTTTCCTTTTTCTTTCTTCATTTTCCTTTCATTTTGTTTGTTTTCTCAATGGTTTTTTTGTTTCTCTGTTTGTTATACTATGTTCTTCGTTTGTTCTTGGTTTTTCTTTGATTCTTTGTTTTTTTCTTTTGTTTTGCTCCATTCTCAGTTTTTATTGTTTTTTTGTTGGTTTTCCACTTCCTTTTTTTTTCCAGCACATGCCTACATTTTTCATACGTATCGTACAGTTCTGTTGTATACATTATGAACTCTTTTTACACATGTTCAACATTTTACAATGATTAATATCTTTTAATATAACTTATATGTTCATGATCTCTAGTTTTTCCCATACAAGTTGTACATTTTTTGTATACATATAAACATTTTATAAATCTTCACATTTTTCAAAACATTTTTACACTTTAAAAATAATGCTTTTACATTTTTCAAACATTTACATTTTCATAATACAGATTGTAATATATTTTTATTGACATTTTTTCTGAACTATGCAAAGAATTTTTTTAACAATTTACAAAGATTTTTGAAAATGTCCTGAAAACATTTTGTAACCTTGTGAACATTTTTATATACATATACTTTTTTCAATTATACGCACATTTTTTACGACCCATAGACATTTTACATATACATGATTAACAATTTCTACTTTATTTATTCTCATTGTGCATTTTTCTTATACATAAAATTATTTCTATATACACGTTTAACATTTTGCAAATCCAAGTTTAACATTTTTAAAATTTATAAAATATTTAATGTTTGTGACATTAAAAAAGTTCACGACAATCAATGATGCATACCAAAAATGTTTGTGACATTCAAAATATTTCTAGTGTTCAAATTTTCTTTAAAAAGTTTAAGTGCCATTTTAGAAAAAAAAATGTTCACCCAATGTACATAAAATGATCGCGTAATCCAAAAATTTGTGTCGTCCATTCAGGTATATGTATGCTACATTTTTAGGAAAAAATGTGTTGTCCATTCAGGAATGTTCGTGTTGTTTGAAATATATATTTATTGCAATTATAAAATTTACAAATGTGTATTTCAGCAATGTGACTGTGTATTCAAAATAAAAATAAAAATCAAATCTTGTATTTGAAAAATATCCAAATTATATCAAAAAATTGTTTTGCGCATGCTCCAAAAATGTACAATTTATACCGAGAGAAAAAGTAGACATGAGTTCAAAAATAGAAAACAAAAAATCACAAAAAACAAAATAGGAAAGCAAAAAACCGAAGAAAACAAAGAAAACAAATATAATGAAGAAAAAAGAAAAACCAATGAGAAAACCAGGGTAAAAATTAGGAAAGAAAGAAAAATCAGGAAGAAAGCAAGAAAACCAGGGTAAAATGGAAAAATGGGAAAAAAAACACCAAGTAAACTGTGAGAAAAAAATAAAATCAATGAAAATACAATAAGAAAACGAAAACGAAAAAGCGAAGAAAACCGGCCGATCGAATGTACAACGATCGGTACCTGCAACTACTGCGCTAAATGAGCCAGCCCGCTAGTCTATCGCTCGTAGGCAATTCCTACCAAACCTTTTTTGGCGAAAAGAACCTGAAGCTCACAATTAACAATCCAGGATTGCAACAGTACCCCTAATAACAAGAAAAAATAACAACAAGTATTAAGGGGAACAACACGAACACCGCCTGCTGGATGGGCTGATGGCGCGCTGCCAGCACCGTCGCTCCACAGCCGAAGCCAAGCCAAGCATGTATGAACCACCGGACGATAAGTCGCTGGAGGAGAAGTGATCGAGCTGGCCTCGAAGGACCATCATCCCAAAGAAGGAGACGTGGATGCATTTGGACCATCATGAATGCACGCAAATCTGAAATGCTTCTCATCGGCAACGGCGCTCGTGCTCAAGAAGCGGGGAAGAAGTCGGAATCAGAATCGTCTGCCTTACAGCCGCCGCCCAAGAAACCCTAACCTCGCCACTCCGTTGGAGCGGCATGAATCTACCTCCATGAGCCCCACGACACTGCCGGAGGAAGGCATGCGCTCGGGAACACACATAGCTAGAATGGCGCTGCCAACTCCTCCAGAACAACGGTGCGACACAACCATAACCACACCATATATGCACACCGGAGCAGAGATATGGGGTTCCCCCACTCCACCCCTCCCCCGCTGCCGGTGGAGCGGCCGGCGGTGGGGGAGCGAACCCACGGTTCCGCCGGCAGGCGCAGGGAAAACGAAAGCGTCTCTCGAACCGCCTCATGGGAAGGCGGTAACCAAGCGAATTGACAAAAAATTATATCTACAAAATCTGAAACTACTTTTTTACCCTTCCTTGAGACGACACACACTCTCGCACGTGTGCCTAGGAAACCACGTGAGTTTAGGTCAAAGAATGCATGGTGCCACAGGAAGAACAAAATATTTGTAAAAAGAGATTAAAGTTGATGTATTTTTCTTAAAAGAGTAGTATATTGTTTCTATAATAGAAGTGACACTTGCCAGAAAAATGGAAAAGGAAAGATAAAGGGAACCCATCGGCTAGAATTTCATAAAGCACACCTCCATCTATCTCTAGGCGGCGGTGTGCGCAAGTTCGTTTTGTGAGGCTTTCCCCATGGCGGAGTAAGACGAGGAGCGCATAGCCATCGCGGCCGCCAAGGTACTTCTCAGCCTTCGGAGCAGGAAGTTTTGGTGCAGTTGTTGGAGTTGTGTCGAGGTAAGTTAGTTAGACTCTGAGTTGTATTGTGTTTACAGGGTATGTAGTCGTGTTCTAATAGGACACTCGTAACCTAGGTCTCTTATATAATGTGAGGGTAGACACACGATGTAAGATATGCCAATGTAATAGCACATGCACGCAGGGGGAGCCGGCGATGAGGGTGTGGTATTGTGACGGTGTCACGGGAACGAGCACTGTAGTCAGGCCCCAGGGATGTTGCCGAGTTTGGTAAACCTTATTAATAAATCTCGGTGTCGTGCTCGTATGATTACTTGGTCATCGGATGATCGAGTATGCGCCTTAGATTTATTCTAACAGCAGTGACCGGAGTGGATTCCGCGGTTGTCTAACGATCTCGCCGCGATGGGGCGGTGGATCTCAGCGCCAGAGGAGGAGCATCCCCCCCGACAGCGGTTTCGTGGTCATGGTATCCGAGTTGCGGACCCCCCCCCCTATCTTGGAATCGGCACGTCGGGAAGCTAGAGACGCCGGCAACCGCCGATACTGCCAGCGGTGCCGGGACGGTGTCGGCCACCCTTTTTTTGTTGGAACTAGCTTTTCTTTCGGTGGGACCGACCAGATTTTTTGCCGCGATCCATTTATTTTGTTGGAACCATGCATTGCTTTTACTGGAACCATGTTTTTGTTTTTTTGGGACCATGCATTTCGGTCTGCTGGTCATGCCATTGTTTTTTTTCCGCTGGAACCATACTTTTTGCTTGTTGTAACAGTGCATTTTTGGTTTTTGTTGGGCGCCATTGCTCTGCGAAACCATGCTATTTTTTGGTTTTCGCTGGAACTATGCATCGTTTTTGCTGGAACCGTACCATTTTTCCTTTTTTTTTGCTAGACTAGAAGCCGCACAACACTGTCCAAGTGACGACGGTCAACTCGCTGGCTCTCCCGCGCTTGTCGGTTCGTTTTTTTTTTTTGGGCAAAATCACAACGGTGCGGGGAGGAAGAACCAGTGTCCTGAATCTAACGGCTGGGAGACGTACGTTGCATCAGAGATCAGACGCGTGGGGCGCGATCGGCCGGCCGGCAGATCTGGAACCAAGCAGCGCTCCGGCAGCTTCTCACAGTCTCAGGTCAGGCGGGCCTTCAACCTAACAAACTTTGATTCATCTCTAGTATCGCCTGAGATTTGGATCCGACAGACAGTTCCTGTGGTACAGTGGATAGAAAAAGAGTCTTGGCACAAAACATAACAGCCCTCTGATACCAGAGTAATAATCAAATGAGTGAGCCTTACAGTTCCTCCAACCCAAATCACTGATCACATTCTTCAGTAATTGTTGAATAAGAAACAAGGCACAACCAAATCCGACTAGAAATAACCGGGTGTCTCAGGGAACATTGCGCCCTTGGCGCTTTTTATCTACACCTCCCTGCTCTGCTGAATGCATCACCATCAACTGGTCGAGATGGCTGAGGAAGCTCTTACAGCGAGGGCTGCATTGAGCGTGGCGAACAAGCCAACATTGAGCGTGGACTGTGCCACCGTCTGTCGATGACAGTCATAATACACTTTCGAATCATCCTCTGAACCCCTCCTGATAGAGGCGCTTGATTTAACGATTGATTTTCCTGAACTTTTTAAATGGTGGCCAGTGAAATCAATATTCCAAAAAGTCGTGGCAGAATTTCTGAGAAGATAGCTGCAACTCGATACATACTTCTGTAGTAGATGTTGCCTGCTGGTGGCAGGTGGAACATATATTCTGTGGCAGGAAGCATCCCCTTTAATCCTACAAGAATAATTCAGTAAGAAACCCAAGAAATCCAAGGTTCAGATAACTCAGCGAGGGGCTGTAGAGAGGCTAATTAACACGCATGCATAAATAATCTCAGGGTAGAAGAGTTACATTTGTAGCACCCTGTAAAAGAAATACACAATTAGCTAACATAGCTTCTCTGCTATATGTATCCTATATCTGCGGCTTCAGGTTGCGAGTGAAAATTATGCCAGCTCTATTGACTTGTTCCGATTAGCTCCTGAAGATATGCACGCGACAAAACGCAGAAGGATAATAGCAGTGCATGGTAGCCCTGTCAGGATTCAGAAGAATTGAGAAAGTAAGCACAGGGGGCATAAAGAAGCAAGCACATTATTATTATTTTCAACCAAAAAGCTGGATTACTAACATCGCAGAAACTGAGAGTAGGTTGTATCTGCCGTCATCGCATGTTCCTGCTTCTAGTTCTGAAAGAAGAATACAGAATGTACCGCCTTAAAGAATGGGTGCTGTAGAGTAGATATTCACCAGGAGTCATGCAACCGAAAGTTGAGTTTAGAAAATAGAATAGATATTCACCATTCTAAGTGTAATACACCATTCTGAAAGTAAGGGTGTTGTAGTCCAGGACAGAGCAGAAAGCTGCCAAGCTGTCGAAGACATCAAGAGTTCTTGTCAGAAAAGGAAGCTGCATTGGAAAATTAATATTTCTGTACTTCAGATAGCAGGATTTGATTGTACCAGGAAGCTGGTCTTTAGTCCTATCAAATAGCGGCTGGATGAGGATCTTTCTTGGCTTTGTAAGCGCGAGCAGGAGCCCGGATATGTGCACATGGGAAGGTGCGAACACCAACAGGAGTCCTCTGTGTAGGTGTTTGTCGACATGGATCAAACTGAAAGGAAAACCTGAAGGACGATCACTGCCATATGGCACAAAAAGGTCAGTGCCAAACAACATCAGGAAGCTAATCATCAAGTGAAGACCATACATACCTGCAGTTTGGAGTCACGAAAGCAGAACTGGACACCGTTCTGATCTTCAGAATATCTGGAGAATCATACAATCTTAAAGATCGCTACACCTGATAGGCGTGACAGTAAGGTGAAGTTCTCTGAACCTTTTCAAATCAATATGCCAACAAGTGGCGGCAGAAGTTCTGAGAAGATAGCTGCCACTTAATACATACTTTCGCATTGCCTACTGGCGGAACATATTTCTGTAGCAGGAGAAAGCATCCACTTTAATCCTACAAGAAAAGTTTTGGTATGAAACCAGAGAAATCTAAGGTTTAAACAACTCAGCGAGCGCTTGTAGAGAGTGTAATTAACACGAATGCAGAAAAAAAAACCCACAGTAGAACAATTACATTGGTATCACTCTGTTAAAGAACTAGGTCCATCTGGTGTCACCTTAGCCTTCAAATTCAGCATCCATCTGTTCCATGCACACTGTAATACGCCATTCTGAAATTAAGGATGCTGTAGTCCAAGGCAGGACAGAAAGAAAGCTACCAAGCCTGTTGAAGAAATTAATAGTTCTTGTAAGAAAACGGAAGCTTCACAGAATTATATAGTATCTCTGTCCTTCTGTAGTCAAGCAAAAACAGGAACCATGAATGGACTGTAAATGAATTAACTGACACTTGTAGAGAATGTATCTCAAATGCTGGAATAATTTCAGGACAGCAAGACGAATTACCTTTACACCATCCCAAGAAATTCACCAACGGCATATCATCTCTGCTACAAATTCCAGGTGCTTGAACTTCTATGCACTGACAGCATGGCAAAATTTTGTGTCAAGCACTGCTTAATTACAAGCAGCCTGGACATAGAGCAGGATGCCATTCTAAGACTCAGAATGTTCAGGTGTGGTTGATCCTCCCGTAGGGACTGGAAAAACAGGACCTGATACTCTTAGACAAAGGCACTGATTTGATGGAAATAAGAATATCCTAAGGAGTAAAAAAAGAGGAAAACTGGGTATAAAGAAAAGGAAATTACTGTAGTGCAACAGTACAGCTCCTCTGCAGATGCCAACTGCATTTGCCGTTGCGGTTTTACTGTTGCAGATATTGTTGTGGCAAAACACACAAGCATAATTCCATGATTCCGGGCTCAACTCCTGCCATACAAAAGACTCTGCTGAAGATATTCTCATGTTTACAACTGAAGTCATTTTGCTGAACAATACCATGTGAATTATGTTACTATTTTTAGTTCAAGTTAGTGTCCCGTACCTCCGATTTGTCTGACATTGGGAGCTGAAGCATGATGGGGAAAATTACATACATAGTACGCGCCATGGTGGTGATGGCATCAATCATCAAACTCAAGCCTAACAGCAGAGAAGAGGAGAGAAGAAAGTGCCCATGGCAGCCCTGTCAGAATTCAGAAGCGATGAAAAAAGTAAGCATGGGAGCATAAAGAAGCAAGCACATTAATTTTCAAACAAAAAGCTTGTAACACTGGTGTGGTCAGAAAGATACCAACGTTGCTGAGTGGAGAGTTGTTTGCATCTGCTGCCGTATATGTTCCAACATTGGTTTGGTGTGCTTCCAGTCCTGAAAGAAGATTGCAGAATGTACTTTCTTAAGCCTTCCACACTTCCTGAAAAAAGTAAACAGAGGAGCATAAAGAAGAAAGCATATTAATTTTCAAACAAATAGGAGTAGCTTATAAATTGACATGGCCAGAAGCTACCAACATTGCAGAATGGAGAGTTGATTACATCTGCGGTCGCGAATGTCCATTACTCGTAAGGTCTGCTTCCAGTCCTGAAAGAAGATATTGCCTTAAGTTTTCCACACAATGCAAATTGTTTACTTTATGAGATTCTTTCAAAAAGTTAAAATTTGAAAACAGAAGAGATATTCACTTCTAGGTCCATATGGTGTTACCTTAGTCTTCCAATCTAGCATGCAGCCGTTCTATTCAAATTCCAAAAGTAAATGTGATATAGTTCTCTGACTGAACAAGAGCTACAAAGCCTGTCGAAGAAATGAACAGTTCTTGTTAGAAATGGTAAGCTGTATAATAATGAAATAATAGTATTTCTGTAATTTTTGCAGACAAAGAAACACAGGAATCAGCTACGGACTGTGAATGAAATCATATAAGTGAAGGAGCAGGAGTCAGCTTTCGATGTACTAACCAGCTTTGTGTGCAAACGCAGATTTATGGTGCATAGCAGCTTGCCAGATCTCACAACTTCTGTACACATTGCACCAGTGGTAGTGGAACTTGCTATCCTGTAAGAGATGAGAAGTTGAGATAAAGCAGGGTGAAGAAGCAAACCTCACTTACGTAAAAAAAAAAGAGGTAGGTGACAAGTGTTACCTTGGGTTACTCGTGCCGTACAGACAAATCCGGGTTTGTTATTCTGATTTTCTCGATTTGCTCCTTAACCTTGGTGCTGCAAGGCCTTATGCGTAGGTTTTGCAGTGAAACAGGGAAGCCCTCCTTGGATAATGATTGGATTTCAGGACACCAAAGGACCTCTAAGTCCTCCAGAGAAGAAAGGCGACTCAACCCCCGCGGGAGGGACTGCAGAGCCCCACAACCATCAAATCCGAGGTGTCGGAGGGAGGTGAGGAGCTGAAGCGCCTTCTCTTGCTCTTCCGTGAAGTTTCTGACCCGGTGATCATGGCAGAATATCAGAGTCTAGAGGGTATGGGCGATGAGGTTGCAAATGGGACTGACAAGCACTGCTGAGATGCTGTCCACCTTGAGCTGTTCCAGTTGGAAGGAACCCGCAGGCATTGCTGTGCTACTTGCCACCTCTGAGAGCAGATCTGCTGCTACAGATTCGGGACAACTTCTGTCCCATCGGCAGTTAAATACCACCAATACCTTGAGGTTGACTGTGATGACAGGATTGAATCCACTGACTGTTAACTTAACACAATCTTGCAGTGTCAGATGGGTGAGAGACGTGAGGTTTGAGAGCAGAGCCATTGACTGTATGCTTGATTCAGACGAAATACCAAGATTCTTGAGGGAAGCAGGGAAAGGCTTCATGGTCTCAGTTCCTTCCACTGCTTCTTCCGTGGAACACCCGAAGAAAAGGTTGCCACATCTGGATATCATCAATGACTTCAGAGACGCCATGTCCTGGATTCCCAACTGATGCACTCCAGAAATCCTCATCAAAACGAGTTTGGTGAGGTATGGTAGCTGCCCAAAAGGTGGAAGAGTCTCCCAAGACAACCCTTCCAGATGGAGAGCTCCCAACTGTTTCAGCAAAATGTCAACACACAGCCAACTGGGACCAACAGCACCACCATGATTTGCAATGCAAAGCTCTCTAAGATCAGGATGTGGTTGAAGACCATCAAGAACATCAGCATCTATAGTCGGTTTCTTTCTGCCCCAAACCAATGTCAACTTTTTCAGATTCCTTTTCGACATCAGTTTGGCTTCACTAGCTTCTTCCTTGGTTGCCACCTTTTCGAGATTGCATATTCTCAGTTCTTCTCCAAGCTCTGTCATTTCCCCCAGCTCTCTTAATTCGAATCCAACACTCTCGTTCTTAACACAGAATTCTTTCAGTTCCTGTAGATACTTCATCTTTCCAACCTCAGGAACACTGGAGTGGAGTTCTTTCTTAGCAAGGAAATCTTGCAAATTTACAAGGCGACTAATGTGTTTAGGTAAATTAGAACTACCATGCCAATCTTCTAGGTCTAAGTATTTCAAGTGATAAAATCTAGATAGTGTGCTTGGTAAAGTTATTTCTCTGCCAAAAGGTGATCTTAATTTGAGGTACTGGAGGTGGATAAGCTTTGAGAAATTTTGTGGGAAATCATCTAGGGATTTCACTACTATAAACAGGATATGCAGACCATTTACTTCTTTGAATGTATCTTCTAAAACATCAGTAATTCTTTCTTCATATTCTCTAAAAATCATCAAAGTGCTTAAATTTGCAATGTCCATTATTCTTTTCAGTTTACTCATTTCTTCCCGAAAATTATCATTGTATCTGTTTTCTAAGGTGATAGACAAATGCCGAATAGATTGTGGGACGTCATCAGCTCGAAACTGTGAAGAAGATATATTGAGGCATTCTTGTGCTGAAACACTTCGACATAATTCATGCGTTAAATCATGCATTACATAGTTTTCACCAAACAAACCATCTTCCCTCCTGAGAAATCCACGGTCCACTAGTTCTTCTAAGCAATTATTATTTCCTGGGTGACTAGAGTCTATGATGCTTGAGAGTTGAGGCCGTGACAAGACAAGTAGGAGCCATTTTAACAACTCAGTTTTGAACTGCAGTGAGCCTTTTTGTCTCGGAGTATTTTTTGACAGTGAGCAGTAGGTAAGTCCCGTTGGTTGGTGCGTCACCGCGTTCATGCAATAAACAAAAACAAAAGTCGTTGCTCAGCGCGCGGCTGCTCAGCCCTGCATCGTTGATTTGTGTGGTGACCCAAATCTTGTTCGCTGCAAATTGCCTGAGAAATAAATTAACATTTTGAATTGTGTCTATTAGTCTACACCATACAATATACTCCCTCCACAAAAAAAATATAGGAGTGTTTAGATCATTAAAGTAGTGATCTAAACGCTCTTATATTTCTTTACAGAGGGAGTACATGTTTATTTGCTAGTAGTTATGTTGTATTCATAGAAATTATACTCTTCTGGAGAGTTCCATCGTTAAATAACCTACTAAGAATATCTACAACCACATTTGCCATATCCGAGTCCCTATACGCGTGTGGATGCGTCCGGATGGACGCACACGCTGGCAATGATCGGACAGTCCCCATTTTCCTATGTCCAAACCGTAGTACCAATATAATCGCATCAAAATTCATACAATGCATGGAACAACATACACACATAGATCAACATCACAATGTCCGCCGCGTCGTCCGAGCCGTCGTTAAATTTCGTCGCTGCCTCATCGATATTCGTGTAGCTAGTTTCTTTCTTCGCTTGCAGGATGCGGTGCTGCCATCGCTCGCGACTGATTTCGCGGGCGGCGTGGTAGGACAGGAGCAACACCTCATGCGCATGCACATCCACATCCACAACCACCACGATGCCCGTGCCATCGACTTGCTTATCTGCACGCCGGTTCTCGTCCGCCGCGATGCCCGTGCCATTGACTTGCTCCTCTACACGCCGGTTCTTGTCCGCCCCGATGCCCGTGCCATCGACTTGCTTATCTGCACGCCGGTTCTCGTCCGCCACGATGCCCGTGCCATCGACTTGCTCCTCTACACGCCGGTTCTCGTCCGCCGCGATGCATGTGCCATTGACTTGCTCCTCTGCACGCCGGTTCTCGTCCACCTCAATGCCCGTGTCATCGACTTGCTCCTCTGCACACTGGTTCTTGTCCGCCCCGATGCCCGTGCCATCTTCCTACGCCTCGCCCATGGTGATGTCGCCCTGGAACGGAGATGGGGGTAGCGCCGGCTTGTCCGCCGTTGGCTCGGTTGCATCGCTGCCATTCAGAGAGCTCGCCGGCAAGCCAGCCTGTATCTGTCTGCCTCAGTGGGCCAGCTATCTGGCAGCAATACCAAAGAGCTCCTTTTTCTGCTCATAGTGAGGCCGTCCCACAGGTCTTTGGAGCTTGAGACCATGGCGGCTGTCGTGCACAGAGGAGATGGATACCGGAGGTGTGGTGCGGCTTCTGCCCAGAGTTTGCCGACATTTAGATAGTGGGCGGATCCCATGCGCCAAGCAGCGGGGTGTTTTATGCCGGCCGAACGTGTGCCACTCGGGGCGGCGGAGTAGGTTTGTCAACGGACGTGCCGGTTTAATGGAGGTAGGAACGGATGCCGTTTCAATGCGGAGAGAAAGCACATGCATGCAGTGAGCCTCTCGGCAGGCGCGCCACTTTAATGGCGGTTCCAGTTGGAGGTTGCGTCCGCTCTAGGCCAGCATGAATGTGGCAAGGACGCTCTGTAGCGATGTTGACCTCTACGGGTGGGAAAGGTTTTGGGTGGGCAAGGATTGTCGAAAGAGGGCGTGGTAGCGGTTCAGACGCCCTCAAAGGCTCCCTCCCCCCATCTCGGGTTAGTTTCTGTTTGCATGAAAAAGGACGTCCGGACTAGCCCGCGGATGGATACAGGATCGCGTTGGACTACAAAACATGTCCGGACAGCGTGGTCCGGAGGGATGCGGACGGCTTGAGGGTCCGCGTTGGAGACGCCCTTAGCTGTTCTTTATTTGTGGGTAAAGTTAGTAGCTAGTTTTTTTTAGAACAAGTTGGTACTCAGCTGTTGGGTCCACAAAATGAACTATTCCTCAATTACTGTGTAATACCGGATTAGCATATAGAAGCAGAGACTTGCTGCCATTAAGGACTCGGCTGGTCGCTCCGGATCGAGAGGAAGAAAGAGGCCGGCTGTGAGCGAAGCAAAGGAGGGGAGAAGCCAGGAAGAAGCTAGAAGCAGGTTGGTGTGACATATTTCATTCCAACTTTAGAATATGTTTTTGTTCTCTCTAGTTCATCATCGATAAGCTTAGTAATTTCATTCCAACTGTACGTAGATTGTACTCCTCTCGAACTAGGTTGGTGTGCCTTGCTTTAATTCGGTTGCCATGTGAAGGCTAGCAAATCAGAAAGGGATTTTCTCGCTCTACTTATCTGCTTAAAAATTACTTCATGCGTATTAGTAATTCACTCCATTTGTAGATTGCACTCCTGGCGGGCCAGGATGGATCTAGTGGGCAGCGTGAGCGACGTTTTCAAGATTGGGATCCAGATACAGGAGCTGGTGGAGACGGTTGAGCAGAACAGGGAGGACTGCAAGAAGATCGCAAGGCGCGTGGAGTGGGTTCGCGCTACCGTGGAAAGCCTTAACAACACGGATATCTCCAGCGAGGAACACATGATCGACATGCTCAAAGCGCTCGAAACGATGTTCCTAGCTTGGGGCCCTCGAGTTCGTCAAGACCTGCCAGACCAAGAACAGCGTGTGGCTTTTCCTGAGGGCCAGGAACGTATCCAAACAGCTGCGTGAGGTGAGGACCGATATCAAGGATCAAGTACAGATTATAATCTTGGCCAACGTCGTCCAGCAAAACGTCAAGAACAAAGGACATAGTATTAATGATCCAGCAAACCCAGAGCTAGAGGTATTGGTCGTGAAACTCGTATATACAAGCATGCTAAACATTGTAATTTTAGTACAGATTTTCTTTCTTTCTTTATAGAATCTTACCACTTTGCAGCCTACATAGATAAATATGGTACATATTTTCTTTCTTTCTCAAGTATCGAAACAACCTTTAGAACTTTAGTAATTTAGTGATATATGTCCCTCGAGACGACTACTTTTAACATGGTCCATCCTACCTCGTCAAAACAGATTTTATATGCTCAATAGCGGCCGACATAATACATACTAGTCCAAGACAATTCATGTGTTCTTCACTCACTCATTTTTATATGGAAAATGCAGCTTATTCAGACGCTACCGACGTTAAGAGCGTTTTTGACACAGCATGTGTTAAAAACGCTCTGATATTATAGGACAGACCAAGTAGTATATTGTTGAGTGTTAAATCCCGTTTGAAGGATTGTCAAGTTGCTTTGTGTACAAGCTAGCTGTTTACGGAATAGAAGGTTACTTAGTCGTTGTTGTTTCCCGAGCATAGCCAGAGAAGATTTTGAATAGCTGAGTTCACCGCCATCCTCCCCTCCCCTTCCCCTCCCCTTCCCCTCCCTGCGTCGCTCCCGTGTGGCGACCGGGGGGGAAACCCTAGCCGCCGGCTTCGGGCCTCCTCTCGCCCCTTCCCTCCCTCGCCGCCGCCGGACCACGCTGCCGGGCAAAGCCCTCCGGCGCCGGTGGCGGCGGGGCTCTTCTCCATCCCGCCGGAGGCTGTTGGCGGGCGGCGGCGCGGACGCCGGTGCCAGCGCTGGTCTGGGGCCCGGAGGCGCGGCGGGCCTGGCGGCGGGTAGCGAGGGCTTGGTGGCGGCGCTTGTAGGCTGCTCGGGGCGGCTCGCGCTGTTGCTGCGGTGGCGGCTGGGCTCGGCCAGATCTGGCGGTACAGCCAGGCACGGGCGCGGCGCGGCGCCTCGTCGGCGGGCGCGGAGGCTCGCGCGTGCTGGTGGTGCGCTGGCTGGCGTCCTCCAGTCGGGGCTCCCCTGTTCCAGCCCCTGAACGGCGGCGAGCGGCGCGGGATGGCGCTTCCGGTGAGTGCTCTTGGCTGCGGGTGCGGGCTGGCTTCGCGCTTCTGGTCGATGGTTGGGCGGGCTGCCGTTGGTGGCTTCGCGTCGAGCTGCGGCGGGCGCCATGGTGAGGCGACACGGGGGTGTGTACGGTGGGGAGTTCTTAGGAGGGATGGGAGGCCCCGATGGCCACCCGTCGCTGGTGCGGGGGTGCACCGGTTCGGATGCGTCCGCTCCTCCTCCCCCTTTCCTCGGCCGTGTGCTCTTTGTTGGGGTTCTGGCGATGTTCGAGGCAGGGCGGTTGCTGGCATCTTCATAGGCGAGGGCTGCCAGTCAGGCCAAAGCCAAGGCCTTTGGGTGTTCACAGAGTTGCTTGGATGCTGGGCGGCGGCCCTGGCGGCGGGAGGCACGGTGTTCGTGGGTGGAGCGCGCGTCTTGGGTGCGGTTGGGCAACCATGGCCACGTGGGTGGCATGGTTGGTGATGTTTGGCGAAGCATGGTGGTTTGGTAGAGGGTTAACACCGGAGTCCATCACTTGCCCGGTCTTCTCCGGCCGACGGTGGCGGCGCCGCGGGCGTCGTTTCCTTCTTGAAGGCTCCGTCGTGGTTTTCTCTTCTCTCCAAGTTACTCCAGGTGAATACTTGATCTCTGAGATCGGGCGGTGGCGGCTTTCGGTGTCGTGCCCTTCTTGAAGGCACCGCCTTGGAGTCCAGGCTTCGCCATTGTCCCGCTTCACTTCTTCTCGGTGGCTAGGTCTCGGAAGGTCCTCGTCGGCCCCAAGTGTTGTAGTGCGCTTGGTGGTCGATTGGGTAGTGTTGCGGTGCATCGGCATCCTTGTATCTTGCATTGGGTGTGTGTGGTGTGTGGGGGGTTGCGTGTTGTACCCGGATTTGTCTTCTGGTCGATGCTTTATATATATAGCGGGGCGAAAGCCTTTTTCGGTAATAGCAGAGTTTTAGCAGCACGTGTGTGGAACCATTTAGAGTCGTGATGGTTCCATAAAGGTCATGGAGTCATTTTGGCGCATGTCTGTACACAACGAATCCAAGTAATGTCAACACTTAGATCTCTTGTCAGGCCCATGTGGCAGAGGATGATGGCTTGCGGAGACGGCGTTTGACTGGACTGTTTGCTCGGCCGCAGTGTCGGGTGGTGCTTAAGGTCATGTGGGTAGTCGGAGCTTGCCAGAATGGAGCTCGCGTCGGAGCAAAGCGATGGGCCACGGTGGAGCGGGTTTCTGTAGCGTTGGTGAGAAGGGGATGATGTTTGGGGATGGAGAAATGCAAGAGGCGACGGCCTCTGCGAGTGCGCATCTCAGCTTCATCCTTCTGGCAGAAGGTTGAACATGACGGCTAATGTGCTGGGCATCTGACAGGTGGGCCTTCCTTTTTTTAACAGTCCAGTCAAACGTTGTCTCGACGGGATGTCACCCGTTCCACGTAGGCCTAATGGCCAGGCTTCAATGAAAATTTCAGTGCTTCCAGAGTAAACTTACCGAAAATCGGTGGCTTTTGCGAAGTTTTGTCGTTTAAGTGGTTTCCGCCAAATGTGACACAAATATAGCAATTTTTTTGCAATTTTATCTGTCTTATATCATATGCAACTAGCTAGGTGACTGGTGCAAATGCACGGCTACATTTACTAAATATATCATCGTTTCTTGTTCGATTCCATTGGCTACTGTACATAATTACTTACATATCATTCAAAATATAATAGTCACTACGAACACTATGTATATCTGATGAAAGCACAATCATACTTTGCTAACATCTTTTCATCAAATATGTTAGGTTTGTGGTGAGAGTTTTCATATTGCGGATGGGGACACATGACCAGTGACATACAAATTCGTGGTCCATTGTGTGAAACAATAGAGTTAGGCTTGTCTGTCATATAATCGATACTTCCATTGGAAATTATCTTTTAAATATAAGTAAATAAAATACGAAAATCTTATCTGGCTGATGTTCGCTGGGAGAGGGTGGCATTTCGAATGTTTTTCTTGGCATTTTGAGTTATGTCGGA